>OW029920.1:4755966-7213466 GCA_932305915.1 Agriopis marginaria | reverse complement strand
AGCGTACCCAGCATGCTGGCGGTATTACCACGTTGAATGGCAATGCTTATGCGTTGAGCCAGAAACGCGCCAGCATTTTGGTCACGCGTCGCATTAACCAGGCGCTCTGAAAGATTTTTGAAAATGAGGTGAGCTCCCGGTCCCCAAGGGCTTGGGGCCCCAAACGCCTCAAATATGTAACCACTGCCGAGGTTAGCATATTTGCGTCGCTTGTGCTGCTCTGCCGATTTGGCAGCCGCACCAGCCCTACCCTGTGTCACAGGAAGATGTGACGGCGCCAAAGTATCTACACAAGTTGCGTCCCATACAAGGGGCCGCCCCAACCTCCAGGGCACAAGTGTCATACCGTCAGGCCTCCTTCCATCGTCGCGCGCAAGACCACTCGGTTCGAGCACAGCTGCGACATTGGCGGTGGAAAGAGCCCTGTGTATGATGTCGTTCAGGCTAGCGTGTCGGCCAATACGACCAGCGCTTCTCGAGCAAGAGAGACCATGGTGACCGAGGTGGTCAACAGCAGTACCACACTGACAGCGATGGGCCTCACAGCACCTTGCACCCAAGCGTAAGCTGACAGCTAGACGAAATGTGGTTGGATCTAAAAGGCTACCCGTGTTAAAAGAGGAAATAATAATAATACTTGTTTTCATCAACGAGATCTCGCAAAATACCAAGAAGAGAAGAAGAAGAAGAGTGCAAGATTAGGTCTCACGAATCTCGTAAATTTAATTCTCTCGTGAATTTAAGTAATACATTCCTTATTTATCACCGTGCATGTTTGCGTTGCAGGCGATCACGGCGGGCGTGGTGGGAGGGATCCTGTTCTTCATCGTGGCCATAATTCTGTCCGTGTGCGCGGTAAAGATCTGCAACAAGAGGAAGCGCCGCAAACAGGAGAAGGGTGAGTGGTGCGCCGACGGCGGCCGCTGCCTCGCCCGACACGCACACACGTCTGCTGTTGGAATACCTTACCTTACCTATCCACTCTTCACAACAGCCCATTGGACAGGTGTTTTTTTGTAATTGTTTCTTTTGCAGCTTCACGGACTCCGGGGTCCGTGCCCTTTGTCAACTTAAATAGCTAACAGACGAGACGGACTAACGGGAGAGAAAGATGAAAAATTCTCTTTCCCTTCCGTTGGTTGGACGGCGGCCCGTCAGCCAAATCCACTCGTCTGTTAGTAATATTATATGATTTATTTTTCAACTATTGGTATTATGACATTAAACTTATGACTCTACGACAAAGAGAGACAGAGACAGTGTGTAAGAGGACAGGTGTTTGATTTGTTAAAAATAAGTTTAGTGAAAAATATAATAAATTTTAAAAAGTGATACTGAAGAATTTATGTTAATCTGCTAATAAAGTTCTGACATAAATATTATAAGCATTAAATTTTTTTGTCAGATTAGGAAAGGATGCTCATGGCGCACTTAGGCAGGGCACAAACCGTGGACACTTTTGTGTCTTGTGTCCGATACAAGCTACCAATGAATATTAATTGATTTCTATTTATAAACAGTATAAAAACAGGCACTCTCTGCGCAGACTTGTCGCGAACATAGCTTTTCGGAATAAACGCTTTTTTGTGCTTAATTAAAAAGCCTTTTCACTCTCTTCCGCACCCGCTGGTCGCTAACAAAGTCCTCACTCGGGCGCAAAATATTTTTTTGCTCGGGCGACGTACTTTGAATCCTTCGCTACGTTCGGGATTCTACTCTAGAATCCCTCACTTCGCTCAGGATTCAAAATTTTTGACCTTTGCTCGTATGATTTCGGATTTACGAATTTGTAGAGAAAAGGCTAGGCATCGATGAAAGTAATATCTGGTTTCTTTTTGCTCAAGTTAGACAAGTCAGATGAAAGATAAGGTAAGGTAAAGGCATTGCAACAGCTGACGCTAGGGTTGATAACGGTTTTGAAATAGTTAAATTACATTGATTGTATCGATTTACTTACCATATTGTCGGTGATGAAGCATAACATCTTTCAAGTTTCACTGCTTTTTGAGTGTTCGTTTGTACAATCAATGACCATATTGACCATGTACCTGAAGTAGATAGGTACCTGAGTGATTTGTACCTAGACATTTTCCAAGAACTTCAGTTGAATGTGAAAACTGTAATAATTGCATGCTGGGTTCTCTAACATTGTTTTCATAAAAGCTTTTTATCGTTGGCATAAATGGTGTGCTGTTTTATTTATTTTCTAAGTAAATCGTGATGATAATGTCAATCAAGGATTCAGTCGACTAAATAAATGCCAAAATTTTTACTCTCCAATTTTTTTGTTTCATTTATTGCGCTTTGTTATTTTACAGCTTTAAATAAGTTTTGACGTAAACATATATCTGTTTTACTCTCTCAAATTTGACTGCGTCTTTTTCTTTATATTTTTATCACGATGCCTTCCATACTAAAATGTATACTTTTGCATGCTTTTGCAAGTATATTAATAAAATTCATTCACTTCACCAACTTCATCAACAGATTTTACGAAAAAGGACGATATGATCGTTTTTGATTTGAGTAACATGTTTTAAGCTTTCTGAATGTGGCACTGTGGTATCTGTGGCATAAAAAAATTCAGTTTTAATAAACGTCCTTTTTGGTGAGATCGCTTTAAGTTGACAATATGGTGGGTGTGAGTGTGGAGTGGCACTGTACTGTAACGCGGGGCGTGTGGTGTTGGGTGGTGGCGAGCGGCCGCGACGCGGCGCTGGGAGAGGCGCTACACGCGTTAACGTGCAGAAATTATCCGCTTGCAGCATACAACATGGTAGCCGCGCGACTGACGGACCTCCGCGCCGCTGACAGCACTCAAGTGCCTTTTAAGAAGTGAGTATATCTTCTTTGTGAGGTCACTAGTGTTGTGTGAGTGTGACCACTAATGTCTGCGTTTTGTCCTCCCGCTGCCGAATAAATAGGAAGTCAGGTCAGTTTGGTAGTTTGTTTTGCACTCGATGACAACAAGTCTTAAAATTTTGATTATGCACGTCCCTAGTTTCCTATGTATCTTTTAAAGTCGAAATAGAAGTGGCTACAAAATTGATAGGCTGTTCGTTGACATTTGCAGATTTAGAGAACGCGGAATATCGAGTATAGTGCAGTGTTTGCGATTCACGGCCAACTGGGTGTGGCCGGCGTCCCGGTGCGGCGGCGAGGCTCGGTACTGGCGGAGCGGCGGCGCCGTGCGCGCGGCCCCCTCGCCCGCGCCCTCCCCCGCGCCCTCGCCCTCGCCCGCGCCCTCCTCCTCCGACGATGGCGGGTTCCTGCCGCGGCTGCGCGCGCCGCTGCGCCCCTCGGCCGCGCCGCCGCTGTTCCGCGCCTCGTCCCCGGCGCTGGCGCTGCACTGGCCGCCGTGGCCGCCGTGGCCGCCGTGGGCCGCCGCCTGGACGCCCTGGTCGCCGCTGCACGTGTCCGACCTCAGCTCCGTGCCCTTCCCGAGCTCAGCGGACGGCTCGTTCCCGACGCCGCCGTCACCGTTCCGCGCGCGGGGCCCCCGCGGCGTGTTGACGGGTCCAAGGGGGCGCGCGCGTCCCGCGGGGCGCGGGCACGCGCGCGCGCCCCCGCACGAGGCGTCGCCCGAGAGCCGCTCCTCGTCGAGCGGGTTCGGCAGCAAGAACGCGTCGTCGTCGCAGCACAACCGCAGCAGCCGCACGGGCAGCCTGGCGGAGTGGCGGCCGCCGCCGTACCGCGCGCCGCCGCCCGCGCCCGCGCGCCCCGCCTCCGAGGCGGCGGACGCGGGCTCGGTGGACGTGCACTACGAGTGGGACCGCGCGTCCCGCACGCCCACGCCCTCCACGCCGCGTGCGCCGCGCCTCGACGTGGAGGCCCGCGTGCGCGCCATGAAGGAGGAGTTCATGCAGTTCCGCAAACGACAGGCGCTGCGTCGTGGGAGCCCTGACCCGCTCCACTCCCCGCACCCCCACTCCCTCCCCCAGCCGCTCGCTCACCGCGCCGAGACCGTCTGCTGACCGACTCCCTGCGCACTATCCCGCACAACACATTAGAAAACAATGCGACCGGTACAACACTGAAAATGGCGTAATCGAGACTATGTCAGAAACCTTCAGGCGGCCTAAAATTTGACACGAAAGCTAGTTCTTCAGCCTACACGGCGAGTTAACGAGCAATGACTGTGCTTGTAACACGCGTCATTTTGAAAGTTAAAAAAAATCGACAACGTTCGCTACATTCCGATTTAACCATGTTTCAGATGACTGAGAAACAAAACGGCCGCATTGTTTTCTCTGCAACATTTTCCTCTCCTGCCATCTTTCGCTTGTGGTACTACAGTTCCCACGTCTATCCAGTCCCTCGTCCGGATCGCTTCGTTGGACTCGCGGACCGAACTCGTCCTCCCGTTGCTTTATTTCGAGAATGACGGTAGATGCCGATAGCTGAACCCTAGAAGGCCCGTCGCGAGGCTGCATCAGTAGTTAGTACGTACGATGGTCCCCGCGAGGGTGACCTCGTGGTGGTCCCACCGGCCGCCGGCGCCGGACCGGCGGACCCCACATATATTAAGGATATTAGAAGAAGATGACTCGAGTCGCTTAAACTTTTATAATAACGTTCGTGTAAAGTGGATGCCGTGGCGTTCCGTTCGCACCGCCTGCTCTCCCGGCCGATATAAATATCAAATGTCAATTAATCGCTTGGAATCTCGCGAACACTACCTACTGAAAATGCCTTAACCCTGCTGATGATTTTCAATCACATTAGAAAAACGGAATAATCATTATTAAACACTGCCTAAAACAAAAACGTGATGTAGGAAGAGCTAGTATGTCGGCGCCGTAGCGACGTGCCACAGAGAGCAGCCGGCGGGCTCGCGGCGCGCAGGCGGTGCGACTCTCGTCCACCTAAACGCTTTAGGTATGAGCGGGGAAGCATCCACGACACCGCTCATACCAATTATATTGTAGTTAATATAGTTCTAATTACGAATAATGATTTACTCAAGGGTCGCGCGACTGGCGCTCCACTGCACGACCGACCGGGCGACCGCGCTCGGCGACTGTCTCCCATAGGTCGCGATCACACGTTCGAACATTGGAGACTTTTTAATATTTCAAGGGTGTATGTATTCTGTACCTAATTTTAGCACTTTTATGCACGTCAATGTAACGAAGTACGGAATAAAATTTTCTCCGTTTGAATAGCAAATATTGTTTGTAAAAAAGCGCAACTCTGCGGCGGCTAGATTTAAAACGTATTAGAAACCAGTGTTGGTGTGATGAAGTCGAACTCCAGTCGTTCGTTTCCTTACATAATATACAACAAAATAATCATTAAGTAGATACTAGAAAATAATATAGACGAAGAAAGAGATGTACTCTTTTTGATTTCACATTTATAAATTATTTTACAAGTACAAATTTATAATTTTTATCGTTTAGTAGGTACAATAATTTTAAATATAAACTGTACATATGTAAAAACACGTTAGATATTATCTTATACACTTATTTATTTAGGTACAGTGTGGTATGATCGTGGTTTTAAAAACTTTTTGCCAGTGCTTGAGCGGCGCGGACACGGTCGATGTTCCCGGCTTTGGTCACTTCAGTTATAAATATTATTACAATCAGCTGTTTTATTTATTGGCTCTCACGAGCATACGACGTGTCGATGCCCGAAGTAATCGCAAAGGTTCAGTCAATTGTTTTGTACGGTTGTCTATCCAATAAGTATGTGATCACAGTTGTTTCTTTCTGTCTGTTTGTTTACAAAGCTTCCGAGGCGATCAAATTTGGGGTCGGCTGTTAATAGATTTACGGCTGAAGTTTCCTTTACAAGAGTGTTTGTGTATACTCGCTGACTGAACCTACGACGCGTCGTACGATGACATCAAATGCACAAAAAACAGGGAATCAATGTATCCACGATTGGAGACATGAGACACCGTTCGATTGCCTCGGAAGTTCTGAATAGATATGAAGCGTCCGAGCCCGTTGTATGCGTTGTTTATATCGGTTCCTTCAGTTATCCCACCTATAGTTAACCAGTCATGACGAAGACTGTTTAGTGTTACGTTTGTTGTTAGGTTTACTTACGTGTCAAATGTGCTCTTCGATATTTCCTTGCATGCACATTGCACTTTTTTGTACCTATTGATTATGACGCAAAAATTATTTCAGATATCGTTAAGGACCTCCTAAGTATAAAAATGTACGCTTTAAAGAAATTGAAAATAAATTATTCGTAATAAATAGGTAGGTAGGTATGATAAGGTGTAGAGATGTGTGCGTGCATGGATGGATGTACCGGCGACACCGAGCGCCTCCTGCGCTGCCGAGCGCACTTCGGGAAAATAAGAGCATGACCACCGATACCTTTAGAAACGGACCCTGCCCGTATTTCCCCGACTGCACCAGAGAGCCATGCGCGACTAGGGTTGCCATTTCCTGATTTTAAAAGCCCTGACAAAAATCCTGATATTTTAAAAACAGTCCGGACATTTTAGTTTTTTTTTTAATAATCAATGCCTCGACCGCGCTCCGCGCTGCGTACTGTTTTTTTAGTCAAAATCCGGACATGGTCCGGACGGAATGCCTAAAGCCCTTACATGTTTGGATAAATAGATGGATGGTAGCCCTAAGCGCGACCAGTGAGTGCCACTTGACGGCGCATCACTATAATTCACCGCCGACGGATCTAGATTTAGGCTACGTTTAACGACACGAATAGATTATTGTTTTATTGTTTATTACGTTAAGTATTTCCGCCATAGATATATACACACTTTAGAATATTAGGAACGACTTTTTGTGCAATAAATTATCCGCAGTTCGATATAAATCGATAGTGACGTTACGAAATAAATTAATTATTATGTCTGCTCAATTTTTTCGACTGACCAACTGTAAAAAGTATGTTAAATTCGGTACATAAAAGATTGGGAGTTGCGATTTGTGATTCAGTCGGTACTTGGATGTTCGATACGATGCTGCTGACCAGATAAAATATTCTAAAGCTGCCTACAGACATGAGTCCTGTTCCGTCTATTGATTACCTTACTTATCACAGTGCATTTTATCACATACTGTTAATACCTGTAAAATAATATTTTCCTTCTATTTCGCAAACATACTTATCTACTAACAAAGTGAACATTTGAAACGGGCATATCAAGACCTTACAAAACAATGTAAATAGATCGTTGCAGATAGATCGATTTTGTATTGATTATTCGACACGACCACCAATATAATGACTCGCACCCTTAACTCGTTCTTAAGAGCACAGCTTAATAATGTAGTTTAGGTTGTCATTGCCAATTTCAAAGGATTATTCTCACGCAACCACTGAAGCTATGTAAACAACATACAATTAACTGAAACTCAATTATTGTCGCTGGATATGACTTACGATAAAAAAATGTTTTGTTTATTTCGTAGATTGTTATCATTTCGTATACCTACATATTTTATATTTACAAATATAAGAATCAAAAATTAATACGTTATATAGCTCAATTCATGTGATATCTAGTCTTTTTTCAGTAAAATATCATTATCAACAAAAAAAAACAGAGACAGGGGTGGATTAATATTTCTCTGCACTTTTGTGGCAAATTTATGTTTGCCTTTACGTAAGTTAGCGTGCGTTAAAGATCACTGCCGAATTTTTTTGACGAAGAACTTGATAAACTGATTCAATCATTATATTTGAACAATTAATTTACATTAAATCACGTCGTAACTTTTTTTTATTGGAGCGAAAGTTTGGTAGATCTCACGATGACTTTTGTCATTTTATAAGTGAATGAACATAAATGATAGCCAATTATGGCCTATTAAAATCATTCGGTGTCTCTATAGACTAATATGAAAAGATAGCAATATTTTAGAATAATGTAACTAAATATTACTAATATCAGTTTGTATAAAGGGGAGTTTGTAAATGCATGGAGTAACTTGCACATGGCAGAATGTAATGCGGTGAAACAGGGCACCCGACTTAAACAATTAAGGTATTGCACAATATCTCGGCACAATAACTGATATAAATTAATCAAATAATCAAGGATAGAGCACTTACTCTAATGAATCCAAGTCTGCCTCGATCAAACAATGCACTGAAACATTTTAAAATACATAAATCGAGATATCCCTTTTCTTTTAGAATATTTTTAGTTGTAAGTGTTGAGATCAAGTGTTTACTGTGTAAGCACAAAGAGGATTCAATTCGAAAAATAAAAATACAATAACGTTGCTATGATTAACATGTCGTATTATTTTCCTTAACTTTATGATGTCCTTAACTCTTATTGGGTACCTACCTTGTTTTGAATTTTAAAAACAGTATGTAAAAAAGTCTTGGAGACTTTTTTGTGACAAGACGAGCAAGTCACTTGCCTGGTGGTGAGCGTCATACTTTGATTTTGAACTTAAATTATATTGTTTGCCTCAATTTCAGTTGACAGCGGTAGATTTCAACGTTCAGTTCTGCAGACGCAACGCTACAGTAGCAGATAACATTATACAGGGTTACACATATAGACTGTACTAAGCCGAAGGGAGGTCATTGTACTGATTATTATGAACTATACTATATAAACCAAGGATGCACTGTTTTGCCGGATCACACTTTTGTAATTAAAGAAGACACAAGGGACACAAGTCCGAGGTTATCGCCCGTAAACTTTTATCAGGTTTTTTGTGGGCGCGGTTTTTAGCTGATATAAGTAGTATACTACAATGGATATTTATAGTTTATATATATATACTTCATTCATAGCAGCATGTAGTTTCTTCGACAGGTCTTATCTCAACCTGGGGTAAATTATTTTTTTCAGTAAGCGTAATAAAAAATTTAGCTTTCGCTGGTGCTCTATTCTTGCATATTTCATATCCATTTCCTAAAACTGACATTGTTCATGTCAACTGATACAGACACCGAAAAACGCTAACAAGGCACGCGATAACAAAATAGGCGTATATTAGGTCACATAGATTACGAGGCTATATTTTTGAGCATTTCTGCGCCATGTCTCATTTATGGAATAACGTTTTGCAAGCATACATTTGCTGTGTACTATTGGGTAAATATAATTAATTTATGTTTATTATTTCTTAATTATTTATTATTTTAATTATTATTCCGACCACCGGGCACACCACCAGTCCGCTGGTCGGACGACATCGTTAGGACAGCAGGAAAGCAGTGGACAAGACTAGCACAGGACCGGAAAAGATGGCGCGCTGAAGAGGAGACCTATACCCAGCAGTGGGTGGAGAATGGTTGATGATGATGATGATGATTATTTCTTAAAGCAATTTCAATCTATCATTACAATAATCGTCATTTAGTTAATATTTTTTATCAATACAACAAAAATTCGTCTGCGGATAACATTTTTTGAGACAATGGGCGTACCACGATCTCAAAAGCATTTCTAAATTAATCTTACATTGAGCTTTGTCTCGTTATTGAGAGAGCAAAAAAACAATGTAAGGTTAAAATAAGAATGTTCTTCGGGTTGTGATACGCGTACCTACGCCCCCTGGCATCTGGAGCGCATTGTGCGACTCAATGGATTGAGGTCAAAAGGAAATCAATAGGCAGTGATTAGAGAAGAAAACCGACCATTGGTCTAAGTCACGCGTCTGCACTTAGTCAATCCTCGGTTTTCTTGAAGTGGTCGAGTTCGTCACCAACTGCGTACACGCAGATTTGAACACATGTGATGAGTCGTTAGTTATATCATGTTATATATACCCGCAATAAGTTAACGTTATTATTTCACCAACTCGATACGTTAAGATTTTTGCCCATGTCCAGATAGTGACCCTTAAAATATAGGTACCACGTTTTTGTATCGCAATCTTTATATAAGTTTTCTTACCTACGTTAAATTCCTTAAACCTCAACTCGTTGCAAAGTATAGACAATAGCTAGTGGTCGTGATAATGGGACCTCGTATAAACCTACGTACGTATATGCCTTGAATAATTAAGTCTTACTTAATTTCTAGGGTTTTACGCGGTTGCCCTTCCATACGACAACGAATATGGTCCAGAATACGGCTCTGAATGGATGTTGTTCATGGATGAAAATGGAACTACTAACGTGTTAAATTGTTCAACGCTACCTACAGACGAAAGGGGATTCGTGTTTGGTGATGCTTATTTCTATTTATACACAAGGTAACAGAACTCTTCAGATTCAATAATACTTTGCGAAAATTCATCTTTCAGGTGTTTCACATTTGAATCTTACACAGTATAAGTACCTAAATTTGTTTTACATTTCACAGAGATTCGTCAGATAAACAGTTTTGAAGATCTATTCTATATATTATATGAACTTCCGCAAATTTAGGTACGCCTGATTCAATCAACGACCTAATTTTTGTTTTTGAATAGACTAATAGTTACTGTTACCATCCTACTGGCTGCAACCAATAACTACCCTATCATATTACATTTCTAGACTTAACGCCGTTGCTGAAATTTTGGAAATTCCCGATGACGGGTCATCAATCAGCAGTCAATATTACAATTCTTCTAAGTTTCTCATAGTGATTACCCACGGCTGGCTCAGCAACGAAGGCACGGGCTGGCTACAAAACATGAAAAACGTTTTCCTGAAAACCACTGATTGTAACATAATCACTGTAGACTGGAGTGAACTGGCAGAGAACCCTATATACCCATGGTCGGCACTCTGCACTAGATATGTAGGGAAAAGAATAGCTAAATTACTTAGCGCTCTCAACAAGGCTTTTCATATTGACGAAAGAATTATACATCTGATTGGACACTCATTAGGAGCTCAAGTGATGGGTTACGCAGGCATGTTATATAACAAAACAGTAAACCGAATCACAGGTAAGATGCAGAAGACAAATATTTAGGTAATACAAATATGAAACAACTTCTGATAAAACGATTTGAAACTAAGACCCATATAAACTCCCGTTTTATTGCGATTAGTCTGCGTTTAATCACCAGCTCGCTTTCTGGTAAGAGAATGTGGTCGAAGACGAAACTTGTAGTTACAATATATACTTTACTCTGACTTTGAAAAGAACCCCCTCTCTCAGGCTCTCAGCACCCTCTTGCAAATTCTTTCTTAGCGGACGTTTACCCCCCAAAAGGAATGTGTCAATTTCTGTTCCATAAAGGTCTAATCATTTTCGAGAATTCATGATTAGTAAGCGAGGAGTAAATATTACACATTCATGGATTTTTAGATTATGTAAGAAGCTGACTTTTTAGGTCTTGATCCGGCTAGACCGCTATTTGAAATACCAATGATGGGAAAGGACTCTCGCTTAGACAAAACGGACGCAGCATTCGTGGACATAATCCACACTTGTGGGGGTATTTATGGATACCTTTACAGCTCCGGGCATGCAGATTTCTACCCCAACGACGGTAGACCGAGACAACCAGGCTGCGAGGGCACTCAGGAACTGATAGGTGAGGTTTATATTTGTTGCCTCTCTTATTCTTGAAAGGTGTTTCAAGATATTGCAAAATATAAGTACCATTAGTCCTCTTGTAGACTAGATTAATTCCTTACACTAGACTGAAGGCGAGTGTCTATTCTATAGGGTTAGTCGGAAAGACGATAATAAGCCCAGAGAAGCTTATTTAACCTGCTCATCATTTTGAACTTTTACTTAATGATCACTATAAATATAAAATTGAGTCAATGACCTTTTTATAATATGACACACAGACTTATATCGAAGTAGACTTCACATTGTGGTCCAAACTGTATGAAAACTAAGCGTGTAAAATTCTTCGTACCTAAAAGTACTTAGAAAATAAAAATTGCTTTATTCTGTCAGCCAACTCTATTTCTGGTATTCTTCCAACTCAGTATTGCACAATTACCCATTTTCGTTTCAAACTGACACGTGTTGTCGCGGCACCGATTGAGCAGACTGGTTTAAGTCGGACTCAACTAGGACAATTTATCGTAGTTGTATTGGAGATATGACACGCAAGGTAGGTCGACTTGTGGCGTCTACTTGGATATAGATCTGTGATATTACAGTTGATTTTTAGCGGCTACATGATAGGTCCGTAGTAGATACTGTTAATAATAATTATAATTACATACAATTACCCTCTTTCGGCAAACTATCCCTTTCCTAAATAATAATATGTGACCAAGGATCATTGTATAATGGTCCTTGATGGACACAAAGATTCGCACTTATACAATATTTTAGAGGGCTGCAGCCACGGTCGTTCGTGCGAATTCTTCGTAGAGTCGATCAACTCCACAGGCTTCGTGGCATACCCTTGCGACAGTTGGGAAAACTTTGAGAAAGGAGAATGTAAGGACAACTCCACACTGATGGGTTTCCTGGCTTCAACAGACAGAGAAGGAGACTTTTACCTATACACACAAGCAGAGCCAGCCTATGCAAGAGGCGAACTATAATTACTGAGTTTTTTTAGCTCTCTATAGTTTCAGTAGATCGTAAAGATGAATAAAAACCGTAAATTTGAATTACTTTTGCTAGGGTTTCAACGTAATATTTTAGCGGCTATCTAGCCTATTTACTAAAGTGAAATATATTTAAAATACGACTTTTTAATGTCAATGCACCTTGTTGTTACATTAGAGCTAAAAGAATCTTGGGATCGAGTCATGACACCAATTTTTGGTCTTGTGTTGTATGGAAGGATTCTACCAATGCAATTGGAGAATTTTTTGTCGTTATTTGATTTATAATGTATTCAGTCAATACTATTTAAAAGATAAAAAGAAAAATGCTATATATTAACTTTGCGGAGTGTATTTGTCAATCAACAAATTATAGATAATTGCTATTATAAAGTGCTAGTTATTTGTAGTCTTATACATATAAAATATACGTACATGCTATACTTATAAAAAGTGAATTATTGTTCTAACATCAATAAATAACATTATAAATAAATTTTATACAAGAACTACTAGAGACATTTTGTTTACAAATCACTTCCCAAAGTTTCGACAATGAATAATTCGTAAGTCTTGTCCTACCCCCTTTTTACATCTATGACTAGGTTAAATGCTAAATTTTAAACATGATATTAAATTCATTGCTTATTCAGAAAACACTAACAGCCTATTTGACGGAACTACATTTAAACATGAAAACAATAATTTTAGAGTCTGCTTACAATGAATTCAGCTTCGATTCCGCAGAACCTGAAACAAAATGAAATGTTTTTATATCCGTGATATTTCACTAATTAGTTTTATTGCATGCATTGCTTGTCAGATTTGATAATGTTATACATCAGTATGCTTCAGTCGGGAAAAGAAGACAAAAATAATGAATCATCATATTTCTACTGGGCCACAAAGTTAAGGAGAAAAGAAAATTACCAATTTAAAAACCCGACTTCACAAAAGTTAGTTATATATGCAATTACGGTTACTTTGATTACATAATATCGTCGACCAAGTAACTGAATTTTCCAGTTATTTTAATTTAAAATCCCAAACTACTAAACCGATTATGATGAAATTTCTATGGGACTAATCTGAAAGAAAAGAAAATCATTTTCGAAATCGGTTCATAAATGACCGGAGTTCTGAGGTAACAAACTTTAAAAAGCAAAAAATACAACCGAATTGACAACCCCCTTTTCAACTTTTTTGAAGTCGGTTAAAATACTGTAACTAGGTGAATGAAGACGAAACTAAGAAAGTATTTTTTTTGTTTTTCTTTATTACCTTCGTTTCCATCCTCTTTGCTAGTACTTTAGCTATTTTGTAAGTCAAGACTAATAAGTTCAATATACTCACATAAAGTAAAAAGAGAAATGAGTTTATTTCGACGCCGACGCTACGAATGTGACCGCACCACGACCCCCTCGGGCTCTGAAAACACCATATCATGAGACGGATGGAACAAGTAAGGACATACTACTTATGTTATAACTCTAACAAGAAAAACACGCCACATAAAGCACATTTTTGGAATCACCAAAGACAACACAAAATATATTATGAGAAAGCACACCATGTACAAACAATTTGATTTTGGTCTGATATTTGGTTTGGTTTATGACTGGAGACCACAACAGAAATCTCGAAAAAAATACAGCTGTTCCATACAAAAAGGTCATTGACACTCGACGAAACGTACGGAACAGCTGATTTATTTTCGCGATTTCAGTGTTGGTCCCGTAGTAAGTTTTCCATAATGATGAGTAGGTACAATTATCTCCTCGAATATTTTAACTGTTATACCAGTCACCTAGTATATTGCACTATAAGTCAGACAACTCGTTCATTCGCAGATAAATAATATGGTGTTTTTTTTTAATGTGCGCGTATTTTCTTATTTTATGCATCAGATAATGGAGTTTTTTTGCAGCATTATGCATCAGTCGGGAAAAGAAGACAAAAATAATGGAATCATCATATTGCACAAGTTCATCAGCAAAGATCGAAGTAATTTTGGCCACGGAATTTATTTCTGTGGACCAATATGATATAAAATCACTTCGATCTTTTTCTGTACAAGTAAAGCCTCCACAGACCGCTAAGAGAATCTAACTCCGGCTGTGCAGAGTACACAGGTGGAGTTAAATACTATGTATAGTCCGAAGAGATTACGAAGGCTCAGCTAAAATGCTAAAATATACGGCAGCACTGCCTTCGTAAATTGTCCGGGCTGCAGTCTCTGGGTGACTCAGCTAGTACATAAAACTAAAAATTATTAAATAGCTGAGGTATACAAACCTTGTGGAACTCCTTCGATTTTCTTCATTTGCGGGGCCAATACCTTCTTTCTGGTCCTGTCAACAAAACATTCATTATTGTATGTATAATACTGGTACTCAATAGAGCCGGAGAAACATCTTCCGAGTTTTTTTTTTTACAAAGAGTTGATAATGATTTATGCTACGAATGAAGTATATATTATTTACGAGGGATACGTAATATGGGTGTAATAAGCTGACATCCCTTATACTCATCATTATGAACAACTTTTACTTAAGGACCAACCTTCAAGTCGCGAAAAAATATCAGCTATACACTACTAAAATTTATTGTATAATTAAATTTATTGTTTAATTAATTGTAGAATTTAAATGACTGCTGATTTTTTATTCAACATAATTTCTATAATACTCGTAAAAAATTACGACTCATGGTTGACAGCAACATGTAGCTTTTCTTTTTATCTCGTTGTCATAGATTGTCTCTCATTGTCTCTACACGACATGCCCATTGGATACAGTGAGACTTATCTAAGAATAGAATGGGGGAGCCACCTGACGTATTTTCTGAACAGACAGCCATCGGTGGAAAATTGTTAGGTTACATGCTACAGATCAGTCTGTTTGGATAATGTACCGGCCAGTGTTTTTTACCCACGGTCGGCAGACGTGAGACGATTATTTTGACTAAGTTACATAATTCTATTTATATCTTATTTAGATTAGGATTTATAATGGTAGAGTGATTTACTAACCTTCCTCATGATCGAAGCGTGCGTCTAGCTAAATACGGACACCTGTGAACACAATAGCAAATGTCAGTAAAGGAAGTCAGCGAAACTGTTACCCACAGATTCGCTATGTCTGATAAGATTGACCAAGAAACCGGTCCATTTAAAATTAAACTGATATTAAAAATGTGTTTGTAAAACGTAAAATTTTCACTTTCTTCGGCTTACGATAAATTCAGACATAGTAAAACTGGGGCTTCATAAATAAATAGAGAATACTGCTTTTGGAAGTTATTTGAACAAAATATCAAATACTAGGGAAAAGTTATGAGAATTTATCTTAATTTTACAGAAAAGAGCATTGTTAATATGAGTTTCAACATATTCATGAAGAAAATGTATTCATATTTAAATAGTTTATGAAGCACCACTAGCTATAGTCAATAACTAGGTAACACCAAAGGTTTCGATAGTCTTCAAATGTCTCATAAGTTGTTTCGCTGGAACACATTATGGAATCTAATTGAATATCATCTTAGATATTCCTAAAATAGATAAGTAACGACAGTATATTCATGAATTTTCTACGACATCGAGGGAAATTACTCAAAGAGAACATTTAAGTATAGATAACTCAGGAACATGCAATTCAAAGCTAGGTAAATACATCAAAAATTAACATAAAATAACTGTTTATAGTTTCAATCAAACGGGAAAATAACGGTTTTGATCGTCAGGGATGATCCGATCAACTCTTGTGACGTTATTTAAGGTGGCAGATTTTTTTTTTTTATCTGTACGAAGCGTTTGTCCATGTCTTGTCTAATTTTCAGCATGTTTTTTTTTTCTGGAGTCTTGGTCCTAGTAATGGAATAACTTATGCGTGTGGTCGACGATGTTCATTACGTACTATATTATGATACTACATTACCGTAAAATATTATGATTGTGTTGTTTCACTGTTGGGCAGAAGCCTCTTCTCGAATATTTCAATGACTAACCCCTAATATTGTTCAGACCATAGAACATAAAAACTACTTATTCCAAGCATCAAAATCACATCACCTCAGTGATTTGATTCCGAGATGATGAAATAAGAATAATTTATTACACACTGTGCGCCTAGGTTTGCGCCTGAGTGCACAAGGTGGAATAAATCTCAACCCTTTTACGGGTTGAGGTTTTTTCCCATAACATAAAACTAATTATTTATACCCTCTAGATGTCGTAGAAATCCAAAGCAAAGTATTTAAATATTATTGGAGTTTGTCTTGTTTAACTTATCGCTTCATTTAAAGGTAACAATGCGAGACATATGTTGTCACGTAACTTACGTTGTAAATGATATGATAAATCGTACGCATTTGCACAGACTTGCAAAAAGAATATTAGGCGGATATACTCGTAGTCCACTCGAATGTACGAGTATAAACATTAAATCAGGTTGTTTATGTATTAAAAAGGCAGTTTAGTTTTTCCCGTAAGAAAGTTTACGAGTTTTACTTTGATAAACTTACCAATTTACAACGGCGCAGAATTGTGTGCAACAGTTAGTTGGAATCTTCTCGAAGTTGAAAAAGGGCCTTTGACGAGTATAATAACATCGCTATTTCCAACTTTATCAGCTTTGTAGCCAAACATCTTCAGGTTTCTTCATGATCGCTCCTTCAGAACAGTTTCTCGTACTTAGAAAATGCTCGTATTAGAAGTTGGCGATAGCTCTAAAAGCTTCTAGATGACTCATTTTAATGATAATACAAATAGGAATGAGACAATAAGTCTGTGAAACATTAAATCTGCTTCATGAAAGTATATGCAGTCGACTGTCAAAAAATTAACGCTATCACATGTGCAGCGTTCTGCTGCATGGAAAAGAGTGAAGTGGGGCATATTGCAGCCAAAATTCTCAGTAGGAATTTGCTCCGACATGAAATTTCGTGTATATGTAGTAACCACAAGTTTAATGATAAAACAAAAAGGAATGAGACATAGTCTGTGAAACATTAAATCTGCTTCATGAAGGTATATGTAGTTTTGATAGTAAAAAATAAACGTTATCACATGTGCAGCGTTCTGCTACACGGGAAAGAGTGAAGTGGGGCATATTCCAGCCAAGATTCTCAGTGGGAATTTGCTCCGACATGAAAATACGTGTATACCTATGCAGTAAACAAAGGTTTCAATGATAAAACAAATAGGAATGCGACAATAAGTCTGTGAAACATTAAATCTGCTTCATGAAGGTATATGCAGTTTTGAAAGTCAAAAAATAAACGTTATCACATGTGCAGCGTTCTGCTACACCGGAAAGAGTGAAGTGGGGCATATTCCAGCCAAGATACTCAGTGGGCATTTACCCACACATGAAGTTACGTGTATATGTGGTAACCTCAGGTGGCCGGAACACAACTTATAGCTCCAGCAACGATGTCCGAAGGTGTAGCGCTATTTTAGATTTTCAGTAAAATTTACACAAACAAGTCGTAGAAATTCGCTGGAAATGACCTGTATAAATAGAGAAAAGCTAATGACGTAAATTGATGGAAATGATTATGGTGAAAAGGAAAGGTGGTTATTAGGCATTACATAATAATATTTGTGAGCTTAATGGGACTGGAGTCGAAAGGATAATGCATGCGTGTGATTTACAATAAACTTTGTTAAGGCTAAAAAACCTTTGCCAGTTTTCAACTGCCAAGCAGTAGTGTGCAGTGTTCCGGACTGAATGGCGGATGTATCCAGCAAAGTTATAGGGTGAAAAGAGATTTGACATCTCAGTATGACGAGCGCAATACATTGCCGCGCAGGTGAGTTATTCAAGGATCTGCAATATTAGCTGTCTGTCAGTCTCAGTTGGGTTGACATAAGTGCGACGGACACAAATAATACCGCATACACCAGATTTTTTTAGGCCAGGCTTTGACCTTTTAAAATTTAAAATTCTGGGTGGCACTGAACTGTTGTGGATAAGCGCGACGCTTACCATCATGCGTCGTTCAATTGCATAAAAAGATCCGCTAAATTTATAATAATACATTCTAAATGATTAAAATATTATAATTATCCTTATATGGAGCTATTTAACTAAATTATATTAGATGATATATAATAGAATAAATAAAAAATATGTCAACTCAAAATATATATGATATGGATGGTCCACATGCAATATTTTTATTGAAAGGCGTTTATTATACCACCAGGGAGCGATGTGCTCGACTCGTCACTTATTTGAATAAAAATTAATAATATAAATATCCTATTTAATACAATGAGCATGATGTGAAAATGATCCACAATCTAACCATTCCCACTTCCAGTATATGAAAGTAATAATGATAACAATACTGTACATTAGTACGAAAATTTATTTATATGGCTGTGGCCACTATTGTCTCCAGAACCATTCCCCGTAGAAGAGGTAATTTCACTTTTTATGGACACAAGATATACTTTCAGTGAGGGTAAATTACTAAAAAAAATAAAAAATTACTTCAAAATTAGTAACATACGCAATTTCGGTTACTTGAATGACAATATTTTGTAATCAAAGCAAACAAATTTTCTAGTTATTTTGATTTAAAAGCCTAACTACTGAACCGATTTAGATGAAATGTCTATGGGACCAATCTGTAAGTAAATCCTTCCAAATCAAAAAATAATTTTTCAAAACGGTCCATTAATGACGGAATTCTGAGGAAACAAATATAAAAAAGAAGTCTGTTAAAAATAGAAATATTTTTTAGGTTAGGTAAAACATTCTCCATTAACAAATTGCTTGCATGATCTTATAAATTCTGAAAGTAACTTTTCAGCATTAAGTACAAGAAGAGACCGTCTGTCTCATTATTCAGAATAAGATCCCAGTAAACACTTGAATAAAAAAATAAATGTGATAAGCTATATTCAAAGATGGGGAGTTAAAACAAAAATACCTTATTACCTCGGTTGGCCTGTCGTTATGAAGGTCCAGTGGTTCAATCAGACCAAAGCAGTTTAATGGCAGGCAGTCAGTGAAAAGTAATATAATTACGTATATCGCTGATACTCCATAAAGCGACGACACGCAGAGTAGAAAATTACGTTGTTATAAACGCATCTTGTGTTGACACACTTTCTTTTGAGGGACGAACTGTTTTTCCACACTCTTAGCATGACCTTTTATTTTTTAAGTAATGCTTGCGTTTGACCCCCAAATACTTAATTCGCGGTGACCACTCTTACCATACGCCGGTGCATTACGCTGATCGCACGGGGTAAAGGTTAGTCGGGCGATATTTTTATTAGGTTCACCCTACAAACACGGGTACACGCATTGGTGGTATTACGCTGAAAGGAGGTCATTGTACTCATAATTGTGAACTACTTTCACTTTGGAACCAACCCTGTGATCGCGAACAAAAATTCAGCTGCTCCACACCGTTGTGTGAATGACATCGATTATATTACCATTGTTTTTATTTGCGATCTCATGCTTGGCTCTGGTAAAAGTTGATCAGAATGACGAGTACAATTATATCCTTTCGACTCTAAGAATGCCCGTATCGTCTTTTCCGGATTTTCCCTCTCTATCGTTGTCTCTAGTTATCATGCGCATATTCAATTCAATTCATTTATTCCAATATTTATGATTTTACATTTTTTTAACCTAACATTTTTAACAAGTCTAAAATTAACATTTATAAATAAGTACCTCTCTGTAGGTGTCTCGTAAGCAGCTGTTCTAGGGAGACCCATAAGATAGTGCGACCAATTTATTTAATAAACGAATGGTATAGAGCAGTGGTCGGCAACGCTGTGACCGCGGGCGCACATGCGCCCGCGGTTGCCGTTTGATGCGCCCTCCAAGAAATCACGTCGTTACTTTGAATGAGCAATATTTTGGCTTTCTGTACAAGTTGGCAAGCCTTTTGTGACGGCACACCGTTATATTACTTTTGTGACGGCACACCGAGATAAAGCATTATCTCTTAAAATACACGCGTATAGTGCATCAACGTACGCATGCGAATCCATATTTTTAACAATGAAGCATTTGAAATCAAAATATAGAAGCAGAATGACAAATGTAAATTTGGCCCATTGTATGAGGACAGGCACTTCAAATAATGAGCCAGATTTCATCAAGTTGTCTGAAGAAACGCAAGGCCAGGGATCACATTAATAATAAGTGAATTTATTTTTTATTTTATTTGTAACAACTAGTTACATATTTTATTTGACTGTTTGTCTATGTATGCCTCATACCCACAAGATAGGTGGACATCCTAAAAGAGACCGCAGGGAAATGCTGGATGCAGGCCGCTTCCAACTGGCCTTTTTGTAGATCGATGGGTGAGGCCTATGTCCAGCAGTGGACGTCCTATGGCTGAAATGTTGATGATGATGATGCCTCATGCAATAAACATCTCGTTTTGTCTTTGTGTAACATATGATTTTCATCAACCATTTATGCGCCCTTCAGGAGAAAATTATTTTAGAATGAGCCCTTAATCTAGATAAGGTTGCCGACCGACCCCTGGTATAGAGCCTCCCCAAGTACTTTCTGAACTACACTGACAGCCACCTGTAGAAACTTGTTCTACAGACAAGTCTGTCGGTCTGTCTGAAGCCGGCATATAATAGGTGTAGAGGGACTTTTCGTAGGGCCTTTTTGGACTGAGTTATAATATAATTTAACAATACCTTTTTAGTGTGGTATACCTAAATGTGGCTTTAGGTGTAAAAAAAAAAAACTAGAAAACCAAATTTCTTCGACTTCTAATGGTCGTATTTACGTATCTATTTGAAACTTTGCAAATGCATGTAGTCCCGACGACAATACAATATGCCTGTGTCCTAATGTTTTATTTATTACAAATAAAACAACAATTAGCGAACTAGCGAAACAATTAGCGAAGGATATAATTAAATACAACACATGCTGAAAAAAATATTTAAATTCGCTAATAAATTTCTGAGATATAAGCGTTTAAAGTTTTTGGTGGGGATTGAGTGTAAATGCTTTCTCTCTCCCGACACGCGTGTATTAGTATAGCGTTTGTATGGCACGCGCAAGGCTTGACATCATAGCTTGCTATAGTGAGCTCTATCATGAAATTTAAATACTTTTTTGTTTTTGAACCCATTTTTATTTTGTTTTCATTGGCTCTATAAACAGCTTTTTCATGAGATAATGAAAAAATTAGGACATAGGCCTATTGATTGCTGGTCTGTTGATGAAGCTGGAAAATGGAATAATGGAAATTTTCACAATAGTAAACCAATTGTAAGTAATAACCAGTTTGGGCTCATTAGATTCGTCAACGAACCCTATTCATTCCACCTGGTAACGAAGACCTGGAGCCTTATTGTCTGGTGGCCATGGTGATCTCGTGCCATCCCGCGCGTGCCAACTTACTCGCACGCGCGAGCGAGACGGCACTCAATCGCCATTGCCACCAGACTTTAGATATAAGGCCTTGGTAGGTGATACCAGGACTTGCGATATTAGTTTTGTCACCTTTCACTCTTATTCGGATTGTCTTAAGTGCGACGGGGACAAAAGTAATGTCGTGTGCAACAATAATAGCTGACAAGATGAAGATGGAGCTGAAAGGTAGTTTTTGAATGAATACTAAGTAAACCCTTTATGGTTGGGCTTATAAAGTTCGTGTCAACAAGTCATTTTTATTGCAATGTCTTTTTTATATTTTCTTGAATATAATTATTGCACCAGTCTCGAAGTCCAATGCTGTCATAAACTTTTTTATTACTAAACGAGTTGGACTAGAGACAGTCTTGAATTACCTGAAACCTGACAGATACTGCCTGTAAAATTGCAGATGTGTAAACATTTTGGTATATCACATTTTAATGTTATTTGTGTTATTGGTTTCAATTTCCCATATCAATAGATAAATTTCATAAGTTGGTATCTAAGTCGGGATCTAAAAAAATTAAAAAAATATTAATTACAGACGTTATATTTTTTTTATGGCATACCGACAGTTTACTCAGCGGCCCAAAGCCGTGCTCCGTTATTTTAAGGAGCTTTGCTGATTTGCGTATTATGGCAGTGGCAAATGCACAATATACCCCAAGCAGGTCAGTGCAGGTCTTATCACCCACACTTTGAATTAGAATTGCATACCCATTCGAACACTTACTTTCAGTGTTTGGTCGTGCTCTATTTTTATCGTAATTAGTGCACTTTTATATCCTAAGTTAGCATATTGGCTAAGCAAAATAAAGCACACCGCTCGTGAACGAAATCAGCGACCTTTTTTGTTGCATCCTTTTGCAACAAAAAGCTGTTTCTAGAAAAATCTTTTTTTTTTCGTCTTATTATTCCGCGTTTTAGCACCAACTCGCCTGTTGGTAAGCGAAACGCCGATGTGGTTGGTCCAGTTTTGACCATTCCAACTGACATGACATTCCATATGACAACGGCTTTGAACAAAGAGTAAAACTAAAATTACGTTATTTTTCTGTAATATCCTTAAACCTGATTTCTGTGAAGGTGGATACTACACAAAAATCTGGTAGGACAATTATTTTATACAAACCATAAGTACCTGATATGTTGTTAAGCCAGAAAAGACCCATCTTGAAAATAACTATTTTTTTAATGCATAAAAATTGGCGTGCGGTCCTGCCATGCCGGCTTTGAAAAGTCGCAAATGGCAGCATACTTCCAACTGCGATTGGAGTACTATTAGTGACTTTATGAACATCAAGAGGCGCATACCATCTCACGGCCTCTTTCTGAATGGTGGTGGATATTCCACTAGGTTGCGCATCCTTGGCCAGTCAAATCTCTAACAGGACGTAGGTATACTCATAGAAACATACATACTGTATACTGACCCCACACTTAAGAAGGAGAACTGCAGTAAGATAACGATTTAAATACATTAAAAATCAAGCGCATTTCTTACCAGACGTGGGCATAAGAAATACCGTGTGCGTAATATACGTAACGTTTATGCTGACATTGCCGATAAAAACACAACTTAGCCATAGATAAGATGTATAATTTGATTCGCAGTTAGTAAAAGCAATTAAATGTCTGATTGACACTAGATTAAAATAATTGTTACTGGCTAAGAATTATTAAAATATGGGGTATTAACTAAGTGGTGTACACTACGCCATAAAATAAATTAGTTACAGTAGTTTTTTAGATTCAAAAATCTGAATAAAAAGCAAAACCCTTTTTCGGGTGTCATAAGCACGCTATGTTGGTAAAGCGAATTCTGAGATTTCCCAAAAGCGCACATACCATGCCACATAGCACACACAAATGTATAGACATTGACCGTGTTATGGCATTTTGGAACGCGCATTTGGTAACTGTCAGTGTTTCATACGTTTTGAGTCCAGACATCATGTCTATCTGCTCAGCGTCAAATATATGTTATTTTAATACAGATTCCTCTTTTTCAAAATGGTTCTATGAAATAGCGAAAGGTTTGCAATATTTTGTTGCATAAGAAACTATTTGCTTTATTTTTGTCCAAACAGATCATCGAAGTAACACAGAATGGAATAAACGCTTTTTTCGAATCTGGTTTTATTTTTACACGATTCATTTTCTCTTCTTTTTTTGGTGCTTTCAGTGCACAGCCTGTAGCCAGGGTAAAGAACACCTTCTTTAGTATCGTACTAAATATTTTTGAGATTACATTGTTTAATAAGGGATGCACTATTGTTGTTAGAAAATTACACTAGAAAATAATGTGTGCAAGCGAGCAAAGGGAAGCTGCTAAAAATCGTGGACATACGAGGGTAAATCAGAAAGTCCGCGGAATGACAAGGTTAGATAGCGACGGGGTTATTGTTTTATACCTGATAGTTCAATATGACTAGTTTCAGCCAAATTTGGTCACTCGTTCATAAGATATCGCTGGGATCAAAAACTGAATCGGGAAGAAAATGTAACTATAGAGCAAAATGAGTTTCGTGGCGTCATAAAGTTCCTCATTAAGCTAAGAAAAACAGCGCAGATGTATATGCAAGGGTATTATGCAAGAGATGTAATCTGCTTACATGGGCTCTTGCCCTGAAAATCAAGTGGCATAGCCTTTTCAAGCAAGACAGAGATTCAATAGAAGAGGATGACTAGGTCATCCAATTGAGGCTGCTCGGATATCGTTGAAAAACATGTGTTTGAAGATGTTTGAAGAAGAAACGATTAGCAGAAATGGTTGAAGTATCTATGAATATTACATTTTTCCATTAAAAACTTGGCAAGTCTAAAGTCAACGCAAAATGGGTACCGAGAATGCTCACAGCGCAACAGATTCAACAGCGTGTCGAATGTTCGCGTTAGTTTTTGGTGCTTTATAGTGAAAACAGATACGATCATGAACCAGATTGTAACCAGAGATGAAACGAGAGTTAATCACTATGAGTCTGAGTCGAAACAAGAGTCGATGCAGTGGCATTAAAAGGTACAGCCCCACTTATGAAGTTTAAGATGTTACAATCGGCTGGGAAGATCATGTCTGTTTTTTTGGAATTCAGAAGGTATTTTATTAACCAAATAGTAGGAAAAGTGTATCACGGTAAAATACTATGCTACCCTACTAGAAGAACTAAAAGAAGTCATTAAAGGGGAGTTTTATTAATCTGTTGTGATAAAATACACAAGAACACAAGTGTGGCTAATGAACTTTAAACTATTCCTATGGTCCAAGACTTGGCTCCCTCTGACTATTATGTTTCCAAAAAAGAAGAAAAAAGCAGAGGAAATAAATATTTAACGATAAAGAGAAATCAGCAGTATCGGCCTATTATGAAGATCACGATTTAAAATATGTTTTTATTATTATTATTAGTTAATAGGCTTGCGTTTGACCGCCAACTCGCTTGATGTTTTAAGCGATGATGATCTGAAAAATGTATTAGGTTGAATAGAGAATATATATTGAAACGGAAAAATTATTGTATGTTTTATATTTTCACCAGGAAGAGGGTTCCATGTCATTCCGCAAACTTTTGACCTATAGCAGTATTATATTCGTATAGTATGACCAGACTATGCAGACTAGTAATAACAAACGTATTTTCAAGATTAACTAATTTATTACTAAATATCTTTAATTAAAAGAAGTAAATTAAATCTCACGCAGTCACGCACCACACATCCCAAATAAAATATTTGTCACTTATTAAATAGAACCAAAGCTAACATACCCATCATCTTTCAAATATCTTCTAAACATCTTGAATAGATTACTTAATATAATTTAATTATTTTACATTATATATTTATGAACCAACCAAATAAAAACACTTTGTTCAAAGAAACACTGTCATAGTTTAGTTCTTAAACTTTAAAAAATCATCCACTGAATATTTGTAGACGAATTTCTGATTTATATAAAAGAATAAAATCGTTATATATTTGTCTATATTGCCGAGCAATTAATACACATTGGATAGACCCGATTTAGTCCCATTTGTATGTGTGTCAAGCTAGAAGAATGCATTATTGGTGTATTTTATTCATCATTATAATAATGATGATGATGTGTTTTATTGTGTCCTATATCTATACAAAATACACTAACTTGTGAGAACTGAAAACTAACATTCATTTACATTCTCGCTATTTCTCATTCGTATCATCGCACCCACACTATATGCATCTAAGCATACCTATAGAACACTCTCACACTGATTAACATTAGACACAATATATGTTAAACCATCGAGTTATCTACTGTTGAATCATCCAAAGTTCATATGAAATCATCAAATACAATAATATTAAGTTATGTACTACAATACAATAGAAGTTGTTACTCGAAGTTAAGTCTGCAGCTAGAACAAAACAAGAAGTAAATGATGTAGTCAATCGGGACTTATTGAAAAAAAAAACGGCAGTTAAGTTATGATAACTACACTGACACGACAAAGATTGTGCCACCCGACACTACCCGAATAGACGTCAAACCCCTTATTTGTTAACTAGCTGAAGACTCGAAATTACGAGTGGAAATTGATTAAGGGTCACGGTGGTTTAAAGATCCTCGAAGGGATTTAGTATCGGCGACGTTTATTGGGGAAATCGTCCATTTGGCGTGGGCCCTCCCACCCGCGGTTGTCGTCATAGGTCCCGCGCGGCATGTCGTACTGCTCTCTGAAGCCTCCGTCCTATGTAAGCAATCACAAACACTTTCCAATAGTTTTCGATCTACAGAAGGTTAAAACAATGCAGGAATATTCAAATATATTCACAAGCGTCCTTATGAAATAACTTACATCTAAACTTGATGCGCTGAGCTTGGATAAATTAATACGGTCTTGCCGAAAGTTATCGTCGAATAAACTTAAAAGTTTCATTACATGTCGTCGATGAATTGTTAATTTAGACGCTCTCCTAACGACAGACTTAAAGTGGCTGGATCACGAACGTCATGGCCTATGTTTCATAGTATATTACTTAGTGTTTTGCACACAACATGCATGTCACAAGTTGTTTTATGTAAGAACTTAGAGGTATTAATCAACAAAATTTTATTCAATCATTTTCATCAAATCACTTGCGAGTTTGTAGCTGACATTTTCTTTGATAATGGAAAAACTTATTGTTAAAAGGATGAGTGCCATACTGTTTAATGGACAGTAATTGCGAATAAGATACCCCACGGGCCTGTATGTTCATGCTGAAAATAAGAATTGATTTTGGCCACAGGTTTGTACAAATATAGCTATATACTAGTAAATCAATAGCACTGCCATTCGTCAAATAGATCAATGAATAAAGTATTGCCAAAAGTGGAAATATTGCTTATGTGAGATTGTGATTAGCAAACCTACTGCCGATGTCTGATCATAGGAGCAAAGCTAACTTCATCAGATCAAGGTTCTGTCGCTCCTTCAGCTCATTCTTTGTATAAAATTGTTGTGAAGGTTACTTCTATTATTTTTCCGACTCCCACTACGAGTTACTTCTGCACAATAACCATTATGTTATTGTTATTTATCTATTTAAGTATGTATTAAAAAATATATATGTATGTATATCAATCTCTGGCAGCCATAGTACAAGCTTTGCTTAGTTTGGGGTCAGATGACCGCATATGCAAAAATGTCCCGAATATTATGATCCCACAGTGATTGACCAGACATTGTTTTCACACTCGCTTCACTCAGACATTTTTACTGATGAGGGTGGTCATGAATGTAATTGTATTATTTACATAGATCAGAAAATCCAGTGTGAAATTTTTAATATATCCAGTACAGAAAACCGATCTAGCTCTGCCGACATGATCTAAAATTCATTGATCAAGATTACTAAAACTTTAGCTTATCCTTCTCGCATAATAAATCGCAATAATTCCGTGAAGCTATAACTCTTTTTATGACTGTAACTTTATCATAGCTAGTAAAGCTAGTAGCAGCTGTAAAATGTACTAAAAAACAGTCGAATTAATGACCCCCTCCTTTTTATTAATTCGGTTAAAAATAGTGCATAAAGCCTTAAACCAACATTCTTTCAATACCACAAAACAACTCAACAGACGCTCAATGTCGCTGCAGTCAGAACTATAACATGGTGATAATGGTTAATCATAAATTTGGGTAATTTTTATAGTTCCTCACTTCGGCAACTTACTAAGACTTAAGATAAATTAGTACATTATACTTTGGCTTTTAGGCCGTCGCCGCTGTAGTAGACGTGGCGTTCAATCAAGATGAGAAGATAAGATTTCACGACTCTACAACCATGGCACATGTAGAAATTATGATTGTAAAGGCTGAAAGCCAAATAAAGTACGTAATGTTTTTGAAGCAGTTTTAGGTACTATTGTCTGCAAGTCAGTTTCAAGGTATACACCAAATAAAGCACATTTATGTGCCCAAATGTAATCAAATATAGGTATATAGATCGATTTGATGTTCAAATTAAGATGTACTCTCTTTTGCCAACAACAGCATGAGAGCATTTAAACAGAATTTATAATGCCGTAGGTCACAACTAAATTAACAATCCGTCTGCAATAGTAATGAAACTTAAGTTTTTTTTACAATCATAGCATGCTAAAATTAATCTATTATATTCAATATTATATAATCGTCGTGTTATTTTGTAGCACAATGTCTCAATATAAAATCCGAAAATATAATTTATTTGTGTTTTCATCAGAGGTCAGAATGAAAATTATTGTAAATTGAACGCAGATTTTAATATTACGCTAATAGAAATGCCAGTCATTTCTACAGGTTGTAAAGACACACTTAGCCATTGATTTAAAAACACATGGATGTTTTTACTTTTGGTTCGCTCGATGTCTATAGTTTTAAAGTTAAATATCTTTGCACATTGCCTACATAACAATATAAATTTTTAATTCTGTGAATCGGGCACGAGCCATCGTCACACCAGAATCAAAAAAATTACGAAAGTAACAGTTAAAACTGAGACTACAATAACCTAAACAAAGCAAGGACAATTCCTACATATTAGTTCATTCTCAGTGTTAAAAACAAAATCATAGTAAGATAGCGCTCCGTTCTACTCTTTAGGCTGATCCAGTTTTATCATGTAAGAATTTCGTACTATGGCTAGTTAAGTGCGTGCCATTTTCATAATCATCGCAATTCCCAATCATTCCAGCATTACGGAACAAAATATAATTTGAAGTCACAATGAAGCCTAGAAATGTGTCTGTTCTCAATTCAAGCGTCTGTAAAAATGTTCTAATCAGATTCTGAATTGTGAAGCAGTTTAAATTAAAATAGCTTGTACTCTCGCCGTCCTGTACTCAAGATTTTAAAAACATTTGTTTTGTCTCATTTTGAAACAAATAATTATGTCAAAAGATCTCTACTATAGCTTTTGGTACGTAGTTTTGATTTGTGGATGATACACCAAAGTATAAATATAATTAATTATGTAAAGTACTGACTCACTGCCCTGCACTGCACCACAGAGTGTGCCCTACTTTCTCTACAGGACAAAATTCGTAACGTAGAGATCAGAGTAACAGACATTAGTTGTAGAATTGGTATGTTGATCTGTCAGTGGGCTGGCCATATTTCCCAAAGAACCATTAACCTCTGATGTAAACGAGTTCTAAAGTGTAGTCAGAGGTAAGTTTAGGACGCTCTGCTGCAGAGTGGAGTAAAGACCTGCATAAAGCAGCGGGCAAAAACTAGATGCAGAGCTGTTGATGGAGCTCAGTAGCGCCCATCAAGCGTACAAGAGGCCTACTTCTAGCAATGGACAAACATAGCATGACAGTGTTGTGTGCGCCAGTCAGAATCTGACAGACAAATTGTTTTGAGTGTTAGTTCCATGGTAATATTTGGTAATATTTGTAATTTTTACGAGCTGCTCCAGCCATACACCCCAAACGGCTCATGAAAAGAGTGTCCAAAGCCGAAAAGAGCATTGTATCATTATCATTATAGAGTTGTTTATAATGATAAGTACAATGAGCTCCTTTACTATGGGATCCACCCTGAAATCGCATTGGTTGAATGTGAATAACATTTCCCTATGGAACATTTTTATTTTTTTGCAATTTTGTGTTGGTTCCACTCCAGTTCAACAAAACAACCAAAACATAACAGTTGTTTATAACGTAACCTCTTTCTGTGTTACCCTGTATATGCTGTGGTAATTGACGATGGTCGGCTACTGTGGCTATTGTTTGCCATACCAAAACTATTTGAAATCTAATAGGGAAGAGTACAATATTTTCAATTCTGACCTCGATTTATGTTAGAAATCCTATCAATCAGATATATGTTTAAGAACATTTTGCTCGTAATTTGTAGACAATGGAGAGCATCAGTGTCATAGAATTCACGGGAATAGAAATGTGTTTCACTTCTTTTAATATAATATTGTTTGTTTGCGCAGTGAGAATATCAGCGGCTCATACTAAGATTCAATTTGTCACATGTGCTAGTTCAGTGAGCAGTTTTCCAGCAGAATGTCTGGCGTCAAAATATACATGCCACTTAATATTTTTTGTGGTTTCATTTTCAAATTATTTCAACAGGACTTATCACAAAGCCTACGCCATGCGTCATCTATACGTCCTACCTTTAAAGGACCGAAAATTCTTTTTTCATTTGATCTGTAGGAGGTAGCCGGTTTCAACGGGTTTCACAGAAGATGTATAATGACAGATATCATAACAAGAAAAAAACACAAAATTATAAAAATTTTAGAGTCCCCCATACAAGAAACATGCTTTTCTGTTTTTATTATTTATCATAAAAGTAATACATACAAGCGTTTGACCTGGCAATATAATGTCAATAAATAACAAGAACCTGTCAAGTACCCAGTTTATCCTATTTTATTTCTTTCAAAATTATCACCAACTAACGAGCATTAGGGAAACTACTGGAAAACTGCTCTTTGTAAAGTGATATGGTGTCATCATCGTAATCAAGTAATGCTGCATTCAAATTCATTAAAAAACAGTAGAAGACCAAGCCTGTGCTAAAAGATCTGCTTTTATTCAGAAATTCCCAAAGCACAGACTTATTAAGCAAAACAATAAAAACTTACCATGGGCGATTGCTGGTCGAACATGCCTTGTTCCTGACGGTCAAGCATGGAGTTCAGGCGTTGAGCCTGTAATTAAATAAAAAATACTTAAAAACTGCAATTTTAAAATAAGTAGCCAGTTTCATTTTGTAAATAAATGTTTGTCAGTAGCAGGGTGAAAAGTAGTCTAATACCGACAGTATTATGATACCCTATCAATAGTCCACGACAAATATACCTACACAAATCCACATCCCCACAACAGGGCCCTGATTCGCTAGCTACAAACACGTTAATTAAAACTCAAAAAGTTGGCCTTTATTTCCTACGGAATAGAGACCAAATTTTTAGATGTTAACTTAAGGCTCCACGTTACGTGCGTGTTTTATTTAGAGAATAAGGGCCCTGCTTGACTGCTTTTCATCATCATCCACACTTCCATCTAAGCCACTGGGAGCAACTGATCCAAAGCCCCGGAGACTTGTTCCGATATATCAAGGAGCTGGGTTAGCTTGGGTAGATGGAGAATGCATAATAAAAGGTGTCTCAGTAAGAGTGCACTTTTTTATTTTAAAATAAAAACACGTATGTTATGAGAGAGTTGTGATATTTGGCACTTGCACGAAAAAAAAAAGATTCTAAATTTAAAAAGTGCACTCTTACTGGGACACACTTTATAAGAGGGACGTGAGTGCAGGACTCATCGCCCCCATCTCGAATTAGAATACCTGCACGAAGAGCGTGTTCTCCTGCTGGCGCCGGCGCAGCTCGTCGTCCTGGTGGCGCATACGCTGCGCCAGCTCTTCCTCCTGGCGCTGCAGGTGCGCGCGCTCGGCGTCGCGCCGCGTGTCCGCCGCGCGCTCCGCCAGCTCCCAGCTGCGCTTCTGTCGCTCGCGGTCCTGCTCGCGCTGCCGCAGCTGCTCGCGCAACAACTCTGTCTCATGCTCGTACCTGCGATTACATCACACAATTACACACTCACTCCACACCTCCATGGGCGTAGCGTGGGTTTTATTTTAGGGTGGGGCAAAAAATAAAAATCTTAGCATAATATTATCTTTTCTTATAATATCAAAATTTTGGATACATCTCAGTTCAAAATGTATCTGGATTGTTGAATGTCTGCCTTATAAAATACTAGCGACCCGCCCGCCCGGCTTCGCACGGGTGTAATTTACGTGCGAAGGCGGGGCGGGTCGCTATTTATACATATAAACCTTCCTCTTGAATCACTCTATCTATTAAAAAAAACCGCTTCAAAATCCGTTGCGTCGTTTTAAAGATTTAAGCATACATAGGGACGGACAGACAGCGACAGCGACTTTTATTTATACTATGTAGTGATTGAATAGTTTCGTCATATCAGACAAATCTACATAAAAAACTTTGTGAAACACAATAGTGATATCTCGACTACATACTTGGCATACTCCATCTGAGCTTCAAGTTTCTCCTCCTCAGCAGACAATTCTTTCTTGAGGGCTTCCTCTTTCTGACGATGGAGCTCGTGCAGTTGCTTCCACCTGGTTCCATACTCATGCTCAAAGCTGCTAGCTTCGGAAAATCTTGGCCCAACCTATAAATAGAATATAACAATTGTGAGCACACAGGTAGGTACTTGATATTTATGTCAAGTCCACTGCTAAACATAGGGCTCTCCCAAGGCACGCACTCAGCTCTATCTTCGGCTTTTCGCTTCCGGCTGATTTATGGTTTCTATTCTATAACACCAATGGGTATCTGTATGCAGTATCAGTATCTTTGGTTTTCTGGCGATAACCTCTTCAAGTCACTTGCAAAACCAGATATATACTATACAAAATTAAGGTTAGAATGGAAAATTACCTCACGGGCTTTCATGTACTCAGGGTGCTTCCTGGGAATGTTCTTTTCTGGGTATCCATCAAACTCATCGGGTTCTTCAAAGCTTTCTACAATCACTGGCCGAAGTGACCTGCAATAAATAACAGATAAGAAAATTGATTTCTTATAAATAAGTTAAGACTAAGATCACTTGTAACAAACTTACGAAGTCAAGAAGAAGCATTTTTCCGTGCAGTTCCGGATGGCGGCCAGAGCGCTAGGCTTCCGAGAGTACTCGACTATGCCTTCGCCCAAAGGTTTCCCTCTTTCGTCGACTCTCACGTACGCCCTCTCAATTTTGCCGAATATCTCGAAAGCTCGATATAAAAGCTCGTTGGAGACGAATGGGGGCAAGTTCTTGACGCGAATGGCGCAGTTATGGGGCGCGAAACGAACCCGCAGTGTTCGACCATTTCTCATTTTTCCATCCAACTCACGCTTTGCTCTCTCTGCATTTACTCTGTAATCCTACAAATAGAGCATTGCATTAAAAACATTATTTGCAATTTTTTATTTGTGCAACATAATTTCATTCATCATTATTTAAAAAAATATTTACCATTTTAATAAAGCCGAAATTCTTCTCCTTGTTGATAAACAGCTCGGCGCATTCACCAAACTGCGAGAACAAGGTCTGGATTTCCTCTTCTGATGTGTCATTGGTGAGATTGCCAATGTACAGTCGGCTTCTGCCGTTAAACTTCACTTCAGGTTGTTCCAAATGGGGCAGGTCCATTAATGGTCCTACTAGATCCTTCAGCTTATTTGCTAACATGTGTTCCTGCAGCAATAAATTAGCTTTGTGAGTACATAAATTACCTTTCTCAAAAGAAATTTGTATTTGTAATAACTTGGCTGAAACGTCAAGCTGTTGTATGGACTTGTGACAAAAAACTGGACAAGCGTGAGTAGGACTCACACCCTGAGGGTTCCGTACAAACTTAATAAATATGTATATAGATAGTTCATCCATCCCCTAGCGAGTAGCTATGAAAAACGGTTTTAAAAAGGTTGAAATATTACTGAACAAACTTTAACTTTGTAGTTGGCAATCAAGTGCTCCCACACATACCAACTACAAAATAAAAGTTTGTAAAAACAAAAACATTTTTATGTGATGTAACTTAAAATTAACAACTTTCGGATTTTTTCCTTTATTTAAGCTGTGAGACCTACAACCAGACACAACAAAGTGATCCTAATTTTCCTTTTGAGGTACGGAACCTTAAAAAGCAATTCATTCTCAGCACTGCTATATTCTCAGTAACAGCCATACCTGTATTTATACCGTGAATAGCAAATATGCACAAACATAAGATATGATTTTTGTCAATCTGCATTTTAAAAGTGAAATTTGAAAGTTCATAATATATTATTATCCCAGATTAATACTTGATCAATTTGAGTGAAACAAGTGCCCTTTTAAAAAGAAAGATTTGAGCTTCATTTTCTTCTGTATCGCATATTTGTATCTTTGTGGGATATGAACATAAACATTAAAATATATGAGCCTGACAATTTGTCTTGTCTTTTTACTAGCTTTTCACAACTATGCAATTAAATTGATTGTGATGAAATTTAGCAAAATAGTACTGAGTTTCATGAACACAAACGCTGATGTTTGCAATGCTACTCAGCCGGTACTCCACTTTAGCAGACTGGAAAATGTTACTGCAACCGTGACTCCCAGATAAGCTGATTTAGCCATTCGCGCAGATGTATTACGAACACAGTTAAATCATCCCTTGGAGATATTAATAGACCAATAATAATAATCTAAATGAATTCGGAATAATGATATTTATGATTATAAGACGACATACCTCTCTAGGGCCATCTTTAGGTCCACCAGGGCCGCCGCGGCCACCACGTTGGTTTCGAGCGGGGCCCCCCGGGCCACCCTGTGGTCCTCCTTGTCCACCATGTCCTCCCGGGCCTCCCTTGTTTCCAAACTTGTTGCCCTGGTTGAAGCCACCGCCTTGGTTAAAACCTCCCTGGCTGAAACGACCTCCGTCTTGGTTGTTGTAAGACTTGCCTCCATCTTGGTTGTTGAAAGGCTTGCCTCCGTCTTGGCTGTTAAAAGGCTTGCCACCATCTTGGTTGTTAAAAGTCTTGCCTCCATCTTGGTTGTTGAAGCCTCCCTGCTTGTTGCCTCCCTGGGCCCAACCGCCTTTGTTGCCTTGGAAGTTTCCATTCACATTCTGTGGTGAAAGTAATTAATCAAATTCAAAAGTAGTACACAACAATAGTGATAAATTTGCCTTGGTAGCGGGACAATCATGGCTAAAATAATAAATATGTAGTAATAATTTTATTCTCTTTGAACAGTTGCAATAAACTGTAAAAATCTGAATGAAAACCGAATGTTCTGATAACTTTTGCTAAGTTAAAGTTGAACATAAGATTGTACCTACTAGCTGAAATGCTACAAATTAAAAATGATTTTATTTGCTTTTCACAATGTTATTGAAGCTGTCAGATCTAAATATAACGTGGGCAGAGTATAGGTTACAAACAAGAAAAGATAACAAATGTTGAATAAAATTATTTAAAAGGCAACTAAAGTAATCTAAATAATTAGTCATGAAACATCAATGATTCGTACCTTTTGCTGGGCCTGTAAATTGCCTAACTGCATTAAAGGCTGTGGCTCTTTGGCAGCCTTGTCAACATTGTCCTGGGATACAGGCTTGGCTGGGGTGTTTAGTGCGGGCTTCGGCTGTTGGGCTTGTTGAGCAGGAGAATTTTCAGGTTTCTGTTGCTGAACAGGTTTCGGTGTCTGTTGCTGCTGCTGGGGTTTAGGTGGTTGTTGTTGCTGCTGAGGCTTATTTGGAGTCACATTTTGTTGCTGGACGGGCTGCACTGGCTGCGCAGGCTGCTGAACAGGCTTTTCTGGAGTTGGTGTTGGTTTTGCCGGCTATGACAAGCAATAGTCATTGTGAATGTCAGAAACACCAGTAAGTAATGCAGCACGCAATAGCAGTAGGTAATGTTAGAATTATATGTAAATTTGATACGATTTTGAACAGCAATAAAACAAGGTCAACCAACTGTACTCTTGAGAAACCACGCAATAACAAAATGGCGGTCATGGGCTAACTGGTTTGAATTCTCTGCCATTGCATGGGGATTGTCGAAGATTTCCGATCAATACCACTGATATCGACCAAGACAAGTTGCGAGGATCATAATTGACTGATAACTTACTTCGTTAGGCCGTTGACCTCCTTGTCCCTGATTTTGGTTCCTAGGCGGTTGGTTCTGACTCATTTGGTTCTGATTATTGTGGTCGAATCTGGAATTGCGGAAACCACCACCGCCACCATTACCACCACGATTCATGCCGCGACGGCCTCCTTGCCTCTGAGGCTGTGGGGGTCCACCAAATCCGCGGTTACCGAATTGATTCATGGCATTCATTTGCATTCTGAAACAATGAAATGAAAGCTTTCAGTAGAAAAAGTTACAGGCGGCAAACTAATGAGTATTTTTACGTAACCCAATTAATCTTACCTCTAAAACGAAAAGTAATTATTGTTTTATTCACAATTTCACACAGAATAAAGCAAAAATTAATTCCACTGACGTGCGACGACGACGACGACGACGCGATCGTGTAATGGCGTCCTCGTCTTAAAAGTTCAAAATGGCGATACATCCGGTTCTCACTTGTCACGTCACAGCTCGTCTGTTCATTCATTCATTCTTTTCACTTCCTTGTTATTAGTTTTTGTTCATGACCATGGATGCAGTTCTTCGGTCGTAATAATAATCAAGTTTACTTATTTTTAAATAGCGTCAAACAAGTCAGAGTCAAGCTAAGTAAAGTCACGGTCAATTTAAACTCATGCCCCAGTAAAGTGGTGGAGGCTTTACAAGATTTGTAACTTAATAATATATATAATAAATAATTGTAACTACTTAGTTATAAGAAATATTGTATGTTCGTGATGGACAAAACTGTTGATACTTTTACTAACTTACTTTACCATCCATGTACACAGTTTATACAATAAAGATTTTCTGATTCTGATTCTGATTCTGAAGAGGTTTCCATGGAGTTTTGGAAACAACACACGAAAAGACTTCACTTGGTTATATCATTTTCCATACTCGAGCAGATTTATGAAGACTTAATAAATAATAATCCACCATTATTACACATTAACACTCGGAAATACACAAGTTTAGGAATATATTACGAGTCGACATGTTTTTCTGTATGTTTTTTCTTCGTTCGCGCGATAATTACCCCCCCCCCCCCCCCCCCCTTATAATATTATACTACTCTTTGATCCCTTCTCACTTCGTTCACTCGCTCATGGATGTGATGCCAAAATAAAAAATAAAAATAGAGATGTTACCTTTCCGTCTTTTCTGTACGGAAAAACGATCGACTAAAAACTAAAACAAATTACTAATCTGTGTAATGCTTTGATTTTCTATAAATAATCAAAGGTGTAATGTCTCTTTTTTTCTTCTAAATTATCTTATTTGACATCAAAGTTCGGTGGACAACCGTGCCGAGGGCCAACCCCTTGATCGTCCATTCGATTACAATACAATACAATACAAAATAATATATTAAAAAACCTCTAAAAGTTGACCTTTATTCCATAGGAAATAGAGTTCATATTTTATAGGTTTACTTAACGCGCCACGTTACGTGCGTTTTAAAGTTACGGAAGGCCAAAGGGTTAGGCATTCATTACGCTCTCTCGACGGAATACGAGGTGGTAAGGCCTTAATGGCATTAGCCTGCTCAGTAATGGGTAAAAAGAAAAACAAAAGAAGATAGACACTCTCTACTGCTGTGCTCTACTGTAACTTGTAACTGTGACTGTCACTCTTTGCTCTCACTCAAATTTAATTAACAGTCAATCTCCATCCACTCCAAAATTTTAAATAAATTTTCATGAATCTAGCAAGAATCTAGTATTACTTAGTTTATGTAAATTTTATTCAAATATATTGCATGGGTTTATTATACTACTATTTGATGGGTTTGTTTCAAGGACGTTAGGATACTAGATACCATGGTATAATAATATACTTCGTTTTCTTTGATCATGCTAGATACTACATTCATGGTTTGTTTTTGTTTTTATTTTCTAAGTCTTCGTTTTCGTTTCTCTCTACTCATTTCAATATACCAAAATTTGTACTGTGATCTAGAATTAATTGTTAATAATCATTGACTCTTCGTCAATAATTATTTCAGTAATATGGAGTCCAGCGAATTAAAGGATGTAGAAACTGAAAATCCTCCTGAAAATATCGACATCAAATACCCAATGCTATCATTTGAAAAGCAAATCTTTGTCGATGTATTTGATAAGGATGCTCTTACTGTTATGGCCAAGTAAGACAAAACTTTTGTATTTTTCTTTTACCCAGACACAACAGTTACGAATTTAATGGAATTTACATACTTAAATTTAAATGAAACGTGTACTGGCACTCCTACCTACCTGCTTATTAAATTATATTTTTTTTAATTTCAGGGGTATAAATTACAACATAGTTCTAGCAAACTTGTTGTGGGTATTCAAAGACCCTGCAAATTTGGTACTTGTGCTGAATAGCAGTGACCATGAAGAGAAATACTTCACCGAGAAGTTCAGTCTCACTGCTTTGCCCACCAATGGCCAAGAAAGGTATACACCAATACCCATAACAAATATATTACTGTGCATTAAATACCTATTTAAGATTGGAATAATAAACTCCCAATAGTAAACTCTGTTATCATAAAACTAAAAATGACAATAAAAAAACCAACTGCTCATTATAGCTTTATTGGTTTAAATAAAAAGGTTACTACACAACCAAACAACAAGTACACTGAACAGAACTAAACAGAATCTCTGTCTCTCATCATCATCATCAGCCAGAAGAAGTCCACTGCTGAACATAGGCCTCCCCCTTTAACCTCCACACTGAATGACAGCCTGCCTTTTTTTGATAGGCAGGCCACATCTCTGTCTCTACATAGTATAAATGAAGTCGCTTTCCGCGTCTGTCTGTATGGCCGCTAACTCCTAAACCACAACGGATTTTGATGGGGTTTTCACCATCAGTTAGATAAATTTTCACGGGAGGTTTATATATATTCTCTACATAATATAAATTGAAGTCGCTTTCCGCGTCTGTCTGTCTGTCTGTATGGCCGCTAACTCCTCCTAAACCACACAACGGATTTTAATGCGGTTTTCACCATCAGTTTGATAAATTTTCACGGAAGGTTTATATATATAACTAGCGACTCGTCCCGGCTTCGCACGTAAATTACACACGGGTCGTTTTATAAAATTATAAATTAATAAATTATAAAATTACTTTTCAATGAGAACTTATGACAAAAAAAAAATTATAAAAGAAATCCTACAGATGCTTAAAATTAGAAAACGCGTCCAGTAAACTGTTACCCGTTTATTCAGCATCCAATAACCCAAAGCTGTGCTCCGTAATTTTAAAGAGCTCAACTGGTTTGGGTAGGTTGGCAGGCACCCTAAGCGGGATGTCAATGCAGGTATTATCAACCCCACTTTGAATTAGAATCAGAAACTGTACCAGTGATGTTCCCAAAATGCTGGCTTCATTATCAAGTTTAGTATGGCAATGATCATCCTTTGAGTAAACTAGAAGCATTTTGCTCACGCATTGTGTCGACCAGACTTGATGACAAAGATTTATTACCTTGCAGAGAAAAAGCGTACTTAGAAGGTGGAATACACTTTGTTTCCACTAGGATTTTAGTAGTAGACCTACTAAAAAAAAGAGTACCAATTTCTCACATAACGGGCATCATAGTGCTGAGAGCTCATGCTGTCCTAGAGTCATGTCAGGAGGCATTTGCATTAAGGCTATACAGGCAAGAAAATAAGGTAAGTTTTTATTTCAAAAGTAAATTTATCACATTACCTGTGAATTCCCCATATACAGGGTTACGCATACAGACTGTACTAAGCCGATAGGAGGTAATTGTACTCATCATTATGAACAGCTTTTACTAAGGGAACAACCCTGAAATCGCGATAAAAATAAGACCATAGAAACCAGTCATTGTAATGTGAGTGTAAACTCAAGGGTTCGTCTGAAAACCGGCGCTGATAGTCCTTGACTTTCAGCATTAATGCCGAGACGGACCCATTCGACACTGATTGTATCCTTTAGATATAAGTTTTTTGTAAAGGTGTCAAATAAAATTTATTTTCTTTTCTTTTCTTTCATTAATACTAGACAAAATGTATGGAACAGCTGATTTTATTCGCGATTTAATTACTGTTCCTATTTTATTTTATTCGGAAAATGCAGTGTTATTGTTATCTAGTAACTAATATTATATTTTCTAAACATCATTTAGTTGTTTTCACATTTAGAGTCTAGATTGACTTGTTTACTATGATAATACATAAATAAATACATTTCTTATTTATAAAACTGGTACCATCAAACCAATTTTTGGATAGTAAATTGTGGACTTTATTCGGAGATATGTTAAAGGTCAAATTCAGTATATCTATAGTAAAAGTTGTTCATAATGACGAGTACAATTACCTCCTATCGGCTTAGTACAGTCTGTATGTTTAACCCTGTACCGTGCATAATTTAGATAACCTTTATTATCTCTGAAAGACAAATTTTTCTTAAAATTTGGAAAAACTTAATATAAATTTAAATACATTTAAATATTTTTTTCAGACTGGTTTTATAAAGGCATTTTCTAGTTCCCCAATATGCTTCACATTTGGGTACAATCAAGTAGAGAAGGTTATGAGAGCATTATTTGTGACCGAACTATTCCTATGGCCAAGGTTAGTATAAAACATGCTTATAATAATTGTAAACTTAGTTATTATTATCACTTTAATTCTCAATCACAACATGAATGTTTTATAAGAATAACAGAGTAGGTGTTTGACCACTAATCTATTGATATTGAGTCAAAGACAGTAGCATAAATATGGCAGAAGATGTAGATGGCAGTATTTCCCTGCAGGCCTAGCATGGGCTGTGGATAAATTGTCTTTCCACCGTTTTTATCAACGCCTAGACTTTTTCTCGCGGGATAAAAACGGTGGAAAGACAATATATCCACGGCCCGTGCTAGGCCTGCAGTATGGTTTCTAATGGTTTGTGTTGAAAGAAAGAATGAAATATAATTTTAATTTGTAACATCAGCAACATTTATCATCTATACTAATATTATAAAGAGGAAAGATTTGATTGTTTGTTTGTTTGTTTGTTTGCATTGAATAGGCTCTGAAACCACTGAACCGATTTGAAAAATTCTTTCAGTGTTGGGATTTTGCACTATCCCCGGTTGACATAGGCTATATATCCCGGATTCGCCCGTGCGAAGCTGGGGCGGACCGCTAGTTATAGATAACACATTAGACCTAGGGTATTTGTAGGCATATCTCACACTCTGTTTCCTTGCTAGAAAAAAATATGGCAAAAACAGGTATATCCCATTCCACAAAAATCCTAGCTTGTCATTGGTATTAAAATATATCCGAATTAAGGCTAAAACACATTTTTCAAAGCCATTTTATATCTTAGAAAAAATTCAATCTCGCAAAGCGAGTTTGCTGCACCTGGTATTCTGGCCTTCAAGACGCTTTTTTCCGACTTTTAGCAATTATGGTCATAATAGATTAAGTGTGCATACTTCCACGTATGCTCCGCGTGGTTAGCGTAAAATTATAAAAATGGTGTCAGCAAAATTGAATGTTTTATCTAGGAAACCCATTAGACTGAAACATGATTAGCACATTTCGCTCGATAGAATAAATTTATTAAAGTAGCACTGATTTGCATTTTTATCCCTGTTTTTTTTATTCGTTCAATTACCTATTTATTAAACTATGCCTGCGATATCTTGATAGATTTCATAATTATGAAGGAAACCGGTGAGGTACATTTTACCTTACAGCTATACTTTTCGAAAAATATGAGATAAACCCCAAAAATAGAAGTAGCGAAACGCACGACTAAGCGCCATGATTTCGCTCCGCTAAATGCGACTTTAATACAATAAACCAAGGATTATGGTCATCTGTAGTAATAAGCGTTGCTTAAAAGTGGAAACACCTCGCCTTAATAGATACAAATACAAATATTTCAGCCAATAGCCACAAAGCTCTATCAAACAAATTTTTTATTTTAATTACAGTTCCAAAATTTGTAATTAATAATATTGTATTAACAGATTCCACGGCATCATCATCAAAAGTCTGAAATGCCGGCAAGCCCAAGTAGAAGAACTACATATTCCTCTCACTGTGAACATGAACTACATACAAACTTGCCTTCTAGACATTATGAACTACACTGTGAAGCAGCTGAAAAGCGTTAATAGGACTTTGGATATGCAGGTAAATAATTTACTTTTATTATGCTACTCGCCTGTACTGTTTAGAATGGGAGGGGACGAATCAAAATGTAAAGAAGACGTCGAGACGTTATCCATGAATGGGACGGAAGGCAAAACAAAGAGTTTTTTTAGTCTATTATTTCCATCTGCTGGGCAAAGGCCTCTCCCATGTCTTTATATGCACGCCTATCTTCCAAAGATAAAGACAGCCGTTATTTAAACCCGTACGAAGCGCTTTGATTCCAATTTTATTGTACGAACTGCTAGTCTGTGGAATGCGCTGTTTTAATGGGTTTTACCCCGATGGTTATAATCTGGGTATCTTCAAATCACGAATGAATCGGTTTCTTCTAGGCAAGTGTGCTCCAACGTAGACCGCATCATCGCTTAACATCAGGCGAGTTGGCGGTCAAGCGCAAGCCTATTATTCATAAAAAAAATAATTAAAAAGTAATTTTATATTGGTGTGTTCTTTGGATATACTATTTATATGTTATAGACAACTAAGTATTGCCCGCGACTTCATATGCTTACTTTGTATATAAACTTGAACCTGCTTCCCCCATTTTGACCTATTTAATTCGGCCCTTTCTCAAAATTATTTCTTAGCGAACCTCTACAGTCTACACTGTATAAAGAATCTATTTGCCAAATTTCAGCTTTTTAGTATAGTGTAGTTTCTGAGATTTTTTGACGAGTCTGTGAATGGTATTTCGCTTTCATATACCTATTTATATATAGACTAGCTGACCTCACAGACGTTGTCCTGTCTTAGAACTGTCAAACACGCAAAGATAAAATTGTAAATCTATTTTTTTTACATTTTGGGTTACATTAGTGGAGTTTTAGTAAGGATCCCTATTTTTTTTTAAATATGATATAGCCTATGTAACCCTGGGATAGTGTAGCTTCCCAACAGTGAAATAATTTTTCAAATCGGTTCAGTAGTTAAGGAGCCTATTCAATGCAAACAAACAAACAATCAAATCTTTCCTCTTTATAATATTAGTAGTAGATTAAATAATTTGACTGAATCATTCATACATTGATTGTACCTTGGATTTTTGATTTGTATTACTTGTAAGTATTTCAAATACTAGTATTATATGGATGTAATACAAAGTTCTCAGAGATAATAACTAACTGATACCTACTGTTATGATCTATTTCAGGAAATAACCACTGAAAATTGCATCACGAAGAAATTCCACAAGATTCTGCAATCGCAGCTGGACTGCGTGTGGCATCAACTCAGCACTAGAACTAAGGAATACATTCAAGATCTCAAAATTTTAAGAAGTATGATCATGTGAGTTTTTTTTAAACCTGTCCTGAACACCTGTACAGGGCCCCGATTCTACTAAACCAATTGTTTTTAAATTGTAATTGTTTTAATTTGAATTGTTTAATGAATTCAATATAAAAATATTATAATATAATATAGGGTCTCGTTTATACGTACGGAACCTTTACGTACCTTTGGGTACGGAACCAGTGCTCAAAATGGACCGGAACGCCGTTGCGGTTCGTGAAATCACCGTTCCGTTTCGTAAAAGTTCTCCTCATAGCAGGTTCTGGAACCTTTAGTTTGTTTGGAAATACTCGGAAAAAAGCGGAAATGTAGCCTGTGTCACTCTGGACGTAAAGAGGAATCCAACCATCTCGTCAAAAGCGGTCAAGCTTTTTAGGCTACAGGATGTACTTCAGGAACCCAGAAACATCTTACATGCTTACATACAACCCAAAAACATTACCCTCCTTTTTGGATAGTCGGTTAAAGTTCGCAAGGTTTGAAGGGAAATGCGGTCCGGTTCGTAAGTCCAATTCGACCACTGTACGGAACCCTTAATAACTAAGCGCTATGGATGCGTTATATTACATTATTCAGGGTGACATAGCAATATTATGCTTTGTCTTATTTTCTTAACTGTAAGCTTGTGTTATTTATGTTACACGGGAATTACTCACGTAAGATTAAGCCGGTTACTCCGACTATAGTTTCCCGATATAAGCAGCCGTTGTCATCACGTGCGCGCCGCGTGGCGGCCCGTAGTGTAAAGCGCGACGCAGCCGAGCGCATGCATTCCTTGTAAAAGACCGACTAATGCGGTTGAAACTGTAGTCGGAGTAACCGGCTTAATCTTACGTGAGTAATTCCCGTGTAACATAAATAAAATGTGTGAAAACCATGTCAGTTTCCATAATGTGAGCTTGTTCTTTTAGAAATCTAATCCACGATGATGCAGTATCATTCTACGCATTAGTAAGCAAATACAGAACCCCGGAATACGCCAAAATAAATTCTGGCTGGATACTTCTAGAATCAGCCGAACAACTCTTTCGAATAGCCAAATCTAGAGTATTCAATTCTAAGAATGGTAAGTTGAGGCTTAATAAGACATATATTACTATGACTATTACTTTTTTTATGATTGAAAATATAGCTAAAAACACTAACAATCAAGTCACCTTTGACACAAAAAAATATCAGCTGTTCCATAGAAATGGTCATCCACACTTTTTTTCTTGATTTCAGGGTTGGTCCCGTAGTAAACGTTCATAATAATGAGTATAATGGACCCATTTCAGCTTTAGTAGACCCTTTCCGTGTAACCCAGTATATATTTTAGAAATAATAATCATGCCGAAAACTCTCGAGGTACATAAAATTGACATTTATAGTATTTATATTTTGATTCCAGAATTCGATCCAGAACCGTCACCGAAATGGAAATGCCTAAACGGTTTACTCACAAAAGAAATACCCGATGATGTGAAAAAGAAGAAAGATGGAACACTCACTAACACCAAAATTCTTATCCTTTGTCAAGACAATAGAACTTGTTCTCAATTGAACCACTATTTAACAATGGGCCCTAACAGATATCTATTCTACACGGCTTTTAGGAGAGACCTTACCATCAACACTGTTTCACCAAACTACAGTAACATAAAAGATACAATGCCTTTAGAAAAAGAAAAGAAACCTAAATACCCAAAAGCCGAAGATAAAGATGGAACAGAAAGTGATAAGAAAATTCTTGAAGATAATATAGATGAAGATTTCGATTTAGAAGAGGCGAATAAGTCAAATTACGTGCTGACTTTGACTCAAATTGTAACGCAGAGTAAAACTAAAAAAGCTAAAAAGGAAGTACAGGACGATAGTTTGTTTGAACCATTATCGCAGGTTAGTAAAATCGCAATCATATTATAGTACTAGCTGTTACCCGATTTCTAGTTTTGCTTAATTTTATGGGTTCCGTAATACTACAAGGAACCCTTCTAAGAGTTCTGTTCGCCTGTCTGTCTATCCGTGCGTCCCTATTTTTAGTACCTTCTTTTTATAGTTATGTGTATGAAATTTTCCATAACTACAGTTTTAGTATAGATCTCAATTTTAAACCCTGGCGCACTCCGCACTTTAGCTATGAAGCTACAACATGACGAGGTAAAAATTGTAGAAACTATAATATTCATAATTGTCCACAGATAGACAATTTAGACTTGTCACAATTAGAATCAGAAAAACCCATAATCTGCATACAAACTTTCAAAGAAAATGGGTGTGCGTTCTCCTTAGAGAAAACATTAGACGCTCTTCGCCCTGAATACATTATCTTGTACCATTCCGATGTAGCAGCAGTGCGGCAAATAGAGCTTTATGAATGCAGGAAAAAATCCGAAGAACCGAGTAGCAAGATCTATTTTATGATACATGATAAAACCGTGGAGGAACAAGGATATCTGACGTCGCTGAGAAGAGAGAAGCAGGCGTTTGAGTTGCTCATTCAAACGAAAAGTGTAAGTATTTTTGCTCTTGAATCTTTTTAAAACACTGTTGAACGCTTGGCCACTTTTGTAACTGGTTTGGGAAACGAAAAATTATTCCGCTTGTGAAACGGGTTGCCAAATAGAAACTATAAGTCTGTTTCCGAAACATGTTTTGATAAAAGACTAATAACTCTTCTTTCGAAACTCCTTAGTTCTAAATGAAACGGAATAAAAATTCTTGACATGCTTAAAACTTAAAAATACAAATTACTAGCTTTGCCTTCGCGGCTTTGCCCTCATATACTACACAAAGCTCTTAATTTTTCTTGATAAAAAGTACTTAGCTTACGCCACTCGGGAATAGTGTATGATGAAATAATTTTCAGAAACTTACAAACTACCTCCTTACCATAGAGTAAACAAAGAAAAGAAAAAGGGGTGTATCATTAAAAAGAAAACTGAGGGTATTATTAAAATTAAAGAATAATTAACCCGACTTATATAAAAAATCTTATGGTATTTCCGATCACCATACAAAGCTGCCACTCTACCTCTTTTTGTTGAAATTAGTTGAAGTCATTGATAATTCTTTGTCACTAATTTACTAAACAATAGTAACACGTTCACTTTTTGTGCGAATCGCCAGACTAGAATGCCTGTGTTGCTTCCGATTGTTATAATCTGGGGGTCTTCAAGTCGCAAGTGAATCGGTTTATCCAAAGCAAGCATACTCCATTGTAGATTGCATCATCACTTAACATTAGGTGAGCTGGCGGTCAAATGTCAGCCTATTTTTTATGGGATCGACAGAGGAAGTTTATTTTGCTGTAGGGCTATAGATACTTATATACAGTAAGCAAGCTCTCGATTTCTTGCAGTAATTTTGAAATGTTGGTACATACTTTTTTCTAGGTAATGGTGGTCCCTTCATATCAAGATGGCAAGACTGATGAGTATTTCAGCTTAAATGTGGAGGAAGACCCAGAAGATGTAGATACTAGAAAAGCAGGTAGAAAACTAAAGCTTTATTCACATTACTACAAACCCCGCCTGGGCTTAGGCTCTGAAATTGATAAGCTCGCTTGTCAGTGCCAAGCGAGACGCAGCCGCGCGCGTGCATTCACCTTGAAAAAGACTGCCTAATGCGGTTGAAACTATAGTCAGAGTGACCGGCTTAATCTTAAGTGAGTAATTCCCGTGTAATATAAATAAAATGTGTGAAAACCACGTCAGTTTCTATGATAAAATAAACGCGAAATTTTGTATGTATGGATGTTTGTTCCTCTTTCACGCTGCAACGGAACAACGGATCGACCTGATTTCTTGCATGGGTATAGTTCAAGAGCCAGAGAGTGACATAGGCTGCTTTTCATCATTATCACCATTTTTCATCACTACGCGGGTAAAACCGCGGGGCGCAGCTAGTAGGATCATATTTCAATGTCAGATGTGTGATGTCAATAGAAATTACTCGCATATACGCTTTACCATATCCTGATAAAACCTTTTTTATGCAGGAGGACAAACCACGAGCAAAGAAAAGCCACTGGTGATAGTCGACATGCGCGAGTTTCGTTCAGATCTTCCGGCTTTGCTGCACAAGAAGGGCATTCATATTGAACCAGTCACTATAGCGGTAAGGAAAGGTACCGATTTTACTGATAGAGGCGAATACACACACACATACGAATGGACGCGGAGCAGTAACATGTGCACTTCACATTCTAATGGTACCAGGTTCAATCCTCAGCCTTGCCAATGATTTGTTTAGTACTTACATAAATTTGTGTGCAGTTTTCGATGCCATCGCTTAAAAAGGGTGATTCTGACCGCAGTATCTAAAATGAAACATGCCACTGCTGCATCATGATGCGAATCAACTAAGAAGCAGATTGCATAACCGTCAAGTGAAGGAAAACATTCTGAGAAAACCGGTATGCCCAAGAACCTCAAAAAGTTTAAAGAGTTGTAAAATTTACCAACTGGGGCGGAATGGTGGATTGGGGCCCATCTTCTCTTTCTAAGAAAAGGCCTGTTTTCCAGCAGTGGGAGCATAATAGGCTGACAATGATGAATAAATAATATTGAAGCTATTCAGTATTCCTTCTATGAAACTGTATTGCAACACTTATATACTAATCAGCATCGTAATGGCATCGCCTCGCTTTGGGATAAGCGAGTGAATCGCTCGAGGCTCGTGGTCAACTTGCTGTCACAGCGGTTGTCTCGCTCTCGCAGAGAACTTTGAGATGGCGCGGACCACCTGTAGACTACAGGTGGTCTTTTACAAGCGTCTTGTAAAAGACTTCGACATGGGCGGCGTGCGCGGCGTCGCCCTGCCGTAGACTAAGATGTAAAATAAGACAAAAAAAAATTACTGACGTTACAACATTTCGTAACCTTATCATATAAGTACACACAAAGATCGTGTCAATCTGGCGATTCAAATGTATAGAGAGCCTCCGATTCCGACAAAGCCCGTTAAAAAAAAAACAATTTAAGAATAATTGTAAAAAGGTCTTTTAGACTGGGACAGGTTTTTGGGAAGTGGAAATGGAATATGCTAAGATAAAGCATAACTATACTGCAGTCTAAAGAGGCCCTATATTCTAATGATCCACTCCCAGTCAAGTTGTCAATCTGATTTCAGATAGGTGACTACATCCTGACCCCCGATATCTGCGTGGAGAGGAAGTCTATATCGGATCTGATCGGGTCGCTCAACTCGGGCCGTCTGTACACGCAGTGCACGCAGATGTGCAGGAACTACACACGTCCAATTCTGCTGATAGAGTTCGATCAGAACAAACCATTCAACTTACAGGTCAGTTTGAACTTTAAACGTTTGGAAGAAAAGTTTTTTTTTTTGGTAGTTTTTTTTCTTATTTTTTTTTAAATGTTTACCATACCAATTCAATGAACAAAAAATTCACTAGCCAGACCAGTAGTGCAAGTACCGTTTTTTATCAATTGTCAAATTTGACAATCGAGATCGTCAAATTCGATAAAATGCCATTTGATCAGTACTCGCTATGATCGATTCTATGGCATTTAAACGAATTTGACGGTCGATAAAGAACGGTACTTGCACTGTAGTATTTAATTGTAATTGACGCACAAAAAAAGGAAATCGGTCATGCTATTTTCGAGTTTTTGCGACACTAACGCACGGCAATTGATTTATGTATATATAGAAGACTAGCTGCGCCCCGCGCTTTTACTGGCGTGAATTACTCATAACATCATCTGTCAGTGGAAATCCCGTCAAAATCGGTCCAACCGTTTCGGACATACACACGTCGCCTTTTATATATAAGAAAGAAAAATAGTAACTGTGCGAGAAAATATGACAACCACAGACCTATCTAAGTAGACTTCACAAGGGGTCCAAACTATGAAAATGAAAAATTAAAAATGATTTATTGTAGCAAACGTGGTACATTATGATGTTACAAACTAAAGTCCCTCACGTTCGGACGTTGCAAGTACGTCATACAATATTAAATCTACATGATATACATGGTGTCAGTTATTTTAGCACAATAAAGAGCATGGATACGCTATGAAAACTAAGCGTGTCAAATTTTTCGTACCTAAAAGTAAAAAGAAATATCTTTATTCTGTCGGCCAACTTTATTTGTGGTATTCTTACAACTCAGTATTGCACAATTACCCATTTTCGTTTCTAACTAACACGTGTTGTCGCGGCACCGATTGGGCAGACTGATTTTAGCCGGATTCAATTATGACTATTCGTCATAATTGTGCTGCAAATATGACATGCAAGGTAGGTCGACTTGTGGCGTCTACTTGGATATAGGTCTGTGATGAGAACCGTGAGAAACTCATGTTTTTTTTCCCAGGGGCACTTCATGAGTGCCAACGACATATCAGGCGCGGACATCCAGCAGAAGCTGCAGTTGCTCACGATACACTTCCCGCGGCTCAAGCTGGTCTGGTCGCCCAGCCCTTACGCTACAGCTGAACTCTTCTATGAGCTTAAAGTTAGTACTCTACTCGCCATCCCTCTCCATCCATCCACCAGCCCTGGGTGACCCACTGCTGGGTATAGGCCTCCCTTTGTTTATGCCACTCTCCCCGGTCTCTCGCTATTCGCATCCACTCGTTCCCGACAGTATTTCTGAAGATTCTGTCCACCTAATCCTCGGTCGGCCTGGGTTCCGCCAACCTAGTCACGGCCACCACGCAGTTACTGCTGTACACCACCTTCCATCATTACGTCTGGCCATGTGCCCTGCCCAGTTCCACTTAAGTTCCTTCACCCTTTTTACGACGTATGCAGCTTTGGTGCGACGTCGTATCTCAGTGTTTTGGATACGGTCCTGCAATTTGATGGCTTGCTCCATGGCTCTCTGTGCGACGGCTATCTTGTCCACAGTCTTCTCCGTGAGCGTCCATGTCTCAGCACCATAGGTCATGGTGGGCAGGACACATTGGTTATAAAGACGACAGTTGTATGATATCTTTAAAATAACAGGCTTACTCGGTCCAAGAATTTGTTTGCTCTGACAGCTACAATAACATTTGCGCATTTCTACATAATTTGTAGTGTGCAATAAAGTATTAAAATAAATAAATAACATACTATGTTATAATAAAAAAATCAACTGGGATTTTTTATTTAATAATTAGCTGCGCCGTGCGGTTTATTACTCCTTATATCATCAGCTATCTTCCAGTAAAAGTCCCGTAAAAATTATGAAAAAAATGGTCCAAAATCCAAAATGGTCTAGCCATTTTGGAGTCCATAGGGTACATACCTACATCGCCATTTATATATGAGAAGATTTACGCCATCTCTCTAGATTTGTACGCCTACTACTAGGTAAAACATGATACAAAGACATCATGTCTTTGTATCATGTTTTTGTCATTGTTTTGATACAAAGCAAATACAACGTACAAGGACAAATCCGGAGAATTCCGAACGGTTGGCAGTTGGCAGGCCTATGCAGGACCATAGACATACTCATACTTAAGGTGCAACGTTTCACAAATGGCGGGAAATTCAAATTTCAAACAGTTTTCTTGTCCTTGTAGCTAGGCCGGGTAATTATTGAAAACAATCATGATGTTTGCGACAATTGATTATTATTCTTTACAAAATCATGTTAAGTTATTTATCTCTAATGCACATTATTACTTACATTTGTCAATAAACAAATTTTTGCTGTTTCAAACGGTTTATTGACAAATGTAAGTAATATGGTGCATTACTAATAAATAACTGCACATGATGTAAAAAAAACACCCAACTATTGTCGCAAACGCTGTGTCATTTCAAAATAATTACACGGCCTAGCTACAAGGACAAAAAAACAGTTTGAAATTTGAATTTCCCGCCATAGGTAAAACGTTCCACCTTAAGCAATATTTTTCTTGTCTTGATTTATCCGTGTTGTTTTTAATTTCAGCAAGGTAGGAAGAACCCCAGCGTCACAGAAGCTTTGGCCCTGAGCGGCGACAACACAGCCGACGACATGAACTATGAAAGATACAACATATTGGTGCACGACTTCGTTCAGAAACTACCCGGGGTCACTACGAAAAACATTAACAGGATTCTGAACAAGGGACAGTCTCTGGATCACCTGATCACAATGTCTAAGGTAAGATTTCTAGTCGTCCAACAAAAATGCTTCTGGTTCGAACTCAGATCAGACAAACAAGGGAGATATGGTTAAATAGCGTGGCGGGTGCGAATGCATCAGGGTTGATGCCTTTGTGCTATACAAACTCACCATGCAGACGACCCTGCTGCCCTTTTCTTGGTATGTTGACGCTACAAGTTTCTTCGTGTGCAGGAAATTAGTGATGTACGTAATTTTTTTGCATTAATCAATTTAGCAGTATAGTGAAAAGTGGGTGATTTGAACACAAACGATAATTGTACTAAGGCATAATATTTCTTTTTCTGAGGGCACAACCAAACTTAGCGTAACCGAAAACAGTTGACTTTTACGGTCGCTTGTACGCCGCGACTCCGTCTTGGCTTTCCCGTCCGCTTCGGGCCATAGTCGGTCAGACGTTTAGTCATACAACGTTGAGTCATTTGTGTTATATTTTAGCTCACACTCTCGCAGACTATCGCGGCGCCAAGTTTTCCCCAAAATTACAACTTTACTATGTCAGAGTTTTCGAAAGTGCATTAAGAGTTTTAAATATCTATATTGGGAACCTCATTTTCAAATATCTTTCAGAGCTACTGGTCAATGCGATGCGTGACCAAAATGCTGGCGTGTTTCTGGCCCAACGCATAAGCATTGCCATTCCACGTAGTAATGCCGCCAGTATGTTGGGTACGCTACCAACTGGTAGTGGGCTTGAGCATTTGGATTGTCTTTAGACTTTCAACGGTCTATGGGCGGTCGCAACTGTTTTTGTAGTTTAGTTAGATTGTATTTTGTTATCTATACTAATATTATAAAGAGGAAAGATTTGATTGTTTGTTTGTTTGCATTGAATAGGCTCCGAAACTACTGAACCGATTTGAAAAATTCTTTCACCGTTGGGAAGCTACACTATCCCCGGGTGACATAGGCTATAATCTATACCCGTGCGAAGCAGGGGCGGACCGCTAGTAATATTATAAAGAGGAAAGATTTGATTGTTTGTTTGTTTGTTTGCATTGAATAGGCTCCGAAACTACTGAACGGATTTGAAAAATTCTTTCACTGACGGGAAGCTACACTATCCCCGGGTGACATAGGCTATAATCTATACCCGTGCGAAGCTGGGGCGGATCGCTAGTAGTAAATAAGGGCACTTTTTGGAAAAAATATTGGAACTTACTGGTCTGATTAACTGATAGGCTTTTTCTTTAACAGGAGGAGCTAATAAAAATTATAGAAAACAAGAACGAAGGGGAGACTCTTTACTCCGTGTTGCATGTCAAAGCTCAGCCACCTCACTCTGGCAAAGATGACAAACCATTTGCGAAGAAAAAGTTTATAAGTAAGTTTAGAAATAAGAAATAGCATCGTTTTTAAGAACATTTATTTTTTAAAGTCTTAACAAAGAGCAACGCAATAAATTAATGTAATTTATAAATATGGGTTTGATTTACAAAGACTACCTACTCTATCTGAAACTTGAAATAACATTTACTTTTAATATTACACCGTAGAGTATACAGGGTTACGCATATAGACTGTACTAAGACTTTCAGGGTTGGTCCTTAGTAAAAATTGCTCATAATGATGAGTAAGTACAATGACCTCCTTTTGGCTTAGCAAAGTCTATATGCGTAACCCTGTATTGGCTTAGCTGCAATGTCATGTTCAAAAATCTAGCAAAAGTGATCAGAAGTTACAGTTAACTTTGTATTACAAGTTACTGCACCTTTCAAAGGAAAAAAACTTGAACCAATAACACAAACCCTTGTCTGGATAGACTCCGCGAGTTTGGAAGAAGATGTTGGCGCACACGTAGCTATAGGTACCTACCTAGTCTGTGCGCACACCATTATAGTTGTAGTTCTATTTTGAAAGTCACACGCACAGTCTTGTAAGCGTTTACTATTACATATTTACCAATATTACTAACAGTGCCGGTTTTAGCATTGCCAGCGCCCTGGGCGAGACTTCTACGGCGCCTTTCTTTTATATACCTGCGGCGCCCCTTTATACCGAGGTGCCTATGGCGCCTCTTTTTATCTGGCGCCCACGGCAGTCGCCCAACCAGGCCCTACCCTAACGCCAGTACTAATTGCTAACTTGATAAAAAAAACCTGAAATGGTTTTGTTTGGATTTTATATCGCAAAAATCCAGATTAATGCAAAGTTAAATACGTAGATTTGCTTGTGTTAGTTTTTAGTAGAAAACATCATTCCTTGGGTATTAAAAATAACACTGTTTATTAAGTTGGGTATTTATTATGGAAAAAATATACTGATATGCAAATAAAATATTAAATAAGTAAGTAAATGTGAGTGCTTAAAGATAACATCCGTTCTATTGCATATAATGTCATATGGACCAAATTTTACTTGAGTATGATTCAACGCCAGGTACCTAAAACAAATAACTTTGAAAGTTTAGTCACTAGTTAGATTTTTCGTTTAGATTTGATGAAACTTGTATATCTATTTAAATAAGCAATATGAATGTTTGTGATAACTAAACCTTTTGAGAACCGAAAAACTTTTTTGTTTTATTTTTCTTCAAAAATAGTTAATTGTTACAATCGTTTACATTGCTAATTTAAATAGACATACGAGTACATTCATCTAAATTTGTCTGAAAAAAATAATTAGTACTTTTGTATTGTAATAATTATAAGGTGTTCGAGGTCGCCTTCCCGTCTTCAATAATGTAATAATGTGCGAGCAAGAGAAATGCACACGGGAAGAGCCCTTTCAAGTACTTTTTAAACATTATTAAAACAAACGAAACTTAAACTTTACACTAGACTAAAATAATAGGTTCAAACAACCATACATAATTAGGCATCGCCACAGGCCTATATCTAAGTAGACTTCACAAGCGGGCCAAACTGTATGAAAACTAAGCGTGTCAAATTGTTCGTACCTAAAAGTACTCACTGAAAAAAGAAATATCTTTATTCTGTCGGCCAACAAATTTTTGGTATTCTTACAACTCAGTATTGCACAATTACCCATTTTCGTTTCAAACTGACACGTGTTGTCGCGGTAATGATTGAGCAGACTGATTTTACCCGGACTCAACTAGGACAATTTATCGTAGTTGTATTGGAAATATGACATGCAAGGTAGGTCGACTTGTGGCGTCTACTTGGATATAGGTATGTGGGTATGACAATAGGACACTATTACAACATTGTAATTAATGACTTAGATGTCTTATGATGCTTATTATATTCTGATTTTGTACCGCCGAGTTTTCGTGCTGAGTTCTAAACCAGAAAAAACATCTAATCAATACAAAAACCTAACACCAGATAAGAATTCTCAATATAACACTGTTTGATGTAGTTTTTTAATGTTGGTTAAATCAATTTTATTTATCAAATTTATTTTAAAAAACTCACAACCAATTTGTAATCTTTTATTTTTTTTGTCGTGGTTCGTAACTTTTAAACCGCTGGACAGAGTTTGATCAAACAGCTTGGATTAGATAGATAAAACCTTCTTTAAAATAATGAACACCACATTCAAATCGGTCCAGCCATTTTGGAGGAAAACGGTACAACACTCCCCACTCTAATTCTTATCCCAAACGCGTATACTTCTCCGTTCTGTCTTGGATATAAAATATTTTCTTCAAATATGCTTGGAAATTCGATCATTATTTTGAAATTCTTCTTCGAGATAAATCGAAATTGCTGGGGCCTTACGGCCAACGGCTAACTCGGTATCAAACTGACGTTAAATCCGCTCAGTTGGAAAATCACGCGAACGTGAACCTTATCGCGCCCAGGTACGGTTTGCAGTCGCGTGATTTTCCAACTTTCCATTTCCATTAGCCATTAGTACAGGGGGTACAAATCAAATATGTACATGCAAGCAGCGGCCGGAAAAGTTAGTATGAAATTAATATATGTCGTGTTTATAAAGCCGAATATAAAATATAAATTACTATGAAAACTCAACTTTCGTGTTATTTAAAAATGAAACGAATTTTTGAATCTGAAACATTGCAACCAAGGAGGTAACTTATCAAAGATTTTATTTAAATTTTTGACTGACTTGCAAACAGAAAGCATAAAAATAAAGGGGAAAAAAATACGTGTTGGCGCGTTAAATTATTGTTGTTTATCATTGATTCTGGAATTTACAATTATTGATTTAATTTGATGGATAATTGATAAGAGTTCCAGCAAAGAAAGTCAATGTAGAGTTTTTTTTTAAGCCACCTTAAATCCCGGAAAGTCCACCAAGTACATTCTCAACAACTGTATTTTCCTGGGATCAAATATACAGGAATTTCCGCGCATTATCTGCGAAAAGTACTATAGAAGCCTTGACTGCAGCTAAGCATTTATGGACTCACGTATGCTGGCCACGGCTACACCTCGATCCACATTTTCACGTCTTTGTACGTAGTTGGTTAGTCTGTAAGTTTGTTTTGTTGTACTAATTCTGACCCTCTTAATCATAAATGTAAACATTCGAGAAGCTAGTCTGTTCTTTTTTATTTATTTCACTCATAGCAAATCATGTTACATAGTTCAGCTTATCGAGTATTTAAAAATGATACAAATTGATTGGGTAGCATCAAATAAAATAAAAAGTATTGACTTCATGCTTTTTTTATATTCCTTGAATTTTATTCCCAAATCTCAAAAAAATATTGAGTTTAATTTAAATTATTAATTTGTTGGTGAGAGAGGAGCAGTTTGAGGCTGATGTGATGCCTACCAACCCGGTTTAGACGGTACAACAGTTATTTGGAAAACCTGGAAAAGTTATGGGGTCTAAGTAAGACCATCCCTCATTTATCGGTGCGGACGCGGTACAGTAATGCGGTTTTTTACTTTAAGATATCATCCCGCCCTACTCTTATTTATACCGCGTATGACAGACCTCTCTAAAATAAAGGGCTCGGTAAAGAATATGTTTGGACATATCGATAATAACGATATCACTCCGATAAATGGTGGAATGGCCTAAATGGATCTACTGCTATTCTTCATCAAACAATCTGACTTATTTAATTAATTAATATAAATTAAACAATCTGTAATATAATAAAAATATTAATAATAACGTACAGTGTGATTCTTGAATAACTGCTAAACTGAAAGGGATTCATTTTACTTTGTTAAGAGACCAACCCCAAAATCGTATTAAGTCATAATTTGTTGTTTCACAGAAAAAGATAACACTTAAGAAAATGTATAAAACCAGTGAGTTGTAATATCTTAGTATAAAACAGCAAATCATTTTTTTACTAAATTTTTATAAACTCTCTTGTTCACAATCTCTTGTCCACCTATTTACTTACATCAATGCTTGTCCATCTGTTTGTTGGGTACAAGTTTGAATTTAGATTTAAGTTCTTATTAATCTAAAGACTTCAATAGAATTCAAAACTCGGGGCGTGCCAAAATCCAAAAGCAAATATGACATTTCCTATTGAATTTTGTCTCACTTTCTCGGCTAATTAGAAAGGAGACAAAATTCTATGTAAAATATTAAGAATGTTTTTGAGTTTGTGGTAGCCCCCTTGGAAGATAATGTAATATTTACTTTATTTCTTTCTTGTTTCTGCTCTCAAAATTATTAGAATATAATTCATAAATCAAAATTAAAAATCTTAAATTTAAAAAAAAAACGTGGTATTTTTGCACATCAAAAGTCATAAATATTAAAATACCACGGTTTTTTTATAGCACCCATAGCAAAAGTAGTTCATAACGAGTAACAATTCCTTTGGTGTTTGCAGTTATCTAAGAAACACACTATATATGTGTATTGCTTCAATGATGCTGAAATGAAATGAGTTATCCCTATCGTCTAACGAAGTATGGTATGTACAGTAGTGTCTCACTAATCCGGCACTTCGGTACATCGACACGTCCAGTAGTCCGGCATTATACACACGGGCCCTGCTCTCTCCGCCCACGCCTACCCTTTCCTCAGCCGCTACCTACTATGCCCACACGCGCTCTTTACTTCCCAGATTACTAAGATGGTTGTCATTTGTAATATATAAATTCATATTACCCATTGGCGGATCCAGGGGGGGAGGGGCAAGAGGGCCATGCCCCCCCCCCCCCCAAAACACCTAGCAATTCCATACATTTAACTCAGTTTTTCGATTTGATTCAGGTGCACTTTTACACAGCATACCTATACTTGTCAGAATGCCCCCCCTCCCTCAAAATGAAATCCTGGATCCGCCCCTGATACTACCACCATATTATGTAATGTTTTATGTTATTTGCCATGAATTTCCTTATAATAATCCATTAATCCGAATATTCCAATAATCCGGCACCTCCTATTTTTAAAGGATGGCATACTAGCATGCGTTCCGCCGGATGGTAAGTAGAAACCGCCGTCTATGGACACTGCAACACTAGCAGTGTTGATGGTGCTTTGCAAGCCTGGAGAGGTTATAGACAAAAATATTTATAATAAATAATTCATTAATATTTTTAATATTTAATAGTACCGGATTAGTAACTCTACTGTATTACCTTTTTTTACTTTACATTTCAATGATCGATACAGTCATGACGGAAGCTGACATGAAAGCTGAAGATGACATGCAAATCAAACGTACAGGTTGATTTGATAACGCGTTTCACTCACGGTATTGGTGATCCTTGTCTGTTAATGGGACATAGATCACACTCATGAGTTTTTTCACAGTGGTAGTGCCATCATCTGCTCTATCAACCTGGAAAATAAAATTGGTTGCTTAATGTTTGGAAGGATGCTAATGGAATTATTAACACCTGTTAAAAAAAGTACTTTTTTTTGGCTACGGCCCCATTGGTTTTTCGGGCAATTTTGCCATTAACAGTGAGGGAGTAGATAGTGAGATTGTCTAAAAACGAGATAATGATTAACACCTGATAATAATTATCTCGTTCATCACTTGCCGGTAACGGCGCAGTTGCCGGCAGCGCGTTCTCCACCGCGCATGACGCTAGGTTGTGGAAAGCGCGTAGGTGTGAGCGAGATGGTTGTATGCGCTACTCGCGGAAACGCGCAGGAATACGGCCGCGCGAGGCACGGTGTGGCAACATCTCTAAATGGTTTACTATAATATCTTCCCCACAGATCTAATACCTATAGATTTTCAATTAGCGTGGCTAGCTCAGTGCCTCTCGCTTCAACAAGGTGTGTTGCCACATTAAAATTATTTGCTATAAGTTAGGGTAATTTACCTAATATGATGGGTAGTGAATCTTCAATGAGTAATTTTGGAAACAATACTACCTTTTAAATATTTATTGTTTATACACTATCTGCTGCAACCCGCGGTACTACCTGCAATTTTCTGGTAAGAAAAGCACGTTGTCTGTCCTCATGACATACCCTATCGTCCTGACAAAAACCGTAATAGATAGCCAGTTGACTTAAATTTTCACAGAATATGTAATGTTAAGGCTGATTAACTAAGAAATAAAAATATTCTAAATAAAGGGGGCCCTATTACTAAGTCTAAATTGGCTGTCTGTCTGTCCGTCTATATGTCTGTCTGTCCATCCTACATATAAACGGCTGTATCTTTCGAACCGTAATAATCGTGAATCAGTTAGAATTTTCATGTATATGTAATATTACGGTGGATTAATTGAAAATAATAAAAAAGCTAAAACGGAACGGGGTATTTTTGGATTTGTTCTATTGTAAAAACGGTAATCCGTACAAGCGTAAAATTTTGCGGATTATAGTGAACATAAGTAAAACAACAAATAATAAACACTGGCCAAGTGCGAGTCAGTGACAAATTTCTGTTTACCACCAAGCTAAACAACGTCGGGCGCGGTCGATACTTGGATGGGTGACAGCCTGGGCGTGATGTTGTCTTTTTGTATTTTGTGATTGTAAAGAACCCTCAGCGCGCGAGCCCGACTCGCGCTTGGTCAGTAAATTTTTTTCATGAATGGAATTACGAATAACATTCCAAATAATTAGATAAATAGATAAAACTCTTTGATGTTTATAGTACAAATTTCGCGAACAGCGCGTAGCTTTTTGAGTCGGTTCGCCGAAATCGCCTCATTAGTATATATTTGATACTAACATTCACCATATTCACATGGGCATAGAAGGGTCGGTATTTTGCACTTCTTGTAATGTGCCAGCTTTTTTGACTGTACATGTACATTGGTTGGAAAGAAATCTCAATCAATTTTGTTAAAAGAAAGTTTTCTAACTTTTGGTGGCAAAAGAATTTATCGATGGTATTTCTACTGATTAATCCTCAATATTCGCATTAGGCAAGTGCATTGTTAGTACGGCAAACGGAATTAAATAATTAATATCTCTTCTGACAATGGATCCGGCATTGAAATGTTTCGAAAAAATTCTACCATGTCTTGCTGGCACCCAACTTTCACGACCGCGTAGCACATTCATTTCATTCGTAAGACAGGATCAATTGGAAACCTGCAGAACGAATAATTTATGTTAGATGCGGTGGGTAATTTCTTTCATAAACTGGCAACATTCGTCATAATTCTTCTAAGTGAATAATTTGATAAAATTCATAGAATTAGACCACAAATCGACCCAAAAACTGACTAATTATGAAAATATGTTTACAAATTGATATCCTGAATGTCTTTAGGTGATCGCTACAAGCGTTATTATGTTTACTTACTTGTGAAATAATATTTCATCGTTTTGTCTCTCACTGCGCTTCTTGCAGCCCAAAATGCCACACCCAAGCATTGTAGAACCATTTTTACAGTTATTACTCAGAGAAAAGACGCACATAACACATTAAATCACCAAAATAAGCCAATAAATAATATTCTGACCCGTTTTGTTTGGCATTGAATCGTCAGATTTTGACATTTCGGATCCAAAAAAGAGGCCACGCCGATAAGGACAAAAAAGTCTATCTATGTCCTTTTTGTACTTGTGCTGAGCTGTATCAATTTGTCTCTTTCACTGAAATATATTGCCGATCTGGTTGTGTATATCTGTGATCTTCCCTCTTTGAGAATTTTGGCATCTCACGTTATTTGCCAGTGTCAAGTACTGTTTTTCTTTAACATGAGCAGCGCGTTCTCCACCGCGCATGACAGTCGTCGCCTTTTCATTCTATGAACCGACATGGTTCTACGCGCGCGCGCTGTTCTAAGAAACCACGAACTTTTTTCACTATTTTGTGTGAACCTAATAAACTTTGTTTCCCTGAGACTTTCTCGTGTTTTAATCATATGAGCTAATCCACCTCATAATATGAAATAGATACAGACCGTTCACAGTTATTTTACCTCTCATATCAATTCAGAGTCTCGCTTTGTCTGCTAGTGATGCCATGCGACCAGACAGACCACGTCATAATGTCAGATATAAAATAACTGTGAACGGTTTGTAGACAAATAAGCGACCACGGACAGCAGCCCTAACGTTTGAATAATTTTGAAAGGTGAATCCAGTTACTTCACGAATATAGTTAGTACCTGTGTTAGATGTTGCTCTCCACCTTCTGGACCTATTGGCACAATAAGCCTTCCTCCAGGCTTCAACTGGTCAACCAACTGAAATTATAAACAAGCAAACATTTTTAAATAGGTTTAATACTAATATGCTACCAACTTCTTAAGGACAATTTCTGTATGTCATAAACGACTTTGGCAAACATGTCATAAGCAGCTTTTCTCAAAATATAATCATCATCATTAGCCAGAAGACGTCCACTGCTGAATATAGGCCTCTTCCTTAGACCCCGACACTGAACGACAGCCTGCCATCTGGATGTCCACGACTCTCACAATGTCTTCAGTACATAGAGTGTACCGGACCATTTTTTTTTTTATGTTTTTGTTTGACTCGTTTTAGATCTGTATCATCACCTCATCATTACCTCCCTGGCATGCAATTTACTATTGTTAATTATGTACTGTCTTAAGTGTTTTTTGTACATTAATATGCGACATAAAAAAAGTATAATACTCGTAGAACAAACATTGTTGGTTATTATGTACCAGAAATTGCCCTTAATAGACGTTGTTACATATTAATAATAATCCTGTATTATTCATAAGTTTAAGTAGTATTTACTTAGATCACAAACTTTAAAGTTCAAATGTGACAGGTTGTCTTACTGCTTGTGGCAATACTGGGGCAGCTGCTCCAACATGAATGGCGTTGAATGGTGCTTCGGCTGGATGACCCAATCTGCCATCACCAACTGCAGATTTTCAATTATCATATATTATTCATGATTTTACTAATTCAAATTGTAAATCCAGAGTGGATGGCAAATTTTGTAGCTTTGTGGGTCGTCCATTACTCACATGAGCCTAAATGGGGAAAAACACCATACGTAAAACATTACAAAGAATTATACTGGGTTGCGCGGAAAGGGTGTACTAAGCCGAAAGGGGTTCATAGTACCAGTCATTAAGAACAACTTTTACTATGGGAGCAACTCTGAAATCGCAAGAAGAAAATACAAACTGTTCCATAGAAAACGGTAATTTACACTAAAAATTTTATGGAACAGCCGATATATTTTCGGGATTTCAGGGTTGGTCCCATAGTAAAAGTTGTTCATATTGATGGGTGCTATGAACCCCGTTCAGCTTAGTACACCCTTTCCGCATAGCCCTGTATTAGGGGGAGGTAGATGTTGAGTGAGCCACCACCTGACCTGCGACCTGTTGAGTGGTCTTGTCTGAGAACCTTAGAAAGTAAGAGATTGTAGTACATATAGTAAAAAAACCTTATACAGTAGAATTCATATATAACGACTTCGCTTATAACGACTAACCTATTTTAGCGACGATATTGTTTACTCAAATTAGGTTTCATAATTACATGTACTCAAGAAATAATCCTGCCGTTTTGTGCGTCATCCGGTTAGTACGACATAGTATGGCCGGTCCCTTGAAGGTCGTTATATCCAGATTCTACTGTATGTACATGAATGAATTTAAAAATAAAATATACAATTTGCTGTCTAACTTTGACTATGAAGATACTGAAAAATTATTTAACAAAGTTCTGTAACTTAAACATAATAGTTTTTTTTTTATATAATATTTAAAAAAAAAATTGGTTTTATCCCTACTAATATTATAAATGTGAATGTAAGTTTGTTCGTTACGTTTCCACTACTTAACCGATCATCATGAAACTTTGTACACATATTCTTGGAGGTATTAGAAGTAACATAGGATACTTTTAATATATTATTTTAAATATTTGTGTAAGTTCAGGGAAGGTTTAAATGGTGAGTAAACGGCTGAACCGATTTAGATGAAACTTTGTGTTCCAGGTGCGGGGCGTAGTAGCTAGGCTGAAGGCCGAGCTCTATGCATATGAAGTAGCTAGTAATCAATATTTTTTTAAGCATTTCCTTACAATCAACTTTATGTATCAATCGAATCATAGAAACTAAGGGTTTATAATATTAAATAGTACCTATGAGTTTAATCCGCTCAGATTTCAGCAATGTATTGTTATCCTGATTGATGTTCTTAGTGGCGAGCTTCACTAGTTCTGGTATATGTTCTATTCCCACCACTCTCCCGGTCTCTCCAACCATTATAGCCATGCAAGCAGTCAGGTAACCAGAACCAGATCCTACGTCTAGAGCCTTGGCTCCAGGGCTCAGCTGATTTCTTAGTCTCTCTAATGCATGTGCGTGCTGAAAACATACATTTTATATGATACTTGTTAGATTAATTTAAAATATTGGTTTATTTACTAACAGGATAATACAATGACTTCCGTTCTGTCATACTAAACTCACTCACTAAACTAAACCAATAAAAATGAAATGAAAAATTATTTATTGTAGCAACCGTGGTCCATATAATAATATGATGGTTTTTTTTTCATATTTTTTTTTTATTAACGCTGATATCCGCGTTTGACCACCAACTCGCCTGTTGGTAAGCGACGTTTTTTTTTTTTTTTTTTTTTTAACGCTGATATCCGCGTTTGACCACCAACTCGCCTGTTGGTAAGCGACGATGTGGTCGAAGATGAAGCACGCAGACTTAGAAGATACCTATTCACTCTGGCCTTGAAAAGGCCCAGGTTATATCTCTCAGGGAACAGGGAAGCTGGCAGGTTGTTCCAAACTTTGGCCGTACGGATTAGAAACGTAGAATCGAAACAAACAAAAGTCCCTCAAGTTCAGACTTTGCAAGTATGTTATCGATACTAATATTATAAAGAGGAAAGATTTGATTGTTCGTTTTTGTTTGCATTGAATAGGCTCCTAAACTACATAAGCGATTTGAAAAATTCTTCCACTATCTAAGCTACAATATCCCTTGGTGACATAGGCTATATTATATATTATTTTATGCTATTTATTAAGTGACAAGAAGCTAATTAAATTTGTGTAAAAAAGTAAAACTCGATAATAATAATAAGCAAATAATTAAAATAAATTTTCACTTTAAATTATTCCTTTGTAAAATATTATAAAACCATTTCTCAATAAGCCATGATGTAAATTATGTAAAAAAAAAACCGTCAGACCGGAATCTTAATCTGACAGGAGTAAAGTTCTCTTTTCTCTGAATCTCTTTTCACTGCAATATTTGAGAAAAAGATGAAACAGTTTTAGAACTCATATTTTGTTTAATTTAGAACATGGTTCAACAGAATAGACGCCAATGAGCATATTTCAAATTACACCTACAGTGTAATATGAACCAACATGGCAAGTAAATTTCCTTGTGCCATGTGGGTTCATATCAGCTCTGTTGGTTTAATTTGGCCCGCGCGAAATATTGCTTAGTATTAAAGTTGCCTGATATTATGTTTTGGTGACCATTGTAGCACTAATAATAACTAAACTCAGCGTGTTAAGGAATAATTGGATTGGACTAATATTCATCTCGGCTCCTAGGCGCCTACATTTTTAGCAATGATAAGATCATTGATTTTTAGAGTTGATATGAAACTAGGTTACAATATATATTTGAGCACTAGGATGTAGTTGTGTTTGATAAAAGCGCCTGTCAGTAGCGCATTTGACAGTAAGTAAAGTTAGTAAAATATTTACCATATGTGGTGCACTAATAGTGGCCGAATATCCAATAGATTGAGGAGAGTCATGATATGGTGCATAGGGACAGTAATTCTTTCTATCAACTGCATTCATGGCATTAGCAACTGCGTCAGATTTTATTATTCCATTAGCTGAAATATAAAAATGTAAAAGCTGGATCCAACATCGTACAGAAAATATTAAAATTAGGCACATCAATAGAAACTAAAACACAAGCCTACCTCGTAGTTGTCTGACCAAATCGGCGTTATTAACCCCATTACTTCTCCAAGCCATTATTGATACCAAAGAAACAAATACTATTAATATGGAACCTAAAATTAAATCTCGCTTAGACGACTCAATTTTTGATGTAATTTTTTTATTTCAGTTTAGTTTGTTTATTATTTTATTTTCGTTTTGTTCAAAGTCCTTTATTTGTTTTTTTTTTTAATGTTGATTTTTCTGGGTTTTTTTATGTTTTTCTCCCATTGCTGGCCAGGCTAAAGTCGTTAAGGCCATACCACCTCGTCTTGCTTTTGTAAAATAAATACAAACTATAAGTGTTTATACTAGCTAGTTCAACAAACAAACACTTAATTATTAAACGAAACGACACACAACTGCAAACGATGTGCACAAAATGTAATCAAATGGACGACCAAGGGCGAGTGTAAGTGATAAAGGGGAAACGTATAACAACGCTTCCATTTATATTTTTTTTTCTAAAATAGTCAATGGTAAAAATAAATCTCTAAAGAAAAAAAAAACGATGTCGTTGACAACTTGACAATGACATTGAATAATAAATTGAATTGACAAATGGGCGGTAATGCGCGTACCATGTAAAGGAGTTTTGGCGCCAACGTGGAAAAAAACATGTCGGCTCGTTGGATTATTTTCCTAAACTAGTGTATTTCCTAAACTAGTGTATTTTCGAGTGTTAATGTCTTCTAAATGGTGAATTATTATTCATTAAGTGCTCGTAAACGTGCTCGAGTGTGGGCAAGTGATATAACGAGGTGAAACGTGTCTTTTCGTGTTGTTTCCAAAACTCCATAGGAGCCTCTTGTAAAGTTCCCACCACTTTACAGAGGCATGAGTTTGACTTGACCGTGACTTACTTAGCTTGACTCTGACTGTGACTATGACTTGTTTGACGTTATTAAGACTATACAAAACAGAAGAATAGGCGGTATGGCCTTAAAGGCTTAAGCCTGCCCGATGGGCGAATTATAATATAAAAAAAAAACATTAAAAACTTATTTATATTTACTTATTTCTATAACATTTATTTTATTTTATAACGCAAGTTAATCGACTACATTACTATTAATTTCTCTGGATCTCAAGATGGTCTGTCACGGCCCCGATCCTCCAGAAAACAATCCATACGAGCTGACTCCACCTCCTAGACATGACCTGATGATGGGGACAATAGATGACAGCGATGACGACAATGAACATATCGGCTACGAACCCCTACCTCAAGGGCCTGAAGCAGTATTATCGGATCACGACAGTGACGATGAAACCGAGGTAAATAAGTACCCACGATGAGGTCTAGCTTTTTAAAGCCACCCACAACCCTGACACTAGCTTGCATAAGGCGTTGCAGGCCTCTCATAACATAATTCTACTAACAAGGCTTATTATTTTGCAGAACACAAATGTATCGCCAACAAATGATGTTCCACCAATAGAAAGTATGGACATAGTTTTAACCAGGACTGTATGGAATGCTCCGAGGCCAGTAGACCCTATTCAAATGGATAGTGAGCGAGCGCAACAGGTGAGAAATGTTTTTATACTGGTATGCTTAGGAAGTGCAACTAGCTGCCATACCAGCCGGTATCAAGGCATTCTGGTCCTTGGCTATGTCAGTCAAATAAAAATTTCTGTCAGCCCTCACTGCTTCCTCTATAGAAACTTGATGGATTGATCGATCACTAGCTCATACTGCTGAAGGTAAACTAATTTGCAAACTCCTTCACTGCGAACTCCTTGCAAAATGCCATCTTGACTAGTAAAGTGTTGTTTGCGAACAAGCAAATAAATAGAATGGGTTGCGAGCCCAGCGCGATTGATTTGTTCACTACAACAGAAAGTATTTGTTCATGCAATCTTACTGTTTTCTTAATATGAATGTTTTCCTTTACTTAGTATAAATCTTGTTTTTTTTAAGGTCAAAGGGAATCGGTAATTTTGCATCTTAGAATTTACGGTAATTCCACAAAAAAAAAAAAAACATTCGATCAGTCTTTTGACTATAAGCAGATTAGGTGAAGGCTCCTTAATTGTGAAAAACCTAGATTGTAAAAGCTAGCCGATAAACCTACTGCAATAAAATATTAAAATAAAATGTTTTTTGTTAGCTTTTTAGTGTCATTTTTATAACTTAACTCACCAGCCAGTTGAAAATTCATTTTTCTTGCAAAATATTTTATTTTTATAGATATATGTAGTTCTAAAACTGTTTTTTTTTAGGTAATGACTGCAATGGCCAACTTTGCTCTTCCGCAAACGTCAATACCCGAATGGGCGCAAAGTATTGATGACGATCAATGGAAGCAGACTCTTAATGATAGATTAGAGAAATTGAAAAACAATGTTTAGATTTAACAGCTAGGATTTTATTAACCATTCCATTTTGTATTGTTTTATTTGCTACAGGATTATATGCTTGTTAACAATGTTTCGGTAGCCTTTGAGACATAATTAATGCCTGGCCACACCATGCGTTTCACCAGCAGTGCGGCAACAAGCATTGAAATGTGAACTGTCTATCGAATTGGTCAAACACGATAATTTCACAATACACGAGACAATAACAGTGGCATCATTCGGAATTTAATATTTGAAATATTTACTTACTATTTTTTGCAATACCACTGGCGAAATTCATTGGATCAGATCAGACGCCCTGGGGCCTTACGGCCAACTGCTAACGCGGTATCAAACTAACGTTAAATCTGCTCAGTTGGAAAATCACGCGACCGCAAACCATATCTGGGCGCGTGAAGGTTCAGATTTTCCAACTGAGCGAATTTAACGTTAGTTTGATACCGCGATAGCAGTTGGCCGTAAGGCCCCTGTAATGTAAAACAAGCCGTAAAAAATAACCATGCAGAATGCTAACATACAGGGCTGGATTTAGGGGAGGGCGACCACGGCTACAGACTAGTGGCCCCAGGGGACAATAGACATTTCTATGTAAAATTTTCTAAATATTATGCAAAATTATAATCGCAAAAGAAAAAACATTTTAGTTCTGATAAGAGAACATATTTTACATTTATATACTTATATTAAAAAACATTGTTTGTTGAAAGAATTTTATTTGTCTCGCAATAAACTCACATAATTCAGAAGTGAATACCTAAGCAAATAACAAAAAATAAATATAAGACATGAGACATGTGGCGCCGCCAATTTCGGCGACGCAACGCGTTTATGAATTGCCCCTATCAGAACTTATTCAGAACATACCGTTTGGTTTGAAAATAGTATTATTCAAATATACAAACTCAGCTTAGTTGCGTAGTAGATAATGTAATTGTAGTGACTTATATACGCACTATTATTTAATTAGAAATTAAGTGACTATGTAAATGAAATGACATAAAGCTAAGAAAATTTATTAAATGTATTTATGTACAATCTACTTTGTGTTCTGTTTTAAGGTATTCACATAATATGGTACGGCCTGACCGCAGTCTTACTGGAAAGAGAGATATGTAATTCCCTCTCTTTTTCTTGAGAGTCCGGTGTACCTAGGGTTACCATCCGTCGGGATTTGCCCGGACTTTTAAACCTTGTCCCGCGTTTTTAGCTTGGGTCTAACAATAATGTGTTTGAATTTTGTTACTATTTCCGGATTTTTATTGAAATGTCAGGACTTTAAATCCAGATGTGTTTATAGCTGTACCCCGCTTCTACTAATGCTACTATAGTGTAACCTTGGAGTATACATTTACCTAGGGAATGTATACTCCTAGGTGCGGAAAAGGCCCGCATACTAAGCAAGCAAGACAGAGCGAAAACTGGTTACCTCTTAAAATTTAAAAGTTTTTTTGAAGTTATACTTCTTATGCGACTTGCAACAAGGTTGCGTTAAACGTTTAACGCTACCATGGAGGGGGAAATTTTCTCTCTCGTATGGTTGCGAAATGCGTATCCTTTTTTTGCGCTGCGACTAGCAGATCCGGTAGTGTAATGGTGTCGCTAATGGATTGAGAAGCCTAAGGAGCTAGGTTCGAATCTCGAGAAAAGCATGTTTTTAAATTGTTGATATTTTTGCCCTAGTTATAATTTTAGGGTTCATTGTTGAAGAATAACTTCTTCCGCGCGGAGGGACTCTACGCACATATTTTTTTTAATATTAACGTTTATTTAATTTCACACATTAATGTTAGTAATGAACACAGGTTTTATGCCGTTGGATCGTTTATAACAGCACTGAATGTGATTAGTTTAGTCCGTTCGTTTCGAATGAACATATAGAACGGCGTGTCTGTCAGAAACAACTTTGCTGTACGAGCCAGCACTCCGCTCGTCGCCGCCACTGCTTCTGTACCGTATTCTGAAACAGGATACATGATTATAGAAAAAGACAAGCGTATCCATATTCTAGCTTTGTCGCGTCTAGGCGTGGATAAAAACGGTGGAAAGACAATTTATCCACAACCCGTGCTAGGCCTGCTGTCCTTGACAAAGTCACGGACAGGGGCCTTACGGACAACTGCTATTGCGGCACCTAATCCGCTCAGTTGGAAAATCACGCGACCGCAAACCGTATCTGGGCGCGATAAGGTTCACGTTGTCGTGATTTTCCAACTGAGCGGATTAGGTGCCGCAATAGCAGTTGTCCGTAAGGCCCAGTTTATGAGTACTTATTTATTGAGTTGAATTGTCTACCAGTATAATTGTCCCCTTCGATCATGTTTAAAATTTCGTTGGTGACCCCAGAGTGGATCTTCGAATCCACCATTATAATACTTGTCATTACCTACTCGACACTACTCGTATTGCAAGTCGTAGAATTATAAGATCGAACGGTAGAGTAGTGAAAAATATTTGTACCTACTCCAGTACCGTATCCGGTATCCAGTATCGTATCGTACCGTATCCAGTACCGTACAATTTGTAATGCAATTTTGAAGAATGAAGATCCGCCTTGCGCAGAAGGAACTGCTCATAATTTATTATTCATGTGTCCAACATTCGATTCACGAGTACCTACATAATATTTTCAAAAGAGCCTTGATGAAACAGCACTGGTGACGTGATTTTTCGATAAAAATACAATACTCGCCCAGGTAAAAACCCGCCTATTGTGTACTCGCTTTTGTCACAGAGCCCCAGATGCAAGCCACCACTGAACTATACTCGGACTAAGTTTTTTATGTTCTGGCAGCTGCAGTAAGTGGAATAAAAAGGTGAACCACTTTTAGAACATAACACTAGGATTCTGGACATAAGAGTAACTAGCTGGTAGCCGAAAAATTTTAAGATTTGTAAAGTTATTGCAGTTGTCAGCGCTAAAAAACTTAGACCTATTATAGGCAACTTACCATTTATCGTCAACTTCACGTCATGGATAACAGAATCCACATGTATTCCAGGATTAGGTAGGCCTCCTAATATCTCCTTCACACTACGGGCATCACCGACTTGGGCATCCTTGTCACCAGTAATCCTTGATAGTATTGCTTCAGTTGTATTTGTGATCGTATTACTATCTACCATAAGAGCGAAGTTAGCTTGTCCCGGGATGAACAACGACTGTACTCCAAGAGCTTTTAAAGGATTCTCCAATTTGGCTTGGATTTTTAAATCCATCTTTGGGAATCTGATTGCGCATTCGGAGGTTTCCATCTTTTCTATTATCTGGTTGATTTTTGAATAGTTCAGACGCAACATCAAGTCTTTTAGGGTACGACGAAGGCGATGTGGTCCGTGAGGTTGTAAAGCATATAAATTCGTTGTACTGTCATTATATGGTAATTCGATCATGTGCAACCCTGTAAGTAAATAAAGTATGTTGTTATTTTATTTCCAAAAATATTAAAGTCCTACTTCACCGGAAATGGGTGTAAAGGAGCTTCATCCCTTAATTTTCCACCCATAGAAGTTTAATATTTTCTTCAAGGCATTTCATTAAAAAAATGGAATTCTATTCAATAAAACAAAACATGAAAATCGACGTATTTATCGCGTAACATAGAGTCTGTGCAGTTATCATAATCATCATTTCAGCCATAGGACGTCCACTGCTGGACATAGGCCTCCCCCATCGATCACCAAAAGGGCCGGTTGGAAGCGGCCTGCATCCAGCGTTTCCCTGCGGCCTCTTTTAGGTCGTCTGCCCATCTCGTGGGTGGACGTCCTATGCTGCGTTTACCGGTCCGTCTGTGCAGTAATAATAGGTAATACTTGATAAAAAAGTAAACAGTAAACACGCGCGCCCTCAACGCTACGACGCTTCTCTTTTTGCACAGATTTGCAATTTAATTATTTTTTGTTTAGGTATACCAAAGTAAACACCAGACTCCACGGTAGGTGGACCAACCTATAACCAAAGAACTCTAGTGGCCGAGCGGTAGCATGTACGCATCACAATCTGACGGCACCCGGTTCGATCTTCGGCCCTGCACCAATGGCATATTGATAAGTTACGAAAATAGCAATCATCCATTATACTAAACTTGTTAACCCCCGACGCAAAAACAGGGGTATTTTATTCATGTTTTTCATTGTGATTTATAGATTAATGTTAACTAACCATCTTCCACTGAAAATTTGTATCTGAAATGCCCCATATTCGGCATTAGGTCTGCCAGTACAACGGTATTCGAAGGTCTTGTGAAATTCATTCTGAAATGTTAATAAAAAGCCTTAGATTTGTTTCAAAATAGCTTGATACACAAAATTGCAGAGTTATATAAATATAGTATTCTACATACATACAGGGTGTCCGGTGGCGGATTTATGTTTTTGAAAGCAAATAAAAGAAAAACTTATAAACTTAGGGTTTTATTAAGTAATTTAATCAATAAACGCATAATGCGGATTTCACTTTTTAAAAATCACTTCGTCTAAATGCTGTCCATTTATACGCACACACTGTTCAAAACGGTCCACCGTATTACGGGCTACGCGCTGCAACAGGCTCGGCTGGATTTGCTGAATTTCATTGCGGATATTTTCCTTCAACTGCACAACAGACAAAGGATTATTGGCATAGACTTTGCTTTTGAGATAGCCCCATAAAAAAAAGTCCATTGGAGTTAAATCTGGTGACCTCGGAGGCCACGAGATGTCACCAAAGCGGCTTATCAATTTCCGTGGAAAATTTTGTCGAAGTAAAGCCATAGACGTCCTGGCTGTATGCGGAGTCGCCCCATCTTGCTGAAACCACGTGTGCGTCGAGTAGGATGGATGTGCTCGCAAATTTGGTAAAAAATATTCAGTGATCATGCGTCCATAGTTTTCACTGTTGACATTTACAGCTTCACCCCGAGAATTCTCAAAAAAATAGGGACCGATGATTCCATTCGTCGATAATGCGCACCAAACAGTAACTCTTGGGCAATGCAGGGGCCGCTGATGTTTTTGTCGTGGATTACGTCTTTTTGGGGCCCAGTAACGACAGTTTTGTTTATTGACATGGCCGTTCAAATGAAAATGGGCCTCATCGCTCCAGAAAACGCAATTTACTGTGCGAAATCCCTCCAACATCCGTTCGCAGAAGTTTTTTCTTAAAATGAAGTCATTTTCTTTAAGTTCTTGGACTATCTGGATCTTGTAGGGATGGAACTTTAAGTCTTTTTTTAAAATTTCGTGAACAATGCTTTTAGGAAGTGTCAAAGCAGCTGCTCTTTTCCGCACTGAGAGTCGTGGATTTTCCCGTAAGCTTCTTTCAACTTCTTGAACGTTTTCTGTGGTCCTTGATGTTCTGCTCGGTCCCGGCTGAGGGTTATTTAAAGCAGAAGATGTTTGGCGGAACCTTTGCACCCACGATCTAATCAAATTAACACTTGGTCCATCGCTTAATCGCCGAATATTGTAGTGGGCACAAAACTGTCGGCGCGCAGTCACGTAAGAATCACCACTCTTAAAAAATGCCTCAATAGCGTACGCACGGTGCTGCCCCGACCACTGCGGCATTGTGACTAACAAATCCGCATTCGCGGCGCGTCGAATGACACCGCTCTCCCCCCGCACCGTTTATAACTTTTTTAGATATACCCTTTCAAAAACATAAATCTGCCACCGGACACCCGTACTACTTGTGCCTATTGTACCATAGTAGAAAACTATGACTGTATCTTACGAAACTTATGATGCCTTACCCGCCCACTCATACATGGTTTCAAGGAATCGGTGAGTTCATTGTACTAGCTATCAACAACTCTCACTACCGATTTTTTTATATTTTTTTTGTTGACGGGGGGGATATCTTCAAAAGATACCCAGCTGCATTGGGGTGTAACCGGGCTATGTGAGATTGCACCCACTAAAACCCCCTCGACCGTATCAAGTATATCCAGGGGGGGTGGTTGGGATTTATCCTCTCCAAACCTTGCGCATACACGACATGAGATGGGGCAATTTTTCAAGGCATAGTGCCTTGATTATGTACACGTAAAGAATAGAGTGGTGGCGAGCCACACCGTCGCTTACCATCAGGCAAGTTGGTGGCCAAACGTAGGTCCCTTCTATACTTATAAAAAAAGTTTAGCTATACCTATGTATATTAGGCACAGTAATAAAATTACAGCAATTTCTTTCACATTGTTGTTTCAACGAATGTATATCGTCGTAGTCGTCTTCCCCCCATACCAAAAGTCTGGATACGTTCTCGTATCCACCTATATACCTACTTCATAAGCCTGAGTAGTGTTAAAGCGGTTTAACCCTTACCTATCTATACGTATGTGACCAAGTTTCACTGTTATGAAATTACTTTCCTAACATACATTCTATAGTTTATCTCGATGCGGTTTATATTTTTGATTTTGCTTTTTTTTATTGCTTTTCCAAAACTCACTTCATAGTTTGTTCTTCAGTGAAGGGATACTTCCATTGGCCACGAAAATAGAGCGCGCTCAGCAGCACTGCCTTCGTCGTGGCAGGAAGACTCTTCTGAAGAAAGTTTTCTATTTTTCCTTCGGTGTGTGAATCAACCCATCTGAAATTGACAACGCCATCAATAGTACAGGCCTGGGGCCTTAAGGACAACTGCTATTGCGGCAATCCGTTCAGTTGGAAAATCACGCGACCACAAACCGTATCTGGGCGCGTTCGCGTGATATTCCAACTGAGCGGATTTAACGTTAGTTTGGTGCCGCAATAGTAGTTGTCCGTAAGGCTCCTGAGTGCCCAGTGCGAGTTTTTCCGAAATAGGCACTCAGGTTCACTGATCCAACTTAAAACGGCATAAAAACGCAAAGTAACTTCAATTAATTAATTTTAATTCGCATTCAATAGGTTTATTCTAAGCAAGCGTGCTCCATCGTAGGCCGCACATCAGACGAGTGGGCGGGCAAGCGCAATCCTATTTATAATACTTAGTAAAAAAAAAAAGTGAACTCGCGACAATACCGATTACTGTGGCCACAACTTGCCTCAGCAGTCAGCAGTGCATTCGCATTCGCTGGGGCTGTGTCAAAGATAATATAACCTCCTGATCGCGCATGTAGTCAAAATTTCCGTTTGAAAAAGTAAGCCACGTCGGTCGCGGGGGGATCTAATGGCGGCTTGTGATTGGAGACTCAAAAGTCATTCATTCAATTCGCGCCTAGGATTGGCCCGCTCGAAAAAGGGTATGCTGATAATTTTGCAGGTACCTTTTCATCACGCGGGGTAAAAGATCAGCAGTCAAGTGGTTACTTAGGTATATTGTCATTGGTCTAAATATGTACAGTGTACACGTAGGTACATTGGGTCATTGGATACAGCCCAACTCTTACTTCCAGGTAGATATGAATAAATTAAGTAGTCTTTGTATATCCAATGTAAAATCGAGTCAGGTTTTCCCTGTACGAGTAAATAGCGGAACTTACTAGTAGGTAAGTAGTAACATACCTGCAATGCGTAGCGTGGGTATGATTGTATAGACAACTGTTTTCACCTCATTCATTCGTTCTTTTTAACCGACTTCAAAGGAGGGGGGGATTGTCAATTCGGTTGTTTTTAGGGTTCCGTACTAGGGTTTATACCTCGTCTTTAGACAATCTCACTATCTCCTATACCTCACTTGATGGCAAAATTGCCTCAACAAAAAATGGGGCCGAAGCCAAGCTAAAAAAAATAATTTAAAAAAACGCGAACTCCTATACCACACAACGGGTTTAGATGCGGTTTTCACAATCAGTTAGATATTTTTTCACGGAAGGTTTAATATGTAACTAGCGACCCGCCCTGGCTTTGCATGTAAATTACACCCGTGCGGAGCTGGGGCGGGTCGCTAGTCACATCACACGAATATTATAAATGCGAAAGTTTTTGTTTGTTTGTTACTCCTTCACACTGAAATGGCTGGACGGGTTTGAATGAAATTTTGAATATAGATAGCTTATGCCCTGGATTAACACCTAAGCTACTTTTCATCACTACACGGATAAAACCGCATGGCGGCCTGGCGCAGCTAGTATAATATAAATAGGTATAGGGACTTCGTTGTGGTCAGCCGCGATGTTTTCGGAAACAAGTCACGCACTCACTGGTTAATCATGTCTTTAACCTCGACAGCCTGCGTGAAGTCCACTCCGAGCGCTTCTCCGTTGTACACTCGGTTCAGGTAATCGCGGTATATATCTCGGATCCTCGAATGATTGTCCACGAACATCGCATCCGCGTAAAGCGTTTTAGAACTGGAGTCGTTGCTGTTGAGAGATTGTAAGAGTTCCCCAAAACGCTCGTGTTTCTTGCGGTTTTCTATAATGTCTGTTGAATAATAATACAGTATAATCTCACTAATCCAGCACTAATAAAAACCAGGGGGTGCCGGATTACTGGAATGTTCGGATTATTGGATTATAGAGAAAAATTTATAAGAAATAAAATAAAGCATTTCATAAAGATAATAATTATTTTGTTTATATATTTTATTGTAAAAAAAACTTAAATGTAAGAACGAAAATAAATATATGTGCATAATTATAATGTATCATCATAATCATAATCAGCCTTTTAACAGATTCAATTATCTAAAATTTCAAATTAGATAATGATTTAGTTATTTCCGTCTCAAAAATAGAACCACGTTTTGACAAATTATTACAAATTAGCGGTCCGCCCCAGCTTCGCACGGGTATAGATTATAGCCTATGTCACCCGGGGATAGTGTAGCTTCCCGTCAGTGAAAGAATTTTTCAAATCAGTTCAGTAGTTTCGAAGCCTATTCAATACAAACAAACAAACAATCAAATCTTTCCTCTTTATAATATTAGTACAGATAAACAGGCACAGTCTTCTTACTGAGATTGTTTTTTTGTTTTTTTATTGTAGTGTAAGACTTATACACTTGCCTTTTTCTTTTACCCGCGATCCCCCGTGTAAGGCTTTGCGACCCTCTTGGGGGTCGCTACCCACAAGTTGAAAAACACTGGTATAGATAACAAGCATAATATATTTTCATCGTAGAGTTGGTGGTCAAAGGCGGACTTAACCGCGATAAAAAAAAACGGCAGACATCTAGCTCGAAGGACCAACTATATATTGAGAACATAAAACAAGTCCGGGTGTTTTCGTATATTTACAATTCATAAAGTAGTTAGCTACAATACCAAGTTACCAACCTACCAAGATTGCTTGGTATAGATATTTGGATTTACCAACCTTGAGAGAAACCAAGTGCAGCTGCAAGTTCCTCATGAGTTTTTCCGATAGTGCCAAGGAGACTCATTGCCAGAAGTCCTGCAATACAAAAATCAATCTGTCAAGATATTTTTTCATCTTATCCTAGCATTCGTTTCCAAAAACCTACGGTATTACTCATTCAGTAGCGGAAACCCAGAAGTACAGTGTGCCTGTTGTAATTTATTTGAAAACTAGCGACCCGTCCGCCCGGTTTCGTCCGGGTGTAATTTGCGTGCGAAGCCGGGGCGGGTCGCTAGTTATATATATAAACCTTCCGTGAACATTTACCTAACTGATGGTGAAAACCGCATCAAAATCCGTTACGTGGTTTAGGAGGAATTAGCGACCATACAGATGCAGAAAGCGACTTTAATTTATACTATGTAGAGATAGAGAAGTTACAACTAAGTTTATTATAGTACGAAAAGAACTTGGTTTTACGCGCCTAAAATAAAACTAAGTTCTTAAAACTTTTTATGTCTATAACAAACTACAAGATCTTACTATTTTATTAGCTACTGTACATGGGTTTTTACCTGAAATAAATAAATTATAGTACAAAAGTTTTATGTGCACTTAGAACTTCTTAGTAGGGCCCGGTTACACGACACGTTGCGATGCGGCGCTTGAGTGAAGTTGAGTGGAACGAGTCAATAATTTACTACTCACCTGCAACAGATGTTGGAGATATCACTACGTTTTGATCTTTGGTTTCTTTCAGCATCGTCACCGTCAATTTGTACCCAAATTCGTTCACAGCATCGGCAACGTTTTCGTGTTTTTGCAAGATAGATGGACCAAAACTAAAATAAATAAGGTTAATATTACATGCAATGGTAGTAATAAGGCGAGTAGGAGGTCAAACGCAAGCCTATTACAAAAAATAAAACAGCTAAATATCATAACCACTCTCGTGCGATTAGGGCGCGTAACCGCGCGAGTGGCTATTTACGTTTGAACGCCTACTCGTACTTGCTAACTTGCAAGCTACTTCGCATGGTCTGCAAGTGTTCGTGGAAAATGAGTAGGTACGTGAACCGTAATTACAGTTTTAACCGACTTTAAAGACAGAAGGAGGGGTTTCTCAATTTCGTTGTTTTATTTTTATGTGTGTTACCCATGTGTTACCTTAGAACTCAGTCATTCATAATCATTTGGAAAATTCTTACGGAACCCTACCATGTGTGAGTGTGTCCTCGACACGCTCTTGGCCAGTTGTCTGGTTTTAAAATCGAGAAACAAGTCTTTTATCGTTTTACCTTGCCCTCATAAGCCTTGTGCAGTTATGTGCGGTGTGGTGCAAAAAAAATTACATACCTACCTATATAAGCAGGCAAAATGTGGGTAGGTTACTTAGTAATCATTCAGTTCAACAAACCGCTAGGGCTCCAGGGCACACCCCTTCTGGGGTGCCTGGGCAAGTCTGATTCCCACCCCCGGCGACGGCCCAAGCCGAGGTTCGTACCTTCGAGGTGCCCTTGTGCTAGTCGCCCAAAAACTTAAACCTTCAAGTTATGCCGAACGCACTCTGCGTTCGCTAACTAGTCCGGTCCATCTGTAGAGGCCAAAAGGCCAACATTAAAGTCAATATAAAAAAAAAAAAAAAAAAAAAAAAAAAAAGGTATGTTACTTACTTACCTATCTAGATAACGTAAATGTGTACGGTTTTTCTGTGGTTTTTCTTGACGTTAGGTACTCGGCCCAAATTATTATGTCTCTGACAGCTGCAATAGATTGTAAAAAGTTGAAAGAAAACATTTGAACATAGCATTGAAGCTGCGGTAGCCAATATACTACATTGAAATAATAAAATCAAATGTTTTCTTTCCGTTACTTTTTACAACGTTATAGCAGCTGTCACAAGCCACAGCTAAAATAATTGGATCAATTTTAATTTTCCGTGCAATTTATTGGTAAAAATAACTAATTTCTCCAAAATTTTATACCTCTATTACAGGGAACGGATTGAAGTTCATGCAGAGTGCAGACTCCTTGCGATAAAATTATTCAAAGTAGGTAGGTATATACTTTTATGCCCTCACCTGCTCTCAAGTTGTTCATCTTGTGTTTCTATGCACCGAGCGAAGCTAATTAAAGCCATTAGAAACATAGGTTTCATTTTCAAACACATTTTCTGATCTGTTTATAGCCGTTTCGGGCTACTGGCATAAGGCCTATTTCCTTATTCAAGACAACCAGCGGTCTTCGGCTTTGGTGGTTCAGTGCTTGTCGAGCGAGTTGAACTCGGCACGCCACCTTCGTCTGGGTTCTGAAATAAGTAAACATAATTGCTTGCTTGCTAAGAGAAATCTCTACATGTAGTAAAGTCACAGAATAAATTAAGGTGGTCTTCGATCAAGAATTTCTTGACCGAAGAAGGTGGTACAAGGTGGTGGAAGGTGGTGGAAGGTGGTGGTACCTATGGCGGGAAATTCAAATATTAAACAGTTATTTGGTCCTAATAGATTGTCTTCTGTGCTAATAGCTAGGCCGGATAATTATTTTAAAATAACAGTGTTTGCGCAAATTGTTGGCTGTTCTTTACATTATAATGTACTAGCGGTCCGCCCCAGCTTCGCACGGGTATAGATAATAGCCTATGTCACCCGCGGATAGAGTAGCTTCTCAACAGTGAAAGAATTTTTCAAATCGGTTCAGTAGTTTCGGAGCCTAGTCAATGCAAACAAACAAACAGACAATCAAATCATTCCTCTTTATAATATTAGTATAGACAACTATTTAACAGTAACGCACCATATTATACTAAAATTTTTCAATAAACAGCAAAAATTTGTTGACAAATGTAAGTAGAATATTACTGTACATTAGAGATAAATAGATTTACATGATTAAAAAAAACAATTTGCGCAAACATCATTATCGTATACAATAATTACCCGGCATAGCTACAAGGACAAGAAAACTGTTTGAAATTTGAATTTTCCGCCATTTGTGAAATGTTCCTCCTTATTGTAAGTATCTGTAACGGGAAGAATTCCGAGTAGACATTATAATGAATATTCGGAAATATGCAAAAAAATATATATAAAACAGCAGATATATTTTTTGAGCTGCCAAACAATATGATTGCCGACCGGTACCCGGTTTTTTTGCAGACCATTTCATTTCGTGTATTCAAAGCGCGCGAATTTAAAAATACTTACTTACTAGGTACCTATTTACCTGTAGAGCCGAGATTATTTTATTGGATAAGTTTGAACCTTTCATAAAACTTAGAAAACTATCCGCCTGCCTGGTAGGCGTGCGTGCCCAAAAGCACAAAGTGAAAGTTTTTGTCCATCCTAATATCAATAATGGTCATGTCAGATAAACCACCGAGCGCGTTCCTCATTCGCCTGATAGTGAGCGCAATACGCATACTGCTATCAGCTGTAGAAAAATACTTGACCTTACGGAATCAAAAAAAGTATACGCAAATAGATTGATATTCATAATATACCTACTAAGCTTTATACTTTAAAAAAAAGTAGGTACTTACCAGATCCAAACAAATCACAATTCCAGCACAGCACAAATAAAATCAGGGTAGGTAATATTTACGTGCCCATAACACATAATATTGTAGTCAAAGTGTAAAATAGTGTATAATTATATTTCAATTATTGTAGTAAAAGTCATTTTTATACGAATATATTTATGACAATATGCTCGAGCGCGAGCATCCGACTGCTCTCCGTAAACGCTCAATGATAATTGAGTAATCAGCCTTGGCGCTTGGCGAACGTCATCGCAACACATTAGGCTATTCAGAAATGGGCTTTGTATGGGCTGCCCATACATAATGTGATAAAATAATCAGCAAAAACATAGTCTAACGAATGGCACACTACGTTGTAGGTATTTAAGTTTATATCTTCAGCCCTAAAACTTCTTGGGCTCATTTACACACAAAAGCAAACGTACTATTTTAGCCGACTTCAAAAAAGGAGGGGTTCTCTTTTCAATTGTTTTTTAAATGTTTGTTACCTCAAAATTTCGGCATTTGTAAACCGATTTGAAGGATCTTTTTTATTTTAAAGGATATATACTTACAGATTGGTCCCATAGAAATTTCATCACAATCGGTTTAGTAGCTTGGTTCTAAATCAAAATAAAAAACAAATTAACTAAATTGCGTATTTACTAATTATGAAATCGGCTCAATTATTTTTTGCTATTTTTTCGGAAATTATCCGTCCAAATGTGATGAAACCTCAGATCAGACAAACAAGAGAGATGTGCCTTAGTACGTAGAGGGAGAAGTACCTAGTATACTTAGCCTATGCCTCAGTACAATTATCGTTCATGCTCAAATGTCTCGTTTCATTTATTTTTTTACTCTATGAAAGTGCCCTCAAATACGTTCTATTTATTTTACCTAATGTAGTAAGAAACAGGATACGAAATAAAACACTGAAATATCAATCTTTTGTAAATATTGGTAAATATAGGTCAAATGTGGTACAATTAAAATCAGAGGAAATATTTATTTAATTTCATATCAAAATGGAAACATCCACACATTATTTTCTACACTTTATCATTATCTTAACAAAGTTATCGACTTCATAAATTAATGTTAGAAATATTCGTTATTTCTGTAGGAACATGCGCTTTATTTGTGACAGGGTGGAAAAGTGCACACACATGTATTATTATACTTTAGAATAGTGACACGATTACATTGTATTTACAATTGTAATATTTCACCCTATCACTGTAAACCATCGAGATACAATACATAATGGAGTCATAATCGTGCCAAAAAATGCCAGAACCAAAACTCGGCGCACGCTACGAATTGTGCAAACTTTTTGGTTAGTTACAAGGTAACCGCGATCCGACTACAAAGCTGCGCGATGCCAGAGCTACGATGACATGCGGACAACTAACGTTGAACACTATGCAGCGACATAACGTCTACATTGGAGTAAATGTGGCATTGTGAAGTATATAATTGATACAACGTATGTAGAATGACGCTCGGACGTTTTTTGACTGTTTTCACTGAGAGATTGTAACTCTATAAGAATTGTATCTCGATGCTGTAAACTCATTCTGTGTACGGAATCTGAAGTTGATATTTTTAAATCAGACTAAATGCAAAATACACTTGAAGATTCTTGAAAATAGAAAGCACATTCTTAAATATTATTAACTACAAAATACATCTAGTTTTTATCAACATAAATGCGATAGAGTGTAGAAAATGAAAAAATAAAACCAATAAATCATCGAAATAGATTTGATTTGTACAAATACATGTTTTTGATGAATTATTTAAAATCTGCTTTAGCCGTTTTATTGCTTGCTTAAATTTCATATCTAAAATGAATTGAAAAAAAAAATATTACTCTGAGCTATCTCTGGGCCAGTAACAATTACTGTGCTATTTTATCAACCAAAAATACATTGAACTAAGTAAGATAGAAGAAACGTATTATATAAAAAGCGTTAAGTTTTCTGAAATTTTCCAATTTCCTTAATATTTCTTTCCGTAAGAATCCGTTTGTTCTGTCCGTACAAAGTATAAGAAAACTTAAAAAAAAAAAAGATAAATGAAATTGGTAAACTCGTTCTCAAGTTATGGAGTGACCAAGGTAAATAGGGATTGATTGTTATATGTATAGATTACAATACATATTGTCCACACTGAAAGCCTTTGTCTCATCTAATATTTGTATGTTTTATTGGTTTTATTTGAATATGACGAAAGAAAGTTTGATTAAATATACAGAGACAATCATCATTTACAAACTAATTAATAAGAAATAACCATTTTAATACTTTAAGACATAAATAATAACACATTTTAAACAATTTAACTGCTTCTTTGACTTAAAATCTCTTACTTTATATTTTCGACTACACTAATAGTATAACCAAGTCCGTTATGTTACATTGTTAATTATCCTATACTGACATAATGTAAAGGCGGTAGGCAGACAACTTCTTAAGATTACGGACTCAGTAACAGAGTGCAAAAGAAAATTTGTAAGATGAGCATGTCTAAAGTAAGGCTAGCATTTTGGTGAGCCCTGCTATTAACAACTTGACACTTATGGAAATATCAATGATGCCACAGTGCTATTGATTATGAAATAATTTGTATTATATAAAATGCAGCCCCACTTTCGACCAACAACTCGTCATATGAAGACCAGTCTACTGAGTTCTGTCATATTATGGAATCTTAAGCTTAGTACTCACTTAGAGACAAGGACGTCACATATTTGATAGACTCCATCCTCGCTTTTAAGTGAGTAGCTAGCTTTGTAACGTCATAACACACTGATAAGTCAAAATTATCTGACAACATTAGAGAGATCTTTTTGTATTCTGTTCCTAAATTTTACAAAGTCATCTATAAGATGACATAATGATGAAATGTGTACTCATAGTTTTATAAACACATGAATTTCAGGTTAGCGCTTAAAATAGGTAAACTCGGGTCACTTTTCTCATGTATTTTGTACCGGACCCAACATTTATGTGTCGTTGGTGAAATTATGTGACACTTTTGGAATATCTATAAGAAAAGATCTCTGTATTACTGCCAGACAACATTATTACATGAATTAACTTTCACACCATTTCACACTTCACTATAAATAGATATAAACAGAAACATACGAGCACATGATACTATCATTAGGTGACTTGAACTAGCGTAACTTAATAATGAATAAATGAATCAGTCTTAATAATCCTTAAGGAGCAGAGGATCCCACAGTACTAATTTCTGCAAAGCATTGTAAACGCCACGTGGATCCACTCTGTTTCTGAGTCTAACTTAAAATACATAATAGTCAAACTTACAAGAATATACACTTAAGCACTGCACATTTAATTAACAAAGGATATCGACACATTAAAGCAAACATTAATTAATGTAATTGTTTATATTACCTAAACCACATATCACTGACGATACAGTGGACCTAAAATCTTAAGCAAAAAGAGAAACATGATTGACCTATTCATTATAAGAGATTGATTAGATCATCTTCTGTAGTGTACATTTACCTACAAATGTATCTAGATTATATGGAGTACTTCAACAAACCACCTTCATTTTCTAAGTAGGTTATTATTTAAAGTAAAAAGGTTCCACCACGAATTTAAGGGAAGACATTTCTGCTCAGCTCGAAGCCACACTTGCTAGCAGCTAAGCAATATAGAGAAATGACTACTTCTACCGCAGTGGATCCTAGCATTCATTGCGTGAATACTTGTTCAAGATACATTAATATCATGTCTAATTAACATTAAATTTGGATAATCTTTTTAGCTATGTTGCATCTTTTTGAATACCTACACCGTTATCACTCACAAAAAAGCTATTATTAAGATATTAACATTGGTTTGTCAATCAACAGTTTTGAATAAGTGAAAAACAGGGTGAATGCAGACAAAACAGTTTTTTTCATACGATAACCAGACCCACAAAATGTACAAAATTTTTGTTGCTCAAGATAACAAGAATTTGGTAATCCTTTTTACCTAAAATAACAAATATTTGGTATAAAATTTTGTAAGTTTGGAAATTGTACAATAAAAAAACTTGTAAGTTTAATTGTTTGTTTCAATAGAGACAACTATATACCCCGTCACTGCTCACCCCATTTTAACAGTACTGATATATAAAACACATCAGTGTTATGAAGTGTTATACAATATTTTGTAGATCAGCCTATATCCGCACTGAGGGAGACTATTTGTGGCCTTCTTACTAGGTCACAAATTCGACGATCACAATTTTTTTTTTTTTTTAAGTGTGACAATTAAAATTAGGTTTTGTGGAAGTGACATTCAATATGTGAAAAATTACAAACTTTACTAAAAGGACCACCACAGCTGTATACATTACAGTCGTAAATTTGTATGTAGTACATTTTTTGCATCATGCATGTTGTGTAATCATATGTCAAAACCAACAAAACCTGCAACATTGTTATTTTTGTCTATATAAGATAATATAATGATCTAATATAAATTTTAACGAAATAATGCTAGATCAAGCAATGCATAATTAATTTTACTAGTCATAATAATTATTAGATGTCAAGTCATGCTTTCAATCAGCTATGTTTTATAATAAGAAGAAACTCTAAGGAGAATTCAACATGGAATGCTCTAAATCTCATGTCTGTATATAAGTGTTTGGTAGCAATACCAACCAACAATAATTTACTAAGTGCATAATTATAAAGCACTGCACTGGGATTATTTAAAAGAACAGAAGCAGCAACACTGGATAAACATTAGTCAATATTTAAATATTACAGCTAAAAATCTTACTATTTACTTTAAACAATTTAGCCAAGTTATGGGCAGCATAAACGTCACACTAATTTGACAAAAAAAAAGTTTTTAGGATATTTGACTTCACGGAGACCTTATTGAAAATAGGCACCTGTGATTTCATTCTGTAAACCATACCTATCTCTCTATTGTGGAACAAAATTAAAATGTTAATCTCAACAAAAAAAATATGCTACAGACGTCTCGCTGCCGCATGCCTAAATGCACTGCATTCCCTCACACAATCAAAAATTTACACCTAATTAATTACCTGCAAGAAGAATGCAGCGGACATAATTATAGTATGCATAAACTGTTTTCAACATTTCCAATTATAGGTACAATATTGCTTCAATATTTCGAAATGATAATTGTTAAAAAATCTACTGTAGCTTTTGCTGACACATTATTGCTTCAACGACAGTCAATTGCATATGACACATTTCCAAAGAAAAAAATTATCAACATAAATATCACAAAGCCTAAAAATTATTATCAAGCCCAATCCCATATAAACCTATAGACCTTCTTGTAATATTGGCACGCGGCACGCTCCATTATTACCATTCTTTTCCTAATCTTACACAAATCAGTCAATCCTCTTTCCATTAACATAAAACTAAATAAGCCCATAAAATAAAATTTTATAATTACATTTGAGACTACACTAAGCACAGCGCCAATCCGCAAATGCGTTAACGCGTCCAGTTGACTAACATTATTAATGATCGATTTGGATGCAACGCATGAAAATATAAACAATGACGCAGACTTTTCGATTCTTCACTTTGGAAAAGACAACTAAACAACTAAGGTGTAAAAAATTATATTCGAGGAGGGTCAGGGGTGTTCGCCAAGCGGAAGCGAATTTACGAGCGGATAGTCCAAACTGCGTTTAACGCAATCACGAGTGCTTAGCTACGATGACGCCGGGTCGCGGCGGGGGCGGCGGCGGGGGCGCGCGCTCCGCCTTCTTCGTGAGCGCCAGAGGCGCGTCACTCGCCTCCTCGCGGAACAGGTGGTCGCCCTCCAGGTGGCGGATTGCCTCCACGATCGTTTCGAGATTCTGTCGACTGGTGCTAGCAAGATAAAGGCGTGACGGGGCTTCACTCGCGGCCTCAGGTAGTACTTCCACTTCCACGCGAGGTTCTGCTTTGATAGCGGCTTCTAGTAAGGGTGCGGCAACGACGGCTGTCTCTACCACTACTGCTGCAGCAGGAACAAGCGGAACTTCTACTTCCTCGCTTTCTAGCTTGCATTCTGATGATTTTTCAGTTTGTTCAAAATGCACAACTGGGCGAGTGAGATCACAACCTGTGTCGGGGTATATTTGCGCTTCAAGGGCATGCACTCTTTCTTCAAGGTGGCGCCGCAGTCGTCTTTCTTGATCAAGTTGCACCAGCAGCTCTCCACTCTCGATTTCTTTTTTCTGAACGGTAATGCTAATCAGTGACGCAGGTTCAGGTGATCGTGACTTTGTTACGGCATCATCTGTGGAGTCCGGTATGATAGATGAGACATGAGTTGCAATTTCATTTTTCCTTTTCTTTAATGGTATTTCACCACCTTCATGTTGATTCAGTAATCTTTTTAGTTGACAGTTTTGTGAGAGAAGTCTAGTTTTTTCTTGCTCCAAATTGTAAATGTACTCGGCAGTTTGTTGTAAAATGGCAGCCTGAAACAAGGTATATACATAAAGTTAGATTTTTTTTATATCAAAAAGTTTATCACACTAATATTATTAAATTACTGAAAGTTATTCTGTCCCTGTCTTCAACAGAAGGTAGGTGTAGGTGCTAAACCTATTCTGATGAATCTTGATTATGAGCACGACATTAGATATAGGTATTTGTTTATACTAGGTTTGTTTTTAGCTCTGACAACTGCAGTTAAATGTAAACAGCTGAATTAAAATTGCAAATTTAGATCACTTGACAAACTATTTGAATTTATCTCCTGTTCCAGTAGGTACACACTAACAGAACTTTTAGTTTACCCTTTCCGCATAACCCTGTACGTATAAAAGTACAATAACTGTTTACCTTGCTTAGCTTTTCGCCTTCATGGCGCGGTAGGAGTGTCCGTAGTGCCTGAAATCCAGCGTTAATGCTTTGCATTCGTCTACGTTCATTACTGTTTGCAATCTCTCTTCGAATCCTCTTTTCTGTATCCATGGTTTTACTGCCAGATGATGAATGTTTATCACTATAAAATAAAACATAAACTATGGTAATACATTTCTTACAATAATTAATTTACATTTACAATGAGTGACTATTCAAGGGATAATCATAAAGTATCGACACAAACAAGATGTACCAGTAAAAGTTAAAATGATTATAATTATGTCTTTATTCAAGAAATTAACTGACTATTTTTACTAAAACTGACTGCTGTGATAGTTCAAAATATGTTCTCAATGTTAGAAAATATACGAAATATCATGGATAGATGGATAAAGATTAATAACTTACATTGACTATTATTAAAATAGGGTGAATAGAAACAGGTTGAATACAACGCCAGGACATGATTTTTCGTCGTTGAAGCCAGAACCCCCCAAACCATAATACTTATGTCATGCATGCCGATCAATTTGAAAAAATAAATAAAATGGTTTCATTTGTTTTGTCACATCCAACAATAAATACTATGAAACATTTCTAATAGGTAAGTAACGGTCAGCCATACATTTCATGATTTTAGTAAAATACTTGCATGTTTATGTGTGCCTCTACAAAGCAATGTAAAAGTAGTGTTTGAGTAAAAAAATATATTTTTACAATTAGCATGTTGATTGTTCCCGCCAAATTTTCCTAGCACAGGATTAACATTAAGAACATTGCTTATAGTTGCAAACATAAATTTAAATATATCTTAGATGGCAGCAATACTAGATATCTAGTGGCAATGCAGCTTTATGCAGTGCATACCTACAACTCAAGTTGACTCAAGTATTCCTAAAAGTTTAACAACAAGTCTTACATGTTTTGAACAGTTAGTAAATACATTAAACATGAATGGAGCAACATTATTTACGCTAAACGTAAATACATGTGGTTGATAGTAAAATTTTCCGCAATACAGGGCGCCTACTACGCCTATTTGATTTGACCAAACATGGCGGCCCAACAGCTGACTACGGACCGGCACGGGGCGTGTACATGGTCATATGGGCAGCTCAAGCCCCCCAATATCGTGTAGAATTTTGCAATTCTACCGCGAAACAGTAAAAATAATATTCGTTATCACATCACAGCATTCATAAGCAGTAAATAAAGCAAATTATAAGCGACCACGCCGGGTATTCGTACCTGGAAAAAGCGTGATCCGATGCTTCTTCTTCGTACAAGTTGTAATCTTCTACCTCCAGCAAACAGACGTCATTAGCGTGTAATGACATAATTTTGGTTTTGTATTTACTTCTTCCTCATCTATTTGCGAGGAAACACTTGCAAATAAGTGTTCTACGAAGATATAACGCGGCACAGACCACAATGGCGGGAAATGACAATGAGTTCGGTCAGGTGACGCCACACGTTTTTTAGCAAACACAGCTAAATAAGAAAGCTTCAGTTCACTTTAACAGAATTATCACACAGTCACAATACACAGAAATTATAATTATTGCTATTTCACATTGAATAACTTTGCAAAAACACTGATTTTGGGAGGGAGTCAATAGCAGCACGACATCGATGCACACATAATATCATAGACAATATCCTAACTTTTTATGGATTATTTTACAAATAGAGATGTACCATTGCGTGGTTTATCTATGGTATAATTTTACTCTGTACTTTGCGAGTCACTTAGTGCACCGCCGAGACAATACTTAATTCTATTCGATTAATAGGTTTTCATGTATTACTAGTTTGTAACAGATTTATCTTTACGAGATCTAATAATAGTAACAGACGTGTGGATTTGGTTGACGGACCGGCGTCCAACCAACGGAGGGAAAGAGAAAATGTTATCTTTCTCTCCCGTTGGTTGGACGGCGGTCTGTCAACCAAATCCGTCTCGTCAGTTAGCCATTTAATAGCAAAACAGACGTGTGGACTTGGTTGAAAACCTAGACTCCTTGATATTTAATTACTGTACAGTTTCAAGAATTCGTAGTTATCATCAACCAATCGCACTTATTATCGGTATAGATCGTTCGACAATAAATAATAATTGTTTGGAACCTTTTTGGGTATTTTTTAAATTTTTGTGCTTCTTGATACTGGTTTAATCATGGTCGTAGTATGATACTAAGTTCGTGGGCTTAATACATACACAAATAGTCAAATGCCCATTACAGACCATGCGAAATACAAGTAGCAAGTACCTACTACGCATCGTTTGCAAAGAGCTACACACTTTTTGCTTAGTGCAAGTGGCAGTGGAAGTGCTTGTAGCAAGTGTACTAAAGAGGAAACTGGAGGTACTAGGTATAATGTAGCTAACAGACGTGACGGATTTGGTTGACGAACCGCTGTCCAACGGTGGTTTGTCAACCGATTTCAACACGTCTATTAGCTACGTACATAACACTTCCATTTATTTTTTGTAGTTATTCTAGAATAAAACTATAATGTGAAAATTAATACACGACACTGGCATACCAAATTATGCCTGGAGCCAAAACATAAAAAAAAACTTCAATAGTTATTTAAATTAGTGCCATCTAGTAAAGCTTCCCGAAAGTTAGACCCAATCTACACTTCAACACTGACTAAATAGATAAAATGTATGAAGCCAAAATATCTCGCACATCAAATATAGTATTCAAACCTCTATTCAAAGTATTTTTTATTGAGCTTGACGGAATACAGTTTGTGTTGATCAAGGATTTTATATATACCCTAAAGGGACCGATTGATACCTTTTACGTGCTTTTACCTCTTGATAGAGATTTATTTTATCTAAAACAAAAAATGCATTAAAAAAACAACAAATTTTTGTTTTTATGTTGGTGTTGGGTGAAAGTTCAATGCCATGAAGCCATTGACTTTTAAGTTTTATAATATTGGCAAGCCTGCAGCGTCTCGAGCTAAAGAACCAATCACAAATGCGTTTCAATTTTGAATAATTTTTGAGGTGGGGATTTCATCCCGCCGCCATATTGTGTTGAGCTGTGAGTGCTTGAAGTGATTTTTCCCTATTTCTGTGTAAATTCTTTGTCAATATATTTTGGATTGAAAAATATAAAGGTAAGTCTAAATTAAACTTTAGTTTTTGTCATAATTTGCTTTAAATTCAAATAGTTACTTAAAAGTGCACGCTGTTACACCGGCAGTTGCCTGACGGACTTCGTCGAGTTAAAAAATATTTAGAAATCAATTTCTAATTATAATTCACGAATGTTTAAGTCCAGCTTACAGTCTAAAATTTGAGATGATTATAATGTAGATTTTGGTAGTTATTTTATTCGTGGTATTCACAAATCTAGATGACTTTCGAAACAACGAACAAAGTACCACCTACCAAGCCCGAAAAACCGTTCACCCTCTTACCTACGTTCATAACTGGAATTTAGTTTAGCCGTATATAAATAACTATAACCATTACTCTTCTGGACACAAAAATCGCTATTAAATGGTAGCATCTTGAAAACCTGAAAGGTTTTAAGTTTTGTCAAAAACACAAATGAGCAATGTTACGAAAAGTCCTTTGTGATCGTCGAAAGGATGATTCATCGGCGTGACTGGGGGAGACTACATTGCACTGCCGAGGGTGTAGTCGAGGCGAGGTGATCTTTTAAGTATTAACTACATATACCTAGTCTACTTAGTACTTTTTGTTGTAAATAATGTAGGTATTGTAGATGCAATTAAGTACCTAGTGCATAAGTTATATTGAAGCGCATTCTAATGATTGTAGTTAGATTTACCTGGATTCAATATACTCTAATTAATTCTGTTTCTGTAATAAATTTAAATGTGTCCTCTTTCCTTACCCCCATGGTTTTTTAAAATATTCTTACTATTCACTGGGTCAGCTGTAATGTACTTGCTATTTCTAGGTAAATTTATTATTGGTCCATACTATAACTGAATATTATAATTATAAATACAGACTACCATAACACTCGGTCCAAGTTTTATTTTAGTTTTGACAGCTGATTGTAATATTAATTATACCTAGTTTAAATAACGAAAAAACATGCTTCAGTGATTTGTTGCCAATATCGAGGGGTTTATTAGTAGCCATGTTTGAAGAGTTCCACTATTTACCTCCTGACTCCATCATCAGATCAGATCGATAGTACCGAATGGTTGTATTGTCATCTGAATTATATATTCATTATTATGAATATATAATTCATGGATAAAAAAGCCAACATCATAAAGAGAAAATAGAAATATCTTAAAATATATGTAATACAAGGTAGCGTATAGAATGTATATAAAGGCTTAAAAATAAGGCTTTGATAAATGGAAGATATTCAGTACAAATTATTGGCTTCTGGTAAAAAATTGGTAACATAGTTGTAGCATGTTATAGTAGGTAGTAGGTTAAAATCAACGTCCAAGATTTGTTTACACTTTTAGTTAGTAAGTTAACTACTAGTGAATTAGTAACTACTAATGGAAAGCGGGTAAATAAATGCCGAATGAATACGGTAAATTCTTATTAATTATTGCTAGTTTTTTAAATTAATTATTACAGCTAGTATTGCAGCAGCCAGAGTTATAAAAATTTGGACCAAATATAATATTTTGTTTTTATAACACGGGAATCACTCACATATGATTAAGCTGGTTACTCCGAATATAGTTTCAACCGCATTAGGCGAATAATAGTAGGTATATAATAATACAAAATTGGAGCCAAAGACAGCCCTCTGTGCCGAGGCTGTCTACAGGAAAACGAGACTGTGGAGCATGTACTACTGCATTGTAAGGCCACAGAAGATATAGTACATACATATATATGATTAAAGTTGATACTATTTGAAGATGCTCAACAACAAGTCTCCAATACCCCATAACCCAGCGACCCAAAGCCATACCCCGTTACACCCCAAGCGGGATGTCAGTGCAGGTCGTATCAACCCCACTTTGAATTAGAATTAAGTATAATATCTTTTACTATGTTTGAGTATTTGAATGTCTCCCCATTTACCTACTATAATTTGGCTACACACCTAAATACAATATTTTTTTATATCTTTTTATTATACAATAGGCTTGTGTTTAAACACCACCTCGCCTGATGTTAAGTGAAGATGCGGTCTATGATGGAACATGTTTGCCCATCCAATCTAAACCAAACCATATCACTTGTGATTTGAACACACCCAGATTATAACTATTGGAGAACACCCATTCTGGCAGGACATTCCACAGACCAGAAGTTCGCTCAATAAAAGTGGAATCTAAGCGCTTCATACGGGTTTTCGGAATATCAAACATGAAGTGGTGTCGCCTTTTCGTGTCCACTGGCAGTCGGATAGAAAAATGGGCACGGAATTAAACGGATATATCTCTATCTCTTCTCTACATAGTATAAATTAAAGTCGCTTTCCGCGTCTGTGTGTCTGTCTGTATGGCTTCTAACTCTTCCTAAACCACGCAACGGATTTTGATGCGGTTTTCACCATCTGTTAGATAGATTTTCACGGAAAGTTTATATGTATAACTAGCGACCCGCCCGGCTTCGCACGTAAATTACACCCGTGCGAAGCGGGCGGGTCACTAGTTGTTTCTAAAAGTAATGGACCCATTGTAGTTTCATAAACGCAAAACAGGATATTTGGAAATACCTATTAGGGAAGTACTATTACATTCACTATTTATGTCTAACCAAAATGTCCATATTGTCCAAACCTTAGGGAAGTACTATTACATTCACCATTTATGACTAAACAAAATGTCCATGTTGTCCAAACCTCAAAAAGTTCAGACATATAATATAATGACTCACTAACATGCACTGGACCAGCATGGTGCATTAGGGCCCATCCTCTCTCTGAGAGAAGGCCTGTGTCCCAGCAGTGGGAACATGATAAGCTGATAATAACAATGATGATTATTACATTTCCACAATGCAACGGATTTTATTTTATTTTTTATTTATTTTGATGCGGTTTTCACCATTAGTTAGATACATTTTCGAGGAAGGTTTATATATATAACTAGCGACTTGCCCCGGCTTCGCACGTAAATTACACCCGTGCGAAGCCGGGCGGGTGGGTCGCTAGTTTATAATAACATAAAATACATTTGCCCAACCCGAATTAAACTCCGGAGTAGATTTGCGAGTTTCAATGGTAACCCCATTTGTAATTTGAAAAGCACTGACAAAAAGCCAGATAACAAAAAGAAAAAAAGGTCCATAGATTTTAGTCAATAAATCAAATAAATACCACGCGCAGCGCACGTTTCACAGAGATTTACCATCTATCTCAAAAAGCCGGACAAACTCCGGACGAAAGGCTAGAAGTCCAGACAAATCCTGACTGATGATACTCGAAAGTTATATCCATATTCTCGCGTCGCGTCACCCAAAATTCTAATATATATGGAAAGCAATTTTTTATATTTTCGGAGGGTAATTGATGAAACAAAATAAACAAACGCACTGTATAAATGTTTCCTATTTGTATTTATAATAATATGGTAGACTACCACTACAACTTTTTGTAAATTCCAAAGCATTTAGATATAATAAGTCGAATATATTTAGTCTAAATTTTTGCACCCATTTCAGACTTTTATGAACAATAAATATGAACTTCAAAATGTGCGGGCTAAGCACTCTGTGACATATCCAAGCCAAACAAAATTCCCAATCCATAGCTTGATAAGAAGCTGAGAAAATCTGGTGTGACGACGACGTGACGTTTAACAATAAATTCCTTGCCTCTTTGATACCAAATCCTATAAAACCAAGGAAGAATATTGATGTTACTTGTTATCAACTAAGTTTCTGAAAAAGATATCACAACTCTCGTATGGCGGCCGAACACGAATTTTGTATTTTCACCAGTCCATAATGCGCTAATGAAGCTGCACTACAATAATATATTACCTCGTTGCACTTGCATAAATTGAATCGGTGAAAAGCTGTACGGCTCGAAAGTTGAAATGATGGAAAAGTTGTTACCCAGATGTTTACACACATAGATCGTAACGACCCGTGGCAGCTTAGAGGCGAGATGATCTTTGCATTTCTGCAAAATCGTCTGATAGGTGAATGCACTCTGCTAGACGGTAGAAATTGTCGGAAAATGATACCCAACGAATTTTTAGCATGTTGGATGGGATATATCGTCCTTGTCGTATAGGTATAATATAACTTACATCACCATTTCGGCCCTTCTTGATCCACTGCTGGACATAGGCCTTTTCTTCAGCACAGCATTCTTTCCAGGCCTGCCCTGATCAGTACATGTGCCCTAAGCCATTGGTTTGCCTACTAGGTTTTTTTTTATTTTATTTTTTTGCTTGGTATAATGGTTTTTTTTTTAAACTTTTCGATTTGAACACAATACATGTTTTAAATGTTTATCGGGACTTATCACGTATTATTTGATTTAGGTAAAAATAGGTACCTTTTCTACCTACCTAAATCTATCCTTTACGTAAATAAAATAATACGTTAAAGTCCCGATAAGCATTTAAAACATCTGGTATAATATTAATACGTGTACCAAATTTCAGCAGTATTATTTTATTTTATTTGCAAGAAAGCTTCTCTGTGATAAACCTACATCCATAAATACTAGGATCCAAATGTTTCTTTGTCACTTCATTGTTTGAAAGATAATACATGACAATACTGAAATAGATTCAGCTTGATGCTTAGCAAATTGTAAAATATACCATGACTTGAGATAAAAAGAAACAATAGAATCTGATTTTGTAAACCTCGTAATATCACGCTTATTAACTACTAAACCAAGGCTCTATAATAAATGGTAAGCGTGTTGGTCAAAAACATTACAAACAAGTAAAGAAACTAAATCAATAGTCGATAGGTAGGTACAGTGAACAAATTGAAGTACCTACCTATCATAAACAAAATTATTAATAAATCACAACTCGAGGAAAAAAGACTCGAAAAGTTATGATAGATTTTTTGTTACTAATTCTTTTGATATATTTTTTCAAAGTAGCCCGTTTTCCATCTTGTGACCCGTAACTCTCCAGGAAACTAATTATTGAAATACATAGTTGTTTCATGCCATATGCACTGCGCGCTGTACATTTTCCTATAAGTATGGTCGGTGCAAAGTTACTTGCGGTTGGAATCCGCAAGAGGCGAATGCTATCGATTTTCCACTGTCCGTTTATGCAATTCCGTTTGCATTCTGGCATGATTTGTACTTACGTTCGACACGACATATCTTCTCGATTAACTATTTTATATCCTGCCCAAATAACTAGAGATCGAAACTGTTAACTTATAACATTAATACAAGCTTGATATGTAAAGAAACTGGCGGATGATTCTCAGCTGATCGTCTGTGTGGTCATTGAAGTCTGAGGACCTCGGATTCTAAATATTGAGATGACTCGCGACATATTTCGTACAATAATGATAACTTTACCCAATGGGACAATTCTTATTCAATTTCTTTAACATGCTAGCCATGCTAGGCAACATAAGCTCAGTAACTTTTTTGTCAAAAACTCTAAATTCACATGTATATGTTCTCTTATCTACACATCACCTCATATTTTATTCTTCCAACTTGCTTAAAGATGGCTAGCGATAACACGCGAGGGTTGATCAATAAGAGAGAAACTTGTTTTACCACGAAAGTCAAGTGGTTTTTACATAAAATTATTTGCAATCTGGTTCGTTGTCTGTTTTTTGTAATTTTTGAAATAAGACCTTTTTTTTCTTTAGACGATTAGACTTAACCACCACTTATTTTCAGCAGCTAAGTTCTGGAGGAATTTACGTAGTTAACGTAACGTGAGTTTAATTTTCCAACTTCTCACGTACTATCAAACTTTGGTTGTTTTCTAATCGTTAACACCTTTTTGTATTGGTGTCTGGCGGTGCTGCTGTAGAACTATATAGTACATAATCGGGAGTGTAAAGCCACGCCTGTTTACAAGTTTAAGAACACGTGGTCGTAAAGTTTTTCAAGCGTAACCGTCTCTCGTTCAGAGAGCGTGTGTAACGTTCACGAATTTATACAGGGAACCGACTCAGCGAGCCGGCAACCTTGAACGCGTTCGAGTCAAGGTCACCGATATACATTGGATCCTCTTTACAGTGAACCAGACCCGCTTATATCGAGTCTCATTGTAACAGCGACGACAATACATGTTTGGGTTGACTGGCTCAGCCTAAATACGTTAAAGTAGGGGGCACCATCCAGGTCGATGACCCCAATGCATGGACCGATTTGGACTAACTCGACTCGATGACGAACGGATGCTATCTGCTCTCTCTGCGTCGACGGTCGATCTATGTTACAATGCGGTTTGATAGTGAACTCGAAATGCATTATCACATACTATTGTTTGTTTACTAAACTAAAATCCCTAGCAAATCTAATACCGATATGTGCTAAAGTAAATATCTGTAACTTCAAACTATACATACTTACAAATGAAAATGAGTGTCTACTTTCGAGAGTAAACAATAGCCTCGGGGTCGGCGCCGAGGATATTTTCGTCCTGGTGCAGTGAATGTTTACGCACAGATAACGCTCGGACTCAGCGTGACTAATGTCACAGCTATTTATGTTTGTACAGAGAGTAACGAGGGATAGCGAACGATGAATGCGGTGATGCTCTAGGAATTCCATGCTCTGCTAATGAGTTAATGACCAATGAGAATAATAGCCTACCTCGAATACGATTTCCTAAACTACTCTCAGTTTCATTCCAAACGCAGCGATATATACTTGTTTTAGTTTTAACAACCACAGTGAGTATTCAGTATTGCGTGTAACAGTGAGTTCAAATTATACCTACAGACAGGATGTTGCTGCAAAATCAGTGAGCACGTTATGACTGTGCTTTGTTGTTGGGTTAAAATTATAATAACGGAACGGCGATTTTCTCAGGATTGTGATGAATCTTGATTGCTTACTTATCACGTGTATGTAACTAGTGTGAATCATCCGCGCGGAGTTTACCTACCTACGTAGGCGTCTGTGTGTAAACTGTAAATCGTAAAAGGTAGCTCATTCAGGAAAATAATAATGGGTCTGATTCATTGAGTAAAACACAAAACACAATTGGGGCTTACCATTTGAGCTACAAAGTAATTGCCTAGAATGAGTCTTTGTGAGTAAATATCATCAGCAATGTAATACCATATCGTTCTAATCTCAGTTCGAACATTATGTAGGTACTTATATTATTTACTTACTTGATCCGATTACAACAAATATTTCTGTCTTGGTCTCGTCTTGCTCTAAAACAATTAATTGTACTTCCTACGTCATATTTAGCATTTAATTATTATTATTTTTCTTGCTTTTTTACTTGGTGTGGTATTCTTGTTTCTAAATTTTCGCCAAGAACTCATTTTCGTAACGTCTTTTAATAACTTTTTTCATTGTTCTCCAGAATCTCATTTTCGTATTGTCTAGACTAGATTATGTGCCCTTCGAAATCATATTTTAATGCGCTTTATTAGCTTCATAAAGTGTGTCTATTGTTTAATAAAGACTGCAATCTATTTGAGCAATGCATCCGATGCACTTTCGCTTAGAGGTACTATTTTGGTGAGCAGTCGGCAGTTAACATTTATTTCGGGAGAGTTCCCAGCACCGTGACCCACTGGCGCGCTTTGTATTCCAAATGCGTGCTACGAATGTACCTGATTTGTTTATTTTTATCTCGCACAACATAGGATGCTTTACTAATTTGCATTTTAATATCGGGTTGTGTTGGTGAGCCGGACGAAACCAGTTTCACTCCATGTTGCTTCAGAGGTTTGTGTATGTGCCTCATACGCACCTTCCTTCATTTAATTTTTTTTATGCAAGTGGACAAGCAGACTAGCGCCCTGATAGCAAGTAGTCACCGTCGCCTATAGATACTTGTAACATCAGAAGTTTCAGAAATACTTTGCCGAAATTTAAGATTCTGTTATCTCGCCTTTTGAATGTTGTACCTTCGCGGAAACACCTGGGAAAGATAGCTCATTTTGGCGACGATATAAAAATCTTATCAATTCGTTTGTAAGTAACAAAACTTTCTCAAGAGCATGCAGAATGGAAGTAGATATAAGTCTTAGAACCGAGTTATTGCAGCTTTTGTTGTAAAACTTAGGTAAAAGTAAATTGGTACACGAAGAAAGCTAAGAAAGTCCCTATTGGCGGCCTAATAAATATAACAATGCAGCGGACATGAGAAGCGATGGAAAATAATGAAACGAATAAAGTGCTCCTTCAATTGGCACATAAAAGGACCCTTATTGTATAAAAGTATCTGATCATTGGACGAAATTGTTTGTAATAAGTACGTATCTGCTGGTCTGTGTTGAATCATGGAGATGGATGACACAGAGCTCTTATATTTTACTCCCGTCGGGTTTGCCACTATACCAATTAGACACAGATTCAATGCGACATCTGTTGATCAAAATTCTGGACAGTTAATCCACTTCAGAGTTGAATTTTGAACCTCGTTTTGAGTCTGTAATGTCATAATTTTAATGAGATTCCTATATGCCACACAGTATTTAAGTCACGTATGTAGTGGTTATATTTTCGACTAGCTCTAAAACTAAGGTTTTGGGCGGAAATGGCTCTCTGTTTAAAAGTTTTCCATCAAAATGAAACGAGGTTCGTTAACGCAACGTTGGATGAACCAAGGTGTTTTGGCAGCGCATGTGCGGAAACTGAACCTATTGTTTTTCATGTTACATAATGAATACTACGTTACTATACTTAATTTACTCTCCTTTTGGTCTATTTACTTAGTTCTTACTATGATAATTTTAAAGCACTCTTCTTTTAAAACCACATATCAATGTCTACAACGTCTAACATAACCTTGGTATTCAGTGGGACTATCTATTTGCATAGAATAGGTTCGCTTTGCTACTAATAGTCTTGGTATTCGGTAGCGATAACGATCGTCGTATCTGTTTTTGTCGACAATTCGTCAGCCTTTTTTGGTTCGTTGGACGCAGGCCTCTGAAGGAGGATGGACACATATCTGTGGATTTTTTTTGTCTCTTTCTCTCTTTTGGTTCAATTGACAATGTTAGAGTTGGTACTATAAGTTGATGCGATTCTTTTGTTGTAGGAGAGCAGGGAACATGGGTGCTAAACAGAGCAAGCGCTCGGTCGACATAAGCGGCAAAGAAGCTGAGGGCGGCGGCGAAGTGGCAGCGGCAGGCGCGGGTGGCGAGGGTCGCGTGGAACAGCTCGCTGACGCAGACGCGCTCAAGCCGCAGCTCAACGGCGCCGCACACATACAGCACGAACAAACGGTCAGTTCCACTCCATTTCTCGACACCTTTCAGCAGCAGCTCGAGGGGAAGAGAATAATGACGCCACGTGCAGAACTACAATCAGCACAGTAACCACTTGCTCAGAGCATGTCTTACTACCAATACAGGGTCTCATGTCTAAGGGGCTTGCTGACGATGCGTAGTACAAGTAGGGGGCCGTCCATTAATCACGTGATGTTTATTTTTTGCCTTTTTTAACTCTCCTTTGGTGAGGTTTAAGACTTGTTTGTTTATTGATTGTGATTTTTGATAAACCTCCTCCCCCCCTTTCAAGCCTCACGTGATTAATGGACGGTCCCTAGGAAGTACTACTAAGCACTACCACTGTCACTTGCACTAAGCAAAACGTTGCAGACGATGCGTAATAGCTACTTACAACTTCCACTTGCTACTTGTACTAAGCATCGTCTGCAAGCGCTTTAAGTACCATAAAACAGCCGTAGCGCATACAACACAGTGCGTGATGTGCTCAATCTACGCCGTCGCTGAGACTTGGCCGCTTCAGAATTGATAGTTCTGTTTGTTTCCTATCGGGATTCCCTCGGGCGCTGGCCACGTTTTAAACGCGTAATCTTCCTTCCCATTTCATTCGTGCTGTCACACGTCCGTCAAACAAATGTGAGTCCATTAAATGGGGAAATGGTAGGGTGCACGAACCTATCAGACAATATGCGGGTTGATAGCAGGGAATCGAGCGAGGGACCGCATTCCGTACGGTCGTCCTAATTAACATGGCCAACAGCGCCGGCTCTGTAGTTTCACTATCTTATTGTATGCGTGCCTTTAATAGCTTATCAAATTGACCACGCGTAGATACATATTTATGTTGTTGAAACTTAAATTATATCGACTCGAAGGAACGTGTTAAATCGTAGCTGCTCCGATATCATTATATCCGATGTTGATTCATATTTTTATAAATAATTTCTCCAGATTACAAACTGGACTTAAATGTTCTTAAAATACAACATAAAAGAGCTTCTGTCTGTCCTCTTGCTTGTGACTTTTTAATTCCTTATTATATAAGTTTTGAATCATCATAAAATGAGGTCCAGCAAATATTGTACCAGCGTCGTTTTATTATTGTATGAACAAGTTTGCTAAGCTGGCTATTACTACTCGAGCAGGAATTCCAAACAACTGGTTGGTAGACTCGCTTCCCACCTCTTCCTGCCTAGATAAAGATTCGAATGTAATCGTCTACGATTATACTCGCACAAAACACACAGATTGTCAGAACTCATTTTGATGACATAATTTTTTGTAATTTTTATACAACGCCTTACTCAGCATACCAGTAATTAACTGGAAGCTATAAAAAAAAATGTAACAATCACGTTTATTGTAGTGTTGTAATTAATATGTTGCTTACAACTTTGTACGCTCTCGTCCTGTTATGAAAGGCTTTAATGGAATTCGATTTTCGATTTAATGGAATGGCTTTCGCTTGCGTAGAAAGGAATCTTATCCTTTTCAAGGATTAATATGATGCGTGCTACGGATGTCTGGCCGACAGGAAACCGACTCAGGATTATGTACAATTTAATCTTAATTCTTGAGACACTTGGTTTGCTACTAATGACTGCAGAGTTGACGCTCAAATCTTCCCCCCTATCTATGTTTACATTGTATATTGTTGTATCTTGTTTCCATACGGACTGCTGTTTGTTTCGTATATTGTAATAAGCAATATCCGTAACGATGCAAATTAGTTAATTGTTAGTGAGAACTACTTAATGTTATTTGTCTCCCAAACAGAAGTAGAGACAATGGGGAATGCGGAACGCTCCTCATTAGATAAAGATGTTTTCACGCATAAACAGCATGTTATTGTTATTTTGAGAAAACAAAGTAAGTATAGGTACTCATTGCGGAATTCCCTTTGTTAGCCATTCATCGTTTCAGCGAGTTGGTAATTTAATATGTACCGGGAGGGGTGGCAGTGGCGTGCCGCTATTGATTTTAGCGCGTCATACGGATGCACCTCAAGGGTTACTGCACGTGACACGGATCTACTTGGCTTCCTTATTTGCACATACAAATCAGCTTTGTATTGTTTACATGGATTTAACTTTTATAATTTACGTTAGATGTAACAACCACCCATTTATACAGCTGAAAACAGCGTGGCAAGTTATTAATATAGAAAGAAACAAAATCTGAACAAGCCCCTCTCCAAAGTAACATGAGTTCAATTTATAGTAATTTATCAACGCAAAACTGACCCTCTCCCTTATGTTTCTAGTCATGCGCGCGCATCCCTACAAAATATTGAATAGAACAAGTCATGGTCTGAAATTATAAAAGGGGGTTGTGGTATTTTTGTAGGATAAAGAAAAGGAACTGGACAGTGGCACTCCCGAAAACGAAAAAGATGCAACTACAGAAAAAGAAGGAAAGGAAGATGAAGACAAAGAGAAAGAAGATGCCCCAGTCACCAACGGAGAAACAGAACCTAAGGTCGAAAACGGAGAATCTACACCAACTCCCGAAGACGGGAAGAAACCTAAGAAGGAAAAGGTAAGTCAAACGTGATTCACTTTTGAGATAACTAGGTGTCTGTCTAACTTACATTCCGAAGAGTTTTATTGCATGTTGTGAAATTTTTACGTTATTAACCTGAAGCATGTCGTGGACAGGTAAAGAAGAAATGGTCGCTCAGGTCGATCAGTTTCAGCCGAAAAGACAAACCCAAACAAGAGAAGAAACAAAAGGAAGAAGAATCTAAAACAAATGGCGAACCCGAGAAAGTTCCCGAGGAGGTAAGTCGTTTTTTAATCTTTATATTTTTTTCTTCTATTTGCAAATAACGGAAAAGTTAACGGAACGGAAATGATAGGAGTTGTAAAAAAAGAAGTGTCGGATACCATGGTGACTATGGTATTCGATGTCTGCGAATGAGAGTGTTTCTAAAGCAATAACTTTCTAATTCACAAGCATATATACGCTGGTCTCCATTCGTATTCCATCAATGTTGTCAGAGAGTACAATGAAATGAACAGTGAACATGGCGTACCCTCGCCTCGGAGTCGACGCGACCGACGAAATCATCTATCATCGGCGAGCTGGCCTACTTTCGTCGGCCGCCGTACTTGATGTTCCCACCACTGCGGGTACCGAGATGGGCCGCTATTGTACCACATGGCCGATTAAAAATTAACACTCCGACGTACGTGCAATTATTTTGGGTGGAGTCATTGTCCTTTGTTATGCGAAATTTTGTAGCGATGTGAAATCGTGCGCACGTGTAGTCGAAACGGGTACGAAGGCGGCCGCGGCCTACACCAAGAGAGGCAGCTGCCTCGGTGCTTATGCTTAAGCGCTGTCCACACATTTCCGGACCAGTGTTCCGTCAGGGACAGAAAAAATTGCATGCATAATTTTTTTATGAATTTCTCTTCGCACCATTCCGTGTCCTGAAGCATGCTCTGACGTACGCACGCTCCGTTAGTGCTTTTCGATTTTAACTGACGAAAAAGGTAGATGAGGCCGTATTTTAGACGACGCATAAATATTTTTTTAACTTTATAGGAACGGCTATGTTTGTGTGTGCAATATTAAATACAGAAAGATTGAGAGAAGTTGTAGGTACGACAGAATAAAAAAATACAAATTTTGAATTTTGAAATAATGTTGCAATTTATTATACCTAATATACCGATTTACTTATCATGGTTAATGATGATGCCATGTTCCTGACGGGACACTGAGCCCGGACTGCACGGAGCTCGGAATGCCCTGACCAGGAAATGTGTGGACAGCGCCTTATGCTTAGTACTCGCGCGATACCGTTGCCCCTGCAATAACACAAGATCTCTCCTCGGCGCACAGGAAAAACGCGCTATCATTACGCTATTAGTGTTTTCGATCGCTCAATTAGATATTAATAATGAGCATCGGAATCGGATGCGTTTCATGCAGATTGCAGATACTGGTTATTGATGACTACGGACGAATTGAAACAATCTAAATATCTCAGTTTGCTTCAGTGCAATTTGCTTCAATTACCATTTAGTAAATCGGTGGGTAATGCAATAAAGTTTAACGAGACGACCTTGCGGCCGGTTGGAGTAGAAACCGACAATTTCTATGACAAATGAGTATTGCGTTGCGACGTAGTGCATTGCACCCGAACCGGCGCGCGAGGAACAATGCGCATTATAATTCAAAGTAGTGCTATATCCGTGCTAACCAAACGTGCGCCGGTATTGTCGACGGCGCGGCGATGTCGCGCCATTACCGGCACTTAGCTCATTGACGAGTTCGTGAGACGTACGACGGTACGACCACCGACACTCGCCCGCGCTGCGCCCTCCTGCACCGAGCCCGACCCGCCGTCGCCGCCGCGCCCTGTACCGTACACTGTCATTAATTAATACTTACCTATAGATAAGGTAGAGCTGGTTATGGGCATACCATACCGTATGTAGCCTCTGATAATCCATGGCGCGCCGCTAGCCGTTTCCCCCTAACACTCGTTCGGGCACTTCAGTTACAGCTATTGCAGTCACTGAATACTAATACCATTTAAATTATTCAACGAATACTTCCGATCGCCTGGGCTAATAAACTCCACTGTTCTTGCATTCCATCGTTATGTAATTTCATTATCTTATGCAAAATTACTACTTACGGCGATGCGTTCCACGATAACGCTTCTATCGTTTAACCGCTAACATGTAATTTTCGTGATCATAACAAAGAAAGATTAACCCAATTTTTTTTTGTTTACGCTTCACGCTCAAGATGCATTTATAATTGTTTATTGAGTGGAGTATGGAATGGAGCCGGCCGGTGGCGGCGCAAGCGGTGGCGGTTCGCAGGCGCGATGTTTATTTGTCTCATGTGAATTAACAGCCGCTGATGCGCGGTCATTAGCACTCGGCCACTCAGCCTCCCACAACGAGACTTTGACACATTAAACCTAACAATAAATACATTTTTAACACGCCATGTTCACGCCCATAACGATGTCAGGCGCTCGTAGCTTATGAATAGAAATAATAATAACTGAATACCATACGGAGAATTACACAACGGACGAACGGTCACAGCCTCTATTATTTATACACGTTGCGGAGCTATTTAGTGTCATTACATTGTCTGTTTTTAATGAAATGCATAAAATTATCAAAACCCACGAACCGGTTGTGAATATTCATTTCTCTTTCATTAAGTTAGTTTGAGTACCTTACTAACTACCATGTTGAGAGTCAAATGGACGTAGAAACAGCGATACCCACTGTTACCCACATGGAATACGTAATGCATTGGCATCGGGCGTGCAAGCCGATGACGTAAAGACGGGAGCATTAGGAAACGAGTTTGTCGAGTGCAGAATAAAATTAGCAGTCCTCGGCAGGTTTAGCGCCGACTGTGGTGGGCGACTGCCCGCTGGCCGGACCAGTTGCAACCCAAGGCTTTGATAATGTCGAGTGTTGCCTGATCGCACAGATTCCACAGAAAAAAAATTTTATTCAATGATAATGATACGTCGTCTTGTTTCTCATAAAATGCGTCAGTCATCCGAAGTCCTTAGCGTAGTGTACTATTAATGAAATCATTAAACAGTCGAGTGACAAATGCCAGTTCCTAAAACGTACGATGATTCAAGTGAATGACTATTCACCAAGCTATTCCGTGAATTCATTGGATCAATTAACAAGCGACGAACAGTCGCGCTGGTGATAACCTTTAAGATGGTTTATCTCGCACTCACGGAAATTTGGGTACTAACTTTAAAAGCACGATGTTCAGAACCTACTGAATTCAAAGAGATGAGTTTATTGGGTTAAAATTTAATAGTATTTTGGGCGCGCACCTGGCATGGCAACACTACGTAGGAGGTCGGCAAACCGCTTCTCCCTCCACCCACGGGCTCACCCGGCCGCCGCCGTCGAGCCGCCCGGCGCTTCGCCCCGTCCTGCGCCCGTCGCGCTGTTTGCGAGAGATAAACATTCTCGAGTACAGCGTACTCTCATCGCACGTTCCCAAAATGGATGAATTATTTTGATATACAACGCCGTTATTGCCTCTAGCAGTTGGAACTAAAATTGACAAATTATGGAATAGTGTATGTAGTTTTGTGTGATCAAAAGTAATGCGACTATAGTTGTTTTTTTTAAATATATATTATCGTAGTTGTTCATCAAATCATTAGGTTACGACACACTGAACCACGTTAGTAAAAAGATATTATTAAAGTGTTAAATACAAAAAACTTGTTGACAAATTCATCACAGAAAAACTGAGTTGTAACGTAACAATCGTAACACACCGTTTTTTATCTCGGTACTCCTAATTAACAAGTTAAATTTAAATATACGATAAGTTATTACTCATAAAGTAAATTCAGATCTGGACATGGAAAATCCTGCTAATTGGAGTCGCGCAATAATACAGGATTATAATTGTACGCTTTCTTATTTTCGGCAATTTTATCTCGTTAATCTTGATCACACTTTCTACGTATTAATCTGCATAAAAGCTCATTTGCACGGAGACATCCCAAGTTTACGGGTGTAGGAAATGCGAAGAACTCTCGTTTCAAGTTACGTGTTTACTAAACGACAGCGTTGATAGCGACAAGTCGGCACCACCGCATCCAACATATTTTCATAATACGACCACTGAATGGGACATTGGCATAACAAGGAAGGACTCGATTTCCTCTATTGAACGTCTATTGTGTCAAATATCGTGTTGCTTCGCGCACGGCATTCTTGGGATACCAGAGCTCAGCAATCATAGCGCCTCTCCAACGCGCTTGCAAATGCAACACGGACACATTACTCAAACTCTCGTTGTGTCTTTCTGTTACTGCTATTTTGGGCCATGTATTACGTGTCTACATTATTATCAACTAGTTTTATAACTTTTGTGTACAGAACTAACAATAGCTGTATTGTTCGTAACACGATAGGTGTAATCGGTGCCAAGACGGGGCATTAACCGCTGATAGTGGTGGCTGGCTAGAAGATGAGTACGACCCGCTTTATATGACAGCGACGTGGCGAGTGCGACGCTATCTATTTTGTTATTTATTGCCATGCAAATTGCATTCGTCCGCCGGTCACAGTCGCACGGGGCGTCTTGTTCCACGATCGAATACATGTATTAACAAAAACGTCTAGAGTTCCTTTCACCTTGACACCACCATCTGAAGCCAGGTGAAAACCAATAAATACATCCACTTTTGATTTCACCTGCCCCCTTGCGTTAGCGCATTTTAAGTGCAGCGATGACTCGTCGAACTGCGCAGATTTCGCTGTAACGTACAAACAAAATCATTACCAGTTATAAAAGCTGGGATTCACGTTTTGTTCAAACGGCAGAATGTCACATTTGGCCTCACCGCTCCGCTAGTAGGTTTTAGAGCGGAAAATCATTTCCATAATAGATGGTGTCTATGGCTTGCCAATCTGTGAGTCATAAAGTACTTCATAGACTGTTGTTTGCTGTACCGTTACCTAGTACCTACAAAAACTCCGCTGGATGTTGTTGGAACACTGTGTGATTACTGGTACTATTTTTGTTGTGAGATGATAAACCTTTCATACGCTAGGGGTACGGCGATGGCGTATTTATTGTTTTAGCCGTAGTCAAAAGATTAGAGTGTATAATTATAATGTAGTGACCTCAACTGACATATCGATAATCGTGTGCTCGGCTTGTTCCACGCGAACCGTTAGCTTCCCGTGCTCGGGTCCGATGGTGGAGCCATTGTTCGTGTTCCGTTCGTTCCGGATGACGATTTTGTATTTGCCTCGCTCCGAGCCATCGCAGCCCACCGGCGGCATTATCGTACTAACCACTGGCATATTATTAACATTTACCATTTTGTGTCAACACTGCGATAGGCGAAGGAATGCGGTGGCTGCAATTATCTATCACAGTAGGAACACATAGGGTCAAAAGTTAGCTTGTATAATATTACAGTTAATAGGCTTATACATATACTATGATAAAACTGTTTTAAAGTTGAAAGCGTATGATAACAAAATAAACCGGCCAAGTGCGAGTCAGGCTTGCGCATTGAGGGTTCCGTACCACCACAAAATACAACTATCAGTTATTGTTCAGGCTTAACGCCTTCCAAAATAGTCGTAGCAATTGCTACGCAGTCACATATTTAACACTTTGCTACAGTGGCGCTCGAGTATAACACAATCATAACTTTGTAATGAACAGAAATTTGTCAGCGACAGTTGGCCATTATTTGTTATACTTTAGAATGTGTACTATAATCATACCAAGTTTGACGCTTGTACGTATTAAGGTTTTTACATCAGAGCTAATCCGAAAATACGTTAAAAAATTTCGTTTGTTGTATGCAATATACATGCCCTTTCGTTTTGACTTTTTTATTATTTCTTAGTTAATCCGCCGTAACATTACATATTCTGTGAAAATTTCAAAAGATACATACCGTTTAAAGGTAGGACAGACGGACGGATAGACAGAAAGGTATCGTAATAGGGCCCCGTTTTTACCCTTTGGGTACGGAACCCTAAAAACTAGGTACTGATTTAATCCAGTGGTTATTTCCGCACCGAAGCCATTGAACAAGCAGCAAATCTGCAGTTAAATGAGCGTCATAAACATTTTACTACAGCGAAGATCCTAATACGCGTAATTGTTTTACCAGTTAAAGATTTCAACAACTATGTATGTAAAACATAACTTGTCTGAGGTCGTTGCACCTCGAGTTTCACAAACAATCATTGTACACACGGACCTATTTACGTATGTATAGGCGAAGAGACAAACGCGGTACCACTAAGCTATTGATGAACTTATCTTTCTACTGGACGATATTGAATTACAAAAACTTATTGTTAAAAGCATACAAGTCATTTTACGATATTCCGTGAAAAGGCAGTTTAACGCGCATTAACCACACAAAATACCAATAGCCCAGTCGAATTAGCTCAAAAAAGGGGCAAACCCGGAAAAAATTAAGTAGCAATATTCCTGCGGAATTCGTTGGGGGCGGTCACTGCTAGTCTAAATTTTGTTTTGCGTGGTACTCGATCCGTTGCGTCATCCGCCATCTTGATTTTAAGGGTTACTTTTTATTTATTGTATAACTTCTTTATTTTCAATTTCACACGAAAAATGGTCATCAGAAAAGTTGTTTAGAGTTAAATTTCCTACAATTTTGGTTCTCATATTTTTTTCCTAGGATCGATATTTTCCGATTTATACCCCAAAAGAAGGGGTGAATTTTTGTTCAAAAATTCAAAGGAAATTTTTCAATAAGTTTATTAAATTGAAAATAAACAAACAAAACAAGTAATTAGTAGTAGTTTAGTTATTCATTAATAAACCCCCAACGAATTCCGAAGGAAAATTGCTACCTAAAAAAAATCCAGGTCAAATCCTAATTCGACGGGGCTACAAGTATGTAACAACATTACTGGTTATAGAGATCCTCTTTGTTAGTATATTTTCACTTTAATTAAGTACTCATGGTAGTAGAGGCTTAACAATAACACTGTTGATAGGTGTCTTAAACACAAGACGCGTGTGTCGATTCTGGCTAACGTCAAAATGTACTAAACGAATACGTGTATTAGTGCAGCACTCGAGTCGTATCTTTCTACATCAGTAAACAAAGGTGGCCTTGTGCCTGGGTATCGTTTTATTGTTTGCCACAGCCCTGCGGTTGAATATCTCCACAGACCGAAATATATTGCAGCTTTATAGTCAAGTTAACTGCGTAAATGTATCGAACACTTTATTGATGTTTATTGAATGCCACTGAAATAATACTTAGGTACAGTTTAATTTTAAGCCAAGGTCTCGGGAGGCTTTTGTATGTGTGTCTGTATGTATACTTTTGGGCGATAAATTACATTCCGTCCTTCTGATCTTCATGGAAATTTGTAGCTCATGCAAATACAATGTTATATCAAATATGATATATATGAAATATGTTAATTGTTATCAAATATGAGGAGTGACGGTGGCTAAGCAGTAGCATGTGCGCTTTACAATCTGACGGCACTCTGTTCTATCCTCGGCCCTGCACCAATCACTTATGAAGTACCTAAATAAATTATGTGCAGTTTCGATGCCATCGCTCAACAACGGTGAAGGATAGCATAGTGAAAAAACCGGTTTGTCCATTGGGAACCTCAAAAATACAAAGATATAAATAAATAAGTAATAAAGAAATATTCGGGACATATTTGCACACACGGTCATCTGACCCCAAACTAAGCAAAGCTTGTAATTAGGCTGCTAGAGAGGGCCGCTAGCTAAAAATAGAAATACATACATATATATATTTTTAAATATATACTTAAATAGATATTAACACCCATATAATAATATAGAACAAACACAAATATTCATCACATGAATGTTTGTCCTAGGTGGGAATCGAACCCACGCCCGCAAGCGCAGAAGGCAGGATCTCTACCAACTAGTTACTAGACTTGACTAGACCAACGGGGCTCAACGGGCTATGTATATGCACAGTGGATTAGGGCCCACCTTCTCAAAGAGAAGGCTTAAGTCCCAGCAGTGGGAACAAGAAGGTCTGATAATGCTGATGATGATGATTCAAATATGAGCAAAATCGGTTAAGGAGTTGAAAAGATAATATAGGAGACGCAAGATCACAGTTCAAGGTCGCAAACAACTAGTATTTTTGAGTCGAATTCTTCGGGAACAGAGTGCTAGTGCGAGTATTTCTAATTGCGTTTACCAACTCGATCGCGTAAATGTTAACTACGATTTGTATGAAATATGACATGCCATCTATATGGCGCTAGATGGCACTACTCTCACTTCATACAAATCGTAGTAAACGTTAACGCGATGGAATAGGTAAACGCAATTGGAAATACTCGCACTAGGCACTCTGATCGACATTTGTATGTATGTATATACTTGTTCGACGCTAACTTGCGTATCGTTGATTTGATTTTCATAAAATTTTGTAGGAAAGTAGTTCATGCAAATAATTTTAAAGCAAAGACCAAAACCGGTAAAAGGGCAGTAAAAATGTAAATGCAAAAAGCTAGGTAACTGTTAGGCAATATTTTGATACAAAAAGTCATTGAATGCATTTTAGCTATAAAGTTTTAAGGGTTTTTCTAAAATCAGATACATTTGCAATTCTACGACGTTTGGCAGCCCTAGCCCTAATGTAATATAATATCTCTTTGATCATGAGCATTGAAGGGTAACTAGTTATCTAAAAATGAGAGTCAATCTTCCGTTACGGTGCGTACACTATAAATTATATTGCGCCCGTGTATCCCCCTTCAGTCTCACTAAGGATATCACGGGAACCACATCGTTGAAATAGGCTACCATGGCCGACGACAAGGTACCTACTATACTGTGCAATTTTGATACCATCTTGAATGAAATTCAGTGGCAGTATTGGCATTCGTGTTCACAATATTAATGACGATCCTATTTTATAGACGGCCGAAGCAGTTCCCGAAGCCACCATCAATGAGGTCGCCGAGGAAGCGAAGGCATCCGTTGAAGAAAAGGACGAAAAGACTCCAGAGACCCCCGTAACTGAACCTCTCACGAACGGTACCAGCACGCCCGAATCTACTAAAGCGGAGACGCCGGCGAGTGAGGAAGCCGCGCCCGCGCCTGCGCCCAGCCCGCCTGCTGACGTGAAACCCGAGCCGGCGCTGGAGCCCCAACCCGAGCCCGAGCAGCTGCCCATTAATGGACTCTCTTTAGAAGAAACCAAACCAGAGACCCCAGAGATTGAGAAACCGGAGGAAACCAAACCCGAGCCACCCGCCGCCGAAACGGTAGAAATCGTCCCTGCTCCAGAAATTCCTAAAGAGGTTTGTGTTAAACAACTGCCTTTGTTAGAATCCACGCCTCCACCACTCCCCGCGAACCCTCCTCCCTCGTCAGTGGCATCCTTCGCCGCCACCACTATGGCACCAGAACTGACAGACGCTTCGCTAGCTAACACTGCTGACTCTGCAATCGCGCCTCTCTCTGCACTTACGGAAACTAAAGATATTCTCGTCCAACCCGAACCCTCCGTAGAAACGGCTGTAACCAAAATCCCCGAAATTGAAATTCCATTTGTCTTGAAGGGAAATAATGAAGATACACCAGCAGTCACTGTCTGTGAACCAGAAATCCAAAATAATGCACCTGAAGCAACTATAATCACTGAAATTATTGTATCAAAACAACTGGACGAATCTCCCAAACCGGACATTGAACTTGTTACAAAAGAACCTTCGGAAATCATAACTGCAACGGTTGTCACTGAATCTCCCGAAACCATAACTAATACCATGGTCACGAAAACTTCCGAAATCATAACACAAACCTTAGTCATGGAAACTCCCGAAACTAAAACTGATGCTGTGGTGCCGGACGTACCTGAAACTGTTATACCAGAACAGACACACGTCGAAATACTTGAGCAAAGTGAACCTCAAAATATAGAAATTGAAACCCCAAAAATTGAACCTGCTGAAGTTGATATTGTAAAAACTGAAGCACCTGAAACTGTCCCCACGATTACTGATAACGTCATTGTAACCGAATCAGTACCTACCGAAGAAGTACAAAATAAGGCTGAAACACCAGTACAAGGAATCGTTGAATCGGTTGTGATCGAATCTCTACCTGAGCCTGAGAATATTCCAGACTCTGAAGTAGATATTTCCGAAGTAGACGATTCTCTCCCTCCGCCTCCGATGCAGGACGAAGACTCCGCGCCGGCTCTCGATGAGCTCGATGAAAAAGTCGAGGAGAGTTTGAAACAAATTCCAGAACCTATCACGAAAAACGAAGAACCTATAGTCGAATCTAATCATATTTCGAATGCCGAGACGAATGGCGTACTTGCCATCAGCCCAGACGCGGCCGACACGGAAGCGCTGAAGAAAAAGGCGATAGCGGCGCTCGGTTGCGCAGCCGAGATCGTCGAGTGCAACGGCGGTGCAGAAGAACAGGAGGCGCCGGCCGGCTCCCCGCGCCTGCCCAACGGAGCCGCCGCGGCGCCCTCCCCGCCGCCTGCCGCGCACCACACGCCACAGGTGAATAACAGGACAGTACTCTTGTAGTGGATTAGAACCGTAACTTATGGAACCCCGTTAACAGTTCTCGTATGTAGTTTCATGTGTATATCTGCCAGCATGTGTGGACCGACAGCGATCGGAAGAGTCGTGCTCTGGTACAACCGACGTATCGATGCGGCGAGCTGCTGCGCTCCTATCCTGATCCCTTCCTTTTCGCTTGAAAACAAACTAGTCATTGGTTTACATAATGTAACAGCATGTCGATTTACTGCTTCAGTGCTAACACATTGAAATACATAATATACATTTAAGTAATGCATATTAGCCCGATTGTAGAATTAGCCATGATCCAAGAAAACAAGGTCTAGCAATCTGGGAGTGGTCCCGCAATGACGTCACTGTCCAGTTGCCACTTTATTCAATCAGCTGTTACGTGGTGTATCGTCATCTCTCTCGAACTTGTTGTAAATTACTTATTCTGCTCTTGCTTGTGTACGTGTATTGAAAAAAAAAAAAAAAAAAAAAACATTGCGGGACGCCCACATGGTCATTTTGCTATACCTGGCGGAGTATATTATTATACCATGGAATTATAATAAAACAGTTGATAATTTTATGATATGACGCTATGTCATGAAATGTCAGTTGTCTATTGTATTGACCAGATCACGATGTGCCCCGGCGCGATCTATAGAATACCAATCGCTTTACGATATTACCAACTCTAGCCACTTAATGAAATGGTACCACTTGGCCAACTCATAATAGTCTAAACAATTTTAAAGACATTGTTTACACGCATTTTAAAACGACGGCCGCTTATAGGAATGAGGTAGTTGCAATAAATTCGAATGATTTTATATTTCAGTTGACAGTGTAAGCCAGGAAATAAGGTAGAAATTATAAGTTCCTACTCTATTTTGCCTATTATTCAAATGACCTACAACTGCATTATACGATATGGCCAAAGGATACTGGATCGAATGTTAAGCATGCATCTATAATTGTGGTCTGAATTACTTGGCCATTTTATGACATGTCCGGTGTCCGGCCTCTTCATGATATGGCCAATTCTACAATCGGACCATGACAATACATATGTACCTAATCTTTTTTCATGAAAGCATTGTGTTGAATCTGTCATTTTGTTAGAGTATGCCATGAATCAGCCACAAGTAATAGTTTGATTGTCGCTAGTGGATGTTATACACAGCTAACAAATCATCATTTCATTTTAAATATGGCATTTGATACGGACATGAGCAAAAGTGGTAGCAGTTGTGATAACTTTATTTGTATGTTTGCAGGAGCCTCTCCCAGTGTCCGACAAGTTAGCGGACTTGATTCCTGAAGTTCCAGATGTGCCAGAACTCAAACCTGAAACGGTAACAACCTTGTATTTAACAGTAATTAACTAACTAATCAGTATCGTTTTTCATACAATTCATGGTACAAATACATAACTACTAAATTCTAAATGTACCAAAGTGCTGTTTAGGTAACTTTTTATTTTATTATGATCTATTCGCCCCATTTTATCTGGTCTTTTAGTTTTAATCGCATGTTTTTTTCTTCTGTAATACAGTATTTGATGTGTTCATTATTCTAAGATATTTCTTCTACGATAATTGGGGAATTATCTATACTAATATTATAAAGAGGAAAGATTTGATTGTTTGTTTGCATTGAATAGGCTCCGAAACTACTGAACCGATTTGAAAAATTCTTTCACTGACGGGAAGCTACACTATCCCCGGGTGACATAGGCTATAATCTATACCCGTGCGAAGCTGGGGCGGACCGCTAGTATATTATAAATAAATAATAAAGAATTTGCTTACAATATTTCAATGTGCAAAGAGGTTTGATTAAATTTTTGCACTAAAAAGAGCACAATGCACAAATTAAGATAGATAGATAACTCTTTATTGGTCACACCAGAAATTACATACATAAGTCAATTGGCGCCCTTAATATTAATATTAATAATAAATTAAAAATGAATCCAAAGAAACCCCTTATTAGGAATTTACAATAAATAAAATTACATTTCCAGATAGTGTCTTGTGAGTGGCATAGTACAAGGCATCTCAAAATGTTTTGTTATTTCGAAATTTGGTTGACAAGCAACGTTTTAATTAAATGTGAAAATTACCCTAAAATATTTATTCCTATTATATGTGATATTCTGATAGATAGGTAAATAACGGGTGGTGTTGGTGTTCAGTTGCAGGAGACGGTAACCGACGTAGCAGTGGCCAACTAAGCTCCCCGCAGCCCCCATCGTCGCGACACCAGACTGTGTCCATAATGAGCCTATTATTTATTACGATTAGCTGCAGTGGGACCTCGAACTAAGTTCGAGTGATATTTACCTTTCCAATGATGTGAGTTTCACAAGCCGTGACCTTAGGATGATTATACTATAAGTTTAGCGTGCTTTGCTTCACTAAAATAAGATTTTTTATACATTTTATTCGATAGTAATGATAATTATATTACAATAACAAAGTTATATAGGCAGTATACGGTGCGATTAGTTGGTGCCATTATTACAGGGGTATTAGTTTGACATATTGTCTTAGCGTTTTGCTCGCTCCTAAATTGTTTTCTTTTCCAAAACCCGTGTAATGAGTGATATGAAGAATGTAAAAGTATTGAAATTGCATTTTGAACATGGCAACTTTTTTATAATCTGCTTCCTTATCAAAATTAAATAATATCGGCTAAGATGCGAATGAAAAATGGTTGTTGTTATAGTAACTATAAAAAAACTGAGTGGTCATATTCTATCACAGTTTTACAAGTGAAGAAATGCCATATCAAAAACTACATGATTTTAGGATAAAATTGTGCCGATATTTTCACTTGAGGTAACTGGATCTCTTATAACAGTGGACCACTCAGACAAAAGTTTTCATTAATTCGGCATATTTGTATATATGAATTTCACTTTTCATTAGTTACTCCCATCTCATAATTTGTCGACTACAAAGCCGACAAATTGAAAACATTGTAAATTTTTAAGTATGAATTAAAAATATGAATTTCTTTATATTATAATAATCATTAGTGTATTTTTTTTTTACTGTGACACATATATTCTAATTTATAATAAGTTGTATAAATATAGTTATCAGCTCTCTTTAATGCAAGCTCATGGAATTCAATTATAATGTGTCGAAATTTACTCCTACGTGTAGCAAGTTAAGTACTAGGTATTCAGTAAGTGAGTAGACGGGATCTACCGCCGAGTTGTGACGGAGTACGTCTAGTGTGATTGCGAATCAAAATTTACGAATGAGAGATGGATTTTTATTGTTTACGAAATTGATATTCAGCGGCCAATTTGTGATTTATAATATACAATTTTTATCCATTTACAGACATTATATTGTAACACTTAGATATTGTAGTATCTACATTAGTACATACATAGTATACCTACCTATGTAACGAGTTAGTGACGACAGGCCATACTTATAAGCTCCTGTCGGTTAGCGTATACTTCTCAACCTCATTCATGAAATTCAAATAGAAATTTGTAAGGTTTGATATTACTATACAATGTAATGAATCCTTTTCGACGGGAATTTGTGTCCATTCATATGGTTTATAAAACATTTTTGTAATTTTATACATTTTTATGAAATTTAATGTGGCACATCTGCATGATTGGGAGAAATGCTCCAGTAAATAGCCTATACGAGAGTGAGACATTCCATATCAAGTGCTATCTCGAGTCTGAACTGCTTTGTCAGTGAAACTACAATGTTTCTAACAAACTTTTTTATAGTTAAAAACAGGTGTTTCCCTGCTTGCTCAATTGGAACTGTCTTAGAAAAAAAAAAAGCCATATTTCAAATCTTGTATGCAAAACATGTAGTTTTAACTTTGAATTCCGTCTGTGAATTAGATTGTTGTGTACTTTTTATATTTAGATAATCTTAGGTAATTTTACTCTCAAGATAATTAAAATTTTCAAAGTCAGTGGTTATCAAATTAGGTTGCTTTTTATTGAAAAGTCTAAAAGGACTCGACTGTAGGTGGACAGTTAGAAAAGACATTTTACTTTGAATTGAAGAGATGTAAGCATAGTTGAATGAGGTAACATTGCTCACTGCAATGTAGAAGTTTGTATGATATTATGATGTTTGTAATTATGTTATGTACTCCATTTATTAAAACCTAATGTTGATGTGTGAATGTCTCTTATCAATAAAATTTTAAATCTTATTTGGTCTGTGTTTTCTTCAAAGTATTAGCTATTATGTCTTCTGCGGGTGGTATTAGGTCCAAAAAGTTAGAAGTAAGAGTAAGTATTCAATAATATTTGATCATGAAACAAAATGTACACAAGTATATTTGACAATCTATAAGCGTAAGCAACAATTTTGGAAGCAGCATAGTACTGTTTATTCCATTCTGTCTGACTAGTAGTTTGATGATCGAACTGTTTGGACAAAAAAATTCCAATTTGTTAGAATGGCCAGTCAAACAATTTGGACACGCAAATTTTTTCAGTAGTTATTCTTTGGCCTTGGTCCTACTGGCAGTACCAACAAAAAGTAGTAGGTACGTACTTGGTCAGTTTAATTATTTGTTGTTGTAGGTACCTTAAAAGTTGGCTCTATACTCCGGATCTCAGAAACTATAGCACCTACAAACAAACAATCGTAGAAACCCAGTCTGCTACACATTTAGACCTTGTTTGATTGGGAATTGTATGAATTGGGAACAAACTGATCTTTTACATACACACTAAAAGAGGGTGTAAAAGATCACCAACTCGCGTGTGTATATCATATCTAATTTTCGCCTTAGAGAGCACTTAGCAGACCACTTGGAAAATCAGTTCCAGCCACACCCGGAGTCCCACTCAGTCGAGATCCAGGAACACCACCAGTGAGTCATGAGGAAAGTGTCCGAATTCCTACAGAAAAAACCTCCACCATTGGGAGGAGCGGATTTTATTGCTCAACAGACCGCCGCCATCAAGCACATGCCTACGAGAGATGTACTCTGTATGACCCAGCTTTTCAATGGAATCCTCTGCACCGGACACTTGCCCACGATATGGAAGACTTGCAGGTGATCCTCATTCCAAGGACAGACGAAAGCTGGCCAGCTACCGCCCCGTTTGACCGCCAACTCGCCAGATGTTAAGCGATGATCCGGTCTACGATGGAGCACTCTTGCCTAGAAGTAACCGATTCACTCGTGATTTGAAGACGCCCAGTTTGTAACTATCGAGGAACACCCATTCAGGCAGCTCATTCCACAGACTGACAGTTTGTTCAATAAAAGTGGAAGCAAAACGCTTCATAGCTTCTGGTTTTCGGTTCGTGTCTTGATATCTACATCTAAAGCCAGGTCCGCTGCGGCATGTTTTCGTGTTAGCTAACACACTAACATGTTACTAAATGCTAACACGAAAAGTGGTACCACTTTAATAACATGTTAATGTGTTAGCCAACAGCCGCAGCGGACCTGGCTTAAGGCTACAAGTTACAATCTTATGTTCTAAAACCTAGCAAAAGTGATCAGAATTTACAGTTTTCAGCTTAAAATCTACAGCAGCTGTTACTGCATATCCCATGTTGGACGGAGTAAAGGAGGTAGAACTTCCTTAAACACATAATTGAGATAGATTCAAGCTATGCAGTCAGCAGGTCCGGCTAGTATCGAAACACATGAAAGAGTGGGTTTATTAGTCAAAGGCAATATTTGTCACATTCATGTATCTATATAATCATCAAGCTTTTCTAATGTAGTTATAAATTTTAGTAGTGTGTCCTTATTTAAGTCATACAACATTTTCTTCTGAATCCCATTACTCTCAGTTGACAGAACTAGCTGGAGTAAAGGATATTTTAAGGTGTTTAATTCACTTGTTCCTAGGACGAGTTTGAGAAGCCAATCAAAATTAGTTATAGTTTCACCAAATTCACTGTTGTGATTCTTTAGGGATGCATATAGTAGTTCAGACTTCTTTTCATTTAAAAGTTTCACAAAGTATGCTATCTTTTGTTCGTTCCAACCTTTGTGAACAAGAAATTCGGGAACTTTGTTGAAATCAAAGTTGCTGTCTTGTAATAAATTTTTTATGTCGTCTTTGGCCGATTCTTTATCAGTAGAGCTTTTTGGCGTACGAGTTCCAGGGTTTGAACAACAGTAATTGTTTACAATTTCCTCTATAGCCTGAAAATAATCAAGTATTGGAATAAAGGTCACTGCAAATGCTAATCTGAACTAAAACTGAGCAACCAACTATACTGCTTTTACCTTACCTTTTGAAATTCTTCTTGTGAGTCTATGAGGAAGATGTTATCCATATTTCTCGATGTAGCCCTTTTAACGTTGTTATTATTAAAGTTACGAAGAGTTTTGGTTTCTCTGATCTGAATTAAAGTACTAAACCAATACTAAACTACTCTTTGAATCAAAACAACCAAAGATAATATAATCAACTATATAATTTGTGAATATAATAGCGACAAAACAACAAATAGCAGCCAGACAGAGACCCAGTGTTGCCACGTGCCATATCAAAAAATCTGGATTTTAATGTCTAAAAATCTGTATAAAATCTGTAAACGATAAATTTAAGCAATATCAGCATGGCTAGCATGGCTAGCATGCGCACCGCGACAAAACCTTGTCGTCTCTTTGCCGAACGAGAATACAACAAGGTGCCCACGGTTTCATATACGCCTGGGCCCTAATTCTGTAACTAAAACAAGCACGTAATACGGCGTGTTAAGTTAACCTCTGATAATTTGGCCTCTATTCCTTAGGAAATAAAGGCCAACTTTTTGCCGACATGACAGAATATGTTTCAATAAACTTGTTAGTTGATATTATACCTAATCATAATCACGACATTCACAGCTGAACAAATACAACTAGTCTGAAAAATATTTTTATAAAATATTTGTAACCCGACAGTATTTTCCGCACAATTCAACAAATCACACTTGGTCGGATATCAAATAAGTCATTCTCAGGGAGACTCCAGTCTGTTTCCTATATTAAAAAGTACTCTTTAGTCGGGAAATACCCGTTCGAAGAGGATGCGATACTATCTTATTACGTCCCCGTTGTATTTTTTATAATAATTCATGACCGTGGACACAGAGTCCTTCATCAGTCGGTCAGTCCCGTCGTACTTTACCAAAAATCTATATAAAAGTAAGTTATGGTAAGGTAAAATATTTCATGTGTTGTATTACTACCCAAAACTCTATAAATACAGATAAATCTGTATATCTGGCAACACTGCAGAGACCAACAAAAACTTGTTTTTTTGTCTTGTTTTTTCTTGTACGAAACATGACATTGACAAGCTTCTTCTTCTTTCGAGTCGATGTTCCGCAAAATACAATTACAATTACATTTACATTGACCACAGATATACACAACCAGATCGGCAATATATTTCAGTGAAAGAGACAAATTGATATGGCTAAGCACAAGTACAAAAAGGACATAGATAGACTTTTTTGTCCTTATCGGCGTGGCCTCTTTTTTGGACCCGAAATGTCAAAATCTGACGGTTCAATGCCAAACAAAACGGGTCTGAATATTATTTATTGCCTTATTTTGGTGATTTAATGTGTTATGTGCGTCTTTACTCTGGAGTAATAACTGTAAAAATGGTTCTACAATGCTTGGGTGTAGCATTTTGGGCTGCAAGAAGTGCAGTGAGAGACAAAACGATGAAATATTATTTCACAAGTAAGTAAACATAATAACGCATGTAACGATCACCTAAAGACATTCAGGATATCAATTCGTAAACATATTTTCATAATTAGTCAGTTTTTGGGTCGATTTGTGGTCTAATTCTATGAATTTTATCAAATTATTCACTTAGAAGATAAATGATGAATGTTGCCACTTTATGAAAAAAATTACCCACCGCATCTAACATAAATTATTCGTTCTGCAGGTTTCCAACTGATCCTGTCTTACGAATGAAATGAATGTGATACGCGGTCGTGAAAGTTGGGTGCCAGCAAGACATGGTAGAATTTTTTAGAAACATTTCAATGCCGGATCCATTGTCACAAGAGATATTAATTATGTATTTGATTCCGTTTGCCGTACGAACAATGCACTTGCCTAATGAGAACATTGAGGATTATTCAGTAGAAATACCATCAATAAGTTCTTTTGCAACCGAAAATTAGAAAACTGTCTTATGATGATGAAAATATTTCACCTGCCGAAAAAAACAAAATTGATTGAGATTTCTTTCCAACCAATGTACATGTACAGTCAAAACAGCTGGCACATTGCAAGAAGTGCAAAATACCGACCCTTCTATGCCCATATGAATATGGTGAATAATACTACAATAATAATACTACAAAGTGCCCTGCCATCATGCTATGGTTACTTCACAACCTTTTTTCTAGTACTATATTCTAATCCTAACAAATAATTATAATAAAAACAAAAGTAACTTTCTGCCTGTTTTTTACGAGGAAACGGCTAAGTCAACCTTAACAAAATTTGTCAGGACGATAGGGTGTCATGAGGACAGACAACGTGCTTTTCTTCCCAGAAAATTGCAGGTAGTACCGCGGGTTGCAGCAGATAGTGTATAAACAATAAATATTTAAAAGGTAGTATTGTTTCCAAAATTACTCATTGAAGATTCACTACCCATCATAGTAGGTAAATTACCCTAACTTATAGCAAATAATTTTAATGTGGCAACAAACCTTGTTGAAGCGAGAGGCACTGAGCTAGCCACGCTCATTGAAAATCTATAGGTAGTAGATCTGTGACATTGACAATGACTTTGGAACTTGTATATCAGTTTTTAGCGCCGCCACAGATATAAACAAGTAATGTTCTAGATCTGTGAGCGCTCCCACCGTGAAGAGATCGTGTCGTTTAGCTCAGAAAAAATAAATTGCATAAAAAATTGAAAGTATACAGTGCCCTTAGTCCCAGATTTGATAGTTTACGAAAACTTTTTTCGTTTTCGTTATGTCCCATACATTGCTGGGCTAAAAGGCATTCGAAAACTTTTTTCGTATTAGAGTGAAGCAATCTATACTGCCATAACTGCCAAATTTAGTTCCTCCACGTTTCCGATGATGCGCTTTACTAAAATGTATGGAACAATACGTAAACGAAAAAAGTTTTCATAAACTATCAAATCTGGGACTAAACGTACAGTTGTGTGTGCATGTGCCGCTCAATAATATAAAATATATATAATATTAAAGTGTGCATTTGTAGAACTTGTAAGAATATGTCAGTGTGTGCAATACGTGTTTACCACGCCACCTTCAGTTTTTGGCAGAATTTTTCGGTACTAGCTGGAGCTGGCAGATCTGAACTGTATACAAAGCTAAAAATCATTGATTTTTAAGTCTAAAATAGTAAAATACGGAAGAGGAGGCGATATGGCGTTAATGGCTTTAGCCTGCATATTATATGGATGAAAATAATTTAGAAGTTTTAGCGCCAACACAGATCTAGTGAGCGCCAACGTGAAGAAAGCGTGTCACAGAAAAGTAAAAAATTTAAACCGTAGAGAGAAAGGTATCTTTGTATAAAAGTACCTATCCCTATTCAATGATTAAAGAAAAAAAACTTTACTGTGGTGTGTGTGGAACTGTGGAGTGAGAGACCACATAATTAAAAGTTTTTTTTTGTAGGTTTAGTAATTGAATAGTTTAGGTAAAAGTTATAAGTATTTTTAAATTGCAATAATTTGTTTTCATTAGCTTCTTTTATTTATTTTTTTGTGTTATTGCAACTGTCAGAGCAAAATAACGAATGGAAATAGTGTAGCTCGACAAACTTGTGTAATTTGCCATATTAGGGATGGAGACATTGGAGAGGTCTACCAAGTATACATTATAGACTGTAACGCGGCGTGTAAGTTGACCTTTATTACCTAGAGAATAGAGGCCAAATTTTTAGAGGTATTTTTCAGAGACTACTATGAACAAGTCAACTTTACAAAAAATTTGGCCATTAGGTTGGAACTAAATGTTAGTAAAAGAATTATATAACAAACTAGAATATTACGTAAGTAGGTAAGGTAAGTTAATAAAAAAATAACATTGCATTTCTTATTCTGAAGCTTTTAATTATAAGTATTCATAAATATTGATACATTTGATTGTCAGATTCTTTCTCTTTTAAATAATTTTACCATGAAACTACCTGTATCGAGTTATACCAGTATGAAAATTATGAAATAGCATAAAAAAAATCAGTAGTAATTTGTAAGTACATATTTAACCTATCTACCATCAATTACATGTCCAATGAAATATGAAGGTAACAGAAAAGAGGTTTATTTAATGTGTAGCTATATATTCTGTGGTAACATTTCCAAAACTAAATTGGACTGGTCTAATTTTTTTAAATCCTTTTCCTTGAAAAGAGACAGATAATTTTAGCCCTGTGTGATTGGTTTAGCTTATTAAGAGGTACAAGGAAATCACCATTGAAAAAATTTCGCAGTAAAGCGTATTATTTAAGTAGAAAAGCCAATTTCACTAAAAAAAACATCTGACATTATTAAAGACAAGGCAAACTATCATGTATAGTTTTGCTTGGTTGTTTAAATGCGTATTTTAACTAGTAAAATTACGGCAAGTAACAATGAAAAATACATGTATCCTTAGCTACCTATTTTAAATTAGGTACACATTAAAGGTCTCTGCACACTGCACCGGCTCAAACACGTACCTGCAGAACAATATCGGCACATAAAAAGCACTGAATAAATTGACATAATATTACAAGAATGTTCCATCACCGCATCGATAAACACCATGACAGTGAATACACGACTTTATGGCGTTACTGAGGTGCTAAGGTGAAGCGAGCCCAAGAGTAGCGCCCCCATCTAAAAAAACATAAATGGCACACTAAAAGATAAGCAAAAAAAATTTTTAGTCTGATCGTCGGTCGAGAATGCAATGAAGCACTTTTGAAGTACCACTTTTATCAACACAATGTATTGCACAGGTTACAAAACGCAGATTAGCTTAAAACGGCCGTTTTTGGCGGTTATGAGATTTATAACTATATGATACCCCATGTTACCAAAAATAATAGTTCAAAAAACACTTTATCACCTTCCGGAGCGATTATGGGAGTCGAAACTTTATTTAGCCATGTTATAGTATACCTGTAGTGCCTTTCCCCAATGATGGCGCCACTTGTGCGCCCCTTACACCTTAAGGGTCCTATCACATTTTTTGACGAGAAAAGCATCGAAAACTGGATTTTCGGTGTAATTTTTCTTCAACTAGAAAATTCAGTTGCTGTATTAAATAGATCTGTATTTTTATTGAATGTAGCCGGCTTCAGATTTAGGTAAAACTCAAAATATCCATTTGTTACCTCCAATTTACAAAAGTAGTTTTTCGTAAAACTTTAGGAGAGAACGTTTGAGAATGGATTTCGTTAAATTACTGTCATAAAATAAACATTTTTATGTTATGGGTTACTTATTTTATATTTATCTTGAAAATTTACGGGTTTATTTATTCGTTTCATGCCCGAAAATACAAATACTTAAAATTTAACGGTTCTGTTTGTAATAGGCCTCTTAATACGATTTTATTAGTTTTTTTTCTTTATGTCTGGTACATTCTGTATAGTCGAGTGCAGTAAGCAGAGTCCTTAAAAATCAACAAATCAATTGTTTGTTCATAAAAATCTCTATCAAATATCAAAGTATATTTTAATTAACACTATTCGGAACAAGTTGAAATGGTATTTCTTTCATAACACGCATATTACACCCTATTTTAAGTAGGCACAATTTGTGTGTTCTTAACTTATCTTAACAATAACACTAGATATTTCTAAAATTGAAAACATTAACATACTGTACATGTGTACATTGTGACATTATGTACATAATTCAAAAGGACAATAATAACTGTTTTCATAAATCTGGCAACATTCAAACGTATTCTTGATTTTTATTTCTATACTTTTTTAAGTAATTTATTAGATTATTGCATCTTAGAAACCTACATATAAAATTGTAAGATTAATTGCTGTTTTGTGAAAACTGCGTCTTTTTTTTTCTTCCGAAAACTGATATGCTATTAGATCAGTGGGCGAAGTTAGAGTATTCGATACGTAAAATACGTATCGAAATGAAATTTCTATGGTATTCGATGTATATATTACGCATCGAATACTCTTACTTTGCCCACAGAACAGAGCCCCTAACATAAACACTATCGAAAAAAAAACTCTATTACGTATTCGATAGCATAATGTATTTTTTGAATGGAACACCGTATATTGGGCGTAAACAATAAAAAAAAATTATACTCTCTCCATTGAATATGTAACGAAGACTATTTAGATACTGTGCTAGGGCTCTCAGTGTTAATTATTTGTTACTATAAACGGCAGTATCTTGGTAACTGGACGATTATTGTTTACCTCTAACAAAATCATCTACAATCTATGTAAATACAACGGGCTATGATATAGCAACTACATAAATGCAACAGTACACAATAATAAGTCAGTAAGTAGATGAGATAAGCTCCATAGAAAGATGTTTCTAGCACCAGTTGTCATATTGCTCACTATAGAGAGACACAGCACAACTAATTTATCATTAGATCTGAGTTCAAGAATAACTAAAGTTTTTACTAAAAAAAAAACCATTTTTTTACAAGCTTTTATTTATTTGCTCTAAATCTAGCTGACACTTAGAATGGGTTATCTTAATTGAATGCGTATACAATATTTTTTAAACTGTTGACCGTTGAAGAGTTCCTTTATCTGGAGCTAATCTTGGTTTTTTTGTTATTCGACGTCGATTGTTCTATTAATATCTGTTCAATATTATGAACTAATCAACAAAATTAGGATAATTTAATTTCGGTCCAACCGTTTTCGGGTTTTTATTTTTGTACATAGTTTTTCTCGTTTGGCCACCTCTACTGATAAATTGGTCATATTGTGTTTGTTCTTATTAAGTACTCAAATAATGTGTCTAAAATGATCTAAGATAGTTTAGTATCTCCATTTCACAGAGTACAGGCGTTTATAACTACAACAGTAATTATTTTAAAAAATTATCTCTCTCTCTCTCTTCTTTACTAATTTATATTGCGGTTATATTTGTACGTAGGTACCTATTACACTTGGTTAAATAATAGTAGCTGCCTTTTAACTTGAGCCTTTACATCTTTCAATTACTAAGTACTTATTTGAGATAACAATAGGTACCTTTCTTGCCCAGGTAGTCATAATCAAAAGTGGAACCTATCTTGTAGGAAGTAAAAAATAATTTTTTTGTAACAAATAGGTGAAACTATCTGATATATGCATGTTCAGATTGTGTATGGCATTTGTTGCCTGTGCCAATGGCTAAAGCTTAACACACACTGATTGCGGCGCTGGTAACGGATAAATACTATAACTGCTTAATAGTAAATTACTAAGCTAGGCTTAGTAAGTAAGCTGTGGTAGTTTTTATAGTTATGTAACTAAGCTGTGGTAGTTTGTCACAGTTTTGTAACTAACCTGTGGTAGTTTGTCACAGTTTAGGAACTAAGCTGTGGTAGTTTGTAACAGTTCAGTAACTAAGCTGTGTTAGTTTGTCAAAGTTTAGTAACTAAGCTGTGGTAGTTTGTCACCGTTTACTAACTAAGCTGTGGTAGTTTGTCACAGTTTAAGAACTAAGCTGTGTTAGTTTGTCACAGTTTAGTAACTAAGATGTGGTAGTTTGTCACAATTTAGCAACTAAGGTGTGGTAATTTGTCACAGTTTAGAAACTATCTGTGGTAATTTGTTACAGTTTAGCGAGCAGGTAGTATTGATCTCATACACGCAGCTTGCGTTGCTGCAACGCGGAGTAGTGTGCGCTCAGCATAAAACTGACCGGTACTTATAATTTATTTAAGAACTTTCGAAACAAACGCGGTATTACAAACAGTATGAATATCCCTGAGATCCTGCTTACACTTGATCCAAGGCAAATCGGGCATAAAGTATCATTTAAGCGGTCTGTATACTCCTTTACTTTGGCAGTAAACGAACATTACTTTAATCTCAACAGACTTCAATGTTTAATTTATAATGTTTCAATGTTAAGGAGACTTTTATAAAATCAATTATATAAATGGAATTATTTATAATATGTAAGGCACATAGCGTTTTTATATTGCTGCAAAATTATTGCACCGAGAACCAGTAATTGAATTGGCGAAGATATGGCATATCAGAAAGATAGATGATTTATGTTATTCTGGGATGATAGATATTTTTCGCTAATTGAGAGGGCATGAGTGACGGGGCAGAACTAAGTGCGCCACACCGATTTATACCCCTGGCTACTTATGTTTTATTAGCAGAAACTATTTAGTAAATTGAAATCATCTCCGGACACTAAACATGTATTTTCTGATGTGGCATGCTAATTACTTATCCAGTTAAGATTTATAACTAAGATAATATAAATATACAAGATAGATAAACACCCTGTTCACTTAACACAACACATACTTACACTAGTGTGATGAAAAAATCGGTCATAACAATAAAAACAACAGGTGATGTCGAAAAATAAAATGTGATATTCGACGTAATTGCAATAGCTAAAAAATATACCTAAGATATCTTACATTTATTTGATTTTTAACATAGTACCGGCAATTCTTTTGCATTTATGTGATTAAGTAATATGAGAAATACAGCGAGTCAAATAAATAAAATACTACAAAACTAGCTGGAATTAAAAGATTTGCTGGTAATTACACTGGTAAATAATTCTAATTTATTAACTAAAGAAACTAATAAAATCAATTAAAATAAGTACTAGTTTACAGCATGCGGTATATAATACAGCAAGCAATAAGTATTCAATTAAATAAAAATTGAGTAATATTGATAATTTCAGTGTTTTTCTACACAAGAGTGTAAAACTGGTGCAAAATGATCAATTGTCTGAACAAATTATCAACTTTAGTGACAAGCCTTCCCGTAATGACGGGTTCAGTAAAATCTATGTTCGATTTTACATTACGTTAAATATTTCGAGTGAGAAATAATAAAATACAAAAACTTAAACAACTGTTGGATATTGACGAACGCATCGAAATATCGAAATTAGCGGCGACGAGACGCGAAAGCGACACAGTGCGAAAAACAACTAAAAATAGCTGCGCGATGACCTTATAGGGCCTAAGTTGTCGCGTAGATCAATTTGCGAGTAGACGCGACAAGATTCATCTAACAACATTTTCTACACTAATATTACAGAGGTCAACTTTGTATGTATGCTTGAGGTAATCTCCAGAACTACCGATTCGTTTTTTTTTTCCCACTAATTGTATGCATAGTATGCATGTACGTAACATACTTACTAACAAAAGGATGGACTGCTTACGATATCAGTTATATAGTGCGTGCGCACAGCGAAAAAAAAAGATAAGGTTTTAAAAAAAAAACCGTATCTTGATGTAAGGGAAGCCTAACATCAAGATACGGGTGATCAAACTCAGTTTGATTGTTAGCGCAGTTATTATTTCTGTAAAGTACTTAAGTGAAAATAAATTATTTGTATTTGTATAATCGCCTCTTATGCTTATGTATTATTCTTGTGATGTCCTCTTTGTAGTGTTATTATATTTGTAAGCACCATCGCGTCGCATCACGACTTGTCGCTTTCCGTCGGTTACCTAGGACTCTGGGTAAGGCGGATGGTTGCATAGTACATTAATAACCTAAGCCCACCCGACCCCATAAACACTTCACATGATTCACATGATTTAATGGGGATTGTCCAATTTTTAGCTATACATATTGCTTTTTTTTTCATAAAAAAAAGGTTATTTATGATTTTTGTACGCCATGACATCAGAATTGGCATAATATTATAATGAGTATTGCCAAAGTCATAAAAAAAAAAAATACATCTGTCTATGTCATTATTGAGATTTTGATTTGCAGTATGTTTTTTTTGTGGATTGTGGCATCAATTTCAACATCATATTAGTAGTAGTTCAATAATAAATAACGGTCAAACATGTTTAATCAAAAACATTAATGATCTATTAAAATAAAAACTAATGTCATGGGGAACTGGAATCTTTTTCTCCGCTTCGAAAGCTAGCTTCGAAATTAACAATTCCCATTAATGTCTATAGGGTATCAAGTCGTTGGCCTAACCAAGTAGTGTTTAGTTAACGAGTCCCGCGTCCTTAGCCATGCTGTAGAATATGGAGTTCTTGTCGTTTAACAGCTTTTGCGGCGGGTCGTACTCCACCAGCTGACCCTTATCGAGCACCATCACTTTAGTCGAGTCCAGAATGGTGTTCAGTCGGTGAGCGATCGTCAGCACTGTGCACGATGCAAACTCTGACCGGATAGTTTTCTGTGGGTTTAAAGTAAGTTAGTATAGGTAGTTGGCGGAACCCAGGCCGACCGAGGATGAGGTGGACTGACAACATCAAAAATACCGTCGGGAACGAGTCGATGCGAATAGCGAGACACCGGGGAGAGTGGCATAAACAAAGAGAGGCCTATACCCAGCAGTGGGTCACTCAGGGCTGATGATGAAGTTAGTATAGAGCAGCCAAGCTAACAGTCAGGTTATGTATCTGTCTAATTATTATGTTATTATGACTGCATGGGGAACATGGAATAAAACGATGAAATTTGATAAGTTGTGCGTATCATGAAAGCGGATATCGGCATGAGCGCAGTAAGTAGATGCTAACGCTATGCCACGCAATCACGAACGGACATACATAATAAGCATGCAGGGTTCATGTCTAATTTTTGAAAGAAAGTGTTTTTGTATTTTGTTTTTTATATATCAATTCAATTTTTACCAATATATCTAATTTAACAAGACTAACCAAACTTTATAACATGCATTAAATTAACACTATTCTTTAACAGTAAGTGCTTTTTTGTTCGAGTCTCGTTAGTTCTAGGAGTCTTCCTGTGTTACAGCTGCTTACGTTTCCAACATCCGGTGTCTGCCCAACGCTGAGTTATTAAATTACCTTGTAGGGTAGGATCATAGGAGCAGCGCGGCAGTACGGTGTTTTCGTGTATGGCCCAAGTGCAGATATCAGACGTTTTGACCCAGCTCGGGTAATACCAGAAAGTCACCTAGCTCTCTAGTCATCTCTGTCTTAAGGCACTTGTAGACCATGCGTAGTACAAATAGCAAGTGCCTACTACGCATCTGCAACGGTGTGCTTAGTGCAAATGGCAGTGAAAGTGCTTAGTAGCAATTCGCGCTGGTCCTTGCGCAAGTGAAGCTTCGTTTCCCCGCACTGCTCGCGCGACGCCCACTGCGCATCGTTCGTCTCGTTCGAACACTCTTGAGAGTAAGTACTCGCACGCGAGTTGTGCGCGTCACCGGGCGATTGGCTACTTTACGTTTGAACGCCATTTTAAAAAAATATTAGTAACAGGCTTGCGTTTGACCGCCAACACGCCTGATTTTAAGCGATGATGCGATCTACGGTGGAGCACGCTTGCCTAGAAGATACCGATTCACTCGTGAATAGCCTACTTGTAGTAAGGTTGTGGAATGAGCTCCCGATATTTCGGCTCAGTTACATGCATCATGTTCACAGGAAGACTGAAGAATGCAGGTGGTTGGTCGAACAGTTAAATAAATAATCATTTAACTTTAGTGAACAACCGTGATAGTTTAAAACAGAGCCTACTTGTACTTGCTACTTCTACTTGTACTTGCGAGCTACTTCGCATGGTCTCCAACGGGCTCAACTGTGATACCTGAATGAGGTCGTCAGTCTCGAGGTCGACGGCGGCGGTGGCCTCGTCGAGCACCAACAGCGGCGTCTTGCGTAACAGCGCGCGCGCCAGACACACTAGCTGTCTCTGTCCCACAGACAGATTCTCGCCGCCCTCTGAGACCTCGTGCCTCAGGCCCGCTGGGAGTCCTGTGGAGAACAATTATATTACATACTAGCGGTCCGCCCCAGCTTCGCACGGGTATAAATTATAGCCTATGTCACCCGGGAATAGTGTAGCTTCCCAACAATGAAAGAATTTTTCAAATTGGTTCAGTAGTTTTGGAGCCTATTCAATACAAACAAACAAACAAATCTTTCCTCTTTATAATATTAGTATAGATTACATTTAATATTATAAAGAGGAAAGATTTGATTGTTTGTTTTTTTGTTTGTTTGCATTGAATAGGCTCCGAAACTTCTGAACCGATTTGAAAAATTCTTTCACTGTTGGGAAGCTACACTATCACTGGGTGACATAGGCTATATTATATATTTTTTTAAATTAGGGATCCTTACTAAAAATCCAATAATGTAACCCACCTTGGGTAATAATTTTTAATTTTGATTTTTTTGCTAAATACCCGTGCGAAGCCGGGACTGACCGCTAGTAATACGCATAAAACGAAAGGCATTTTTGTTCTCAATCAGTAATATTTATGATAAGTCCTGTCGTGTGGAATAAAACAATACATTACCTCTTTATTAAAATACCACAAAACAAGGATAACATAAACATTACAATAAAAAATATAAAACCGTCATCTTTGGGACGGCTTAGCCAAATAAACAGTTTTATCAAGTCACCGACATCGAAGAGATAGATAGAAAAACTCTTTCTTGTTCAAACCAGAAATGACATACAAGGAACTGGAACTTAAAAACTAGTGCCAAAACCGGCAGCCTCATCGCTATGTGCGATCTTTTCCAGGCAACCTAACGATCGAGTTGATGGAGCCGATTGATATCCCGATTTGATAGCCCGTTGGTCCAGTTGGTAGTGAACCTGCCTTCTGAGCTTGGGGGCGTGGGTTCGATTCCCACCTAGGACAAACATTTGTGTTTGTTCTATACCTGGTAGTTAATATCTATTTAAGTATGTATTAAAAAATATATATGTATGTATATCAGTCTCTGGCAGCCATATCACAAGCTTTGCTTAGTTTGGGGTCAGATGACCGTGTGTGCAAAAATGTCCCGAATATTTGAATGTTTATCTCTTACCTTGTACGAAAGCTTTCAGATGCGCGTGTTCAAGCGAGCGCCAGATGTCATCGTCCGTATAAGTCTCGAAGGGATCCAGATTCATGCGAAGAGTGCCTGAGAACAGCACCGGGTCCTGCGGGATGATGGTGATGCGCGAGCGCAGCTGGTGCAGCCCGATCTTGGAGATGTCGATACCGTCGATTATTATCTTGCCGCTCATCGCTTCCACTATCCTGTAACGAGTGTATCCTTTCATACAGTTTTAATGACTAAAAATTGTGTTTCAAAAGTGTTCATTGTTAACGTCGAGCACAAGGTACATATTTTTTACCTATATTAAATAATACGTGATAAGTCCCGATAAACATTTAAAACATGTGTTCATTGTTGTTTGAATGGTGTGTATGAACTTCCCTCGAAAAACTTTTCTTTGAACAAAAACTAGTTTTTAGGGTATTTGGGTTTCGTGCCCAAAAGGTGCTAACGTGACCCTGTTATTAAGCTCACGCTGTCTGTCTGCCTGTGCGCGAAGATCCCGAACTGCAGGAAAGAAAACACTTTTTTTGTGTGCAGAACCCTCAGTGCGCGCTTCCGACTAGCACTTGGCCGGTGTTTATTTTATTTTATTGAAAGCAAGTTTTCCAGGCCACTGCAGCGTTTCACAATGTGTGAATCGCACACGATTTTTTATACTGGATCCATTCGCACCGCGGTGTGAATAGCTTACGATTTTATACTGGGTCCATTCGCGCCGCGGCATGAATCGCCCCAGTTTTTATACTGGGTCCATTCGCAACGCGGCATTAATCACCCCCTTTTTTAATACTTGGTCCATTCGCAACGCGGCATGAATCACCCCCTTTTAATACTGGGTCCTTTCGCACCGCGGTATGAATCACCTACGGTTTTTAAACTGAGCACATTCACACCGCGGTATGAATCACCCCCGTTTTTTAAGACCCAGGTCCATTCGCACCACGGTTTTCAAGCATAGTTCTTACCTGAAGAGGCCTAGAGTGAGCGTGGACTTGCCGGCGCCGGTGCGGCCAACGATGCCAATCTTGTCGCGCGGCTCCACGGTACACGTGATGTCACGTAGCGCGGGGTCGGTGGCGCGGTACCCGAGCGTCAGCCGCTCGAGTTGTAGCGTGCCCGTCTCGGGCCACGTGGTGCCCGGGCCCGCCTCCACGGTCCACGCCGCTTCCTGGATTACAACAACACTTGTATACATCATCATGCTTTTTTAACCGACTTCTAAAGGAGGAGGTTATCAATTCGACTGTGTTTTTTTTTTGTTTGTTACGCGATTACTACCCCAATTTAGAATTGTTATTGATGAATATTTTTTTGGTAAGTAGCGACATTGATTAAGCGCTTTTTGCAAAATCTACAAAAACATGACGATAAGCAACGAATTCAATGTACATTGTACAGTGCCACCAACTTAGCTGTTGAGGTGGGTTACAGTTATTTCTTGGTGAATTTCATACTTTCTTCTCAACTAGCAACGCTGTCAACTGAACAGCAAACATAGAGGAACTGTTTCTAAAACAGAACTTCAAAAAAACAAAGAAGTGTCTCCATGGCGACCGGGTCCTGTTGTTTTTCGTTAAATTTTTCATGACTGTGGATACAAAGTATTTCAGTCGTAATATTAAATTAAAATTATTGTTATTAAAATTAATAATTTCTACTTTTTAGTTTCAGTTTGTAAATGTAGTCATGAAGTCGGTTATTTTTTTTTCTAAAAATTATTATTATTTAACATAACACACGTAAAATACCATACGAAATTTAACTTCGAAATCCAATATTTGTATGGCTTTCGATACGTATTTTACATATCGAAAAAAAAAAAAAAAAAGAAGTCTATTTCGCACACAGTTGAAAATATGGTGATTCGATTTAGAATGAGACTGTCTTGTTTGTGCTTATTTAACAGTCTACCTCGTTCAATCTACTGCGAGATATTGGGTCCTTGGGGACCGGGACCTTTTCAAAGAGCCTGGTTAACGTGACGCGTAACCAAAATGCTGGCGTGTTTCAGGTTCAACGCATAAGCATTGCCATTCAGCGTGGTAATGCCGCCACCATGCCGGGTACGTCATCAAGTCTAGGGTTAATAGGTAATTACTGGGCAAACGTGCTCCATCTTGGACCGCATCATCGCTTTCCATCAGGCGAGATCGCGGTCAAACGTTAGACTAGTCCGAAGTAAAAAAAAAAAACGCTGCCAACTGGTAGTGAATAAATAAATACATATTCGGGACATTTTGCACACATGTGGGTTGAGCATTTGGATTGTCTTTAGACCTTCAACGGTCTATGGGCAGTCAACTCTGTTTATAGTGTTAGTTTTAGCTAGTATTTTGTTTAGTTAATAAAAGCACTTACCCCACCTTGCTATCTATTACCAAACTAATATGAAAGCATTCTATATAACATCGAATTGTGTAAATATCTTACGGTTTCTGTTTCTGCATATTCCTTTATCCTCTCCACTGCGACGATGTTGGTTTCAACTTCTGACGTCATTCTCACTAGCCAGTTCAAAGTTTGTGTGATCTGAAAGTTAATTCACCCTTAGTCTTGTAACATTCTAGATTTTGTTATAGCCATCCATTTATCTGCGTTCCCATGAACGCCATGGTGAAATCCCTAGAAAGTTATTGATTTAATTATTGTAAAACCAACCAATAAAAATAGGCTATCGGATCGTATATGTCGTTAATGTGTGCTGAAGAAATTATTTCAATTCGCATATAAAGTTCTGAGATAAATGCGTTTAAAGTTGTTCGGATTAGGAAGGGATGTTCTGTCCCTGTCCCTACAAAGTGAGTGTCAGTATGGAGTTTGTATGGCGTCCTTACAGGTGACGTTGTTTGTAAGTATAGTCACAGAATACATACTAGTACAAGTACAGAAGATTCACTCCGCAAAATCATTTAAATAAGTAGCCACTCTTAATTGCTACTACACAATAACGTGCAATTCAGGACGCGCGAGCTAACTACTTACAGCTATTAACCTTTTAACCAACTTTTTACTTACAACTTTAACTTTTTACCAACGTAGACCGCATCATCGCTTAACATCAGGCGTGATGGTGGTCAAACGCAAGCCTATTATACATATTTAAAAAAAGATTGTTGGTACAGTACCTGTAGCGCGTAGCTGACAGAGAGGCCTACGAGGCCGGGGCTGATGGTTTCTCGGCCGAGCACTGCGAACAGCGCCGCGAAGAATATGATGAGGTTGCCGATCATCTCGAGCCGCACGGCCAGCCAGCGGTTCGCGATCGTGCTCGGATAGTGGCACGACTGGTTGTAGTCCACCTGCCGCTCGGACTCCAGCACGAACCTATACATACAACACTCTTTAGAATACCATTAACGGCCGGTTATCCGAGTCGCGTAGGCAACAAAACGCTCCCTCAGCCCCCGCCAAGTTATAGCAACGATGTATTTTGCCACGCTAGAGTCAGGACGTCTGCGGGGGGAGTGCAACGACAAAAACGAACATAGGTCTGACCTCGATGACACCTGGCGCGGTACTGAACGCGGTGCGCGCAAATTCTCGCGACCTTATTACGGTTTTAATTTCACTAAAAAACGAAACTATCCACTATCAAATTTTTATCCAAATAATTTTTTTTTGAATAAAATTGCCTTTCAGTACATGCAATTTCCAGGTTGTTACGAACTTTCATTAGAGCATAAAACGAAAAAAATAACTGAATCGACTTTGTTTCAGTTTTTTTTTGATCGAGGAAAGTTTATTCCGTCGTGTTTTAAACACAGATGTATCTGTGACATGTATTTTTTTCCAGCTCAAATATTGTAATTTAACTGAATAAAATTGATTTAAAACCGTCAAATTTGGTATAAGAGGCTCTTAACAACGATCAACTGTTTTAAATGACAATGTCAACTGTCTACGGCTATTCCAGATACTGCTGGTGGTGCGATAGACATGCAACTTTAGGACGTCTTATGATAGCAAAGGACTCGTTAGCCTGAAACGGCACATCTTCCTCGAAGTGCTGTCGCCTTAGTATCAGAGGCCACGTGTATACACTTAGTGCCTTACGGCTACCTCTTAACGCGGGCTCAAAACAGCGCAGTGCGAAAAATCACGCAAACGTGAACCTAAATATCCATACCAAATTCATTTCAAATCCGTTTAGTTGTTAGTTAAGTGCGTACAAACATACACACAATCTTTTGCACTTATAATTCTTATCCTTATTCGAGATGGGGGTAATAAGTCCCGCACTGACGTCCCGCTTGGGGTGTATTGTGTATTTCTCCTCACCATCATCTACCCGAGCTAACCCAGCTCCTTGAAATACTGGAGCGAAGCTATGGGACGCTGGAACAGTTACTCCAGTGGCGTAGATGGAAGTGTAGATGATGATGATTTCGCATTTATTTACGAATTTAATACTAAAATACAAAATAATAATAGTAATTTTTATACTTTCGCGATTTGAACAAATGTTTTAAATGTGCGATTTTTCACGTTCAAGTGAGGGTGGTATAAGAAAAAAACACCCGCTCTTCTCGCCGGACTCACCCGCAGTTTTCAATCAGCTCATGACCACGGTCATTGTAAAATGGTCGAAACGTCGAACGAAAGGTTTTTATTTCGATAACACGTGATAAGTCCCGATAAACATTTAAAATGGCATCGATTCTGTTGTTCTCTAAACTAAACTAAATTTGACAGCTCTAAAATTATTGCCATCCTTCTCTCACATATTAAAATGAAAAGAGAGGCAGAAAATGTTAGTCCTGTCAGATTGGTTTAGTTTAGTGAGTGGTACGCCAGAATCGACGCCAATAATAATATAGTAAAAATTACCTCCTAGTGACTCCATAAGCTCTGATAGTGGTGGCTCCAGTGATACTCTCTCCGAAGTGCGAGTAGATAGGCGACCGAGAGACAGACTCCAACCGCTTCAGCTGTCGCGAGGTGGCCACGTAGAACCGTTGGATCAGGTAGTACACGAAGCCGATGGGAATAATCACAGCCAAGAAGATTGGTGTTGATAAACTGATCACGAACAACGTGCCCAGAACCTGGTGTGATATAATTAGTATGAGCAGTGGTCAATACAATATAATTATAGTGTAATAAACCGGCCAAGTGCGAGTCGGGCTCGCGCACTGAGGGTTCCGTACCACCACAAAATTCAATAACGAAATTACCAGTTATAACTTGGTAATGAACAGAAACTTGTTACTGACTCGCACTTGGCCATTATTTATTATTTGTTATTATACTTTAGAGTGTGTACTATAATCATGCCAAGTTTGACGCTTGTACGTATTACCGATTTTACATTAGAGTCAATACAAAAATATGTAAAAAAATACGTTTGTTGTAATGGTTTCGTTGTACTTTTTGACTTTTTTATTTATTTTGTTTCTTAGTTAATCCGCCGTAACATTACATATTCTGTGAAAATTTCAACAGCTCTTCTCTTCTCTATCTCTTACGGTTCGAAAGATACAGCCGTTAATAGGTAGGACAGACAGACAGATATCGTAGGCTTAGTAATAGGGTCCCGTTTTTACCCTTTGGGTGCGGAACCCTAAAAATGTAATCCTTCTAAGGTCTTCTAAGGTCTAATCGTTTCTTAAACATTACCCGCCTTGGGCAGTCGGATAATGTTTTCGGGCGTATGTTTGTGATTTTTTTAATGTTTCTATTATACCTTCATACCTCTTTTAGACTATAGCTCTATTGACCGATTTTGATGTGTGAGTTCTAGATAAATTGTTTGTTTCGTGTAATGTTAACATAACATTGTCTAATTAGGATCAGTTTACAAATGAAATGCGGTTTGATTAAGTGGATAAAACGAACACATGAATTCAATGAATCCCACAATTAAGCCGATTCATATTATGAACTAATGAATTGTGATTTTGTTCGACTGTTTCCTTAATTTCCCAACAATTATTATGTGGGTAAATTAGTATATGCTTCCCAAAAACTAATAATTTTATGCATGAAATCCATATTGTGACATCCCTAAAATTGAGTATGCATCACAAAATCACATACTAGGCAAAACGTTGAACATACCTGGACAATTTTTTATTTAAATTTTGGTATTTTATAATAAAATACCTGGACAGGTGCGAACCGGTCTCACGCATCGAGGGTTCCGTACGACTAAACAGTTTATTTCTGTTATGTATGGACCGACGACATAATGAGTGTCGCTGGCATCCAGTGGAAGCAAAAGGCAGGCTGTCGTTCAGTGTGGAGGTTAAAGGGGGAGGCCTATGTTCAGCAGTGGACGTCTTCTGGCTGATGATGATGATGATGTACCAAACAATTTTCTTTCATTTAGTTTGGGATCCGTAGCAACTTAAGACGGTTTTATTTTTTGTTGTTTTACTCTAAACATTGCATTATTATCACACCAAGTTTGAAGCTTGTGTATAACCGTTTTTACGATACAGAAAAACCAAACAATAAAAAAGTTTTAATAAAAGTTTCATGTTTGGGGACCTCACCTATAATTAGTATGTTTTTAAAATTAATTTTAGTATATCCGCCATAACAATACGTATATTCTGTGGGAATATCAACTAGCACCCAGTTTAAAGGTATGACGGACAGGAATGCAGGCTTATTAATGGTGTTCCATTGACACCCTTTGGGTACGGAACCCTAGAAACGTCTACAAAAATAATACAATAAAACAATACCCACCGAAATACCCATGTTTAAAACAAAATAAAAAGAACACAGGCCGACGAAAGCGAAGGTGTGGTCGTACCGCGATCGCGGAATATATGGTGTCGCTCAACTGCGAGGGGAGGGACGAGTCCATTACATCCACATCTTTAGAAAATCTAGAGAGGATCCTGCCAAGGGGCGTCACTTCGAAGAATTGTAACGGCGTCCGCAACACATTGCTCAATAACATGGAGTGGAGGATTTTCGCTGCGCGCAAACACGCCAGCAACGGCATTAAGTTTTCGAAAATCGACGAGATTGCTGCAACAACGCCATTACACCTTAAGGTAGCATTCGGATCTTAGCGACCGCGACCAGCGGCAGCGGCAGCGGCCGCGTCGCGCGACCCACTGCTCAGTATAAAGCCACGGAGAGTGCAATTGGGGTGGCGAGTTTTGGTCTAAAAAAATTATATTTTGCGGAACATCGACTCGAAAGACGAAGAACTGCTCAGTATGAATTTATATGGAGTGCTAAACAATGCCCCGGGTATGTCCTAAAACTGCGACCAGAACCACCGGAGGATGGGCAGCAGCGTCCTGTTAGTACACGGTGAACGTACTGCGATCCCCAAGCCGCCTGCCAAGCGTGGGGATTATGGCAACACTCCTCTCTCAGAGGGAGGCCTTGTTCAGAAGTGGACATTTAATAGCTGATGATGTGCTAAACAATGCAAGCGAACCCACACTTCACGCGACGTGGTTGCTTGTATTGTTTAGCACTCCATATAAATAGGCATATTAACAAAAAAAAAAAATATTACCTCATATAAAAGCTGATCATAAATAGACCCCATCAACGAAAACAAAATTAGTTCAAAAATAAATAAGTTATAAGTATTTTAATTTCTTGTTAGACAGAGAGCGCACTTTAGTGAGTTATGACTAGCCTCAGGTGCGTCATATTAATGCTATACGCACAACGCTTTGCGAGAAAGGGACAGAGTATACCCACCGAAAACTTTAAACGCTCATATCTCAGAGATTTATCAGCCAATTTAGTTTATTTTTTCAGTATATGTAATGTGTTTAGTTATTCATCGCTAAGCCTGTTATTGGTAATAAATTAAACATTAGTACACACGCCTATTCATACTGAGCAGCGGGTCGCGCGACGCGGCCACTGCCGCGGGTCTCGGTCGTCGGTCGCGGTCACGGTCACGGTCACGGTCGCCAAGATCGGAATACTACCTTTAGTTACTGACCGCCACCGCCACTGACGGCATAACGGTCGGCGCTAATCTAACCACACGGTATTAATAACGAATACATTGTTAACTGGATATCTCACAACTACGGGAAGCGAAGGTATAGTGAAATGAATAGGTGTTAAAAGTGCAATAGTGCAAATCAACGATTATTCTAGTAGTAGGCATGCGCGACAGCCATATCTAGATCACCTAACCAAGAGCTAATGTTTCGTTTGTGCGTTTTTTTTTAAAATGTAAAACTAGCGGTCCGCCCCAGCTTCGCACGGGTATAGATTATAGCCTATGTCACCCGGGGATAGTGTAGCTTCCCGTCAGTGATTTTTTTTTCAAATCGGTTCAGTAGTTTCGGAGCCTATTCAATGCAAACAAACAAACAAACAATCAAATATTTCCTCTTTATAATATTAGTATAGAAATATAGACTAGCTAACCTGACAGACGTTGTCCTGTCTTAGAACTGTCAAACACGCAAAGTCAACATTGTAAATCTTATTTTTTTTACACCTTGGGTTACATTATTGGAGTTTTGAAAATATAATATAGCCTGTTACCCAGGGATAGTGTAGCTTCCCAACAGTGAGAGAATTTTTCAAATCGGATCAATAGTTTCGGAGCCTATTCAATGCAAACAAACAATCAAATCTTTCCTCTTTATAATATTAGTATAGATAATTAGGACGGATGGCCCGGATGGAAAGAACGAACTTACAAGGGTTCCTTGTAGTACTACGGAACTCTTCAAACAAGTTTTCTATACTAATATTATAAAGAGGAAAGATTTGATTGTTTGTTTGTTTGATGCATTGAATAAGCTCCGAAACTATTGAACCGATTTGAAAAATTCTTTCACTGTTGGGATGCTGCACTATCCCCGGTTGACATAGGCTATATATCCCGGCTTCGCCCGTGCGAAGCAGGGGCGGCCTACTAGTCATCTATAAAAATATATTCTAGTACTTTTTTATTCTAGGTTTTATGTAATAGTGCTAACAGACGCTCGAACCGCCGCCCGTCTGACCAATGGGAGAGAAAGAGAGGGAAATATGATAATCTCTCGCTCTGTCTCTCCCGTTGGATGGCGGTCCGTCAGCCGCGTTCGAGCATCTGTTAGCACTGTAAGAAAACTTGCAATTTGTATAGTTTTAATCAAAATTAATATTTTACTTAACACTTTTGTTTAGGTCGCTGTCTAGGCATTAACAAGAAGCATAATCTATTAAGTGGTCAAAAACGTCAATACTTTGATAATAGAAGGAATAATAGGGTTCCATAGATACCAAACTAACATGCCCGAATGAAGCTCATAATTTTTTCATTGGCCATAGCCAAAGTTTAGGCTATGTCATTACAACGTTGCTGCCTTCTTTTTATAACGTTATTGGATTACCAGGAGAACATATTTGTGAAGATAATTTTATGTACTCTGAATTAGAACCGTTTGTCTAAAGGGTTTTGTCCGCTGCTGCGTACTATGACCGTGCTATGGACGTATCAGGCACGAAAAGGTACGACACGACCCTAATCTGCCTACTAGAAGACATAAATAACGTATGATACCCGTATCCAATGCGTTTGGTGACCGTGTTATACCCGTATTCAATGCGTTTGGTAACCGTGTTATACCCGTATACAACGCGTTTGGTGATCGTGTCATACCATTATATGAAGCGTTCAGTGGTCGTTTCACTCAGTGTATGGTATGTTTCCCATTCTATCGGCTAGTTCATTTCAATCCAACGTACGTACCAGCACATGCAATATATTAAAGCCGGGAATTCGCTGCTGGTACGGTTATGGCACGCTACGGTCTTCGTCAGTGACGGAACGGTCTAGTGGAATAGTATCATACTAATTCATAAAAACTATATGTCGGTACAGTAGCGATTATGGTATGCGCCGCTCCGGTTTAAAAGAAAGGTTCTTGAGTGGAGATCACAAACCGGAAGACGCAGCGTGGGTAGGCCTCCTACTGGATGGACCGATGATATTATGAGTCACGGGCATCCAGTGGATGCAGATGGCAGGCTTTCGTTCAGTATGGAGGTTAAAGGGGGAGGCCTATGTTCAGCAGTGGACGTCTTCTGGCTGATGATGATTAGTTCATAAATAAAATATTTGTGAAGCTATCTCACATTCGGATGGACACAACGACCTTATAAGAGTTTCTCGTGCATATAGATATTTGTTTTTAAAATAAATTTTTAATAAAATATTTGTGAAGCTATCTCACATTCGGATGGACACAACGACCTTATAAGAGTTTCTCGTGCATATAGATATTTGTTTTTAAAATAAATTTGTGTTAACTTTTAATTCAAGGGTTCATCTAAAAACCGACGCTAATAGTCCTTGACTTTCAGCATTAATGCCGAAACGGATCCATTGGACACTGATCTTTAGATCAGTTTAGATCACTTATCCTATTAGATATAAGCATTTTGAAGCAATGTCGAATAACATTTATTTTCTTTCATTCTTTATTTCGTTGTTCTATGGAACCCTACAAAAGAAACAGTCTTAGTTTTTTTAATTCTTAGAATAGTTTCACTGTCGTTTTTATAAACTGCTCCCTGTTCTGTGTTTTTTTTAATTACAACTTATATGGTATTTTACATGGCAGTCACATTGTTATATTCTAAACTAGCGGTCCGCCCCAGCTTCGCACGGGTATAGATTATAGCCTATGTCACCCGGGGATAGTGTAGCTTCCCGTCAGTGTTTTGAAAGAATTTTTCAAATCGGTTCAGTAGTTTCGGAGCCTATTCAATGCAAACAAACAAACAAACAATCAAATCTTTCCTTTTTATAATATTAGTATAGACAAAAGGATTTATACTTAATATAGAAAACACAGAGAACAAACAAACACAGGGCCGATGGTCAATTGAGGAGGCTCACATATCCGAACAGCTCCCTGGCTGCGTCCGAATCGGGTTCAACCAGTAGTCCGTTAAACTGACCCACATCTAGTCTGTTCAGATGGTAAGTCACCTCAAGTCTCCTCTCATGCTGGAGGCGGACACATTTCACCAGAAGGTGGTATACATCTTCCACCATTCCACATGTATCACAATTCGGTGTTTCTGTTTTCCCCATCATAACGGCGGATTTTTTAAAGGCATATGGCCCGTCGTTGACGTTGAACGTTCTGTTGACACTTTTTGGGTACGGAACCCTAAAACTGTTTCTTTTCAGATTTCCTAACAACGCTACACAATATGGCGTAACTTGATGTCTTTCACTTAGCACGTGGTGTAAGAACTTAGAACGATTCATAAAAAAAGTAAAACTAATATGGTTACAAAACAAATCCATCGCAGCTTGCCTTTTAAAGTTTGACCTAATCAAACTTTGTAATGAAAACTTGGCGTTAAGGTCCGTCCTAAATGAAGAAATACAACGATCACATGAACACATTGAATTACATAATTTATCCCATATTTCCATATGAATGTGTGTGAATTGTGACTTTGATGATCCTCATGGTTTCTGTTATTCTCCGTTAATGATTTCGTGGGTAAACCCAAAAACTAATAATTTTGAAAATGAAAGTACCAATGTGACATTCCTAAAATTGTGTGGACACCACTGATTCACAAAACTTAACACAACACGAACAAAATCGTCTACAGAAACAATGAAGCAAAATAAAATAAAATACCCACCAAAATAACCCATGATTAAACCAAAATAGATAAAACACGGGCCGCCGAAATCGGCAGGTGTGGTCGTACCTCAAACGCGCAATATATGGTGTCGCTCAACTGCGAGGGGAGGGACGTGTCCAATACATCCACATCTTTAGAAAATCTAGAGAGGATCCTGCCAAGGGGCGTCACTTCGAAGAATTGTAACGGCGTCCGCAACACATTGGTCAATAAAATGGAGTGGAGGATTTTCGCAGCGCGCCAGCACGCCAGGTACGGCATTAAGTCGGCGAAAAACGACGAGATTGCTGCAACAACGCCATTACACCTTAGTTACTGACCGCCCCCGCCACTGACGGCATAGCGGCAGGCGCTAATCTAACCACGCGGTATTAATAATGAATACATTGTTTACTGGATATCTCGCAACTACGAAGCGAAGGTAGTGACACGAATGGGTGTTAAAGGTGCAATAGTGCAAATGAACGGCTACTCTAGTAGGAGACATGCACGGAAGCTATACCTAGGTGTTAAGTCGCTATCTAAGCATTAATAAGCATAGTCTAAAAACTAAAAACAGAAGGTCGGGGATTCAGATCTTTCATGTGTTCTACCAATGTTCTACTGTAGTACCTACGAGTATTTATAAACTGATCCCTTGTGTTGTGTTTTGGTGCTGTTCGTCAAAATAAACAGCAATTATAGTTGATTTTCACATTTTCAACGACGCTCCACATTACGGCGCCATATGAACATAATGAACATTGTTACATAGTATCTGGTGTAGAAACATACGTTAATTTTCTTTTTGATGGCTCCACATTAAAGTTCAGCAAATTCCACATCGGAAATCTAAGTATTTCCATACATTACGAAAAACGTGAGTATTCATCGCACATCATGACAATGAACAGAGTCAAAGCGAAGTTTGGTAATGCGAGCCATACATGTCCCGTACAACAGAATTTATAGTGAAAAACTTCAAGAGCACGACGCGAAGACGTTCTAAATTCGCCACTTAAAATTTTATTGTACGTGACACGACATAAAAGCCACATTCCAATGCTCTACCTTATGTCTAGTCAGCACTGGACGCGAGGTGAAGACTGCGTCGTTGTACCGGTATGATATATGTGAGGCAGTGACAAAGATCACTACCGGAGTAGGGCCGAGAACGCAAGGTATGTATGGCGCGGTAGTGTTGTGGCGTGAGCAGCGAGACGCGTGTCATACCGCAAAGAAGCAGGAGGTCCAGCCACGCAGCGTCATGGGAAGCACGTTGTCGAGCACGTCCACGTCCTTGGAGAAGCGGTTGAGCACGCGTCCGACAGGTGTGCAGTCGAAGAAGCCGATGGTGGGCGCGCGCACAACGCCCGCCAGCATGGCCGCGTGCAGCGCACGCGCAGCCGCCAGCGTGCCCAGGTACAGCGCCAGCGACGACACCGACACCGAAGCCACTGGCACACCACACTCTCTCAACCACGCGCCCGCCCCGCCAGGGGAGGCCGACTCGCATCATGTGCGATTGCCCTCCGAATTCTGAGACCGACTTATACATCGGAAAAGTCACCGTTGTTTCGACACGGTCTACTTAATAGCCATGATAGGTTCATACGAATGGAAATAGGAAGGGAATTGACAACACTAGCATAATCAAAGAGACCTATTGCCTAGCCGTGAGAAAATCAGGGTTTATGCTGGCACGTTTTGGTTAAACGCCACTTTTTTAAGCAACGAAAAGGTTAACCATGGAATGCCCTCATTGAGTAGTATTTATTGGGAAACCCAGACCTCAAGTCTCGATGAGTCTGACAATACAACAAGGTTTGAGCTCGGATAAAATTGTTTGTGTTCAGAATTAACAATCGTTTATTATTGTTTACAATATAGCTCACATTTTAGGACAAGTCACAGAGGATAATTCGGTGGAGTGTAGAATAGAATAAGCTAACTAAAACAATATGAATATAAACAAATAATTGGCTTAAATATATATAGCGGAGGGCAACCGCACACTTCACGTTATACATAACAGAGAAGAAAAACTACAGTGGGTTATAATACACAGAGAAAAATAAGTAAATGGAAGCATGCACACAAAAATCATGTCCATTTAAAAGTCACGAAGAATATATACAGAAAAAAATACATTATTTTACAGTCACTTATGGACATTTTCATCTTCATATATACAATAAAAAAATATGATAAAACCACGCAGAAGCAGGTGTACTTGTCTAAAAATGGGTTTTGGTTCTTGACCATAACGGCCATAACGGCAGACCGTAACCGTATTTAATGTTTCTTTTTACTTTTACATATAGTTTTTTTTTGCCACAAAATAAATTATGTCTTATTAGCATTCCATATAGCGTTGTTGATACGGTAATGATATCTTAGGGTTTTGCGGTTAATATACATTGAAATTAAACGCTAAAAAAAAAAACAAAAAAACTCAATCCGGCGCAGAATGCAAGACCTCTGGACACCGTGAGCGACTAATGCGTAAATATCAATATAAGTTTTGATTAAAATCATTGGCTGTACTTGTAAATAATTACATAGCATTTCTCCGTCATCTAGTATACCTGTGACTGCAGACACTGGCAAAGTGTTTGAAACGCCAGGAATTAAAATATGTAAAACTAGCGACCCGCCCGCCCGGCTTCGCACGGGTGTAATTTACGTGCGAAACCGGGGCGGGTCGCTAATTATATATATAAACTTTCCGTGAAAATGTATCTAACTGATGGTGAAAACCGCATCAAAATCCGTTGCGTGGTTAAGAAGGAGTTAGCGGCCATACAGACATACCGACAGACAGACAGACGCGGAAAGCAACTTTAATTTATACTATGTAGAGATACGCGCAATAAAATCCGTTAGAACGTTTTGTTGATACGGTTTTAGTGGGGCTATCGTATTTTTTTCGTGTCTGGTACGTTCATAGTTTGGTCCGATGTAGTGGGCGGAGACCTCATGCGCCGGCCCCACAGTGGAAGACTGCATACGGATTTCTGGGATATTTGTAGTATATGCGATGCTTTGGCGCGGCGCAAGTAACACGCGAGGACTCTGAGGTCAGAACTTGACCACGTGCGCCCCTGTAAGCGCGGGCGCCTAAAATGTATCTCCTGTTAGTTAATTCCATTCCAACCCAACCCAGGGGGGTTAGACAAGACCCACTTTCTGTTAGCGTTAACGCCTGCGGAAAGATGAAATTGTATGAAAATGACATTGACAATGACATTAGCTTGAGATAAATTATCTCAAGCTAATGTCATTTTCATACAATTTCATCTTTCCGCAGGCGTGAACGCTAACAGAAAGTGGCTCTTGTCTATACCCGTAGTACATCATGCATTACACATTTACAAAACAGTTTCGGTTTCTTATGTTGCTTCTACGTGGTAAGCTTTGTATGTACAATAGATTTTATCATTCATATGTTATTGTTTATGTAGGAAAATATGAAGATGTTTAACAATAATACCTCCGTGGCCTTTGGTTTGTCAAAGAACTAAAAACTCGCATGCCTTTAGTAATTCATACACTGACTCCAACACCATGCATTCGGTTCACAACACAATTTCAAAAAACATTCGGAAAGTAATGAAAATATACGGATAAGTATATAATAAAAAAAAAGTTTAGTGTATAGTTACAATAAAAATAAACAATAAAATAATGTATTCATTATTAATGCTTTGCAGTACCAATAACCATCGATATTTGGTTTAAGATTATGATCATACAATGCTAAGATTATTTTCTTAGATATAGAGTAGCAATGTGATAAAAATGCAGCATATTATACATATCATTTTAACTTTTTATGCATTGTCAAGCCAATTTCACCAAGTTTTCATGGAATAGATTGAAACAGTAGCACTTGATTTGTAGAATAACCTCACAAGTTACAATAGACTTCCGATGGATAATAAATAGATAATGAATAGTAAAGTGAATAAAAGACGGATTTAAAGCGAGGGCCATAGATGAATCACGAGCAAGTGAAGGATTCTAACGACTGAATCACGAGCATGGCGAGTGGTTCAAGTTTTAGAATCCTGAGCGACGCGAGTGATTCATGGCCCTCGATAAAAAACCATTTTATTCAAGAGCCGCATACTATACTTTATACCATGACTACGAGAAAAAGAAAGATTTAAGGAGTTTGTATCGAGTGTTTTTTGGGCAAAGAGGTTGTATAGCATTGAGATGGAGGTCGAATATATTGGTGTGTTTTAAATTCACAAATGCTTTTTATTCACAGTTTTCAGTGAATAAGTGATTAAGCTTTTTAGTGGGGAATGGTATAAACCTTATTATTCACAATATTGTAGAGGAATTACACTGGAGATTCTTTTAAGATTTATTTTAAGTAAATATTTCGTGGCTGCGAGTTTTTTTTTTTGTGCATATTAAAAAAGTAAAGCACAATCTCAGAGATCTATTGATGCTTACACTCTTTTTAAAATGATAAAGAGTTTAGGTCATCAGAAGTCAGAAACCAGATGAAAACTTGGCGAAATCGAAGTATAGTTATGTTAAACAGTGCAGCCTGGTATCCCGGATATTGCCATCAACTGGTTAGTTAGCATATTGAGAAGGAACACTTCTTACCTTGTCCGATGCCGAGGCCTCCATACACTCCGAGATACATGTCCCGTCGGGCTGTGTCTACTGTACCGTTTACAATCTGCGAAAAATGCAAGGACTTTGTTATTATAATTTAAATAGAAAATATTATTATTTATCTGGCCTGCTTAGGATCAGCAGATTATTATGGATGTCCTTTCGCGGTTCGGATTATGATCGCGATAGCGTGCCATCTCGCTCACGCATGTGGAGTAGGAAATTACATTCGAACGGGATGGATCGCGATATCAATGCGAATCACGAACGCATTTATAATAAGCCCGCATTTTTTTTTTTTATATCAACTACTTACTAATCTGTGGCAATTTGTATAGACGGAAAGATAGAAAGTTAGAGCTCGTCTCTTTCTTAAAGATCAAGGAGAGCATTCTTAGACTAAGTAAAAGAAAAGGCAAATGTCGTACATGAAGGCGAAAACGCTGGCGAAAGACCATGAAGCCTGGAAGTTACTCCCCCAATAAGAGCTATACATACATCATACATCAGCAGCCATTAAAAATCCACTGCTGGACAAAGGCCTCCCTCTTTAAGAGGGGTGTTGCCATAATCCCCACGCTTTGCAGGCGGCTTGGGGATCGCAGTACGTTCACCGTGTACTAATGGGACGCTGCTGCCCATCCTCCGGTGGTTCTGGTCGCAGTTTTAGGACATACCCGGGTCCTAAGAGCTATAATGCGCTCTTAATAGTATTATGCTTCATGCGTGCTCTATCTGTCGCAAATTTCAAAATTTTTAAAGATATAATATGATTGAATTAACTTACGTGAAATCTAAGCAGATCGAACAATGAAAATAACATTACAAATATGTTCTGTAAAGTTTACATTTTCACCTTGATCTTTGACAGTGATTGTCACATGGCGCATGGGTGCAAATTTTCTTGTCCTGTTTTTTACGTTTTGTCCACGTTTTATGACAATTTTCTGTTTGACTTTTTGTGCTCATTTGAAATTAGTATCCGCAGTATAATACCTCACAGAGCGACTAACTTAATAGCCGAAACCCAATAATGGTGGAACGAATTTTTTTAGAGGCAGTCATGACTGTCTCATGAGACGTCAGTTTCAGTCAATGACAATTTATATTATCTTTGGTTTCAGTAAATAGTTTTTGTTTCAGTTCAGTAAATGCAATAGTGGCACTACTCAACACTTTGAACGTTAGAGTGAATATCACCCTGTATAGTTGGACATAATCACAGAACAGTACAGCAAGTCGGCTCCATACATAGCGTGAGCAGGCGCACGCACACAAAGACGCGTACTTACAGCGATCTCGGATCGAATCGGTCGACGCGAGTCGAGAGGACATTACACGTATTTAAAGTTTCGCGCGATAATTCGCGCGATGAACACAAAATTATACCTGCTTTGCGTACCCTAGCGCTAAGGCGAGTAGGTAATTAAAATCAAGGTCAGCCGCAGCCGACTTTCTGTACCCTTTATATACTGTGACATCACATACCATATATTCATCGTTGGACCACTCGGCAAGCCAGTAGTTGGACCCCACTTGGAACACTTGTAGGATGAGATTCATAAGCACCGTCACCACGGACGCGAATACTCCCACCGACATCAGATAGTGCTTGTATACGCTCCATTTAACCTAATAACAAAAACTTCGTGATAAATGGATATTAAAATTGAGGACAAACATTGTGACACGAGATTTATATATATTAAGAAGATAAAGTATAAGTAATCTGTGGTTATCACAGAAATTGACACAATTGACATTTCTATAAAAGTAGTTATTTTGTCGCCATCTTAAAATAATGATTTATATTATAATAATTGAATGTCTGGAAAGTGTCTCCTACATTTTTAGTTTAGGTATAATTTTGTTAAAATGTAATTAATATGTATTTTTGGAAAATAAATTTTATCATTATCATTATCATTAATATATAATATATAAAAACATGAAGGTCTCAAGTAGGACAAGCAGCTTGATTTCGTTAGCTGTCAAGCGAAATCATGCCATATCGCTCATGTGCATGGCGGATTTAATTAAGATACAATTAAGTAACAGCTATCGTGATCATTAAGGCAGGTCTAAGATGAAGAGATTTAAAAAAAAATATGTCAAAGGATGCGTTCCGAATCACGCCAACAGCGATAATGAGAATCAACACAGCACTTAGAAACTTCTTCGTGCCGTGTTGGCTCTCATTTGCGCTGTTGGTGTTATTCAAAACGCGCTCTTATAGTGAGAAAAAAATAAATGTTGGATATAAGTTATAACCAACAAATTCTATTTTTTGAAACTTTATTGGTTTTAGGACCATTTTTCATTTCGAACATTGTAACAGAAGATAACTTACACTTCCAGTTTCTGTCTTTTCAGTTTCAATGAGTTTGTTCTTTTCCTTCAATTCACTCGGCGACATTGTTTCGGGTGTTTTTCTTTTCACACTGCCACCTCGGTCGCCTGAGACAAAAAAGATGGATATAGTTAAGTTACATGTAAGGTTTTGTACTTTGTTTAAAGACATGTTGATACTTTGGTCGCATCGCGTAGTCCTTGCGGCCAGATATAATTGCCACTAAACTGGGTCAAGTATTTATTTGCTCTGACAGATGTAATAACATTGTAAATAAACGGCCAAGTGCGAGTCAGGCTCGCGCACTGAGGGTTCCGTACTACCAGAAAATACAATAATTATAAATGAAAAATACTGACTTAAATTTATTATTTATTGTTATACTTTTGTTGTGTTGTTAGTTGTTATAAATTTCCGAGATATGAGCGCTTAAAGTTTTAGGTGGGGCTGGGGATAGAGAGGGGATACTCTGTCCCTTTTTCGCAAAGCGTGTGCTGTATAGCATTTGTATGGCGCGCCTGAGGCGTGACGTCATAACTCAGTATAGTGCGCTCTCTGTCTAGCATGAAATTAAAATATATTTATATATTTATGAACTAATTTTAATTTCGTTTTCGTTGATGGGCTCTATTTATGATCAGCTTTTTTATTAGGTAATAAAAAAAAATGTAATCATGCCTAAGTCATGTTTGCTTACAACAAAAGTAGACTAAATACACAGTTTTCCTTGATAGTGTGCTTTTTAGTCTACTTTTGGTTTAGCCTTAAGCGCCGATCCATTGTTTTTATGTGGTCGCATGATATTCTCTATTAATTTTCATACCTGCAGCAACATTTTCCGATTCCGAAGCACTTTCTGACAAAGATCTCGCTCGCTGTAGTTTGTTTTGGAACTCTGATCCGAGTTTGCTCTCCAAGTCTTGTTTGATTTCGTCCAATTCTGCAATCAACAAACACCGTACTTGAGTATTAGAGAAGTGTTTTGTTACTAGCGAAACAAGCTGGAATGTATGACTAGAAAGACTCGAAACACACAAAACAGTACTACGTTCCTAATCCGTACGGCCAAGGATTGGAGCAATCTGCCCGCTTCCTTGTTTCCTGAGAGATATGATCTGGGCCTTTTCAAGGCCAGGGAATAGGTATCTTCTAAGTATGCGTGCTTCATCTTCGACCACATCGTCACTTACCAACAGGCGAGTTGGTGGTCAAACGAAGACAAATCCACGTTAAAAAAAAAACAGAAGCACATCGACAGAAGTAAGATATAAAAAGCATTATCATAGTTTCTTAGAATATTGCATTAGAATAGTTCCTAGGAGACCAGTAAAGCCAGACAAAAAAAATATCAATGAGGCAACATTAAAAAGTGTCATATCCGGGGTGTATTTAGATATATACATATATTGTCAAAATCATAACCCTCCTGTTTTATCGTCTGGTGTTTTATTGATAAATTGTGTATAAATAGCCCTGTTTTTTGAGACAACTTTCAGAGATTCAAACAAAATGAAAATATAAAATGCTTTCTACCTACCATGCCTACCATGTTCTGACAAATAAATATTTTGAACTAGCGGTCCGCCCCGGCTCCGCACGGCCTTATATAGCCTATATTAATCAGTGATAATGTAGCATTCATATTGTAAAAGAATTTTTAAATTCGGTCCAGTACTTTTTGAGCCAATTCGTTACAAACATACTTACATACAAATCTTTCCGCTTTATAATATTGTGTATAGATTTGAATTTCTGAATTCCGGTACCTAAATTTCAAATGAATACCAATTTTCAAAATATTTTAATTTTTATTTACCCTCTGGCGACGTCCGTTCTGCGTCACTGAGATGATGTAACAAGAAATCAGCGAACGCTCCTTTTTTCTCCAGTAACTGCTGATATGTTCCCGCTTCTGACATCTCTCCATCTTTCAATACGACGACCAAATCCGTTTGCGAGAGGTACGACACGTTGTGTGTCACCCAAACGCGGGTCTTGGTCTTTAGCAAACCGTTGGGTCCGATAACCTGAGCAAAGAACGAATTGAAATTATTATAGCTGCTCAGTGTAAAAAACAATATAGTTAGCAAACGCCTTTGATGGTGGGCGAAGTGCCGCTTACGTTGACACATCAATATACTTCCACCAGACAGCTCAGGGTTAAAAAACACATCGTTATTGTTATTATTGTTATTGTTACCTGTGCAAACCAGATATCTTGAAAGTTGTAGCGTTGTATACCATTATCAAGTCAAAGGCTACATACTGTTTGTCAGAGGGCCTTGTACAATTTGTAAATAATGTGACGGGTTCTATGCTCTTTATTGCTGGTGGTTATAAAAAAAATTACAAAAAATTTACTAGAGACCTGTAAAAGACTCCAAAGGCTACGTACTATTTCACAGAAGGCCTTTTATGGTTTGTAATCACGTGAGAGTTTCCTTGCTCTTTGTAGTGCTAAAATAACTGACACCATGTATATCATGTAGATTTAATATTGTATGACGTACTTGGAACGTCCGAACGTGAGGGACTTTAGTTTGTAACATCACAATGTACCACGTTTGCTACAATAAATAATTTTTCATTTAATTTTCATCGCGCGACCGATGCTACTTCGTAGGTACCCAGCAACCCATCGTAACTACGAATGTTTATTAAATTGAATTATCCACCGTAATGGGGTGGCACTCACAGACCTATATCTAAGTAGACTTCACAAGCGGTCCACACTGTACAAAAACTAAGCGTGTCGAATTTTTCGTACTTTACATTTGAAAAGAAATGTCGTTATTCTGTCGTAAATTGTAGCTTAGTATTGCACAATTACCCATTTTCGTTTCAAAATGACATGTGTTGTCGCTGCACCGACTGAGCAGACTGATTTTAACCGCACTCAATTACGACTATTTGTCATAATTGTATTGGAAATATGACATGCAAGTAGGTCGATTTCTGGCGTCTACTTGGATATAGGTCTGTGGTGACACTATTACCATCCTATTATATCGTACAACTGTACGATATAGGATTTAATTTAAACTGATATTTAGGATTGATTTAGCTGAAAAGGTTTGTGTGTTGTTACCTTTTCGAATATGTGTTTTCCGACGTGTGAATCGACTGCGCTGAGTGGATCATCTAGGAAGTAGCTATCAGCGTCGTAGTAAACTGCTCGCGCGAGCGACACTCGCTGCTTTTGACCACCGGACAAGTTGATACCTGTTGACAAGAAGTTTAGGATTCCATAATATCTTAAGCCCATATATGGGAGAAGATGCTGGTTCCCGAAACCCTGGACCCAGAGATTTCATTATCAATATGTAACAATTAGTGTTACAATAAATGACTGATTGATATAGCTTGCAAGATACCACAGTGCCTCAAGACAAGGGTCTTTGACCAGTGTGTGTTGCCAGTGATGACATATGGTACTGAGACGTGGTCCTTAACTGTTGGCCTTTTGGAAAAACTCAGTCACATCACACAGCGGGCAATGGAGAGAGCTATGCTCGGAGTTTCTTTGCGCGATAGAATCCGAAACGTGGATATTCGCTAAAGAACCAGAGTCACCGACATACCTGTAAAAATTTGCAAGTTGAAGTGGCAATGGGCAGGCCACATCGCTCGAAGAACCGATAACCGATGGGGAAGAAAGGTTCTGGAGTGGAGACCACGAACCGGAAGATGCAGCGTAGGTAGGCCTCCCACTAGATGGACCGACGACATTGTGAGAGTCGCGGGCATCCAGTGGATGCAAAAGGCAGGTTGTCATTCATTGTGGAGGTTAAAGAGGGAGGCCTATGTTCAGCAGTGGACATCTTATGGCTGATGATGATGATATAGCTTATCATTTTGTTAGTCGATTATTAGGTTTTGAAGAAAAAAAAACTATACTATTTTATGACTTTAAACATTTTTACACCTTGATATTTTGTATCCGTCTAGGTGGGGTCGGAACAGAAAATTTTATACATCAGATTACATTGTGATGTTTACATTTGCAGCTTTGCTGTTATGAACAACAAAGATTTTTATTTTTTTCCTGCCCAGCCATTGTTAGTTTATGTCACCATTCAAAATAAAATAAATTGCGCCCTCTTAAATTCGCCAAGGCGAGACTAATAAAAAATAGCTAGAGCATTAGGACAGGGTTTTGGAGTAAATCCATTTGAATATACAATCCCAAAGGCCCGCTGTTTTACATCCTATGAAAAACCCTTATCTTACCCTTCGACCAAAATAAAATGAATGGACGGCCTTAACCAATGAACTTGCTTAGTAAAAACGAGTCAAAACCGCGGGACATTTACTTTAACACCTAATTATAACCATAACCATGTACAGTATATTTGATACAAATAATAGATATCGTTTTTTTATGTGTATTTACAATGCGGGAAAGCACACGAAGGCATTATTTTGTCACATGTTTCGTTATCATGTAATAATAGTCTTGTGTCGCACTTCCTACGGCTAGAGAATGACTGAAACGAAGTGAGCGCCAGCGCTCATTTTGTAATCTTTTAAATCGCGCTTTTGTCTGGGCCCGTCCATTCATTATATTTAGGGCGAAGATCTTACCCTTTTCTCCTATTTCAGTTTGGTCGCCACCCGGTAGCACGTCGAAGTCTGTCTTGAGCGCACACACGCCGATGACGTTGTTATACTTATGTTTGTCCAACGGCTTCCCGAACAGGATGTTGTCTTGTAACGTCGCATTCTGGATCCACGCCTGCTGTGGCACATATGCTATTGACCCTGCAAGTGGATTAAAAAGTATTCATTTATTTGTGTGCGAGACCACTGTGTCTTAGAATTTGCTAACGATCTGGGTTATACCACATAATACATATTAGAGAACAAATAAACTCTTATACTATTTTATTTTTTATAATTAATAGGCTTGCGTTTGACCACCATCACGCCTGATGTTAAGCGATGATGCGGTCTACGTTTGAGCACGCTTGCCTAGAACCGATTCACTCGTGATTTGAAGACACCCAGATTGTAACCATCGGGGAACACCCATTCAGGCAGCGAATTCCACAGACTAGCAGTTCGCATAATACATGTGGAATCAAAGCGCTTCGTACGGGTTCTCGGAATATCAACCATAAAGGGATGACGATTTTTCGTGCCCGCTCTGGCAGTCCGATAGAAAAATGGGCAGGAGGGAATTAGATCGTGCAGATCCGATGCACACTCTCCGAAATGTATCCGATAAAAAACCGATAGACTAGCAACTTTACGTCGATGCTCAAGACTAAGAAGCTTAGCCCGAACTAAAGATTCCTTGCTGATGAGCTTCTTGGCCCGATTCTCTATAGATTCCAATGCTGTTGTAATCGTAGTTACGTACCGTTAAGGTTGATTCTTCCAGAGGTTTTGTTCATCTCCCCCAGCATAGCGGAGAGAAGCGAGCTCTTGCCCGAGCCCACAGCCCCGACGACTGCCACCAGCGACCCACGTGGGATGTTTAGGTTTATGTTCTTTAGGATGTTGTCTGAAGCGTCGTCGCCCCATGCGAAGTGGCCGTTCTCAATCACGATGGGATTAGCTGTAAATATAAATATGTTTTTTTTAGGTACGTCCAACGACAAATATAAATATGTTTTTTTAAGGTACGACAATGTGCAATATCTTACGAGGCTTATGAGGCAATATTGATGGACTTGGGGTCTTACGGCTACCTGTTTTAAGCGATTCAGCAGAGCAAGTACCGTTCTTTATCGGTCATCAAATTTGACAGTTGAGATCGTCAAATTCAATAAAATTTCATTTGATCAGTACTCGCTATGATCGAATCTATGGCATTCTATCGATTTTGACGATCGATAAACGGTACTTGCAGTGCTGTTTTGGTGATTGCGGATAGTTACGCGACTGCAATCCGTATCTCGGCGCGTTAAGGTTCACGTTCGCGTGATTTTCCGCACTGCGCTGTTTCGAGCCCGCGTTACGAGGTAGCCGTAAGACTCTTGATCTAAGTAGATAACAGTGTTGTCTGGTTGTTCTCGACAACTATAACCGATGTAGACATCGTAAGTTAATTGCAACCTCTAGTGTCGGACTGGGCCGGAAGGGCCCGGGTGGCCGGAGCCCCGGGCTGAACAGCCCCCTATCCTATCTACCGCCTGACTTGCAGCAAGCCAGGTTCTTGAAGGTACTGCGCAGGCTGGGGCCCGGCTGGCAAACGCCACCTCGACTATATGGCCAGTCCGACGCTGGCAACCTCTGTAAATCGAACCGTTGCTCGCTAGAGATCTTCCATACCGCGTACCCTCGCCGCACTCAATGCCCTTCTGAACACCAACCCGAAAGTCGTAATTTGAAATATATTTAAAAGTTAACTTACGCTCTTTAGCATCATGTTCCACCGCGTTGACATCCAATTCGTCACAGTTCATGAATTTATTCAATCGTTTTATACCAACAGAAGTCTGAAATCGTAACACAATTAAATACCAGATACATTATGAGAACAAAATATTTGCAAACGACCTTTACAATTTGTACAATCAAAATAAATATTTACAAAAAGATTGTACAAAATAGAATCAAGGAAGCGACGTTTATCTAAAGCTACCGTCACCGCGCATGCATTAGACTACTCGGCCAGTTAGTAGCTTGAAAATTAACATGAAATGTTTATCGAGTTATTATAAATTATTTGTCAAAAGCATCCGACAAGATGTTTTACTCGTTATCTTAGACTTACTATACAAAAATACCGACACAAACGCGTAGCGTTGCGACTTCACAACGCTCAAATCGGCGTTGCCGCGCGGTCGTCGCAGGAACATTTGACGGGCGAACGTACCTAGGTTGCAATGCAACGCGCAGCAATGCCGAGTTTAGCGTTGCGGCAACGCAAGGCACCAATGTGTTGCCAGTCAATGTATTTAAGGATTATTGTACACACTGTGATAGAAACCGATTCAACAGTGTGTCGTATGCACATTCAATATTTTAGATATAAAATTAATTTTCTTCTAAAACCTAGAATGAGTGACCGAGATATCGTTCTTTCATTTTGCCAGATGCTCTTGTATTAACTATATTAAAGCGAACTGCATCACATATATTATGCATAATTGCGTATATTATTTTTAATGGACTTACTTGTACGAGATTCGATATAACGTTAGGCAGCATGGACAGTGGGAAACGCAGAATGTTGAAAAGAGACAACGCTACGAAAGCCCTCTTAGAGTCCAGCACTTCTGTATCGTTTACCAGTACAAAGCACCCGAAGGACATCAGTGACACCTACGAGACCATTCCGGTAACTTAATTAGCTGTTTGTATAGTGTCATGCTTAGGCTGGACTGCATCGGCGAAGATACACAGCGGTTTATAAAACCAATACAGGGTTGTTTGTAATTCACCAAAAACCTCTTGGAGGCAACTTCTTTACATCATATTTAACAACTTGTGTTCAATAATTTTTCAGTTAACTTAATCACCACAAAAATAGTTTGAATGTAAAAAAAAAATGCATTGTATTGTAAGTGCGAAAGTCGGTTCTAAGCTTCGCCCTGGGTGTCGCGTTCCTTTTTATTTGAAACCGCGGTCAAGTTATTGCAATTTAGAGTTTAATAAAAAAATATTGGAAGTCATGGAAGTTGTTCAGTATACAGTATATTATATAGAATTTCAATGTAAGAGATTTTCGGTATTATAAAAATAACCCTGTACAGATACTGATGTCATAAAAATGTACGTGATTGTAAATTTTTACATACGTATCCATTCATCCAACATTATACGCTTTATATCTGTGTATCTTCACTTCATATCTTAAAAACTATAATTGATGTTTACTCTCTCTGCAATCATCCTTCACCAAATGAAGGCGATACGCATACGAATAAATACTGCCTTATTCCAACAGTTTTAAATGTCATACAGTGACGCGGTTTGTTTTCTTGCTTTCGCTTGATTTACGGCAGAATCCGCCTAATTTCGCAAAACACGTCATTGTATAAGCTGTAATCGTATCTTATCGGGCCACCGCACTCCTTATGTTGTGTACCGACCCAGCGAGCGAGGCAGCGCATTCGCGCTCGTATCGCTAGGTCTGTACACGGCTCTAGATGTTTATATGCGTGTTAGTTTGAATGAGAAGGAACCAAAGCCTCGTGTAGAAGTCAGAAGAGGGATCTGCTCTACCTCGATCACTGAGACCACGATGATGGGGAGCAAACCTAACGGCAAATGCATTGTGTAAAACAGAGACATCGATACGAATATGTTCGTCGGTGTCAGGACATGGTTCTCGGGGTCGGAAATCACATATGTGAAGAATGTTAGGAAGGTCACCTTGAACATAAAAACAGCAGCATAATAACACTATTCCTCCAATCTCTTTTCACATTTCGTTCAAAACCATTTGAACTTTAAAGCCTTCACACGTTTGGATTTGGTTGACGGACCACCGTCCAACCAACCGGAGAGAAAGAGTGAGAGTAACATATTTCCCTTTCTTTCTCTCTCGTGGGTCGTGATGGCAGTTGACGTCAACCAAATCGACACGTCTATTAGCACTTTTCGTGTTATTTTAACATAAAACAAAAAGAGACGCGTGACGGCAGCGGACGTGGGACACGCTTGGGACATTTCATGTTTTGTATGATATTAAGGTTAAAATTAATATAAGTAGTGCGCCCGCGTCCGCATCTCTACTGTGTCTTGCTCCTTAGATATTATCTTTTCAAGACGTAACGGCTGTCCCGATCTTGATGTTGGGCACATAGGATAGTTTTTATCCTGAAAGATGCGGAAAATCTGGCCAGCTATTCTTATGCATGCGATATAGTTTTTGTCCCCGTCACACTTATGTCAATCCGAATGAGAATGACGGTCACAATACGAATATCGCAGGTACTGGAATAACTAAACACGTGTTTACGCAGGGAACATCTGAAAACAGCAGGTTGTTTTTTTTTTTCACTACTTGGAATATACACATATCCTATTCTAAAGTCGATAAAAGTGAACTTTTAAATCCTAGTATTTAAAATAGATATAAAAACTGCCGTTTTGATTTAAAATAAGTGACATTTAATCATGATTATTTACATAATCATAAGTCACTAATCAGTTTGATTTATGATTGATCACGATTCGATAAAAAGTCATTTAACTGATTTTAATAACGGCAATCGATACAGATAATGATTTGACATGAATTACTATTTTAGCGCGATAAGGAGACAGTTGTACTTGTAATCGCTGGCTTAATACTATCTAATAAAGTTTTATTACATTAGATAATATATGTTTTGTGTGTGTAAGCAGCGCCCAACGGCAATGTGATACTAAAATGTATAAGTACTTTAGATTAAAAATAGATTTTCAAGGTTTTCATTTACTAATACTGTACTCGATGTCAGTTTTTTTTTAGCTGGGACAGCTGCAATTACATTGTAAAAAGCAGAATTAAAAATATTTTCTTTTATAATTTCACTATAGTAATGGCGCTACAAGCTTCAATCTTATGTTCAAAAACTTAGAAAAAGTGAGTAGAATTTAACATGTGAATAGTTTTCGTACAGGTTTTTACAATGTACTGCAGCTGTTAGAGCAAAAACCTTGGACCGTTAATAATTAAGGCGAGATGGCGGTCAAACTGCACAACAAAAAAATGCACAATGTATTGTGTATTTTCCCAAGCAAAGATGTATTGTCCCCAAGCGGGACGTCAGTGCAGGACTTATCGCCCCCATCTCGAATAAGAATAAGAATGGCGGTCAAACGCAAATTTATTATTAAATATTTACAAAAAAAATAAAAAAAAATAAGGTTCAGAAAAATAGTGAATAATGCAGGGATCTAGGATTATTTAAGATGCTTAAGTCATCTGAAAACCTTTTTTTAATCAAACAAAATATACAAATAATGCGTAATGTACTATTTTTGATTTGCAATCAAGCATTTTCCTCTTATTGTTTTTTTGGATACTTTGCAATACCATTCACTGGCTAAACTATACACGGTGCCTCCGAGATGACGCAAACCTGATCATTTTATATTAGGCCTTCCCTCACCAAGCAAGTCTTTGTTGTAGAGGGAAGGAGGGGAAATGCACCGAGCATTTCCAGGGAGTGTTGCCTCAGACAACGTGCTAGGCTAATCCTGCATAGTCTGGTTGAACAGCTGGGCATCTTATGATTTCCTAATTAAAAAAGAGGATAAGTGACGTTAAAGTAAGACAAAAACTCAACACTTACCAAGAACGGCGCACATGACCAAATGAACGAAGTGGCAGAGTTCAAATAGGCGGTCTGTTTAAGCACATTCATTTCTTTATTCCTTATTTTAAGTATCTGGTCCTCGAAGCTTGGCTCCCATGCGTACATTTTAAGTACCTGAAATAAATATTATTGGCGTAAATCAACAATTCATATTTTGTGTAAAAATCACTAGGTCATGATGTCGATCCCTATCGATACTTATCTAGTCGTTTATCTTATTTTATCAGAACGACTCTGAATATGATATGAAACAGATAGTAGTTTCATGAGCAAATTTTTGACACCAGCTGACATCATCATCATCCACAGCCTGCCACTGAGTATAGGCCTTTCTATTGTTGTGCCACATCTACCTTGGTCACGCGCGATTTGTTTCCAGATGAGACTCGCGATTTTAACAAGAATCCTCGATCCATCTCACTGATGGATGACCAATGCTTCGCTTACCTACTGTATTTTATAATATACCTGCTGTATTTACAACAATTTCTCTCCAGCTCGTATTTCTATCGGACGGCCAGGGCTGGCATGAAAAGACACCGTTTATTCAAAAACCTGTACAAAGAGTCACAGATCACAGTTTTATTGTGCAAACCACTAGACTGCGGAACACGCTGCCTGAATGGGTGTTCCCTGATAGTTACAATTTGGGTGTCTTCAAGTCGTGAGTGCTCCATCATAGACCGCATCATCGCTTAACAACATGCGAAGTTGCGGTCAAACGCAAGCCTTATTTATTATTAAAAAAAACGATTCAGATATTTTGTTTAGTATCTTTAGAATTCATTTGAAACAGAAAGCAGGAGTATCAAACCTAACAAGTAGTTAAAAAAATTAAGTCCTATTTATAGTACAGTTACCTTTTTTATTTACGCTATTTGGTAACTTTACACACGACCTTGATACGGCAATGAATTTTTGATAAAGTTTCAGTATATATTGGAATAGTAGGGCAGTTATCAGTATTGACTTATCGACTTTAAGCATCTGGCCGTTTTATATCAACGCGATTGTTTTCTTGTTAGGTAATATGTTGTAATAGAGTTGACTGTCCTGCTACAGACTAAATATTGATTTCTAATGATACACATTAGAGTCAGAAGTTGTAATTAAAGTTTAGTTTAAATCTTCACGTACACTCCTATGTCGCTCTATATCTTAGGACAAAATTTAATGATTTAATTTAATATTTAAAATATTATAATGAAATGAGGATTGTACTGTACAGTGCAAAGGAGTAGAATACTGTTAGGCCATCATGCATATATTATGCCACCATTCGAGTCAGGTCAGTTGTAATTTTATTCGTAAAAATGTATTAATTGTTGTTCTGCTTTTCATCAGGCAAATTAAATTGTAGCAGGCTCTGATCCAATCATGTTCAGTCCGTGATCAACCTGAACTTTGGCCTTTTTCTAACTACTCATCCCGATGCCTTATTATAGATGATTCGGATTGTGATCGCGATCGCGTGCCTTCTCACTTACGCACGTGGTGCGAGTAAATAGATGCGAACGGGACGGCATGCAATCTCGATCACGATCAAACTTCTATAATAAGGCCGCCGGTCCCGGTGTTGACGATTCCAGAAGTTTTCAACAATTCTCTTATAATAGTCGGTAATTGTTATAAAGAAAGGTTTCCATAGAAACCAAGTGTCAATATAAATGAATATAACTCAGCGTTGATTCACACAATATTGTGAAATGTTTAGAACAGCAGAAGCAACATGACTGTGCATTATCCATATGACGTCATCGTTGATAACGCCGCGGAATTTATAGCTGTTCAATATAATTATTTGATGCTGTTCTCATATTATTATGTTCAAGGACACGTGTTACAAGTTTTTAGCGTTGGCTGCTAACATTTGTGGAATATTTACGATCCTTTGCCACACCTAAAAATTATCTAACCGCAGATTTTTTAGAATATGTTGGTAGAGAACCTGACGAGACAGATTGAACCAAAGTCTAATCTAGAAATTCATTGTTCTGGCCCTACATCTATAGCCGTAAAAATCATAGTTAAAATTCATTTTATTTTGGTCAAAGCTTAATATAATAAATGAGAAAGTGTGTTTGTTGGTTTGTTTGTTCCTCTTTCACGCAGCAACAGAGCAACGGATCGACCTGATTTTTTGCATGGGTTGAGTTCAAGGGCCGAAGAGTGCTTTTCATCATCACCACCATTTTTCATCACTACCAGGTAAAACCGCGGGGCGCAGCTAGTATTCAATAAATTGCCGAATAAAACGAAAGACAGCTTCACTAATGTTCTCAAAAACTTCAATCCAAATAATATTTTTGAATAGAATTTTGAATTTTTCAAGGATAATTTGGACGATCTGCAAATAGACCGTTCCACCCTTACGATGCCTAACAGGGTCATATTATGTACTACATGTTAAGATATGCATGCATACATAATATGTCATAAACACATAGAGTATTAAGTATTGAGGCTCAGACGCGGAAACTTAAATATGTATCATATTTCTCAAATTGTGTTAATAGGCCATTGGAATTAGACCAAAAAATTAGATGAATCGGATTTAATTGCTACAAAAGGTTTTATTGTCTTAAAAGCTTTATTTGTAGCCCAATATGACTTCCCTAGGTTTTCCTCCTCGGGGAAGTTGTGCATAAGTGGTGGGGGGTCAAAATGTACCCCCAGAAGGGGTATTTTTAAGGTTTTACGATAATATCTCGTGAAGGACTAACAATATTGAAACATGGTTCGGCTATGAGTTGTAGGGCATTAAATTCTGCGTTGAATGAGACTAGACGCATATTTTTTGGACCACCCATACCCGTACTAGTGCTCATCAAAGTTGGTTATTTTACATATTTTTGAAAAAAAAATCGTTTTTACTTCAGTTTTTTGGCTATATTATCTAAACTTCTTATTATCTCTCATTCAGTAGTCTAAACATAAATTATAGAGAAATAAATTCTACGTTTGATGAGATCAAAATTAAATTTTTAGACCACCCCTTGTTAGAAATAAAAACTATTTTTTTTCATAAATATGTAAAATTGGACCAACTTTGATGAGCACTAGTACGGGTATGGGTGGTCCAAAAAATATGCGTCTAGTCTCATTCAACGCAGCATTTAATGCCCTACAACTCATAGTAGAACCATGTTTCAATATTGTTAGTCCTTCACGAGATATTATCGTAAAACCTCAAAAATACCCCTTCTGGGGGTACATTTTGACCCCCCACCACTTATGCACAACTCCCCCGAGGAGGAAAACTTAGGCTAGTCATATTGGGCTATAAATGAAGCCATTAAAACAATAAAACCTTTTGTAGCAATTAAATCCGATTTGTTTTCTAATTCCAATGGCCTATAAACCATGCCTCGAGGTAATTATTGCAGGCATTTCCGATGTCTTTCATAAAACGGCTGAGAAAATATAAAAAAAACGTGTCCTTTTATCAGTTTACGGCAGATGTCTTACAATATCATCTTTTTCGTTGATGAATACTCAGTGATGTAATTCAAAGATAATTTTGAAGGTTTTTCCGTATTTTTTTTTTGATAAGTCGTTTGGTTCAAATCTACAGATCTAGATAAATCGGTGATCGTGGAATGATAATAAAAATGCTATTTTCTAAAGCACAAACTATTCTGAGTTGTGAAATCAGTCACTCATTGACAACGTCATATCATACTAATATTATAAATACGAAAGTGTGTTTGTTTGTTGGTTTGTTTGTTCCTCTTTCACGCAGCAACAGAGCAACGCATCGACCTGTTTTTTTGGTATTAGGAAGGTTGGAGAATGAAGGTTGGAGAATGGCATAGGCCACTTTTCATCATCATCATCACCATTTTTCATCACTACGCGGGTGAAACCACCGGGCCCAGCTAGTTAATATTATAAATGCTAAAGTTTGTATGTTCATCCCTACTCAACTTTGTAAGTGCTAAACGAATTTGAATGAAAATTTGGTATAGACCAAGATTAAGTATATCCTGGATTTACACCAAGGCTACGTTTTATCCCGAAAAAACATGGTTCCTGTTCAATAGCGGGTGAAACCGCGAGGCGCTGCTAGAGTCTAATATAAATATTCTTAACTCTTATCGCTATTGAACAAATAATCCATATTTAAGTCTGATTTACACGCTGACAGGCGTATACAAATACTTGTAGCATTTCTTATAGTCATTAATCAATATAGGTATAACTATTACGACTACATTGCGCAAAAAACATTGAAGTATTTATATTTTTTTTTTTTTTTTTGTTAATGAAATGAGCTAGCTTTTGACCACAACTCACCTGATGGTAAGTGACGATGCAGTCTATGATGGGGCACACTTGCCCATGAGGTGCCTATTCACTCTTGTCTTGAAGAGACCCAGGTTGTAACTTATAGGGAACACCGAGGCAGGAAGCGCATTCCATTCCTGTGCAGTTCGTATTAGGAAGGAATTTTGGAAACACTGCGTGCGGACTTTACCAAAGTTCACGACGTAACGATGGAATGTCTGCCTCGAAGGTAGCACCAAAGTGTAATCCGAAAGGGGGCTACTAATTGATAACCCATAGTAAAAATTAACTGGGTATTCCCATAGTAAACCTTGTTTATAATAAGGAGTGCGAATAGTGAAGATTTTTTGATTTATCAAAAATGATAACCACAAAAATCGTTCATCACTTCATCATCATCATCATTTCAGCCATCACCACTGCACTATGGCTTATGTCCACTGCTGGACGTAGCCTCCCCCATAATTTTCCAAAAGGGCACCGCCCCATTGGCCATCTGTTCTGCGTTGCATTTGTGTTCATCACTTGTCTAGTCTCAAACTGCATAGAAAATATATCACTTGTGTCAACTTTTAGACAATGTCAATGTTTATAAATCTTACCTTAATTCCATTAAGTACTTCATTCATCAGCTTGACTCGTTCATCTTTATACTTCATCTGTCTGATCTGCAGAGTTTTAACTCTGTTCGCGATCAAACCATTGACTGGGATGAGAATGATCATGACAGCGAGACCGGCCAGCACTGAGGGTCCCAGGATACCCCATAGGAAATACAGCGCTAGCGCAATCTGGAGCGGCGCAGACCATATCATGTTCAGATAGGCCGTCAGTTCAATGAACCTGGAACCAAAAGTTCACCTTTAGTTTTGTTGTTGTATTACATAATTGCTGCGAATACGGCATAATTGCGAGCTGTAATGGTCTTAGAATAAGAATTACAATAATGCTAATGGATTTGATACGTCTTAGAGCGGTTACAGACGGCGTTTTAGCAGCGATGCAAACGCGCGGTTGTATCGCTATGTAGAAGTGGTCGGAATCACCGTGGGTCGCACTTATTTTTTATTTTTTTTTAAATTCAGTTCGGGATATTTTGCGAGCGCACGACTCGCTTGGCCGGTGTTCATTATTTATTTTTTTGTTTTAGAGTGTGTAGAGTAATTATGCCAAATATATGACACTTGTACGTATTACCGTTTTTACACTAGTATATTTGTCATTTTTCTAGTCACGAAAGACAAAAAAAGACGTCAAAAATAGGATTGAAATATGGGGGAGGGTCCTTTTTAAAAATGTTGATTTAATTATTTCTTCGTTAATCTGCCGTAACATTACATATTCCGTGAAAATTTCAATTGACTATCTATTACGGTCAAAAGATACAGCCTAGCCGGTTAAAGATAGGACTGACAGCGTAGGCTTAGTAATAGGGTCACCCTTTGGGTACGGAACACTAAACAGTTCAAAAGGAATTTCGGCGTCGGTACCGCTGAAACAAGCTGCTGACTAACACCGTCTGTGACCGGTATAGGTTACGGATTATGGTGAACAATGTTAAGGCCCGACATTGTTTAAAATTTCTGTAAAATTGTACATTTGTTAGTATTATATTGTTATTCTATGGCATAGCAGAAACAATACATGTATGGATAATTCCTTGTCGAAATGTGTATTATTTTCGGCGTTTTGGCGCCAACGTGAGAAAGTCATAAATTATCTCATTGTATTATTTTACCTAAACTTTAGTATTTTCGATTTTAATGCATAATAATGGTTTTATGAAGTGTGCTCGAGTGTGGGTACGTGATATAATGAGGAGAAACGTGTCTTTTCGTGTTGTTTCTAACTCTAGCCTCTAGTAAAGTCTCCGCCACTCTTCTGGGGTATGACTTGAACATTTAAAACTTCAAATTATAAAGTTATATGATTATTTACGCGATATTTATCGTGGTAAGGTTGTGGAATGAGCTCCCGATATTTCGGCGCAGTTACATGCAACATGTTGACGGGAAGATAAAATAAAAATATAGTCTACTTGAAAATTATTTTGTACTATTCTGGCTGCTGACCAAAATTTATGGAATACAAAATACTCATACTGGCTTCACTCTATATCTTTGAAGTAGCATGCTTTGTAAAAATTAATCCTAATTATTTTCCCCTAGCAAATGATTAATTTGAACGAGATAGACGTGACAAACACAAGCTTCTTATAGATAAGTGTAAAAGAAGCTAATGAATGACAGCATAATTCTGTATGGGACATGTCATTTACAATATGATATTAAGAACTCTTAAAACAGTCGCTATCGAAACGTTTGAAACTAAATTGAAAAAAAAATCTGTTGACAAAATGTTATTACAGTGTAAGCGATTTTTTGAATGACAATGAAATAAATTGGAATACATGGGACGGAACGCTTCAAACAGAAAAAACGAGCAGAGCGAGAGGTACCACGTTTAGCCATTTGTCCCTTTCTAGTGTTGACATAATCACTGATACTAATTCCTCATTACTTTTCATACTTTTTTTTTATACAGAATAGATCTACGTTTGGCCACTAACTTGCCTGATGGTAAGCAACGGTGTGGCCGAGGATGGAACACGTTGATCTAGAAGAAATATATTCATTCTAGCCTTGAAGATGCCTAGATTGTAGTTCTCAGGAAACAAGGAGGACAGCAGGGAGTTCCATTCTTGGACAATACGTATCATAAAAGACAACTCAAATCGTTGTGTACGAATTTTTGGAATTTACACGAGGAAGGGGTGATAGTGTGCTGTCCTTCTACTTGTCCTGTAGTAAAAGGGGGAGGGTGGAATAAGGTCATGAAGCTTTTGCTCACACTCACCAAAATATATCCGGTAGAAAATAGACAGACAAGCTACTTTACGGCAGTGCTCAAGGCTTTGTAATTTATTGGCGACTAGCTTGCTGTCACCAATCAGCCTCATAGCACGCCGGTCTACGGAATCTAAAGCTTCCAATTGGTACTTGGCTGCTCCGTCGAATAGGTGGAAGCAGTACTCAACACACGTACATACTAATTTATTCCTTATTTATATCACTACAATAATAAACGGATGCACCCTAAATAACCATGAGAGTTTTCTTTTAGATATTATGTTTCACAAATAAAAATATAAATAATTAAAAATGACGCCGATAAAATCATGTACGGACTACCCAAATTAATACCAAATTTACGGGTACAATATTTTTCCAAAAGTGGCAACACCACATACTAATATGTGTTCATGAATGTCATTGTATATAAGACATGTAGTGTGAAAGGGACAAATGGCTAAACGTGGTACCTCTCGCTCTGCTCGTTTTTTCTGTTTGAAGCGTTCCGTCCCTTTGGGTAGTAGGTATCATGATTAATATTGACTAATTGAAGTGACATTGTATTAAGAAACTTGATTTGAATGTTCTACATGACATTATATTTTTGACCGACTTGTTGAAAAAAGGAGGTAACTTCAGAACTACGTCAATTATGAACCGTTTCGGAAAATAAAATTAAGGGTATACTTTCATATTGGTCCCATAGAAATTTCAACAAAATCGGTTCAGTAGTTTGAATTTCAAAACAAAATAACTGGCCATATTAAAAAAAAACGTATTGCATGTTTTACTAATTTTGTGAAATCGGTTTTTAAAACTAATATTTCTAATTGTTCTTGCATTTTGATTTTATTCATAAATAATAAATAAGGCAGCACCTAATGGTGCGTTAACACCCATTCCAGACTAGCAGTTCGCACAATAAAAGTGGAATTAAGCAATTATTTATTAATGCGCCCTCCTACTCGTTGTAGGTATTTATCTAACATTTTGATGGTGACCTTAATAACCAAACACGTGGCATAGGTCTATGAATTCTATACGGAAGGTCAAACGCAAAGTTGGAATACAATATCAATTTTGTAATCATAGCCGTAATAGTAGTCGTTTCCATTTTTATTCATCGAAAAATTCGCCGCAAGATGCAATAAACACTTGGCCAGGTGTTTTTAATCATATAATTTATATTTGTGAAGAAAAACTGGTAAAAATTACATTGCATAAAATGATTTTATCTGTCATTGTGTCGCTAATCAAAATACTTTCTGAGCAGTTTAAAGACAAACGCTTTTGTGCTGATATATGTAATTATCAATTTAAAAAGTCGACTTCAAAATGAATAAATACGCAATTTCGTTTACTTGGATGATATAGGTAATTATTATAATTATTTAGTTCTGGTCATGCAATACAATATGCAATAATATCTATTGTTGTCATATTTTCAAAATGACCGCCGAAACAAAAAACATTTAAATAAAAATTAAAAGCATAATTTAAATATAAGCATGTTTTTTAAATTTTCGTTATAGTCCGAATGAGGTTTCAGAGGGAAAAATGCCCGGGAAATTGGAAAATTTAAGTTCTTTTTGTATGACATCACGATAATTACTCAAACAAATTTATTGAAATCAGGAAAGACAACGTCTGTCGGGTCAGCTAGTTTTAAATAAAGATATAGGCTAGTGTAAAATTACTTTTTTTTTTGTTTAGGTGAACCATTTGCAAAATATGATTTGTCAAAGCCCTGTGATGGTTTTTTTTTAAGAAACTTGTTCGATCTCGCCGATTGCACAATACTGTGAAAGTCAAAGAAACCGTTATCTTTAACAAATAGATAGGTTTTCGTATATTCCTATTGGCGAACTGCTTATCTAAAGCAAATGCTCACCTTGTGCTGAATCAATATTTGCTTTTAGTGAGAAATCAGGTAGAACTCAAGTTTTATTTTGTTTTCAATATAAAAAACATGTTATTATGTAAGTAGGGTGTATTGGGTATTTTTATACATAATATCATCGTGACAAATAGCGACAAATATTATTATTACAGAATATACATAGTTTTTTTACTGCCTTATAAATATATATTTTTTAGTTATGTTTCATTTATAATTTCGGTGTGTAATAAAGATATATTGTATTATTTCTCTGTTATTTGGTTTATATAAACTTTTTAATTGTGGCGCGTTGTCCGAGTTTGACCACCATCTCGCCTGTTGGTAAGAGACGATGTGGTCGAAGATGAAGTACGCAGACTTAGAAGATACCTATTCACTCTGGCCTTGAAAAGTCAATTCAACTTGTCATATTTATTTTACTCGGAACAAGAAATTTTATGGCTCTAACCGCTTCATTAAAATTTTAAAAAGCTGAATTATAATATTTACTTTTGATATTTCACTGAAGTACAACTACAAACTTCAATCTTACGTTCATAAACGTAGCGAAAGTGAAAGAGTTTACAGTTTTAATTCAGTTTTCGGCTACCAGCTACAACCGCAAGTGTTCATACCTGTAGCAAAACTGATCAGAATTGACGGATTTAATTTAGGTTTTTACAATCCTTTGCAGTTGTCAGAGCTATAAAAAGCTTGGATCGAGCATAGAAAAATAAAAATAAACTATTTTTCAAATAAGTGATCTAAAACTGCAGAGATGTGCTGTTATATTCGCTACGTATACCTACTCAAGAACTCTATTATGTGGTCATTTATACATATCTCCATTGATTTACAAACACGTGGATGTTCACGAAAAAGTGTCCCGAGTTTACCTATACAGGGTTACGCGGAAAGGGTGTACTAAGCCGAAAGGGGTTCATAGTACCCATCTTTCTTACGTAACCCAGTATAAATTTAGCTACATTTTAGAAATATCGGCATACTAATTTAAATCCTTTGTCTAACGTCTGATTTTATTTGCAACGAATGTAGACTAAAATGTACAGATTAGTTAGTATTGTTTTGGTTCGGAAATTTTTGAGCGTTGACCCGATATCCATAGTTTTAAATATCTATGAGTCTTCCAATGTTATACATGCTTTTATTATATTATTACGTTGTTCGCGAGTCGCGCACTTTCTCCTCTCGACCACGGCACAGAATAAACAATAGTAATACAAGTAACCACTGCCTGTGCAGTGTGCAGCAAGATCGAGGTTATCATATCTATTTACACAAACAGGGCCAGTCTCCGTCGCAAATATGAATCATGCTTGATATGATATAATATAATATATAAGCCCATCAAAACTGAAATTTACGTAGGAAGGTCTACCGGGTGTCCGGTTTGACGTCGAACATATTCGAGGATATCATTGTATTTATCATTTTGAACTACATTCACTACGGAAAATCGCGAAAACAGCAACTGTTCATCAGAAAACAAACTTAACGACGATGTTCGATCAATGGGACAGGGGCAAAAAAGCCTATGACTATAATGACAATTTGTATGATATACAAATTTTATGTTGACATATTTTTACATCAATTTGTTGTATTTATTATATTAGTGATTTTATAATATTATTCCTATTTTTACTAAGAAATCTATTTTAGTTTAACAGTATGTGAGATAAATGTTAGTGGACTTTGTCCGTTTTTATTCTCAATAAATAATTTGAATTTGAAATAGCTGTTTTTGCTATTTAATGGTAGGCTTCTAAAAGTTGTTTATAAGGATGATAACAATGATACCATCGAATTTCCGTCTCTAACCGAACAGCCTGTATTTACATGTTTGACTACGCTATACTGGGTTACGCGGAAAGGGTGTACTAAGCCGAAAGAGGTACGTTATACTTATTATGAACAACTTTGATTATGGGACTAACCCTGAAATCGCGAAAATAATCAGCTGTTCCATACATTTTGTCGGGTGTCAATGACCGTTTTCTATGGAACAGCTGATATTTATAGCGATTTCAGAGTTGCTTCTAACTCCCATAGTAAAAGTTGTCCATAATGATGAGTATAATGAACCCCTTTCGGCTTAGTACCCCCTTTCCGCGTAACCCTGTATGGGTTCCTCTTGATTTTCCATGTATTTTTTTTTCTGCGCTATTTTTCAATTATGAAATTTTTTGGGGGAAAAACCTATCCTATATTCTGTTCTTATAATGCACACTGACCCTTGACAACATTTATCATGATCGGTTTAGTCGTGTACATTTAACAAAGAGATAAAAGGCCAGAAAGGTAATTATATATTTTTACATTCATAATAATAGTATGTGAACCATCATGGCTGATAGCTTTATCTTATAGGAATCTGACCGTTAAAAATCCTAAAATGTAACACTGAACTAATAGCTAAAATAACTGGTTCACAGTTTATTGACTCTTGAGCAACAACCGTCGAGGCCAAAAGCCTTCAAGTTTTCTATCATTGTGACATGCATTGGGATCGCTAAGCAGTATCATTGTACAGCGCGATTGTAGAGGCGACCAAATGAGGAAACTAAAAATATTCAACGGGTGGCGGTCTGATTTGTTCAGTCAATACAACGGTGGCTCCCCCAGTCCTACATATAGGTTGGTAAATGCGACAACAATGAGTGTGCCGGAAATCAGGCTATCGACTGAATATGCGAACACGAGCCGGCTAGATTGGATTGCAAACTTATCCCATACAGAAGCGTTTTGCATGTCAATTCAGAATGGGCCTGGCGACATAGATTTTTCTTTGCATCTCGCTGCATCTGTTTATGAATGGCTGTATAGCTACAGGCAAAGAAATCTAAGGGAACTAAGAGCTGCAGTGAATTTGTAGAACAAAATTAAAACCTTTTTTAATATCTCACTATAGTACAGGATGAGCCAAATTTGGGGCCCACAGACAAGTCTCTGCAGTGCTAAATTTTTTGGCCAATAAATGATTTTGATTTTTAGATTTAGTGTTTTGGCTACCAGCTTTAATGTTACGTCAGTAAAACTAGGAAATGATCACAGTTTGCGGTTTTCGTTCCGCTTTTTAAGAGCTGAGTGTCATTGGCTGCATTTTGAAGTCAGGTTTTTACATGTATATTTTTTCTTTTAGTAAATTACTTGTTCGATAAACATTATACACAAACAAAACCCTTACTAAAAAGTCAAGGCAAACACATCAATCAACATGCCGAGGTCTCTATTCATAATGGCACTTACATACAGTGTTTATACAAAATAACTCATGTCCAAAATAAATATTACGTGGAATTCCCCTAGTCCCACATACAGACAAAAGACGGAAGTCTCCAATTCATAGTAAACCGTTCTGTGTTCAAAACATTTATCCGTTTTGTTCACGGCGCAAGTAACATGCTCAACTATATGGGGTGTAAGGGGAACACTCTCGAAGCCAAAAGAAGGTAATTGTACTAATCATTATGAACAACTTTTACTATGGGACCAGCCCAGAAATCACGAAAATAATATCAGCTATTCTATAGAAAACGGTCATTGACACTACAAAATGTATGGAACAGCTGTTTTTTTTTTTTGCGCGATTTCAGGGTTGGTCCCTACTAAAAGTGGTTCATAATGATGAGTACAATTACCTTCTTTTGGCTTCGAGAGTGTTCCCCTTACACCCTGTATAGAACAAGGGCGTGCGTGCGAGAGCAAGATGCACGTATGAAATGATGAGTGCATCCTTATCTAGCTGAGCAATTTAGTTACGCCGTGTGCAAGACGCATTAGTCATAGTTAGTTATTGTGTATTTTTGTGTGAACGATAATCTGGGTGCCAAAAGTCGCTACTGAATAGTCTTCTAGGATAGCTCAGTCCACTAAGTTTTTTTTTAACAAATACAAAAAAAAAGAATACATCAAAACAAAAATAATATATAACTGGTCAAATAGCTGTTGCCTATAATTATAGCTGGTCAAATATAAGCCTTTTGAACTAATAAATTATTGCGTGATCGTTTTTTTTATTAACTTATACGATAGGCTTCCGCTTGGGCGCCATCTCGCCTGATGTTAAGCGACGATGCGGTCTACGATGGAGCACGCTTGCCTAGAAGAAATCGATTCACTCTCGACTTGAAGACACCCAGATTGTAACTGACGAGGAACAGTATTCAGGCAGCGAGTTCCACAGACTAGCAGTTCGCACAATAAATGTGGAATTCGTACTTCGTACGGGTTTTCGGAATATCAACCATAAACGTCGATTTCTCGCTGAAGATAATTGTCACGAGCGAAAACGAGACAGCACATTTTAGTTAATACTATACTTAACGTATTTGAATAACACCGTTAATTTATTCACAAGCTTGTATCATACACAACTTTATAGCATAGCTGCTTATTCTACTTTTATAAGCCTTCGCCGGCCGGCCGGCGTCGTTTACTCCGCTCGTTTTCCCGCCCGACAATGAATCGCTAATGACTTTGTCACAATAAAAAATATCACTTTTGTTTCTTTCGCACTGAAGTGTCGAAAATATTAAAAAAGACAAGGTAAATAAATGTTAGCGTATGTATGGAGCAAATCGAGTTAGGAAACCGGTAAAGTGAGTATTGGCTTTGGTATTCAATGTCATTGGATCTCGTATATGCAAAGAAGCTCAATAGTGCAGCAACCATAGATTTGCAAACATAGATTTTGAATCTAGTACAAAGTTGTTCACAGAAAAGAGAAGTAAATAGAACGGAAATGAGAAGGAAGTCACTATTTCAAATTCGTTTTTCACCCGCTCACGCCGTGATCTATTTGCTGTCTAAACGGCTTTGTTTAAAGTCGAAAATCGTATACCATCATATTTGAAGATGGTGATGACTTTGTGCTTGTTTATATTATTTTGAGGGTTTTTATTTAATTTATCGATATATAAAAATGAATTTTAACAATTAATTGGTTAAAGTTTTAAAACACTAAACTGGCCATAGAATTCATACAAAAAAATATTGTTGCTGTCGTCGAAAATTCAGTGTATGTACTTCAATTCAAAGGCTATTTTTGTCACGCAATTTCAGTCTGAATATTTTTTTTGCAATAAAAAATTATTACAAAAAAATATTATGTGTTTTTTTCTACTTGTAGTTTATTTTTTAAATCTGATCAGTTAATTTCGTCACATCACACTGATCAACCGCGTTGATCGAGCGGTTTAGCTATACAGTGAAAAAAGTGGGTGAAATATGGAGACATTTTGAACACAAATGATAATTGAACTAAGGCATATTATCTCCCTTGTTTGTAAGATGTGAGGTTGCAACCATTGTAGTCTCAATACACAGATTACTAAATTTATATAAAAAGTTTGGACATTTTAAATTGCTGACCTGATCCTAATTTTTAATTATCTTTGGCAGGTAAGGATACTTCGATTATTCTAACAATAGCTTTCAGAATGATATGATTCTATGTAGGTATGTAATTCATTTCAAATAATTGAGAAAGATTTAAAGCCTATGCATAATAAGTACCTAGATGAGTAATGCTTAGAGAATGTTTTGTCCTTGATAGTAACAATTTCCCTTAGCAATATAAGCTACTTGTTTAAAGCAATATTAACACCATCAAAACTTTGTAAATATTTATCTGGTTGAAAATTATCTTTGGCGATAACACGAGATCTAACCAGGAACACCTTGTTTTAGATAAAATTTAAGAAGCGAATTCGACAATTTTCGGAGTTATTTAGGTAACTTTACGTTACGATTTTTGGTATTTCTATTGTCTAAGCAGATAGATAGCACGTCCTGAAAGGGGAATTTATATGTGTATTTTTTATCTTATATTACATCATCCGTTAGAAGATGTTCTGTCCAATTTTAAATAAATGTATTAAATTATGAGCTTGAGTTTATAAAATCTACAGAATAAAGCACATTCATTATTCCTAATTTTCCAATTTACCAGACAACTTTTCCAATTTTTCTTTTCCTTACTAGTCTTACAACCTTATACGGTCTAATAAGTTTTTTTTTATCGCCAAATCGGTCCATCTGTTCTCAAGCGATGCGCTTACCAACGACCAGCTTTTAATATTTATTATAATTTAATAATTTATTTGCTAGAAGAATGTTTATAATTCGGTACAGTAGAGTCGTCCTCTGAATCCTCGGACCAAATTGTACTCTATCGATAAAAGTAACGTATTCTGTTGTCACACTAAATTAAACCTTATTCCAACAAAATATTAAATAGTACCCATCAAGTTGAAGGGCTAACATAGCGTCTAATTTTCACATAACTTATGAGTAAGTATTAGAAATTAGGTATTCGTATTTTTTTAATTATTTTTAGTTAAATTCCTTGACTATATGAAACAAGTAGGGTGACAAACTACAATACTCTACCTGTGAGCATCCACGGACATCAAGTTGACGATCTCTCCCACGGTAGACTCCTTTTTCGCCGCGTTGGACATTCGCAGCGACTTCCTGTAGATGGCGCTGGTGAGTGCGGTTCGTATCCTCAACCCCACGAGGTACATCCCCATGAAGTAATGCGCGAGCAGCATGGTCTGCACGGTGGCGCAAGCTAGCAGGGCGACGGCGTAAAGGTAGCCTTTCCACACCTTTTCGCCGCCTTCGACGAAACCTATGAGAAGCCTGGGGGAGAAAAAAATATTTTTATAAATTGCTAGGGATACTTGAGGATTATTTTTCTTTAAAGACTGCCTAATGCGGTTGAAACTACTCGGTCGGAGTGACCGACTTAAACTTACGTGAGTAATTCCCGTGTAATATAAATAAAATTGCTAATAATGGTCCTTCGAGCCAAATAATTTCATAACAGTAAATACAAACTTACTAGTGAGATTAGTTACGGAATGATTTGTAAAGATTATGCTAGCTACATCCACTGTTAAGTTTTTAAGTTATTAAACACGGACTAACTTTTTTTTTACTCAAAAATCAAAATATATATTTTACAGAACATGGTAGGTACACTTACATATAAAGTAGAATACATGGTTGTAAGAATGGAGACATATCTCATGTCCTTGCCTGTTACAGCGTACAATTTTTTTTTTTTAATATATATTTATTAGTTTTAGTTTAAAAAAAAAACGTTCTGAAACCTGCAATAATTTTGTAAAAAGCTAAATAAAAATGTTCTTTTCATGCTTCACTATAGTATATTGGCGCTACCAGCTACAACCTTACGTTCACAAGTTCTAGCAAATGTGATCATAATTTACGGTTTTAAACAGCCAAGGCAGCTTTCAGAGCTAAAATAAAATGGGTAGTATTAAAACGAGGGAATATAGAGATTCAAATGACTCATTGACACCCTTTGGGTACGGAACCATAAAAACGTGGCCCGAATAGAAGTATTCACATTTTATGAAAAGCTCGAGGGACCACTTTTTTAAAGTCATTCTCTTCTAGGGTAAAGAAGTTGCATGATATTATATTAATAAATGAATCATCGTCATATTGTATGGTTTTGGGATATTAAATATGAAGAATCAGAATAGCAAAAAAGTTAAATTGACGTCACCATTACGAGGCGTTTACATGACTTTCAATTAGTTGTTGATATAAAATAACGTTAACAATTCTTAAATAAACACAAGAAGTCGCTACTCGCTCGACACATTACTATCTCGCGTTATCGAGAGCAACAAATTAAGGCAAACACAAACACGATAAAATTACATATTATCTAGCGAAAGTGAATAAGCGAAGGCAGAGATCTTGATAAAAAAGGGAACATTTGAAAAACAAACTGCCACCAATTACGTAATTATCTTCTTCATATGAAGCAACTGTTCAAGAACGTTTACATATAAAATTGAGTACATATTTAGGCATCAACGGCGTCATCAAATTCTATCTTGTAGATTTTACATCAAGTTCATTCAAAACAACTAGCTGAGGTGCAAAGGGTATTAGGCGCGCTGATTGGTCTATCCAAGGTTACGACATCGATTCTGGAATGCCATTGGTGGGTGGGGAACAAAGACTACACAGAAGCGGAATAGTGCTGATGTGTTGTCTGAATCTGTTCATCCTAAGATTTCTACGGAGTGGGAAATTGTTGTTAGCCATGTAAGAATGCATCAGAACTGTCACCGAAGACGATGGCGCTACAGCTTCATTATCTATGTCTCCACAGCAGCTTGGTTGTTTCTCACCATCATCTACACTTCCATCTATGCCACTGGAGCAATTACTGCGCCAGCAACGACGAAGAGCCTCACAAGTCACAGGGTATTTCAAGGAGCTGATTTGGTTCGGGTAGATATTGGTAGGGAGAAATGCACAATACACCCTACGGAGATGTCAGTGCAGGACTTAGTGAATCGTTCATTATCCACGTGAGATTTTTATTGGTCATTACCCCCCGATATTGATTTTTTGAAGGTTTTTACGGAAAAACATCGCTTAATGTTTTCCATACCACCATTAATCCTGCTGCGAATGGACGACCCCTTATAGTCCCCATTGCGAATAAGAATAACTGTCAAAGGACAGTATGGTCGGCAGAGCCTAAATAGATATGGATTGCATAACCATTATCAAAGTTTTCACTTACTTGAGCAATTGCGGAGACAGGAACATTAGTGTGTCGTTGATCAGCTTGAGGAGGGCTCCGAAGAGGAACTGGCCTCCGAAGGCGAGGCATAGCGCTGGCAAGATGGAAGCTGGCTTCTTTTCTTTCTCAGGCTTAAAGTTCACGCTGGCTGAAGTCTTGCGGTAGGTCGCTTTCGTGCCGTTTGCCCTAGAAAATAATTCTCAGTCAAATAGGACACAAATTTTTTCACTACTGCCCAAATTGTGTTATGTATCTATTTGGGTAGTATATTTGTATGTACGTATGAGAGTTTCTTAATTAAACCTTAACACATTTACACCTGCACCAATTTTGACTTGAGTGGGATCTTTAGCATTATGAATTATCCCGAGTGTCATAGGCTAGTCTAATTTGACAAAAAATTAGGACATAATAATGATATCAGACTTTACTTCGTCTAAAACTTGTTGGGCAGATTCTATAAATATACAACAATACTATACAATATACCGTAGTTAACTAGAAATACCCATTAGAGTGACGAAGCGGATAGGAAATAGAAACACGTGAGTTATTCGGGCATTCGTGTTTATTTATTTACTAGTAGGCCGCCCCTGCTTCGCACGGGCGAAGCCGGGATATATAGCCTATGTCAACCGGGGATAGTGCAGCATCCCAACAGTGAAAGAATTTTTCAAATCGGTTCAGTAGTTTCGGAGCCTATTCAATGCAAACAAACAAACAATCAAATCTTTCCTCTTTATAATATTAGTATAGATTACGTAGCTTGTAACAATAGTATGTGACATTCACGTACTGCCTCATAGAAGCCTATGTCCAGCAGATAATCGATAGCGGCTGAGATGATGATAATGATTATGTGCCACAGATACTGGCCGATGTCTTAAGTTATTAAATTAAAATGATGTATTATTAAAAGATTCTATCCGTACATTTTTCATTATAGCATAGTGACTCGTTTTTGTGAAAACCTTGACACCTAAAGGTCAAAGTTCAAAATAGTGGAATGCATTATTTTTATACTGCCCGCCTCTCAACTTCTCTTCAAATACACACAGATTACAAGTCTCGTTTGGTAATGTAATTGTAATGGTTTAAGTTTTAATATTTTTTCTTTTTCTCGAGGTGAAGATTTTCGACATAAAAGTAGACAATTTACAATTTGTATTATAAGGTTTAAAATGCAGCATGGTTAAATTTTTGAGTTTTTATTATTAAGTATTTTCTGCGCTGGGTACAAACCCAGACCCTTTGGGTACGGAACCCTAAAAAAGTGAACCGAATATTTCTTATTTACATTATATGAAATGCTACCGTACCTGCACTACAGGCACGTACAACTCATAGGAGTTGTCCGTGCTTTTGTGTATCCCTAAGGAATCATTAAATAGGCAAAACGATGATACAAAAGCGACTACTTTTGACATTACATGAAATGCTCTCGTAGCTGGAGGTACGGACAACTCACAAGAGTTGTCAATGTCTATGTGTATCCCTGACAGGGAATCATTAAATAGGCACAACATGGTACAGAGTGACTTATTTTATTTTAACGTTTTAATGTCCATCAAGTAACTTTATCATATTAATTTATAAAGCGTTATTTATATAATTAGGATTTTTTTATTTTTTTTATTATAATTCACTAGGAAAAACATATCCAACAGGTAAAATTAGTAACAATTATATACAATTAGTATTTACAGGCCTGTGAAATATACTAAATATACTAAACCACTGGCATATTACTAAATTATTTATGTACCTATTTCATTTATTTCCTGCTTCTATGATATAATAGGTTTTAGGCAGATATTTTTAACCTACTAATATTATAAATGCAAAAGTTACTCCGTTCGTTTTTAAAGTTTCATGGCTGATCCGATATTAATAATATTTGACAAGTAGATAGATATTAAGTAGGTAGATATTTGGATATCATATCATCATAATGGATGCTTTTCACCCACGATGGAACGGAGAAGGTATATACGTTTGTGGTCTAACTTTGTGTTTGCATGTCTGTAACCTGTTTTCTCCAATAGCTGGATCAATATAAATTTGTTTCTTAATATTTGAAAGCAGGTTTCATTGCGGTGCTTCTTAGCTATGTTTGATCAAAATCTGTCAAGCGGATTGAAAGTTATGAGCTATTTTCGGAATTTGAGTTATTTACATGTAACCCTGAAAAAGCGGGCGCAGCTGGTAATCAATACATTTCTTATCATAATGAAAAATGATTTTTGTATTCGCGCGTGCCAAATTATCACTGTTATCTACCATCATAATCAATAAAGGTTATTTATAAGTCTTATCATTGTTATCAGTTATTTTTGACATAATTGCTTACTTGAAACCGGGAGGAAGTACGAATATTTTGTTTATGTACGTCACATAAATGTATCATTCCATACAAATTTCAATGGAACTTTATGGAATTCGATACCGTAACGTAAATAAATATTCGTACTTCAGACTAAGTGCGCGAAGTAAGAATATTTATTTATCGAGTCAGCGATTCGATATGACATTACAGGGTTACGCAGAAAGGGCTAAGCCGAAAAGGGACCGGTATACTCATCATTATGAACAACTGATCAGACATGAAATATTGTACACGCATTCAAGTGTCAGTTTAGAACAGTGCTTTTCAACCTGAGGGTCGCGACTCCCAGGATGGTCGCAAAGCCTTACAGGGGGGGTAGCGGGTAAAAGAAAAAGGCAAGACGTGTAGGTCTTACACTACAATTAAAAAAAAACTTAGTGTGAAGTTTTTCAGTTGATATTTATATCTCAAGGGAAATATAATTAAATAGGTATTTTTAAAATCACTGACATATATATTTTATTATGGCCCTGGGGATCGCCAGATTTTTTTACTTGTAAAGGGGATCGCGTATTCAAGAACGTCGGAAAACACTGGTTATTATTTTTTGGACTACCTCGGATTGTATCGTGTACCTGCTGTTTTGTTCATAAAAGTGGATTGTAAACGCTTAGTGCGTCTGAATGGAAATTCTACTATAAGAGTTTCATGCGTCTGGTATCGTTATGGAATTGCTGCCGGTATGCTGTGTTGTGTGCGAACAAAAGCGCTAACAGTGGCGCAGCTCTCGGAGGGCTAGATGGTGCCGTGCACCGGGGCCCTCAAGCTCAGGGGCCATCGGACCCTGACCAGCAAACCTCAAACTAAACTTGCGAAAATTACTCAGAATATAAATAACAAATTGTAACACGACTTGGCAACTCATACACATACATGTATTATGTAGCTTTGCACCTCTTATTCATATAATTATAATAATATTTTTACTTGATAAAACCTAACCAGTTTAGATAGGGCCCCAATTTTTTTGCACCAGGACCTTTGCTTTCCTAGCTACGCCACTGGGGGTCAAGACAAGAGCCACTTTCTGTTAGCATTCATATGAAAATGACATTGTCAATGACAATGTCATTTTCATACAATTTCATCTTTCCGCAGGCGTTAACGCTAACAGTGAGTGGGTCTTGTCTAACCCCCCTGAGTGCTAACCCCCGTCCATGCTGCGCTACCGCTACTACTTCATTTAGTATGTAAGTGTAGTTGCCCTAATTTAAAGCAGATACCTATATACTACTCGATCTATCTACATATTGTATCGTTATCTGAATGTATCGAGCCAAAGTACTCGTGCAGACATAATCATACTCGTAACCCATATTGAACGAATCGGTTATTGATCTCAATATAATTAAAGCCCGCATCAAGCTAGCAGAGTACGTCACTTATCTAGAACGATGTCTAACTCCAACGAGCTTCTGGGAACCTAAATAAATAATAGTACACATATACGGATCGACATAAGGTTTCGACAAAGGGCAGGGCTCCATTAAATCGCTCGTATGATATATTTCGCACAAAAACATCATGCCAAATGACTGACTTTCGAACGAAATCCCAAACAAGTCACTCGTATCACTCGCTACTCGCTAACGCAACCATTAAACCATTTGAATTTGCTTTCTATCAATAGAAAATCTTTCATTTAGCGAAATTATACGATTTAAAAAATCGAGCCCCAGGAGTCGTGTAGAATTTTCCTAATTAGCCACGAGCTGAGATGCATTTTATATTTTGCAGATCTAGAGCAATAATGTAGAATAGGATACAAACTATTATTATAAACTGTATAAAGCGTGTTATCGACACTATTATCGTCATCCTGTTAGCTGGATTAGCTGGTCCTATAACAACATGCATTTTGGAAGGCTATGCGCGCACTCTGCGAAAGTCAGTCGGGCGGGTCGTACTTTATTATAATGTACTTAAATCTTGGCATTGTTTTGTCAGCCCGTCAATTCTGTGAAATAAGTGGGCTGTCGATAACGGTGAGGCGTAACAAGACAGTGTCAATATTGTGTATCATACGAGAAGTATAGTGAAATACAAGCTCCCAAGGTTTCGAAAACTACATGCCTACGAGGCAGGTAGATTATTTATGGGGTATAGATATCCGTTAAGAAATAGTTTTGCAAAAGGGACAAAATTATTACGTTAACTAATATTTTTTTATTTATTTAAAATAATCATTTAGGCGTACATCATCTAGGACCAGTGCTTGGGAAGGCAAATCCAACGAACTCAAACTCGACAAGGTTACGTCGTTTCGTTTAGGAGTTCCTATGGGCCACCTTCAGTCTCCATCATCAGACCAGCTCGATGGTACCATAACATTGCATTGTCACCGAACTTGCATAAGTATGCAAAATTTGACCTCAATCGGTTGACAATAACTGGTCTAAAATTCAGTTGCAAAATTTGTCCCAGTATGTGTGGTACAAATTTTGCATACACTAATAAGGGCAAGTTAAATAAAAGCTTGCTAAACAGGTTAAAATTTTATAAGTCTACGCGTACGAAGTCACCGGCAACAGCTAGTTCTTTAATAAACTTTATAGCAAAGTTAATGTAACCTATCATGCAGAAATGGTTTAAAATAACAGTCGCGGAATATAGCGGTCGCTCCAACTCGGTTTAAATTGACCGGTTTGTCGGTTGGGTTGTAAGCTGGTATGACGCTTACTATCAGGTAAGGGACAAGCTCGATTCGATTTCAAAAAATAAAAACGTTTGCCAACTACCGCGATAATGAGGTTTAACTCTTACTGATAATTATTTTTAGCTTGTTAAAAATAACCACGTTCTCGAGCTCAAAACTTCGTATTTGTTGGTAATGATTCATTAGTTTGAGCGTCTAGGGTCAGAGTACAAGGCAAACTCCGTTAGGTACTTGTCGGACAAGTTTTCACACTTTGTATAATGGTAACTAAGGGTCTTGCACACGGTGCAACTAGCTTGTGAAAGTATAAGCGGAGCATATATGGGGTGTACCACCTGCATAATGGCGCGGATATACTTTTTTAAATCCCGATGCAAAATGGGGGGTATCAATTAAATAAATATTCGGGACATTTTTGCACACACGGTCATCTGACCCCAAACTAAGCAAAGCTTGTGATATGGCTGTCAGAGACTGATATACATACATATATAGTTTTAAATACATACAGTAGAATTCATATATAACGACTTCGCTTATAACGACTAACCTATTTTAGCGACGATATTGTTTACTCAAATTAGGTTTCATAATAAATGTACTCAAGAAATAATCCTGCCGTTTTGTGCGTCATCCGGTTAGTACGACATAGTATCGCCGGTCCCTTGAAGGTCGTTATATCCAGATTCTACTGTACTTAAATAGATATAGACACCCAGATATAGAACACATAAATGTTTGTGCTAGGTGGGAATCGAACCCACGCCCCCAAGCTCAGAAGGTAAGTTCACTACCAACTGGACCAACGGGCTATCTAAAATCAATAATATGCGTGAATTAAAAAAAAATTACTGCGTGTCTGTGACATCGTAGCTCCCAAGTGGCTGTTTAGTTTTTTTGTTTGAAAGGTGACTTGATCGAGTTAAGTATGATTAAAGAAAATTTGTTTAACCGTTCGAAGATTATTAGATATTTATAGTTTTTTTTTTTTAATTTTCTCTTTGTACTTGTTTATTAACCTGTTTGATCGTAGTGCTGGGCAAATCTTCATTTCACACGCTACATTGCTAGCCGAGACCAGTCACGACAATTCGTGCTTAAGTCATCTCGCCAAAGTTTTGGGGCCTTCCTAGGAAGACCCTAGGGTCTATGCCCGTCTCCAGGCACCCAATGCGTCAAGACCTGTGCCCACTATTCCGAGTGCACTCGACAGACGTGACTCGCGCGAACTTTTTAAGCACGTGGATTTTGACAAAAATAAAACCAAATAATGGCCTTGACAGCTGTTAAAATTATACAATTCGAAAGGGGGTTTGCGTCGGTATATCCGCATTTCCTTACATGGCAGTTTACACGATGCACACAATCTGCGCAAGTGTCTCAAGCTGTGCAAACTACCTGCGCTGTTTGTACCGACAAGTTGTAGATACTGTGACGTGAGTACCTACTTGTGTAGTCTGACTGGTAACAATAGAGTGGGAGGACTGATAGATTATGGTGGTGATAAATAGTCTTGACCTTCATTAATAATGATTATGATTAATAAAGAATTCTGAAACTGTATTAGCCTAATGAAGTCTTATTATGATTTAATTTTAATGGCATTAGGAAAAGTAAGAAATATTGCCTACTTCCATTGATAAGTTTATTGAAATTGCTGGTTTTGGTATAAAAGTTACGGAGTAAAACTCATCGGAAACCAAAACGACATCCGCGATGTTTCGGTTCCTTTTATTTTTTGTAAAGCACAAGTCATAGATTTCATCGTAATGTATTTACTTCATCATCGTCCCAAATCAGTCGAATGTTGGACAAAATGCTTATCAATGGCACGCGTCATCCTAGTTTTAAGTTTAACACTTCAAATAAAAGTTGAATCTACTCACATTTCTCGTTTCTTCAAAGACCTTTCCCAGTACTTGTCGAATCTCTGGACAACTTCCGGCGAAGCGTCTTGAGGGTTGAGAGCCCAGAGGTCTTTCTCAGTGAGAGCTCTACGGAAACCGGTTAGGGCCAGCGGATCGAACCAGCTGAATGTCAGCCGGCTGGGAAACCCTGCAGCTCGCTCTGGGCATTGGTTCTGGTAAAAAAAAAAACATATGTAGGTTTAGTAATTTTTAAACTTTCGCGATTTGAACACATGTTTGAACACATTTTTTGTTAATACGTGATAACATATTATGTAGGTTTAGCATAAAACTGTTTTCATCATCATTATCGGCCTATCATGTACCCACTCCTGGGACACAGGCTTTCTGTCAGAGAGGATAATAAATAAATAAATATTCGGGACATTTTTCACACACGGTCATCTGACCCCAAACTAAGCAAAGTTTGTGATATGGCTGCCAGAGACTGATATACATACATATATATACAGAGTGTAAGTGGAACACTCTCCAAGCCAAAAGAAGGTAATTGTACTCATCATTATGAACCACTTTTAGTATGGGACCAAATTTGAAATCGCCAAAAAAAAAAAAACAGCTGTTCCATACATTTTGTCGAGTGTCAATGACCGTTTTCTATAGAAAAGTTGATATTTTTTACGCGATTTCAGGGCTGGTCCCATAGTAAAAGTTGTTCATAATGATGAGTACAATTACCTTCTTTTGGCTTCGAGAGTGTTCCTCTTACACCCCGTATAGTTTTAAATACATACTTAAATAGATACAACCAGATATAGAACAAACACAAATGTGCCGTAATCCACCATGCTGGCCCAGTGAATGGTGTGTTCTTTGAACTTTTTGAGTTTCTTGGACATATGTACCGGTTTCATCACGATGTTTTCTTTCACCGTTTTTGAGCGATGGCATCGAACTGACATCATTTATTTAGGTACTAAATAAGTCATTGGTGCCGGGCTGAGGATTGAACCGGGTGCCGTCAGATTTTAAAGCGCACATGCTACCGCTCGGCCACCATTGCAATATTGTGTTATATTAATTTAGTTTGTTTGTTTACACTTTTGTAGAAGCAAAAACCTATACATAATTATAGTGAACTTCATGTGTAACGGGTTTGTTTTTTTAATAAAAAAACGTTGTATTTAATTACCGTGAAGACTGAAGAGAGAAAAGCCAGGGGGGCTTTGTATTTTATTTGTATACATATATATATACATATAAATGAAATGATGTTTGTTGGTAAGCGCATCACTTGAGAATGTTTGGACCGACTTGGATACTTTTTGCTTTGATCAAAAATACATTTTGAATATTTTTTGTTTTAAAATGTTCGTAATAGTCCAAATTAGGTTATTATCGAAAGAAAAATTGAAAGTTTCCCGGAACTTTTTCAAATACGGGAAAAACAGAACGTCTATTTTCTATGAGATTTTTGTATGAACTCAAACAAATTTATTGAAATTTGGACAGGACAACTTCTGTCTGATCAGCTAGGTATAAATAAGCGGCAGATTTCGTAGTATTGTATAGAAGTATTTCAAAAATCCATTGATCGAATACAATACAATCCGTAAACACAATGTGATGTAACCGTCGACATAATAACAGATACTACACATTTGTCAATGGACATATGTCCGTGAACCAGCTAAGCCCAATTTGTACTCATAATATGTCGGCGTTGGTGATTAGTGCTTCAACCAAAATAAAATGAATGGACGGGCCCTAACCATTGAACTTGCTCAGTAAAAACGAGTCAAAACCGACGTACATATACTGAAACACCTAATTATAAAAATGTACAGTATATTTGTTACAAAAATAGATACCGTTTTTTTTTGTGTATTTACACTTTGGGAAAGCATACGAATGCATAATTTTGTCAGATGTTTCGTTATCACGTAACAATAGACTCGTGTTGCACTTCCTACGGCTAGAGACTGACTGAAACGAAGTGAGCGTCGGCACTCATTTTGTAATCTTCAAAACTGCGCTTCTACTGGCCCCGTCCATTCATATTATTTTGGTCGAAGGATTAGTGTAGACCATAATTACCTTTTCGTATTTATAAGGCGTGTCTCTCGGCGGTAGGTCGGCGAAACAGTTCAGAATAAACATGATCACTACTAGTGCATAGTACACCATGTAGCTCACGAAATGGTACCGGACGTTCTCGTCTTCGCTCAAGTTGTTGTGCTTGACGATCTCTGCCCGGAGCTGTGGCAGCCCTGCGAAGAGCAGCATCAACCAGAAGAAGAACAGCACCCCTGACGATCTCAGACCAAACTTCCTGTTGTAGTACAACAGAGTGGCTGATAAACCCTGGAAAGATGCATATTGTATACTATTTCATGCTAGGACAGATGGGTATAATATATGTCAACATTAGAAACTCACTCAGCCCACTGTAAGGCATCCTTCATTTTTCTCACCGGCCAGAGCTATCGCTCTCTTTCGCATCGGGCCATGGGTTTAACTTGAGCGTGACTTGCTTGATTGTGACTATGACTTGTTTAAGGACTTTATATGGTCATGAAAAATATTTACATAATGCCCAAATATTTTCGCAAAATTAGAATAATATGTCAGAGTGCATTATCGTCAATGACGAAATTAGTCTTCTACGATCATTGATTATCGTGCAAGTGGTCAATAGATTACACTTTGGGAGCAATTTTTTTTATTTCTTTCAGCTCCAGAATATTGTAAAAAGCTGAACAAATACCGTTAATTCTTATCACTTTTGCTAGGGTTTTTAAAAGTAACATTGTAACTGGTAGTCGATATGCTACAGTGAAATATTATAAGTTTTTTTTTTCATTCAAACCATATTTACAAGGTTTTTGAAACTGTCCGAGCTAAAAAAAACTTTGTGAGAGTATAGTAATAATTATTACTATTGTTCGTAATAAATATTAATGTAATAACTGGTTACACTATTCATTCTTGGCTTTAGAAGTGTATATTTAAATGATTGAAGAGTATTCGTGAGTTGTTCGGTATTTGGTAGCCTTGAACTTTTATTGTATTTTTTATTATTTCCTCTGTGAGGAGTTTGGCGTCACACTCCTGTGCATTTGCCAGTGACAAGTATTAAATTAGTTAGATAAAATGAAGTCAAACAAAGTAAGTCGCGGTCAAGTCAAAGTCATGCCTTATTAAAGTGGAGACTTTATAAGAGGCTTTCATGGAGCTTTGGAAACAACTCGAAAATACCATGTTTCACCGCGTTATATCACTGACCCACACTCGAGCACGTCCACAAACACTTAAGAGGCTTATTGCAAAATGAACCGTTAAATTTTAAGTATTTGTATTTTCGGGCATAAAACGAATAAATAAAGCCGTAATTTTCAAGACAAATATAAAATAAGTAAACCATAACATATTTTTTTTTATTTTAAGACAGTAATTTAACGAAATCCATTCTCAAACTTTTCCTCCTAAAGTTTTACGAAAAACTACTTTTGTAAATTGGAAGGAACATATGGATATGTTGAGTTCCTGAAGCCGCTACATTCAATAGAAAATACAGATCTATTTAATACAGCAACTGAATATTCTACAGATCTTAATAGTTGAAAGAATAATTATACCAAAAATCCAGTATTCGATGCTTTTTTCGTCAAAAAATGTGATAGGACCCTTAATAAATAATAATCCACCATTATTACGCTTTAAAACCCAGAAATACTCAAGTTTAGGAAAATAATACAACGAGACGACATGTTTTTTTCATGCTGGCGCCAAAACTGTTTTGGCCTTGAACTTCTAGTTCTACATTTGTTGCCGATTCATTTTTCATTACATCATTGTAAACTGAGTTGGAACGCCAAATACTAAATTTGTAGTAGTTAGATTTTCAAACATTTGTGACATTCAATTTGGAGATTACTTTTAAACATGCTTATTGATGTTATATATGTAGATTATAGACAAAACTATGACAAAACAGCTAATAATAGACGTTATAATAAATAACTATAATATTCTTTTGTTATACCTCGTTAATCAGCTGAAATGTCAATTGATGTATGAATAATGTATTACAATTCATTCATAAAAATGTATAATGTATTCATCATCATCATCATCAACCATTCTCCACCCACTGCTGGGTATAGGTCTCCTCTTCAGCGCGCCATCTTTTCCGGTCCTGTGCTAGTCTTGTCCACTGCTTTCCTGCTGTCCTTACGATGTCGTTCAGCGGGCTGGTGGTCGGCCCGGTGGTCGCTTTCCGTTCCGCGGCCACCATTCTGTGACTGGTTTGGTCCACCGTATTAATCTCTACATAGTATAAATTGAAGTCGCTTTCCGCGTCTGTCTGTATGTCTGTATGGCCGCTAACTCCTAAACCACGCTACGGATTTTGATGCGGTTTTCACCATCAGTTAGATACATTTTCAAGGAAGGTTTATATATATAACTAGCGACCCGCCCCGGCATCGCACGTAAATTACACCCGTGCGAAGCCGGGCGGGCGGGTCGCTAGTGTATTATAATCAAAAAATCTCGGATTGTTGATTTTGATTATAGGACATAAACCCACGACCTTGCAGAGATATTACGTGATATTACCTAAGACTCGCTATCGCTACCGAGTCATCCCGCTCGCGCGTAGTTATCGCAGTTATTATTAACGAAGGTCATCATCATCATCATAGAAGACGTCCACTGCTGAACATAGGCCTTCCCCTTTAACCTCCACACTGAACGACAGCCTGCCTTTTGCATCCAATGGATGCCAGCGAAGGTAAGCTTTCAAAAAAAAAAGTTTTATTTATTTATTTAAGTTCACCTGCACTGTGTACTATGTTTAACTAACTGCAATTATTTTATTTTATCGCTCAATATTATTGCATGCTGTCTTCACCTGTAATTATTGTGATAATAAGTTATATTTTTATTTCTGTTTAAAGTTTTGATAAATTGTATTGATGTACACAGTGTCATCATAATCAGCCTTTTAACAGTCCACTGCTAGACTTTTAGCCTACCCCCGAAAGGGTGATTGGGCCATATCCACCACGCTGGCCCAGTGCGGGTTGGTGGATTCACATACGCCATTGAATTCCTTCTCCGTACATATGCAGGTTTCCTTCACCGAAAAGCCAGTGGTAAGAAAATCCGTACATATATAAGCTCCAAAGAGCTCATTGGTTTGAACCCGCAACCTCACGCTTTCAAAGTCTAGCGGTCTCCCAAATGGGCTACCATGGCTTAACTATTATTAAACATTATTAACACTCAATATAACACAAGTTTAGAAAAATAATACAATGAGGCAACCGGACTGTCAAGTAGCTAACAGACAAGACGGACTTGGATGACGGACCGCTGTTCAACCAACGGGAGAGAAAGAGAAAATTTTCTCTTTCCCTCACGTTGGTCAGACGGCGGTCAGTCAACTAAATCCACACCTCTGTTAGCATTATAAAAAAACCGGACAAGTACGAGTTGAACTCGTGCTCTGAGGGTTCCGTTGGACGGAACCCTCAGAGCGCGAGTCCAAAAAAATATGTAACTGAAGTTGAAATATTGAAAGACAAACTTAACTTTTTTAGTTGACAATAAGGTTCTTCCATAAATTCCAACTACAAAATGTAAGTTTGTAATAGCAAAATAATAATTTTTAAATGATATAACTTCAAACTTGTGACTTTCGGATTTATTCCTATATATATGTGCTATGAGACCTTGCCTTTTGCCAAATTTCATGATTCTAGGTCAACGGGAAGTACCCTATAGGTTTTGATTCCCCTGTGAAATCGCAAAATATGCGACTAAACGTTCATATCTTTTGATTGCGTTGACTTAAAACTTTTATTTTTTTACAGCCAAAAGAAACCGTATACCCACGTATTTAGTATAAATTTCAACTTGATAACTTTACGTGTTCTTGAGAAAAAGGGTCTTGACAGGCGGACAGATAGACGGACAGACAGATGGACAGACGGACAATGAAGTGATTCTATATGGGTTCAGTTTTTTTCTTTTGAGGTATGGAACCCTAAAAAATGATCGATGTGCAAGGTGGTATATAGGTAGCCAGCTTAGATGAGACAAAGATCGTAAGGTGGTGTGGTGGGTGTGTACGCATCTGGCCTAAATCAGGCTTGATACCTTTAGTCAAACTGCACGACATTGAGTAGCTTTACGTAATCTGCGTTATCGCCCTTTCTTGCATAATAATATATGGACTATTAGTTCATTGGTTTCTCAAGTTATATGATTATTTACGGGATATTTACCGTGGCAAGGTTGTAGAATGAGCTCCCGATATTTCGGCGCAGTTACATGCACCATGTTTACGGGAAGACTGTAGAATGCGGGTGGTTGGTCGAACAGTTAAAAAGTTAGGTGCAGACATAACGATCTACCCTCTTTCTTCGTCTTTTGCTACGGTTATCACTGGAACTCAAACTTGAACCTAAGTCCCGACGAAACCACACTCACTGTATCACTGCGTATAGTATTTTGAACGCGAACTTTTATTTTTAAGGCAACCTTATACTGGATTCCACGCACTGGCGAGTTGAAAACCATCACCTCGAATGAAATTCTGGCATTTCGAGATCTCAATAGTTTCTTTTAATAGCCTTGGTATGTAATGGCGTTCGGTGGACAGGATTTCAGGGTTGTGAAATTCAATCCAGTGGTTAGTATCATACCGAAATAATCATATAACTTTAGTGAAAAACCTTGATAGTTTAAAACAGTGTTTCATTGGTTTCGTTATTGATACTGCACCGCACTGATGCTAAGTAAACGCTAGAATGTAGGCCCTGCGACACAGGCGTCTCGCCTAGTGCAGGGACTACAAGTACTGTAAACCCTCATTAGCTTGCCTCGTTCCTGCCTACCTTAATGTATTAATTAAATTAGTTTTACATTAAATATTGCACATGTAACTTAGGTTAAGTAAGTGTACTGGAAAATAAAATTATTTGTTTGTTATTTGTTTGTTTGTTACAAGTTTCTTAGTGTGCGTGATGTGTGAAATTAGTAAACAGTGAGCCGCCTACTTACAGCTTCAACGAAATATGTATGAAAAATTGAGACATTTGAACATGAACGACGACTTTACTAAGGCATATCTCCCTTGTTTGTCTGATCTAAGGTAGCCAGCCTCTAAACGTTTTTTCCAATATTTTTTTGTGGAACGGTCACCTCTTTTCATAAGGTTGTTATTAGAAGATCCGTTTGAAATACCGTAGTGCTCTACCTGATTATAAGTAAAAAAGCCGCGCGTACTGATGTAATCACATTTTTTGTGGAATTTAATCATGAGAAGACTGAGGTCGCCATAATGGGATGCCTGAATCGGACGCTCAAGGACAAAGTTAAACATTTCAACTTGGCTTGTTTGCCTCTGCCTTCGTTATTTCCCCCGATAGTTACAATCCGGCTGTCTTAAAATCGCGAGTGAATTGGTTTCTTCTAAGCAAGAGTACTCCATCGAAGACCGTATCAACGGTGGCGGTCAAAGGCAAGCCTATAATTATTTTTTTAAGTTACGTAGAGTAGTTTTTTAAGATCCCGACCCAAAGGGTAACATCGGAACCCTATTCCTAGCCTACGATGTCTGTCTGTCTGTCTGTCCTACCTTTAAACGGCTGTATCTTTCGAACCGTAATAGATAGTCAGTTGAAATTTTAACAGAATATGTAATGTTACGGTGGATTAACTAAGAAATAATAAAAAGTCTAAAAGAAAAAACGAAAGGACCCCCCTTTCTTTGAGTATAACGAACCCCTTCCGGCTTACTACCCTTTTTGCGTAGCCCTGTATATGTAAAATTCTTGACTGACCCAATTTACTTACCAACTAAGTAGCTAGGTATGAAACATTATAGATATAGCCCAGTGAAGAGACTACCAGTTGATTACATTCAATTGGTTAACTGACGCCATGTGTATCAATAAATTAGTGGCTAAGGGCAAGGAGAACCTCCAAACTCCCCAGTCTTGGGCATTTTTTTTTACAAATGTTGCTTTACGGGATAGAGACTTTCAAAAAAAACTCGGGCATTATGTGCGGGTGATGACTGAGTAGGAAGTATTATAAATAATTTCTTACTCAGTCGTTATTAGTGTAGAAGTTCCGAAGTTGCGTGAAAAAACTATTTTTTAGGACCATATTGTTATTATTTTTTGGATTTTTTATGCTCGGGGTTTTTCTACGAGATCTAATCAGAAATGAGGAGATCCGTAGACGAACGAAGGTTACCGACATATAAGTAGCCCACCGGATTAGCAAGTTAAAGTGGCAGTAGGCAGGGCACATAGCACGCAGAACAGATGGCCGATGGGGCCGAAAGGTTCTCGAATGGAGACCACTGACCAGTAAGCGCAGCGTAGGACGTCCACCCACGAGATGGATAGACGACCTAAAAGAGACCGCAGGGAAACGCTGGATGCAGGCCGCTTCCCTATTGGTGATCGATGGGGGAGGCCTATGTCCAGCAGTAGACGTCCTACGGCTGAAATGATGATGATGAAAACATCCCGAAAAGACAATTTGGAATACCGGTTTAATTGGCAAACGGGTAGTGTATTGTGGGACTTGGAAAATATGATACTAGTCATTTTAGGGCACTAGACATTCCGACCAGGGGCGGATCCAGCATTTCATTTGGGGGGGGGGGGGGGGGCATTCTGGCAAGTATAGGTACCTTTGAGTATGCTGTGTAAAAGTGCATCTGAATCAAATCGAAAAACTGAGTCGAATGTATGGAATTGCTAGGTGTTTTGGAGGGGGCATGGCCCTCATGCCCCTGGATCCGCCAATGATTCCGACATGACAATTTTGAATACCGGTTCTATTGGCACAACAGGTTGTGTATTTTGGGACTTGGACGATGTGACACTAGCCATTAGACATCCCGACTAGACAATTTAGAAAACAGACACCAAGCAATCCGTCACTCCAGTCAATGTAACCCTGAGACATTTGAACGTAGTTGAAGATAGAAAACGAAACGGTGCTGACGAATTTCAGAACCCTCATTTATTAAACTAGTGGTTATGATTGTGTGCTAAGGTTGACAAATTGGGGTTGGGTCAACCATTTAAGGGTTGTTCCAGGGTTAACATGACTAAGATGGATAAGAAAGCATAATAAGAAAGTGCTTTGTCATCATAGCACATTACACCTACACAAATTTAAAATTAAATATGTTTCGTAAGTTGTGAAATCATGATGCCATCTATATTAGGTAATTATCAAAAATAATAAGTGTTTTACTTTCAGGGTTGTTCGAGGGTTTACATGATGATGGTGAATGACAAAGCATAATAACTAAACACACCTACAATAAAATTAATATCATTCGCTACCCATTTGCTGACATCATGAAATATATAAAATAATTTGAACTAGATGAAGATTTCTTATGGGGTGTAGCAATCCACTGTTAAATAATTTTACGAAAGGGGCGAAGGTGCAGAAGGAGGTTGAAATTTTAGGTTTTTTTTTCTACGCGTACGAAGTCGTGGGCAAAAACTAGTCAACTATATTTTTTAATGTAATGCAATCACAATGCCTGTGAATGGGTGGTAAAAAATTACGAGTTTTTATCAGATATGACTAAGACAAATTCTGGTGCTTTAGTAATATGTTATTAAAAAATAATCAAATTATTTATTTATTGCATGCCCTGTCCAATACAATTAAATATTAATCTTCTTCTTTTTATATACATAAATATAAATACCGGTTTGTTAGTCTCGTTAAAACTCAAAAACTACTTGACCGATTTAAGTTTTTTTTGTTTGTTCGCCTCAATTCTGCTATGGTTTAAAAGAAAAATAAAATTGGAAAATTTGCTAGGAAAATTGGAAAATTTGCCAGGAAAATTGGAAAATACGGGAAGTTTTTTCCATGAAATTTGGACAGGACAAAAATTTTCAGGTCAGCTAGTAATTTATAAATTTTTAAATTAAAAATTTATGTCAAAGAAATGTTTACATTTTTAAATCTACGTTCACACTAATTAATGCACAGACAACTTCACATGGTCGCACAATAATATAGACGTGACTGTGGAGACAGCCACGTCTATATTATTGTGCGACATTTTTGTGAGAATAACATCAGAATGGTCCCATCCTGACCATTCTGATGTTATTCTTGGGATTTGGTTGACCAAACTAACCGTATGACTAACGCGAGAAAAAGAGAGAGAAAAATGTTACTCACTATCTCCCGTTGTTTGGACGGCGGTCCGTCAACCAAATCAATACATCTGTTAGGGCTTTAACTCCATCCCCCTGTTTGAACCTCACATGATGAAAGGATGACCCCTTTCTTCAAGGCAAGAGTGCTCCATCGTAGACCACATCATTGCTTAACATTATGGTAGCAGGTACATCACAATTATTTCAATAAAATAATATTTTTTAAAAATACTTACAAACGTCAGTATCTTTATGACGGGCGCGTAATAATCTGCATTGAAAACAGGTTCCCCTTTTGAGGACATGTGCACTGCTACACCGAGGTCCACCAGCGTGAGGACTATCAGCAGGCATGTGAGGATCAACTTGGTGATGTTGAGGGGGTTCCATGGTATATTCCGCTCTTTGCTGTTGAAGATGTAGTAGCCGTCAAGGAACCCAAACACCCACAGGTATATGCATGGCGTCCAAATAAGTACTGTCTTCTGGAAGCAGTCTGTTAACTCTGGGTTCTCTGTGTCCCATGACAATGAGGTATTCTGTAACAAAATTTAAACATTAGTTGTAGAAAACTGGGTCATACTTAATTTTAATTACTTTTAGACATCTTGTGTGAAGAATTTCTTAAAATAATAATTATAATAGTTAAAAACTAAATACATGCTTAAATTAAAACAAACTATAGAGGTTTACTAGAAGCCATTGAAGCATTCCACTACCCTTCTTCTGGCTCCATCATCAGATCAGCTTAATGTTACCAAATTATTGTGTTGTCATCCAGATTACATACAGGGTGTAAGGGGAACACTCTCGAAGCCAAAAGAAGGTGATTGTACTCATCATTATGAACCACTTTTAGTATGGGACCAACCCTGAAATCGCGAAAAAAAAAACCATACATTTTGTCGAATGTCAATGACCGTTTTCTATAGAACAGCTGATATTTTTTTCGCGATTTCAGGGCTGGTCCCATAGTAAAAGTTGTTCATAATAATGAGTACAATTACCTTCTTTTGGCTTCGAGAGTGTTCCCCTTACACCCCGTATAATCGCAGTTTCAAATTGACATGACAATAAGTAGGTTAAAATCGACTTCCAAGATTTGTTTAAATACAAATTTACAATACAAGTGAAGCTAATAAAAGGGTGTTGTAGAAAATACATAAATACAGGTAGGTCAGATCGGTTTCTTCTAGGCAAGCATGCTCCATCATAGACTGCATCATCTCTTAACATCAGGAGAGTTGGCGGTCAAATGCAGCCCTAAAAATTTATTTTGAATGTTTTTCTTGATTCGTTTTTTAAATAGGTCTTATGTTTATGTAGTAGCAAGGATGAGTATGTGTGTGTGTATATGAGTCTACTCTAGTCTACGAATCTTTGGTAGTAGGTACATTCAATAGTTGTTTATAAATATGACTTAATCACAGAACTTTAATTGTTTTTACCCATATTCATTTTGATACCTAACACAAGTTGATATAAAACTTGGTATTTTTACCCACAACAGACGGTTCTGTCGTGGGCCAAACACATTATACCTTCTCCATATAAGGTATAGGTAATGTTTTTGGGGTAAGAGGTTGAGTATATTATCTGTTGCCATTTTTCACCAAAATGACTGGACCTATTTTAATTAAAGTTTTGTTATTTGAAAGCAGGTTTCATTGCGGTGGTTTTAGCTTTGTTTGATCAAAATTGGTTTAGCCATTTAAAAGATTTATAAGCTTTACTCCAAATTGGATGTGGATTTAAAACTTGTTTATACTGTTTTTGTTGTTTGTTGCTGATTATTTTTTTCGCGATTTCTGTTGCTGCCCTAGTAAAACATGTTCATAATGACTGGTACCCCTGCCCCTGCTGATAGACCCCTTCCGGCTTAGTGCAATCCTATCCGCGTAACCCAGTATATACAAAATATATCAACATAATAGAATTATTACATCATGGCGAGCTTCTTGGTCTCTTACTATCTCACAGGATGCTGCTAAGCAATTCCAAAGGATAATAATTACGTTAAGTTTGATAAGTTGAAGACATGTAATACTTCCTGGAGCTATGAATGTGAAACATAATACTCGGTTCAAGTTTTTTAGCTCTAAAAGCTGTAGTTTTATTATAGAAAGCTGACTGAAAACCATATATTCTGAAAACTTTTACTTGGTTTCTGAACATAAGATTAGAGCTTAAGTAGCCAATTTGCAATGAACAGTTTTTTTTTTATTTACTTCAGACGTGATCATCCTATTGCAGGGCAAAGATCTCCGTTCCTTTTTTCTACTCCCCCATTCTACAAGTGAAATTAAAAATAAAATGCATGCATTTGGCTTTTTGCAAAGTTATTGCAGTTGTCAGAACTAAAAGAAAACTTGAGATTGGATACAATCAAAAGTATGAAAAAGCATAGCTAAGCTTGCTTACTTGCCAAACAAGTTATTTAAATTATTTCTTCAGAACAGTTAATGAAAGGTTTGTAGCTACCTGGGAAACTTTAGAATTAGTTGTTAAATTATATAACTGTGCTAATATAATAATATAACGATAAGTGAAGGTAAATTATTATTTATTAGAAAACAATCAATGTGAAATTGATTCATAGACTTCATAGTGTGAAATTCTAAAAATAATATATTTTAGGGGCAATTAAATTTAGCACATTCTAATAAAACTGGTCAAGCAGGTAGATGCTCGAAAACATCTACTTACGTGAGATGAAGATACAGCAATTTACTATCCCTGATATTCTAGTTCCCCTAAATTCCACAAGCCAATGTAAAGTTTTAAATCAAAGGCTCACTTACCCAAAATGTGGAACCGCAAAAGTCGTCAAGCGTGGAATCGTAAGACATTGTCACAAGTTGTGTTTTTTAGATGTTGTAACTTCCATAAATTCGGCTTGCTTGGCACTGTGCTAATGTCTCAATGTCCTCGTTTTTTATAGACACTGGTGTTTTATCAGAAATATTGCAAGTCAGTAGATAGGTAGGTAAAAAGTTATTTCGAAAAATACAAAGTGTGCTGCCGAACACCGAAGCACCACACCACCACATACACACACTCACAAAACCGCCGTTCGCCGAATGAAGCAAATAAAATAAAAGCGAATGACCGATCATCCGATGACGGGATGATTTTTGACATGGATTTTTGACAAGAAATTGCCACAGTGTTGCTAAAGTAAATATGTATGTAAAAGCGTAGGTTAAAAGTAACGCATTTAACAGTCCAAAGTAAATGGAAGGCGACTTGGCATCCTATGTGGCCATCTTACATCTTACGGACATTTAAACGCATGTGATAAAATCGTTTTATGTGGTATACGATATTATTTTTTTCACCTGAAGTTCATTTAATGAACATTTTCATCATGGTAAGATTGAATCAAACAATATTTTAAATGCACGAGCGAAACGGACACATCTTTGAACCATATTAAGTCAGAATTTTATAGATATTATACTAAAAGCTGTCGAATGCTTCCTTCATAGATATACTAAAAGGGATAGGCCTATGTTCAGCAGTGGACATCTTCTGATTTTTTATATATTTTTTTACGTCGGACTAGGCTAAAATTTGACTGCGATCTCGCCTGATGGAAAACGATGTTGCGGTCGAAGATGGAGCACGTTTGCTAAGTAATAACCTATTAACCCTAGACTTGAACACTCCACGATTGTAATGCTGCGGAAACACAGACAGGGGCAAGGTGATGATGATGATGATGTGGAACAACAGGACAAATTAGAACACTAAATCATGCGTTATAATGCAAAGCATGGATCATCCTCAGAGAATATCGAACAGACTTTAATAAGTAAGCGGGTAATAATTATATTGTAAAATTGTGTAGTAAAATAATGGTTATGGGTCAAAAGTAACTGGTTCAGTTACATTAGTTTCGTGCTGGCAATTCTGAATTATGGGCATTGCTAAGGAGTTTTGGCGCCAACGTGGAAAAAAACATGTCGGCTCGTTGGATTATTTTCTTAAACTTGTGTATTTTCGAGTGTTAATGTGTACTAAATGGTGAATTATTATACATTCAAGTGCTCGTAAACGTGCTCGAGTGTGGTCAAGTGATATAACGAGGTGAAACGTGTCTTTTCGTGTTGTTTCCAACACTCCATAGGAGCCTCTTGTAAATCTCCACCATTTTACATGGGCATGAGTTTTACTTGACTGTGACTTACTTAGCTTGACTCTGACTGTGACTTGTTTGACGCTATTATTAAAATGTAAACTGTATAAAATTACGACTAAAGGACATTGAATCCACGGTCATGAAAAATTTTACAAAAAAAAAGGCATTGCTATATATTATTCATAGACAATATTACTTTACAGTATGTGGCAAGACATATTTGTATGAATTCAATTTCTCTGTCTACGGAATTCAACTAACATTCAATCTACCGGAAGTGGTGCATCCCTATGGAGAAAATGTGTCACTGTCACAACGGTCGTCAAACAAACAAATCATTCATTCAATACTTTTCATTCGTTCAATGGCCGCTACAATTTGGCTTTGGCGTCTGTAAAATGAGTTTATCTTATTTCTAGATTTTACAGCATTGTTAAATCTTTCAGAATTGCAGAAGTTAAGAAATTCGAAGAGCAATATATTACTAATTATTTATATTTTACTTGTAGAACATAATCAGAAACGTATATTGGTGACAAGATAAAGTTGTCGGTGTTTTAGAATGGCAGAGTATTTGGCTGCTATTTTTGGTACAGAAAAGGACAAGTAAGCGTTATTTCATTATTATTTGATTAATTTGACCTGATTATATTAAATAACCAACAATAGTTCGTTCACAATCGCTGAAATGGAACAAGTCTTAGGTTATGTTTGGGGTGTCTGACATGGCTATAGTTTTGGATTTATGCAAAACTAGATGTGCCATAAAGCGCTGCCTATTAGTTTTCATTAAAATGTGTGAATATATTTTTCCGGCTACTAAATCTACGGTTTTATACAAATCAAAATAAACAAGACTAAGTACTAACCCAATTGTTTTTATTCCAGAGTAAATTGTTCGTTCTACTTCAAAATAGGAGCATGTCGCCACGGAGATCGGTGTTCGCGTATTCACAACAAACCTACATTCTCGCAAACTGTGCTTTTGCAGAATTTATATGTTAACCCTCAGAACTCCGCCAAATCTGCTGATGGCAGTCATTGTAAGTAAACGATGTAACTATCCCATTTGATACTAAAGCAGAGTCTCTTGCGCCCAAAATTTAACAAAACATGTTAAGCTAACATCAGGTTTATTGTGGGTGTCTGTTCATGATTCGGATTGTGAGTTTAGTTAGATTTTGGGTGCAGGAGACCCCGGGTTAAGAGAGTGTCTAACAAGTATATTAATAAATTAAAACCAAAGAACTTTTCTTCAAAATGAAATCATAAATCATGCTGGCATGAAGACAAAACACCTCACATATCAAAATTGGTCAATCCATTTAAGCTTAAAGAGGTGTAAAAAATACACACATGCATTAACCCAAAAAGCATTACCCTCTTTGAACAGTAGGGTTGCCAGGGAATGTAAGGCCAGGCTTGAAATCTTCCTTTGTTTACATTAGTTGCTGTTGTCGTGTCACAAATAGCAAAGCATATGCTTGCATATCAAATATAGCATACTTCTACATTGCAGATCATTATCACCACAGTGTGGTGCTTTATAGAATGCAATGGTTAATCCTACTTCCAACTGACATCTAGGAATCCAGGTCTAAACCCTCAAAACCTAAAGTTCTGAATTAGAATGCATTACTGCATTCATAATATCTCTACTCTGCTCCTTTTGGGTTTGAAAAATGCATATTCCTGTATTTCCACTGATTGATTGTCAACTCTAAGACTGTTGAAAATCTGTTTTACACTATCACGGATGCTCACTAAAGTTATGTGATAATTTACGGGATATTTACCGTAGTTCCACATCTACATCTCATTCCACAACCTTACCACGGTAAATATCCTGTAAATAATCATATAACTGTTGAAAATCTTTCACACAATCCATCAATATTGTTTTGGGTTGCCCTTTATCTAGGAAATTTTACGTATCATTAAGGCTCCCTCTTATAAGGGTACACTTTGTGGCCATGCAGCACCAATGGCATCCTGTTGACAAATATAATTTTTTTATATGAGGGCACATAACTAATACATAGTAATCTTTTCTTTTTCCAGTGGTTGTCGCCAATGTATCTGATGAAGAAATGCAAGAGCACTACGACAACTTCTTTGAAGATGTGTTTGTTGAGTGCGAAGACAAATATGGTGAAATTGAAGAGATGAATGTTTGCGACAACTTGGGAGACCATTTAGTGGGCAATGTTTATATCAAAGTAAGTATTTGTAACATAATGTCTTTTTATCAAGTACAGTAAGTACCTCACTTTAAGCGACCTAGCCTTGCGCTAATTCGAACAACGAGATTTTTAAAATTCGCGCTAATAATACAATCGGGCTAGGAGCCGTGGTAGCCCATTTGGGAGACCGCTAGACTTGAAAGCGTGAGGTCGCGGGTTCAAACCCAGGGCCCGTAACAATGAGCTCTTTGGAGCTTATGTACGGATTTTCATACCACTGGCTTTTCGGTGAAGGAAAACATCGTGAGGAAACCTGCATACATACGGAGAAGGAATTCAATGGCATTGTGAATCCACCAAACCGCACTGGGCCAGCGTGGTGGATATGGCCCAGTCACCCTGTTGGGGGTAGGCTAAAAGTCCAGCAGTGGACCGTTAAAAGGCTGATTATGATTATGATGGATGCAATCGGCCTATTTAACACCTGTGGGCTTTGAGAAGGCTTTTGACTCTGACAAATTCTGGGCTGTTCTGGATTTTTTACAGCAATGCAGGCATTGACAAGTGTAGAGTGATTAGACCTATACTGATGTCGGGGATGTCAGCAGAGCTGGTTGTTGACAAGACTGTTCTACCCCATTTCGCCAGATTGTGGCGTGAGACTTGTTGGGTTTCTTCAAGTATTCCTGGCCTAATGGACGGATGGGGCATGGATTCAAGCATCGTCCTCAATGCATATTTATTTCCGATTGCAGTTCCGCCGTGAAGAGGACGCCGAGAAGGCAGTGAATGACCTAAACAACCGTTGGTTCGGCGGCCGGCCAGTCTATGCTGAGCTCTCTCCCGTCACGGACTTCCGCGAGGCCTGCTGCCGCCAATACGAGATGGGCGAGTGCACCCGGAGTGGCTTTTGCAACTTCATGCATCTCAAACCAATCTCAAGAGAACTGAGGAGGTAAGGCTTTGATATTTTTAACCACAAATACACACTGTAGTCAGTGTATATTTGCGGTAAATTTTAATGTGTACGAATCAAGAAAACCTAACAAATCTTAATTAATATTATAGTTTAAAAAACTAAAAAACTCAACCCAAATTCGAGGGCTCCTCGGACTTGTAGCTCCACTCAAGAGATCCACCACCCTCTTCTAGACTCTTATTAGTAGATTAGCTCACTGATACCAAATTAAGGTATTGTCATTCTGATTACATAGTTAAAGTTTCAAATTGATACGTCTATTAGGAGTAGATTAAATTCGCTTTCCATACTTACAAGTGAAACTAATACAAAGCGTGTAAAAAGTAATTTTGTATAGGCTTTTGTGTGGCTGGCTAGCCCAAAAGTATTGAGTTTTTTGTCTGAGTGTTGTGGAAAGAAAGGAAAGATCCCAAGTGGAACGAATACATGCAGGTTTCCGATGATTTTCTTCACCTAGAAGCCCATAAGTATGAAATCCGTACATAAACTCCAAAGAGCTCATTGGTACGGGCCCGGGATTTGAACCCTTTCAAGTCTAAAGTCTGCTTCTTTTTAGGTGTCTAACATAGCTATGTAAACTAACATGGAGTTTTAAGACCAATGGCAGCTCTGAATTTCCTCGCTTCTGAATTCTGATTGTCATTGGTTGCCTGTCAGCCATATTTGTTTACATTGTTGAACATCTAAAAAGAAACAGACCTTAGCGGTCTTCCAAATAGTACCATGGTGTATAACGGTGCTAATTCTTATTTATGATTTGTTGTCTATTGATTTTACTATTATTAACATTTTAATTTAAGCGTTGCTGTAAAATGACTTGCCCCGTGTAACGAATGTTATAAGGCCAATAAATAATTCGGTTCTATTCAATTATTCCAGATATCTGTACTCGCGCCGTAAGAGCGGCGGCGGCGGTGGCGGCGGGGGCGGGGGTGGCGGTGGCGGTGGTGGCGGCGGCGGTGGTGGCGGCGGCGGTGGAGGCGGTGGCGGTGGCGGTGGTCGCCGGTCACGCAGCAAGTCGCGCGACAGACGCCGTCGCTCGCGGTCGCGCGACCGCTCCCGCCGCGAGCCGCCGCGCAACTCGCGCTCTGGCCGCTACTGACAGCGCTGCGACCAACAAGCGGTGCTATGCAAATGAACACAAGGACTCTGGGACGTATACGGACCAACGCAACAAGTAATAATGTTTACTGTTTATTTAAAATTATTGAGTGTTTTCACATTACGCTTTGTTCTACGTGATCGTGATGCGGCAAAGCCATGGTACATAGTGCTAAACGAAGACACTTTTTGTGCCGACACGGCACACCCAGTACCAATCAAGTGGAAGCAACTGGACACAGTCTGCGCAGAGAGTGGCTAATTTTATACTGTTTATTTAGAAATCATATATTCATTGGTAGCTTGTATCCGACACAAGACACAAAAGTGTCCACGTTTGCGCCCTGCCTTAGGAGTCTTCCTTTTACATCTCTGGTTTTGTGAAATGTCATGGGACAGTAACTTTTCTACATGGTGTTCAGATCTATGTTTTAAGAAAATATGCATAACAATATAATGTAAGTAATGTAAGTATTAGGCAAACTGCCTGCGAGGAGTTGCTAGCATATTTTCTTAAAACCTAGATCTGAACACCATGAAAAAAAGTTGGGTTTCAACGCGTTTAGTGGCAAATGTATGAGATAAGCGAATTTATGTCTATATCTATGGGATCAATGTAGTTAACACTCCGCTGAGGCAGAGTGGGGAGATAATGACCATAAAATATAGGCTTCATCGCATGCATGGGACGGATTACATTCCGCTGAATTCATGCTAACTTCTTCGTCCATTAATCACGAGATGTTTTTAGTGTTTAAACCCTCCTCCCTTATTTTTTTTGTACAACGTATCTTAAAATTTGTCTGAATATTATCTTTTAATACAGGTATAATCTAAATTACTTCTGGAAAATTAAGCACCTTGATAAATTAGAAATCGCGCGTTCAATGAAAAACCACTGACCCCCCCCCCTCCCCCCCTTTCGAGCCTCACGTGATTAATGATTAATGATCCCTTACACCATTTTTAATATTGATATTTCAAAACGCGAGTCAATAGAGTTCTAAAAGGTCGGCAACGTATTTGTGATGCCTCTGGTGTTACAAGCATCCATAAGCGACGGTGACTGTTTACCATCAGGCCAGTCTGCTTGTTTGGCATTAAAAAAAAAATAACCATTACGCCACTCTGCTTCGATGGAGTGTGTATCGGATCGGCTAATGTGAAAACACTCATGCTCAACTAACAACCTCAGATTTAGTTTGTATTCACCATAATTTGTGTTACAAATTTTATAAATATTTAAAACGTTAAAACTTTCGTTTCATTGAGCGATTTCGTTTGTGAAAAGTAATTATTTTAATAAGAAAATGTATAAATCAAACAGTTACTATTGTAACAAGGTAAATTTGGTTCATACTAGGGATTTGTTAACCTTTCTAAGTGGTCAACCTTTACAGCTCTGTATAAATACATACTTCCAAATTGAGTACTTTTGTAACACCATTAGTCAATGTAGACATTTGAATGTTAAATACTTAACTACTACTATACTATTTATACAAAAGCCACGTAAAAATCTGAAAACGGATTATGTGCCTAGTTTTTTATTGAGGCTAAGTGGCACATAAGCAATCACCTCATCGGAACGGTTTAAAAAAGGAGTATTACACCAAGCTCTATACTTGGTCCAAGTTTTTTCCCCTGTCACAGCTGCAGTAGTAGATTGTAAAAGCCGAATAAAAACTCTAAATTCCACGCTAGCTTTTGTTGGTATTTTGGACGGAAGATAGGTAGCCTAGATATACTACAGTGAAATAAAGAATGTTTCCATTCGACTTCTAAAGGTAGCATCCAGAGATTAGCGACCGCGACCGGCGACCGCAACTGGCGACCCACACTTCACGCGACGCGGTCGCTTGCATTGTTTAGCACTCCATATAAATTCATACAGAGCAGTGGGTCGCGCGACGCAGCCCCAGCCGCCGGTCGCGGTCGCCAAGGTCGGAATGCTGCCTTAACAATGTTACTGCAGTTGTCAGAGGTAAAAAACTTAGACCTAATATAGGTGATTATCACATATAGGTGATTAGTAACCTTACACTCCACCTTGTACAAACAATCAATATAAACAAAATACCTTGTACATGTACAAGTCACTAAAGTTAGTTTATATAAATATGGCAGATATATCTTTCTCTTTATTTATACGAGTAGTTTATGACAGTAAAAAAGAAGGTATTCTAAAAATACACCACTTTTATATGAACAGACTGAGTATTGTAAAACGGGGTAAATAGAGACGAAACTTAAAGAGATATTTTTATCGTACCCTACTATTTCCACATCTAAGAAATGCAAAATGTATCTAAAACAATAAAAATTTGGCACATTTTTAATTTAGTAAGCGTCTGAAAATCGTACAAAAAAAATACTTCCTAAGTTTGTATCTATATGCCGTTTTTATTCACTCAGTTTTACCAGTTTTTATTTATGGCTAAAGTGGCTTAGGCAACATAGTTAAATGCATTATAAAGATAAGTACAAGTACAATACATTGAATCTGTTTGCAAATTTAAAAAAATAAAATTTCAGCTCTGGAAGTATGTCCCTCAAGATCGTCATATTTTGTTCACAAAAAAACTACACGCGCTTTTGCGGATTAAAATCAGCTGACGTAACTGTATTTTGATGCCGTTTTAACAGCGGCGTCATATGATAGATGATATTCAATACACTGAACACCGCGTACTAACTGACAGGCTAATCCGCTAGGATTGTACTGCAGTGAGAATTGTGCAAAAGTGCACGTATATGAATTTAAAAAAAACAGTGCATGAAGGTAATGCCGTGTACAGACATAGTGAACGCACACGAGTCTCGAGTTGGTGTAGTGGCATGTATCGGTTGCAACTTGCAATGCAACTAAACAACCGTCTAAATCAATATAAGTGGGTAAAAAACAAGAAACGATAAAATACTTTTCATCAAATAAATTAAAATAAATGTCATTTTTATAACAATTATTATTATTATTGTTAATCTCAAAAAAAAAAATTGTTTGAATTTCTTGGTGAGAAGTACTTACTCCAACGAGAATTGATAAAAATCCTACAAAAAGTACCTAATCACTTTTTAGATTTGTAATATTCTTAGTAGTTCTATCTGGAACTAAATTTGCATGTCCAAATTGTTCGACTAGCCAGTATAACAAATTGGAATATTTTTGTCCAAACAGATCATCGAACTATTAGTAGAACAGAATGGAATAAACTGATAATTTTGAAACAGGTGAACAGATTTTCACGAATCATAGCTAAGAACACTTGATCAAGACACCTTTAAAAAAAGCAAACAACAAAATAAAAATGAGCGTTTGGGTGCTACGATGTCCACATGCAGATAGATATACTGATGTTTATGTGTAATTTTTGTGTGAAAAGTTTTACACTCGAGTTTACATTTTAAAAACCAAGTTTGTTTTTGTTTGTAAATAAAATAACGTTGCCATAGCAAAGAGAAAAACTAACCCTTGACGTTCTGAACGCGGCCCGGCGATGCTTTTATGATCGCCCGTATGCCTTCGCTCGAGTTCGTTTGCTAAGTCTGTACACAGCATTACATAAAAATAGTACATACTTGTACTTTGCCCTAGTTTAGAAACAACTCGTCCTTGTACATAACTGTTAACTTTTTATTCTTACCAGTTATTTTCTTATTATTTTCTTAAGTTATTTGTGTAGTACCGCGTGTAAAATAATACTGCAATAATACTGTTGAAGTTCGTGTTATTGTGGAGTAGAAAAGTTTTTATGTTCATTTCTAGGTTAAACATAAATGATAAGTTTTAATTTGAACTATACGGTGTATTTGCAGTAATTTAGCATCTCCAAGTATATTTGTAAGAAATTGTGTATGTTTAATAAAATCATATGATTACATTTCCATATAATTGTTATTTATTTATATACCCAGTTATGCATAGACGCACTATAAAATAACCTGTAAACCGAATAATGTTGCTTACCAACCATTTAGGGATTTTAAATAGTAAGTAAATCCCAAAAACATTTTATAACATCATATTTGTTGATAATAATTAGGTAACCTTTGCCGAAGTTACCTATAGAAGCCAACTTGTTTAAAAGCTATTAGGAAATTTCATAAACAAGTAGCAAATAGAAATTTCGTAGTTTGCGTAACCGTGCATCGTGTCTGTGTGCGTAAAGGTAGCATTTCAACAATGGCGACCGGCAGCCGCGGCTGCGTCGTGCACCTCATTGCTGCAGTATGTACCTATGAATAGTATGAATTTATATGGAGTGCTAAACAATGCAAGCTACCGCTAATGTCTTCTGTGCTATCCCGTCGCGCGATGTGTTGGCGTGGTCAGCGAGCGACTGCGGTCGCGCGACGCTACCGCTCCAGCAGTGCAGTCGCGCATAGAGAACATTATACATATAGAGAAACAGTCGCGCGACCCAGTGACGTTGCACGTCAAAATGGCGCTTTTAGTGTCTTAAAACCCTCATCTTCTCATTATCTATAAATAGAATAAGTCGTTATTCCATTTCCGAAAAAAAAATGTGTATCATCGTCTTCTTCCAATAACGGCTACGTACTCTTCGTAGTAGTCGTCGTAGAAAAATATTCCGATTATAATTATAATTGAACAAACAACCCTTCGTAATAAAAACTACGAAAAAAATGGCGGTCGGTCGCTGTCGCTTCAAGACGGTCCCCAATATCGTATAGCTACTGGTGGCCAGGCAACCAACAGTGCAAGTACCAAGTAAAATGCCATTTGGTCAGTACTCGCTATGGTCGATTTTATGGCATTTTATTGACTGGCTTGGAGTAGGTAACCGGCTTAATCTTACGTGAGTAATTCCCGTGTAATATAAATAAAATGTGTGAAAACGATCGCGAGCGATCCGTCTGTCGACATCGAGCGTCGCCGTGGTCGCTAAGATCGGAATGGTACCTTAAACGTTAAAAGAGCATTCACCACAGTAGAAATGTACCAAGCTTTTACGAACTGTCCCTTTTGTTTATTACAGTGTTGCAGGGTTGGATTTACGGCCCCGAGGTCGAGTTATCAAACCAAATTAAGTAAATAATGAGCGTTAAGCTCGCATAGTTAAAATGGGGGTCTGCGCAAATAAGCTTTGTTTTAATTAATAATGCTGCGTCCGCAGAGAAATGTGAGCATCGAGCATTTAATAACATTATGGGATTTGCAAACATTATACCATTAGAATAGGTCTCTGACATGAAAATTGGAACTTAAGAACGATTTACAGATATCACGCTATTATAAATATGTTCTTACAGACCGAAAGCAGCAGCGCACCACATGAGCTGCTCCGCGGCTGCGCTGCTCAAGTGACCTAGCCTATAATAGTACAAACCCTAGGTACCCTAACCAATGGAATTTTCTCTTCATATTTAGAAAGTGTGAGTCAGACTCGCCCCGAAAAAACTGATTTCTTTTATTTAGTTCGGGATCTTTAGCACGGGCATGACTTGCACTTGGCCGGTTTTTATTATTTGTTATTTTACTTCAAAGTGTACCTATAGGTACTATTTTCATGTTTGACGCTTTCTACGTATTATCGTTTTTACACTAGAGCAAAGAAAAATGCGTTTATTGTACGGGATCTCACTTTTTTATTTTATTATTACATATTTCTTACCATTATGTGACAACTGGCTCTCCTATGGACAATTTTTTTTTACCCCGATAGTCGCAGTAGTTTGTAATAACCTGAATGAAAACCGAAAAATTCTGATAATTTTTGCTAGGTTTTTGAACGTGAGATTTTCGTTAATAGCCGTTATACTACGGTGAAATATGAAAAATTATAAATAAATAAAAAAGTGTCTTACAACGTTTTTGCAGCTTTCGGAGCTAAAAAAAACTTGAGCTTAGGTATACGTGAGTTGTAATAATTACCAATTTAAAAAACTGACTTCATAGCATTAGCAAAAGACGCAATGGACAACATTCAATTTTTTCATAGAGTCAAAAATTCGAAAACCATTTAGAGATTATCCATTGAAAACCCCACAAAAAAATAAAAAAATCTATTCACTATTTTTCAAGTTATTTGAAAAATAAATAAATAATGGAAAAATAGGATTAACGAGCAATAGTTAATATGCCAAAAACTCGAATTAAAAAATATGAATCTATCTTGCCATCTATTTCTATTACCCCGTAATTGTTCAAAAAATTTTAATTGATAGGTAGTCTTCATGGCATAACATCTTGTTCCATCTACATAATATGAATAAATAATAAGCCTAGATGATTAAAAGAACATTAAGTTGTGGAAGGATCATTAGAAATTACTTACGCCATTAATCGTTAAATAAAACTTAAATATATTATAAATAAATAAAAGCCGTGGTAGGGAGTATTTGGGAGCCGTGGAGCCGTATTTGGGAGACCGCTAGACTTGAAAGCGTAAGGTTGCGGGCCCGGGCCAGTACCAATACTCAATAATTTATTGCATAATTAATCAATGAGCTCTTTAGAGCTTATGTACGGATTTTCATACCACTGGCTTTTCGGGGAAGGAAAACATCCTAAGGAAACCTGCATACGTACGGAGAAGGAATTCAATGGCGTATGTGAATCCACCAATCCGCACTGGGTCAGCGTGGTGGGTATGGCCCAATCACCCTTTCGGGGGTAGGCTAAAAGTCAGTGCAGTGGAAAAAGGCTGATTATGATGATGATGAACACTTAAATAAATGGGAAATCTAGTTTTCGTCCTGGCATCCCAGTACATGTTGTTTTGCTATTTGATGTTGAAAAATTTGACATGCCCTTGACATAAACTTTTTTCATATTCGTCTGGCTGTGCTATAAATAGCTATAAAACCTATAATTTATAATATTTTTAAAAATTATTTTAAAATTAACTATTAGGTTAAAAATAAAACTGAAAAATACGTGTCCAATATTTTTTCATAATCTATCAAATAAAAATAGGTAGTTAAAAAAAATTAAACGTTGTCCATTACGTTTACCTACTTAATAGACAGCATTATGTCATCCAAGTAAACCAATTTTCCAGTTTTAAACTACTGATATGATAATACCGATTTCGATGAAATTTCTATGGGACGAATCTGAGTGTTATTTCCAAATAAAATGGTTTATAAAAGACGAATTAAGAACCCATCCTATTTTGAAGTTGGTTTAAAAGGTAATAAACATAGAGAGGCCTAGTATTCATCGCACAAGACGTGGCGGAAAAATACGCCTATAAATAATAAAATAACTATCAATTTTAAAAACCGACTTCACAAAATAAGTAAATTACGCAATTTCGGTTACTTGGCTGACATACGTAGATAATATTGTCATCCAAGTAACCGAATTTTAGCCAAACTACTAAACCGATTGTGATGAAATCTCTATGGGACCAATCTAAAAAAATAAAAAAATCTGGTTCATAAATGGCGGAGGTCTGACAACAAACGTTAAAAAAACAATCGAATTGAGAACCTCTCCTTTTTGAAGTCAGCTAAAAACTAAATATGATAAAATATCGTTCTTTGTACTTGGTACTACTGCGTAGTTCTTCTGAAAGCATCTAGGGTATTTTTTTGCCCGTGGTACTACCAGTAGGACTATAACAAGTGGGCGTCACCGACCAAAAATTCAACCAATGTTATAGAATCAATCTGTCACGTAGTGTAAGGGTGCCAACATTTTCAGGCCAAAGAAACAACAGTAACCTTGTGTTATATTTTCTTTATGCTGTAGCGTACTAGGGCTCCGTGACCGAAATATTCGAGAATAACAAATTAAAAGGTCATTTTTTTTCCTTCATTGAGTTACATTAAGTCAATATTGTTCCCCGTATACTGTTTCCCAGAAACTGTTGTTTTTGTCGTCAACGTTTTGGACACAATTGAAGTTGTTATATCCGATGGTATAGCAATACCTTTCGGTGTCCGTGAAAGGCTCCCATTTGTCCAAGTCGTTGGTTGGCGTTGGGTTTCTGTAACATTAAACATACTAAGTACCTAGCTACATACAGTAAACATAGGTACTATTTTTCTTATGCATAAACGCTGAAGAAGGTAGTCTTGGCACAAAGTTATTATATCACAGATTTGTATCAGGTTAGATGCCATGAGTTCTCCCTCACTGCGTGCCTGTTTCCTATCTTTTAAGTTGGATCAGGGTTCCAACTTAATGCATTTTGATCTCTGACGTCTTGACAGCGGTAGGATATAAGTTAAAAATTACCGACTTCATGGGAAGTTCAATAAACAGGACCTATCCCTGAATTTGCTGTCCTTATAGTCCTTGAGATATTTTCTTAAAATTTAACTGGTGGTCCCAAAATATCCCTTTCAATAAAATAAAAACCCGTTTACAATTTCCGAAGTTATCGTGTCACACAAAAAAGACTGTTGAATTGCGAACCTTCTTTGATATGGAAAAATAAAGTTGAACAAGCTTTTATTTAAATGATGCTGTTAAATTTTGTTTATACGTTTTTATTTTGGTGGCCATTTTAAAAATATTACAATATTGGTTATTGCATATTATATTGTCACCAGGCAAAATTTCAGCAAATTTGGTTAGGTTCTAATTCATCTTGCAAGATTTGACCTAAAAAACTTATCAAACATTGCAAGCTAAATGAGAGCTTGTAAAATTTTCTTGCTTTTGCGCGTGACACTTCTTGTCCGACAATTTTTACCAAGTTTTTTAACAATCTTTCTAGGCTGTCGTTTCGGTATTTAAAAAATCCATTTTAAGTTAACATGGGAAGTTAGTTTAAAATCGATTTTTCGAGCTAGAGTTGAATATTTATGTATACCTAGTTATTAAATATTTATTCTATTATATATAAAAAAGTAAACACAGCACAGATGTTACCAGGAACTGTCACTACTCACGATTCTTTTACGCTTATTATACCTACCTCATCGAGTTTTGATAATAAGGGGGTTATATGTTGGGTACCGTACACCTTCGGCCAAAATAAAATGAATGGACGGGCCATAACCATTGAACTTGCTCAGTAAAAACGAGCCAAACCATCGGACAAATACTTCAACCCCTAATTATAACCATGTACAGTACATTTGTTACAAAAATAGCGATTCTTTGTTGTGTTATTAGGTACACTTCGGGAAAGCACACGGAGAAATAATTTTGTCAGTTCGTTATCATGTAACAAAAGTCATGTGTTGCACTTCCTACGGCTAGAGACCGACTGAAGCAAAGTGAGCACCGGCGCTCATTTTGTAATCTTCAAAAATGCGCTTCTTTTGGACCCGTCCATTCATTTTATTTTGGTCGAAGCCGTTCACTAGAAACTACTAGTTAGGTATTATAATAAGTCCTAGATATTTGACAGCTAGAAAATGTGCTGTTATTATGTATTATAAATGATCGGAAATGTAGGTGGCTTGTACCTATAATAAAGCAGCTTGTGACGGCCATAGCCCACATAAAAAAATGATATAAGTAGGTATCTGATATAAAAAATCTGGGTGTCTTCAAGTCGCGAGTAAATTGGTTTCTTGTATAGGCAAACGTCCTATAGTTGACCGCATCATCGCTTAACATCAGGTTAGGTGGCGGTCATACGCAAACGTGTTAGTAAAATAAGTTTATACCCTGGTTTCTCTATTTAAGTATGTATTTAAAAATATATTATTTATGTATATCAGTCTCTGGCAGCCATATCACAAGCTTTGCCTAGTTTGGGGTCAGATGACCGTGTGTGCAAAAATGACACGGATATTTATTAAATTAACTCGGGCACATATTGGATCCCAAAAAATAAACAGATCCTCTGATATGAATAAACAGATCCTCGGACTTTAATGCGTGATTCAAAACTTGCGTTGAAATATTTTACCCAATGGTTTGAGCTCACGTTTTTATCTAGTTTAATCGCTAATATTTATAGGTCTGCTTACCCAGTTCTGGCAAAATTACTCCACAGCCCTGTAAAACGTCGCATAATACTTTTTGATTCTTCTGACAATGGGATTTCTAAGTTTGTTATGTTGAATTGGTAAGGTAACTCATCCGCGTGACACACGCCTTCTAAGGATTCCATTTTATAGTGTTTTTTTGTGAAATTCCTCTCAGATTCTACTTCAAACTTGTACAGGTATACGGGCATAGATGTCCGTCGGGAAAAGTGCCGCGCAAATCTAACTATATTAAACACAAAAAGCTTATCCGTTTCTAGATTTGATACTTCTTGAATCGAGTCCATAGTTATCTCTCTACCTCCGAAGTAGTGATTCCGTATTCTCTCATCAGCATCTTTAATCTTTTCCGAAGGCCATTTCAGTTTGAGTTCTCTCGGTATGACGCTGCCAACCTTCGACATGAATCCGAGAGTATATGAAAGCTTCCTGGCTATTTCGATTCCTTCTCCAGACGTATATCCTAAAATAATAGGCACTTTGGCTAAGTTACCCCTGTTCAATATGTCAGGCGGTGGCTCCGTAACGAATTTTTCTATTCTTAGATGCGATTTCTCCAGCACGGGCCCGAAGAAAATGCTGTCCGTTATGTCTTCGTGATCAGATTCTATTCGAGGTAACTGTATATTAACTAGAGATAGAGCCGGTACGCCTTTTAAAAACTCCAACAGCTCGTGTGCATCTTCAGTATCTTTACCCAAAAGTTTCCCTAGCTGAAATGCTCTCTGTCGGCCGTAAATATTGTAGCCCCATTCGTTCAGGCATACACCACTTTGGCATATAGCTTTGTTGAAAAAACCGTCGCTCATTTTCGAAATCAAGTGATGGGATGTCGCGGCCGATCCGGCGCTGCAACCGAATATCGTAATATTGTTCGGGTCTCCGCCAAACGCGGCTATGTTATTCTTGACCCATTTTAAAGCCATGACTTGGTCTTTTAAGCCCGCGTTTCCGGGCACTTCTTCCGTGTCTAGGCACAGGAAGCCGAGCACTTCGAGCCTGTAGTTGAAAGTGACGAGGATGACGTCGTGAGCGAGGAAGAAGTCTGGCCCGTAGTAGTCGGAGTTGCCGGAGCCGGTGTAGAAGCCTCCTCCATGGATCCAGACCATGACGGGGAGGGGCAGGGACGGGGAGGGGTTCTTGGTGTATACGTTGAGGTACAGGCAGTCCTCGCTGCCGGCCTCTATGCAGTCCATGCGCTCGTTGTACTGTGGACACACTGGCCCATGTTCGGTCGCGTCTCTCACCCCCTCCCATGCCTCCGGGGGTTCAGGCGCCTGGGAATTGCCAAGACCATGCATAACATGTTCTACACATGAATAAAAAGCGTGTACGTAAAGCGAATTTGCATTGAATTGAAACCATTTGCATTAATTTTCTTGTGATCGTTGGTTAGGTGTAAAATAGGCGGCATTTATGTATAGGTCCCTATGAAGGTGGTACCTACGTAATTAACACAAAAGTAGCTATTTCATTAATGAATGAAAAGGTATATGGCCCTATAAAAAGCACAATAATATCATATTGAAGATTGCTTCAGCAGAATACATAAAAATGTAATATGTGATGTAACAAAAACAAGCACATCAAATATACACTGAACGTAGAGGTACTATTAATATAAGTATTCCTGGCGCTCTAAAAATCTGTGCTTGTGTACAAGTCAAATAGCAACGTCACCGCATGTTGAATTCTAATGCGGGCGAGTAGGCACAGGCAACTGCTTGCGTATGCATGCGGTAGACATAAAAAAATGTTTAAGCGACGAGCTCTATCGGTATGTCTTCATTTGCGACTCACCTTGAATCTTAAGTTTCCGACGGGGGGCTTCGCGAATGGTATACCTTTGAAAGCCACGTACTTTTCTACGCCCTCGCAGTTAGCGCCTTTCAGAACGCCTTGTGTTATCCGAACCAACGGCATGGCGTCACTGACCCTGAAACCACGTAATCCTTATTTTATATATAAGTAGGTACCTATTTACTGTTCTTGTGAGGTTTTTATGATGATTAATGAACACAATTAACTATTACAGGTATTATAACTTTGAATAATTATTGCTGATTTATATTTCGAGTCGCGTGCATGACTTGTGCATGACAAAGGTTTGTTGGTTCATTGCCAGAATAACTTGTCAATTCATTTTATATTGCGTATCTGTTTAGTACGTTAATATTTTTATCTCGCTATTAACCTAGTTGCTATACAATCAAAACGAGTTAAAATTAATATAGGTAGATATATATTTACTTCTGTACCTACGTATATACCTACGTAAGTATATAATAACATAATAGGGAATAACATGTTAAGGCAATCACATTATTACGAACTATTTCATTAAAATTTGAATGTATAGTCATGAAATTAGATAGTCTATTGACCGGAGCTGTTGACATTGGCTGCTCTCTGAAATTCGCGTGCATAGTTGGCTACGTGAATACGCTATTTAGGTCTTATAGGTATAATATTTTTGGCATCGAGATTCATTACAGATACTAGGTACTTTATTGCTATTAACATATTATGTATGACCTAGCTTGGTACCTACGTCTTAGATAATAAAGACATACGTAGGTATAGATCGTTGACCTCGGTACGTATGTATACCTACTTAAACAAATTAAGGGCGCGTTTCGAATCACACCTTTTGGAGAAAATATAGCAACGAAAACTGTATTTTTGGCTTTCTGATTCTATGAAATAGAAAGATCTAAAGGAAATTCAGTATCTGTAATAAAAAAACACTTTATATTTTTTATTGAAAATAACGGCTTAAAATTATTTTAAAAACTCAACATACTTATATTAGAATTATACCTACAATTCACAAAATTAGTTTTTCATAATATATTCTACGAGGGAAAGTTTGAGATTATATTTATTTAAATTTTTAACATAAAATCAATAATTTTATTGTTATGGTAAACTTGTTTTATATTCCTCTTGACAGTTACGACTTTATATTTTAGTTTTGTGCCCTAAAATCCAGATACTGGCGTCGATTCTGTCATACTACTCACTAAACTAAACCAATCTGACAGGACTAAAATTATCTGCCTCTCTTTTCATTTTAATATGTGAGAGGAGTCAAATTTAGTTTAGTACAGTTAGTTAGTAGTACATCAGAATCGATGCCATTACCTAAATTAATTTTTTATACCTACAGGTAGAAGAAGATAGGTATCTTGAAATGACGATTACCTACATTTATAGGTATAAGGAGGGTTGCAGAAGTCTATGTTGGAAATATAATAGGTATCATCTGCTGGACTCGTTCAGGATTCAATCTCTTTTCATTTTGAATCGCGCTATTTCGCTTAATTTATTATTTTCATAAAGGAGGATTTCGATATTTGATCGTGAAATAACATTTTATACCGTACGTTAACGTTAATGGTGCCCATATGCGCTCATTCCTGCTTCTATGTCGGATTTTGGTTTTGGTTATAGGGCTGCCATTCATCCGGATTTGTCCTAGTTTTAGTTGCCCGGACACTTCACTTTATGTTACATTAGGTATTATTTATTTATTTTTCATAGTTGTTAGTTTAATTGGAATAATATTATGTACCTAGTAAGTAAATAAAGTATTACGCCATGGTGTTCAACTGTAATGTAATATTTTATGTGTAAATAAACTGAATTTGAATATGAATTTCACGCCCGTCGCGTTGCTTTAGCGTGCGTTTTCTATTCCAGCAATTAGTATACCTACCTACTAACTTATGCACTTATAATGATGTGGATATGAACGCAGCCTCACTTCAAGCTTCTCCTGATAAAGTAAGCTAAGTGGAAAATCTCATTTTCAATATTTTCAAGGGCGTTCATGGAAAAACCCTTAATTCGACAAAATGTCCGGGGTTTTCGAAGCAATTAAGGTGATGGCAGCCCTAGTTTTTTTGTGTAATTATACGTATTTAACCTACCCAGTATACGTAATTAAATTAAACCTATCCGCAAAATCTCTGTTTTTCTCACAGGCTTTTCTATTGTTTTTAACAAAATTTTACATTTAATTTAGTGTTGTGTAACTTATTTCTTAGGTTCCTCCATAATTTATTTTAATTCTGTGTCCTTTGAAGATACATATTTACAAATCGTTATTTCTTTATGAAAGTAAATTGTTACTTATTTGCTTCGAGTTGCGAACTTCTCCAAATAAAATATGGCGCCGTTTACTGGTATATAATTTCAAGGCATTATGAGATTTATTTCGGTAACAGCATTAACTTGATAAGTACCGTAAGCTTACAAAGGGGCTGCGGTTCACAAGGTGCTATAAATATCGCAATTTCGGAGGAATGGCGAGAGAAATAAAGAAAATGGCTTGATCTTAATTAGGTAAGTTGGTACTAACTTGCCTGAGAGTATTTATTTTCTTTATGCTTAGTTCTGCCTAAGCACTACGACGGCTGTTGGCCGACAAGCGTTACCTCGGCGACCTCTTTCTACGTGTAAATGTCATATTTTGGTAAATAGGAAACATTGCATATAGGCAGTCGTGAAGTTAATATCAAACGTGCTTTTGCTCCACTTATTTAGTGATCCAAAAATGTAATGCCCTCTGCCATTTAACAACTCTGTAAAGGCATAAGTTTGCCAACTTTCAAACAATTTGTTGTACTACTTACTAATATGTATAAAATGGTACGTAAGTATAAAGTTCATGCTTGTTTTATGATCCAGAATTACTATGTTATAGGTACATATCAATCAAAACAGACGGTCTACCAAATTAAAGTATATTAATTACTCTTGTTTTTTCTGATGTGGGGCCTTACGGACAACAGCTAATTGCGGCACCTAATCCGCTCAGTTGGAAAATCACGTGAACGTGAATCTTATCGCGCCCAGATACGGTTTGCGGTCGCGTGATTTTCCAACTGAGCGGATTAGGTGCCGCAATTAGCTGTTGTCCGTAAGGCCCCTGAGCTAATAGGGAATATGCATGTGTTTTTTTTATATTTTTAATCAACTGTTAACATCGTTATATCATAGTAAAAAATATAATTACAGTTGGAAAAGCTCAAATTAATTTTTAAAAAAATATTAAAAACGTCGAATAAATTTGAGCTGTATGAACGCCGCAATTTTTCGCGGGCTTTGGATGACGTCATAAGCCACGCTCTGTGTTTGTTTACTATAGAAAATACAGTTATTTCACACAGATTTTCAGTTTTATAAATATTCAGACCATGGAAGAAGCTAAAAAAACCGGACAAGTACGAGTAGGACTCGTGCTCTAAGGGTTCCGTTGGACGGAAACGTCTATAGAGCACGAGTCCAAAAAAAATACTAACTGAAGTTGAAATATTAAAAGACAAACTTAACTTTGTAGTTGACAATAAGGTTCTTCCATACATAACGACTACAAAATGTAAGTTTGTAATTCTAAACCAATATTTTTTTTATGATATAACTTCAAATTAACAACTTTCAGATTTATTACTTTATATGTGCTGTAAGATCTTGCCTCTTGCCAAAATTAATGATTCTAGGTCAACGGGAAGTACCCTATAGGTTTTGATTCCCCTGTAAAATCGCAAAATATGCGACATAAACGTTCATATCTTTGATTGCGTTGACTTACAACTTTATTTTTTTTACAGCCGAAAGAAACCGTAGACCCAAGTAGTTAGTATAAATTTTAACTTGATACCTTTACGCGTTCTTGAGAAAAAGGGTCTTGGCAGACGGACAGACACACAGACGGACAGAGAGACGGACAGACGGACAACGAAGTGATCCTATAAGGGTTCCGTTTTTTCCTTTTGAGGTACGGAACCCTAAAAACAATTTTATTGGTATTGTCTTGTGCCAAAGTGTACAAACACTACTAGAAATACACCCGATAAGTGTTTTTTCCCCATTCCAAGAGATGCTAAATTACGTAAACAATGGTGTATGGTTATGAGAAGAGATATCTCCAACATCATGTTTGCATTGTTGTGTAATTCATTTTAATGTAAATATGTTATATTTTGATAGCATGGTGTGATTTAGTCAGAAGTGTGTTTTGTTCCTATTTAATATTATGCACTCTGTACCAGTGCCGGTTTTAGCACTACCAGCGCCCTAGGCGAGACTTCTACGGTGCCTACTTTGACAAAACCAGTCTCAGTCATCGTCCTAAAGATTCCTAGTTTCACGAGAATGCTAAAATTACACTATCTAATGGAAAACAATTACAGAAACTCAACATAAAACTATTTTTCTATCAAACACTACTAAAATTGTATGAATATCGACGCCGATAAAGAAGATGTTGTGGCTTTTGACGTCACGTTTCGTTTCGACCAATGGTGAAGCGTTTCGCAAATTTGAATTTCCCTCTCATATTTTGCACTTTTTATTTAATATTTTAAGCAATTATAATGCAACTAAATAAAAAAATATTTTGTAGAATATAAAGTCAGAACAATAAAGATTCGGAAAAAAATTGTTTCAACGATATTTAAACCACATGCATATTCCCTATTACCACCGCTTATATAATTGATATTTAATTTTGTCGTCACCGCACGACTGACATACCTATACCGAGAGCAGTAATCTCGCTCGCAAATTTGATGTTTTTAGGGTTCCGTACCCAAAGGGTAAAAACGGCTAACCCTATTACTACGACTCCGATGTATGTCTGTCTGTCCGTCTGTCCTTGGCTGTATCTTTCGAACCGTAATAGATTAGCCAGTTGTTTTTTTAAATATAAAATGACTGTCTACTAATCTTTTGAAATATATGCTTAGGTCATTTTACGAGTTTTATTTCAAAATATTTGCATCCCAAAATGGCCGTAGCAAATTTTTTCAAAAGAATATTTTATGATTATAATTATATTATATGATTTTAGTTTTCATTATTATTAGTGTACATTAACGCTTGACTAGATAATTTTATTGTAATTATTAATATTTAATAGAAATTCTTATTATTTAATTAATGTAATGTACTTCTCATGATTTAATTGATGTGGTTGGTGTAACAGTGGGTAGCGCGATAGGCTTTCACGCAGCAACATTGGCGGATCCAGGGGGGGGGGATGGGGGCCATGCACCCCCCAAAACAACAATTCCATACATTTGACTCAGTTTTTCGATTTGATTCAGGTGCACTTTTACACAGCATACTCATAGGTACCTATACTTATCAAAATGCCCCCCCACCAAATCAAAATCCTGGATCAGACCCTGCCCAGCAAGCTAGTGTACAAATCCCAACAATGAGCTTGAGCAGCCGCCGAAGGAAAAGATCGCGAGGTTACCAAACCAACAAGGACCTTTTTAACCCACTTCAAAAAGAAGCCGGGTTCTCAAGCCGGTTGTTTTGTTTTTGTTTGCTTGGGTCCTTGCCATTTATAAACCGTTTTTTAAAAGGATATACTTTCTGATTGGTCCCATATAATTGTCATCAAAATCGGTTCAGTAGTTTGGGTTTTCAATCAAAACAACTGGAAAAAATATGCCATCCAAGTAACCAAAATTGCATATTTACTCATTTTGAAGTGTTAGTACTCTGCTACGACCTAAAAGCGACCGGAGGGAAACGTTGGATGCAGGCCGCTTCCCATCGGCACTTTTGGAGTTCAATGGGGGAGGCCTATGTCCAGCAGTGGATGTCAAAAGGCTGAAATGATGATGATGATGAGTACTTTGCTGGCTAGCTACCACCCTCAAGTTAAAAACCTGTCGCGAAGCACAATGGTTACCGTTAGCTTCGCTTGAGAGCCAGATTCCATTCCAGGCTGTGTGGTCGGATGGTAAACTTATTCGACCATACCATCCGGATGAGTTGTGGAAACAACCTGCCTGTCAACCTTAAATAATATTACTCTACAGTTTGGACATTCAAAACATATTTCATAAATTCCCTGAGGAATGAAAGGGTAAACACGTGGACGCGGCCTAATTTATCCAGAGAAAAGTTGTTTAGGTAAATAAATAATTTTCTATAGTAGTGTGCATCTCTCACCAATATCACATCAGTTTACTTGGGTAGGTAAGATATACCCAGCTGTATTGGGGTGAAGCCGGGTTATGTGAGATTGCACCTACTAAAACCCCCTCGGTGGCCGATCTCTATGCCAGACGGAGGGTACCGGGATCTCCATAGGAACGCACCGGTATCTTCCTAGCACACTGCCTGAAGCAACGCTCCCGGGAAATGCTCAGGGCATTTCCGTTTCTTTCTTCGTCAACAAAAAAAAATTATGTAAGTCAAACTTTGCCCTGATGCCGGGGCAATAGAATAAGGCACCGGTACCCCCAGCCTGTAGTAAGGTAAGGTAAGGCTACTATAAGGGGACCTCCAGGCTCGGAATGGTCAAAGTTGGGGCTCTGACTACCCGCTTAAGCAAGCCCCGGGAGAGAACGACAAGTTTGTGTGACCAACGTGTACCTTACATTGCTTGCCATGGTCCTCTAACCTGGCAACAAATACTAAAATGCCATTAAGTGGGCACACGGGCAGCGTTTTGTCCATACAAACGTATTCTCGTGTTTCCTCCCTGGATAATACCGCTAGAGCTGTATTTTTTAAAATAAAATTTATCTCCTCTATTGTCATGCTTATATCATTTACTTTTTCTTATAAGTTAACTACTATAAGAAATATGAGGCTTTAAAAAACCCAAAAAAAAATATTTTGTACCTCCATGTTCAGACGTCTGGCAAACCTATTTGACAAGTTTATAAAACAAAAATAAATGATAGAAGCATAGTTCAATCCTTTACATAACTAATAATATAAAAAATAATGAAATCGGCTTAGTTTTGAATGAGGAAACAGCAAAATACGAGACGACGATTTTGTCTACTTTTCGTATAATCAATCCGAGCTGCAGTTGTCCCTATTGCGCTCTACTGGGAGAGGCTTGAAGTCAGGGGACAGCAATAGATTAGCTAAATACCTATTCATCAAAGTTCTTGGCCGTGGTATGCCCTCTTAAATTCACTTTAAAAAAAAAAAAAAAAATTTAATTCGATCTGAGGTATTGTAAGCTCTACTCCGTACTCTACCACAGAAGACATAATAGTCTCTGCGTACTCTACTCATAGTAAAAGTTACTCAAAATGATGAGTATTTATACCATACATTTATGTCTCCGAATATTTCCACTGTCTAACCCTCAGATCAGACAAATATGGGAGATATGCCTTAGTAATTATTTTTTCACTGTACCAATAAACCGTTTAACGGTCTCTTATACCAAATTTGACGGTTTTAAATCAATTTTATTCAGTTGAATATTAGTACCTACAATATTTGAGCTGGAAAAAATGCATGTCACAGATTCATCTGTGTTTGAGTTTATGATTTGGATTAAAACAAGATAGAATAAACTTTCCTTGATCAAAAAAATATATCTAAAACAAAGTTGATTTAGTTTATTTTTTTCGTTTTATGCTTTAGAGCATAAAACGAAAAAAATGAAGCTCGTAACAACCTGGAAATTGCATGTCCTATTAAAAAAAAATTGGTTTGGATAGATTTTTTATAGTGAATAGTTTCGTTTTTTAGTGAAATTAAAAGCGTAAAAAGGTCGCGAGAATTTGCGCGCGTCGCGTTCAGTACCGCGCCAGGCGTCATCGAGGTCGAGTCCATGTTCGTTTTTGTCGTTGCACTCCCGGGGAAAATTTATGAAAAATGTATCCTCCTGACTCTTGCGTGGTAAAATACATCGTCGCTATAACTTTGCGGGGGCTGAGGGAGCGTTTTGTTGCCTACGCGATTCGGATAAAAGGCCGTTAACGCAAAAACTGTAATTTTGTACGGCTCACGTACTTATTTTTACGCACACTAAGAAACTAGTAGCGACACCAATGAACTAATAATATGTCCATAATATGTACAAAAAAGAGCGGCAAGGTCGTCTGTTAGGTGATTTTGACTGGGCGTCTTCAAATCATGAATCGGTTTCTTCTAAACGTGCTCCAACGTAAACCGCATCATCGCTTTTTTTTATTGCCATAGGCGACATACGGGCTGCCTGATGGTAAGCAGTCACCGTCGCCTTTGGATACTTGTAACACCAGAGGCGTCACAAATACGTCGCCGACCCTTTAGGACTCGATTATCTCGCCTTTTGAAGAACCCCATGTTGTATCTTCTCGGACACCGTGGAAGGTAGCTCGTTCCACATTTTGCAGGTATGAGGCAAGAAGGATCGTGTGAATCGCAGTGTGCGATTTCCACTGATCTATGATGTGTGGATGAGCCTTCATCATCATGCATCAGGCATCATCGGCTTAACGGCCCACTATCCTAGTCGCGTAGGTAACAAAATGCTTCCTCAGCCCCCGCCAAGATAGAGCGACGATGTATTATGCCGCGCAAAAATCACGAGCCCCGCGGCGGGCTAGATCGCAAACTCGCGCAGGGCTGCGTTCAGGTGACGCGTCGAATCGCATCCATAGTCCAACTTCGCGTTCATAACATATTTACCTATAATTTTGTCGTTTTGTAGGGAGGAAATAATGTACGACACAGATAATGTACGACACGTACGCAATGTACGTGGAATGTCCACATCTAAACGAAGCTTCAGTTTTGAATTTTTATGGTCACCAATTATCATGCTGTACAAAATCGGGGTGTACATTATTAAACAGAGTCACTAATGTACGGCACGATATTGGGGTGTCTATAATGTACAACATGATATTTGCCGACACAATATTGTACGGCATGATAATGTACAGCATGATAATTGGTGTACATGTACATCGAATATCATGCTGTACGATCCATGTCGTACAATACTGGCCGTCAATTATCGGCCCGTGTCTATAAAGTACGGCAAAAAATTCACAGCCAGGATTGTACAGCCAGTAATCCATGTACCAGAAAGAAGTCCACGTTTTATCGGGCTGTACTATGCCGATTATGATGTATTATGCCGTACATTATCATGTCGTGCAATACGGGCCGTGTTTTGACGAAAAGGGCCGAAAATTTACGACCGATAATGTACAACATGATAAAAGGTGACATCGCCCGTATTAGCTACATGTACATGTACATGGAATATCATGGTGTACATGTGGTGTCATAGGTTTGTTGTGGGTAGGAGCGTAAACACGATTCATAACGCTCTCGTTTTAATTTTACAAATTAATTAGAAAACAGTATTTATCTTTGACATAAACAAGTAAAATGTGTTAATAAAGTGCAATCTCGCCTCGAAAACTATAAATTATGAGTGATTATACGGTAAAATTTATCAAATGACGTAAACATTTTACTCGAACTGACCCATGGAATCGGGGTACGCGGTGTCACCACTCACCGACGGCTCGCCATAAAGCCGCCCCTGCGTATTTATTATTATTATTTATTCTAGAATAGGTATAACTAATGTTAGTTTCAATATGTCAATAAATTATTCTGATTCTGATTCATGTACATGGAATATCATGGTGTACATTATCGCTTGTGCATTATTGGGCTGATCTGATAATGTACGGCATGATATTGCACGGCACGATATTGTACAACATGATATTCCATGTACATGTACACCAATTATCATGCTGTGCATTATTATGCCGTACAATATCGTGCCGTACATTATTGACTCTGTTTAATAATGTACACCCCGATTTTGTACAGCATGATAATTAATGACCATAAAAATTCAAAACCGAAGCTTCGTTTAGATGTGGACATTCCACGTCGAGTGTATTAGGTACAAATTAGTGACAGATCCGACACAGAGCACCCCGACTTGAGTATATTAGGTTCGAAATGGGTCACAGAACCGACACAGAGCACCCCGACTCCACCTAGTCTTGTGGTTCCTACCCCCAGAGTGTATATAAAAAGCGCGGGAGCCAGAAGCTCAAGGGAAGTCCTGAGTGACACTCAGGGGCGACCGCAAGAGCTTCTGGCGGGAGCCCACCTGAAGTCAGACTTGAGTTGGTTAGGTTCGAAATGAGTGACAGATCTAACATAGTTGTACCCCTCTCTCTGCCTCACCACCAAAAAGTTTTAATGGTTCTCATATTTTTTAATCTGTGACTATCTTACACTATCTTGTTCAAACGAAGCATGGAATCGACAGACGGCATAGACTCAACAGCCAATAAGAGCAGACATTTCAGCAAAATTAGCCAATAGGAAGATGCCACCTTTTATCATGTGGACATTTTTCTAGTACATGGATTATTGGCTGTAAAATCCTGGCTGTGCATTTTTTGCCGTACTTTATAGACACGGGTAGATAATTGACGGCCAGTATTGTACGACATGGATCGTACAGCATGATATTCGATGTACATGTATACCAATTATCATGCTGTACATTATCATGCCGTACAATATCGTGTCGGCAAATATCATGTTGTACATTATAGACATCCTACATATACATGGAATATCATGTTGTACAATATCGTGCCGTGCAATATCATGCCGTACATTATTTGATCAGCCCAATAATGCACAAGCGATAATGTACACCATGATATTCCATGTACATGTACACCACGATATTCCATGTACATGTACATGTCATCATCATCAGCCAGAAGACGTCCACTGCTGAACATAGGCCTCCCCCTTTAACCTCACTCTGAACGACAGAGTGCCTTTTGCATCCACTGGATGCCCGCGACTCTCACAATGTCGTCGGTCCATCTAGTGGGAGGCCTCCCTATGCTGCGTCTTCTGGTTCGTGGACAGATTGTTCAGTTAGGTAAGTCCAACTTAGGCAAAGAGGTCGCCCGAAAAATCCAACTCGGATGGGCAGCGTTCGGGAAATTGCGTGACATCTTCTCGTCCAAGATACCACAGTGCCTCAAGACGAAGGTCTTTGATCAGTGTGTGTTGCCAGTGATGACATATGGTACTGAGACGTGGTCCTTAACTGTTGGCCTTTTGGAAAAACTCAGAGTCACACAGCGGGCACTGGAGAGAGCTATGCTCGGAGTTTTTTTGCGCGATAAAATCCGAAACGTGGATATTCGCCAAAGAACCAGAGTCACCGACATAGCTGTTAAAATTTGCAAGTTGAAGTGGCAATGGGCAGGCCACATCGCTCGAAGAACCGATAACCGATGGGGAAGAAAGGTTCTGGAGTGTAGACCACGAACCGGACCATGTACATGTACATGTACCTAATACGGGCGAGGTCACTTTTTATCATGTTGTACATTATCGGTCGTAAATTTTCGGCCCGTTTCGTCAAAACACGCCCCGTATTGCACGACATGATAATGTACAGCCCGATAAAACGTGGACTTTTTTCTAACACATGGATTATTGGCTGTAAAATCTTGGCTGTGCCTTTTTTGCCGTACTTCATAGACACGGGCCGATAGTTGACGGCCAGTATTGTACGACATGGATTGTATTGCATGATATTCGTTGTACATGTACACCAATTATCATGCTGTACATTATAATGCCGAACCATATCGTGTCGGCAAATATCATGTTGTACATTATAGACACCCATTGGTGTACATGTACATGGAATATCATGTTGACACCAATTATCATGCTGTACATTATAATGCCGAACCATATCGTGTCGGCAAATATCATGTTGTACATTATAGACACCCATTGGTGTACATGTACATGGAATATCATGATGTACAATATCGTGCCGTGCAATATCATGCCGTACATTATCAGATCAGCCCAATAATGCACAAGCGATAATGTACATCATGATATTCCATGTACATGTAACTAATACGGGCGATGTCACCTTTTATCATGTTTTACATTATCGGTCGTACATTTTCGGCCCGTTTCGTCAAAACACGGCCCGTATTGCATGACATGATAATGTACAGCCCGATAAAACGTGGACTTTTCCCACGTACATAGATTATTGCCTGTACAATCCAGGCTGTGCATTCCTTGCCGTACTTAATAGACACGAGCCGATAATTGACGACCAGTATTTTACGACATGATTTGTACAGCATGATAATTGGTGTACATGTACACTAATTATCATGCTGTACATTATCATGCCGCAGAATATCGTGTCGGCAAATATCATCTTGTACATTATAGACAGCCGCGGCATGTACCTATCTGACTGTAAATCTCCGCACCGCTCCACGCCGACTCAGTCAGACGCTATGACTGACTAATCACTAGGCATATTTACGTAGCTCTTACTGTTTACTAATCAACACCTACCTACACATATACTCAAGGCGCTTGCAGTTGCTACTTGTTACTTGTACTACGCATCATCTGCAAGCACCTTTAGGGACCTACCTACTTGCAAACCTACCTACCTACCTACTGTAAAGTGGTGCCTAGGAAGTACCTTCTATGTACGTACCTAATATGTTTTATAATAGGTACCTTCCACGCAAATAAATAAATAACTGATTGATACACAATAACTCCAGTTAGTACAATAACGCAACGAAAACTAATACCTACTTATTAAATTCCTAGGTAGTTTACAAAAATGTATACTTACATAGGGAATAAAATCTCACTTACCAAATTTTTTTCAATCGTGTCCTCATTTTCAATTTCGAAGATTTCTTTTTCTGGCTATTACTTCCCATTGCGAACAGATAGCGGGGGGAGCGCAACGACAAAACCAACACAGGTCCGACCTCATTGACGCCTGGCGCGGGTCTGAGCGCAGTGCGCGCGCTAATTTACGCGACCTTTTTACGTTTTTAATTTCATTAAAAAACTAACGAACAAACTATCAAAAATCTATCCAAATGAAAGAGTGTTGAATATAATTACCTTTCAGTACATGCAATTTCCAGGCTGTTACGAGCTTTTATTAGAGCAAAAAACGGGAAAAGAAAACGTCAATTCTACTAAATAGACTTTGTTTCGTTATTTTTTTTGATCGAGGAAAGTTTATTCTATCGTGTTTTGAACCAAATCATAAAGTCAAACATAGATGCATCTTTGACATGTATTTTTTTCCGGCTCAAATATTGTTATTTAACTATTTAAAAATGATTAATAACCCGTCAAATTAGGTATAACCCCCCGTTAACATCAGGAAAGATGGAGACCAAACGCAAGACTACTATTAAAGAAATAAAAAAACATCAAGTCTGATTTAGGCCAGAAGCGTTCGCACCCGCAACGCAGCCAGACCATATCTCCCTTGTTTGTCTGTTCTGAAAACTACCCAGTCACCAGTATAATAACTTTTCATCTTCATTAAATGTACGGTTCCTCAAGAACTGGTAAATCGGGGGGCGCTCTTAGGGTAAAATATTTAGGTATGAGGAGCTTCAGTCAGTCTCATTAGCCTCGCGGTTTTAGGTACCTACCTACTTCTATTGTTCTGTCAGTTAATTAGCGAAAGGAACCCGATCTCGAGTTTAGTTTTACTTTTCAGGAGTCTTTGTGTAAAATTAATATTTTACCCAGGCTTCACAAGTATTACGACGATCGGCTCAGTGGTATCTAGTCTGAGTCAGAGTCGTAAGGTATAGGGTTCGATTCTCAGATTAGACAAACAAGGGAGATATGGTACGACGGCGTGGCGGGTGCAAACGCAGCTGGCATAAATCAGGATTGATGCCTTTAGTCAAATAAAAACTTAAATAAAATATACATTCATAACTAAAACTAATCTAAAAAAATAAAATATATCTATAAATATATTATATAAGAGCGAAATTCAACTGATGAACATGTGAGTGCATCATGAAATCTCGAAAACTACTTGACCTACGAAGCTGTAATTTGGCAGGTACCTAGATTCCTTATGGGGTGTAGAGGTCAGCTAAGAAAGGGTTTTACGAAAAGGCCGAATTAAGGGGGGGGGGGGGGGGGGATATAACATCGCCGTTAGTCGAACTCAACCCACAGCCGAATTTGTCGCCGTTTTTTGCATGTGGACAATTGGTGTCGCTACAATAGAAGTAAATAGTAAAAAAAGTTACTGCACCGTTAAATATTGGGTTCAAATCTTGCTCGTCGAATTTTTATTCCGAAAATAATATAATAAGATCATTTTATACCCGAAAAAAAACCAAGTACAGCGGTTCACATCACAATAACGGTGGAACTGGTGCCGGAAATAAAGGCCCACTTTACCAGTTCATTGTGCTTTTTATGTAAATAAAACGTTCCAATATTGGTAAAACACTTTTCTTGGATAAAGGTTGGGTTTGTATTCAATTCATGGAAAAGGGGGACAGGGCCGATGTCTTATGAATGGTTGTAGCAAAATTAAAATAAGAAAGTTACGTAGGCCCTACTTCAAAAGAGATCGGCTGAAAAAGAGGCTCTATTGTCGCACCGCTATAGCATTATTTTCCTACTAAGAAGTTTAGAGATTTTTGACACCAACGTGAAAAGTCGTTTCATTGTATTATCAACCTAATTTTGTGTTATTTCAAGCGTTTATGTGTAATAATGGTGGATTATTCGTGAACGTGCTCGAGTGTGGCGAGTTATTTAACGAAGTGAAACATATCATTTCGTGATTTTTCTTAAACTCCATAGAAGCCTCTAAGTAGTACGGCAGTACTCATCACTTTACTGGGAATGACATTGACTGGGACTTGTACGATGATATTTAGTAAAAATTTAAAATATTTCAATAAGTACTTAACACTGGCAAATGCACAAGATGTGTTACGCCAAAATCCTACCAAAAGGTAAAAGAAGAAAAAAGTTTCTTCGAAAGTATAATTTGAGATAATTATGTATTATGTGTTATGTAATTGTGTATTATGTGTGTTCAGTGTGGAGGTTAAAGGGGGAGGCCTATGTTCAGCAGTGGACGTCTTCTGGCTGATGATGATGATGATGATGTATTATGATTATACGCCTAGTCTAGTACCAAGTACCAAACCAACCTACAAGTTTTCCAAGTATGCTTGTAACAGAACCAAGTTCATCGTTCATAAATAAATAATTAAATAAATAGATGTTTCGTTTAAAATTCTAACACATTATTAATTTGTACATGGTGCATGGCAAATACCTAAATCACGCGAATCTAAAAAACCAAGGAAAAATAAAAACAAAGTTTTGCAATGAAAAGAGGGTCAGGAATTAAAATAAAGATTGAGTATCAAATGCTGTCTCATATTATAAAGGATTTTGGTAACTACATGATAATAAAATAGGATTAATAGTATCCTTACTCCATCATGCCTAGCTAAATGGAGAACAGGGATTCTTTTAGTTAACCTTCAGTACAGCAAGTTATGCACATTGTCCGATGTTTGCATTGAGTCAGGCGTTAAGAAAGAATGCTTTAAAACAACTTAACTACTATAAATTAGTTCTAAATATTATAATAGTAATAAAACCCGGAATTTTCTACATCTAAGGTAATACTTTTGTATCGAACTAATCGGAAATATCAGCGAAATTCATCTCATAAACAAAATCACTAAAGACAAATGGTTCAACACTTAATAAGTATAAGATCATTGCTTGGCTAGGGTTTTCTAGATTTAGTTTGTTAGACTGCAAATAAGTACCTACATCAACCGGTAATTTTATTGGTTGTCTAGGCAGTACGCGCGCGAATAATGGGTTGGAGGTAGATAGAAGATTAGAATGAAAAATCATACGACAAATTTCTCGGAAATTGATGTTGGAGTGGGAAGGCTCTATGCGCGTGCGAAAAACGGGCGGCGTAGAGTAGCGTAGGGGCATTCGTTCTTGGGGATCGGTCGAGAGCGGACGAGTACTTTGGATAGGTAAATTCAGTGACTGGTGTTCATATTTTTGCTCAATCGTTTTAAAATTAAAATTGATTTTATTTTATAAAATTTTAGTGCCTGGACTAGCCTAGATTTGTAGATGGTTACGCGTCTACGAATTTCGGTGTCGTTCGAGTACCTTTGTATGTCCGCGATTTAAATTCACGCGTGTTTTAATTTTATAAGGAGTTATTCGACAGTCAATTTGTACTACCAAATAACTCTGAAATAATTTAACGTTTTAGGATCTTTTTGTGGGTAAATAGTGATTTAGTGTGAATTTATGTGAGCATCGGTTCCATTCTCATGTTGCATGTCTGGGAACGGAACCGTATTTGATTATAGAGTCATTTAACTCGTTTTGGATTATAGTGTTGATTCGGATCCTTTTTCCGTTAAAAGTTTGGGTATGCGCTTGGTCGTATTCACCCATTGGGATGGTGGTCATACCCCTAGTGGTAGACTAGTGCCACCGTCCCGGCTTTTGCGGGGGAATGGATTTGAAACGATACCTTTATCGCGAAGGGAGGGCTTAGAGAACACAACGAATTAAAAACGTTTTAGGATCTTTTTGTGGGTAAATAGTGATTTAGAGTGAATTTATGTGAGCCTCGGTTCCCTTCTTATGTTGCATGTCTGGGAACGGAACCGTATTTGATTATAGAGTCATTTAACTCGTTTTGGATTATAGTGTTGGTTCGGATCTTTTTTTTCGTTAAAAGTTTGGGTATGCGCTTGGTCGTATTCACCCATTGGGATGGTGGTCATACCCCTAGTGGTAGACTAGTGCCACCGTCCCGGCTTTTGCGGGGGAATGGATTTGAAACGATACTTTTATCGCGAAGGGAGGGCTTAGAGATCACAACATCTGCAGTTTAAGGAATGGTGGTTCCCAAAGCGACCAAGTTCCGGCGTAAAGTCACTCTCCGAGTGGTGTTGCGTTTTTCCTGTGGGTTTTAAATATGTCGGTGGATTGTGACGCCACCGGGGTCGATGTGCTCACTCCGTTGAGGGTTTTGGCCTTCGTCACCTTCGGGGGTATACTACTTTTCCTATGGCGATGGGACGATCTTCCTGGAGCTGCGGGAAGGTACATCATGCATTGTGTCACCATCGTAACTGGATTCAGAGTTGCTTCAGTTGTCCCGGGCAGAGTGGGGCGATGTCTGTGGAAGCCGGCGCGAGGACCAATTGTAAGCTTTATAATTATTTTGATTATTTGATATTATTTACTTACATAAAGTAATTGTTAACCGACTTCTAAAAAAGAGGAGGTTATGGTTCGAATGGATAAATGTTCCTAATCGAATTGCAGACAATGTAGCCATTTTATTATTTGATATTATTTACTTGCATAGAGTAATTGTTAACCGACTTCTAAAAAAGAGGAGGTTATGGTTCGAATGGATAAATGTTCCTAATCGAATTGCAGACAATGTAGCCATTTTATTATTTGATATTATTTACTTACATAAAGTAATTGTTAACCGACTTCTAAAAAAGAGGAGATTATAGTTCGAATGGATAAATGTTCCTAATCGAATTACAGACGATAGTCATTGCTATTTTCTTATATTAACATAAAGTAAATTCAGTTGCAAAGGTCAACTTGTTTTATAAATAAAGGTTCGAATGGACAAAGAGGTTCCGTAACTAATTATTAAAGTCCTTTAACTGCTTTGAGCTGATTGTGCTGGGCTGCCAGGTCATACAGGTTCTATCAAGAGAAAATATAGTTCTCAGAACCGAGACGATGACGAAAGAAGTTGATTTGTCTCTTCGAGTTGAAAGTCAATATAATGGGCTTACTTCAACATCACACTTTATTATGGCTTCCATAGAAGGAACCTTAGGCTAAGTATAGCTGAAATATACATGGAGCGATTGTCTCTGGGTTACCCCTTTAGTTATAAAAAACAACAAAGGGCGCCTTTTACTAATGTCACTGAATTTAGTGATACTGGCCTAATTAATATAATCTCACTTGAAGGAAGGTCCTGTTTGAGATGGCCAATTTGAAGAGATAACGGGAAAAGTTATTAACTTCATTACACTAAGAATGTGTATGACTTGATTGTCTAGTTCATCAGTATTCGGTAAATTATTCCAAGGTCTGCATCATCAAATTATGATAAAGTTATGCGGTCACATAAGAATAAGATAACATTATTCAGGATGATCTTCTGTTTCAGGTTTAGGTAGGGTTGGGCGTGTGCCTAAAGAGTACCTTGATTTCCTAATCTTGGGAACTCGTTATTTGACCCTTTTGCTGGGGTTCGCTGGGGTTGCTAAAAGATTATGCCCTCTTGTCCCACCTTTTGTTAGACACACAGACTGACTCCGAATTTTGACTATTAGAGTTCTTTATTTAAACGAGTATTTATACTCGTATGGGGGAGGTGATGACCAGTAAGGATGACGAAATCAATCGGTCGACGCGGAGGAGGGGCGCCGATCCTTAGCCCCATACGAGTTTGTTTCAATTAATATATACGTTACATAAAATACTAACCAAAAGTTCACTTAACAAATATCTTAGCGATATGCTTAGTATCCGCATTTAATATACACATAATCTATTTTACTTCTATTTCTAATATTATCTACTTACCTTCGTTTTAGGTCATTTTCCACAACATTCTTACATCTTCATTAATTTATTCAGTAGTACGGATATTGTAAACCTAATAACATTTTAATCATAATATTAGATTAGGACCTCGTCACACAGCTCATACCTATTCGTATACTTGGGTTCTATGATCGCAAAGTAGGGTTCTTCCACTAGACAATCACCTGGCCAAAACGAAACATGTAGGTAAATATTAAATCCGCAAGTAGGTAGGCATACATTAGGTAAAGTAACTTATTCGGTGTTAGTAGGTCTTTTACGATTCTAGATTTCTCGAACGGGAGTAGCAGTTATACTGTAATATTTTAAAGATACGAATAACATAATAGTCATACTCCAATATAGGTTTAATATACGCAGCTAATATTTAGGCAACCAAATATAAAACATTAAATAATAAAAGTTAAAAATAAATTAATAAAGGTTAAATAAATTAACTAAAGTAGGGGGGAGTTTTACATGCTGATGACAGAGAATCTTTGAAGTCTTCACAGAAGTCCTGGCAAGGTAGTGAGTTGTAGTGAGTAGTTGAATGGAGGTGTTTTTAATTATAAAATCTTTATAAAGATCTAGGTAGGTACTCGAATACATACTTAGGTACCTGTACCTTGTACTAAATAGTACAAGTAGGTAATATAAAAATTATGCTCATAATTTTTACACACCTTTGACCCGTCTAGATATAAAATGCTTACCTTCATTTTATTTAGGTATTCTTTTTTTATTATTGTTTTTGGAGAATTTTTGTTTTTTAATTAATATTTGTTTTTAGGGTTACCCGTACCCAAAGGGTAAAAACGGGATATATATATATTATTATTGTATTAATAAGCCTACGATGTCGTTCTGTCTGTCCGTCTGTCCGTCTGTCCGTCTATCCAGATAGGACAGACGGACAGATAGATATAGATCGTTATAGATAGCTACTTAGTTGATATTTCCTCAGAATACCTATGTAATGTTACGGCGGATTAAATAAAATATAAATAAAATATTCGGGACATTTTTTTTGCACACACCGTCATCTGACCCCAAACTAAGCAAAGCTTGTGATATGGCTGCCAGAGACTGATATACATACATATATAGTTTTAAATACATACTTAAATAGATATTAACACCCAGATATAGAACAAACACAAATGTTTATCACATAAATGTTTGTCCTAGGTGGGAATCGAACCCGCGCCCCCAAGCTCAGAAGGCAGGTTCACTACCAACTGGACCAACGGGCCAAATAACCTAAGAAGTAATAAAAAAGTCGATAAGTTAAAACGAAAGGTCATACAACAAACGTATTTTTTCAGCGTATTTTTTTACCTATTAGCTCTAAGGTAAAAACGGTAATAGGTACGTATCAAGCTTCAAACTTGGCATGATTATAGTACACACTCTAAAGTATAACAAAAAATAATAAATAATGGCCAAGTGCGAGTCGGTGATAAATTTATGTTCATTACCAAGTTATAACTGGTAATATCGTTATTGAATTATGTCGTGGTATCAGTACCCTCAGAGCGTGAGCCCGACTCGCACTTGACCGTTTTATTTTCATTCGGCACATTCTTGTCATTTATTATAATTAGTATGTTACTTTATGTATAGTGATATCAGTTCTGGTGCCAACGCGGAAAAAACATGTCATTATTTTCCAAGCAAAGCCAAAGTTAAGTATGTGATCGAGTAAGCACTGTGAACGTGATGAACGTGTGTACGAACTGTCTGACTGACTTATTTAGAAGATAACTTCTAAACCTTATCATGAATACTAGAAAATGTTAAGAAATACCTACGTTTAGAGACAAGTAAAAAAAAAAAGGTTTCGACAGTAAAACAAATTACTTTTCAAGTGTTAGCTGATCAATAGGTATATTATGTTATATATCTGATATGTGTGAAAATTTGCTTTACTTTATGATAATTTACGGAAATGTTTACCGTGGTAAGGTTGTGGAATGAGCTCCCGATATTTCGGCGCAGTTACATGCACCATGTTCACGGGAATAATCATATAAATCTAGTGAACAACCGTGATAGTTTAAAACAGTGTAACAAGTAAGTATAGCTGTCAGCTTACGCTTGGGTGCAAGGTGCTGTGAGGCCCATCGCTGTCAGTGTGGTACTGCTGTTGACCAGCTCGGTCACCATGGTCTCTCTTGCTCGAGAAGCGCTGGTCGTATTGGCCGACACGCTAGCCTGAACGACATCATACGCAGGGCTCTTTCCACCGCCAATGTCGCAGCTGTGCTCGAACCGAGTGGTCTTGCGCGCGACGATGGAAGGAGGCCTGACGGTATGACACTTGTGCCCTGGAGGTTGGGGCGGCCCCTTGTATGGGACGCAACTTGTGTCGATACTTTGGCGCCGTCACATCTTCCTGAGACACGGGGTAGGGCTGGCGCGGCTGCCAATTCGGCAGAGCAGCACAAGCGACGCAAATATGCTAACCTCGGCAGTGGTTATATATTTGAGGCGTTTGGGGTCGAGACATTGGGCCCTTGGGGACCGGGAGCTCACCTCATTTTCAAAAATCTTTCAGAGCGCCTGGTTAATGCGACGCGTGACCAAAATGCTGGCGTGTTTCTGGCTCAACGCATAAGCATTGCCATTCAACGTGGTAATGCCGCCAGCATGCTGGGTACGCTGCCAACTGGTAGTGGGCTTGAGCATTTAGATTGTCTTTAGACCTTCAACGGTCTATGGGCAGTCTAACTGTATTTGTAGTTTTAGTTTTAGCTTGTATTTTGTTTAGTTAATAAAGGCACTTGCCCAGAAAAAAAAAAAAAAAAAAAAAAGTAAGTATTACTTATATAAAATACTCACCCTGTCTCGGTGGCGGCATTTGTGAGACTGAATTCATTTCGTGACGAGCAACATAATGACCGCCAATGCATTTTCTTCTAAGAGTGTATTTACGGTTTTACTAAATCCGTCATTACGACTTCAACGTGCGAACTGTATCACATCGTAAACATTACAAGTCAGTCTGTCTTGTTTTATCATATAAGATAAGCATTTATCATGATTCTGTGATACTAGAGTCGCGAATAACCATGGCATGGCTGAACGTAATTAAAACGTAACCCGGGACTTTGAACTACAAGCCGGAAACCGAATTTTACAGAAGCGATAAACTTGTGATTTATTCGTCGATTTGCAAAACGACGTCGTAAAACAGTTGCGAGGACTAAATATTCAACGGGACGATGGGAAACTAGACATGCTACAGAATACTGTAGATACAACAAGCTGGAGATAGTATTTTTTTTTATTTCAAGGTTATATGATTATTTACGGGATATTTACCGTAATAAGGTTGTGGAATGAGCTCCCGATATTTCGGCGCAGTTACATGCACCATGTTCACGGGAAGACTGAAGAATGCGGGTTGGTCGAACAGTTTTTTTTTAAATTATTATTTAAATATCAGAGATATACTAACCAGGGTCCTTACATTAGCTCTCAAACAGCGAAGTTTGTAAACTCTCTGCGAACGCGCTGAGATGCCGTTTGCAGTTGCGCAACTTTTCTCATCGCCTAAACAGAATCGCTTTAAACAGCCATAAGGCCCAAGAGATAATAAATAAATAAAATAAATATTTGGGACATTTTTGCACACACGGTCATCTGACCCCAAACTAAGCAAAGCTTGAAACAAAATATAACATAAAAGAGCAAATTATAAGTTTCCACTATTATAAACTACTTGTATGGTTAGAACGCTGATAGGTACTATTATATGGTTAGAAGATTAAAAACAAAATAATAATATGTCAAAAAAAAATAACAAATCATAAGACTCGAAGGCTAAGATACACATTAAATAAAAATACAAAATCATTAAACATAATTTAAACATACAATGAAAGTATACCAATAAATTAACTTATGGAAAAAGTTGTCACCATGCCACTCGGCCACACCGTCGCTTATCATCAGGCAGTTTGGAGGCCAAACGTAGATCAATTCTATATAAAAATAAAAACTAAGTAACCTCTTCGTTACGGATGCATGGAAGAATAGAGGAAGACATACATATCTATAGATAGATAGAAACTCTTTATTGGGCACAACAGAAATAAAAATTACAACACGATAGAAAACACTAACGAGCTAGTGCTAGAACAAGTGGCGGCCTTATTGCTAAAAGCGATCTCTTCCAGGAAACCATTAAAAAAAAACAACAAAATTAAAAACATAATTATCTATATTAAAAAAGTTGCGTAGCTTGTTGAATGTGCCACACGCACGTACGATAAAGCTATTTTCTATTCAAGGGGAACATTGGAAATTTGTCAACAATCTGCCTGTATTTACCTTCCGGGAATGTTGAGAGACTAGGCTCGTGAAAACAAACGGAAGACGGAAGGGTTGCGTTGGGTAATAACCACAACATTCCTCTCTACAGTAGACGCAGAGACAGGCAGATACAGATAATATACCTATACCTAGTGTAGTAAAAGTTCTACATATTCATCGTAGCATGTAGCCCTGTATAAGTAGATACATAGGTATTTAAGTAAGTACATAATATAGTGCCTACCATTCCGTTAGATAATTAAAACACAGATATTTCAAACCTAAAAATATTACTACCAAACATTAAAAACAACAAATTAAAACCTATCATTCTATTAAACCGTTACCAGTGGGAACTGTTCCCAAAATGCTGGCCCCATTACCACGTTGTATGGCGATGCTCACCCTCTGAGCAAAGTAGAGGCCGGCATTTTGGTCACAAGTTGCACCTACCAGACGTGAAGACAAATCTTTGAAAATATTTTAGCTCCCGATCCCCACGGCCCCATGGTTTGGACCCCAAAAGGCTCAAAAATTTATTCACTATAGATATTTTTAGCTGATATTTTTTTCGCGATTTCAGGACTAAAATATAAATAGGTCCCACTGTAATGATAAAATAGAAAGGCATATTACGAAATTTATACTTGGCCTTAGCTACTTACTCTGTACTATCTTAAAATGCGGTGTGTGGTTCTTTCTCTTTGATCATATACTTTACTGCGAGTTGTAAGTAGGTAGGTATATTCAAATTACTAGGTACTACCAATTCAAAAGAGAGCCAGAAAGCACTGAGAGGTTAGCAACCTAGCTTATACTTTCCAGTTATTTCAAATTAATCTAAAGTTGTCTAGTACGATAATAATATCTCGGTGAAAATCAGTATTCACAGCGAAGTTTAGCGTCGTACATATAATAATAGCTAGGTAACAACCACGGAATAGTATCCAGTACGTTAGTCACCACCTCAGATCAGGAAAACAAGGGAGATATGCCTTAGTACAATTATCGTTCGTGTTCAAATGTCTAATTGTTTGTTGTACTGCTAAACACTGGTAGTACAGCACACTTTTCTCGTGCATACTAAAAAAATTGCAGCAATAAACCCACATGCAAAAAAGAGCAGCAAAGTCAAGGAAATGAGGTCAGTTGACGCAGAAGCTTGCGTCAAGCATGATATTAGGTCGCGACCGCCACGCAAACCTGCGATATCTCCCTTGTTTATCTGATCTGAGGTCACAACCTTGAACTAACATTACCTTGAACTCTACAAAAGCTAGGTACCTTACTTATCTAAGTGTATATAGGTAAGCCATTGTGTGACTAAATGAACAAAATCTCCATTTTAGGATACCCAAATAAATTTGTACTCACGGAATTGATGATAATAAACCGGTTTTGTTATCAGCAGACTGAATAGAACTTTACAAATAGACATTTATCTGATACCTATTTGCATAAAACTTGCGTTTATACAACGGGCCTAGATTGTGACGGTAGGACGCACGACCCAGCACAGGTACAGCGTGCCTATTTACACAGAACAGTACAGAAGGTCGGCTCCATACATCGAGCGTAAACAGGCGCACGCCAAAGACGCGCACTTACAGCGATCTCGGATCGAATCGGAACGACGCGAGTCGCGAGGGCACGCGAGAATTCGCCCGATGAACACAACATTATAGCTGCTTTGCGTACCCTAGCGCTACGACGAGTTGAAGTTCAGCCGGAGACGACTTTCTGTACCCTTTATATTCTGTGCTATTTACTATCAGCTACACTAGTTTTTTGAATCGCGCGTATGATATTTCGCACGAAATTCGAAAATTGTGCAAAACAAAAGTCGCATATTTTTAATAACCTCATCTCTCGCTAACGCAACGAGTGGTTTAATTTAAACCATTCGAATTTGCTTTCTATCAATATAAAATATTTAATTTCGATTGATATTTTCGTTAGAATACATACGAGCGATTCAAAAGTCGAGTAGCTTCCTGCCAGAGGTTTCTCTTTCACACACATGATACAATACACATGATATGATAAGTAAAAAAAAAAAATGTAGACAGTGGCGGAGATCTACAAATATTACACGTTTTTTTCGATTGTCTCGCCAACGTAAAGAAAACATGTCGCCTCACTGTGTTATTTTCCTAAATAATGTGCAATAATGGTAGATTATTATTCATTAGTGTTCGTGGACGTGCTCGAGTGTGGGTATGATATAATATGGTTAAACGTGTATTTTTATGTTGTTTCCAAACTAAAGAAGCCTCTTGTAAAGTTTCCACCACTTTATTACTAGGGCATGACTGACTTGACCTTCTTAGCTTGACTCTGACTGACTTGTTTGACTAAATTTCATCAATCTTGATGATAATTTTATAATATAATTAAATAATAATTTGACATTGGCAAACGCACACCAGTGCGACGCCAAAATCATCACACGCAGGAAAGAATTGAAAAAGATAACATTTTACTACGCATTTAAAATATTGTTCTCCATTTAAAATAATGCCCAATCAACTTTTTCAAACTCCAAGTATTTTTTTAACTTTTAATATATGCGAAAGGGATAACTCTGATGTTTCTGACCCGGCCCGGCTCGGCTCATGAGAAACCTACGTATAGTAAAATTATAAGTAGGTAGCTGTTACTGATTGCAGTCTTGCTTTTGCCTATTTAATCTTTGATACTTTAGGAACAGACCCGACTTCGATGTTATCAATTCGTCTAAAATGAAAACAATTTCAATAAGTTTGGCATGTGACCTAACGTGACCTCTTAAAAGCGAACCTTAACGCGCCGAGATACAGTTTGCGGTCGCGTAAGTTTTCGCAGTCACCTAAAGTGATGATTTGTGGATGTATAGGGCTATGCAAATGAGAAAAATGAACCCTGGCATTTTTTGGAAGCTGCTTTTGCTAGAAATGAAATATTGTGGTTGGAATAAAATCAAAATACATACATTCTCTACATAAGTATAAATTAAAGTCGCTTTCCGCGTCTGTCTGTATAACCGCTAACTCCTCCTAAAACCACTTAACGGAATTTGATGTGGTTTTCACCATCAGTTAGATAATTTTTCACGAAAGGTTTATATATATAACTAGCGACCCGCCCCGACTTCGCACGTAAATTACACCCGTGCGAAGCCGAGGCGGGTCGCACTTGGCATAGACTAACTAACTATACTGCGTAATCTAATCCCAGAAACACAGTTGTAATTCATCATCAGATTAGGCACAGGTAGGCGCCGGCATATATCTAAATATCTATGTCCTCACTATAGATAAACACGCACGGAATTGGTTCGCTTCATAAAATAACAGTGAGCGACGTAAGTATAAAAACTTTAGATATTATTTTATACTGCCGACATTTTTCCTGAATAAAAGAGGAAGCACGAGAGAAACATAAATATTACTCTACATCGCTAACTTGTCAAAATTCATCTCAACGAGCCCCTTTTGGTAAAACAAAAATACGAGTAGGTTACAAGAATTACCAGATGAGAAGTTTTCTCCGCGTTATGCCAATTTGTGTATCTAAGATAATGCATATATTATGTAGGAGGAGACCACGTGCCTTCTATCTTATGCCGACAGCCCCCCTCTACGCTGGTGATTCCACCCTCGGGACGCCATTGAAGAGGGGCCCATTTTGTGTGTTTTGAAGTAAAGTAGGCGGAAGAGGCAACAACTTCTAAAGTCTACGGAAAGAACCCAAAGAAATAGCATGAACTTTAATTATAAGAAATGTTGCGAAGGCTCAAATACCGAAATTAACTTTATGGCCCGGAACCTCAGCGGAACCGTGAAAGATGGAAGCGAAGTTAAACTGACGGAAGTCGCGTTTCCGGGAAACGGTACAAAATGTATTATGAACACAAAGTGTGTAGATTATTCCACTTTTTACGAAAATGTGAAGTTGTAAACTACGCTACACTGCTACTATAAAACGAAAAAAAAATACTAAACCCATAATAAGTATTTACCAATACATATAGTCGGATCAGCGCTCAAAAATCACCGAACCAAAAGTAGCTCAACCTTAATCTGTGAAAGTAGAGCAGAAGTACCTAAGTGTATAGAGCGATGGTAGCCGAGTAGTGCGCTTTACAATCTGATGGCACTCGGCTCGATCCTCGGCTCTGCACGAAGGACTTAACGTAATAAATTAAATGCAGTTTATACCATTGCTCAAAAAAGGTAAAGGAAAACATCGCGAGGAAACCGGTATGTCCAAGAACCTCAAAAGTTCAAAGATATATGACATTCACAATCATTCACATATCACTGGCATTGGCACTGGTAGATTAGGGCCCATCCTTTCTCTCTGAGAGAAGGCATGTGTCCCAACAATGGGAACCTGATAAGATGACAATGCTGAATCTGTGAAAGTAGATGAAAATTTTCTGCAAGCTAAATTAGGCAATAATGTAAAGCCATAGGATTTAAATTAATTATTACTATCACTTTAGGTACATTACAATACTGCATTGAACCTTGGCATTGTTTTAAAAGCTCTTCCACCGCCGTGCTTTCTTGCCCTCTACCGCAGTGTTACCGTGTGTAGTTGTAGTGAGCAAACGTTCTACAGCTACAATTAATTTTTAAAATCTGATTCCAAATTTTTTTTAGTATTGACATACATATTTTTATTTTATCAGTTACATTTTGTTAGTGATATTTTTTGTATGATATTGTGTTTTCTTATTATTATTTTTTGACTTGTTTTGTATTTATTTTTGTGTTTCAATATTTAGACTTATAATAATTTTAATATTTTATCCATATTGTAACCATGACCTGTAACAACTGTTATTAATAAATATGATTATGATTATGATTACCTACCTATCAATATTCATGGGGATCAGGGGAATGCCTATCTAGCTTAAGCACCTACTTTAGATAACTATATAACTTCAGCTATGCTTATACCTAGATACATAGAAAGTTTTTTTTAGTTTTCGGGACCTTGGATCCCTTACCATATACCCTGAATAACAAGATACTCCCCCACCCTTGTCCTAACTCTAATCCTCAAAGTTGTGTAACGTTACAGTATAATTGGGTCTAATAGTTTCAATTATTTTAATAACACTAAAGTCTAATTACGCTATATTGAGTATATTAGGCTACATTTGAACACACGATTATACGACAATACGATTTGGTTCTACATTTATGATGAACGAAAATTGAACTTTCTCTTTAACACTAAAGAGTCGACTTTGATTATCCAGGTGATATCAGCCAGGTGGTCAAAGTGGAATAGAGCTTCTTGTTTCCTGAACTACAATCAAGGGATCTTCAATGTTAGAGTAGGTAAATAGATTTCTTCTAAATTGACGTGTTCCAACCTCGGTATTTCTATTGTGTTAATTTATTTCGAGATTCACATTGTATGTAACATTTATAATTCTGATTTATTTATTTTTAATTGTAAAATAAAATAAACCCTTAATTTTGTGGAACATGTGTCTGATTATAAATTATATTTGATTTGAATAGATCTACGTTGGGCCACCAATTCGCCAAAGAGTGCCCAAACGAATAACAAAAACAGGTAGGTACTTATTGGTTATCAAAGTGTAACAGAAAGACGTACTTAATTCACTACCTACCAAAAGAAAAAAGTGAGCCCTCATATAGGGTTAGCATATTCAGGATTTCAGGATTTTTTGGCTCTTTTCAGGAATGCGTTCGGATTTTGTAATCTCAGGTAACCTCAGGATTTTTAAATTTTTAATTTAAATAGAGTACCTATATTTTTCAGATCTCTTTTTATTCGGTACATATAGTTACTAAAAAAAACAAAAAAAAACTCCACTAGCGTCCCGCCTGCCCGGCTTCGCACGGGTGTAATTTACGTGCGAAGCCGGGGCGGGTCGCTAGTTATATATATGCCGAGGATTGAACCGGGTGCCGTCAGATTGTAAAGCGCACATGCTACCGCTTGGCCACAATTGCATAGCTTCGATATAACTATTTTAAGTATGTATTTAAACCTATACATGTATGTATATCAGTCTCTGGCAGCCATATCACAAGCTTTGCTTAGTTTGGGGTCAGATGACCGTGTGTGCAAAAATGTCCCGAATATTTATTTAATTTTATTTTATTTTATAACTATATACTTTACAGGCAACTGATAGGAAAAGCTACAACCACTGAATTATGAAGATAGTTTGGTGATGATGGTGATGTTAATTATCTAGTTTTAAAAGTTTTATTGCCCACTCATGTCAAACACGAATTTAATAAAAATTATATTAAAAGAGTCAAATCATTTATTCAATAAAAATTACAAGTAAAATACAAACTATCTTAAATTTATAACTAAAACTAATCTAAAATTAATTAAAAGTCTAGTTCAGTACAACTAGTTTTAAACTAGTCTTTTAACTAATTTTAGATTAGTTTTAGTTATAAATTTAAATTTAAGATAGTTTGTATTTTACAATAATTATATTAAAAGAGTCATTAATTATTAAATAACTTTAAAGAGTAATTATTATTAAATTCGTGTTTGACATGAGTGGACAATAAAACTTTTAAAACTAGGGAATTAACATCACCATCATCATCGCTGATGGTGGCCAAACGCAAGCCTATTATTTGTAAAAAAATAACTAAAACTAGGAATACTGTTATTAATGAAATCCTTTAAAATAATTTTCGAGGTTCGCACTGTAATATGAAGCTGTTGTGCAAGTGCCTGGTTTTATAGCTGGTGTGATAAAGCTAAGTGTCGTTGTTCAGGACGAAAACTATAGCACATAGTTTAATTAGGTTTGTAAGAGGATGTGACGTCACGTGACGATGTCCTTCGTTGCCCATTACCTCCAAGTTTTAGCTTATCTACGCACGTACATCACTTACCTAATTAGTTTGCAGAGAAAAGCCACAGCTGAACGAAATAGACTGAGCAACTGAGCTCCTTGGAAACTAAGTAGTAAATCGAAGAGTGTAACAAATATATACTTTTCTGAAATTTGGTATATAATGCGTCTATAATTTGAAGAACCCTCTTCCACGAAAATTGCACTTAAATTTCTTCAAAACTCTTTGCCTTAAAGTAATTGGTAGTCAAGTTTAGTTTCCTCTAAAATAATGTAGGTTTAATATTTCAAATGTGCAAACAGGTTGGATTACCTTTTTTCCACTAGTGACTAAAAAGAGACGAATGCATCAGAGGCAAACTTAGAATTTGAATAGACAAAAATTATTGTCATTTCTTTTTTTCCTTTCAAATAAGGAACTCGACCGTTTTTTTTAAATTATGGATTAACTATTCCAACATCACGTTTATGCGTTTATGCAAGGGCGGATCCAGCTTTGGTGCCAGGGGGGGGGGGGGTATGTTATAATTAATTTTCATATTAATTAGTGGTTCACCTGGGGCCTGGACTCAGCCCATGACCTTTCCCCCTTGGTCCGCCCTTGCGTTTATGAAGTCAAAGTATTGAGATAATAAAAGCATATGTAGACTATGATCTAAAGCCTAACACATCTAGCAAACACTATTTATATCTTGGCTGTTTTGCTTAGAAGCCGGCTTAGTTTAACCTCATTAATTTTTCATCATGTTCACGCGTCTCAATACAAGGTAAAAGTGTTCGTGGACCTTACTGCGTGCCCCACGTGCCTTTGGAATGAACAAGTGGCTATTTACGCAAATTCTAATACATTCTGATATGATATGGGTGTCTCTCGCATTTACTTATCCATCAAGAGTTTTACGTGGAAAGGAAGAAAATATATCGTGCTTGTTTATGATGACCGTTATGACACGGCGGTGGCGCGTCTTCTTTACGAACTGGAAGGTTCGATTCTTGGCCGGGCAGAAATTTGAATGATGAATTTAAATGTTTTGGGTCTATGTTTTTTAGACGGTCTATGTTTTAGTTGTTCTAGTATTTATGTGTGTTCCATGCCATCCCCGGCACAGGGAATCCTGAAAGGGAAGCTATTCGGGACATTTTTGCACACACGGTCACCTGACCCCAAACTAAGCAAAGCTGTGCTATGGCTGCTAGAGACTGATATACATAACATATATATTTTTAAATACATACTTAAATAGGTTATAACACAGATATAGAACAAACATAGATGTTCATCACATGAATGTTTGGCCTAGGTGGGAATCGAACCCACGCCCCCAAGCGCAGAATCGCGCAGGTCACTATCAACTGAGCCAACGATCTAAGCGTTATTTGTTTATAACTAGCAAGTCCTCGCGATTTGTTACGCGTAAACTTTTGTACATACTATTAGCCTATTTGGCTCCTTAGTTCGGCCTTTGCGCAAAATCCTGTCTAAGCGGACCTCTACACCCGATATAATTTACTTACCTGCCAAATATCAGTTTCGGAGGTGAAGAAGTTTTCGAAATTTCGTGATGAGTCTGCGTGTGGGTGGTATTTCACTTTTGTATAATGGGTAAACCGGAAAGGGTGTAGTAAGCCGAAAAGTTTAGTACATCTAATCGGTTTCTTCTATGCAAGCATGCTCCAACGTAGACCGCATCATCGCTTAACATCAGGCGTGATGGTGGTCAAACGCAAGCCTATTATTTATTTAAAAAAGGGTGCCATAGCACCCATAATAATACTTAACTTTTACTCCGGGAGCAAGTCTAAAATCGCCAAAAAAATCTGCTGTTCCATAGAAAACGATCATTCACACTCGACAAAATGTATGGAACAGCTGATATTTTTTCGCGATTTCAGGGTTGGTCCCATAGTAAAATTTGTTCAAAATGATGACCCCATTTGACTTAGTACAACCTTTCCACGTAGCCCTGTATATGGATAGTTAGGTAGATAATAGGGTAGGGTACCAAAATCAAGGGCAAGTATTTTTTCTAAATCTCTGTTTGACGTTATTTAAACCAACCTTTCACATACAAACCCATTTAATTAAAACAACAAATATCTAAACTCGATACATTAACAAAAGTTAAAACATTAACACTTAAGTACCAACAAAGCTACGCCGGAACTTCTGTTATTTCACTTACCATTCAGATAGAGCCCGTTTACTTACATACCTATATAGGAAACAGAAATCAATCAGAATCTTAATTTATGAAGGTATTAATTTAATAGGTGAAAACAATACGTTCCATTTTACTATTGTTTTGGGGAACTGTCGTAAAATACGATCAGGTCGAACGACGTGCGAACCGTTGATATCAATTCCTTGTTTGTCTTCGAATCAATGGAGCGCGATAAATAAATTCGTAATTCTCTCGCGTCGCCCGCGGAGCGTTATCAATAGCCGGGCCCTAAGGGGACTCTTCTCAAAACACCACAACGTCTAAATTGCCTCCAGCTACGCGTAAAAAGCAATGAAAGCGTTTTCACATGACCAGTTTTCATTTCGCCCACACACATCCCCGAGCGCGAGATCCCCAAGGAATTTCAACTAGTAGGTACCTATCTGCACTCCCTAATAATGCCGGAGGGATACAATCCAATGCATTCTCCTATTCGTATTTTATCGGAGCCCTCAAAGAAAAAACTAACATTTTATTTCGGAGAACGTGGACTTAATCGCGAGGAAAAGCAAATATTGATCCCTTACCCTTTAAACGAGTTGGTGTATTGTCAGCAATGGTAGATAAAATAAGTAGAAAACTTGAAATTGTATTGAATACTGAAACTCTTTTAGAAACTTCAGTGATTTCGATAAATCTGTTTTGGTGAATTTCTTTGGTATAACCAATAACGTGTATACAGGGTTACGCGGAAAGGGTGTAAAAAGCCGTAAGGGGTCCGTTACAATCATCATTATGAACAACTTTTAATAAGGTAGTTACATATCCTGAAATCGCGAAAAAAATATCAGCTGTTCCATACATTTTGTCGAGTGTCTAGTACCGTATTCAATAGAACAGCTGTTTTTTGCGCTTTTAGAGTTGCTACAATAGTAATAGTTGTTCATAGTACACCCTTTCCGCGTAGTCTAGTATAAAAATATGTTTTTTCCTGAACTAGATGAGTACCTAGGCACAGTCCGGCCGCTGTCGCTGCGAGAATGCGTATGAAAGCTGCAATATCATTGTAAAATCTGCATGAAAATATTTTCTTCTAATATTTTACTGTAGTAATGCTACCAGCTACGATCTTACGTTCAAAAAGCTAGTAAAAGTGATCAGAATTTACTGTTACCGTGCAGCTTTTTACAATGTTGTGGAAACTGCAGCGTTCTTTCAGCGGCCGCACTTTAGATGTTATTTTATTTTATTTTTAGGGTTCCGTACGCTAAACCACTTTTAAACGGCTATATTTCGAACCGTAATAGATAGCCAGTTGAAATGTTCACAAATATGTAATGTATTACGGCGGATTAAGTAAGAAATAAAAGAAATAAAAATGTAAAAAAAAGAACACATCCCCATTCAACTTTCGTATTTTTGTATTTGCTCTGATATAAAAAAGGTAATACGTACAAGCGTCAAACTTGTCATGATTATAGAACACACTCTAAAGTATAACAATAAATATAAATAATGGCCAAGTGCGAGTCGGTGACAAATTTATGTTCAACACCAAGTTATAACTGGTAATTCGGTTACTTGGAAAGCCTTCGATGGACTTTCATATGTTACTAAATTTTAAATCGGCTTTTTAAATTGATAATTATTGTATTTTGTGGTGGTACGAAGGTACGAAACCCTCAGTGCGCGAGTCCAAATCGCACTTGGCCGGTTTTATTTTATAAAAGTTAGTATACAGGTAGGTAAGAAATAAAGAAGTACAACTAAATTCTTGTGCCACCAAGTCACAGAAGACATGACCAAGTGCTAATTGTCACCTGTAACGACTTTGCCGCTTACATTGACTTAATTATGTATGTAAGGAACTCCACGTAGGCAGGTACTTTTGTCTATACTTACTTACATACTTAGGAGGTAACTTTGAGAGTCTCCTCGTTTATTTACCTTGCCGGAATATTATCATGTAGCATGTATGAAAATTAGAAGTATGTAGGTACTTTTGGTAGGACGAGGATTTTCTTCATAGCATTTTTAGGGTTCCGTGCTCAAAGGTTAAAAACCAGACCCTATTACTAAGCCTACGATGTCTGTATGTCTGTCCGTCTGTCCTCTGTCCGTCTGTCCGTCTGTCCGTCTGTCCGTCTGCCCGTCTGCCCGTCTGTCCGTCTGTCCGTCTGTCCGTCTGTCCGTCTGTCCGTCTGTCCGTCTGTCCGTCTGTCCGTCTGTCCGTCTGTCCGTCTGTCCGTCTGTCCGTCTGTCCGTCTGTCCGTCTGCCCGTCTGTCCGTCTGTCCGTCTGTCCGTCTGTCCGTCTGTCCGTCTGTCCGTCTGTCCGTCTGTCCGTCTGTCCGTCTGTCCGTCTGTCCGTCTGTCCGTCTGTCCGCCTGTCCGCCTGTCCGTCTGTCCGTCTGTCCGTCTGTCCTACCTTTATACGGCTGTATCTTTCGAACCGTAATATATGGACAGTTGAAATTTTTACAGAATTTGTAATGTTACGGCGGATTAACTGAGACATAATAAAAAAGTCAAAAAATTAAAACGTAAACCCATACCTACAACAAACTTATTTTTTACGTATTTTTATATTAGCTCTATTGTAAAAATGGTAATACATACAAGCGTCAAATTTGGCATGATTATAGTACACTCTAAAGTATAACAACAAATAATAAATAATGGCCAAGTACGAGTTGGTGATATGTTTCTGTACACCACCGGTTCTCGTACGATCACCGAAGTAAAGCAACGTCGGGCGCGGCCGGTATTGGATGAGAGTGACCGCCTGGGGTGGGTTGATGGGATGTTGTCTTTTTGCACTATTTTTTTATTACTTAGTAGCTAACAAGTTATGTGGTGGGACGGAACCCTCAGTGCGCGAGCCTGACTCGCACTTGGCCGGTTTTATTTTACTATTAACTTATTTAAACTATACCTATTATATCAAACGGAATAAAGTTACATTGTGCTCAGTTTTCGGTGAAGGAAAACATCGTGAGGAAACCTGCGTACGGATATGTACGGAGAAGGAATTCATTGGCGTATGTGAACCCACCAACCTGCACTGGGCCAGCGTGGTGGATATGGCCCAATCACCCTTTGGGGGGTAGGCTAAAAGTCCAGCAGTGGACTGTTAAAAGGCTGATTATGATGATGCTCAGTTTAGTATTTAGAGGGCAGACCTGCTTGCGCAATTCAATCCCGATGCCCTATGGATAAGTCACCCTATTGGTTGCGTTATCTTATCGGCTAATGCGCAGGCAGCTGCCGTGCGATGTATCCATCCACCTTGCGGTGAATCAAAAACTGCTAAAAGCTCTAATAGACGTGTAGATTAGGTTGGCCAACCGCCGTCCAACCAACGGGAGAGAAAGAGTGAAAATAACATATTTCCCTCTCTTTGTCTTCCGTAGGTCAGACGGCGGTTAAGGTCAACTAAATCCAAGTCTGTTAGCACTTTAAAAATATTTTTTTTATATAGTGCCTTTATTAATAAAATACAAGCTAAAACGATAACTACAAATACAGTTAGACTGTCCATAGACCGTTGAAGGTCTTGTATTGAATTAATATTCCTAAATATTAATTTAATAAAAAAAATACATATATTTTTTTGTCTGATGGGAGGATGGGATGAGTTTTGGTGATTTTTTGGTGGTGAATAGCACGCCTTTACATTTGAGGTTCTTGAACATACCGGTTTCCTCACGATATTTTCCTTCGCTGTTGTTGAACGATTGCATCGAATCTGCACATAAATAAGTCATTGATGCATTCATGCCGGCCACCACCGCTCGCAGCACGCATGCCTAGTCAAGAAGAAATATATCAACAACGGAATACCAATATGCCTGAGTGAGAAACCATTATATCATGTGAACTATAACAATTGCAATATCCTATAAAACAAACAATGGCTCGGAAAACCCCTAACCAATCATTAGGGTAAAAAGCGAGGGGAGCCCGCGGACCCAGTCGTGTGCGCTTTAGATGAGCAACCCAAATTTTATTTCATCCCCATCTTTTGAAGGGAACAATACACCGAAAACTTTTATACAGACATTGCTTAGGGTAGCCGAAAAACTATCTAAATATAAAAGCCACTTATAGCGGTAATATTGGTTTGAAGTTTCCTTGCTAGCTTATCTCTAAAGTACAGCAGCTTATTACTATGGAAACTGACGTTTTCACACATTTTATTTAATATTATACGGAATTACTTATGTTCGAACTTAATTGAACGTGATTAGGTAGTTCTCGTACAATAAACGAAATATATAAACAGCTCATCTCTGATCTGAGGAAAAAAGTAAGAATAAATTGATGTAGGACAGGAAAGTAGGTACGTAATTACTTAATTATACCTAAGTATCTACAAACAAAGGTACAAATAGGTACTTACCTACTAAATACATTTACAAGCACATGGAAATTTGGTCTAGTTAGTGCCGTTCAATAAATGTCCCGAGTTTGTACCTTTACATGTATGACATTTTAGAAATAACGACAAACAAATTCAAATCCTATGTCGTCATGACGTCATGACAATGTCTAAGTTAATTTGCATCAATTTTCGTATACATGCATATATGACTAAATAGTTACTATAGTTTTAGTCTACCTTTGGTCTGAACATTTTTGAGAGCTACCTGTAATAACTTTGAAAATTATGAAAATTTGAATAACTGACCTGACTATTTATACCATCGAAGATTTATACCCATACCTTCCATTACACATTTTACGTATCTATTAATTTACTTGGCTTCTGTGCTTGGCTTATTATATTTTGTTTAGGTAAACCAATATTTAAATAATAAAAGCTCAATGTACTTACCCTGTATTCCCGTGATGAGAATAATATCTAAAATATTTAAGGTGTTATTGGCTTTGAAAGTTTATTACCTTTCTAATATGGAATTATGAACATGTACGCGCTTATACTCTAAGAAGGTCACTGTCACTGAAATTGGAATGGAGTAGTGCTGTGCTACCAAACTTTCCGGAACGACAAACTCACTTGCAACTTTCTTCAAAGTGTTTAGGTACATACTTTTAGGACTTTGACAATGAAAATAATCGAAGTCGTGCGGTTAGACTACCTATTTTTATTGCGTGTAATTGCGCTTTTGACCACCTACTTAATAACTTTCAACCCCAATAACCTCTTTAATATATCGTAAAATCCTTTCTTAATAGATGATGTGTTTGTGTGCACCTAATAAAGAACCTGTCAAATGTAGGCTTAAATATCAAGTAGTTTTCGAGATTTCGTGGCAAGTGAGTAAGTATTCATAATGTAATTGGCATGGCAACAGGAGTGCTATGGGTTCAATTCTCACTAGTTGCAAATTTATTTATCGAAATGCCATTTATTCGCACCAAGCGTTTTGACTCCTCTTTTTTAATTAGAACAGCAAAACAATGGAACGCCTTGCCCCTGTCTGTGTTTCCGCAGCATTACAATCTTGGAGTGTTCAAGTCTAGGGTTAATAGGTTACTACTGGGCAAACGTGCTCCATCTTCTACCGCATCATCGCTTTCCATCAGGCGAGATCGCGGTCAAACGTTAGCCTAGTCCGATGTAAAAAAAAAAAATATTTTGTACATGGTATTTAAAATCTTAAGTAAGTATTTAATCTTAAATAAACAGCATTATGCAGAGTGGAGGCCATTTTTGTGACGCAGGACATTAGTTGGGCTATATTTATGGCTTAGCTATAGATATATAATTACTGCCCCTGATGTTACAAAATAAAATTATATAAATTTTTCTAAATTTTGCTTTTAAATATTTCAATCCTCATTCAGTTATCACATACTTTCATAATTCCAATGCGACTTTTTACGTGTACCAATGTTTCACTGAAGTACTTAAATTGTTTTACGGCTTTTACTGACTTCCGACGGTTCTTACGGTTTCGACTGTGCGCTTAAATAAATAATGAAAATATCTAAAGTAAAACAAGAGTCATAAAGATTTTATTGAGATTTTTGATGACTGATCGTGAGACGGCAAAAACTCAAGTTAAACATTCATTTATATGGCCCATGATGTGGATTTTCTTCATGCAAAAACAATTACCAGTTGGCTATAATATTTCCTTTGATCATGCACTTTACAATTCAATTTAAAAATGAGTTTGGAACATTCATATCGGAGCACCCCTCTAATTATGACATTTGACGTGCGAGGGATTATCGCAGGGGTTGGAACAGCACTTGCATAAATTTTGTCAATTTGGCACGGAGAAACCAAGGGGTTAGTTCTTGTTAGTGTTGCGTTGAGTTATTACAAAAGATATACGCTGTCGGAGCGGGGAACCAGCAATGTAATATTGCGTGTGGTGCCATCTGCCCCTTCAGGATATCTGCTCTATATACATGCTATAGTACCTTGATACTATACATTAATGAAGTAGGTACAGATAAATAATGCCGCCGGCATGCTGGATACGCTGCCAACTGGTAGTGGGCTTGAGCATTTGGATTGTCTTTAGACCTTCAACGGTCTATGGGCAGTCTAACTGTATTTGTAGAGTTAGTATTAGCTTGTATTTTGTTTAGTTAATAAAGGCAAATTGCCCAGAAAAAAAAAGAGAAAAATATGTTTTTTTTAATCTACGTTGATGGTACCTACGTCTTATATAAGCTTGCCAGTAAAAAAAATATAGTTTTACTCTCGTAAGATATCGGTATCATGCGTAATTCCCGTACTTATAATCTATTATTCCCACTTTAGTTTCAACCACGCATTCAAAAAACCGCGTGTTTCCATAATAAAACAAAATAGGAATGTTTTGAGTAGGTATGAGTTACAATGAGCACCTATACTTGGTTCAAGTTTTTTTGCTCTGACAGTTTTATAACATTGTAAAAAGCTAACTCTAAGCCATAAATTCTGAACACTTTTGCTAAGTTTTTGAATGTAAAATTGAAGGTCTGTAGCTCGTAACCGATTTATATACTACAGTGGATTATTCAGAGTTAAATGCATATAGACTGTACTAAGCCAAAAGGAGGTCATTTCACTCATCATTATGAACAACTTTTACTATGGCACCAACCCTGAAATCGCGAAAATATCAACTGTTCCATATAGCAAACGGTCATTGACACTCGATAAGATGTATGGAAAAGCTGTTTTTTTTTTTCGCGTTTCCCGTGGCCCATAGCAAAAGTTGTTCATAACGATGAGTACAATGACCTCCTTTCGGCTTAGTAAAATCTGTATGCGTAATCCTGTAGAAAAAATATTTTTGCATACAGCTTTTTAAAACTTATTGTAGAGCTAAATAAACTTGGATTTAATTGTAAGTTGCCAATACTTGGATGAGAAAAAGACACTAAAATGATTCATCAATTAATAATAGATTAGGTACCTACCTATAAATAAGTAATTGACGAGAAAGCTTTCACAGCTATTTGTCGCTCCAAAACTAAATAATTTATTAGTCGCCATCGACGCCATTAGTGGCATTACGCGACATGGGACTGAAGCCAGTTTATTTTCATTTAAATACAATAGCTTTTACAAGCAACGATCAATAAAGCACGAGTAATTGACCAGACGCGCGACTTTTTCAGCTGGTTCAAGGGGCGGTTGGGCGGACCATCCGCTTTTGGATTGAATTTTAAAACCGGCCTTACGGCTACCTGTTTCCCACTTTTAAGGAACTTAAGATATCGTAGACATCATTTAATAAATAAAATCCAATTAATGAATCCAAAAAACAGGGAGAAAAGCTCAAATCAGTGTTACTTATTTATTTATTTTCTATCGAGCGAAATGTCAACCTTGATATCGTAGACATAATTTAATAAATAAAATCCAATGAATGAATCCAAAAAACAGGGAGAAAAGCTCAAATCAGGGTTACTAATTTTTTTTTTCTATCGAGCGAAATGTCAACCTTGATCGTGTTTCGGTCTCTAGGGTTTCCTAGATAAAATATTCAATTTTGATATGACACCATTTTTATAATTTTAAGCTAAGCATGGAAGTACACACTTAAACTAGAATGACCAAAATTGCTAAAAGTCGGAAAAGACGTTGACGCGATTCTGTTATTGTGATAGCGAAAAGTGGTGCGACTGAAAACCGTATCTCGGCACGTTAAAGTTCACGATCACGATGTTTCGAGCCCGCGTTAAGAGGTAGCCGTAAGGCCCCAGAGGTAAAATATGAAGCAAAGTTACAAGCGTTCACCCATTGGCGTAAGGGAGAAGGGAATCAAGAATTTCGTGATGGTTCCTATCGTATCCATGGTCGTAATTAGGCTTCAGGTCAGCTCCAGAAGAGAGGGGGACCCTGGCAAGGAACAGGCTTCCTGAAATAACTGGAGGGAGGCTTTCGTACATCCGTGAGCGCACCCTTCTTTATCTTATGCTTATACAATCCTAAATGTTTATTTACGTTGATTGGTCTGCTGCGCTGGTTTTTGTTCATCTAGATTTGAACTTGTTAGGTATTTTTATAGGTAGGTAGTAGGTACCAGGGCCCCGATTTTACTAAACAATTGGTTTAGTAGAATTGGGGCCCTGTATGATAGTTAAATAAGTACCTAATAAGGGGAAATTGCGGTATTCCCCAATACTTAAGAACTGATATAAAACAAAATCAGAGAACGATACAACGACTGTTTATTATTTATACATTAACTATTCAGTCATCAATTCTCATATTAAATTTGGTTAAAATTTTAATATAAAATCTAATTTGAATTAAATACAAATCCGTTCGTATCCGGGATTACCAACAGTGAGTGGGTAATTCCGAACGGTGCGTGGGGTACTCCCTAACACTGATAGAACGTCATACAAGTCGCAAACAAAGCATTCAGCTGACTTTTAGCCTGTCCATACATAGGTAGGTACTATCATAATGTATTAGAAGAGAAAATTTAATCAATGGGTATACCTATTGTAGCTACATAGTAATACTAACTTAGTGATAACAATATCTTTATCAAAACGCCATTTCCCCATCATAAATTAAACAACTCGAGCGCATATCCTCGGTTCCCTCGCAATCGTGTAAATAATGTCTCCGGCGGCCATAATTGCGCAACCAGGCAGCCACCCTACACCGAAATATAACTATTACGCTTTTATTAAGCTCACGAACCCACCAAAGGGATACTCATAATTTAATTACAAGACCCCCGAAATAAGTTATTTCAAGTCGACGGGAAATGGTCCGAGGGCTTAATCGAAACGAGCTACAGTCCGGGAGGTGCCAGGAGCGACTAGGAGTCAAGGCATCCCTGTTTTATGCTGTTATTGCTGTTAATTGCCTTTGTAATTACGTGTAACCAACGTAACGTAACGTAACGTGACGTAACCACTTACTTTGTATTATGCTTATGTGAGTAACATCCGATTATAACTGGCAGTTATTAAATTTTGTTGCAAAATTCCGCCTTTTAAGGCTGCGTATAAGGCAAGAAAAATTTCTGATTTCACCCGCGCGTCTCGCATCACCCGCATTAGTGTGAAACACAACCACGGCAGCGCGGCAGTCGCGCGCAGCTAAAGTGTACACAACTCGCGCACTCGACCTTGTAAAGCGGCAAGGAGCAATAACACACAGGATAAGCATAGTGTTGGTGTACTTGGTGTTTTGGCGATTAGCTGAGTTCGGTCGCGGCGCGCAAAACCGTAAATTGTTTATTTCACTTTTCAAAATTGTATTTGTTATTTATTTTTAGGTTTTCTACAATATAAAAATAATAAAGTATATAAATTAAATGAATATAACCTAAATAAATTCTCTAATTAAAATATTACGCTGGAGACAGTTTCAGAAAGCTAAACATTAAACTAAACTAAACTAAACTGAACTGAACTATGCTATGCTATGCTTTGCTAGGTTGAACTTGCCGGGATAAGACCAAAAAACCCAAAAACCTCGTGGCACGGGGTACCCGATCCCGGGTCATATCTCCTAAACCAGACTTTTAACCCAAAAAAAATTACAAAAAAATACTTAGATTTTTATTTTTGAAATCAGTGAGAAATACATTTAAATAGAAATAAAGAGGGGTAAAAACCACCCCCTACCACGCCCAAATTTTGGCTCGAGTTAGTAAAGCTCATTTTAAATTTTAGTAATTTTTTTGCAGATTTTTTAAGGATGTGGTTTAGGAAATATAACTAGTTCTAGTTTTTAGTTTATATTATAGTCTAAGTTAGGTCTTAAGATTTTGACGACCTGAAATACCCGGCTCCTCAAACATTTTGTCCCAGGTCAATCCAGGAAAGAATAGTTAGCTTCACTGGCTATCCAACGATAGGTCATTTAGTATTTTAAGACTCGTAGGTACATAGTAACTTGAGTTACTAAGTAGCGAGGCGGACCCTAAATACCCGATTTTTTGAAGGTCCATAACTTTGGACACAAAAGTCCAATCAAAAATCTGACGTCATAGGCATCATTTTTTCTGGCAGACGAAGACGTTAAACTCAAAAACTCGGCTTTAGGACCTAACCCTAAGGACCCCAAATTGGGTTTGAAATTACGTAACCGGAATTTCATGTTAAAAATAACAAAAATTTTCAACACAAAAAATTCAGTGGTGTAATAAATAGACTATAAATTATTTTTTTGGCTTTCTACTCTCACAATTTCAGGAAATAAATAATATAAAAAAAAATTGTGTTTATTTAGTTGGTAGGCATAAATAATAATAAAATAGAAACACAGTAAACACACGTGTGTAGAAAATAAAAAGACGCGTCTGATAAGCCCAAATTCGGCTATTTTTGTGCGAAGGATGCCTTTCAAAATATTAAAGCGCAAAAATCCGGAAAATTTTCGTAATTTTTTTCAAAAACCATCAATTATCTCAGAAACATTACATATGAGGTAATTTTTGTAAAAATGCTATGTATCTATATAATCTATGCTATGCTATGCTATGCTATGCTATGCTATGCTATGCTATGCTATGCTATGCTATGCTAAGCTATGCTATGCTATGCTATGCTATGCTATGCTATGCTATGCTATGCTATGCTATGCTATGCTATGCTATGCTATGCTATACTATACTATACTATACTATACTATTCTTTGCTATACTATACTATACTTTGCTATACTATACTATACTTTGCTATACTATACTATACTATACTATACTATACTATACTATACTATACTATGCTATGCTTTGCTATACTATGCTATGCTATGCTATACTATGCTATACTATACTATACTATACTATACTATACTATAATATACTATACTATACTATACTATACTATACTATACTATACTATACTATACTATACTATACTATACTATACTATACTATACTATACTATACTATACTATACTATACTATACTATACTATACTATACTATACTATACTATACTATACTATACTATACTTTGCTATTCTATACTATACTTTGCTATACTAAGCTATGCTATGCTTTGCTATGCTATGCTATGCTATGCTATGCTATGCTATGCTATGCTATGCTATGCTATGCTATGCTATGATATGCTATGCTATGCTATGCTATGCTATGCTATGCTATGCTATGCTATGCTATGCTATGCTATGCTATGCTATGCTATGCTATGCTATGATATGCTATGCTATGCTATGCTATGCTATGCTATGCTATGCTATGCTATACTATACTATACTATACTATACTATACTATACTATACTATACTATACTATACTATACTATACTATACTATACTTTGCTATACTATACTATACTATACTATACTTTGCTATACTATACTATACTATACTATGCTATACTATACTATACTATACTATACTATACTATACTATACTATACTTTGCTATACTATACTATACTATACTTTGCTATACTATACTATACTATACTATACTATGCTATACTATACTATACTTTGCTATGCTATGCTATACTATACTATACTTTGCTATGCTATACTATACTATACTATACTATACTATACTATACTATACTATACTATACTATACTATACTTTGCTATGCTATACTATGCTATACTATACTATACTATACTATGCTATACTAAGCTATGCTATACTATGCTATAATATACTATACTATACTATACTATACTATACTATACTATACTATACTATACTATACTTTACTATACTATACTATACTTTGCTATACTATACTATACTTTGCTATACTAAGCTATGCTATGCTATGCTATGCTATGCTATGCTATGCTATGCTATGCTATGCTATGCTATGCTATGCTATGCTATGCTATGCTATGCTATGCTATGCTATGCTATGCTATGCTATGCTATGCTATGCTATGCTATGCTATGCTATGCTATGCTATGCTATGCTATGCTATGCTATGCTATGCTATGCTATGCTATGCTATGCTATGCTATGCTATGCTATGCTATGCTATGCTATGCTATACTATACTATACTATACTATACTATACTATACTATACTATACTATACTATACTATACTATACTATACTATACTATACTATACTATACTATACTTTGCTATACTATACTATGCTATGCTATGCTATACTGTACTGTACTGTAAAATACTATACTATACTATACTATACTATACTTTGCTATACTATACTATACTATACTTTGCTATACTAAGCTATGCTATGCTATGCGATGCTATGCTATGCTATGCTATGCTATGCTATGCTATGCTATGCTATACTATACTATACTAAAATAAACGAAACACGCGAAAGCCCGTTGGTCCAGTTGGTAGTGAACCTACCTTCTGAGCTTGGAGCCGTGGGTTCGATTCCCACCTAGGACAAACAGTTATGTGATGAACGTTTGTGTTTGTTCTATACCTGGTTGTTAATAACTATAATCTGTTTAAGTATATATGAATTATTTAATTAATTTCATTTAATTTATGAAATTATTAATTTAAAAAAAAAATGTTTGTTATTATTATATTTTTTTATTCAACAAAAATTATATTTTACTTAATAATTTTGATTTTTAGTAGTCTTTCTGACTGTCTCTCTCTCTCTTTCTCTCTCCACACGAAACACTTAGACTCTTGTAACTATATTACCGAGCGTACATAATAATAGATGCCCTAATGATAGATGGCCTAGTCGTATCCATAATTATCAATACCTGTAATTTTTTCATAGTAGCTTTACCTAGTCTGTGCTCTAGGTCATTGGCAACACTTGGTTGCCGCATCAAATGGTCGCGTTCGAGCCATAGATTTTTTATGTTATCCATTGTTTGAAAATACAGTAGGTGTTGATATAATTGCACTCGGAAGATAAATCTAGGCGAATAGCAAGCGCGTGCGTCCTTCCCCGTTGGAGCATATTGCGGTACTGAGGTTGAACGGAGCATGTTTCGCCATTTAGATGCAAAGCGCAACAGAATAAGGTTGAATATCGGACTTGCCGTTTGACCGAATAGTTGCTTAGAACTAAAGGCCGTAAGTCTCAAATCGAATATAATTTATTATGAGAGTACTAATTAATCTAGGTAAATTTTGTCTTAGCACTGGAAAACAAACTATATTTTCCTTCGATGAGTATTTATTTTAGATATGTGACTGAAGTTCTATCCAAGAAAAAATCAAAAAAATCAGCAAAAAGGCACCTTTTTGAAAACAATAAAGTATCGAGTAAATATCTCGCTATTATGTTTCTGTCTTAGTGCCGGAAAGAAAATGAATTGAAAAATCACATATATCAATTATTACGTTGATAGGATATTTGGTTTAGTTAGAATGTCATGGCAAATTAGCATAAAATTTCGGAGGCCCCCTCTTAACGGAATGGTGAGTAGGTAAGGTTTGATGAACTTTTCAAAGCGCCATATTGCAAGCCGCTATTGTTCTTTGAAACTAAATAGTTCTACACCGGATAATAAGCAGGTGAAGTACGTAACTAAAAGTGCTAATTAGCACCAAAGTAAATGAAGCAGTGGAGTCTTACCTTTATATTAAAAAGTTGGTACTAATGTGTAAATTTTGCATTACAGTTTTGCAAAAAATGCAAAGAAAGCTTTAGAAGACATCAAAATAATAGTGTTTTTTTTTTTGTAAAAAAGTACGTAACTTAATAATCCTGAAAGGAAAGCTTCCATTTTATCAAATAAAAACAATCATTGATTGAGGCAAGAAAATGATATCGGTAGATACTGCTCCATTTTCTGGACATAATTGCTAGGTGTCTCAATATAACAAATTGTCAACTCAACAAAAAAGCTAACGAAGGAGTTGCGAATTGATACTCTATTATTTTATCGTCGATTTGTTAAAATTGCCTTTATTTTCATAAACGCAATTCAGGCCAAAGAAAATGTTATTAGGGATAAGAGGAGTCCACAGAGAGCATTTCGACCGGGAAGACAATAACCATTTTCCCTTCGATATGGCCTTACTTATTTATAGATACAGGCAGGTACATCCGAAAGTGTCCCAGCGAGGGATTTGTATACTTTAAGCGTACTGAGATGAGATTTCCTTTGTCATTTTCACTCCCTAATTTCATCGAGTAGAAAGGGTGGGATGGCGCTTTTCTATTTTGACTTTCGACCCTAAAAAGCGGCCGTCCGTTTGTATTTCCCCGGCGTTAGTATTAAAAGCAGAGAAAAGTGTATACGTTGCGGCGACTTACTAAAAGGTCGAAAGTTTAAAACATACAGAATTCTATACTTGGAAGTGTCTTGGGTTTTTCAGTTTTGAAACTAGCACGACAACCATGATCTTGGGTTGTATGTATGAATGAAACCAAAAATGCATAGCTAACAAAAATCAGAGGTAGAATAATGAAGCGTCTTCAACTAACAGTAAACTATCCTAAACTAACTCTATTGGTAAAATAAAAACAAGGTTTAAACTTTGTTTTAGCTAGGTTGTTTATTTCCATGAAATTTGACACAAGTATTAAATGTAATTTTATGGTAATTTTTTCAGAATATCTGCTAAGCGTTTGCCTAAACTGGATTTATATCTACGGTCTCCTACGGTGCTACGGTAGGTATTTTTTGAAAATACCATGTTGAAAGTGTCTTATCATATAATTTTTTTTGTATAAAATATAAAAACATCGATTTGTATTCGTAAAACCGACAGACTCAGAGTTATAAGTTAGCGAGAGTGAATAATCTTTGAGGAAAATATCATGGAAATTTTAACTTATCTCGGAAAAAGATTTCCCTTGATTTTCCCTATTCTCCCTCAGCCCAGCTCTTTTCCCAAAATAATTATAATTCCTGCAAGGTGAGTCTTGAATTTCCTTGTTAGAATAAATATCGATGGAAAAGGTTCAAAAGTTAAAACTTTTTTTGTGTCAAGCTTGTTTATAATTATATCGATGTATTTACCTACCTATCTAGTATTATATAAAATGCTGTATTAAAAAAAAAAAAAAAAATACTGGAGCAGAAAAAAACGTCAGACGAAGATAACAGACTATACGCAGTAAGCGTTGTTATTTATATCAATAATAATGTTTGTTATTAGAATTAATGGGCAAGTGCCTTTATTAACTAAACAAAATACAAGCTAAAACTAACACTACTAATATAGTTAGACGGCCCATGGACCGTTGAAGGTCTAAAGACAACCCAAATGCTCAAGTTATTTATAAATGTTATACTTTTCTAGTAAATACATATTATAATAGTATGATTTTTCTTCTCTCCATTTAACAACAACTCTCAATAATCCATAAAACGCGCAGATCCTTAAGTGTCGCTATATAGAGTTTATACTGTATTTAAAAAAAAAAACGGTAAAAAATTTCAAACAATTTTGGGTCGATTTCCACTGTTCTATTTGAACTAATATTTCGCACGCAGCCCCCCTCAATCTACCAATCTATCTGGCCCCCAATTCTACTAAAGAAATAGTTTTTAAATTGTAATTGTTTCAATTTTATTTATTAAATAATTGCCTCAAAATTGACCAAGTAAAATTTATTTTTATACTAAGTTATAATATTAGGTGGTGGTATTTTTCTAGTATAAAAAAAATTCAAACTGTAAATTTTGAGGCAATTGTTAAAAAAATAAAATTGAAGCAATAACAATTTAAAACAATTTGTTTAGTAGAATCGGGGCCCAGATGACATGGGGCATCCTATGGTATTCTAAAACAGGGGCCTTACGGACAACAGCTAATTGCGGCACCTAATCCGCTCAGTTTGAAAATCACGCGAACGTGAACCTTATCGCGCCCAGATACGGTTTGCGGTAGCGTGATTTTCCAACTGAGCGGATTAGGTGCCGCAATTAGCTGTTGTCCGTAAGGCCCCTGGTCTGACGATGACCAAGCTAGACTGAAGCTGAAACATTTCAACTGTTGCAAAGAAACCCCTTAAACACTCTTTCAGTCTTCAGTATTTATATTATAATGGAAAATCAAAATTTATACTACCGCGTAAACACTCCTTTTGACATTTATGGGACCACCTGACTTCTATACATACATACAATATTATAAAGAGGAAAGATTTGTATGTATGTTTGTAACGAATTGGCTCAAAAAGCACTGGACCGATTTTAAAAATTCTTTCACCATTTGAATGCTACATTATCACTGATTAATATAGGCTATTTTAATAGGCTATATAATTATACCCGTGCGGAGCCGGACCGGACCGCTAGTCAGTGATATTACAAGCAAGCAAACAAGTTCTTACTGGCCATACCTACAATAAGTTGCTTCTATTACTTGCATGTGACGTCATAAGGACATTTAAGCGTTTGTAGTCAAGTCACGTGAACGATGAAAAAATATTTAAATTTTGTATATTTTTTTAAATAAGGATATTTGTTTGTAGTTTTTAGTCATTAATAATAATTCAAATTTGTAAAAAAACAGCATGAATAATTTTTTTACTGCAGTCAAATACCGTATTATTTACCTACTACACACTACTACACATTTGAGAAGTCTTGACATAAAACCGGATATTTCAATAAAAAAACATGTGTTCAAATCGCGAAAGTTTAAAAATTACTATTTCAATAAAAGTCCGAACATTTTAGTATGTAGGTAAATTATTTATGTTTTGCGTTTAGGGAGACGTTATCCAGATTTACTCGTATTACATAAAAAACCGGACAAATTACAAAGCCAAATGTCTAAAAGTCCGGACAAATCCGGACGGATGGTCACCCTACCCTACACACACATACATAGATGCATGATTGTACATAGAGTTTTAGCGCCAACGTGAAAGGAACATGTCAGCTTGTAGTACTATTTTCCTAAACTTGTGTATTTTCGAATGTTAATGTGTAATGTGGACTATATTAAGTGTTTGTGAACGTGCTCGAGTGTGAATATATTTTTTCGTGTTTTTCCAAAACTATATAGAAGCCTATTGTAAAGAAAAGCCTCCACCACTTTACTGGGGCATGAGTTTCTCCACGTCAACGGCAACCTCTCTGTGATTTCCCGAATCCGTGTTCTAATAATAGCCATGTCTCTGACCAAGAGTCCACGGCACAAAACCACGTTTCACTTATCTACAGACCTTATAACTATGTAGATACCTACATACGTAGTACATTAGATAATAGTCCAAACTTTCCGCGTGTAACGGACGATGGAAGAATTATTGCAAGGACGCGCTCTTTGTATCATTTTTATAATAGAAAGGTTTCTTTTTATGCGTAGGTACTCGTCCGAAGATTTAGTCGCTGAACCATAAGGCCTTTCTATTTAAAAGAACGATTTTACTGAAGTATTTGGTTTGTATGAGTTTTTGATATGAAATATCTTATGGCGCGCCTTGGCAGTAAAACTGACTTGTATGCCGTGACGGCAAACAATATGACGCTCTCTTATGTCGTCATGTTTCATATCTGCCGGGCGTCCCACGACGGCTAACTTTTATGTGTTTTATTGGGATTTTTATTCATCTTTTTTAGGGTTCCGTACCCAAAGGGTACTCAACGTCATAGTCCGGAGTGCCTTTGTGTCTGCAAACGTTCCCTCCGTGCTGGAGCCTCCGGGGCTGACTCTCGTGCCTTGGAAAAACGGGAAGTGCCTGATACGGGATGCTACTTGGGTCAGCACTGTCGCCGCCAGCCACCTGAGTCGCACCGTCAGCAGCGGCGGAATATGCCGCTAATAACAAGAGGGAAAAGTACGCAGCGTTGGAGCCGCTTTACAATTTTGTGCTCGTTGCCGTGGAGACCATGGGTTGTTGGGGGGCTGAGGCCAAGAAGCTAATTTCGGAGATGGGCACAGGCTCAAAGAAAAGTGTGGTGACTCCCGCTCCGGTTCGTTCCTGGCGCAAAGGTTGGCCATTGCCATCCAACGCGGTAACGCTGCGAGTGTTTTTGGGTACCTTTGCGCCGGGAACGGTTAGGGGTGGGTTATTTGATAATGTATTAGTTTAGTTGTTGGTGAATACCATATATTAAGGATTTATTTGACATTAAAATTTATTTTCTGATCTATTAAATAAAAACATCAAGATTAAAAAAACATGTATAAAAATGTAAAACTATGTGTTTATATTAGTAATTCATAATTCATGTATTCCTTGCAAGAGTAGGTCGAACTATTTACATTGTTCGAACAATTTTGATCTTATAATTAAGTTGAGTCGCTGGCATCCAGTGGATGCAAAAGGCAGGCTGTCGTTCACTGTGGAGGTTAAAAGGGGAGGCCTATGTTCAGCAGTGGACGTCTTCTGGCTGATGATGATGATGATGAATTAAGTTTGTATTTATTATAAATTTGTATTTGATTGTTGGTCAATGCATGGGTCAATTATGTGATTTAAATTTGAAACCTCATTTGTATGAAAACTTTTACCATAGTATAATTATGTCTCTATGGTATAAGATTTCACCACACACACCATAGCTGCCTAGGTACCTCAACTTCGTTAAACGCACAGAAATGAGAAGTAAACTTTTTTATTTCTGTGGTTAAGCGTTTCCATTTAAAACATAACTTTATCTTTCCATAATTGAAATTATTGACTTTAAAGTTTAATGTGTATTTATTCAAAATCTCAATTAATGCAAGTTTAATTGCAATTTTCTTTGCGTTTTGCAATTTTATGAATTATTTTTTTTTCGTAAGAACCTTCTACAAAATATTGTTAACTTTAAAAATAGATGAATATAATCGATAAAATCGTTTTCAAGTTATGGCGTGACCAAGGCTAATAGGGATTCATTTTTATATGTATAGATTTAGATTATAATTATGTTACCAATATTTATTCAAGTTACTTATGTAATAAATTATATCCTCCTAAGTATAAGTCTTGGGTTTTATGGTTTGGCAGAACAGGGGCCTTACGGACAACAGCTAATTGCGGCACCTAATCCGCTCAGTTGGAAAATCACGCGACCGCAAACCGTATCTCGGCGCGATAAGGTTCACGTTCGCGTGCTTTTCCAACTGAGCGGATTAGGTGCCGCAATTAGCTGTTGTCCGTAAGGCCTCAGAATGTGTAAAAAGTAGAGTATTTATTTTCCTCGGGATTAAAGCTGTCAGGATTTTAACAAAATAATTATTTTGAGATTATTCCCCTTGGTGAACCTACTATTTTTAATTGACTTTTAGGATTGTTTCGGGCCGATTTTTAAATTGAATGTACACGTCTATTGTTACTCCTATATTGTGTGATCAATTTAGGTACACGATTATTTTTCTAGTATTTACAGGAAGCTCTCGAGGTGGACCCAAAAAATTCATAAACTTTGGCTCAGCCATTTATCGAATTACTTTGTTCGAGCGTCTGTTGATTTGGCAATAGCAATAATTTCGAGTGTTGAGAGTTTGTTCGAGTGCTTATTAATTTTTAAGTCAGTTTTTTATATTGATTAATAAATTACAGGGTTAATTCCATTCTGACCCACCAAGATTAACCCGCTGGTGCCATTTGGCCTAGCGATAACTAACTAAAAATATATGACAAGAATTGAGATGACCCAGGAAACAAAACGGCGATGCAAACATTAGCAAATAAAAGAAAAATGTTTTAACTTGACCTGGGAAAATCCGATTTCATAAATAAGATAAATATATTAACAGAGTTTTTAATAGAAAACACAAAACCTTCTAGTACGTACAAAGGTAGCGTACTTTGGCTCAAATTACATTTTTATACAGACATAAGCCGGGTTTAAATTATAATCAAATCGTAAGCTAACGAGAAAAATAACATCAAACGCAAACTTTCAGTCGGCCGATATTGGCCATTTTGAGATTGAATAAACATGTTAGGGTAAATATATGGTGATACCATAATGATAATAATAACTGGCAAGGGCGTGTCGAGACTCTAGACACGCATATAATGTAGGTAAGGTAAGTTTTTCGTAGCCAACGTCATATAATTGTGGTCACAATCATCATAGCTCAGAAATTGGTGGTCACAGAAAAAATCGAAATAACGAAGTTCTGTGGACAAAATTTCCGAGGTGCATCATATATGATGCACCTCTCGTGCTCGTGCAGTGAAAAAAAACATCCCCATTTCACATATAGCAGAGCAGAGCCACCTCTAAAACGCAAAATTATATTCTCTTTATACTTTTAAAATTGAGACTATATTAAAACTGGATTGTGCCAAGTTTCAAGCACTTGCCTTAATAACTAGGTATAGAAGTTAGAAGGCTCTAAAAATTATGACGGACGGACAGACGGTTGGACAGACAGACAGACAGACGGAAGATAATAACACACCTTACAGTATTACAGTATTATCCTTACAGTATTACGGAATCCTAATAAGCAAAGGTGAAAGAATCCTAGCCGAGCGAGATATACGCGCGTATTGGAAATTTTTAACCGACTTTAAAAAAGAAAGGGTTCTCAATTCGGCTGTATTTGTAATGTTTGTTACCTCAGATCTCCGTCATTTATATTATTATATCTTTTATTTGAAAATATTATGTTTATACTTTCAGATTGTTCCCATAGAAAAAAAATATCATCCGAATAAACGAAATTGCGTGTTTACTAATTTTGAAGTCGGGTGTTTAAATTGATAATTATTATAAACTCTATTAGCTCAACTGGTTATAGACCCCATGAGACTTGCGTAGACATTTTACAAAGGTTTGGTTTTATCAATATCTTCCTGAAACATAAAGAACAGTTATGGCTCTCTCAGTGTCAGTTTTATTTAAGGTACCTCCAAAATTGGGGTAACTAAGGGCACAGAATACAAAATATAATAGCCATCTTTATCTTTCCGAATACCTACAGAACATTCATTTATAAAAGATGGTAATTTTAATTTCAAATGTTAATCACCTGTATATTTTAGATTCTCTTTGATAGTAATTATTTCCGTTTTTTGAAGAGATTCGTTCTTGTAACTATTATCAATTTCTGAACTATCATGGTATCATCATTATGACTGTGCTTTGGCTACGAAAAACGGAACGTCGGAACCCTACCATATGCATGTCTCGACACGCTTTTGGCCAGTTATTTTAAAGAAAGAACCTTCTTTGTTTTAAGCCATATGATTTTCCCGATATTTGATTCTGTTTTACAAACGCAAAAGTGCAGTTCACAACTTTCATAGAATTAAAAAACAGTGAATCCGTAAATCCTGAAACTAAGTTAAAAGCTAACTATCCTAAGTTAAAATTAGCAAAACACTCTGTTCAGATGTCAGTTCAGTCGGAAGTTAGAATTAAATCGATTAATTCTAGAGAACAATATCCTTTTACCCATTCTATTACAGTACCGTATAAGTTAAGCACACTCGTTGAGATCGTCGTACCGGTTGATAATGGAGGTATTTCGAACCGAACCCACTGAATTTTAAATGGCTTGTCTTTGTCTACGTTTACATTACACGTCGCGGTCTTAATATCGGAGACCCTTTCTATCGGCTGTGCTGAATAGGTAATACTTATTACGTTCGATAGCTAATAATACGTTACTTACTCGTATTTTATCCTTTCCTATTCAATTCTATCGCTGTAGTTCGAATTAAGCATGGTTAAAATCTAACCCCCTTTCCACAATTTCTCTCATAACGGGTTTTGACAACTTTTATGTAGCAAAACTGCCAAAAAAGCGTTGTATTTATTTCTTTATTTTCTTTTCGGACCCTAGGCTCTATCTACTGCGAGGCTCAACTACGTCTGGACTTTTTTTTCTCGTAGTCGCAACTAGTTGTGTAGAATAGAAAAAAAATCTCCAAGGCTCAACTCGGAGCCTTTTTCAGTGATATACTTACATTGCCATACATAATAAGTATAATGCGTCAAGCATACACGTAATATAATTAATTATTACGTCCATGGCGTCAAGTAACGTTTTCAAAATGCACTAATTTTTTTCTTCTTTTTACCTTATGTGAATATTATATCGGCAACGCACATGTCGTGCATTTGCCAGTGTTAAATATTTTCAAGATAATATTATTTAGTTATCATTAAACAAGTCATAGTCACAGTCAAGCAAAGTAGGTCACGGACAAGTCATGCCCTATTACAGTGATGTAAACTACTTTACTTATGGCTTCTATGAAGTTTTGCAAGCAATACGACAAACATCTTACACCTCCTTATATCAGTTACCCTCGCTCGATCACGTTCACGAAATAATCCGCCAGATCACTTGAAATACATAAGCTTAAGAAAATAATAATAAATAATAATAATAATAAAAATGTTTATTTGGAAAAAATTACAATGGTATTATAAGCAATAGGAACGGTGTTACCTACAGTAGTTCGAGAACTGTGTCGCAGGTAACAACGCCCACCTTCGAAACTGTACAAAATTCATAGTTACAATGAAAGATTTCCTTTAACAAGCAATGATTCGATGTATCGATTAAGTGTTAGTGTGTGTGTGTGTGTGCGTGTGTGTGTGTGTGTGTGCGCGAGAGTGCGTGCATACGTCAGTGTGTGTTGTGTGTGATGTTTTTGACAAATGTTAAAGTATGTAAATGTGATTGGTTAAATGGTTATGTAGATACTTTAATCAGATCTTCAGTGTCTTGATATGACAAGGATTTGAGCCATTCCATACATTTTTGTTTACACTTATACAAAGGGAGAGGGTAAATACATAAATCTTTATTAAGTCTGTTATATAGTAAGGAGCTGATAGAATGATAATGACGACTTGCAATACCTGTGCGGCAACGTTTGTAGCTACATACTTTGTCAGATCTACGTTTGTTAACAATTAAGTCCGGGTCGAAATTTAACTCTGAATGTTTTTTCAAAACAGTTTGCAGCACAAAAAGCTGTCTTACAGAAAGGACTTCACACAAGGAGTAGAGATCAGTGGTGGGAAAACGGAGAGGTTTCTTGGCAAGGACTTTAAGGACAGCTCTCTGCGCTCTCTCCAGTCTTATCATATGCGTTTTAGCAGAGCCACCCCATGAGGTAATACAATACGATAAAACTGATTGGGCTAAAGCATAGTACACACACTTTAGGTATCGCAAGTCGACCATGGATCTAAGAGATTTGAATACGTAGATAAGCTTTCGTACGCGGGTCACCATAGAGTCTATGTGGGGTTTCCAGGACATGGCATTATCTACTGTCACACCAAGGTACTTTATGGACGTGGTTTGCTCCAATAGCGTACATTCACAGCTGCTATTAGCTGTGTTACTGGGACAAGTGTGAGCTCGGATAGAGAAAGAGGAAGTAGGCTGCATTGAATTGTTCGGTGCAAAAGTAATAATTTTGGTTTTTGAGAGGTTGAGAGTTAGAAGATTTTCACTTAGCCAAGTCATTACTGTTCGTAAAGCATTTTCACAGTAGACGCGAACCTCCTGCCAATTTTGGCCATGGATTAGTAGTGCAGTATCATCAGCGTAAGTGACTATTTTACAATTTGGTAGGGACATGTTACACAAGTCATTTATGTAGATTAGAAACAGGGACGGGCCGATAACGCTGCCTTGCGGGACGCCAAAGTTTAGGTATTCTTCTCCACTCTGGAGGCCATCAATTACTACGCATTGGGTATGGTTGCTAAGATAGCTAGAAAAAAGCTTCAGAGCAATGCCTCTAATGCCAATTGACTGAAGTTTGGACAAAAGAATGGGAATGGAGACAGTGTCGAAAGCTTTTGATAGATCTAGAAACATTCCGGCTGTTTTTTGTCGTTTATCAAAACTATTTATGATATTTTCAGTTAATTCTAAAACGGCGTGTTCTGTGGATATACCAGCTCTAAAACCAAATTGATTTTTAGAGAGGACGTTATTGGCATTTAGAAAATTGAGTAACCGTTTATTTAGTAACTTTTCCAATATTTTGGACAAAGCCGAGAGTACTGAAATAGGCCTGTAGTTTGTGACACTACCTCCATCACCACCCTTAAATATAGGATGTACTATGGCTTTTTTAAAGACACGCGGGAAGATACCAGGAAGAGAGTGAGAGGTTGAAAACGTGGTTCAGAATTGGGATGAGAATGTGTCTTGCAGCTTTTATGATAGAGGTTGAGATACCATCCCAACCAAGTGCACACCGCTCCTTCAAGCTTAAAATCACGCGCTCTATTTCCTCGTTGTCAGTATCTAATAGAGCCATGGAGTGAACAGGAGAACTAGTGAGACAGCGAGAAGAAGCGTTGATATGGGAGGGTGAGGCATCAGGATTCGGAGATATTTTGGAAGCTAAGGTTTCCCCTACTCTGGCAAAGAAAGAGTTTACCGTGTTTACAGACGAAGAGGGATTGTCGGAACATTTTAAAAGTTCTGTTGATTTATTTTTCTTTTTATTAAGATTTGCTATATTATTTATCATATTCCAGGCTGCTTTAGGGCTCTTCCTCACTTTCAAAAATTCTGATTTATCATAATCGTTCTTAACTTTTTTAAGGAGTCTGTTACAAAATTTACTGTAGCGGGTATACACTTGTTTATTTGTATCATTAGGATCCTTTCGGAATTTGAGGTACAGCTTGTCTCTATGTCTGATGCACCTGAGGAGGCCTGGAGTAATCCAGGGCTTGATAATACGCTTTCTACCAGGTATTTTATGGATGCTAGTAAAATAATACGATGTTCAATGGAGCGACATGTTTTATTTCATTTTGGCGCCCTTATAATATTATTCGTATATAAATTTAAAAAAAAATAAAAACCCCCCGACTATAGACGTACATATACAGTGCTGAATCTAGATAGAAGATTTATGAAGCCAATATCGTAAAATAAGAAAGTTAAACTACCTACCGTATCTACTCTACTTCTTTGTCTGACGATAATTTCAAACTGTATTTGAATTCGACTTCACTTGATTCGATTATTCAGATTTTTCGTCTCGACTTTTTAACAACGTTATGTTTAGTATAAATAAATAGAATAAGTATAATTTATAATACAAGACGCAAACACAGGGGTGCTATATACAGGGTGTAAGGGGAACACTCTCGAAGCAAAAAGAAGGTAATTGTACTCATCATTATGAACAACTTTTACTAAGGGAACAACCCAGAAATCGCGAAAAAAAAATCAGCTGTTCCATACATTTTGTCGAGTGTCAATGACCGTTTTCTATAGAACAGCTGATCTTTTTTTTTTTGGCGATTTTAGGGCTAGTCCCATAGTAAAAGTTGTTCATAATGATGAGTATTACCTTCTTTTGGCTTCGAGAGTGTTCAACTTACACCCCGTATATCTATGCTCAGAAAAAATCAAAGTACTATCTGTGTGTCTGCCTGTGGCATCGCGCATCGTAGCTCCCAAACGGCTGGACCAATTTGACAATTTTTTTTTGTTTGTTTTAAAGGCGACTTGATACTGTTTTCTTAGATGATCCAAGAAAATCTGTTCAGCCGTTTGAAGATTATCAGCTCTTTTATCGGAATCTTTTTTAAATTTTCCATCCATACTTCATCATCATCATCACCCACAGCCTTCTTTATCCCGCTACTGGGTATAGGCCTCTCCTTTGATATGCCATCTGCCTCGGTACTGTGCTAATCTAGTCCAGGTTCGACCCGCGTTAGTAATAATATCGTCGACCCATCTTGCAGCTGGATATAATTATATTCCAATCTATACTTGTTCATAAGAAACTACCAAAAATAATTATCATCATCATCAGCCTGAAGACGTCCACTGCTGAACATAGGCCTCCTCCTTTAACCTCCACACTGATCGATAGCCTGCCTTTTGCATCCACTGGATGCCAGCGACTCTCACAATGTCGTCGGTCCATCTAGCGGGAGGCCTACCTACGCTGCGTCTTCCGGTTCGTGGTCTCCACTCCAGAACCTTTCTTCCACATCGGTTATCGGTTCCTCGAGCAATGTGGCCCGCCCATTGCCACTTCAACTTGCAAATTTTAACAGCTACATCGGTGACTCTGGTTCTCCACGTTTCGGATTCTATCGCGCAAAGAAACTCCGAGCATAGCTCTCTCCATTGCCCGCTGTGTGACTCTGAGTTTTTCCAAAAGTAAAATAATTATGGTTGTTATATATTATGATAATTGACCACTACACACCATCAGCGCTGCTGCAAGGGCAGCCACGCTCATATTATATATATATATATTTATCATTGCTGGCTTGCGTTTCACCACAGAATAGTAGTAGTACCAAATAACGCCACCGCGCCTGATGTTAAGCGATGATGCGGTCTACGATGGAGCATGCTTGCCTAGAAGAAACCGATTCACTCTCGATATGAAGACACCCAGATTGTAACTATCGAGTATCGGGGAACACGTTACATCGTTTATATAATTTGGTGTACGTATAGTTTGAAATAAAATTTATAGCAATGCCATATATATACGAATTTTCATTCGTACTTCGCCCACAGTTCTTTGTACTCGTATTACAAAACGCGCAGGCTCGCGATCAAGCTGCACTGCCACTTATAGTCTTGCTGTTGCTTTTGGTCAGTGGAGCTCTGCGCATTTGGTTCTCTATTTGGTACTCTGCGCATGAAATGTTAGACAGTTCATTAGTCTAGCTTGTAAACTCAGTGTCTGGTATGGTAAGTACGCATATTTTTTGCAACAGACTGGGCAAATTAATACTGGGCATGCGTTTGACCACAATCTTACCTGCGATGGGAAATGATGATGTGATGTGTCAAAGATGTAGCACACTTGCCTAGGAAATACCTATAAACTTTTTTGGCTCGCAATGCACTGTTCGCTTAATAGTTTTGTGTGGGTTAATCAAAATACGTAAATATAAACGTATTGTCTGCATTTTAAGTACATAATATTGTCTTAAGACTTCCGAAAGTAATTCTCAAATTCTTACTGCCACACGGCGCTCATTTAATATACTTAAACAAGGGAGAAATAAATATTTCGTGGCTTGCAAAGAAAGTTTGGAGGGCGACTTTTCCTTTTGAAAGTTAGCAAGCCTTTTCAAAGTGCCTACGTTTATGCTCTGAAAGAACCTTTTACAGTACGGCGAACATAACTCTAGAGTTGAATGAGGGAGCTACCACCGTAATTTCTGTACAAAACTGACAGCATTGCGTGGAACATTTTAGTTTCATAATTTGGCCATCTTTACAGATTTATAAGTCGTTCTGTAGCTTGTACTGCAGGCGGGACTGAGTTACCTGTTTTATGTAATACTTAGCTAGATTATTATAATTAATTCCCGAGGCGAAACAGAAAAGTCTTAAAAACTTTGAAAGTATACTTTTTGCTGCTTATTAAATAGAATGGTTTTTGTTAGTCTAGCTAGATGAAGGTTTCTCAAAGTGGAGTCATGAACCCCTAAGAGTCTAGAGGTTAGTCAGTTGACTGTGTAGTTTGCGATTAAATTTACGTTATGGCGACTATAAGGGTGCGTTTTAAGTTTCAACTGAAGCGGAGCGGAGTGGAGACGAGATATGGATTTCAACCAATGCGATTGGAATTGGTCGATTGCGGTCCGGCACATCTCCGCTCTGCTCTTGTCCGTGTCTGTCAGCAGTCACCGTCGCCTATGGATACTTGTAACACCAGAGGCATCACAAATACGTTGCCGACCCTTTAGAACTCGATTAACTCGCCTTTTGAAGAACCCCATGTTGTAGCTTCTCGGAAACACCGTAGAAGGTAGCTCATTCCACATTCAGTTTCATTACAAAGAAAAGAAAGAAAGGAAAAGAAAAGAAAATAAATTTTATTCGACATTTACAAAAACTTATATGTAAAGGATACAATCAGTGTGAACAGGTGAATTCCTACTTCTTACTTTACTTGGATCCGCCCCTGGCCTACCCCAAACGCACATGCCTACTCCGTCATCACACATTTTCTTATGCAACTTATTTACTTATTGAAGGATAACCCCTTCAAAAAGAAAATCGCAGTCATCTGGGAAATTAAATACGAGTAAGTAGGGTTATAAGTTCGAGACACCTTGGTCTAGATAAAATATTGTCCATAAAAACAATAAGACTCTCTTAGACAGAACTTAATTTGATTGTTTAGCTGAGTAAAACACGTGTGGATTCTTAGCATACTGGTACCTATAGTACTTGAATGTTGTAAGACTTACGGTTGTTATTTATGTTTGGAAACATTGTTACAGTAGCAAAAAGTTATGTCCCCTTCACGCCCAAGTCTATCTTGATAAGAGTGGCAGTGGCAGATTACTAAAGCTGAAATTCTGGTGATAATATGATAGCAAATGATGATGACGGAGTTTGCTTATTGTTTTTTTCGTCGTAACAACACCCTGATATTATTGATAGTTTATGAGGATAGAATAGTTTTATTAGTAATAATATTATACTTATTTCATACATTTATTTTCTTTCTTAAATTTAAGTTTTTTTTACAATATATATACAAAAACAAAATATTATATACTATAATATACTATATATAATATTATATACTATAATAATATATACTATAATATTGTATACTATAATATACTATACTATAATTTATTATACTTATTTATTGTTATCTCCCTGCTTGGAGCTTCCTTAGTTATAGAAACGTCTAAACAATTCCTGGTATTTTTAGCGCAAAACTACTAATTTCCATAATTTAATAATATAAATATTTAAAGGGGTAGGTAGGCCATAGATGGACCGACGACATTGTAGAGTCGCTGGCATCCAGTGGATGCAAAAGGCAGGCTGTCGTTCAGTGTGGAGGTAAAGGGGGAGGCCTATGTTCAGCTGTGGACGTCTTGTGGCTTATGATGAAATAGTTAAAATAATCTTCTTCCATAAATAGGCGAAGATTTTTTTTGTACTTTTGAAGCTTTTCCCACCATCAACAATCGGAACACTAGAAAACTGCACTGCACATTCACAGAAATCCCAGCCAAGAATAATACAGTTCCCATTCTAGGCCAGGCGTTTTTAGGTTTACCATCTTCAACCATGCCGTGTTGAGAAGTGGTCAAAACGCCTGTCAACAAAACAACCCGGATCGAATCGAAAACCTCTGCCTTCTTATTTGAAGCCGGTTGAAAGTAAAAGAAATATTGCTTAGGTATATAAAGGACTCATGGCTATGAAATACTATGAATGTTCCCAAGCCTTTGCCCGGAAATATTGTAGGCATTGGATTTGACTGCATGGATTTATTGGGACTATTTAGGAGGAAAACATATGTGCACTCAAAGTCTCCGTCAAAGACAAAGAGTACAAAGGATTTTCGATTATTCACGTATTAACTAAGCTAGCGGTAGCTTTATGAGTAATTTTGTAGACTATGTGGAGCATTACATTTTCGACAAATGCATTTATTAATTTTGTGGCAGGTATACACGGCTTGTATAAATAAGAAAAAATAATCGTATTTAAACCAATGATGTGATATAAATTTCTTTGATGCTTGACCACGGTTGTTTCTAGCAAACTATGTAACGTCAGCAGAAATTCAATCGACAAACATCGAATGACGGCGGCGTCTCACGACCGTATTTAAATTCTGCTTTATGTGTATTTTGTATTGTATTGTAGTTTTTACTTTCTTTCTCTGGAAATACTTTTTTGCAATTAAACTGTAATATATCTAAGTTGGTATATTATTATAAAATTTATTGATTCATAAGTTCGTATAAATATACTTATGCCACTTATAAATGCGAAAAATAGTATTAAAATATGTAAACAATGTGAACGTTTTAACCTCGATAAATTATAGGTATAATATAACATTCATTATAGGGTTCACATTTATTAATAGTAGCGGTTACGGTTTCGCAACTGAGGTGTTGCTAGTTGCTACCCTGTACTGCGTAAATACTTTTCGAGAATTTTACACTCTTTCCACATGCATGTGTTTTAAAATCAACGCTGCCAACATATAAAAGCACTTTATTTCTTATTTAATAGTGTTCAGAAAATATTACATAAGTAGCAACTTATGCCTAAATAAGGATAACAAAATAAAGTAACAGTGTAAATTTCTAGCGACACCCTTCGCAATTTAAAATCTGTCAAGCCGTTTAGGCTTCAGGAGGTATTATAGATAAGTATATAACATACATAAAATATTCCTTTCCTTCTGGGCAGTCGGGTAAAGAGCAAGTGAAATTAACAATTTCTGGTCCATAAATCCAATGCGCAGAATTTTTCACGTGAGCTTTTCCAACGAGGCTGTCAAACGGCGGCGGAAGCTCGCATAAACTTGATTTATGTCAAACGAACGTCGTTAATTAATGCTGAGGTTTTACACAAACAAATATTTTTATTTTTATGGGAAATTTAAGAGAAATCGGATGGCTACAACGCAACGGTTAGTGCCTCACTGAAAATTTAATACCTCTGCAACATATGCAAAAGGGTTTGATAATGTTTTTTTACCAAATCCATGAGGTTATGTAATTCACGGACAAAATGTAAGAGACATTTCTAAAATTTGGCGCCAAAAAAAGTATCTATACATCCAAAGAAATTAATGTACGTAGTACATATAGATCGTTGTATACATCGTATATTATTGTGCGCTAATGTGGGCAAGTGATATAACAAGATGAAACATTTATTTTCATGTCGTTTCAAAAACTCCATAAAATCCTTTAGTAAAATCTTCACCACTTTACTAGGGCTTGACTTGGACGTGACTTAGTTTGCTTGACTGGGACTGTGATTATAACATTTTGGCGATACTTAAAACTTGTAAATATTGGCACTGGCAAATGCTGGTTACGGGGCAGGTAGACCGAGTCAGGAACTCGTCCTTTTTAAAATGAGCTAATGGTTAACTGGGACTTGCCTTTCCAAACGTGTCGTGTCTTCCAAGGGGTTTTCGATGCTCAGCACCGATTGTTTAGGCCAGCTCTCTTTCGCTAAGGAGAGTAGCGTGAGGCTCTTGTCAACAGCCAACACATCGCAATGCATCCCACACCCGTTGTTACGGGCAAAATCTTTAGATTTCACACTTCGCGGTTGTGAAGGCTCTCGGCATTTCAAAGACCTCGAAATACGCACTTCCGCGTAATAACATAAAACTAGCAATATAATTGTAAGCAGTTGCTAGACCTTCCTGTCCAAGGCATCCAGCTCAGGCTAAAGTCCGCCTCAATATTCCAAAGGAGTTATATCAGTAGAGGCATCCTAAATCCACATAACCAGAATTTCGTGGTGGCTCTCAGCCTCAACCTTGACTTGGCACACGATGCCATGTGGGATGTTAACTTGACCTATCATGGTCCCGATAGTCGTTTCATTGAACAGTTTTATAGCGAAGAGCCTTGAGACGTTGGCGTTGGTCAAAAGTGGTTTTGATCAGTCAAACCAACGTCTTTAGTCGAAAGTAATTTTAACAGTTTTTAACAGTTAAAGTACTTTTGACCGGTTAACAGTTTGACTATAAATATTTCCCTAAATATAAAAGATAGTGAGGCCTATTCTGTCATACCACTCACTAAACTAAACCAATCTGACAGGACTAAAATTATCTGCCTCTCTTTTAATTTTAATACGTGAGAGAAGGATGACAACTATTGGCAACAAGTTTAGAGCTGTCAAATTTAGAGTTTTATATTTTTGTATTATAAATTAAGTAACAAATTAATCATCAAAATCGATGCAAACGTTAGGCTTGTAGAATTTTTAAAGTTTATTTTTTTGAGAAAGTGGCTCCCTCTCTGCTCCTAAGGGGTGAAAGTTTCGCTGCTGCAGGTGATATCGCTTTGTGTGGTCCCTACTATCACTGTGAAAAGCGGCTTGCTTCCATTATAAAGTCCAGTTTTTTTTTCTTCATAATCACTATGACTAGTAGGCTCAAAGATTTATACTATACTAGTGGTCCGCTCCAGCTTCGCACGGGTATAATTATAGCCTATGTCACCCGGGGATAGTGTAGCTTCCCGTCAGTGAAAGAATATTTCAAATCGGTTCAGTAGTTTCGGAGCCTATTCAATGCAAACAAACAAACAAACAATCAAATCTTTCCTCTTTATAATATTAGTATAGACAACCTATGTCAGTAGGCCTTTTTCACAATTGTTGTCTTAACGGATTTTGAGATAAATAGCATAGCAAAGTCATCGCCCGTTACAAAAAATGTGAATAGGCCAACACCACCGCCAATGAAAATTCGAGGGAATGTTGTGACAGTAAGGACTTTCCGGGCGGACTAGCCTAACAATGATAAAAGACAAAGAAGTGTGTAGTGGAAAGGTAAAGACAACAGAAAAGAGAAGGAAAAAAACTGTGGTAAAGAGCAAAGAGGTCGCCCGAAGAATCCAACTCGGATGGGCAGCGTTCGGGAAATTGCGTGACATCTTCTCGTCCAAGATACCACAGTGCCTTAAGACAAGGATCTTTGACCAGTGTGTGTTGCCAGTGTTGACATATGGTACTGAGACGTGGTCCTGTTGGCCTTTTGGAAAAACTCAGAGTCACACAGCGGGCAATGGAGAGAGCTATGCTCTGAGTTTCTTTGCGCGATAGAATCCGAAACGTGGACATTCGCCAAAGAACCAGAGTCACCGACATAGCTGTTAAAATTTGCAAGTTGAAGTGGCAATGGGCAGGCCACATCGCTCGAAAAACCTATAACCGTTGGGGAAGAAAGGTTCTTGAGTGGAGACCACGAACCGGAAGACAAAGCGTAGGTAGGCCTCTCACTAGATGGACCGACGACATAGTGAGAGTCGCTGGCATCCAGTGGATGCAAAAGGCAGGCTGTCGTTCAGTGTGAAGGTTAAAGGGGGAGGCCTATGTTCAGCAATGGACGTCTTCTGGCTGATGATGATGAAAGAGCACAAAGTCACTAATTATATCTACTAATATGCTTTTATTATGTGGGCGAAAAACGAATATTCAAAACGCAAAATACGTATTGAAAGGGGAAATGCAATTTGTATGGCATTTGATACGTACCTAAATTATTTTACGTAACTAACTAATGTTGCTATCGCCGGTGCTATCGCCACCGACCGATCACCGTCACCGACATAGCTAGGTATATTAAAATTTGTAAGTTAAAGTGTGTGAGCATCGAGCGATGTGGCCTGCCCATTGCTTGAAGTGGCAATGGGCTGGCCACATCGCTCGAAGAACCGATAACCGATGGGGAGGAAAAGTTCTTGAGTGGAGACCACGAACCGGAAGACACAGCGTAGGTAGGGCCTCCCACTAGATGGACCGACGACATCGTGAGAGTCGCAGGCATCCAGTGCATGCAAAAGGCAGGCTGTCGTTCAGGTAGACGTCTACTGGCTGATGATGATGATGATGATGAATTTAGCTATCGAATATTCGTACTTACTACCTACTTACCCCACAAGCTAAGTGAAATGTTGCAATACGTAAGGCGGTAAGTATTCATCGAATCCTTGTCCTGCAGGTCAAGACTACTTCCAAGAAGAGTGCTTCAGTTTACAAGATTCCTCTCAGACTTACTTTGAGGTAACAACAAGACTGTATATTGTTTTCTTTTCACTTTGTACGCAATTTCTTTTGATGTTCACTAATGAATAAATTACACACATTTGAATTTCTTGGATTTAATATTTTTGTATTTTATTTAGCGCTTTTGGCGTTTTTGTTATCACGGCGTAAGTGGCGAAGTATTAAATTTTGTAAATACTCACATGTTATTTTGACTGTTCCGAAATGGTATAAAATTTATAATCACAGGTTATAGGTTAGGTTAGGTTATTTAATCTTTGTCTTTACACAGAAGCGGGTAAGATTCAAAATCAAATAATTTATTTCACATTCCGAAATATATAAAAAACTAGTATTTGTACGCTGTAACAGGCAAGGACATGAGATAGGCTAACCTAACCTATGGCATGGCGTGTCGTAGAATTCCCGGCACCATAAAAACCTCGGTTATCTATCTAAATTGGCAACTTGGCAGTTGGCCATATAGTCAAAAATGTACATAAAGTTCTGTTCAGTAGGTGTAAACAGGTTTATAGGAGCTGTAATCCTGATATCAGTCTTTGTTTTTTCTTGTAACGAAATTAGGTAACTAGATAGGTACCTAGTTACCTACCTATCTATGTAACAAATTTATCAGAAAAGTACACAAGTAGGTATTGTACATAGGTACTAAAAAGTTTTTTTTACCCCTATAACAGAGCTGATAATCTTCAAACGGCTGAACCGATTTTCATGAATCTAGCTAATAGTGCTAACAGACGAGACGTAGGTACCTACTTGGTTGACGAACCGCCGCCGTCCAAACAACGGGAGAGAAAGAGAAAAGTTAGCACTAAAGAATCGATAAGGGTTACCATATCAAAATTTGAAAAGTCCTGACCATTTGGTGAAGCTGTTTCGGAGCTAGGTAGCTGTACCTACGAAGCCACAGACATAATATAGATACACGCGTTAAACTTAACACCCCTCTTTTGGCGTCAAGCGTTAAAAGTGGCCAAGTTGTGCACTGTACAGTGTGCAATCCAGAGCAGTGTGCCTGTGCAATACTGCACTCTGCTCTTAGTAGGTAGGTCAATAGCAAGCCAATAAGTATACCTACCTATTTACGTGCCAGATAAATGATACCAACTTCATAAACTTTTTTACTTTACTGTTAATAATTTCAAAGAATTAGAATTATGAATTTAAAATAACTAATTCTGTAACTAAATGTTGTGTTTCTGTAAAAAAATTAAGAAAACGCAACGGTAAAAGTGTTTGATTTTAGCGTTGCCAGTTATTATTTTTGCCAAGTCGGGATTTTGAACTTTTTGAGTGAAAAAAGCGGGATTCTGTCGTCGAAGGTGGGACATAGTAAAAAAACGTATATATCAGAAGTTTTATAGATATATAGAAAAGCTGGACTGAGCCTGTCCCGCGCTATTTAATCTCGGGACGTCTGGAAACGCTGGTTGATTTACTCACCTGACATTGTTAAATTTCTAATAGTTATAAGTACCTACCTTACCGGAAATTGTACAAAAATAGAATGCAGACATTGTAAAATTTTAGTAACATTATTGCACTTTCTTTTAGGAATCAGTTCAAACTAGTCTTTTATTATGTCCCTTCTCCCGCCATCTAGTAAAAAACTCGTAAGCTGTGCGCAAAGCTATGCGTGGTTCAAGACAAAAACAACTTATTCGGTTATCTCACTCGTTATGTTGCTGTCTCTTTCGCGCAGACCGGTTCGTGATTTGAAATGTATTCAGGTTTGGACAAACCGTCGTCCGTGTGTAACGTGTCTCGCAGCTCCGTTTCGGGAATACGCGCCAAAGTTTTCACAGGATTGGAATTCAACTTTGCGTATAGTTCAGTGTTGATTTAAAACTATTCGGCCTATTGACAAACATGATAGATGAGTGCGCGTGTGTACGTTTACATGAACCGCAAGTGAGACAACACTGCACAAATGTTTTAAAAAAAGTGTAACTGGAAAGTTGTGCAAGTGTGTGTGTGTGATGGGCGCATAGGAATTATTTTGGATTAAGTAAGAAAGTTCCTTCAACAACATGAGGACCATTTGGCTGCTTTCACCGTCAACGTTGCTGATGATCTGTACGGGTAAGTGGGTGCCTACTTACTTTCTGAGTCACCTTTAGCTTAGTTTGTGGAACGTGGCGTCTCGGCGGCCGTTGTATCAACAACAGCGGAGGCAGGTATACTGCTTACCTGTCCATGTGTGCGTTTGTTGACTGGCTCGTTCGCTGCGAGCCGTGACTTCAATGCGAGGGGAAGGCAGCCTGCTGCTTTGCTATGCAACTGCGTAGGGTATAACGAACCATTGTTAGCGTTTGCTGTTTGCTTACCTGCATTCTTTTTTAGAAATGTTTTTTTCTTGAATGCAAAGCCTATTCCACACGATACAATTTGATTAGCTATTTACTCGAATTACCAGTTCTATGAATTGTCTCATGTGGAGAGAAAACATAAATATTAAGTCATTGGTTTAGTTAAGTCAAAGCCCTGATGGTACTGTCATCCAAGTAAAAATTTTTGCAGTTACCTATTTTGATTTAAAAGCCAAACTACTTACTAAACCAATTTTGATGAAATTTCTATGGGACAAACTGAAACAGAAAATAAGTACCTACTTATATAATTTCAAATTAAAACAAAAAGTTATTCAAACCGGTTTATAAATGACGGAGTACTGAGGTAACAAACATAAAAAATAATAATTTAGAACCCTCTCCTTTTTTAAAGTAGGTAGGTAAGTTGAAAAATATCAAATTACCTATTTGGAACCCTAAGCGCGTCTCTAAACAAAAGCATGATAGGTAACAAAAATATTATGTAGGTAGGATCACAGAAGACATTGTAGGATTATACATTATACCTACCATCAATGGCAAGAATTTCATAACGGTGTCACTAAATAATAATAATAGACTGGGTCAAACCCGAGAATTTTATGAAATAAAGAGTCATAATAATAGTAGACGTAAGTAAGACTTGTATAAAGTTAAAATGTAGGTAAGTAATAGATATAAATATAGGTACTTACGTAATAATTTATGTTTATACGAGTACCCATTATCTGCCTATTATAGGCCTATTATTTATAAATATGTACATAAATAACCTCTACATAAAACCTCGACACACAAAAATTACATTTCCACCTATAACTTAACCCTATTGACTGATAAATTTTCAATCGCAATAAATCATGATCTGAAATCGGCACATATATAAGTACGTACCCAAAGAATGTAGTACATTTAGATCGATGTACGTACCTATCCTTAGAAAAAATGAGCCAGCACGAACTTGGCTATAAAATAAGAAACATCTTATTTAAAAGAAGTGGCCAATATAAGAAAACTAAATTTTTCCACAGGAGCTTATCATTTTTGCTCAGAAAACACCAAGGAGGCTCCCCCACTCTCCTATAGATAAGTTGTTCGTACTGTAGCTGTAGCCGTACGCTTGAATACGTAAATTAGGCAACGCCAATGGCGCTTGGAGAGTGAAATCATGTTTGTAGGAACCGGTTTAGATGCAGGTGTGCGGCGGTGGCGGCCGCGGTCGGCCCGGCTACTATCTATGCTTCAACTTGAACTGACTGACTTGTAAGAGCTTTCTGTTCTACAATCTTAGGTAGGACTGAGTACAAAAAAACCTACCTACCCAGTTAAAGGTATACATTATTAAAAAACGCATTTTGTATTTTAGTACCGCGTGTTTTCTGTGATTAAAAACAGAAAGATAGGATGCTTGTGTAGATATAAAACTGAGTTACTGAAAAGTCTGAAAGAAAAACTCTGAGTCTGAAAAGTCTGAAAAGTCTGAGTGAACGTCTGAGTGAAAGCTTTTCTTCTGTAAAATTGAAAGGGATTAAAAAAATTACTAGTACGTACCAACTAATTGGGGATTTAGTTATTCTCAGTTTTTTAGACCAATAATGATTAGATGGTAGGTTAATTGAAACGACCATAAAAATTGGAAATAAATTATTTAAAATACATTCGTGAATTTTATGGTACTTTAACATGAATGTTGAAGTGTATCACAAAAAAAGAACGAGGTTTTTTTGCTAGGTATAGGCAGCGAGGGAATTAAAAATGACTTGGTGACTTAAAATAAGAGTAGGTATGTAATACACCTAGTATACCTACCTACTACTTGAGTGATAGGTATTTAATTATTATGGCGAAAAGTTAAATAAACAGTCGACTAATATTGATTAGTAAAAAAGTTAAACCCTAAAAATTACCAATTGTAAATACATGATGCATATTAAAAACCTAAGTGGCTGACTGGAATTACTGAGTGGGCGACTGTAATATCAAATGTGTATTGAATATCAGGGCAGAGCAGAATTCTGTCAGTTAGGTTAGAAGGCTAAAGCGGGGAGCGAAGCGAAACGAAGCTCTCCCTGCTTTAGTTTAGCCTTCGTGTTTTTTTATAACAAAATTAGAGAGGACCTTTCCCCTCTATCAGGGCAGATCCGAATTCTGTAAGTTAGGTTACCTTGGTTAGGATATCATATAACATGTCTTCTGTGATATAACGCAGCATTTTTGAGATCGGTATGTATATGCAAAATTTTGAATATATTGTGAGCAATTTTTAATATTTGTATTCAGCCACCGTCTTTCGTCCACTTAGTATATTTCAGTAAGTCATATTCAGTATTATTGACACCCTAGTTTGAATTAATAGTCGCTCGTTTGAAAACCGAAGTACCTACTACTCTTTTAGAAATACTGCCTAATTTAAATATTATATTTTTAGGTCTAATTTTGCTTGTAACTAATGTAGACTATAATAGGTATATTATGCACAGAAAAAGAAAACAAAAAAAATAGATCTCAAAAATAAGTATGGTTTTAGACTACTTTTGATGCAGACAGTTTTAAATATCTTTGAATAAAACACCAAAAATCCAGTAGGTAGGTAACTAGTTAGAGGTGCTAATATACCACTGATTCATAAATATTAGGAGTAGGTCGGTATTTTGGAAATTACTGTCAATTAACAAGAGTAGATTAGTGTAATGGTTTCATTAAAATAATGAAACAATTGCGCTGACAAAAACCTTTCTAATTGTCTAGTCTAGGCTAGAATAAAGTCGTTTTCAAGTAAGTAGATTCATCATATATTTATGTTGTATTTTTAATGAAAGTAAAAAGAAAGAAAAAACGCAACGAAGAAGTAAGTATAAAGAAAGATAAAACGCTTTCTTAATAACTACAATATCTGTTCAAAAGTACCAATTTAGCAGCTCTAAAATCATTTTTCTAAATTTTTTCTATGTTCCATTAGACAAGAACAACACTTTTAGCCAGAAATTACCAGGACATGACAAACAAATGCAAATAAAATAAAACTGCGCAAGAAAAAGACATTGCGACAAATAAAACAAAGCCTTTCAAAGAGTATTCACACGTCTAAGCAGCGGTCGTGTCGATAATTGTATAATTCCCCGCAGCACATGCAAGCATGTGACGTGCATAACTGCACTCGTTAGCAGTGCTCTAGTTTAGGAAACTACTTATTACTTACTTTTTTTACTACAATCTAACATTACCGCACAGTGGTTAAAAAAAACCTACGCTAATTGGCTGAACTTGGCTGACAAGACATTCGCATTTTGCTAGTTTCCTGACCTCTGAAACTATTTTTTGTGTCTTTTTTTACTGTTATCTTACTCTACCGTAAGTTCCTACGCGAATAGGCTAAACTTGGCTAACGCACTGTGACGGATTATGTTGGTATTAAGGGCCGCGCCTACGGCCCCTATCCCTTTCGCACAAAATCAACATTTTGAAAGATGAAAAATTACTGATAGAGAATAAAAAAACCGTTTGTGTTATCTTTAGAATAACACGACTTAGGTTACATTAGTTTTCAACTCATATTTTTCACTCACAGCTAAAAAGTATAAATATATTATTTATACATATACCTACAATATCCGCAGAGGTTGATGAAAAGTTCGCAAAAAAACATTTTTTTTGTCGCTTTCGTTAAAATGAAACATTTATAAGTAAGTAATATACAATAAAATAATGCCCAATAGTTTTTTGTTATTCCTACTTGGCAAATTTTATCTTTTATAAATGTTGAAATGTGCGAAAGATATAGCTCTGACCGGTAAGCGCGGCCTTAAATTTTATTTACCCCTAGACACAACACCTGTTAGACTACAGGGAAATAAAATACCTCTTTGTTAAAACAGTGTGTCGTGTGACCACAGCCAGAGAAGTCCGTATTCAGTTAAATCCATAAAATATAAGCCAGCAAGAAAGAAGAAAATAGAAAAAAACATTGCAGAACAAATGATTTAGATGGCCAAGCTAACAAAAGATGGGAATTGCAAAGATTTTTCTCGAAAGAAAGTTTTCTCGTAGATAAAAATAGGTAGTAGAGATACAGTTAAGTAGGTAGTCATCATCATCTAGCCGTAGGACGTCCACTGCTGGACATAGGCCTCTACCGTCGTTAAGTAGGAAGTAGGTAAGTAGTATTGAAAATCACACTACATTCTAATCCGTACGGCCAAGGATTGGAACAACCTCCCAGCTTCCTTGTTTCCTGAGAGATATAACCTGGGTCTTTCCAAGGCCAGAGTGAATATAGGTATCTTCTAATTCTGCGTGCTTCATCTTCGACCACATCGTCGCTTACCAACAGGCGAGTTGGTGTTCAAACGCGGACATCATCATCATCATCAGCCAGAAGACGTCCACTGCTGAACATAGGCCTCCCCCTTTAACCTCCACACTGAACGACAGCCTGCCTTTTGCATCCACTGGATGCCCGCGACTCTTACAATGTCGTCGGTCCATCTAGTGGGAGGCCTCCCTACGCTTCGTCTTCCGGTTCGTGGTCTCCACTCAAGAACCTTTCTTCCCCATCGGTTATCGTTTTTCGAGCGATGTGGCCTGCCCATTGCCACTTCAACTTGCAAATTTTAACAGCTATGTCGGTGACTCTGGTTCTTTGGCGAATATCCACGTTTCGGATTTTATCGCGCAAAGAAACTCCGAGCATAGCTCTCTCCATTGCCCGCTGAGTGACTCTGAGTTTTTCCAAAAGGCCAACAGTTAAGGACCACGTCTCAGTACCATATGTCATCACTGGCAACACACACTGGTCAAAGACCCGCGGACATATCCGCGTTAGTGTTGTTAAAAAAACAACACTAAAACTATTTAATGGCAATGTGTAGGTTAAAAAACGGCTGAACCTATCCTAAGAAAGTACCTAGTGTGCATCATGAAGACGGATATATGTAGAATATTTTTTATTCCACAAAAATGCAAGAATATAATTATGAAAATCACGAGTAAATTTCCTAGACAAATACTAATAAGCGCTTTTTGATCGAAGAATAAATGTCAATGCACACCGTATCGAACTAGAAATACACTGACTCTATCAGGTCAATCCATTTGTCGGCGCGGTATCGTTTTCCTCTGTATACCTATGCATATTATGTATGTACCGATTCGGTACAAACAGCCGAGCTAATTCAATGAGTGCTTCTGAAGTTGTGACCAAGAGTAGCGCGAGACAACAAAGAAATAAAAATACCGCATACCTAGACCTACAGCATTTATCCGTTAGATAGCCCGTTGGTCCAAAAATGCTCTGAATATTTATTTATTATTTATTTTTATCTATACTGCCGTACGTCCGCTAGAAAGCAGCTAACCGACATTACAGTCCAACGTAAGTTGACCTCTGCACAGTCAAACTCACATGGAACTATAATCATCTCCTTGGTATATTCTGTGCCATAATGTCGGTTTGCGGCTTGCTAGCTGACGTACGGCAGTATGACCATTGATTTACAAACGTGGATGATGGGATTCTAGAATCAAATTCATAAAAAAGTGGTCTGATTGTACCATTAACAATTTAAATATACATAGGTATTAGAAATACCCAAAATTTTATGTAAGTAATAATTCATTAAAACAATGTCTAATTTAGCTTGCAAAAAAGTAGACTACCTAAATGCACAGATTACCTTAACGGCTAGTGTATGGTTTAAGTCTACTTTTGGTTCTGATATTTATGTGCGCTGACTCGGAAGAAATAATAGTACCTTTCCTTTTTTTACAAGACGCTGATCCGACGATATCCATAGTTTTAAATATCTTTGTCTATGGCACACAGAATACCAAATTGCATTTGCACCTAATGGGAGAACACTGTCCGCTTGTACGGATGTTTAGGCCTAGAGCAGATACCTAGATACTAGAAGCGCAATTGTTGTTTCCACCTGAACTTGTTGTTCCCTGGACCTGAAATGGACACTGTCCTTTGACAGAACTAATCAGTGTCATTAAAAGCTTTGCACAGCTTTAAATGCCCCATAAACATAAGTCGTCTTAGTAATTAACTACAGAAATAAACTGATGCTAAAGATTTTCCTTGATTAGCTTCTTACTCCGACCGCAGAATTATCATGTGACTCCATCCGAATAATTAAACCGAATCGGTCTCTGGCGAAATTAACACAACAAATATTATGTCATGTCCATTAACCAACTTGATTAAATTTTAAAGGAAACTTATTACACATCTGCTTCGAATTTTCTTAAAATATATCTTCGTTTTCCTTTTTTTAGTCTGTTTGTCCCATTACTGCGCAAATACCCTCTTTCTACTTATCTCTGTCTAATGCTAGTATGTCTTTGAGGTACCAGTCAAATTCCACTAGCCTCTCTTGGTCCACCATCTCTTGGTCTGCCGGGATATAGTTTTCGGTCTAGGTACTGGTGTTTTAGCCCAAAGCTCATTCGACATGCGGCAGACATGTCCACCACTTGTCCAGCCCAGTCGTATTTCAGTTTGGCAGCTTTTTGGGTCACGTCTGTGATTTATGTCTTGGAACGCAGTATGGTGTTTCTTACTCGGTCCAATAATTTTTACGCCGACAATACAGGGTTCCATAGCTCTTTAAGTAATTTCGAGGTTGAACTTCAGATCTTCAGTCAAAGATCAAGTTTGCGCACCGTATAGGTATGTAAGGATGGAAAGGATGCACATGTCCATGAGTCTACGCTTTAGGGATAAAAGTACGTTTCCTTTCATGAAGTCTTTTATGGACCAATAGCTCTACCATGTTTTCAATGCGACGTTGGTGACATGCACTTCTACTTTCTATCTCGTCGTGAAAGAGACTATTATGGCTCAAATAAATATACTCATGGACATTCAATCTCCACTCCCTCGATGTAGATCTTGGGTCTTGTGCTGTTTCTCATCCATTTTGCATTTGACTTGTTGATATTTTTTATCACTCTCCATCGGTCCAATGCTAGAGAGTAATTTAATACACGCTAGTACTTAGCGCGGTTGGGTTTTTGTTTTTCAGGCATTCTCAATTTCGGATATCGTCACACCGTGGAGTCTAAGGAAAATGTTACTTTAAATAAGTAAATAAATATGAAAAAAATAATAAAAAAATAGGGTTGTAGTAATAAATTCCTAATTAAAAACAAAGATTAACGTATTCAAAAAAAAAAAAAAAACCTCTATGCAAACATATTTAGAACTATGGATATAAATCTGCGGCTCAGAGTTTAAAAATTTAGGAAACAAAATTTGAGCCACCAAAAGTCAATGGAACCAAAGGAAACCATCTCTGGTAAATACTGAAATTGTTGCAAGTAACGACATAGGATTTTAATCAGTTTGTGGGTGTTTCTAAAATATTGTACATAAATCTTAATATATATTTTGTAGGTAATCTCAGGATAATTTTTACTGACTCGACATCTATGTATTTTTAAATCTATGTTTCTAAGTAATTATAATTACAAATATGCAACACAGGACATATTTTTTCGTGAATTTTGTACCAGAACCAACATCTGTGCTTATAAATATATGATATCCAGTAAGAATAGGTAATTAAATCCAACACAAGAAGGGCACCTCTTACAACTTGGCCATCTATTTGGTTTTATTTCGCATTCCTGTTTTACTAATTGCATTCACATTGCAGGTCTTAAGCAGGCTGGATTTATTTTTAGCTTACTGCGCCAGGGACCGGTCGTGCTACCGATAAATAAAACAATATAGCCTAGAGACCGGGCTACAAGTGGTATAACAGGCGAAATAAGTAAATACTTATTCCACGAACATTGTTATTCGCTACATAGCATTTCTCGGGCTGAAGTAAATATTTCCGTAAGAAACAGAGAAATTCGTCGAAAAGTCGCTAGAAATGATTTTGGGGAAATAGATTTTGCTGAAATGCTCGTTATTTTCAAGCGATACCTAACTGCGTAAGCCGTACCTAAGTAGTTACAGATCGCAAAAAAATAGATAAAAGCTTTGAAGAACCAAAGCCTAGAATTGTAGTTACTGTTGCTAGTTCATAAGTATTATTATTATCGCTTAACATCAGGCGAGTTGGCGGTCAAGCGCAAGCCTAATATTTATAAAATAATAATAATAATATTCGTATTGTAGATGGAACGGCCGGTTACTCACCCTAAAGGAGGTTTTCCTATCATTATGAACGACTTGTACCATGTGACCAACCCTGAAATTGCGCTTTTTTACTGTTTTATATGAATGAAATTCGCACTTCAAGAAATGTACATATATGTAAAAAAATGGTTTTTATATCAGCTGTTTATTTTTCTCATTCATTTGATTTCCAGGTTGATCCCAAAGTAAATGTTATTAACTATGACGAGTACAATGTCTTCCTTTCAGATTAGCAACGTCCGGGTAACCCTGTATATTTTTAGTTAGCATAAGACTGGATCGGGTAAGTTAGTTAGTACTAAACAAGGCAAAAGTGGGTTCATCTGGGTAGTACCTACGTACTTGTCTAGGTATTTCTACTGCAGTAGTTCTGTTTTGCTATATCGGACTTAAAAGTACCTACAAAGAGCTTGTTAAAAAGCAGACTGGCTATTATCTCGAAAAGCAATACAATCATGGTTAAACCTTTAGGTATCAAACAACTCTCACCACATAAAAGGTATTAATATTATGTACTTCTCAACTAAAGCTTATAAACGAGTATTATCTGGAATTATTAAAATGTTGTTTCATTTTAATTTTGCAAATTGTGAGTAAGCTACAGGCAGCGGTGCCATTAAAATCTATTGAGTACGAAAATTCAAATTGAGTTTAAATTAATTAAATTTATATCAGGTAATTCAGGAATTAAAATCCACTGCACGCTATTTTACAACCGCGCGGCGTTCGGTGGATTCTATTTTGTCATTCATTGAACAATTCCGGAGTTCGGTTCCACAATATGTTTTTTACTTTAGAAAATTAAAAGGGTGACAATGATATTTTTGGCAGACTAATTTTTGTGTATTACACTTTCATTCTCACTTAATTTTTCAGAACTTTACACTCAAAGATATTTAATATACTACTAAAGATTGAGTGTTCAATGAAAGCACAGCGTTCATTTGAGAAGCCAATCTTTGTTCGAGTGACATTAGCGATACGTTTCTGCGCATGTGCGCTAGAATACCAGTAATACCAGTGCATAGATATTACCGATTAATTTGATAAAAAAAAATAAACGAAGTAAATGAACTTACAAAATACAGATCTAAAATATTAATACTGGAATTGGGCGTCACTTTGCTAAAATTCATGATAATAACTTGTTTTTCTTTAGAAGTACCTACTTAGTCAAGAATGATTAGGAAAGGGGCTATAAATAAGATAGTAATTTGTTAGAAACATACTTACATACAAATCTTTCCTCTTTATAATATTAGTATAGAAGTATAGAGAAGCATAATATTGACCGTATATTTCACCAATTAAAAAAAAATAACTTACTTTTCTAGGGAGGTAATGAAGTTTCCGAATACAAAATTAGTTTTAAAATTATAAAACTAATTTTCAGACTTGGACAAAAGTAATTTATGTAAATATGATATACCTTTGTAGGCACAGCCCCAGATCGAATTCTTCTTCGACCCTTTTTTGATGTGTCAGTGTCCTTGACATGGAAGTGGGCTGAACATACGACTGACGTTTTTGGTTTAGGTTTCCACCAAGTTTCATTTCTAGACCGTCTTATTATTTCAGTCCAACGATTAGAAACTACGGGATTGGTTGGAAATCTACGGAAATAATAATCATTTATTGAAGAAGAAGAAAAAAACATCTCCATAATTTATATCTTACTAAATAAGTACTAGGTAATCTAGGATAGACATTCTCATAATAAGTTAATAAACATCAACGGCCTTACTTATATACGATTTAACTTAAGTAACGTTTATAAGTAAGACCGAAAATGAATAACGTAAAATGATAAGTATTTTAGGTATCAGTTCACAAAATAAAATCATAATAAAAAATATGGAATTAGTTTAATAACTATAGTAGTTAATTATTTAAGAATTAAGACGAACAGAGGTATGAGCAGACAGACAGACAGACGGACGGACGGACATAATATTAACTAACTTATATGGGTTCCTTGTAGTACTACGGAACCCTAAAAGTGGAAATATTATAGGTGTTTGTTGTATCTGTATGTAGTTCCTTGTAAATAGTTTTAACATAAATTTAGATGTAACCTCTTTTGTTTTTTAATCCGTGGCCGAGGAATTTTGCCGCCATTTTCAGTTGGTAATTAATGGATATGCTGCTTAGCACAATTATAATATGTTTGATTTAATAGACAATTTATTTGAAACATATTAGTGTTAAAAACATGGGTAAGCAAATTTCATGCCCTTGGCAACACTAAACAGTTTTGTAATGGCATTGTAATTTTTTCGTTTTCTACTAATTTTGCGAAGAAATACAGCAAGATAATTTAATACTTACTTGTGGTATGTGATCTTGGTGGACGTATTTTTATTTGTGGTGTAAGTTTTGCAAGATTTCACAACACAACCAGTCATTTTGTAAAAAAAAATATACACGGACTTTCTGACATCGGAGGCTTTTGACGTGTGGCGGGGCGATCGAAAGAAGGTGCTAGTACTAGCACCTTCTTTTTGGTATCATTTTACGTTGCGCTATTAGGAATCTTGTACATATTTTATCTAAGTTTACACTATTTTCATTCGTTTATTTGCACGTGCGGCTGTAATAACATTGTAAAAACCGGAATAAAACATTTTCTTTTAGTATTTCACTGAAGTCATATCGAGTACCTGCTACAGTTTTACGTTCAGAATCCTAGCAAAAATGATTAGAATTCGTGGTTTTCCTTCTACTTTTTTACAATGTATTTTTTTTAAAATAAATAATAGGCTTGCTCTTGACCGCCAACTCGCCTGATGTTAAGCGATGATGCGGTCTACGGTGGAGCACGCTTGCCTAGAAGAAACCGATTATTATTAATTATTATTCACATATATATTTTCATTCTTAATTATTATTATTTATTTGTTATTGCAGGTGTCAGAGCAAATAAATACGACCGATTTTAGAGGAATCTTTTTATTATTACGATGCTCTGGAATTCGTCACGAAAAAAAATTAACAGAACTTTTTCTAACAGTTTTTTAACTTTTGTTCTTTGACAATATCAATACATTTCTTCCAAAGCTTACTATTTTGAAGTTTGTTTTTTTAAAAGAGATACTTTACTTAAGTATCTCTTTTAAAAAAACAAACTTCAACTATAAATCAAAAATGGTTCAGGTTTTATGTGCTATACGTGGGAAAATAAAAATTAACATCGTGGTACAAAAGGGTGTTGTACTACCGAAACCACTCTGTTAGATATACAACTCGGCTATGAGACCATAATATCTGAAAGTAGTTTAATTGTCAAGTGATAAGGTCCTCCTTCTTGCTTTGCGTCGTCAGGAAAAAGTGGCCTTTACCAACTCAGATCGATAAATCTAACTTTATTGATATTTATAAAATATACACGTGTATCTATTAGAACTATTGGACCCGGCTAGGTATGTCCTAAAACTGCGACGAGAACCACCGGAGGATAAGCAGCAGCATCCTATTAGTACACGATAAACGTCCTGCGAACCCCCAAGCTGCCTGCCAAGCGTGGAGATTATGGCAACACCCCTCTCTGAGGCCTTTCTTTGGTATGGCGCCAATGTGGAAAAAAAACATGTCGGCTTGTTGAATTATTTTCCCAAACTTGTGTATTTTCGAGTGTTAATGTGTACTAAATGGTGAATTATTATTCATTAAGTGCTCGTAAACGTGCTCGAGTGTGGCCAAGTGATATAACGAGGTGAAACATGTCTTTTCGTGTTGTTTCCAAAACTCCATAGGAGCCTCTTGTAAATCTCCACAAATTTACAGGGGCACAGTTTGACTTAACTGTGACTTACTTTGCTTGACTCTGACTGTGACTATGACTTGTTTGACGCTTTTAATACTATGTAAACATGATTAATATTACGACTAAAGGACATTGAATCCACGGTCATGAAAATTTTAACAAAAAAAGGCCTTTGTTTGGCAATGGACGTTTACTGGCTGATGATGTGATGTAATGTAATTGTAATCTATTAGAATAATCGTAAAAGAACACAAAAAAAAACGTTATATTTCGTTGTTACAGCGTTGTAACAAATGAAGCCTCGTAACAATATTAGGCACTTCGTCCCCATAAACCTTCAATATAACGACGTTACAAGCACGCAATAAACCTTCATATATTATATTTCAGACACTGTATTGAACCCATCATTTACTGATAACGTCAAATGTTCACGGGAAAAGATAGTAAGTTACATTGTATGTTCTCATCTTTTCAAATAATCCAATATCCTCTGACAAGATGATGGGTAGGAACGCCGTTAGAAAGAAATAAATTGGAGTAGGCAGATATGACCGGCTTATTACGTGAATTCAGGCTGAATATGACTGCCTATCAGTCACTTGTCATGATAACACAATATTAAGGGGATAACAGTGCCTAATTTTCTCACAATTTTGTAACGCATTTTCACCAAATCTTGAAATACGTGCCCTTTTGTTTTATTAGTCATCCTAGACTTAGACATCTCGCCAACTAAAAAAAAACTACTGGATCTAGGTGTCTTGAAATTGAGAGTGAATCGGTTTCTTCTAGGCAAGCGTGCTCCATCGATCGTCTAACGCAGGGGTCTCCAAACTTTGAAGCCTTGGGGCCATAATATTTTTATCGGTATGTTGCAAGGGCCATAACATGGACTTGTCTTACAAGTCTTAAGCTGTCGCGGGCCGGATTGATGGCAGTGGTGGGCTGGATTTGGCCCGCGGGCCGTAGTTTGGAGACCCCTGGTCTAACGCATCATCGCTAAGTTGGCGGTCAAATGCAAGCTTATTATTTTATTTAATAGTTTTTTAAATTTTGTGATGTTATTGGCGAGATACGCTAGAAGCACAGTTTTAGTCTTTGCCTAGAAGCTAGTAAGATGAGAAAATTAAACAAATAAACCGGCCAAGTGCGAGTCGGGCTCGCGCATTGAGGATTCCGTACCACCACAAAATACAACCAGTTATTGGAAGTTGAAGCAATTGCTACGCAGTCACATAGTTAATATTTTGCTACAGTGACGCTCGAGATAACTTAGTAATAAACATAAATTTGTCACCGACTCGCACTTGGCCATTATTTATTATTTGTTGTTATATTTTAGAGTCAGGACAGACTGACGGACAGACAGACATCGAAGGGTTAGTAATAGGATCCCGTTTTTACCCTTTGGGTACGGAACCCTAAAAAGGATCTTTTTTTCTAGTTTTGGTAACTCCAAAGCTGTGAGACAAAATAAGGCACTGCTTTGCTACCTACCTTAAACGTGTTAAATTATTCGACGCCAAACAAAATTCGACGAATTAAATGTGAACGCTAAATAATTTCAAGTTGTTTAATTAAATAGACAAAAGCCCTCGGGGCTGTGTTCCTTTAATAAATATTTGCAAATTGTTTGAATTTCATACTCGATGAAAATCGCTACATTAAATTACATCCTTGTTTGTGAACCTTTAAAACAAAAATAATATTCTTAGGAAAATATAGTACCTTTATCCCTTTTGGGTGACACCTTTATTCGGACATGAGAGGGAAATAAATGAAATCAGCAGCTCTGAAGGACGCCTCGATGCCGCCGTAGCAACTAGCGAACATATGCCTAGTAAAATTGCGTTCCCAAGACGGACGGTTAGTTTGCTGCCGTGCTTCGGTTCACATGGCCTTTGTTTCCTTTATTACGGGTTAGTTCGCGACTTGCCCTTCCGTTGACATGCCTCGATGTCTCCTTATTTGCAGATTACTGACCCCTTATACACACACACAAACATATAAACTCGTAACAGTTAGAATAAAATTTTATTTTCCTGTCCGATCCTCTCGACATGGTGTTCGACATCCTAATAGCTTTCCTGCTTTCCATTTTCCTCCCTAACTTTAATTTAAAGCTTTGTAGAGCTTTTGTTGAACGGTTAGATACAAAAAACATAATTAATGTTTGTTATGTATGCATGTACCGTTATTTAGGAGCGCAAGCATTCGCTTGTTACTGAAACGGGTGTTACTACTTGTTATTTCGCTGCTAACTTGCCACGCTGGAATGTGAATGTGTGGAGTAAATTTACAATGCTGCAGTGGTGTCGCAATACAAAGAAAGCCAGCCGGGTCCAAAGAGTGAAAACGGGACCCTATTACTAAGCCTACGCTGTCTGTCCTACCTTTTAACTGCTATTAAATCTTTCGAGCCGTAATAGATAGCCAGTTGGAATTTTCACAAAATATGTAAGTAATGTTACGACGGATTAACTAAGAAATAATAATAAAGTCAAAAAGTAAAAACTAAAGGGTCCTCATACAACAAACGTTTTTTAAAGACGCATTTTTGTATTTGCTCTAGTGTAAAAACGGTTAATAAAGTAAAGTACGGTAGGTAATACGTACAAGTGTCAAACTTGGCATGATTATAGTATAGTAAACACTCTAAATCAAAACAATAAATAATAAATACTGGCCAAGTGCGACTCGGTAACAAATTTATGTTCACCGAAGCGCGCTCGGTACTTGGATGGATGACCGCCTGGGCAGGATGTCTTTTTTGCACTACTTTATTCCACTTTAGTAAGGCGGTACGGACCGTCAGTGCGCGAGCCCGACTCGCACTTTGCCGCTTTATTTTACATAAATGGGCCTTATGCCATAACTTTAAACATGCGCGTAACACGGTGCGTTATATTAACCTCTACAAGTTGGCCTTTATTCCCTAGGAAATAAAGGTAATTTTTTTTGAGGTTAACGCGCCGCGTTACATGCTTTTTAAAGTTATGGAATCAGGGCCCTGAGTTTAGAACCGTATACTGAATACCGTACTAAGTTATGCCTGTTGTCTAACCGAACACCTGTATAAGTAATTCGTAATTCCTAGACAGATCCCATTTTCTTTCTAAACAAGTTGAACGGAAGTATCTACTCCATAAATCAGACGTGGAGTGAGATGCTGTTTCAACGTTTCCCTCTCGAAATAATGCCGTAAAGCGTGCCTATACGGAATACGGTCGTCTTGAGTCGACTCTTGTTTTCGCATAAATAAGCAGCTTCGGACTTATAAATAAATTCTTTCAACCAATTTATCTTGCGGTATAGAATTGGGAATTCGAGACAAAGAAAACAAATTCGAGTAGCTACATATAAGTTCTTGAAGAGCAGTAGAGTAACTAGGTATATGTAGGTACATATAGGTACTGTTAGAAGCTCGTTTCTGTATTTTCTTATTTTCCGTGTCGATAGCTGATGTTCTTTCACATGTTTGACAGACTATAAATAATATACGTAACATACCAACGATATATAATATTTTTATTCTAACAAGTATAAGGTTATATTATATACATACCTTAGATCAGACAAACAAGGAAGATATGGTAAGGTGACGTCGTGACGTGCCAAAAAAGGTATGAATACTTTTCAAGTTTTGTAGGATCAAAAATGTGTGAAAATTAGGCTTTTTTTAAAGCCCTTATTAAATAGATCAGTACAGTCGTGATGGCGTTGTGTAATAAACTTACCGGCCACAACTATCTCTTTTACGAGTAAAATTTTTTTTTTGAAGTTTTAGTACCGTGTGGGATTTATAAAATCCCAGTTGGGCATGCTTTTAGAATAACATTGCAAATAGTATAAAACAACTTTCGTGTTGATATTTTATAGGATGGTGGTAGAGATATATTTTTAAAGCTAAATTTTCTATCTCCTTAGTTCTGTTTTAAAATTATCGGTATGTGTTTTTTTTTTTTAAACTAACGAATGAGATAGCGGTGCATTTTGAGCGTGCTCTTAAAATTTTCCGTGTTCTTTGTTTTGCCCCGTAAAGGCGCTTGCAGACGATGCGTGGTACAAGTAAAAAGTACAAGTTGCAAGTAGCTACTGTGAAAGTGGTTAGTAGCACTTGCACTAAGCAAAATGATGCAGACGATGCGTAGTAGCTACTTAGCACTTCCACTGCCACTTGCACTAAGCAAAACGATGCAGACGATGCGTAGTAGCAACTTGCAACTTGTTCTTGCTATGTTTTAAATGTTTATCGGGACTTATCACGTATTATTTAATATAGGTAAAAAATATGTACCTTTCGCTCGACGTTTCGACCATGTTACAATGGCCGTGGTCACGAGCTGACTGAAAACTGCGGGTGAGTCCGGCGAGAAGAGCGGGTGTTTTGTTCTCCTACCCGCACTTGATCTTGGAAAATCGCAGGGTTGTCACTACGACACACAACACTGACTGTATCGGTAAATGTCCTAGTACCTACACCGCGGTTTGTACACTTGCTCACTACGGGATTCCACGACGCCGCTAACTTAAATCCATCTTCCCGGTTGTTCTTGCTACTTGTACTACGCATCGTATGCAAGCACCTTAACTGAAAATATAACTAAGCAAGCAAATAAAAAATGTGTTCCAAATTACAAAACTTTTTATGAGGTATTATAATGGTGTATCGTTTGCCTTTATCCCGTAAATACTTACAAAGTATTCAAGTATTTAGCTCATGGATAAAAAGGAAAGTTTTAATTTATGTTAAGGGCATTTCTTGTGAAAGAACTAGATCATGAAATAGATTCTTTATTAAATACCTACACAGAAGAATCCGAGCAATTTCAAGGCTGCTAAACGTAATTTAAATCTAAGCTGTTATTAGATAGGTATTTAAGATAGTAAAGTAATTAGTTATGTTTCGTAACTGGTCATTATATTTATTGGGCTATGAATAAAAAATTACAGCTTTTGCTGGTATTTATTTTACGTTAAAATAGGACATTTTTAGAGGTAACTAGCATCGCATGTTGCACGATAACTTATTTATTTAGTAACTTAACTAGTGAGTTGGGTCATGAAGCGGATATTATAGCATCGATTGCCTATTACCTGTTGAATTAAGTTATTATACCTTACGATTTTTGTGAATACAGTGTAAATTCTATATAGCGACACTCGATTTAACGACACGCCTTTCCCTAAAACTTTCCCTAAAACGCCGAAATGACCTGATTTTGTTTGGTTTACCATTTCCATACAATGATACTCTCTGTGTATGTGTGGGTGGGTGAACCCACACTAAATAACATCAACAATACGTCATTATTAAGCAATAAACATTACTTTCTAACACCTCGCATTTACTTTGTATTTACTTATTTAAGATAACAGACTATACCCAATAAGCGTTGTTATTTGTATCAATATTAATGTTTGTTATTAGTACATTTTATATTTAACTAGTAAAGACTTAATTATATTAGTAAAATAATAAAAAAATATCTTCTTTCCATATAACGTCAACTCTCAATAACGCCATAAAATGCGCAGTCTTAAGTGTCGCTATATAGAGTTACACTGTATTTGTTCTTGTTTAAAAAGGTATTAGTTATTAGATTTATATATCCGTTGGATTTATTAGAAATCACTCTATAAGTATCCGGTTGTTTTATGCAATTGAAAAAGAAAGTGTCACCCTAGTGACTGGGGAGAGGATGGAGAGAAAGCAATGTTTACGTCATCTTTACCTGCCGATCAAATAAGACGCATCTAGTAAAAAATCTGTTATCAAGCACCAGTCCATTCGCTATCGAAACAGCAGTGCAAGTACCGTTCTTTATCGATCGTCAAATTTGACAGTTATGGTCGTCAAATTCGATAAAATGCCATTTGATCAATACTCGCTATGATCGATTCTATAGCATTTTATCGAATTTGACTATCAATAAAGAACGGTACTTGTACTGCAGTTTATAAATGATAGAGTTCTGAGGTAACAAACATTTTAAATTATAACAAAATTAATTCATAAAAAAATATAATTAAACACTCGAATTGAGAACCTTCCTTTTATGAAATCGGTTTAAAAATTAAATTATATTCATCATCATCATCATAATCAGCCTTTTAACAGTCCACTGCTGGACTTTTAGCCTACCCTCGAAAGGGTGATTGGGCCATATCCACCACGCTGGCCCAGTGCGGATTGGTGGATTAAATTAGTAAATTATAATTATTACATTAATATGTATTTCAATTGATATTCTGGCCCGTACATTTCACAGGCATTGGTGAGACCGAAGCCAACACCAAGAATTGAATTGAATTGAAGCAGTGCTTCAATATAAACATCGAGATATAATAATGTCGATGAATAAAAACAAATATGGAATGTGTGCGAGAGGGAATATGAAACAATTGTACAGAGGATTGCAAATTCCTTGGCTATTGTATTGATGGTGTTAAGCTGGTCTATGGTATGGTATACCAATTATGCTTCAAGTCAAACGCAAGCCTATTATAAAAAAAGTCAAAATATTCCGGTGGGTAATGACTTGCTGCCACCCACTAAATGCCCAACAAAGGCTGTGTTATACTGGCGCCGGAGGAGCAACATTGGCGTAGATGAGGCTTAGGGTTTCGAGAGATATGCTGCACTTTCCCTAAACGCTACTCGCTGCTTTGATATTTTTACTAAATCTTCAAACAATATAACAAAACGGAGATTCTCAAGTTGATTGTTTTTTGTATTACGCGGCGTTGATTCGCCGATTGTGTACAGATTTTTAAAATTCTTGTTTGGGAAATTAGGGTGAATCCCGTTTATTGAACTTCCCGTTAAGTAAGTTGTCACTATTATGTGAACATTTATAGATGTTCCACAGTAGTTCAAGACAAGTATACACGCACTAAGCAGTGATAAAGTATAGTAATTAGTGCAAGCTCCACACGAAAGTAGGTACGCTCGCGTACAGGCAACACTTTCGAGACAATGGCACACAATGGTGTTATTTGCAGAACAGCAGGTACAATGGATGTTTGTGTCTTATCTACGTTTTCCCACTGTACGTTTCGCACAAAATTTTCTCATTACTCGGCTACTTTTTACCAGAATTAAGGTCAATGTGCGTTAGAAGTTGTATAAAGTTGACGATGTTTCAGTTTACGCATTTACGACCTCACTTAGAAACACCAAGTCATTGTCATCATCATAACCATCTTAGTCCCCTGTTGGGCCTCTCCCAAGGTAAGCCAATCAGCCAGATCCTCGGATTTTCGCTTTCAGGCACTACCAGCTGCCCTATCGTCACCCCTTCGAGTTTCAGGGCGTCTTACGCTACTTATGCCGATTCGTGATACACGTCTACCGCAACGTTTATCGGTTCTGCGAAATGCGATATGACCGGCCCACTGCCACTTCAGCTTGCTAATGCACTGAGGATTGAGTTGGATTTGTTTTGATTCGTTATCGCGCGTGTCCAGTTCTGTCAGCAAAGTTGTCAGAGCGGTATTAACTTAGACGTTCAGTCTCATGGCGTATGACTTATGACGTTTAGTCATAATTACAGTACTGGACAAGTGCAAGGCGGACTCGCGTACTGTGAGTTCCGTCGAATCAACACAATAATAGGCGTTTGTGTTATGCACGTACCAAAAGATAAGAGATAATTTTATTTCATTTAGTTCGGGATATTTATTTAGTTCGAGATCAATTCACAATTGGTTGGTTTTTATTATGTGTGATTTTACACAAGTGTTTGCACTATAATTGCATTAAGTTCAACGCGTTGAATATAGAAAATAAGTTTTTTTTAAACATGTTTTTTGTGAAGGGATGTCTTGTATTTATTACTTATGTTTTTAGTATTTGTTAGGTTTTCCGCCGTAATACCACATATAATGTGGAAATTTGAACTACCTAGCTGGCTACCTGGGACCTATTAGGGTTCGTTAGATACATCCCTTAATTAAAGGTAGGATATAGATGGATGGACGGACGGCGCGGGTGTTGGCTTATAGTAATAGAATCAAGCTGTACCCTTTGGACACGGAACCCTAAAAAGACTATATATAGGTATGTACGTAATAAAATGCATGCCAAGTAAATGGCTGGGACTATTTTGTAAATATTGGGATAGGTATGTAAACTAACTCTACCTAAAATGGTTAGGTATAATGGCAAAGAGTGTAATAATATACGGGAGACATAATGGAAACTGACGTGGTTTTCACACCGATTTTTTTATTATACGGGAATTAAAAAAACCATTGAATGTTGTTGAAACTATAAAACCAGTATAGGTACTTACTTAATTTAAGGCCGCGTTCGCCGTTCAGAGCCGTCTCTATTCAGATTTAAAGATTAAAAAAAAAACCATTAAGAGCCTCTTATACCAAATTTGACGGTTTTAAATCAATTTTATTCAGTTAAATTACAATATTTGAGCTGGAAAAAAATACACGTCACAGATACATCTGTGTTAGAGTTTATGATTTGGTTCAAAACACGATAGAATAAACTTTCCTCGATCAAAAAAAAATCTGAAACAATGTCGACTTAGTTTATTTTTTTCATTTTATGCTCTTATGAAAACTCGTAACAACTTGAAAATTGCATGTACTGAAAGGCAATATTATTCAGCATTTTTTTATTTGGATATATTTTTGATAGTGAATAGTGTCGTTTTTTAGTGAAATTAAAAGCGTAAAAAGGACGCGAGAATTTTGGTGCGCCGCGTTCAGTGCCGCGCCAGGCGTCATCGAGGTCGGACCTATGCTCGTTTTTGTCGTTGCACTCCCCCCGCGGGCGTCCTGACTCTAGCATTGTAAAATACATCGTCGCTATAACTTGGCGGGGGCTGAGGGAGCGTTTTGTTGCCTACGCGCCTCGGATAACCTCCCGTTAAATTAGTATAAAAAAAAAAACGATTGTGCGTTATCTTTAAAATGGCTTTGAAAATGGTATAAAGCAATTTTCGTGTTGATATTTTAAGTGGCGGAAAGATCAACAATATTTTTTGGAATTCTTCCGCCAAAATTATACATAATAACCATCGAGATACAATTCCTGTAGAGTCACAATCTCTCAGTGGAATCAATCAAAAACCGTCCGAGCGTCATTGTACATACATTGTATCAATCATATACTTCACAATGCCACATTTACTCCAATTTAGACGTTATGTCGCTTGCATAGTGTTCAACGTTAGTTGTCCGCTATTTCATCGTAGCTCTGGCATCGCGCGGCGTTGTAGTTAGATCGTGGTTACCTTGTAACTAACCTAAAAGTCTGCACAATTCGTAGCGTGCGCGGAGTTTTGGTTCGGACTTTTTTTTGGCACGATTGTGCCCCTGTATGTATTGTATCTCGATGATAATAACGTGAAAAATATTTAAAACGTTTGCAATATTAACGAAAAAGAACGCTTAATCGTTTTTATTTAAATTCCTACTTAGCGAATTTAAGACGACATAGCTCAGTCGGTGAATGCGGTAATTCTTGTACCTATAGTCTATAATAAAACAAAACTACATACTAAATGAGTTATTACTCAATTACTAACAGTATACTTTTACTTCGTTAATACCACAGAAAAGAAAAAAATATCTTTTCTGTGGTTAATACACACAGGTAACAGCTAAATCCCTTGTAATAAGTAATGTCATAGAGGATTTAACGCAATACCTATCCGCAAACTGATTAGCCTGTATCGGGATTAATTAACTGTCACTAATATATAAATGAGTTAGCTCCATAGTTGAAATTAGATAGCCCGTTGCGATCAACTTTTTGCCACTTTGTCGGGCCATATTTCACAAAATATACACTTGATAAAAAAGTGATGTAACAAACCTTAACTTAATTTTAAAAGACCTATTCAACAATATCCAACACGAGGGGGTGCACCGATTTTTTTTTATTTCATTCCCATTACACATGACATGTGTAATGGGGATGAAATATTGGCTTCCGTTTCCGGCATCAAAAGTGTAAACAAGTACAATGTTCTCCTAAACAGAATTTAATCCTAAATAATTCAATTAAGTGTTAATATAACCTCTAAAACTACAAACATCCGAGCCAGTGGTCACAATTCGAAGTTCTCATCATCTTATTTGCAACAAATCACCAGAGTGCACTGAAGAAATAACTTTTTCTTATAACAAGTCACAGTTGGAGATCCATTGGATTTTCAAAAAATGGGCATAATCACTTTTTAACGGATAAATCAGCAAGCAATCGTGAGTAACGTGAGTTTTTTTTCGATGTCATTTATACGACAGCTCAGCTGATTGGATCTGCTGTTCCTTGACATTTCCCATATGTATCACCAACATAACAAACTTAAAGTTTCGTTCTAAACCGATCAAAAACAACTTTATTGTGACCATAGACTAAGAATAAAATCGATTAAAGTCGATTAAAAACGAAATCGACTATGAAATAGATTTCGCATGTACAACTGTGTCGCAACCAAAGAGGCTACGTAGTAGCTTTTCGTAACAGATATTTAGGGTGGCCAGCCTCCTATAAATTTCTACCATTTGGTAGAAATATTAAATTGACCTTAAAAGAACGGAAAAAAAAAGAAAATAAATCTTGCAATATGAATACCCGTTCGAAAGCGAAGGCATCAGATGCAAAATCAAATACTGTTTCGAAACGGGTAGACGATGAATTGCAAGAAATCATAAATAAATATGAAATTACTATAAACGTGCTTAAGAAAGATATCGCAGAAAAAGAAAAGTTAATTATAAGGATGAACGATGATCACGAAACCAACACTACAGAGTTTGAAAATATGTGTGAAGAGAATAGCACATTACGAAAGAAACTAGCACATAGTGAAAAGTCAAATAAAGACCTACTTACAAATATGGATAAACTGGACGAAAAAATTCATGATCTGGTGGAAGTTAATAAAACCTATGAAGCAGAGTTTAAAAAAGGTTTAGATCCTTTAAAAAAAGAACTTAGCGTAATGACATGCAATTTTAATACTTTACAGACAAAGTATAGTGCTTTACTAGTGCAGTCCGCTGAAGTTTTGACGTCAAAAAAAGGAGTCAAACAGAATAACCGTAAATTACAATTTCGAACTAGTAAAAAGATACCTATAAAGAAACTCAATAAATTAATTGCAAAACTTAATAAAAAGATAAAATGCTTGAAGTCGGAACTTATCAAATATGAACTGGTTAAAACATCAAATGACGAATACAATAATCTTGAAGGAAATGAACATTGTGTAATTGAAATGTCTAATGAGCTGCTATCTCAGGAGAACAAAATACTGACACACGAATTACAAAAAAGGACAACTACCATAGAGTCACAACAACATGCAAACATCATATTACTAAAGACACTGGAACAGTTTAAGACAGATTTGCATGAGAATGAAAAAACGACTGCGACTATTAACTTTATCGAAAAAAAGTTGGAAAGAATCGGGAAATTAATTAACAACATAGAAAATGATAGTATAGCAGAGCGACGCAAGTCAGAAATATCAGTAAATACAGATAACCTCAACGAGCAAAGATCGTCACAAAAGAACAATAAAATGCAATCAAAACCCTCATCTCTAAAGAAAGATGCTGATATTATCATCTACTCAGACAAATCCGGTCGCGGGTTAGGAAAGCGATTGCATAATCGTACGTCAAAATCGATCATCAACAACTGTACCCCTGGTGCAACTTTTGAAACTATCCTGCAGAGTTTGAGTAGTAGGAAGACATCATCTGAAACAGTTAGCTTAGTACTAATAGGAGAAAATCCAAAAATGGGACGTTTAGAATTTTAAGTTTGTGTCCAGTTGCTGAATGAAATCAGTAAAATGCAAAAGGTCATAATATGTACCCTACCATATACTCTTGACAATGACTACAATGATTATATTTACATGCTTAACACAGATTTATGTGATTTGACCTCTAAAAGTGACAATGTGCATGTTATCGATGTTAATTATAATAATGATCTATTATACTGTAATTCTATTTATAGCAACAAGTATAAAGATATTCTATGTAAGGAAATACTAGCTAACTTTGACACTAATTTCGGGAAAACTAACAGAGATTACGATTATGATAATGTAACAAAATGTATGAATGTCCATAGTTCTTTGGAACTAAACTCTTCCAACGAAGTGAATTTTTTAAACTGGACGCGTCCACATCATGCATTAGGATAGTGCACCAGAATATACATGGTATACAGAATAAGGAGTTAGAGATAAGTTTATTTTTAGAAAAATACAATATTGACATCCTTTGTATGACTGAAAGTTGGTATAAAGAATTTCAGTTGCAATTTGGGTTTCCTAATCATGTAGTAGGTGCATTTTTTGTCAGAAAACACGCCATTATGGGTGGTTCAATAATTCTGATAAATAAAGACTTACAATTTAAAAAAAGAGAAGACATTGGAAATCTCTCCGTTGAACGTGTTATTGAACTTGCATGTATAGAATTAAAAGAGTACATAATTGTAAGTGCTTATAGGCCACCACACGGTGATATAGACATATTCGAAAATGTTATGGAAGATGTACTCAGAAAAATAGTAAAAAATAAGAAGGTGTTAGTTGTAGGTGATTTCAACATAAATCTTTTAAAAGCATCAAAAAACTTAAACTTGTCAAATATTTTCCGTAGTTTTGATATGGAGCCTCTTTTTAATCAACCTACCCGAATAACGGAAAGCACTGCCACCTGCATTGACAATATCTTTCTAAATTGCAATGTTCTTGAAAAATCTATTATACACAAACTAACCTCAGTCCATTCTGGTCAATATGTTAGCGTACCATTAACCAAGGATACACCTGCCTTATCAGTATCACAAAAGCGCCACATAACAAAAAATAAAATAAATAAATTCAATCATAAGATTAGTACGGACATTGATTACAATGTCAATTTAAAAATCGATGTGCCTAACGATCCGAATACAATGTATAATACATTATTTAACAGAGTTAAAAACAATTTTGAACGGGATTTTCCAAAAAAGAATATTACTAGGAAAACTAAGCTTTCCTTTAAAGACTGGTCAACAAAAGGTATAACAAAAAGTAGAGATAGGCTTTATGAACTATACGGAGAAAAGACTTACAGGCATGATGAAAAGTTTCTAAACTACGTCAGAAAATACAGTAAAATATTTAAGAAGGTGTGTAAACAAGCGAAAACTATTCATTTGCAAAGACAGATAAGTAACTCAACGAATAAAATTAAAACCACTTGGTCCATAATTAAACAAGAAACAGGTAAATCAGTTCAGCGAGTGCCCGAAATCAAACTGCTCCAAAATGAAGCCATAATCAAAAACAAACAAGAAGTAGCTAACACTTTCGCCCATTTCTTTAAAAACGCACCCATTGAAACCACTAAAAATCTTAATACTTGTCAGGATCAAGCTTTTAAATTTCTCAATAACAATGTTAATCGCAATCCCGTTGACTTTTGTTTCCACCAAGTCACACCAGCAATTATTCTGAAAACCTTTTCTACCTTAAAATCAAAAACTTCCGAAGATATTTGCGGAATATCCGTCAAATTTGCAACGAATATAGTAGAAGTCTTGGCGCCTTATCTTTCCCAAATCTTCAACAGCTGCATTGAAGAAAACGTGTTTCCAGACCTGATGAAATGTGCTAAAGTGTTACCCTTGTTCAAAAGTGGGAATACCAAACAACCAGGCAACTATAGGCCTATCTCGATTTTACCAGTGTTTAGTAAAATATTTGAGAAGATCCTGCTAACACAACTTAATGCTTTTTTCAACTGTAAACGCATATTATACGAAAAGCAATTTGGGTTCTCAAAGGGCTGCTCGACAACAGACGCTATAACAACGTTTGTAGAGAATATCTATGACGCATGGGAAAAAGCACAAGATGTTGTTGCTATTTTCTGCGATTTGTCAAAGGCTTTTGATTGCGTAAATCATAACATCCTACTAGATAAGCTAAATTACTACGGTGTTAGAGGTGGGCCTCTCACACTGCTAAAATCATTTTTATCTCAAAGGACTATGCAAGTTGATATTAATGGTGTAATGTCTGATGCTATAACTGTGAATATGGGAATTCCTCAGGGATCTATACCGGGTCCATTCCTGTTTTTAGTGTACATTAATGATCTGCCGTTTTTAGTCCAAAAATACGCTAAAATTATACTATTCGCAGATGACACATCGTTGTTATTCAATATTAACCGGAAAGTCACGAGTACCGACGAGATCAACAAAATACTTAAAGACGTCTCTAAGTGGTTCAGCACCAATAATCTAGCACTAAATGCTCAAAAAACCAATTGCCTAAACTTTACTTTAGTAAATAATAGATTCTTGAATTCGGTTAAGATTGATAACATAGCATTAACTTTCTCTAAGGAAACAAAATTTTTAGGTCTCATCTTAGACACCAAATTGCAGTGGGGGCCACACATAAAGAAATTGTCAAGCAAATTAAGCTCAGCAGCATACGCTGTAAGAAAAATAAGAGAATATTGCGATGTTCACACTGCTAGAGTGGTGTATTTCAGTTATTTTCATTCCCTTATGACCTATGGCATTATCCTTTGGGGAAATTCGGCGGATATTCAATCTATTTTCGTGCTCCAAAAGAGAGCTATTAGAGGTATTTACAGGCTTGGATCTAGAGAATCCCTGAGAGAACTCTTCAAAACTATTAACATTCTGACAATGCCATGTCAATATATTTACGAGTGTATCTTGTATGCAAGAAAACACTTGCATAACTACGCTACAAATGGCCTTAATACAAGAAGCAAAGATAAATATTTATTACCAAGGACTCGACTTGTAAAAATTCAAAAATCGTTTGTTGTTAATTGTATAATTTTTTATAACATTCTGCCAAAAACATTGACATGCCTTAACGAAAGGAATTTCAAAATAAATTTAAAAAAACTCTTGTCTCAGAAAGCTTACTACAAGGTGGACGAGGATTTAAAAGATAAAAAGGCATGGCGAAATGTAAATATTGACATGGACTTAGTTAATTAATATTGTACAGAATGAAATGAAATTTACCCACATATTATTTTAACTAATTAATTTAAAATTTATTTGACATTTTATTATGTTACAGATATTATTACTATACAATTTTGACATTTCAATTTATTTTATACAATTTTTTAAGGAAGTAGATTTTATTTTATTTTATTGTGTAAAGTGTAATTGGTGTAAATCTACCAAATTGAAGTCTGGTAGCTTTCCAACACGAGAACTTGACAACACCAATTCTAGTAAATAATTGATTTTATAATTATTAAGTGGTATACAAGTTTTTTTCTTTCGTTTATATTGACTATGTACTTTTAATGTATAATTTTGACCTTTCGAAAGTGTACTTGTATTTGTACCCAATTGAAATAAAGATACTGATACTGATACTGATATATTATATAATTATTTTGTACAAGAGCCACTGAACCCTAATATGCAAGAATAATATTTTTAGACTCCTAAAATTTAATTTTATACTTAAACTGTTAATATGCAAAGTTTCAAGCACTTGCCTTTATAACTATAGAAGTTGAAGGTTCTAAAAAATTAGGACGGACGGACAGACAGACACACAGAACGGGTTTATAAGGGTTCCTTGTCGGGCTACGGAACACTAAAAACCGACTTCACATGGATTAAATAATTTATGCAATTTAGGTTACTTAGGTGACAGTATTGTGTCTTACAAGATTATGTCGAATTTTCCAGTTTTTTCGATTTAAAAGATAAATTCCTAAACTGATTTTGATGAAATTTCTATGGGACAAATCTGAACGCCTATCCTTTCAATAAAAAAAAAAAAAAACATTAAAAGTAATTTTCAAATCGGTTTATAATTGACAGAGTTCTGAGGTGACAAACATAAAAAAATAAAAAACCGAATATGAACCCCCATTTTGAAATCGGTAAAAAAGGGAGAAAAGTAGCCTCTATGTGTTAATCCACAGTGTAAACTGCCAAATTTAATTCTGTTCTCCTGTTGAATGTGGATAAACATACACACTTACACACAAACTTTCGCATTTTAACCCCTGACGCAAAAAGGGGTGTTATAAGTGTAACGTGTGTATTTGTCTGTGGCATCGTGTTGTTTGAAAAGTGACTTGATCGAGTGTTCTTAGCTATGATTCAAGAAAATCTGTTCAGTCGTTTGAGATTATCAGCTCTTTTATAGAGATTAAAAAAAGAAACAATTTATAGGTTTACTTAAAACATCCATTATAGTCTAGGTACTTAAAACATCCATTAAAAACATACTTTGTTCTTTTAAAAAGCTATTTTGTTCTTTTGAAACACTTCTGGGAGCTAATTTGAAAGAGAATAGGACAAAAAGTGTTGCCTCTTGCCACGGTATCTACCCTAATTTTGGAATAACTTAAAAAGTTACGACCGCCGCAAAATATTTCAAGTGGTTTAAAAGGAGAGTAGAAGGTCGTTGAAGTGTCGGTTTAGTTGGAAAGTTGAGGAATGTCGCCTTTGGGGCTTGTTAGCCTTGGATATTGTGACGAGCGAATTACTGCGCCGCGAGGTCCTGGCAACGTGCTGTAATGAGCTGAAGTAATAATGCACACTGCGTGATATCCACTGCGTCACCATGTCGGATCACGTACAAAATTCCAACGAATTAGTACTCAAAATTCATAGTAGCTGTGCCGGCTGTAGATTGCGCATCGGCGCGTCGGAACAGCACTATTACCGCTCATACTTCAGATCAGACAAACAAGGGAGATATGCCTTAGTACAATTATCGTTAATATTTACCAGGATAATGTTGTGGATAGAGCTTCCGAAAGTCCCGAACAACCACATACTAATCTACAATGCTGTGCTTTTTATGCTGTTCTACGCTGTAGTGAACTTCAATGTAACACAAGCAAAATGGGCGAAAAGGTCGTCTGCAGGTCGAGTTTGATTTTAGGCCTGCCATGCGTTCGCACCCGCCACGTCATCTTACCATATCTCGCTAGTTTGTCTGATCTGAGGCTTATACTTAAGAGGGACATGCTAACTTGTGTACATTACGTATTCAGTGCGTAGCTTGAATACCGGTGCGATGGCCACGGAGGCACGTAGAGGCCATGCCAGACGCCAGGAGCTGTCCCGACAACTAGAATATTTAATGATCGTCTCTTTTTAGTCTGATTTAAACTTACTGTAGGTAAATAGATTCTAGCGGCCTTACTTATAAACGTGTTTAAATTATAAACCAAGAACGGTGTTTATGTGTTTTTGGTTTATATATATGGTGACTCCTAAATCTAGAAGATAATTTATTTTAATAAGCTTTTATTTAACTGCAAGTTTTTTTAAATACATTTTCACCATGGACAAAATTGTCCATGCATTTATTTGATCATTATTAAAAATATAAATATTTTTTGTTTATTTTTTCTCTTAGGCGTAATAATTATTATAAGACTTAATGAAACTTAAATACTAATGAGTCCACCTTTTTTACCATCTATTTATAATTAAATATCTCTTTTTTTTTTTTCTCTCTCTCCCTTTCTCCTTTAGCGCACTTCACAACTTCCTCTTAAATTATCATAATAAAATAAAATATAGTTTGAACTTGCAATGTTTGTATGTGTGTTTGGTAGGTCAAATCTCGCAAGCTGTATTTTTCCTTTTTTATTTTTACTGCGGAGCTGAATTTATACATTTTGGTTCAGTTCCGCTTCCGATGACAATGCATTTTAATGGTGCATGATTTGAATCGAGAATCCACATCAGACACGAAATGTTGAATACGCATTTTTAAAAGCTTGTTAAAAAATGGTTTTATTTTTAGAATTGACAGCCTAAGCATTTGACCATAGTTCACGTGATGTTAGGTGACGGTGTGCTCGAAGTTGGGGCTTAACATATCTACCTAGTCTGAAAAGAGAGCTGGCTACCATGTGAGGCTGATCGCGGCCTAGCGCAGCCGAGCGCGTCTAACGCACGTGGCTGATACGATTTGAAAATGTACATCGACATTGTGGCGACGTAAGTCGTGGCCGTACCCGTCTGACGCAGACCTCGGAAGCGTCACAATACATTTTCATAGTCCGAAGTATTGTCGCGATCGACCGCGATGCACGGAGGTCAACCTTAAGGTACTTGGTGACACATTTTGAAATTGAAGTGCTAACCGAAGATGAGAAAATGCCCTACTACTATTATATTATAGGGTTCTCACGATATTTCCCTTCACCGGCAGCTCGCTATTGTTGGGATTTGAACCCACCCTATGTCGTTTGTAATTCTAACGGACCAACAGTGGGCGAAGTACGAATATTCGCTACGTATCGAATTCCATACAAATTAAAAAACGAAAATTCTAAATTCACAATTTGTATGAAATTCGATACGTTTTTTACGTAGAGAATATTCGTAAGTAATTCGCCCACTGAACTAACATCGCTACAAAATCTTTCACATCTACGAACGTATCAATAACTTTTGTTTGCAATGCCTTAATATAGAACTGTTTCTCGACTAGATTGGCGGAAAAGAAAACGTTTTAAAAATGTAATAGTGTTGAATGAATTCGGGGCCTGCAGGCAACATTTTATTTTGTTCTACGAGTCGGAGGAAAAAGTGGGGCTGCTGGTAAAGCGGCGGGCCTCGTGATTGAGTAACAAATGATACCAGTCGACTTTCTCCTTTGTTAATATTAAGTGTGATTTTTGTTACTGGTTCTGTTGAGTCACTGCGCGCTAACTGTAGTTGTTTCACAACGAAACGTAATGCAGTGATCGGTAGCTATTATAGTTAAATAAATTGGCAATACCTACTTTGTTATTACAGGGTTATTTTTAAAGTACCAAAAGCCTCGCAGGCGGTTTCCCTGCATCATATATTCCATGACATTTCACAAAAATTAAATTTTGTTTTCGCAAAAAAAACTGCGGAATTGTGTTTCTACGCTTTCCTTGTTGTCATTTAGGCTTAATTTAAATACTTTTGTTGTTGTAGGGAAGGAAAAATATGACTTAGATTAAGAGCCGATATTATGATGAACAGACGTTGCCTGCGAGAAATTTTTGGCCTATTTTTAAGTGCCCTTAAGAATAACCTAACTACTTCAATAGTTTTTATTAAAACAACTTAAGTTGTTCATAAATAGCGGGTACTTTACACCTCAAATATTTACGAACATCTAAACTCGCTAACTACCCTCGAGAGTCATAAATTAATTCACTGCAAGGGAGTGAACTTGAATTTCCTAACAGCCACGACAGCAATAAACCCCCTAATTAGACTACCGAGTAGGATAAATCACGGAATGACGTACAAAGGCTTCCCGAGGTTTCAGAGCCCAACTACAAATTGCGAATAATTACTAAATAATTTGTGGCGGAGTAGTCGAGATATTGTTGAATATTTATGACAAGCTGGGCGGTTTTCTAAGCATTGGCTTCGTCCCTGAATAGAGTAAATTTCTTCAACCATAACAACAAACTTCTACTAGACTATCTACACTTTGTTCGCTTTGCGACCTCATCCTTATCTTTACAAACGTGAAATAAATTTCCTAATTTTCGAAATAAAATAACTAACTAGGCATTATTATTATAGTAGGTACTATAATAATAATGCCTAGTTTGACGATTTTACGTATAACCGTTTTTACACGAGAGCAAAGACAAAAATTCGTTTGTTGAATATTATATACCGTTTATTTTTTTTATTTTTTATTATTATTGTGTCTTAGTTAGTCCGCCGTATATGAATTATGATTACATATCTATTACGCGTTCACATTAAGATACTGCCGTTAAAAAGTAGGACAGGCAAACAGCGTAGGCTTATGAATAGGGTCCCGTTGACACCTTTTTGATACGGAACCCTAAAAACTCTCGATCAAACAACTATTGCCTAAGGTAGTTGTGAACTCCAAATCACTAATAAACCTCATGTTTTGCGAGACCTGGAGATCAACCTTTGGAATGAGATGGCTTGAAGCCACCATTATTTCTTACACGACTCTCTTATCTACCAAATCATATTTATGAACAAGGAAAAAAATTCTTTTTCCAAATAATGTATGGTGTAGTTACTTTTATCCTAATCAAACTACCTGTACCTCTGAGGCAAACACAGCTTGCGTTACATTATTCACCGAACAAATACATATTATTTATTTTGGCTGGATTTTATTACGAAGTCGGATCGCAAATTACCTATTATATCTTGTTGGTTATACATACGTACATGTGAGTTATTGATGATATAAATATTAACATGTCGGTGGGCTTGAATGTCGTGTATTATCCTAATTAGGCGTGCTCGAACATTCATTTTGTTTAGCCAACAAAAGCTGGACTGACATATTTTATTTATTCATATATAATTAGGTACCCCAGATCAGAAAAACAAGGTCGATATACTTTAAACTCGGTTCAAGTATTTATTTGCTCTGACAACTACAATAACATGGTAAAAAGCCGAATGAAAACCACGAATTCTGATCACTTTCGCTAGGTTTTTGAACGTAAGACTATATCAGTTAGATACCCGATATACTTCAGTCAAATATTAAAAGAAAATGTTTTTGAAAATTATTCTGCTGTTTACAATGTTATATATAGCAGTTGTCAGAGAAAATAGTGAAGTAGATTGTCGTGTTCTAATGTCTCCGTGTTTCTCCCATTTTTTTTACTATCACAAAAAGATCACAAACGCAAAAACTGTAAGTACGGCACACGTAGTACTATAGGTCAATGTACGGCACACTTACTCATTTTCTCACGCATTCCATGAAACTTGAAGCATCACCAATAAAGTTACTAATTATCCAATGCAGCAAGGAGCGAATCCAAACTTTAAAACTCAGAAAAAATTTATGAATGGATGAACAACGTTATACCTACAGTTTCTCTTTTAGCACTCGCACCCCCCCTCCCCCCGGTCGTCAATTTGATTACATTTTCAGCATATCGTTTACAGTTGTGTGCCGCTCAATATTGAAGTGTGTGTTTGTAGAACTAGAATATGTCAGTGTGTGCAATACGTGTTTACCTCGCCCCCTTCAGTTTTCGGCGGACTTTTTTCGGTACTAGCCCGAGTTTAGGGCAGATCCAAACTATATTTATCAAAGGTTTTAAATAACTACATATATGTACACACATGTACGACTCTTCTCTATCTCTACCTAGTATACATTGAAGTCACTTTCTGCGTCTGTCTGTCTGAATAACTGCTAACTCCTCCTAAACCAAGCAATGGATTTTGGTGCGGTTTTCACCATCAGTTAGATATTTTTTCACGGAAGGTTTAACTAGTGACCCGCCCCGGCATCGCACGCAATTTACACCCGTGCGAAGCCGGGGCGGTCGCTAACTTTAATATAAAACTTCTTACCATGGTTCGCAACGAAACCGGGTTTTCTATAATTGCTTCTGATTTGGATACTAGATATACCTAGGTATACCTGTCTGCTTAACATGCGGCCTCGTATCGAGCGTTGTTTGGGTAAATCTGACTCAAATCTCCAAACTTCATCTTTCTAGGCCAAAGGAATAGGATTTGTGTTCAGTGAGCTTCTAGCGTACGAGTTTCATTCAATCGGAAGATGATAAACCGTATAGGTTATAGGGCTACAAGGTTATGTTTAACCCCCGACCTAAAAAGAGGGGTCTTATAAGGTTAGCGTGTCTGTCTGTGGCATCGTAGCTCCCAAACGGCTGAACAGATATTGATTAAGTTTTTTGTTTGTTTGAAAGATGACTTAATCGAGAGTGTTCTTAGCTATGATTCAAGAACTTTGTTCAGCCTAGCCTAGAAGATTCTCAGCTCTTCTATCGGGGTAAAAAAAATATATTTATGCTTGTTGCATAGAGATAGTTGGAGGGCCGGAGAGTGACAGGATATCCCAGAAGCGGTGAAGCCACGGGGCGCAGCTAGTTCCTCATAAAGGGCTTTATTCGTGAGTTTTATACTTGTCGACTCTACATCAGACTCTACTACAGTGTTTGTAGATGTATAGGGTCCAATGATGTTATATTTATATAAACTGAGGTAGATACGTTTTACCAAGGTCTACGCGACGATACAAACACAAGTTAATTAGCGTGAGTGAACTCAGTCCGTCCTGTGTCTGGCAACGACGCAAACCACGATACGCGATTTTGGAGTATGAAAAATTCCACGCTGTGTGCTTAGAAAGTGAAATACTTATACTAGGACGGCTGTAAAATACTGTTTAAGGCTATAAATTTCTATACGTCCTATGTAGGTAGCAGTAGTAAAATATCACCATGTTTTAGTGCTTTTTTAATGAGTATGACGTCTCTATTGGTAAAACCTCGTTGATAGGTTCCCCATCAGGTTAGCTTGAACCTATAGCATTAAGTTATGGTATCGGTGGATACAACTCGCCGGGATCCGTGGCTAATTCAAACCGATACTGGAATCCGTGGATACAAACCCAGCAAGTCTTGTAAAAATGTTATAAATATTACGTCAAAGAGAAAAATATTTTATATATAAACATCGTCCATGCTCATCGAGCAGATGTTGTCCATTGTGTAAATGTATTTTAAAAAACCTATGGCATTAAAAAAAGTGTTCATAACTCTTGGGATTTGAAGCCAAGATTCATTTTGAACCGCAAAAGGGGCAGCTTCGCATCTCTAAGGCCTTACCTACCAATCTCTATCACATCAATCAATAGAACAAATTAACAAACTCGCAATCGAATTATAGTGGTGGTAATGTTCTATCATCTATCAATTAAAATGGGTAACACTATAGGCACGTAGATACTCTAATTGATGGAGACATTTAATTCGCGTTGAGTATTTCCAAATTAGGATTATTTCATCACACTAATACCTAAAGATGCGAAAATAAAAAGGGCGTCGCAAGGAACTAGCCAGGGGGCCAGCTGCCCCTCCCTAGATAAAAGAGTCCTGAACCGATGAGTGAATAATTTTAAGAAACGTCGCATTTGACCTCATCTACCCTCCCCCCTGGATATGGATCCCGACGCCACAATTTGCACCTGCCCTAATCTAATGTGTAAATTTCAACTTAAAAAAGACTACAAAAGTTAGAAGGTTCTTAAAAATTAGGACGGACGGAAGGACAGACATACAGATGGACAGAACGAACTTATAAGGGCTTCTTGTAGTATTATGGAACCCGAAAAAGAAGAGTCTTTGTTTTTTTTCTTCTGTTGAGTGAATTGAATAATTGTGTATTGAATTAATTATTGAAATATAAAAAATATTAAAGAATATCATTTTTATCTCTTTGAAAACTACAAGGATTAAAAAAAACTTGGAACTGACCATACGTTACTTAATTTGACTGACTGCTGATTGACGATTTATACCTACCATAGCCTGAAACTTCTGTTACACTCGACACTTTGATAAATCGATAAGATGTCTGGAGCCAGAACTTAGAGTTTTTTTTTTCTTTCATTTTAAACTATGCAGACACTGCAGTTTGCTAGAGCACTAGTATAAAAATACTTTCGCAATTATTTTTCGCACTTCTAGAAGCACGAAGTTTGTTTTAAGTAATTTGCATTTATATTGCTATTTCTACGTACCTAACTTCATTATTAATATGAACTTAGTTATATACAAAGTTCATCTCTACCCTAAAAAGGATTTAAGAGAGCAGGGAACAATGCAATCGTAAAAATAACAGTCTTCTTTGTTTTAGTTGTAGTTACTATGTTTGAACCGTAAGAGCAACAGAGAAGAAAAAAAAACTCTTTTCTGGGGTAAGAACCATGCTTATTATGTACGTATAAGTAAATCGGTTATTACGATCATGTTATATAGACCTTATCAATTCAGTAAGAACTGTAACAAAACTGATAAAAAAGTGCGGGTCGGACTCTTGCACCGAGGGATCCGTACTAGAGCACAATATTTTGTGTTATCCATTTACCAAAAAAGTTCGGGATTCTCACCTTGTCGGTTTTCATAATGTGTCATATTCTTTAGAGTTTGCTTTATAAGTACACCAAGTTTGACGCTTTTATTTTTAACTGTTTTTACGATAGGCCTGAAACAAAAACGTTGATAAAACAACGTTGTTCTTTTATGAGAACTATTTTTTTTTTTTATTTGGATGTTTCCCATAATAACGCATACAATATTCTGCAAAACTGGCTGTATGTTAAATATTATTGTATATTGTACTAAGCCTACTTTAGGGTAGTTTTAGGGATCCATACCCAAAAATAATAATTCTACCCCCCACGAAACGGTACATTACGAAAGTACGTGTGCTTGTTTTAAGAAGTAAAAAATTAAAATAAAAACCCCCGCTAAAAGAGCTGATAATCTTCAAACGGCTGAACAGATTTTCTTGAATCACAGATTCAAGAAAATATAGGCTTTGTTAAAGGCGCCTTTCAAACAAAACAAAATCAAAATCGGCTCAGCCGTTTGGGAGCTACGATGTCATAGACAGAAACACAGATACACACGTTAAACTTATAATATAACACCTCTCTTTTTGCGTCGGGAGTTAAAAACTATACTTAGTGCATTTGATACATTAATTTCCCCATAACCTATATCTATAACTAAAATAAGTATTTACTCTTTTTTAACTAGGTAATCGTAATAAAACAGAGCATGACCCAAAATAATAAAATCAAACCGTCACTTTTCTCGTTAATTTTATAGGATATTATGTGGCTTCTTGGTTTCTGAATGTAGATGTATCTACCTAACAAAATATTGAGTACATAACCTATATAAACTCAAAATAGAAAATAGATCTTAAGTAGTACGATTTAGAGCATTAATTTAAATGTTTATGAATGCAAAGTTAAAGTTGAAGGTTCTGTTAATTTAAAGAAAATTGGCTTAATTTGGAACATCGATAATGTCGTGAGAATAATTGTTTGCGGCGTGGGTTGTCTAAGTCCTCAATTCCAGTGTAATTTACTTTGTGCACTGAATTGAAACCACGAGGAAATGAGTAGATTTGTCAACGAGGGAGACGGAGAGCGAAGCCCCGCGATAAAAATAACGTAAGTAACCTCCTTAACTTCGCCCTTTCCATAAATTGTCGATGGCAAAAACTAGTGATAAAGAAAGATACATGGCTTTAGCCTTCACGACACTTAGTGCCTTCGGATCTAACGTATAAAATATAAGTTCCATTATCCACCTCATAATATTGGTATGGGTATTTCCAACTGAATAAATAATGTGGAATTTACCTACGCTAAGGACAAACAGAGCATTGTAAAATTATGCTGTCACTAGTATTAAAAGAAGAAGAAAAGGTTGGTAAATACTAATAAGTTACTAAAAAAGTTACAAAGAAATATAAATTACTCTACTTATAGACAATTCCTAATGTCTAGAAAATAAATTAAATTAGCATTTATGTAGGTATATGCGACTCGTTAAACTAAAGAAGCCAAAACTCGAGGGGTTTACTGGTCATTAAATAGCCATTGAAGAGTTCCACTCACCTCTCCTCCCCTGAAAATTATTCGAATTGAACTGTTTGACGTCCATCGGCAGATCTGGGCCTGTAGCTTTTAAACGCGATTCAATTTAGGTGAATGTGACAAATTACGTGAACGTGAACCTTAACGCTCCGAGATAGGGTTTGCGGTCGCGTAACTTGTCACAGTCACCTAAATTGAATCGCGTTGTAAGAGCTCACGGTACGGGACTTCGATGGTATCAATTTACTATCTTTTCATGCGGATTCAATATACTTCAAAAGTTTACAATCGTTACGACAACTTTATTACAAGTAGTCAACCTATTCTCGAATTTCATCGCGTTTTCAATGTGTAATATAATAATCGCGAAAACTTAAGAAATCGGAAGTAGCTTGAAATCGACTTTCAAGACTTGTTTACATATAGTTCGTTACTTATAAGTGGAGCTTAAAAAACTACCTAAAACATCTTGTGTGGACTAAACTAGGGCAATGCTAGATCTTACGCAAGGGTTTTGCTCTATATTTTGTTGCCTCAGGTTAACTGTGAAACTGCCCTTAAGTTTTTTCCTAGCACCTCGTCATTAATCAATTTTATGTCGCAACGCTCAATAAACTCCATTGTGAGGTGCGTCCTGATATTTGGCTACACTATCATACACTTTCCACCTATATGATAGTAAGTATTCGAAGGGGCCCGGTCGCTATGGGCGTACGAAGTTAGTGTAGGAACTAGGAAGGTACGAAACGAATAGAAACCAAAATAATAGAATAGGACTGCATCGATTTAGGTTGCATTTCAAATCAAAACACAGAACAGAATGTACTGTGCAATGTAATGTGCTCTATTGTTCTGTAGAAAGATAGATAATTCTTTATTGTTCACAGCAGAAATTACATACAAAAAAAACTTAAAACTAGTGAAACAATTGGCGGCCTTGTCGCTATAAGCGATCAGCCTGAACCTGTACCTGAATACCTGTGTCTTTCAGGCATTAAAGAAACAAGCCTCCCCTTAGACCTCCACACAGAACGACAGCCTGCCATCGGTATATAATCTGCATCCACTGCATGCCGGCAACTCTCAAGATGACGTCGCTTCATCTATTAGTAGGCCTACCTACGCTGCGTTTTCCGTTCAAGGTCTTTACTAAAGAACCTTTCTTCCCCTTCGGTTATCGGTTCTTGGAGCGACGTGGCCTGCCCATTGCCACTTCAACTTGCAAATTTTAATAGCTCGGTGACTTTGGTCTGGTTAGTAATTTTTAAACTTTTGTTATTTGAACACATGTTTTAAATGTTTATCGGGACTTATCATGTAATATTTAATTTAGGTAAAAATATGTACCTTTCGCTCGACGTTTCGACCATGTTACAATGGCCGTGGTCACGAGCTGACTGAAAACTGCGGGTAAGTCCCGATAAACATTTAAATCATTTGGTCTGGTTCTTTGGCAAAATATCCACATCCGGATTCTATCACGCAAATAAACTCTGAGCATAGCTCTCTCCATTGCCCGCTCTGTGACTGAGTTTGTCTAAACGGCCAACAGTTAAGGACCACGTCTCAGTAGGTATCAATCACTGGTTAAAGACCCTTGTCTTCAGGCACTGTGGTATTTTGGATGAGATGTCAAAGAAACATAAGTGAGCCCAAAAAATATGTTTAATTAGTTAGTCCGTATGTCAGAGTTTTAGTTTAGTTTGCCCGGAGGCCCCACTGACATTCTGTTGTTTTAGGATAACTAGGACCTACAATTTAACGTGGCATCCGACCCACGGTAGCGGTCACTTGTAAATGCCACTTACAGTGACCCGTCCGAAGCCGACGTGTCGTTGGTTGATTAAATTCGGTGATTTTTCGCAACACCTAGTTCGTCTACATCGCTCGTGCTAGCGAGATCGAGGATGCATCACGCACCACGAGGAAAGAGCCCACTCAATTTTTTGAAGAAAAAAAAAATAACCATAACTGGATTTTTGGCGTTCTGAATCTATCAATTAGAAAGATCTATAGAAAATTATTTTTTTGTTATAATTAGATATTAATGTTTTATTGAAAATAACGGCCTAAATAAACGGAATAAATAATTTTCGAAAAACTCATTGTAATGTTGCAATTTATTAACTTTATTAACTTTAATTTACAAAAATAGTTTTTCGTAAAACTCACGGGGGGAAAGTTGTGGATTTCGTTGAATTACTGACAAAATAAATTTTAATTTTACGCTTTACTTACTTGTTTTTATTCGTCTTGGCAATTACGGCTTAATTTTATTGTTTTATGTTAGAAAATTCATATACTTAGTACCTAAAAAAATTAACGATGTATTTTGTTATAAGGCTACGTTCAACGATCACAAATATCATTCGCAAGTTTTCAATAGTTTTGATTTATCAATCACAGATAATCGAGGAACCAAATTTGCATATTATACTAATTTTGTTCTGTAATCTGTTAGGTATTCGGTTGTAATTCGGAGGCGGATGTGATAGAAAAGTATTTTTTTTATCTCCTTCGCCATCCTATAAAATATCAAAAGGTAATATTGTCATCAAAGTAATAACATTTTCCAGTTATGTATTTTGATTTAAAACCCAAACTACTAAAACAAAACACTGTTTTAAACTATCACGGTTGTTCACTAAAGTTATATGATTTTTTTTTGTCTTCCCGTGAACATGGTGCATGTAACTGCGCCGAAATATCGGGAGCTCATTCCACAACCTTACCACGGTAAATATCCCGTAAATAATCATATAACTTTACTAAAACAATTTTAATGAAATTTCTAAGGGTAAACTGAAAATATCCTTGTAATTTATTTTACACGGAAATTACTCACGTAAGATTAAACCAGTTATTCGACTATAGTTTCAACCGCATTAGGCAGTCTTTTCCAAGGTGAAAGCGCGCGCGCGGCTGCGTCTTGCTTATGCACTTCGAAAATATCCTTTCCAAAATTTTTTTAAATACAAATTGTTTCATAAATAACAGAGTTCTGAAGTAACAAACATTAAAAAACCTCCCATTTTGAAGTCTGTTAAAAAGATAATCTATCTAATTGGTTATCGTTGGAATCAAAAATAAAAAGCTGTCAGCTCAGGCAGCGATTACATTTTCTAGCAAAGGATTTTAGGTGTCATTATTTTCGTTAAAAAATAAAATGGCACTTTCCTGTTCGCTGAATTTATTCAGCAGATGATGTTTATCCGGAAGGTAAGAAAGCTTTTAAATATTCTATCTCTGATTTAGAAGAAAATTGAATTGAGCAGAAGGAAATGGAATGATTCACACTTGTCAGCAGAGATACGTTACGCAACTTATATACCCACTGTTGTTAATGAAAATTGAAAGGCGGCGCTCGGGAGATTCCTTTCGTGAAAGAGATACTGTTTTGATTTATTTTATTTCCTTTTCTTGTTCATTACATTACTGTTTAAAACGAAAATCAAATCAATAGGATCCCATTTTCTTCACATTTTCTGAAATAATTACACCATCGCGTCTTCGGTTCCTGCATAAACCGTATATTATCCGGGATAAAAAGTAGCTAAACTCGGTACAATATTTGGTTATTTACAAACTTTAATTTAACTCGGTGTAGATACATGGAATATTTTTTTATTGATCAACACAAAACACCACCGTTTTACCGATTTTTTGCATCGTCGCAAGAAGGAATAATAAGAGTTTGAAAGAGGATCGACACCATAGTAAAGCATAAAAATGTGGAAAAAAAACAGATGCATAATACTTCTATATCTAAGTTTTATAATAACTGTGGGGAAAAAACACTGAACTTTTAAAACTCAATTGACATATCGTGAATCTTACGAAACACGTTAGTGCAGAAAAAATGCGAATAACAAGAGCAAGCAAGAGCTACGGCAATTTTAAGCGCATTTTGCACGAGTATAAGCAAAAAATAAGCATAATTTTATCGCGGTTAGAAGCTCTACTTTGAGGTTGAAACTCAATATGTGTGATGTTTTTGCATTCCGCGTGGTCTGAACTTGTTATATTGCGACAACATTCATAACGAAAGTGGCCAAAAGCTGAACTACAGCTGTCATCCTGTTCTCTCTTTATTGTTAAAGAGAGACAAACGTAGTAACTGCGCCCACAGAAAAGAGAAGTAAATAGAAGGGAAATGAGAATGAAAATCTGTTACTAGGCATTGTGATGGCAAGTGAACCTTTATTGAACATTCTTATTGAGATCAAAGCGTCGAACTCCGCATCACAGTTGCTAACTGATTTCGAATGACTGATGTTTCGTTTATATGGGTGCAACTGGCTACAACAAATTTCTTACAAAAATGCCTTAAAAGCCGTTCTAATTTAAAAAAAAAAACTTTTCTGTGGTCCTGTTCTATCTTTAGTGTTAAAGAGAGACAAACGTAACTGCGCCCTATCAGCACTTTATTCATAATAACGCGTGTCGTACCGAAACTTGGCTTACGTTGAAACACTGTTGAAAGCACCTGATTTATTTAGTAAAAACTCACATAGAGATAAAATGGAAATGTATTGTACGTACTCATATTTTATCTTGCAGAAATAAAGTATCACATAAACTTTGCATAATAATTATTTCTACATATACAATTAAATGAGCGATGGTGGCCCGCGGTAACATGTATTGTGCGCTTTACAATCTGACGGCACCCGGTTCGAACCTCGGCCCTGCACCTATGACTAATTTAGTAGTACCTAAATAAATTTTATTATGTGCAGTTTCGATGCCATCGCTCAAAAGGGGCAAAGGAAAACATCGTGAGGAAACCGGTATGTCTAAGAAGTTCAAAGACATACGATATCACCAACATGCACAGGGCCAACATGGTGGATTAGGGCCCATCCTCTGTCCTGATCCTGAGAGAATGTCTGAGTCCCAACAGTGGGCACATGATGATGATACAAATAAAAATTAATTGCTGTTTTCCGTGATAAGCTTGGTAAGGTGGTAGCATCAATAACGACTGGACCGATTGGGCATTTTTTTTGTTTTTATAATAGCCCGAAAAAGATTTTAAGGGAAAGAAAAATATAAAAAGTTGACCGGAAAATACCGATTGGCATTTTTTGTTTGTTTTCGTAGTAGCCCGAAAAAGATAAGGGCAAAAAAAAAAAGTTGACCGGGAAATAGGGAAATACCGATTGGCTTTTTTTTTCGTATATAATAGCCCGAAAAATATATTAAGGGAAAGAAAAATAGAAAAAGTTGGCTGTAAAATTGGATAATTCATTGCTCACCAGTGTGAATTCTTGGTGAACTCGAGTCACATGTAGGCTTTGTTGGTGACTGTCGACGTACTATAGAACGATGCGATGCACCTAGTTAGTAGATATTTCAACAACAGCGCAAATTTTCTACAAGCAGAAAAACAGGAAACGTAGAAAGACTGCACATTACCACCCTTTCCTCGTGGAAATAACAAAGATTCGTACTCAACTATTTGGGTCGTCATTTTATGATACGCACTGCAAGAATGGAACGCCCTGCAGTCCCCCTTGTTTCCTGCGAATCTACAATCCAGTGTTTTTATAGAATGAAGATTTACGTAAGAAAAGCTACCGGGAAGCAAACGTCCCCAGAAGTATTTCTTATATTATATTAGAACTGGTAGCTCAGGAAGTAATAGAAAAAAATCCTTAAAATTCAAAAAGTTAAGTTGCTGAAGAGTACGATATTTGGCATGTCACATGATCAAAAAGGTCAAGAATAAAAATAGGCATGACTCTTCTTAATATGGGACATAGAACTACAATCTAGGCATCTTCAAGGCTAGAGTGAATAGATCTCTTCTAGATCAACGTGTTCCATTTTCAGCCACACCGTCGCTTACCATCAGGCAAGTTCGTGGCCAAACGAAGATCCATTCTATCTAAAAAAAAGCACTACTAGACGCACTGGGACGCTAATGTTTGGATGGGCATATCCTTACTTTTGATATCTTTGCATCACAATATTTAAATGTCTACCTACAACAAATCTAGACAACACATAACAAAAACATTTTTTGTTATTCGTTAAAGTTGAGAAATCAAAATTATTATGCGAAAAGATAAATTTTCTGGAATCCTGTTTCAGTACCAATATACTTATACGTTTTACTTGTTATATTACATTTATAACTCGTTTACTTATGTATTATGTATTTTAAACTATACTTCGTGAAGTAATTCTTTACTTGAAGTTCGACCGGCCTGCGGGCATGGCGAGTTTCTATTTAATTCGTCAGAATCAAAAGTTTTAACCCGGTTACAGTACAAATCATGAAATTAATTGATTTTATTAACTTTATTAATCCAACTTTTGCCGCTGAATTCATTTGGAAATAATAGCCCACCGTGAAATCTAAAGGGTACTAAGGCGGAAGGGTCTGCAACTTTATATTTTCGAGGATCTCCGGACAGGAAAGCTGATGCCGCGGGCTACGGGCCGCTTGACGCTTCTACAGTATGCATACCTACCTCGCTGTATAGTTAAAAGGTGTATAGATAGTGAATACTGCATCTGGCGTGATTTCGCGGCGCGGGCGCAGGCAGGGGCGAAGCACCCGCGTACCTGCTCAGCCGGTCTTCGCCCTCTCCCTTCAACTGTATCCGTCTCCTTCTAATCCAAAAGTTGGACTGCAACGCCGCATAAACCAGTCGGCCATCGCAGCTGTACACAAATTTTGCATCAGATTTTGGAGTTGTGCTTATTTGTGTCACCCGTCAAGCTGCTAATATGAATTCAATGCACTACCTAGTTGTTTTGTAACAAAACTTTACACTTCACAACTGTCATTAGCGAAGCTTTATCGTTGCACTTTAATTCTAAAGTGGCTGTTAAGTGAGTCCCTTAAAGCGTACTCAGCCCATCTGTATCATTGTACCACACATGCTCGTCTCATGCGGGTGAACGAAGCCAACACGACGTGAGACAATGGCCGCGTTTCCAAGTATTATCCTATATTATAATAATGGCGAGGCATTGTGTTCGCGTTGCTATCCTGTTAAATATTCACTCGATCGCGGTCGCAATGAAACGTGATCGGTTTGGCTCTACCTGGCAATGGTGAGGTAGTCGACGGTCTGTGCCTTCTGGCGTATTAATCCACTCGTATCGTGTTAGCGTTTCTGTTATACACGTGGATAAGACGACGGCCTCATTGCCTTTGACATAGCTCTAGAGTCTAGACGTTTGACCAAGGTAGAGTAGGTGATGAGTGGGTTAACAAGTTAACACCTAAATCGAGGTTTAATTCTTTGTTATACGACGGAAAGAATAAGGGTTTTTGTTTTTACAATTTTTTTCCTAAGCGGATTTAAATGCGTTTTTCATTTGTAAGTAGGTAGTTGTTCTAAGGTAAGCAGTATTATTTGCTTTTTGATTTCCGTAGTGCTACAAGGAACCCTTATAAGTTCATTCTGTCCGTCCGTCCGTCTATAAAAAAGTATATGTTATCTCAAGATGATATAATTATGTATAATATTATATCTCTGAAATTTGGTCCAACTCCAAGCTTCGTTCGTTAGAACTTTTATATAACCACAAATTGCCTCTTTTTGTGGAAAAACGTAATCAAACCGCTTTGCACATTGAAATATGGTGGTGGGTTGTCTTCAAATCACGAGTGAATCGGTTTCTTCTAGACAAGCGTGCTCCAACGTAGACAGCATAATCGCGGCAAGATGGTGGTGAAACTCAAGCCTATTTTTTTTTTTAAATACGCACCTACCTACACGATTACGTATCTACAAGATTTTAAAGGAGTGACAAAAATTCTCCCATCAATTATTAATCAATAGAATCAAAAGTTAAATTTTTGTAGAAGAAGGTTCTTCAAATTATGAATCAAAGTAATACTGCGCCATGTTTCATAAAAAAAATAATTTTAATTCAATATTGGTATTGAACAAAATTTGCAAAAAGTTATTTAAAACTTATGTTACTTAGAAGAAGGGTTTGTATGTCTAAGGAATTTATTCAATATCCTTTTTGCATTGCTAATCCTTTGATTTTATCCAAGTTCATCTCAGCTCAGCAGTTCAGTTGGTTCAAACAACCAAGTTCCAAGAAATGGTAGGTATTATTAAATTAGACAAGAGAGATTTTAGATAATGATTAGATTCAAAGAAAGACTACAATGAGCTTGAAAGGATCAAATATTAAAATAGGACCATACAATTATTTTGTTTTGAAACTACGTCAAAATCTGTAATAACGACATCGAAGGGACTACTCATATTGAGTCGTAAAAACCGATAGTTGTAACAACCGATAAGGCGGTCATATAACATTCAGCCAGGACCTTTGATTTTGGTCAATTTAACCGGTATGTTGTTCTAAACGATGTCGCCATAAACGGTTTTAACTGTACTTAAAAGAATAGATTTTACAGTACATCCGCTGAGAGAATGCGTCTAACACTTGCAATAACATTGTAAAAAAAATCATTATGAAACATTTTGCTTTTAAAATTTTACCGTAGGTAGTATATTGGCTTCTAGCTACAATCTTACGATCAAAAAGCTAGTAAAATTGTTTTGAAATTACTGTTTTCGTTCAGCCTTTTTTACAATGTTATGACGTCTACCAGATGCATTTTTTCAGCGGCCGCACTATATCGTTGGAAAACCGCTTGAAAGCGTGAGGTCGCGGGATCAAATCCCGGGCCCGTACCAATGAGCTCTTTAGAGATTATGTACGGATTTTCATACTACTGGCTTTTCGGTGAAGGAAAACATCGTGAGGAAACCTGCATACGTACGGAGAAGAAATTCATTGAAGTATGTGAATCCACCAACCCACAACAGGGCCAGCGTGGTGGATATGCCCCAATCGCCCTTTCGATGTAGGCCATAGTCCAGCAGTAGACTATTCTTCTTTTTTATACTTTTATTATGCTTATAATGCGTACTATAGCGTTAGCCGATTTCTAAGAATACTATTACTAATATTAACGCTGAGCTCGAAACCTTCCAAAGTATCTGCATACTTTCAAACGGGTAGACCTTTTATCGAAACGAAAAAATAGGAAGAGATAGGTACATACATGTATGATGTATGCAGTAGAAGCATATGACATAGTTTTGATGACTTTTAAATTTTCAACTTCCTTTTTTGTATGGAGGGTAAACTATTTAATGGTGATTTTTTAATCAATAGAGAATTTTGATACCTAACTAGAACATTTGGAAACAACTATGCTATAGGTACTTACAGAAGATGTACCTGTCACACTAACTTTTTCGTTCGGAAAAAGGCACCCGGTGCCCAGTATATTGGAAAATACGAATATCTTTTCACAGAAACGAAATAGAACATAAGGAATTCTGAAGAAATCTTTACGATACATGCATTGGTGCATTTTTATTCACCAAAATATTTCAACGCATTCGCTTTTAAATGTCAAGGGGAAATTGCTTAATGTTAGTTGCACAACCGATATTATCGTCATCCTAATGCTGATTTCTACGTAATTTTCTATTATTATCGTGAGTAAACGTCCATTTGCTTACTTATATAAATCATGCATTAAAACTGGTTCACTTAATGCAGTCAAGAAATACAGCGGTAACAAACAACATTCTTCGCGCGAAGTATACTAAGCCTTGACTATCTCACGTATTCTGTTTCTGTCTACCAACTTATCTACAGCAGTGAGCAAAATGAGGAACTTAAAATGTACAAATAAGATGACTGGTGAATGTCAGTTTTGTAAAAAAATACTACGGTGGCGCACCCGTTCTACTCTATTGATAAGTTGGCACATCTATTTTTCGTACTTATAATATAATATATCGTACTTAAATATCTATAACTAGCTGCGCCCCGCGGTTTCACCCGCGCAGTGATGAAAAATGGTGATGATGATGATGAAAAGTAGCTTATGTCACTCTCTTGCTCTTGAACTATACCCATGCAAAAAATCGGGTCGATCCGTTGTTCCGTTGCAGCGTGAAAGAGGAACAAACATCCATACATCCATACATACAAATTTTCGCGTTTATAATATTAGTAGGATAGGATTTTCAAAGTTCTACTATTTATTAAATACCTACCTACTTTTGAGAGATAAGTATTTCATAGATAAAAGCCTCATATTTTGCTCAATATTTTTTACATAATTTTTTCAGAATTGAACGAAAAAATATCTGAAAGAGTACGATAACGTCGTAATGTTCAATCTTATTTTGCGATTTCCCAAAAAGTTAGTTTTTCTGATTAAGACACTACTGTTCTAAAGGTGCGATATACTGCAAGAGCTCGGGCTGTCAGCATGCACGTAGTACACATGTACCATCGATACGGTTTGAGGTCTATAAATAAATAAGAAGGTTCGACTACTTTTACGCGCGTACTTTTCATACATTGCGTGATCGGACGTCTAAAGGAGGCACGGATCACTTGACCGTTCTTCGAGAAGCGATAAATTTCCCACTTGTTAAAATTGTATGGAACAGTTGCTTTTGCTCGTATTTTCCCGCAGTTTATTCGTATTGATATATTTTATGGACGTACTCGTATGTTGGTAAGCTTTGTTTTACCACCATGCTTTTATTCCATTGTTTATACAAAAGTACAAACAGGACCTATACTCAGTCCAAGTTTTTTTAGCTCTGAAAGGTGCAGCAGTTTGTTAAAAGTTGAATTATCACAGTAACTCTGATCGCTATTAGATTTTTGAAAGAAAGATTAAAACTGGGTAGAATAAAATATGTAAAAAAGCTTTCATCAAAAAAATACCACAGTCATTATTACAAAAGTTATATGATTATTAACGGGATATTTACCGTGGTAAGGTTGTGGAAACTAAGGTTGTGGTTGTATAACTTTAGTGAACTACCGTGATAGTTTAAAACAGTGTTTCACATTATTACAGCTGTCAATGCTAACAAAACTTTAACCGTGTATAGGTACCATCATTTCAGCCTATCATGTTCCCACTGCTGGGACACAGATCTTCTCTCAGAGAGAAAAAATGGATCCTAATCCACCATGCTGGCCCAGTGCATGTTGGTGAATACCGTATGTCTTTGAACTTTACCTATAGAGGTTCTTGGACATACCGGTAATCTCACGGTATTTTTCTTCACCGTTTTCAGCGATGGCATCGAATCTGCACATAATTTATTTAGGTACGAAATAAATCATTGGTGCAAGGCCGAGGTTCGAACCGGGTGCCGTCAGATTGTAAAGCGGACATGCTACCGCTCGGCCACTGTAACCATACTGTTGGTTTAGTGAAAAAATTCAATTTCAATGAGCGAGTCGAACTCATCCTAGTTTATCCTAAGCCAGGTAATGATTCCTGAAATAGCTCCCATCTTTCAAGTAAACTTTGATGTTCATTGATAAAATTAAGTACAACGAACGACTTGCTTATTTACTTACTTTATCCTGGCGAACTTGAGTGTCTTCTATTATTAGAATTCCGTTTGAAAACCCCAGCAGAAAGCGGAAATGTCAATAAGCGTAGCTTGCGGTTGGCTGACACTAATGATAAATGGGTGCAGCGCGCACAGAATATTCAACAGCGGGTTCCGTACTTAGCGCACTTATTAAAAAATACGATACGTTTATCTCGTGCAATAAACACTGCTGATTTTATCGTTTCGGTTATGGGTTTTTTATTCAATGAAATGAAATGTAGGGCAGTGGCGTGAACAAATGAGGTGCAAAAATAATGTAGAGAAGAGATGTATGCATTTGAAGGTTTTGTTAGTTATTTGTTATATACTAGCTGCGCCCCGCGGTTTCACCCACGTGGATTACTCATTATAACATCAGCTATCTGCCAGTGAAAGTCCCGTCAAAATCGGTCCAGCCGTTTTGGAATCCACAGGGAATATACATACATACACACATCGCTTTTAAATATGTAACATAATTTGAATATAGTCAAATAAAAACCACAATATACATCAACAACTCCATTGATCAAAGCGATCACAGTGGGTCGGAGTATTCAGAGTGGATGTAAGAATACTTCTACGTATGCCTTCAGTGGCATGCCTCTGTGCCTGATGAAGGGCATCGATATCTCCATAGAAACGGACCCATAACCTTGCACTTGGTAGCACGTTGTCTGAGAACACTCCCGGGAAATGCTCGCATTCCCCTCCAGTTCTCTTTATACTACCCGCGCTGCCTAAGTCTTCCCTAGGCTCGCTTGAATAGGTCAGATCTCCAAATCTAATCACCTAGTAGTCCAAAGCGTTCCTTGAATCGGCTCTTACGTAGGCAGGGGATGCCGAAGCCGTATTCTAAAACCCTACTCCAGGGTCGAACAAATGTTTACTAGGAATCTGTCTCAAAAGCACCGTTACTCAAAACATGAGAAATTTGAATCGATCGTTATCAAGAATTCTAGTGTAAATTATTCAAACGTTTGATGTTGAAATTCATAAACGAAAAATAATGTCTGTCTCGAACGAGATTAAGATTACAAGAACGATAGAGCTCACCGGGTCTAAAGTTAAGCTTTAATATATAAATATTAAATCAGTCATCTTGCTTTCAGCGCTTAAATATTCCGGCCTTTTGTTTACTGTTCGCAATTTACAGAATTCTGAAAGCGAATGTACCTGCCGGTGTGAACTTTATTTGGCCTCGCAAAAAGCTGAAGCGAATGGGCCATATTCTTTTTATGAATGAGTTAACGTAGAGCGCGTCACGCGAGACGGTTTATTAACGACACCGTAACGTTCTTAATCAGACTCGTAACGTAACATAACGTAATAACTTGACAGACTTTAGATTTACTCAACCGTTTGATCGTTTGTTCTGTTTGCTCTACCCCAATGCATACCTCAGATAAGACAAACAAGGGAGATATGCCTTTGTACAATAATAGTTCGTGTGCAAATTTATCAATTTTCACCCAGTTTTTTCACTATACCGCTGAACCGCTGTAAGTACAGTACCACTTACTAATTTTTCACGCACATTAAGAAACTTGCAGCGACACCCTGAACTGAATAATAATAGTGCACTTGCAAAAAAGGGCGGCAAGGTCTTCTGCAGGGCGAGTTCGACTTTAGCCATCGCGCCTAATTTAGGTCAGATGCGTTCGCACTTCGCACCCTCCCGCCATCTTACCATATCTCGTTGTTTGTCTGATTTGAGTATCATACCCATCGATGGTTATGACCCATGCAATGCGAATGCATGCATGCAGTGTGAATTTAGGTTTATTACCCAACAACAATAAAAAATACCATACTACTTCACACTAATTTTCACTTGCCTTTATTAACTAAACAAAATACAAGCTAAAACTACAAATACAGTTAGACTGCCCATAGACCGTTGAAGGTCTAAAGACAATCTAAATGCTCAAGCCCACTACCAGTTGGCAGCGTACCCAGCATGCTGGCGGCATTACCACGTTGAATGGCAATGCTTATGCGTTGAGCCAGAAACACGCCAGCATTTTGGTCACGCGTCGCATTAACCAGGCGCTCTGAAAGATTTTCACTTAATTAGAGTACCAATATTTAACAAGCAAGTATTCATGTTTATTGATTTCACAAGTCGAAGACATTTCGCCAACAGAAAGTGTTGCAAAAAAAAAACATTGAATATTATTGGCGAGATAGCCTTGATTATGTGAAACAAATTGGTGTTTGGTGCTCCAAAGTTGAGTGAAATTAGGCTCTGCGTTATCCTCGCGAAAGTATAGTTGACACCCAACTACTGGGACTGCCATGAAATTAGCTTAAAGTTTTTTTTACTATTATTATTCGCCCATCGGGTAGGATAAAGACTTTTAGGCCATACCGCCTGGTTAGCGTATAGCCTGGATCAACACATTGGTTTTTTTATTTTTATTTAACACATTGGTTAATTTAATACTGAAGAAAAAAAAAGTTCTTGTAAGATGTAGCAAAGCGAGTGAGTAAAACCACGGGGCGCAGTTAGTTCGTTAATATTTAACATTGCGACATCATATTTGTCTCCGTAAATTTGTATTTTACCAAAAAGAGGCAATGAGCGTGAACAACGTTTACCTTTCCGCTTATATTCGATCCAATTTGATGATTTTCAAATAAAGTCCTGGCTTATGAGAAAAGTTTTAATGGACGATAGGATTTCTGGAAAACAACCAGATTTCATTTGCGTTATTCACTTGAAAGTAGCGTTAAAATCAAACAAAGTATTTTTTGGGTCTTAATTAAAGTCACATTAACGCTATTCAGTTTCATCTGATAAAGAAGCTAAACCGGGCCATAAAGTCCTATGGTGTGTTGTGTGTGTTAAACCGTACGTTGGTTCGAAGGGACGAGTTTGGCGGGATTTTGTACAGGATGTGCTTTAGTGAGCGTGGAAGCGTATGGACGTGCCACATGTTTGCTTTTTACGCGAGCACACATGTCGTCCCTCTCACAAAAACGACACAAAAACTGTCACAGACTTGGTATAATTTACACAGGCGGGCGATTAATACGATGTTATGTATACAGTGATATATGTACCGTATATGTACCAATATAAAATCGGGGACTTTCAACACTCGTGCTTTGAGTGGATATTTAAATGTAGGGTACCGATAACATGGACGCTGATGGATTTCACCGAACGACGACGTCAACTCAAGAGCTTATCAAAGAGAACTTAAATGGTCGTACTTTGAACGAGAATAAAAGTATCAACGGATAGCTGGAAGGATTTTATTACCCCTAGTTATTTAGTGGGTAATAAATAATAATACTGATAGGAAAATGGAAGAAGTGCTCACAAATATTCATGTAGAAAACTTTTTGGTGCCAACGCGAAGAAGCCGTGACAAAAAAAAATTTATAGTTTTCCAAAAAAATGTGTTATATCTATTTATGTGTAATTTAAGCATGGACGTAATATAACAAAAATACGTCCATGAATTTAAGTGAATTATTATGAAATAAAAGACATTTTGACGGTAACAATTGACTATCAAGTAGAATCTAGACATTGTATGTAGATATCTTTTGTTTCTATTCCTTGATTCTTTGTGAGAGGGCTTTGGCGTTTCACGTCTTATGCATTTGCCAGTATTTAATTAATATTTTCAAGCTTTTGCTAAACATTTGTAAAACAAGTCTTAGTCACAGTTAAAGTCACGCGTAAGTTGATTCTAAAACTCCATAGGAGCCTCTTTAAAGTCTTTACTGGGCATACTTATGACAGTAAAATACGGAAGACGAGGTGGTTTCGCCTTAATGGCATAAGCCTGCTCAGTAATGAGCAAAAACAATACTCACACAGGCTGGTATACAGAATAAGGACTAGCAGAATAGAATGAGTGCTAACTTAGCATAAACGAATTAAACATGTTACATTCTTTATTAATATGCCAATATTGTTGTTACCATAACGAAAGAGATATTATTTATACAAGATGGCAAATTTCAGTGTTATACACTGTTTTAATGTATTAATCACGAGTGAATCGGTTCCTTCTAGGCAAGCGTGCTCCAACGTAGACCGCATCATCGCTTAACATCAGGCGTGATGGTGGTCAAACGCAAGCCTATTAATAATAATAAAAAAAGCTCCTGTAAAAGTCTCCAAAGGCTACATACTGTTTGACAGATGGCGTGCTACACTTTGTAAATCACGTGACGAATTCTCTGTTCTTTATTATTCTGTGGGCTGGCATAACAAAATCCTGTTGGACATAAAAGCCAAAGTGAACTCAAATATAGACACAATTATAATCACAACACAGGTAGCAGCTATAACCATAAACATGTTTGCATTATGTCACGCAAGTGTAAGCATACGGAGAATAATTGAAATTGTTCAAACAAGAATATTCCACTATAGAGACTTTTCTATTATCAATAACTAAATCTATTTTTAGTCAGGTACGGATACGGTTCTATCAATCGTCTACTTATCATTAAATAATCTGACGCAAGCTATTTATGGAGTTTGTATTAAAAACTTCGTGATTTCTATCGTATGGTCGTATCACACATACATATTATGGAGGCTATAGTATCTTCAAAACTGATATTTTGCGTATATGTAGTTGGTTTATTTCAATACTTGTTGCGCCCAGCGGTTTCAACCGCGTGGTAATGAAAAATAGTGATGATGATAATGAAAAGTATGAACAACTTTTACTATGGGACCAAACCTGAAATCGTGAAAAAAATATCGGCTGTTCCATAAATTTTGTTAAGAATGACCGTTAACTATGGAACCGCTGTTTTTTTTTTCGGTTTCAGTGTTGGTCCCATAGTACAAGTTGTTTATAATGGACCTCGTTCGGTTTAGTAACGAATTCCACCATGTAATTTTTTTACAAGTTTATGACAATTGCCTCATATTTAGGGTTATATCTTAGTAGTTATACTTTAATTAGTTATATTTTATTATTTAAATGGTTTGCGCATTGGTTCTACTGTTAGCATTCTGTTGATGAATAAATAAATAATAAATAATAGTACACCTTTTCCGAGGAACCCAGTATAATCCACGAAAACAAATTATTATGACCTACATATTCAAATTTACAGCTGAAATAAATATAAGGTGCTCCCCAACATAGGGTACTTATTCGTTTTTGTAAACATTTGAGTTTCGCCTCAGAGGTTCCTCTGTTTGTGCTCCGGCCGCGGTCCAGGGCGTGGGCACTTAATTGCTACTTTGAACGCATATTTTCACAGAATTACATGAAACACCCTCAAGTATTCGTATATATTCACAGAGCGGTCGATTAACGGTTCCTCCTCGGAATTTAGCAAACTTGGAACATTACGAAACGTTATACTGAAATTTTGATTCCATTTCGCCAGCATGTTGGTACAAACAACCGCGATCACATGGAAATGTCCCCGAGCAGAACAACAAATGTTGACTCGCACAATTGGTTAACTCGGGATAGTCTTATCAAGATAACACAATAATATATTTTATTGACATGCCTTTGTGCCGACCCCATGTTTGTACTGTTTATGAGTTTTAGAATGTTTAGCCTATCGCTGCAAATTCAGTTTGATTACTTGGCTAAATATTAATACGGAATTTATGACGTTCCCTAACTACAGTGGGGAACCTTTTACATAGTTTCTTTGAGCTTTTGTGTAATTTCGCGACGTATTGTGAGGCCACATTTCTCTGGAGCCCTACTTGGGCGCAGGTAGAATCCCTCATGCTTTCAAAAATCACAAAGAAGGCAAGTGTATAGGCGTACATTACTTGTGGAGATCGCACATTAAAATTAGGTGCTTCGGGATTTTTTGGAATCCTTTCATTCGCGATATTTATATAAATTTTTCTTTGTTAAATCGATAGTTTGACATACGGATGTTGGGTATTACTTGAACGGTCTGATACAAACACAAAATGTTATATTTACTTATTATAGAGTCATTTTCAATTCCGTTCTTGTTACTCCTCCATAAAATTCTTTAAGATCTTCGTAAAACGTTATCTGGGTTCTATTTGCTCCCGTAAATTTTATAATTATTGGGACTTTTGTTTAAAATAAAACATCTCATTATTGCTTTTTACAAGCTTTTATTTAACTCACCTTGCTAGTTTGGGTAAAATATTGTTGAATTTTAGACCAGTTAACCCCAACCGATTGAGCTGGAATGGCATATTTATGTAAGTTCGGTGACAATGCCGAAAGTTATGCCGAACGCACTCTGCGTTCGCTAACTAGTCCGGTCAAACTGTAGAAGCCAAAAGGCCAACAGTACAAGTCAATATAAAATAAAATAAAAAAAGGAATGTTATGGTACCATCGAGCTGGTCTGATGATGGACACAGAAGGTGGCCATAGGCATAGGATTCCTAAACGAAACGACGTAGCCCAATCGAGTTTGGGTTCGTTGGATTTGTCTTCCAAAGCACGGTACTAGATGATGATTGGACGCCTAAACCTTGTTTTAAAAGAGTTTAAAAAGCAAATTTCTGTTTACCACCGGTTCTCGTACGATTACCGAAGCAACGTCGGGTGCGGTCGGTACTTGGATGGGTGGCTGCCTTTTTTGTACTTTAGTAATTAAAAATTTAAGTAGCTTATGACCTTAATTTAAATCGTGCTTATTTCTCTGAGAAATCAGCTGAATTAAAAAATATAATTTAGTTTTATATTATGTTTTTGTTTTTTATGTGGTGGTACGGAATCTCCATTGTGCGAGCTCGACTCGCACTTGGCCAGTTTATTTTGAATGTGTGACTGATTACTCCGACATTTACTTATGTACCGATTTTCGTAAGTCTTTTATTGCGTAAAGGAAACTCTCAAGGTGATCCCACAAAAAATTTCATTAACTTTGGCTTAGAAGCACAATAATACGAATAAATTTCTTCGAAAGCTTATTAATTTTGTAGTCGGTTTCTTAATTTAAAATTTAAATGTACAGTAGAAAGAAAACGTCGAGTATAGAAAATTATAGAAATGCCAAAACATTACGCTTTTTGATTTAAATTCTAGCATTAGAATCCAATCAACAAAGCCTAGTTTGGACCATTATCCAGTAGCTCTAACCCGAACGTTTATTATTAGGGACAATATATGGGCCTATATTATTTTAACTCATATTAAGTGTTATTGGTTTTGTATGCTACCCTAGTACTTAAATATGATAAGGGTATTTAACTGTACACATACACAGAAAGCAAAATATTTAAAATCTTATGGAGCACTAGTAACTCGTCACTTGTACGCATAAACTTTCAACCTCAGATTTGCCCCCCTTAATTCGGCCTTTTCGAAAAATCCTTTCTTGGCGAACCTCCACGCCTACCTGCTAAATTTAAGCTAGCGTAGGTCACGTAGTTTTCGAGATTTTGTGATAAGTCAGGCACTCAGTGATTGGTACTTTGTTATTATATACCTTTTACCTTAGATATAGTGGTTTTTATATTATTTTAGTAACAGACGTTAACATTTTAACTTTTATTAGGTTATACTATATTATTTTTACCCAATAGAAAAGATTTAAAATATCCTATCTGCACGAAGTAATTTCATTGTTTTCGATATTCACGAAACAAGATATCAGTATGATAAATGAGGTTTTAGGGTTTTAGAAGGAAAATTTAACAACAAAATACACTAAAAACATGGTGATATTTTACTGCCATACAGTCGTACAGCCGTCCCAGTATAAGTATTTCACATTCTAAACACACAACGTGGCATTTTTGATAACTTTTCATACTTCAAAATCGCGCAACGTACGTTTGCGTCGTTACCAAACACAAGACAAAATCAAGCTAATTCACTTTTGTTTGTATCGCCGCGCAGTGCTCGGTAAAACTTATCTATAGGTACGTACCTACATCAGTTTATATATAACATATCTTTAACCACATTGGTCGGTACAGTAAAAAATCTCAAAATATAAAAATTTTGATTTCCCACAAAGGTTTTGATTTTCTCAGCTTGGCTTCTTTTTTAATTCATAACCGGAAGTAATAAATTGGTAAAATGGATATGACATGTGATGGTGGTCCAAAATTTTTTATTGAAAAAATAATGATACGCTTTAAACAAATGAATGTGGAAGCAAGCAAATGTACCTGCAGAACCTATTTATTTAATAATGATTTTTCATACTATACTAAGTATCGATTTACAAAAAATATTATTGACATATTTTTAAGGGTTATCCAAAGGTCAAATTACTTAATAATTTCACCAACACTTTTCGAGATATTATATTTCTATCCAATGATCTTATGTGTAAACTCTTTATTTCTATATATGTCATACATAATATTTCTGCACAGATACTAAACTGTCGCTATTTACTGTAATTTTGTCTTTAAAATAATATAATTTGCTGAAAACCTCTATTGCGTTCAGAAATTATTATTTAGTATGTAAGAACTTCTATTATATAATTTACACACCTTTTTGAATACTTAAACGAGTTCCATCTCACTTACGCGGCTGTCTCACCTGCGTATTTCAAAGCTTTTAACGATAAAAAAATCAATTAACAATTTATAAGAACCGATTGGACATTATCTTTAGAATATCACTGAAAATAGTATAAATAAATTTCCGTGTTGATATATAACAGGATTGCGGAGACGAAAGAAAAAACTTGACCATCCTTTTTGAAATTATATTTTTTATCATGTTTTTTTTAAACGTGGGCGAGAGATAGCTTTGGCCGTAAGCACGGCCACCCAGCGTTTTATTTTCAAACTACATACTTTGACCGGTAAAATTGAAAAGTATTTTATTGTTTATTTTGCTATTCTAATAGTTTCACATAACCAAGATATATAAACAAAAAAATATTTCTTACTTTCATGTTTTGTTAAGTAATACAAAGTTGTCAAAATTAGCCGTTGTTTTGCCACCTGCTTTTTTACAAATATAAAACTCGTTTGTTAGTACTTTCTACGCCTATCTCTCATCGTCTTGTATCAAACGAGATTTCAATTCAACAAACCGGTGTGGTGTGGGTCCGAATTGTGACGACCGTTAGCCACGGCGCGGCGCGCCCCAGCGGCCTACTAAAGCCTCTCAGTGTTGCCAGCACATATATTGCAGGGAAAAAACCTCTAGATTTACTGGTAGTACCTCGACCTGTGCATTCTCGAGTAGCTTTAACCTTGCTTTTATCCCAGTTCGCTTTTAGGTAAATGTTTTTTTTTATTCCGTTTTTCGCTGCATTTATCCAATAACATGGCCTTAACAACAAACTTTTGATATTAATAATTACGGTAGTACTTAATATTTTTTTTATATTAAACCGTAAGTAGGTAATTGTGTGTTTATTCTTGAAAAAGTCGATAAATCAGTGTAAATAAAAGTCAGTAAACCCGGACATGGGCGATTGATTAATAGCAACCCTATTCTCGAAGCAACTACAGTGCCAATAGTTAGTGGAGCCACCATCGTACTTTCTATATAAAAAACGTAGCCTGGCGTTAAAATGTTAGTTCCCATATTTGGCCAACTTTATAGATAAGTTGGTCGGGCTGTAAGTACCGCAGCTGGGTTCCGATTGCCCATAATTACTCCAAGGGCCAGGCACTAAGTACTTCGTCTTACCTACATTAACGCTTTAATGACTTGGAAGTCTTAGAACCCTTTTAGGGCAAGATTTCGATCCTGAAAATTTTAGTGAGTACTCAATTGAGATACTTTTTAATTGAATGCAGGGCATCTACTTAAATTTTTTGTAATGTAGAAATCATGGTTATGTATTTATTTACGGGATATTTACCGTGATTAGGTTGTAGTTGGAGCTCTCGATAAATAGCAAATAAATATAAAACAAATAAAAATACAATAAAACAATCATGTGATCGTTTAAAACTGAAGGAATTTTGACGTGTTTAGCATATTAAAGTTAACAAAAAATATTACGACATAATTAAGTGAATAATTACCCAATTCTTTTCACTCATCTGTCTAATCTGTCTTCCTTTAATTCCTTCTGAAAATAATTTTTTTTTATATAACATTTCTCTAAACCTTAACCTGAATTCCCCTACAATACTAGCCTGAAATTTCCAAAGCAAAGCAAAAAAAATACGAAGATGGCAAATGTGCCGATCACGCGGGTCTTATAAAAAAGTCCAGTAGATTTACGGACGAACAAAAGTTGTGAATAACTTAAAAATTTTGAATACTGAGAATAATTTTTCAACATTTTAGTTAAATGGCAAACTGCAATTTGTACTCAACGATGCTTGTACAAATTCGTACCGTGCATGTTTTTTTACAAATCTAGTTCTATAGAGTTTAGGACTAACATTTTTCTACTGTATCAATAACAGTTACCGTTCGATTTTCCGAGTAAAAACTAATCTATCTATATGACAGCGAAATGCTACTCACTCATTCACTGACTGATTCATCACGAAATCTCGAAAACTACTTGACCCAGGAAGCTGAACTTTGGCAGGTTGTTTTTTTATATATATGTAAGTTGTAGAGGTCTCATACAAGAAAGGGTTCTGCGAAAGCGCCGAACTAAGGGGGACAAACGAAGGTTGAAAGTCTCTGCGTACGAAGTCGCGGGCGATAGCTAGTACAATATATGTATGTCGATTCTAGGATACCATTGTTTATTAGGCTGATAAGTCTTAAATTACGCAGAGATCTTTTGTACCTAATGACACTTGGATATTCTGTTCTTTATCTTAATCTTATCGCATAAAAGTAATACTAATCTCCAATAATAATATGGTAAGTTAAGTACTTCATAACTATCTGAAACACACAAACTACTAAAAAGATGCCGCGTCTGAAACAAGATGTCTGAGTTCTTAAACTTCTAATCTAACTACAGACATAACTACTTCGTACAACTAGACTGACTTTGAAACCTAATTATTTGACCTTGAAAATGGATAAAAAATAAATTGCAATGATAACAATATTTTATTAATGATCACAAGAAAATCATATATATTTGGAATCGTAACGAATTACATTATAACTAAATGTATGTAAAACTTCACTAATATAATAGACCGTTGGCCGCGCACGCGTCGTTCCCCAATTGCTAGCCCGATTGGAGCGTTGGATCGCAATACCGACGCGATATGTAAATGATAAGTATTTCTGTCTTTTTCTAATTATGGTGATCACTTAATAGATGACAAATTCTACCGTCAATTCTTTTTTTAAATCTAGATATATCATAGATATATACATATACTAGCGGTCCGCCCCAGCTTCGCACGGTTATAGATTATAGCATTATAGCCTATGTCACCCGGGGATAATGTAGCTTCCCAACAGTGAAAGAATTTTTCAAATCGGTTCAGTAGTTTCGGATCCTATTCAATGCAAACAAACAATCAAATCTTTCCTCTTTATAATATTAGTATAGATATATAAAAAAATATCCTTATTTACCACGCCATTATTTGAGAGCGACTATACCGATTTCATTCATCTTTTTTTTAAGTTTTCTAATACTTAGTAGAAGGTTTTTACGTAAATAAAAATTAAGAAAATTGCGCAGAAAATTGGAAATACCAGAAAACTTTCGACCAGAAAACGACGATTTTCTTTGCGCGTTTGATAGTTCTAAAACAGGTCTGTCAGGTGCTCGGGTCAGCTAATAGGTGATAAATCCAACCGTCAATTCTTTTTTTTTTTTTCAACTTGTCAAAATGAAAATAAATGAGGTAGATCCGGTAGATCACGACGACTGTTATTTTTTTTAATGCTAGTTTAGGTACGTATAGACCATATTTGTATTAGTCATCTGTCCAGTTGTACTAGGTACAACTAGGTACACTACGTTTTCTTGTAACCTCATTGATTGTCTGTGTGTATTTTGGGAACAAAGTAGCACTGCAGCTGACCTTTATGACGTAATTGCTTCTAGATTCTGCAGCTTGTGCCGTATGAGCTGTAAGTGGCTACTTTTATTTAGACGCACGGTAACTTTGGAAAAGTAAATATTTGTGGTAGTAGGGCCAGCCATGTGGGCTCTCTTTATAGAATACTAGCGGTCCGCCCCAGCTTCGCACGGGTATAGATTATAGCCTATGTCACCCGGGGATAGTGTAGCATCCCAACAGTGAAAGAATTTTTCAAATCGGTTCAGTAGTTTCGGAGCCTATTCACTGCAAACAAACAAACAATCAAATCTTTCCTCTTTATAATATTAGTATAGATTAAAACAACGAAAATAAATCTGAAACAATAAGGTGTGTGGTACTGACTAAGCTAACCGATACTTTTATACCTACACATAAAATCATACTATTAAAAACGCATTAAATGGTATTGGAAGAGGAACTCGAATGAAGAAATCAATAACACTGAGCGGCTACAGTTTCATTCTATGCTTATTTTTCCATGCCATAAATTGCACATAAAAGTTTCATGACATCCTATCAACTTTATATCGGGCCAATAAAGTTTAATTTCGGTCACAACGCTATTACGTCCAAACGCAAAATATCTTCAGTAAATACAGAATTAAAAGACCGCTTTAATTAAAAACTAAAATTAAGTCTTAAGCGTATTTCCGTCCGGGCCACACCAATTTTCGCTAATGGATAAGAAAAGGTCTAAAAATGTTCTGGTGAATTGTTATAAAAGCTGTGACGATTAAACAATACAAACGGGATCAAATCAAAACTGGATTATTCCCGGCTCCTTTCCCTTTAATTTATAAATTTGGTCCGCTTGTTCCGAGATGAGCAATTAGCACAAGTCTCAAATAGGTGCATGTCCGGGAAGTTAATCCCGACGGGCTGCTTAACGCAAGCACATCGAGATCAAACTGTTTAAGGAGAAATGTGGAAATTAAGTGCTGAAATAGCATAAAATACAGTTATAGCTACTGGGGTATATCATATGGTGAGATTTGGGCGTCCGACACGCGGGATAGTCTAATAAAGTAGAGTTATGCTCAATCTGAAATATTAATGTAGATAACGCCTAACAATTCTGTTGTTGGGAATTTTAACACTATTATTAGGAAAAGGCAGTCTGGCAGTAGATAGGTCCTTTGTTATATTTTTTTTAAATATACTATTCCCAAGTCCCGCCTACACGGTCTGAAAATAGCTTTGGTTTTTATAATCTAGTCGAAACGAATTGATCTATCACGACTTATGTCGATGAATGTTTTAACTGTCGTTTCTATGTTTTATTTCTCCGAAGATTGTGCTACGCTCGTTGATTACACGCACGCACATTATGGGGTCGAATAGTAGTAACAACAAACACGCGATGAAAAACTATCTAGTTCTAAATGTTGATGACCATACAAGCTGTGAGCCACTATAGACATACGCGGCTAGGAGTAGGGCGCCCGTATGCTCCCACGGTCTCAGCTTACTGCTCAGTGACGCCTTCCCAGCGTTTCCCACTTGTGTCAGTCTTGCCATTATAATGCAGAACACGTGTGTATGTGTTGCCATGTACTAATGTAAAATGAGAACAACGAAACGGTTGTTTGTTAACGTCTTTTATCGCCACATGTCTTAAACGACCAGAGATTTAAAGTATACGTAATAATAATAAATTGATCATTAAGTAAATTGTTCAATGATTGTTAATTTAAATAACTGGATTCGGGGTTAAATGAATGAATGAATGAATGATATTATAATACACATTAGCTACTATCAGTAAAGTTATCGGAAGTTTTCAGGATATACAGATCAAAGAATCAAACATGGTAAATGTGTACGTACTTATACATATTTACTTTATTGCAGTTTCATTGAGCACTGAAAAGGCGCTTGAAGCGATTGCATTGATGTGCTTCATTCGACCCATGTAACCTTTAATATTTTCTTGGACGCCATTTATTTGAAAAGAAAATAGAACTCTTATATTTTCTATTCAAATAAATGGTGCCCAAAACAAAATGGCGTAAAAATTTACTTATGTACGCGCTTCGAGAACATTGCGACGTAATAGAGAACGATGCTTCATAGTTAGTAGAGATTTTGACAGTTAATGTAGGTACTCAAATACTACACATACTGAGACGCAAACATTCGGATGAACACACTTTTGAGATCTCTGCTTGAAAAGAAAATCTTCAGTACAAAGTACGTGTTTTCATCAACCAGTTTGTTGACACTTTCACAAATCGTATCAAAGATCTGATTCCGGTCGAGTGGAATGGTGAAATTTGCTGAAGATAACATTATTTTGGTCGAAGGATAACAGATGAAAAGACAGTAAATATCTTTGTTTAATCTCTTCATAAATTATCATTCTTTAGCTACCGACATTAAAATGTAAATAGGCACTTTGGCACGAGCAGTTCGAGACCCTCGGTTTACGACCAGGTAAATAGCCCAATTCTAGAGAACCGCTGTTCCTTTAGCGAACTTGACGTGATTTTGTACTTATCTAATTTATATATTTACGGAGGGAAGGAGGGCCTGTTTAAATTTACCTCTAACATGTGTAAACCGCGGAAGGATCAGGAATACTTAGAGGCATTTAATGAATGTGGAGCGTGCCGGTAGGTATTTAGTTGTATTAGGTATTTGTTTGCGGAATGACATAGTTATTACTGCCGTAACTTGTAGCACAAGGGAAATGTTTGAGAAAAATACTTTTAATGATAAAGAGTAAAAAAATATCACGTGAGACCGTAGGGAACACGTTTACTCACAAATTCCTGCAATTTCCTCCAAGCAGAACAAAAGAATTCAAGTACCTACGTCGTACACATTTAAGCGGTTATTTTTACGCCTTATTAATAATTTTCTATGAGTTATCCCTGGTATTTCCTTTCTTGTGATAAATTGTAATTACCGCTGTGTAGCAATTGTAAATAATACGTTTAACTTACCTGTAAGTTACATGAACCCGACTGTCCTACTAAGAATTCCAGGCGTGATATCATTATAATCCAATTGAATAGCTCTTGAGTTAAACCCCCTGGTTAGCTCCGAAACTTTGTCAGGATAGGGGAATATTTAACACCCCTTAACTTGCTTCTAACTTTCATCTATAGACTGAATGCTCTAAGTATACTCTTTTTAACCGACTTCAAAAAAGGACGGGGATTCTCAATTCGGATGTTGTTTTTTTTATATATATTTTCATATATATAAAAAAAACAATCGGTATAATTTTGGTAATCACGAGTGATTTAATCGGAAGTCTTAGATAATAATTACATCCTAGTTTTTCATATATGTATTAAAAAAAAATGTATAGATGGAAAGCGATGATGCGGCCGAAGATGAAACACGTAGATACTTATTCATTCTGGCCTTGAAGACTAGGTTTAAATATTTGTTACTTCAGAACTCCGTCATATAAGAACTGATTTGGAAATGGAAATAATTCTTTTTTTATTCGAATGGTTTACAGATTGGTCCCAAAAAAATCATCAAAATTGGTTCTGTTAGTTTTTTTTTGTAAAAAAATAACTGGAAAATTTGTTTACTTCTATTACTTAATATTGTTATCCAAGTAAAAATTGCGTATTTTACTAATATTGCAGTTTTTTTTATTAATAATTGGAATAATATAAGCTATTGTATCTAAACAAAGTAAATGTTTACCGCTGGCCTTGTTCGATGGGCGAATCCAACACTCATTAAATAAAATCACTTTAGCAGCGTTTTTGTTTACTCTAAAACAAAGATAATTATTTAGGTGCCGCTGTTTTTACGTCTGGTAACCGTTACTCACTTACTCAGTCCCTTTTGAAAGATTGATTTGTTTTTTCCTCTGATTTACGACAATCCGCTACAAAGTAGAAAACTGATTGGGGGTATTTTTTTTATTTTGAACTTAACTGTTCACTGATAGTAAACAAAAATTTTTAGACCGGCAAGTTTTGAAACTGCAACGAACGGAAAAATATTATGTAAAACAGGTTCAGTAAAAAGTAACAAAAAAAAAAAACTCCATTATTTACAGGGTTACTTTTTTTGGAGTGAGTAAATTTACAGCGCACAGCAAGGGCACAGCGCGGCGCGTTTTATATTTATGTTCTAAATAGAGTGAAACACCGTCCGCTTTTTCCACTTCTTTCTTCCGCGAACCTGCAAGGCGTAGAATTTCCTTCCCCCAAAGGTCTTTCCGCCGAAATTCAACATGAAGCGTTTTAAAAGGGTGTCTATAACTCTCCGGGCTGGCAAAGCACCGTCAACACCAGTGCTAGTGTTGCAGGTGTCCATAGGCGGCAGTTTCTGTTTACGATCAGGCGGACCGCAAGGTTCGTTGCCGCTCTTTTTATATAAAAAAAGAATGGTAAATATTTTCAATGAGCTTGACGTTTGCAAAATTTGGACACTTGAAAAAAGTAACCCTGTATAAAGATGTTTCACTGTAGAAGAACATGTTGGGTCGACGGCAGGTGGGTGACATTAGGCAGGTTCTACAGCGGAGACCGCGTATCGGAAAATGGCGCCCCACGGCCTGGTGAAGTGACGACTGGCGAATTGAAGTTTAGCAGTGTCTTTGACTTTACTATTATTAAGTACTGCACCATCATCATCGTTTCAGACGTAGGACTACCCCATCGATCTCCAAAAGAGCCAGCCAGGCAAGTACTGCACGTCCCGCACTAAAAGAATGGATAAAGAAGAGAAGCTCAAACTCTTCAATTGTAGCTAGTACTTTGTACTGGAATGAAATCAGATTAGATCACAGCAAAAATAACAATGTGGAGTTTTAATTTAAAAAATAAATATTAAAGAAAGAAACGTGATAATGTTTCAGCATAATACGATTTAATTAGACCCACATAACGTTACAAGCATTATACGAAAAAGTTTCTTTAAAATAACTCTAACTTAAATTAACCTGAATATGGTTTATTCCAAACAGAAGTAAACCTACCACTATGTACTGTCACATTACTTATTCAGGATCCAATAACAAGTAGTCCTCAGCGTTGGATAACAACGTAAAAGCAGTAGTAATTAAGTCAATGACATAGGTGCTAAGTTAGATAATTCATAGTTTCAGAACGTTGATAATAATAGACACAGTATTGTTGTTAAAGAATTTCGTATTTATCTTCAATCACAACAGCGAAAATTAGAAAGCATAGCAATAGGCGTATATAGTTAGGTGTCCGGGGTTACAGAGGGCCTAGCTGGACATAGCCAGCGTTCCCAATATTTGAAAAAAAAAAAAAACTACTTTGTAACTGGTTTATTTAACCCCCGAAGCAAACAGGGGGGTTTTATAAGTTTAACGTGTGTACCTATATGTCTGTCGGTGGCATCAATAGCTCATTCGTTTTTTTGCGTTTTTTTCCGTTTGAAACGAGGTTTGATCGAAAGTGTTCTTAGCTATGATTCAAGAAAATCTGTGTATCCTTTTGAAGATTATCTCTTTTATAGGAGGTTTAAAAATCAATGTATATATGTGTATTTGACCTGTGTAGGAGGTTCAAATAGGCAAGGTTCAATACACAATGTATATTTTGTATTGAACCTTGCGCGAGTACGGCGAGCGCGAAAATTTTACTTGTTTTAAGGAAATGTAAAGTATACAGGTCGTGTACAAAGTGACACATTTCTGTGTAACAATGCATATTTATTCATTTATGTACAGAGCATTTAGTTCTTACACAAACTACTACTGAGCCCTATTTAACGATCCACGATTCAGTCAAATTAGCGTGACACGCAAATGAACAATACAGACTATACAAAATAGACCGCATTATCGCGTTATGCTATACCCATGTTATACGCCGGTAAACATCTACAGATTTCATGTCATAAACATGTCTATAAGTGCAGACAGAAAGGACGGCGTTCGAATAATCCTAAGCAAACAGATCGTTGCATTGTTCACGAGCGCCGCATTATGAATTCGCGTAGTGCGACATGCAGAGTGCGCAATTCTCGCAGAAGCCACGCCGCGTTTATTCATGCATGCGCTGTTTACTCGCAAAAATGCATGCTCGTGATTTTAACGTCGGATTCTAATGCCGACTTTTACACATACTTTTCATAAGTTGGACATTTTGTGCTGAAAGACCGCTGCCTTTTTTCGCGAATGCTAATCTTATTTGACTGCGTTGTGGAACAACTTACAAAGTCATGAAGCTCTATTTTTATGCGGCTGAGAGCTTATTCAGCGCTATTGGTTTAGACCAGAACAAAACAGTGCTTAAAGCCTTTGGACTGGGAGCTAGTTAGTGCTGGTTGTTCGCTCAGTAAATATCATAACAATTTACTCGTAAAACATAAATGGCGTTTTATTTTACATTTTGCTAGTTTCCTTTCATTGCCAGCAGTTCCGTGAAGTTAATAGAATTCCCGTAAATCAAAAACTCATTATTCATTAGTAAACATTTACGGTGTTCACAAATTCTGAACCGTTCAAGAAAACTACGAAACGATAGTTTTTTGAGAAATGAAAGTATCGCGAACGTGATCACTTAGGTCACACTTTCCAATGATCAGTTTGATACGAGACACGGTCTGAAGACCGTTCACTCGTTTTTAGGGTTCCGTACTCCAAAAGGAAAAATTATCGTTATCCGTCTGTCTGTCAAGACTCAAGGGAATCAAAACCTATAGGATACTTCCTGTTGATGTTGATCTGAATAATTTAGCAGGAAGCAAGGTCTCACAGCACAAAGGGAAAAATCCGAAAGTTGTTAGATTGAAGTTACATTACATTTTTTATGTATGTTGTATGGGAGCACCTGTTTGCCAACTACACTCAATCAATATTTCAACCTTTTTAACCTTTTATTGTTGAGACTCGATTTCCGGGATGGATGAACTCTATCTACAGACATATTTATTAATTTTGTATGGAACCCTCCTCAAGGTGCGAGTCCTACTCACACTTGTCCGGTTTTTTTTAACTGATGAACTCGGTACGCCATATCTCTGGGCCAAAACATCCACACACGTGGACAGTGTCTTTTAAAAATACCACTTCCTCAAAATACCTCATTCTAAGGGTAGTCTTTGTACAAAACTGAACCAAAAGGAGCGTTTATACATGCTCCTATTGCTCCTACTAGTAGGACTAATATATCCTTATGCTCCTATTGTGATGTCATATGCGAAGTACACTGTATTGCATTGATATTGCTTGAAGTAATTTTCTGCTCTGACTTCTGAAAACAGGCGGGTATTGGAATTGCCCTAAAAATGGCCTTTGCATTTTCTACTAACAAGTTTATAGTCAAATTGGCTTTCTTTGGTGTAGATGTACCCTTTACGATTATTTACTAGTGCGTATAACAGGAAAACGTCCGTCTTATGATTGATACTGTACGTCCTATTCGGGTTCATACAAGGAATTATTCATAGCAAATAATTGTGTTGTACAAGGAATAGTGATGTTTCATTAGATGTGTTTCTTTTCACACTTGATATTTTATCACTTCGCCAAGCGTGTTCACTTGTACCCTCGAAAACTTATTTATTAAATTGCGACTGTACAAAATACTTTTAGTAAAAATCATCTTGCGTTTTGTAATTATTCATGTTGCCAGTCCTTTTTTTTTTATATTTATTTTAGAAATTTGTCGTTGCCGACAATTACATTCTAATAAGTAGCAAAGTATACAATAATTACTAAATTTAAATAAGAAATTAAACTAATATTATAAGAGAACATAACTTAAAGTCTACTAAGCTTATACGCACTGAATACATACTAAGCCCAAATTCTTCCGTTCTAGTTTTTGGCTATATCGATAGAAACTTTTTTCCTATCAACATCTCGATTATTTTCCAAACAATACGCGTAAAACGCCTATTCCAACGCTCGGCTGCATCCGGAAAATACATAATATATTTTTATTGCCAAGTTTTCCGCTAGTTCTTATAATATCGAATTGTGCGTTTCACATTGTTGACTGATTTGGGCTTAAAAACTCTTTTGCTAGATTATGTCTTACAAAAGAACAATAAAATACAAAAGCGGCAATTTATTTCCGTATACCGAGTATGTTTCTGTAGGTATAAAGTCGGGATTACACTTTTTTCGCTTCACGTCAACACGACAAACATCCCTCCATCCGAATAATATTTTTCATTACTTCGAAGCTTTCTTGTGTGCCTTTATATGTTTGGTTGCGGATTACCCTATATTACATGAAGACAGAGAAACCTAAATTAACATTATTGTTTACATTGAGAACAGTTAATATTGAAAGAATCATATACAAGAACGGTTTTTAAGTGTTTTATATTTTTCTATACGCCACAGGAACGATGTTTTATGATATACGGATAGGTTTATCACTTTTCTTATAATTTTCCGTAATAAAATGATTTTATGTAGGTTGCCCAAGTATTTCAGAACACAATTTTATCTAGTGCCACATTTATTGTTTTTTTTTTAAAACAAGTATTTCAAATTACTAATAACAACAGTATTTCTAGTATGACTAGTACAAATAGCAGGTTTCACAATCTTTACGGAGCAAATAACTTTTCGATAAGGCTAACCATAGCAGCTGTAATGTCCATACATCAACTCAATTATTTATAAAAAAAGTGTGAATTTGAAGAGTAACTTTGCATGTTTCTGTGCTAGGGGGCTAATCTTCGAATCTATTGATCTTATAGAAAGCTACACGTCCCTGAGGCTTTTGTTCATGTTTTGTTTAAAATATAGGCAAAGCCGAGGGCAAATTTATTATTTTGTTACTAACGCTACTAATAAACAAAATAAACAAGGCAATTCAGACAAACAAAGGATACATGGTGGGTAAGGTGGCTTGGGTTACATAATACTTACTTTCCTTATAATTACTTCAACACTGAAAGCTTGAATTTTTGTTTATCTTAACACTCTTTTATTAGCTTCACTTGTAACTAACTATGTAAACAAATGTTGGAACTTAAAACCCAACTACTAATCACGTATCATCTTGCACAAGAAAAATGTTGCTCCTAAATATGTTTACAAACTGTCAAAGTTAAACGCTCCTAAATGGCCGTTTAGCAAAGCTAAATGCTCTGGGGCCTTACGCCTAGCTGTTTTAAGCAATCCAGTTTAAGTGATGAAAAAAGATGCGTGACCGCAAACCGTATCTGGGCACATTAAGGTTCACGTTCGCGTGATTTTCCGAATTGCGCTTTTTTAAAGTTATTTTGAGACCGCGTAAGAAGTTTGTCGGAAGGATGATAAATGTATTTAGCGCCTTATTGGATAACCAGATGATCACCAGGTTTATAACAGTCATAAATTTCGAATTCTTTTGTTTCGTTTAACAACACATGGCGATTGGGTTCAACCGCAGCGTTTTAAAAACTGATTACTATGGATTTGTGGGATTTCTCTGATGATGACGAAGAAATAGTTATTATGTTTCTAAGTGCCCATTGTACCAAGACAACATACCCAGCTCAAGATTTTTGAAGATCATTACGAAAAAGATTTTGAGGCCATTTCATTTATCGAAACCTTTCTTGCTCTCCTAACCTTTTTAGATGTTCACGCTAAATAATTTATTTCTAAGCACAAACGTGGTGTTATAGTAAAACAAACCAAACGATCAATTTGTTTTGTCTTATTTTCACGCAACAATTTCCGTCAGTGAATAAATGACAGAGCATTTTTAAACATTGTATAAAACACTAGCGGTCCGCCCCGGCTCCGCACGGGTATAGTTATATAGCCTATTAAAATAGCCTATATTAATCAGTGATAATGTAGCCATCAAATGGTGTAAGAATTTTTAAAAAAGTTTTTAGGCCGAAGGCCTGTGACTTGGCTAGGCTGTCGTTGTTATAACCCCAATGCAAAGCAATGTATGAGTTTTGTAGGTCCACGGCTTGTCCGTAAACGGTTAGCCTTCACCACAGATTAGACACTAGTATCTTATCTTCGGTAGCTTCAAGTCGGTAGCAGCAGCACTGGCAGGCTGCGCACGCGACCTCGTGTCATTGACCGCTGCGCCCGCGCCGATGCCGTTGCATCCTCCGATAGCCTCAGGGTTCACACTCTCTGTACTTAGTTCTGTACTCCTTTTTTGAAGTCAGTTGAAAATATAATCAAGATTTCAACATTGTTTAATCTAGACAGCGTCTATGAAAAAATAAAAATTACCTAGTAAGTACCTCTTTTTTATTAACCAGGTAACCAAAATACCAGCAAACTAACACTCATTACCAGTTCTACTTAGCTTGTTTAAAAAAAAACAGTAGGACCATACTTAATCCTTATACTTATATGTAGGTACATAAGTAGAAAATACTATATCTATTTACATGTGAAATGAATACAAAGCTAAAGATATGAACCCAAATATTCATTTGCTATGTTTTAAATGTTTATAGGGACTTATCGCGCATTATTTATTCATTAAATATGTTGTAAATTCGAAACTTGTCAAAATTGTTTTTTAGAATTTTATGAGAAAACTACTTTACCCTGACTGAATAACTTATTTTTGTCAACCCTATTCAAATCCCATAAACATGATAAGGTGCGAAAGGGACAGCCTTATAGAAAACGAAAGAGATAGAATCTAAATCTAGAAGTTGAACCGGGTTAAGAAAACCAGTTCTGGCTTTGTTTTCAAAGAAACTTATTTCTGTGTGGATGAGCAAAGGACACGAAAGCTCGTTATTATTATGACCTACCTATTTCAAATATAGCCTGTGAAAACCAAAAGTATACCTATACTTAAAGTAATAAGGTACTAAACTAAATAACGCCATAATCTAGGGATTATGTAGGGAATAGTTTAGGAGCTATTTGCTACATTTTGTATGAAATATTAAAATCTGCCTCGCTAGTTGATTGATATGGCGAAGGTATGCGACGTATGAAAAATATTGAGGCTATACATAATTAAGGTCGTTTAAAAACGAGAACACCAATTCTGGTCCGTGATATAATTCTAGCAAAGCTCTTCTCGAAAACCGGAATAGATTTAATATAAATTTTAAAATATTATCATTCAAGACAAGAATCTGACCGTTGTTGGTAAAGGTAAACCTACTGATTCCCACCTATGTTAAAGTTAATGTTGGTGAATAATTCTAGATTTTAATTTTGCTCGTTCTTACTCGACTGCCTAAGAAATAATGTGTCGGACGAAGGCGTGTATTTTTATCTGTCTCTAACTACTCGTATATTATTTATTTAGTTATGTAATTTTTTGGGCACACAAAACGAAATATAGTCAAAACAATTTAAAACTAACATGGTATGTGTTATATACCTATACACTGTATGTAAGTACTTATAGTGGTGGCTGCGCCCACCGACAAGCCGTCGAATAAACCAGTGTGAATTCAGCTACCGTAGTTGTCACTCGCTCCTGTCCACATACATAATAATTGACGACGAGTTTTAAGTTTACCCACATATAAAAAAAAAATGTTTTAAATTTTTAAAGGGGGAAAGATGTTATATACCTATACACTGTATGTAAGTACTTATAGTGATGGCTGCGCCCACCGACAAGCCGTCGAATAAACCAGTGTGAATTCAGTTACCCTAGTTGTCACTCGCTCCTGTCCACATACATAATAGTATGCAATTTTATTGCCTTCCCAAACGGCTTGATATATATTATTTTGTAGTAGGTACAAGGTGTCGTTAGGTTCACCTTTTATACCGGACTGCCCAAGTAGGAGGGTAATGTTTTTCAGGCGAAATGCGAAATTTATTTATTTTAATCTCTACTTTTAAAATGTACTTCGGTCATTTTGCGAAGCTAATATTTAAAATAACACACTACACAATAAATCTACAATAAATAGGACACATTAAATACCCTGTTTGAGAAAATAATAATATATTAAATATGTAACTAACGTATAATATTTAAATTTACTCGTTACTGAGCAATAAACCACATACAAGCATTTATATAATCTCAATTGTAACGATATTTTTTCGGTGGTAGTAGCTTTACATAGTCTGTGGTGCCCGCGCACTTGAGTGACGGACGGGTTAAAGCCTAAGCTCTCAAACGGCATGTTTACTAAATCAGCCCCAAAACACATTGTATTTTCTTTGTAAAACGGTCGAGTTAACTTCCACAGTAACCTAGGAACAACGTGTTTTCGTGTGGTCGAACATAAAATATAAAAACATTGAACGTTTTTCGTTTAGTACGGTTCGGGTCGACTTTATGCCACTTAACCTTTCGCGGGTTCCGTAACGAGCGAAAATTAATGAAATATATAGTTACCTAGGAACGACGTGTTTACGTTAAGTATCCAGTTAAATAAACGTAACTAAGTAAAGGTATAATGGTATAGCTTACAGTCTTACCACAAAAATTGATAACTAATAGTCAAAATTCAAATAGGAATTAAACCTTGAAATGACAGGTATAATCTATACTAATATTATAAAGAGGAAAGATTTGTTTGTTTGTTTGCATTCTACCTATATAATTTTACTAAAATTCCAATAATGTAAAAAAATAAGACTTACACCCGTGCGAAGCCGGGATGCGTTGCTAGTATGCTATAAAATCGTAGAAACCTTGAATGACATTTCAAAGTTGAATAACGTCAAATATAATCTCGTACGCGAGTCAAGATATGCAAGTGTCACAAAAACTGTTTTTTAATATCTCGTTTCCTTTCCTCTAAATGATATTTAAACTTTAAAAAAAAAATGGGAATACAATTGTATCTACAAGCCAATATTGATACAATTAACCGTTTCCGAGATAGAACACGAAGAGTGGGAGGGAAGCATTTACCCGTACCTACAAAATCATAGTAATGCCATGGTTTTTAAAGTTATTTATTTAATAAAAAGTCATTTTTTTAAATAGTAAATACACCACTATGTATTCGGCTTCCAAGATTTGGTTCGTTAGTTACGAGTAAACCTAATAAAAGAGTTCGACAAAGATGCTTTTATAAGTACGACCGTTGCGTTGCGTCTCGTCGCCTCAACAGTAAGATCGGCGTTGCTGCATAGCGCGTCGTAGGAACATTCGCCGTTCGAATGGTCCGGGTCCTATACACATTTTTCTATTAACTTTGATAACAGCCGAGCCTGTTTGAGCCTTTGGGCCCAGAGTTGCAACGCGCAGCACGCCGATTTTAGCGTTGCGGCAACTCAACAAACACCCCGTTTTTATCTCGTGTCGTCTCTAATTATACATTCAGATATACGGCACGAGTATAATAGTATAAGTACATTGCTAGACAAGTAAACGAGTAAGTTAATATAAGAAAAGTTGTGGCAGCCGGGTGGAAGATTAGCAAAATAACAATGTTAGATCGCTATTCATTTCAATTCTCTTTGTTACACTCGTGTGGTAATAAAAACCCTTTTTCTATTTTATTACATATCAAGAGATTCGAAGAAAAGCTTCTATGATTCTAGAGTTTCAACGTATCTCTAACGATAAACTGGTTATAAATGGTCCCTCGTATCGTAGAACAAAGAAGTATTTTATTTAAGTACTTAATCCAACTGAATGCCAGCCGATTATTGTCTTGCTTTTGTCCTGAACTTCTGACCTTTTGTCAAAGTTGTCCTACTTACTCAATTGAAATCATGAAATAGGCAGGTAGAGAAATGTTCACAATAAAGAGCGTCTTTAGAATACTGGATTACAATAAACACTGTTATTTTTATTCATTTAATAATTGGCTTGCGTTTGACCACCAACTCGCCTGATGTTAATCGACGATGCTATCTACGATGGAGCACGCTTGCCTAGAAAAACCGATTCACACGTGACTTGAAGATTGTAACTATTGAAGAACCATTCAAATTTTGACAGCGCATTCTACAGACTAACAGTTCGCACAGTAAAAGTGGAATCAAAGGGTTTCAGACAGGTTTTCGGAATATCCAGAATAAAGCGGTGTCGAGTTTTGGTGCCCTTTCTGGTAGTCCGATAGAAAAATGGGCAGAAGGGAATTAGAACTATCCAGTGTAACATTAATCCTCTTTATTCGTATACATGTAAAGTACATGAATAGCTACATATTACTATAACAATACAATAATGGCGAAAAAGATTTCTTTCGACCTTCCTCTTGCCATTTCGGTCCACGTCTTCTCACATTTTCTTTACGCTACGTTTACGTTACGTCCCGGGCCTACAACATGGAATACCTAATAGGACATAATATCCTCTTTGAAATATTTTCCTTCCTTTGAGTTAATAATAATCAATATGATTGCGAAATTGGGCTTACCAAAGAGACAAAAAGGATAGGAATTTTTATTATATTCGTGCTATTTAAATAGAGCTCGATACCGCAGTGACTTAAAGGAAACATGTGTACATGCGTGTGTGCATGTAGAGAGAATATTTTTTACTATGTTCTACCTTTAATTTAGAAGGATACAGAAGGAATTGCAATACGATAATTTATTTTTAATATGTTTTTAAACCTGGTGACGATGCGAGCAAATCGCTTCCGCTCTAGAAATAAAAACTCTACACTACGACTACGCTCGTCATCCAGAAATATTGTGTACGGCGTGAGGAGTGTTCAAAATAGTTCGACCACGGGTCTCCAGTAGAGGCAGTAGTCTAACTTTCATATAAGTTAAACCTCGGGCCTAGAGTGTTAGGGACAGTGGTCCAACTTTTATAATGAAACATAAATTAATGTCACAAAACAAATGCAACGCGAAAAACAAATGCTACTGGCCAAAAACAAGCGAATGTTAGTAAAACAAATTCATGTCGAACAACAAATGCAGTATGTTTTATTTTTTCAAATATTGTACCGTTGAACCACTGCCTCTAATAAAGACCTGTGCGTGGTACAGCTAGTTGGACAAATGATTTTACAACCACCCCGTACCTGAAATATTAGCTTTTAAGTAATTTTTTTATTATATCCTGTAGTTTCACTGTTGCATCAGCTTTGAGTTTTGGATAGATATGTATCAAAGATCTTGTATAATATAATGTCTACTCGAAACCACGGATTCTGAGATATTCCGAGAGAACCAGGCTAACGAACTACTAGCTATTTAGTTCTGTAGACTATGCGATGTAGCGTACGTTTAATTAACGACTTGCCTTGCTTGACCAACGTAGATTTATGTATAAACGTTGTCCTCAGGACCGCTAAGACGTTTTTCTTGCCCATAAATGGTAATTTTCGTGATGTTTTCCTCAAGTCGATTTTGTCCGCTTCTGCTTCTCGATTGAATAGTAGGTCAAAATATATGTACCTACTTATATTGATGAGGATGTAATGTAATTTTTTTAAGACAACTTTTTGAGAACTCACTAACAGCCACACTCAGAGACGTTACTTACGTTAAGCAATGCTTAAAATTGCTCTGTCAACTTCTCGTTGACGGAAATTGTCACACATTAAAACGAGACAGAGCAATTTTAAGTATTCCTAAGAAACCTTTCTGAGTGCGGCTGTTATATGTCTAGTCTGTAATGGGAATTTGCTTTCAAGTTAAGTTGGAATGCGCCACAGCACCATATCAGAATGTTTCTTTATTCTGATAAAAGTCTGTGGAATGCACCTAAGTAGCTAGTTTGACAAGCTCTAAAAATGCCTTATCACTAGGTATCCCTAGATTTCTTCTCGATGTTTTGATAAACATTGAGAATCTAGAGAGAGATAGTGATCTATGCTATGAACTCTTTTCATTGTTGTGACGCAGACACGCACCAATCACAGAGTTTTTTTTATAAAGCGGTTTCCTAACAATATGAATTGTATTGTTTCAGTGGGGATACTATGCGCGGACGACGAGCAACACGACGCACGGGAAGGCGATGACGTCACGATGCAGTGCCGGTTTTCTCTGGAACCTTCTGACGAAGAGTCGCTCACGTACTACTGGGTGCGGAGCACCGCCAGCGGACACGACAACGTGGCCATCAAGGACATCCCGCTCGAGACCAACTACCAGTGAGTATTGAGACCACAGATTACTAGCCTCAGAAACACAGAGTCAGAGTCAGTCAGAGTAAAACTCAGAGTCACACAGCTGGCAATGGAGAGAGCTATGCTCGGTGTTTCTTTGCGCGATAGAATCAGAAACGTGGATATTCGCCAAAGAACCAGAGTCACCGACATAGCTGTTCAAATTTGCAAGTTGAAGTGGCAATGGGCAGGCCACATCGTTCGAAGAACCGATAACCGATGGGGAGAAAGGTTCTGGAGTGGAGACCACGAACCGGAAGACGCAGCGTAGGGAGGCCTCCCACTAGATGGACCGACGACATAGTGAGAGTCGCGGGCATCTTGAACACGGCTTCTCGCGTTTTGGAACATAAAGAACTATGTGAACCTCCTCCCAACGTTACGAGGTTTTACCACTTTTAAGCAACGGTTATCACTACAGATGACCATACGGCTTGGTTTATTGTATTAAAGACGCATTTAGCGGTGCAAATCCATGTCGCTTACACAGTCGTGCGTTTCGCTACTTCTATTTTTGAGGCTTTTCTCTTATTTTTCGAAAAGTATAGCTGTAATCATAGATAACTGTAATGTAAAATGCGGTTGCGGTTTCCTACATATGATATTATCCTACATATTTCCTTTAGTAAGATATCGCAGACATAATTTTATAAATAAGTATTTGAAAAATCCAAAAAACGGAGTAAGCGCAAAGTAGTGTTGTAGTAAGTGTTACTTTCATATATTTTTTCTATCGAGCGAAATGTCCTTCGTGTTTCGGTCTTTGGGGGTTCTTAGATAAAACATTCAATTTTGATATGACAATGTTGAAACCAAAAACCACGACAATTGACATTTGAGACTAAAAATAAAAAATATATTTTTACTTTGTTGCGAGTTAACAATAACCCATTAAAATAATGTAAAATACACACGTGTTTAAATTCAATTTACAATGAGCTACTTTCAGCTTAGTACCATTGTTCCGGGTAAGCCTGTACATTAAAACTTGCAATCACAGCTTGCAATTGAATTTGAATTCATGGCTTAAAACTTTGATGGCAAAATGTGAAAACTAAATAGTTTTCATTTTCTAACTAAGTAGGTTGCTAGAGCTTACTCGAGTAAGTTCTAAATTACTTGCCCAGTTTTAAGCTTTTGATATTTTCAACCTCTACTTTGGTTTTACATTTTTCATATTTGTTGGAACTTGGCATCTAAATACCCGAAGTTTTTTTATGATTGACGAGACTATATAGGCGTTGGCCACAGCACACCTGATGTTGATTGACGGTGTGGTCGAAGATATATGGTAAACTAAACACGCCTTTTTATTGATGGCGGGGGGAGGGAAAGATCTTCGAAAGATAACCAGCTCACTAAAACCCCCTTCGGTGGACTAAGATTCCCTGTGTCGGGAATGCCATGAAACACACAAAGACAACTCCCAGACCCAGAGCAGATGATAAAATTCATTCTTCAAACATCTGCACGGCCGAGAATCGAATTCAAAACCATCGCTATAGGTTGCGATACCACTGAGCCTGATAGGTTGTCTTAAATGTGTAGAATTTAAATGATTTCTTATTTAATTACAGAGTCATCTACAAACCCCAGGACGGTCGCTTCGATCTGATGGTATCCAACGTGTCGTACGAGCGGGATAACGGCCGGTTTGAGTGCCGGATCAAGGCGGGGGGCACGGGGCGGAACTTGCACGCGCAGGGGCACGCCCTGACTGTGCTGACGCAGCCGCGGGCGCCTGTACTGATGCCGGGCGCGCACGCGCTGGCGCACGAGGGGCGAGAGCTGAACCTGACCTGCTCTAGCTCTGGCGGATCTCCTGAACCTGTCATAAAGTAAGTTAACCATTTTATGGTCGTCACCTTCGACCAAAATAAAATGAATGGACGGGCCATATCCATTGAACTTATTCAGTAAAAACGAGTCTACCGTCAAAACCGTCGGACATAATACTTCAACACCTAATTATAACCATGTACAGTACATTTGTTACAACTGAAAGCGGTTTTTTGTTGGGTATTTACACTTCGGGAAAGCACAAAAGGCATAATTTTGTCAGATGTTTCGTTATCATGTAACAATAGACTAGTTTCGCGCTTCCTACGGCTAGAGACCGACTGAAATGAAGTGAAAACCGGCGCTCATTTTGTAATCTTCAAAAATGCGCTTCTTCTGGGCCTGTCAATTAATTTTATTTTGGTCGAAGGTCGTCACCAGCCCTGCCACTACTCAGCTTCCTGCTGGCCGTCTATCTCTGTACTTATACTTTCTCAGTCAGCGATTGACCGCTACTGGATAGTGGATATAGACCTCTCGAAAAGAATGTCACATGGTCACGAGCTTCTGCTTTTTGTCACCAGCCGCCTATGGCAGGTCGTCGTTATATCTGGCCGAAAGCCCTTTTCTAAGGTTTACTTTACGAAAGAGTAGAAGTTATACTTTAACAACAATACAGTTATATATTAACGGGATATTTACCGTGATAAGGTTGTGGACAACATAAAACTGTAGTGAACAACCGTGATAGTTTAAAACAATATTATATATTTAACAAATCCATAATAACGCTTTAAAACCCTTGATACACTTTCGTGTCAAGGTTACAAACAACTTTGTAGTACCAAAACTTGAAAAAATATACTTCTTTTGTTTTTCACCAACTTTAGGAGAGAGGTTTTCAATTTGGTCTGTATTTTATTTTCTTAACTATATTTTTGATGTATTTATACCGATTATTACTCCGACATTGATGAATTAATTTACATTGTTCTTAGTTTATTATGTAGAGGTGGTCCATCAAAAAAATCATTAACTTCAGCTCAGTTGTTTTTAAACCAGCTCCAAATATATGAATAATTTTGTTCAAACGCTTAATTACTAGTTTGGAAGTCGGTTTTTTATATTAATAATTATATTTGGCCAAGTCACGGATATCTCGCCAACAAAACTATTAATAAAAACAATTGCGAAACAATAGTTTCCTTCGTTATCTATAAAATACATTTGTATACATAAATTTAGGAGCAACTCCGCCACAATCAATACTGATACAAATGCGTCCGTCGGTTATTTTAAGCCCCAATCAATCTTTATTCCAAGTTTTGCCAATACTTATCCTGTTTCAGACTAATTAGTCCACGAACATCTGAGCTCTAAAGCAATCTATTAGGTAGGTAAAATAAAACGAGCTCTTTGTATGTTTACTTGTTCTTACTCTTTATCCTCTCGAGTAGTTTCTTTGTTAAAAAGGTTAGGTAGAATAAGTATATACTTGTATAATACACAAGGATACTGAATGCGTATATCTCAGATCAGAAAAACAAGGGACATATGGCAAGGTGCCGCGGCGGGTGCGCACGCATTAGGCCTAATTCAGGCTTTAGTCGAACTCAACCTGTAGATGTAGGCGACCTCTCCGCTCTTTTTTTAGTAAGTGTGCTGTACTTCACTAGTTTTTGCGAGCAGTATAGTAAAAAAAGTGGATAAAACAAGGAGATATTTAAACACGAACGATAATTGTAATAATGCCTTGATTATCCGATCTGAGACCTTTATATACACGTTATATGTGTATTCTGTGTACTAGATTTGACCTGCCTTCTAAACAAAATATGCAACTACCTCTACCATCTATCAGTGAACGAATTTCCAGAATTGGTTCAGTAGTAGTAGAATTGTGAACGACCCCAAGCTCGCTAACTAGCCGGAACTCAGCCTCCGAAAAGATGAAGCACCCACAGGGTGCCGAGGATTCCGGGCATGTTCAGGGAACATGCCCTGAACAGGCATTAATTTTTCAGGGAATTTTCTGATGTGCTTTTTGATCTCATTCCTGCGTCGGAATTCCATTACCACAAATCCATCCAAAGGCACAACCACAGATCTTGAAGCTGGTACTCTCACACTATTCGGTACAGCCCCTCCCCCAACATACGAAGTCGCTAACTTATAAACTTTGTAATATTAGTATAGATAAGTCGTATAAGTGTTTTCTGTACACTACACATTAGAGTCACGAGCAAGTCGTTTACTTAATGGTAAGCCCCGGTCATAACAGTAAAAGTACTCGTTCGGTGTTCCACATAAAATTTTCCTTATGTCCTGTTCGTGGATAGTTGAGTTCTTAGTAAGCTCGTCACTTTTCTTGTTGATCTATCAGTTTCAATACAATATGACAATAACACTGAATAAATTGCCAAGTTCGTGTCGTGAAAGGCTCATGGTAGGGTTCCGTAGCTTTGTTAAAATAAACGACAATCATCTCAGGTCGAGTTCTAAACGTACAAAGTTGTTTTGGGCCTTTTTTCGAAACATTTGTTTGACTCAATAAGCAATAACTTAGCTAAACAGTTTCAGTTAGTCAGTTACTTTTATCATTGTGCATCTACTCTTATCTTATTTTTATTTACTTCATGGTGAAATTTTGGCCGACACAGTACAATCGACCGACAGGAAAGTGAACGTAGCTTAGCGAAAAAAAACGCTCATGGTGTCAATCCGGATGGCACAGATTCGAATCCGTGTGTCAAGAACCTTTTTCTCAGGAACGCGTTCAGTTACCTATCAAGTTGAAATTAATATCAAATACTAAGGTCCAGGGTCCCTTAGATGTGTACAAATGTACAGCGTTCAATATTATAGCGTTAGTAACGTAACGTAGCGTTGGTAGCGTAGTCGTGTAATTTATTTTTCTATCGCGTAAAAGTACAAAATGAGATTGACATACAGACTGACGAAAATGGCGAAACTATTAGAGTTTTGTCTACGGAACCATAGAATTTTAGGACCAAAATCCTATAGGCCGTTCCTCCGGGTACCCGATCAGGTTTTTCGATAGCAGAATGTTTTTCCCTGACTCAAGAAAGGGCAAGGCCCAAAAAATAAAAATACACATATTTTTACCGGAACCGAAAATCAGGCCGCACTCTGGAGACTAAATTGACTGAAGGGGCTAAGGAAAAGCGGTTAACTGGTTTTAATGTAGCGAATCTATGTTTGGATTGTGAAATCAACAATGATGCAAAATCGTTTTTTAACCGACTTCAGGAGGAAGTTATCAATTCGACTGTGTGTTTTTTATTTTTTTTTAACCAACGAAAGGAGAAGGTTATCAATTCGTAAATGTTTTTTTTTTTGTATGTTTGTTACGCGATTACTCCGCTAATTATGAATTGATTTTGATGATTATTTTTTTAGATTGGTAGGTTATACCTTATAGATGGTCCCATATATATTTTATCAGCGCTTTTTGTAAAAATCAACAACATAAAAAAAACAGATGACGTTTTTGTTTGTAGGTATAGTCTTGAAGTCGGTTTTGTTTTTTTCTAAAAATGTATTTAAATTAATATTTATACGTTTGAAGTCATGCATTTGTAATTGTTTTCTTTAACTCTGACAGTTGCAATAACAGCGTAAAAAGCTGAGCGTGAACATTTCCTTTTATTATTTCACTGTTTGTTATAACGACTACAATCTCACGTTTAAAAACCATATATTACATACCTTGGTAAACAATCTATTATACGTCTGTACCTGTAGGTAATTCATGGATTCTATTTTGTTTAATTTATTTATTGCACAATGAACAGTAGGTACATAAATATAGTTCTTAAAACTAAGGTTAGGAACTTAGAACATAGACCCTTCGACCAAAATAAAATAAATGAACGGGCCATAACAATTGAACTTGTTCAGTAAAGACGAGTCAAACCGTCGGACATATACTTCAACATAACAACAAACTAATTATAACCATGTACAGTACATTTAGCGGTTTATTATTGTGTTATTACACTTCGGGAAAGCACACGAAGACATAATTTTGTCAGATGTTTCGTTATCATGTAACAAAAGTCATGTGTCGCACTTCCTACGACTAGAGACCGACTGAAACGAATTGAGCGCCGGCGGTCATTTTGTAATCTTCAAAAATGCGCTCCTTCTGGGTCCGTCCATTAATTTTCTTTTGGTCGAAGCATAAACCTCGTTAGAGCGCTTCAATAGTTCGTATTTAAAACCTTATTTCCAGCTGCTCTGTTGCAATAACCATTGAAGTTCTTAGAAGTTCCTACCATAAAATGATTTACGTCTTTTGATCAATTTGTATTGAGAATACCACAACTCCTAATTAGAGGTTTATCGCAAACACTCGTGTCCATTCCTGTGCCGGTACTTTGACGTCAGCCAGTCGGCCGTGCTGTTCATTCACCGAGGCAACCAACATAATTTTGAGGTGAAATATGTTTAGCAATGGCTGTAATTACACCTAAGTCTCGATTATCCTACTATTATATACAATAATATTTCCTTTGTCCACATGATTAGGTTGGTAATCAGTTGCTTCGTTAACGAAACAAGACAAACGTCAGATTCAGAATATATCACCCAATTTACCGAAATTGTTAGGAACATACAACGTATAATGTGAGAATATTGCCTAGGAAGCTTGTATATTACACGTACACCGTAATATCGGCTTGTCGGTTAGGTCAGGCCCAATAATAGGCCATCGCTAGGCTATGCGCCGTCCTACCCCGCGATTTTCTAGTTTCCCACATATTCCGGGTGAAAGTATTATATTTCCGACCTCATGAAGTAGACTGCTTCCTTCCTAAATTTTATCAAAATAAGAATATTTCAAAACTTAACAACCGAAGTTGTTAAGTTTTGAAATAGTAATAAATTGTCAGAGACAGAGCAGCCTAGGCCAGAGGCGTCCAACATACGGCCCGCCAAGATTCCTAATACGGCCCACGTATGAGTTAAAAGTTGGGTAACTTTTAACTTTTTTAGACGTAATTTTGTAAAGAACGGATATTCATATCTATATCATCTATATCAGTGTGCCTGTGCATGCAGTTACAAGTGAAACCTGCTGTGAATTCCGCCAAAAGGTTATAATTATACCCATTCTACCATTTTACTTATATTAGTCTTGATTTTCTCAGTTACAAAACATCTCTTGGCCCGCCATAGTTACAAAGTTAATAAATCCGGCCCGCAACAAAATTTAGTTGGACACCCCTGGGCCCTAGGCGTTCGACCATAGTTTACCTTGTGTCAAAAAGCTACTTTCACAATTACAATATTAAGCACAGTGTAAAAAAGATGCGTTATTATATCTTAATGATTCTCACATGAGACTATCTACAATTACACTTATAATATGTCTTGGCATGCTTTTGACCACATTCTCACCAGATGCCAAGCAAGTAATGCTAGCTTATGAAATACCTGTCCTATTTACATTTATTTAGAACATGGATCTCACCTGATCGGAAAGACAGACGTAATTAGATCCAGACACAGTAATCCACATCTCTGCTGTTGTGCTTAAAAAGATGGATTGGAAGCGCTTAGTGGAAACGAATAATATTATAACGGAAAAATACAGCAGTACATGGTAATTAAAGAGAATAAACAATTCAGTTGAACGTCAATTTAGTTAAAAGCTTTTGAATGCTTCGTCAATTTGCCTTCGATTGAACTGAAAAGCTGTAAATGGAGTTTCGACCAAAACCAATGGAAATTCAAATATTATAAATAATTTTTGTCATAGGTGGTAGGATTAGATAAAAGTATTTACTAAGTATTTATATCTATTCTAGATTTACACTGTATTGATTGTTAAATGGTACGTGAACTGAAACACTACACGACAACCAATTTCAATGCATTCACCTTGAAAAAGACCGCCTAATGCGGTTGAAACTATAGTCGGAGTGACCGGTTTAATCTTACGTGAGTCATTCCCGTGTAATATAAAGAAAATATATTCAATGTTTTGCATAATTATATTTTGTTATATCCTAATTGAGGTTACTAAACTGCTGCCTGACAGAATTCGAATCTGTCCCAATAGAGGAGTCGGGAGGAAAGACGTTATAAAAAAAATACCACGAAGGCTAAGGCGGGAGCGAAGCGAAACTAACTGACAGAATTCGGCTCTGCTCTGATATTCGATACTCATTTGATATTACAGTCGCCCACTCAGTAATTCCAGTCGGCCACTTAGATTTTTAATATGCATCATTCGCAGTCCTATCTCAAGAATCGAGTCCTTTAGTAATGTTGGCAAAAACCTAATAAAGACTAAAGAAATTAATATTCAAAACATTTATTGCAGTTTGTAGGTGCATAGGTCTTACATGCAGAATTACAATTCTTATTTAGGTCTGAGTACAAACTTGCCTCATTGAGTTTCATGCAACATCCAGCTGGCTTATTCATCGTTTATAATCGAAATGCAAGAACAATTTATTACAATATTATAATGTCATGTAGTATAAGTCAAGTTTCTAAGTACAACGTCACCTCAATGAGTCATATCAATATTAATATTCCAATTAATTTCTTTGTCATTCTTTGTCATTCAATTTAAATCAAATAATTATAACATTTCGTCAAAATATTTATTTATTTATTTTCAAATAGAGTTATCTTCTAAGTGACGGAATATTTAACTATGGTAGTCTCGTTAAAATTTCATATGATTGTTAGTTTATACCCCTTGGTGTACTCTGCTTTTCATTAGAACTTAGCGTCTGCTTGTGTACTTAGTTAACAAAATAATGGTAGTTTCTGCCCTAAAAGTTTAGTTCTAACGATAGATGAATAAACTCTTCCTCCGTAAATAAAACGAATGACCCTATTATTGATATACAAAACCGCTTGCTATGAAAAATGAAGGCAATTTGGCAGCCTCGTAGTTTAGCTGCGTAGTTTGTGCGCTAGAGCAAAAAATAACGAGGAAACAGCAAATTACTTGTACGAAAAATTTTAAGGGGTCGCATAAAAATTCTTTCCCTGCATAAAGTGCTTAACAAACCCTCGTTAAGCGTTTGCAAAACCGTAGCCGGGTCTAGAGATGGCCCATAATGCGTTCAGCCAGAAAAGTGACCCAAATATTTGTATCCGAGATCAGGAAGACGTGCCTTTCGTGCCTTCGTCAACGCGCTTTGTCACTTCCTCCTGATCACCGATTTTATTTGCGAATGTTCGTTTCGGCCATATTCGAAACCAAGTTTCGAAACTAGTTTCGGAAACTAAAAAATTTTATGCTTTGGTTGCACCATAGTAGTAGTTAAAGTAAAGGGTTATAAATGACAAATTTGACAATAACAGTAACGCTGACTTGAGCAGTTACTGAGAAACGTTGCACCAGCGTATTCCTAGCATAGTTAAAGTTACCAGGGTTGTAAGTCAAATGAGACCTTAGTTACCCCAGATGCATAGATTATATTTTGTGCATCCGACAGATATCTAACACAAACAATAGCGCAGCGTGGGGCAGTTACGGTTATTAACAGTTAAAATTATGACGTCTTTTAAATATTGTCAGATGGTGCATTTTTTTGTCTATTTGAAATGTCGAAAGATCGTGCAACCAACCCTTAATCTAACCTTTATAGTATTACATCTCACACGCCTTTCGGCGACCTCTGAAGTTGTGATGAGAGTTCTTTTTCATACAAATTTACGTTAAAACCGCAATTACACTACGGTATAATATAAATAAAGTCTTTGTCAAATAAAGTTTTGTCACTAAAATAATAAATAACTTAATTGCAAATAATCTTACTAACTTATTAAGTTTGAAGAACTTCCCTGTGAATTTGGGACCAAGTTTGTTACTCATTGGCGAGCGAATTTTAATTTCTGTTTACTTACTTTTCTAGAGGTTGAGCGTAGGAACTAGGGCAAATGGGCAATGTTTTAAGCTCTTAATAAACGAACTCCGCGCCTTGCTGAGTTTCATAATTACGTGCGCTTTCACTATAATTAAGTCTTGCTAACTAGTAAATGCTATAAATGCGTCGTAATCATTATACTTATTATAATATATATTTATTATTATAAGATACGGGTTTTCAACACCCATTTTGGCAGTTAGAGCCAGTCACAATTTATAATGTTAATTTCTTGTTTTATTTTTATTTTAAATGTTATAATATCTCGTAAATGCAAAATTTTGTTGCTTTGTTTGTTCCTCGTTGCTTGTATTAGACATATTGGGACGCAAATATTCTGATATGGGCATATTATCCTTACTTTTGAGATCTTTGTACTTTTCGAGTGAATAATCTTCGACGGCCATCTTTATTTTATTTTTATACGATAGATATATTTAAACTAAACCTAAACGTATCTCGATACTTTTAACTTTATTATCGTGCGATTAGTTTGTTTAGGTAATAAAGGCAGTATTGCCAGTGTAAAATAAAAGGAACGATTTTTTACAAAGCTTTTTGTAGGCCGTTACCTCGCTCCAGAGTTTTCATAAAGTTTTTTAATGTTCCTTTTTGTCAACGTGCCATTTCATCGGCGAATTAGTTACTAATTCGAATGAAACTTGGAAAGTTGAATTAAACTTTATCTATGTAGGTGAGTTGACAACCAACAGGGACACATTTGTTCCGGTTAATTAAAAAAATTAACCCAAAGAGATGTTTGTTACATACGGTGTTTTTATAAGCACGTTTCCAATGATGTAAACCACTGACATCGCATTTTTTTGACATACTAATGCGATATATAGACGCCGAACGTAATCGAGCTTTTTCTGTAAGTATCGCGATGCGAAAACTTATTTAACGCATTACTACTAAAAACGTCGATTAAACACATTATCGGTTTAAATTTCTAGCTAACATTAGTGACGTGAACTTGGCATTCGATGTAAGAAACGGCATGTTTTATTCTGTTTTTACTATAAATGAATTACGTCGGTACCTTCGACTGCAGTAGATCTATTCTATTTAAAAAAAAAAACTTCAATCTTATTAAAAAAAAAACAAATACGGTTTAACCTTTATTCGGAGTATCCGGCTTAATTTAATGTAAGTAATTCCAGTAAAATAAATTCAAAATCTGTAAAAACAACATAAGTTTCAATAATAGAACTGCATTTTTGTAACTGTATCTATATTCACATATTCATTTATTTTCTTAATTTTTAAGTTCTTCACATTAAATATAATTATAGAAACATAAAGAATTTTTAAAAAAACTTAAAAACTAGGGTGCCTCCAGCAGCGGGGCAGGGCCCAAGTTACCGGTGGTTAGGGCTGCAGAGTGAGGAACCTCCTGACAATGCGTGCCGTGTCAAGAACTGTAATTACATTATTTTTCTACTACTGATACAAAAATTAAATGCCGTTGTAAGCGCGCCTCTTGAGACTAGCTGGACCGATTTGTCTATAAAAAGAAAGGTCCGTACATAATTTTTACGGAATTAAAACTGGAAAATTTGCCTGGAAAATTCGGGAAAAACTGAAAGTGCTTTTTTATGGGATTTTGATATGAACCACAACGTAAACAAATTATTCAAATTTAGACAGGACGACGTCTTTAAGTCAGCTTCTGGCATAATAAAACTGCATTGTTGTACCCTCTGTTACAAAACATTTTGAAAAGTTTTGAGCTCCACAAACCCTTAATTTTGGCTAAATCGGTGGTATACTTAACAGTTAGATAACGAATACACAAAATTAAACGAAAATGTAGATAAGGGATAAACAGATTCATAGACATATGCCCAGCCCACGGCAAATTAACTTTTGATTGCGTTCAAAGCATGGTTCATCATTATCATCTTGTCGTTTTACGACTTTCCTGCTCCATCATTACACGTTCATGTAAATAACTTTCAGAGAAAATTGACGATGAAATTAAGGAATATAATATTTATTAAGTTGGTACATTTTATACGATCTCGAATAAAATTCATTTGAATATTTCATGGGGCATGACAGTATATGGTGTCATGGTAACTGTTTCGTGCTACCTGCCTGTTTAATTAGGTTGTCATTCTGTCGGATAATGTACAAAATTGTAGACATTTAGAGGCATTTAAGGTAGTTATTGACACGAACAGATGTATAAGCCGATAATGAAAGCTAACTAAATAATTTTCGACGAAAAATTATGGTTCAGCGTATCGTCGTCGCGTTGCCGAGATGAAATCGTTTCTGTATTATTGGACTAGACCATCAACGCGTAACTTTCAGGATTTCAATTTTCTCGCACGAGAATTCTTCATTGTTCCCGAAATAAAAGTGGCTTATATTCAAACAGGAGGAAGAGTATCAAAATAATTTCCACAAAATACTTATTTTTCGAATCAGGCTATCTCATTCATGCTTACTTGATATGCCGGATGACTTTTTTTACCGATACGTGACATTTGCATGGAGTAGAAGCATTAGAAGCCTATAATAACACTGCAGATTATTTCAAATTTCGAAAATAAAATTGAATGGTATGCAGGATCGACAAATGTGTGGTGATTTCAAACAACAGAGTATATCGTAAACGGAAATAATTGTAAAACAACAAAATAGTCATTGAAATTAAACACTTTTAAAGGATTTGTCGCGTGCATTTTGCGTTATTTTAGTTTCTGACGATTCGAGTATTGTAGTGTCCGTGGTCAAAGGCAAGCAGGGCCCCGATTCTACTAAAGAAATTGTTTTTAATTGTAATTGTTTCAAAATTGACTTTTTGTATATACTAAGTTATAATATTAGGTGGTGGTATATTTTTGGTATTAAAAAAAAACTGTCGGTTTTGAGGCAATTATTTAAAAATAAAATTGAAACAATTACAATTTAAAAACAATTTCTTTAGTAGAATCGGGGGCCAGGTCTCGTGGTCCTAAGAAAGCATTACCAAAAAAGTCGTCCGGTATAATTATGAACTATAAATATGAACTAGTACTCATACTTAACTGGACCCTAGATTTTATCTACTGATACATATAATACAACATAATATTAAAATCGCGCAGAGGCGGCTTACTTATTTGTGGTGAGCCGTCGGAGAGTAGAGATATCGTGTACCCCGGTCCCGTGGGGCTAAAACAATGAGACTCTTGACCCCTCGAATTGCCGTAACTGTCCGTCCGCGGGTGGAAACCGCAAGAGCTAAACCTGAGCTCCATGGTAACCGCTAGTAGCGTTCAGTGAAAGTGCAGCACACCTCTCGACACCCTAAGCTACTCACGCCAAAATTGCCCCTTCGGCGCCAATATAGCCTTTTTAGGGAGCATTTAAATAGACTAAAGCATCAGCTGCCTCAAGATTTTGATGTAATGAGACAAAATTGGTAGGTGTCGTTTTCTCATTCGATATGCGTGTAAAAATTCATCTAAAGTCACCACAACAGCCCAAAAAAAAAAAAAACTGAAAGTACAGGAGTAGAATACCATTCACACACACTCAATAATTTTATTTTAATATCCAACAGGAAAAAAGAAATTGTAATAAGTTAAATAGAATACATTTACAACTGATTATCAGTAAACATATTTTTTCATTTGTAAATATTTAAGCGGCGCGCCTAATATCTCCACAAAAGGCCCGCCCGGAAAGTAAATTAATTCCATTACATTTCTGCACGTTATTTTGATTAGATAGGCACCAAGCGTCGCTTCAGGGAGAAATAAATATACGTACACAAAATATCAAACTAATTTTCCAGCTCGCGCGACGCCAATTCTACAGAAAGCTCCGGCACATCGGAAAATTTATATCGAATTTGTCAGTTTGCCGAGTTTGTAGAATGTTTAACACGTTGATATCAACTTGTTTATTGTGAAACTTTTCCAATACGATGAAATCTGCCTGTCGGAACTTTTGAATGCGAATGTCCCTGATGAATAAACCCTGGCAACTTTCTTCCAAGTTTCATATCCGCGCCGAAATTGGAAAAAAGGAAACCAAATGTCCCTTCAAGCTATTGTCTACCCATCAGGCGAAAGACGTACTAAACAAAGTTCTTATCGTGGATAAAGTTGGTAGGTTAACTTACCGCTTGTTACACTCTAAGTAAGGTAATTTTAGCTATTGGCCGTGATACGTAATAGATAGATTATTGGAAGAACTTGAATTTGTGAAGTGTGACAAGAACAGTGGGAATAATATGTGAGAAAAAACAGATAGACATGCTAGCTTAGTAGATAAAGCGCTCGATGCATGTACCCGATGGCCCCGATCCGACTGCTCCTTGCAATAGGAAATATTCAGTTTTTGGTACAGGCATCGGTTACCAAAGGCACACACTCACACAGCGACCCCGCCGGCGGGATCGTAGACCCTCATGATCTGTTAGAAGATCGGTTAGATTCTCTCCAAATAATCAATCAGTTCAACAAACCGCTAGGGCTCTAGGGCACACCCCTTCTGGGGGGCAAGTCTGATTCCCACTCCCGGCGACGGCCCAAGCCGAGGTTCGTACCCTCGAGGTGCCCTTGTGCTAGTCGCCCAAAAACTTAAAACACCAAGTTTTGCCACGCACTCTGCTTTCGCTAACTAGTCCGGTCAAGCTGTAGAGGCCAAAAGGCCAACAATACAAGTCAATATAAAAAAAAAGTATCCGATGGCACAGGTTCGAAACCTGCCGCTCGTATTTTTTTTAAATTCTAACAATGCAAATATATTTCATTATCAGCCAGAAGACGTCCACGGCTCCCCCTTAGAACTCCACACTGAACCTTGCCATCTGCATACATTGCATGCCCAAGGCTCTCACGATGTCGTCGGTCCAACCAGTGAGAGGCTTGCCTAGGCTGCGTCTTGCGGTTTGTGGTCTTCGCTCAAAAACCTTGCACCCCAAAACAAAAATTATTTAAAAGAATTTCTGACTCATATGCTAGGTAGATTACCTGTATACAGGAGTCAGTTCCTTCCCAGTTATAATGACTGATATTGACAAAATAGATAATATAGATAATAGAAGAGAAGAGGAGATAAGAGAAGATAGATAATAGATAATAGAATAGATAATAGAAGATAGAAAATAGTATTGTCTATTAATTAAATTGGAAATAAGTAAACAAAAAATATACTTTCAAGATGGATAAACTCTTTATTGTTCACACCAAAAATTACATACATATGACGGAATGGTATAAAAACTAGTCCAATAACTGGCTGAGACTGATCTCTTCTTAGGATGGAGAGGAAAAAAGACGAAGGCGGGATAACGTAGGATGAGACGCCTTGGTTAAGAGAGCAAGACCATGGGATCTAATAACTGGGCTACGATAATTAGTTCGTTCTTCCTGCAAAGTTCGTCCTGTTTCTTAATTTCACAACCATTTCCGTAACTAGTAGGTACCAGATCCGTAACTAGTACCTACGAGATACCGGACAATCGATGCGTGAAGCCTCAGCCCGGCTGCTTTTGAACAGACTTGTTTTTCCTCATTCATCTATTAATGAAAAAGGAGGGTGCTAAAACTCGTGCCAATCTTTGTTTGACCTAGTCGCCACCGTCGGAATACGACAGCGACACTTCCTTTGATGTACATCCGAAAATATTTTCAGAGAACTGCGCATAATATTTATTCATTGGACGGAAAATGTATGTAGGTATCTACTTACTGTACTGACTGCGTAAAGAGGCAATATCCTGTTTGAACAGATTTTTTTCAGTTGTTGGGGTGAAAATGTTTTTCATAGACGAAAATTGATAATGTTATCTGTGTAAAAACTTTAGAATATGATACAATAAAATAAATAATAATTAACAATTTATTAACAGGTCGAATCACCTTAGTATAGTTAAATACTAGCCGTGGTAGCCCATTTGGGAGACCGCAAGACTTGAAAGCGTGAAGTCGCGGGTTCGAACCCCGTGCCCGTACCAACGAGTTCTTTGGAGCTTATGTACGGATTTTCATACCACTGACTTTTCGGTGAAGGAAAACATCGTGAGGAAACCTGCATATGTACAGAGAAGGGATTTAATGGCGTATGTGAATCCACCTATCCGCACTGGGCCAGCGTGGTGGATATGGCCCAATCACCCTTTCGTGGGTAGGCTAAAAGTCCAGCAGTGGACTGTTAAAAGGCTGATTATGATGAAATAAATACTAAGAGCTTGGTATTATATAACACAGATCTCTCCACGACATAAAAATATAGATTATCAGCTCTTCGATAGAACCCTTGATAAAACCTACAGCACCCCAAAACCCGTGATAAGGTTTTTGTAATGTTCAATTAATACTTGTATTTAGATAATTGCGACATTTGCCAGTTTACCAAAAATTGTAGTGTAGAGTGTAGTAATAATAACTAAATCAATGTATTGTTCAACAGGTGGTTTCGTGACGGCTCCAACTACCCTCTAGATGTGAGGATGACACATGCGAAGACTCGGACAGAGCCTTCTATCGCGACGCTAACGTTGATGCCCACGAGGGAGGATGATGGTGCCACGTACCGCTGCTCCGTCTGGAACAGAGCCATGTCAGAGGGAGCGCAGATGGACGCCACTGTTGACCTTAACGTCAGCTGTAAGTACTATGAATTTGCCTCATATTCAGGGTCCGCATAATAGCTATAATTATGAACATTTTTTACTATGGGACCAACCCTGAAATCTCGAAGAAATATCAGCAGCATAGAATACGGTCATCACATTAAGACTTTTTTTTTGCGATTTTAGTCTTGGTCTCATTGTAAAAGTTATTCATAATGATGAGTATAACGAACCCCTTTCGGTTTAGTGTACCCTTTCCACGTAACCCTTTAAATGTTTAGCATCCAATATAGGCGTAATGGTGTAAAAATGGTCCACAACAAAGACTGCCGTCTGCCGCAGTGCCGCTCGACGCTCTCGAACCCCGAACACATGCTCCAGGCCAAAAAATGAGAATAATAATAAATAAAAAAACGCTTGCAACTCTTCGAATCAAACCAAATGATCCCAAACTCGTGGGGTCATTGCTTGGTAACGAGCGTCTGATGGTGGAGCTGGGAGGTGAATAGTATATAGAACTCTTGGTATGGGACACGTTAAAACGTATCAAATAAGCCCCAGCTCGAAGTTCCTTAGTAGCCATTGTAGAGTTCCACTACCTACCTTCTGGCTTCATCGTCAGATCAGTTTTTGACCAAATTATTGTATTGTCATCCGAATTAAATATATTTGTAAAGTTTCAAATAGAAAGATAAATATAATCTTAAAGGGTCGGTGAAGTTATGATGCCTGTGGTGTAATAAGTAACCATAGGCGACGGTGACTGCTAACCATCAGACATCCCGTCTCCTAGTTTGCCACCTATGGCATAAAAAAGGGTGACACGGACGCCCGGCAGATGTGAAACATGAGGACATAAGAAAGCGTCATGAATATCGTTTGCCGTCACGGCATACGAGTCAGTTTTCGCGCCAATATTCATTTCACATCAAAAAAATATGACAATCAGAAGTAGGTTAAAATCGCCTTCCAAGATGTGTTTACATTGTTAGTTACAAGTGAAGCTAATAAAATCGTGTTAAAAAGAGTGTCACAGAAGATCTCAACACCTCAGCCGGACACTTCTTTTAGTATAAACTGTTCTTAGAGCCATTTCCAAAATTGGTGAAAACATTACAGTCGAACCCCGATTAACCGGGACTACTTAATCCGTGTCCAATTTATACGAAGGCTCGTCGAGACTAAAACCAGCCGTACCGGAGCGTATCTAGAAATAATTAAGGATTGAAGAACTCCCTCGTTTCTTCAACTTGCGTAACTGCAAATAGTTCTACGAGCTCGTTCAATAATTAAAAGCCTATTATCAGAGTTTTTCGATTACCTTTTTGGAGTTGGTTCGTTTAATGTTGACTTTTATAAGCTGCTATTAATATTAAGTAAAGCAGAACAATGAAACAAATACTTTCAATGTTGATAAGTGAAATCCTTAAAGCATATATGCATGTATGTATGTATAAATACAAGTGTAATGTAAAAGAAACGACCACGAAAACGAAGACTGGTGGTAGTGCTGGTGATTGCTGATACTCGTACATACACAAAAAATACTATGTTGTATAATATTTTTTTTATGTTCGCATTGTAATGCGTGTAAAATATCAGCTGACGCTTGCAAAAAATCAGGTCGATCTGATGCTCTGTTGCTGCGTGAAAGAGGAACAAACAAACCAACAAACTTTTCGCATTTATAATATTGTACGATTACTATAAGTTTATGACTCATGCCAATTTAGAATACCGAGAAGTGCATGTAGTCTAAATCTCGGAGATTAATCCAAAACTGGCATAATCCGCTCTACAGTAGGTACGCGGGTTTGTTCGGATTTTCACATAAGCCCAGGAAATCCTTTAACAAGCTACAATTTTAAGCACAGTAATTGATCTAGCGGCATTTTAGCAGTCAAGACAGTTGCTGCACGTCGTTAGTTCACTTTCTGAATTATTGCAATGTCAAAAATAAGTCTTATTCCTAAAGTTGTATTTTATTTAGTCAAAAACGTTATTTTAGTAAGGTGGCAACTCGGTGCCTAATTTTTAAGCACTTTGAAGTACAAAAACCTTAGGTTTTTAGAGAAAAAAAGTGAGATCTGTCACAATAGCTTAAAAGTAGGTATATGCGCCAACGTGAAGAAAACACGTCGCCTCATTGTATTATTTTACTATACTTCTGTATTTTCGAGTGGTAGTTATGTATTGTGTGGGCAATCGGATGTAAGTTCCAAAACTCCATAGAAGCCAGGTGACATCACCACTTTACTGGGGCATACTAATGACAGTATACAAATTCATAGTTAACGTAAGACGAGGCGGCCTTAATGGTTCAGTGTGTCCTGTCCTGTATATTAGGCAAAAAAACCCGTTGTTTAATTGTGTCATTTCAGATAATTACATTTTTCAAATTATAAACTTTTGTTTTGTTTCTGTTATCGACAATCGGTTAAAGATTGAATAAAAAAATTACTTTTTTTAATGTGAAACATCTTTTCGCGCCCCATGGCAGTGAAACCGGCTCGAATGTCGTGACGGCAAACGGTATGACGTTCTCTGATGCCGTCATATTTTAAATCGTCCGCGGGCGTCCGATGACCGCCAACTTTTCTGTTTGTTTTATAGAAACTGACGTGGTTTTTACACATTTGATTTATATTACACGGGATTTTCTGTTTGTGTTAGTGCTGTACCAAGCATAGTAACAATACTTAATTAAGATTCAGTTTGTTGGCAGAAAATATTACATAGAGAATAATGTGATACAAAGCTTTGTCTAATCATTATGTTCAACTTAAATGAGGCGTGCAAATGTCAGTGTTACAATAGCTTCAAAAACACAAATAGAGTTCTTGACTTTTTGTTGTTGTAAATTCTTGATACTGTAGTGTCTACAAACGAGACCGAAATAAATTTAGAATGTAAAGCCTCAGGCTGCTTAAAGCCTCGCTAGTTTTCCGATTAACCTCGTAACAGTGCCTACATTTGCTCGTTTAGTTCTATTTTTACAGTAGCAGCTGTAGGCTGCCCCGGCTTGCAGTGAAACAAAGGAACGGGCTTTGTCTCGAGACACTTTAGATACCTACTGTATGTTATCAACGCAATTTCCGTAGAGCACGACGTGGCCAAATCGGGGGCAACGTGTTTGGCTCAAGAAACCGGCCCCAATCACAGGCAGCCTGTGTCTCGATAAGCTTTGTTCTTTGCCTGTAGGTGTTGCTACCGTTGCCAGGCGATCCTGAAACTTTGAGGATGCCACCTACCCGAACGAAAGCGCTGTTGACAACAGAAATTTCCCGTTATTCGCATTGTTGAAAATACGAGGAATTTAGTCGTGTAGCTTTCATGACAGCGGCTTATATGCTTATGTTTATTTGATCCGGGTTCGCGTAAAAAGTTCAAAAACAAATACGCAGTTCACAAAGATATTTTAAACTGTGGATATCGAGTCGGTGCTGCGATTATACTTTTTCCGTTCGTTTATTTGCTCTGACTGCTAGACTTTAGGCACTGTAAAAAGCTGAATGCAAACATTTTCTTTTAATATTTTACTAAAGTACCTAAATCAGGTACCTGATACAATATTACGTTCAAAAACTTAGCGATTAGACATTTTTAATTTATTAAAATACAGGTTAATTCAGGATTGTTTTTTCGTGAACTTTGTACCAGTCAGACCCAACATCTATGTGTTTATAAATCAATGGTACACGCAGTCTGTTAAAATTGGTCAGAAAATAAGTACATAAACGACAATTTTTGTCATCATTACACAGAAAATTTTTTTGTAAACGTAAGCGGAGTATTCACAAAAAAATCAAACGGTCACTGAAAGTCTGTTCCCAAGTCAATTTGGCCGGAGGCAGGAAAGACACCAGCTATAATTGAATCTGCCACTCGTGATAAATCTGTCAGTTTTGTACCAAAAAATCGGCCATAGTCGCATAGCGCAACTAGACTTTACCAAATCAAATAAAGTAGCCTAATACTCAAATAGTTGTACACTTTTAGCAACCGTTGTTTGGTTTTTTAGGGTTCCGTAAGGAAACATCGAAAGGAAAAAATGGCACTCGTATAGGTTCACTTTGTTGTCTGCCCGTGTGTCAAACCAAAACCACTTCACTAAAGAACGCGTATAGAAGCTTATATTAGTTAAAATTAATATTGAATACTAAGGAGATGTAAAAAAAAGGTTCTCGTTCTCAGTAAATCAAAAAATACGGCCATTGAAGTCACATTATTTATTTTGATCGCAAACTCACAAATCAATAATTAAATTTGGCAAGAAGCAAGATCTCACTGCACATATACAGGACAAAATCAGTAAGTTGGTTAATTTGATGTTATATCTCATAGAAAAACATTTGTACTTGGAAAACTGACAGTGATGTAGATTGTAGACCGATGTAAAGGACATGATTTCCACTGCAAAGTTGTATTTGTTCATCAATATTTCAAGCTTTTTAACTCGACTGCTGGAAGGTAATGTTTTTCGCGTCTATGTATGACATATTTAAGTTTTTACGGAACTCTCAGTGTGCTAGCCCGACTCGCACTAGGCCGTTTTTTGTTAGTCTTATTTACGAAGCTTTCTTTTGACTACCATTTCACCTGATGTTAAGAGATGTCGATGCGGTCTGCGATGGAGCATGCTTGCCTAAAAGAAACTGTTTTAACTCGCGACATGCGGAATGCAGATGGCACCCGGGTTGTAACCGCCGGGAAACACCCTCTCAGGCCGTCGTTCCACAGAGTTTTGATAAACGAAACAACCTTCATAAACAACGGGTCGCGTTGTACATTGCAAAGTTTAAGTTTAAACTTTTAATATGTTTACAAGGGGAAATATTTCAAGCGTAAGTGTTTTCTAACTGTTTGTATTTTTTTATTTCTGGTGTACACAATAAAGAGTTCTCTATCTAATCTAAGAGTTCTATCTATATATTTCACAAGTTTTGGTACATTTTTAAGAGTAGTTTTTCGAAATTGTCTTCTGTGACATAACTAACACCTATAAAATGATCACGTACATCTAGCCTAGTTCTGCAATTTCCCCTGTGTATGACCAATTTATCCTGCGTATTTGAATAAATATTGCTCATTTCTGAGTTTCCGTACAAGATATTATAAAGCCTTTGATATCTGTGATCGAAGTACGAATATTCATGTGTGTAAAATACGTATCGAACTCCGTACAAGCTTATCATTTCGAAATGAATGAATTTTCATGAATTTTTTCAACTAAACCAATTTCTATCGTTAGTCATAGATAGTCTCGCAGACTACACAATATACATAAATTAGAACTGTCCTACCGTCACAACTGATTCCTGAGTAGTGTTGTAAGAAACTCGAGTCCTAAGTCTTACTATAAAAAGACTTGAGTTCTGTCTGAAGACTCCGAGTTCTTTTTATCCGACTTCAAAATAGGATTCTCAAGTTTTCTTAAATATATTTGTTACCTTTGAACTCCGAAATTTATAAACTGATTTGGAAAAATATTTTTTTGTTGCAAGGGTTTACTTTCAGATTGGTCCCATAGAAAATTCTTCAAAATCAGTTTAGTAGATTAGCTTTAAAATCAAAATAACTGGAAAATTATAATTGTGTATTTTACTAATTCGGTGGTTTGTTTTTTAAATTTATAATTATGAAGAGCTCAAGTCCTTTTGAATTTGAGCCATTATAGGAAGACTCGAGTCTTGTCAAGGAAGCCGAAACAAAGTATTTTCAAAAGAACTGGTATTTTTAGAATCCTTGTAATATCATAATACGGGTAGAGCTATAAAGAGCAAGTACGGTCAAAGATTTTTCATCGTTGAAGTAGGTATAGAGTTTTAGCCGGAACGCTGAAAAACATGATGAACAAACCACTTTATATTTTTTTTATTTGTAATTTCATGGATTATGTATTTAATTCTGAGCTGATTTTATTATTTTATTCTTATAACTTTTATTACATATATCAAGTATAAAACTCATGACTCGGTCAGGTCAAAGAACTCATAGGACTCAAACAACTCAGGGGACTCAAAGGAGTCCAAAGGACTCGGATAGAACCCAAAAGACACGAGACTCACGAGACTTATTATTCTCGACTCTTACGAAAATACTAGTCTCGAAATTTAGACTAAAAAGACTAGTCTTTTACAACACTATTCGTGAGATTGCCAAGCGTGTTAGTGTTACGCATGTGTGTTCTATCTCAAACAACTATACCCTCCATTTTCTGCCGTTAAAGTATTCCCTGTCCAGTAGTAACTGGATCGTACCTACTGTATTTTCATTTGGAATTCAGCCAGATGAAGGTATTTTTTAGATAATATCCTAAATTGCTTTGTCCAATGAGATTGCATTTATATAAAAACACTTGAGCGTACATGATATATATATCAAAGCAATGCTATTTAGCAGTAAAGCAAAGTAATGCATTTTGGATCTTGTTTTCCGTACAGGCACTTTATTTTTATTACTGACAGTTATTCCATTCAAATATTCCGCATGCACTGGCATGCACCTGAATGATATCGGTGGGAGCACAGAGTACATAATACGCTTTACAGTTTAGAGCACAAAAAAGAGAAGTAAATAAAACAAAAATGAGAAGGAAAATCTGTAACCAGGCGTATGAGTGAACCTTGATTGAATATTCTTATTTAGATCAACGCGTCGAACTCCGCATCACAGTTGCTAACTGATTTCGAATGACTGACGTTTCGTTTATATGGGTGCAACTACAACACATTTCTTACAAAAATGCCATGACAGCCGTTCTAATACAAACAAAAAAAACTTTTCTTGGTTAAGGCTGCGTATAAGGCAAGAAAAAATTCTGATTTCACCCGCGCGTCTCGCATCACCCGCATTAGTGTGAAACACAACCACGGCAGCGCGGCAGTCGCGCGCAGCTAAAGTGTACACAACTCGCGCACTCGACCTTGTAAAGCGGCAAGGAGCAATAACACACAGGATAAGCATAGTGTTGGTGTACTTGGTGTTTTGGCGATTAGCTGAGTCGGCGGCGCGCAAAACCGTAAATTGTTTATTTTACTTTTCAAAATTGTATTTGTTATTTATTTTTAGGTTTTCTACAATATAAAAATAATAAAGTATATAAATTAAATTAATATAACCTAAATAAATTCTCTAATTAAAATATTACGCTGGAGACAGTTTCAGAAAGCTAAACATTAAACTAAACATTAAACTAAACTAAACTGAACTATGCTATGCTATGCTTTGCTAGGTTGAACTTGCCGGGATAAGACCAAAAAACCCAAAAACCTCGTGGCACGGGGTACCCGATCCCGGGTCATACCTCCTAAACCAGACCTTTACCCCAAAAAAAAAATTACAAAAAAATATTTAGATTTTTACTTTTGAAATCAGTGAGAAATACATTTAAATATAAATAAAGAGGGGTGAAAACCACCCCCTACCACGCCCAAATTTTGGCTCGAGTTAGTAAAGCTCATTTTAAATTTTAGTAATTTTTTTGCAGATTTTTTAGGGCTGTATTTTAGGAAATATAACTAGTTCTAGTTTTTAGTTTATATTATAGTCTAAGTTAGGTCTTAATATTTTGACGACCTGAAATACCCGGCTCCTCAAACATTTTGTCCCAGGTCAATCCAGGCAAGAATAGTTAGCTTCACTGGCTATCCAACGATAGGTCATATAGTATTTTAAGACTCGTAGGTACATAGTAACTTGAGTTACTAAGTAGCGAGGCGGACCCTAAATACCCGATTTTTTGAAGGTCCATAACTTTGGACACAAAGGTCCAATCAAAAATCTGACGTCATAGGCATAATTTTTTCTGGCAGACGAAGACGTTAAACTCAAAAACTCGGATTTAAGACCTAACCCTAAGGACCCCAAATTGGGTTTGAAATTACGTAACCGGAATTTCATGTTAAAAATAACAAAAATTTTCAACACAAAAAATTCAGTGGTGTAATAAATAGACTATAAATTATTTTTTTGGCTTTCTACTCTCACAATTTCAGGAAATAAATATTATAAAAAAAAAATGTGTTTATTTAGTTGGTAGGCATAAATAATAATAAAATAGAAACACAGTAAACACACGTGTGTAGAAAATAAAAAGATGCGTCTGATAAGCCCAAATTCGGCTATTTTTGTGCAAAGGATGCCTTTCAAAATATTAAAGCGCAAAAATCCGGAAAATTTTCGTAATTTTTTTCAAAAACCATCGATTATCTCAGAAACAGTACGTATGAGGTCATTTTTGTAAAAAAATTGGAAATCGGATGTCAATCCGGACTTTAGTTTATAACATTTCCTGAAACTTCCACCCACCCCCCACATCCCAATTTTTTCAAAAATTTCGGAGCGTCGGAGACAAATTCTGACCGGATTTTGTGTATAGATCAAGACTTGGTCTTCTTACCCGGACCCCCCCTCACCAAAATCCCACGCACTACCCCAAAATTTTAAAAATTGTAGAAACTTTACCGGATCGTTCCACATGCCATCAGTAGCCCACGGACATACCCCCGCCCGCCTTCAAACAACTTCCGTAAATGCATGCTATGCTATTCTATGCTATGCTATGCTATGCTATGCTATGCTATGCTATGCTTTGCTATGCTATGCTATGCTATGCTATGCTATGCTATGCTATGCTATGCTATGCTATGCTATGCTATGTTATGCTATGCTATGCTATGCTATGCTATGCTATGCTATGCTATGCTATGCTATGCTATGCTATGCTATGCTATGCTATGCTATGCTATGCTATGCTATGCTATGCTATGCTATGCTTTGCTATGCTATGCTATGCTATGCTATGCTATGCTATGCTATCCTATGCTATGCTATACTATACTATACTTTACTAAGCTATGCTATGCTATGCTATGCTATACTATACTATAACATACTAAACTATACTATACCACACCACACCACACCACACCACACCACACCACACCACACCACACCACACCACACCACACCACACCACACCACACCACACCACACCACACCACACCACACCACACCACACCACACCACACCACACCACACCACACCACACCACACCACACCACACCACACCACACCACACCACACCACACCACACCACACCACACCACACCACACCACACCACACCACACCACACCACACCACACCACACCACACCATACTATACTATACTATACTATACTTTGATATACTAAGCTATGCTATGCTATGCTATACTATACTATACCATACCATACTATACTATACTATACTATACTAAAATAAACGAAACACGCGAAACAAAACTCGAAACGAAATGAAATACTAAACGAAACACGCGAATGCCCGTTGGTCCAGTTGGTTGTGAACCTACTTTCTGAGCTTGGAGGCGTGGGTTCGATTCCCACCTAGGACAAACAGTTATGTGATGAACGTTTGTGTTTGTTCTATACCTGGTTGTTAATAACTATAATCTATTTAAGTATATATGAATTATTTAATTAAATTTCATTTAATTTATGAAATTATTAATTAAAAAAAAAAAATTGTTAATTATTATTATGTTTTTTTATTCAACAAAAATTATATTTTACTTAATAATTTTGATTTTTAGTAGTCTTTCTGACTGTCTCTCTCTCTCTCTTTCTCTCTCCACACGAAACACTTAGACTCTTGTAACTATATTACCGAGCGTACATAATAATAGATGCCCTAATGATAGATGGCCTAGTCGTATCCATAATTATTAATACCTGTAATTTTTTCATAGTAGCTTTACCTAGTCTGTGCTCTAGGTCATTGGCAACACTTGGTTGCCGCATCAAATGGTCGCGTTCGAGCCATAGATTTTTTATGTTATCCATTGTTTGAAAATACAGTAGGTGTTGATATAATCGCACTCGGAAGATAAATCTAGGCGAATAGCAAGCGCGTGCGTCCTTCCCCGTTGGAGCATAGTGCGGTACTGAGGTGGAACGGAGCATGTTTCGCCATTTAGATGCAAAGCGCAACAGAATAAGGTTGAATATCGGACTTGCCGTTTGACCGAATAGTTGCTTAGAACTAAAGGACGTAAGTCTCAAATCGAATATAATTTATTATGAGATTACTAATTAATCTAGGTAAATTTTGTCTTAGCACTGGAAAACAAACTATATTTTCCTTCGATGAGTATTTATTTTAGATATGTGACTGAAGTTCTATCCAAGAAAAAATCAAAAAAATCAGCAAAAAGGCACCATTTTGAAAACAATAAAGTATCGAGTAAATATCTTGCTATTATGTTTCTGTCTTAGTGCCGGAAAGAAAATGAATTGAAAAATCACATATATTAATTATTACGTTGATAGGATATTTGGTTTAGTTAGAATATCATGGCAAATTAGCATAAAATTTCGGAGGCCCCCTCTTAAGAGACTGTGTTGTCGGAGAAGACAACCACATGTAATCTGAAATGAAATTTGAAAAGGTAGAATAAAATAGTTGCTTAGTTAAGCTTTAGGAAAGTTGCCCGTTTCCATTCTTACGACCATGTATGCTTCTTTATATGTATGTGTACCTATCATGTTCTGACAAATAAATAATTTGATTTGATTTTAAATCGCAAAAATACAAGCATCAAGTCTTCTAGGCAAGCGTGCTCCATTGTAGACCGCATCAGGCGAGTTGGCGGTGAAACGCAAGCCTATTACTAATTTTTTTTGAAGCGTTTGATTATTATGACAATCACTCAAAATATTATTTTTCTAGGTTTAAAAAAAACTTTGTTAGCCTGTGAAGACTACTGTGTAACAGACTATGAAGTTATTATAAAATTAAGAAAAATGAGTGTGAATCAACCTAGCCTTTCATTGTACGGATGACATAAAAATCTTCTTTCTTTTATTCAACTGAATGACAACACGAACAAGTAGTTCACCTGATGGCAAGTGTCACGTCTTTCTATTTATCTTTGCGCGACGCGCCTTTGGTAGGTACTAAGAAACAACTCTGAGGTCAGTACCTAAAATGAAAGATGCTACTGCTGCATCATACCTATGGCGCCGCGAATCGACTAAGAAGCAGATTGCCTAACCGTCAATGCCTAATTTTGTGATTGCCTAGATACCATTTAACAGTACTTTGTCTCCAATGCCTAATGCACATTATGCTTATTTTGTTAGACTGTTTTGTTGCACGTATTGTTTGAATGTTTTTTTTGTTTATTACTAAGATCACACTTTGACCAAAATAAACCGAATGGACGGGCCATAACCATTGAACTTGCTCAGTAAAAACGTGGCAAAATTATACTTCCACACCTACTTATAACTATGTACAGTACATTTGTTACAAAAAATAGATAGCGGTTTTTTGATGTGTATTTACACTTCGGGAAAGTACACGAAGGCATAATTTTGTCAGATGTTTCGTTATCGTGTAATAATAAACGCGTGTCGCACTTCCTATGGCTAGAGACCAACTGAAACGAAGTGAGCGCCGGCGCTCATTTTGTAATCTTCAAAAATGCACTTCTTCTGGGCCCGTCCATTCATTTTATTTTGGTCGAAGAGACCACAAACACTTAGCTAGACCGCACAGCTTGGGCTAACTCTACGCCGCCGCTCGTAAGGAACTGAATTTATAGATATTATGTGACGATCAAATGGTTTTTATGGGCGTTTATGTTGGAGTAACTTTCTCATCATTGTTCCCAGTGTCATTGTATCTTTGATGTAGGACATTTTACTTTTATCCCGGCCAAACAGGATACGAATACCTACCACTATAAATAATAGTATAAGTACAGAAGATTCACAACGATTCTACAATTTAATAAATAGAGAATCTCGTTACGTCGAGCACGCATAGCGAAATCAACCAAATAACTACAGGCGTGGTTTTCATGAATTACTTACGCTCTGACGGGCTCGACAGCTTTACCGGACTGGTTGGCGAAAGCAGAAAGCGTTGGACCTAACTTGTTTTCTGTTATGGGGCGTCTAGCTCAAGGGCACCTCGAAGGTACAAACGTCGGCTTGAGCCAACGCCGGGAGTGAGGGATCAGACTAATTCCCCTGGCACCCCAGAAGAGGTCTGCGTAGAGCCCTAACCGGTTGTAGAACTTGACAAATATAGACATGAAGCGCGCGTGCAGCCTTTTATCTATCAAATTAGTGAGCGCGAGAGCTTTTGTCCTGACCGTTACAGAATCGTTGTCACTTTTGCACTCATTATGTTAGATGTAAATTCTTAGGATTAGCTTAGCTTAGCTTAGGATTCTCAGTCAGACCGGCCTGTACCAATCAAAACCTGTACTAAACAAAACCACTACTAGACAGATAAGATATACTTTCTTCGCACCTTCAATGCGGAGACAATTAATACTTTATAAAGTATAAAAATATTTTTGGACTTCTTCAAAGAAAGTTTCCAACTCTAATATTCATGCTTACATAATTTATTTAGTATTATGCTCAAGTTTTGCTCGTTTCCAAGTTATCCGTTGAAAGAGGAAAGAGAAGTGCTCGCGTGTAACTTCATAAATATCGGCACATCGTAAAAAGCTTATCGCTGTGTAAGAGATAACATTTCGAGAAAGTGTGATGACTCCGAGAATTGTGGGTAAACAATCTCGTGTCAAACTAATGTTAAATACTGTTTCGACGATTCTTTTTAGTGTTCCGTACCCAAACCGTATCAATGGATCCCTATTACAAACTGCCGCGCCGTTTGTCCGAAGGCTTGTCTGTACCTTTTGAACAGTAATAAGTAGCCGGGTCAAATTTTCACAAATATGTTGTTATGTCGTATATCCAAATTAATAATGATAAAAAAGCCTCTTATGCAAACTCTAAAGTAAAAAATAATAATTACAAAGGCTCGCGCTAAATTGTATAAAAAAAAAACAAATATTTTTGGTGAATACATGCCACAGATAATTATATTGTCGTGTTACGGTATGGACCCGGGTATATCCTAAAACTGCGACTAGATCCACCGAAAGATGGGCAGCAGCGTCCTATTAGTACACGGTGAATGTACTGCGATCCCCAAGCTGCCTGCCAAGCGTGGAGAAGACATGGCAACAATCCTCTTAAGAGGGAGGCCTTTGTTCAGCAGTGGATGTTTAATGGCAGCTGATGTGTTACCGAACCTTCGGTGCGCGAGTCCGACTCCCAGTTGGCAGGTTTTTACGTTTATGATATTGAAGCGCTTGTAAGAGCTAGAGTTATACACCTATAAATACCTAATGGCCTTTGTTGTTTGTAGTGGTAGGGCTTCATAGTAGCCATTTCTGCCAGAAATAGAAGTGATAAATGTCTATAATTCTGTCCCATAATAGATGTGGTAGTATTTTAAACAACTGTCCTTAGCAATGAAACGTATTTGCGCATACGTACATGTTTAGACGTATCTGTAAAAAAATATGCTTTTGACCGTCAACTCGCCTGATGTTAAGCGCTGATGCGGTCTACGATGGAGCACCTTTGATGAATGGACCTTTGCCTAAAAGAAACCGATTCACTCGTGATTTGAAGACACCCAGATTGTAACTATCGGGGAACACCCGAAAAATTTAATGGAAGCGAAAACCCATAGTTTTCGGAATATCAACCATAAAGTAGTGTCGATTTTTCGTGCACCCCTGGCTGTCCGAAAGAAAAATGGGCAGGAGGGAATTAAATCATGCAAACTCTATAAAAAGAGTAGTCATGCATTATAAGAGGTAGACCTAGAGAACTAATATAACAAAATAAAACAAAAAAGAAAAACTTTTTAAGTTTACGCAATTTACAAGTTGCAAATTGAGTGAAAATTAGGCGTTGAGAGAAGCCCTTAAACATTAAACAAACAATGTTCTAATTATAACCAATGGAGTTAACTTAACAACCAGTGTAAGTGAAATAAGAAAAACTGATCTGAATTTACAGCTCAAAAGGAAAATGCAAAAAGTTCTGAGCAACTCAGTGCATAATAATGATGCACTGAATATGCATTACACTATTAAGTATACAAAGATACGAGAACCTGCCTCGGTTGTGAGCTCAGATCAGACAAACATGGGAGATATGGTAAGATGCGTGGCGAGTGCGAACATTTGATGCGAGTTTCCTCGCTGTGTAGACAGACGGCTTCGCCACCCTTTTTTGCTTATGGACTATTAGTTTATTGGTATTGCTGCAAGTTTCTTAGGGTGTATATGTGTGAGAAACATGAATAAATGTGCCGTTACACTTTTTGCTTATGTTATAGTGAAAAAGTGCAAGAATCACGGAGGTATTAGAACGCGATCAATGACTGTACTAAGGCACATCTCCATTGTTTGTCTGATCTGAAGTTGTGAGTTTAGGTGGTAATTTAAATTGCCCATTTAATGTATTGAAACTTTACTATTTTATATTTTGTCTAAAACAGTTACCTATTATCTACGCCCAGCGATTTACCCACGCGGATATTCCTTCACGCACGAACCATATTTTTTTCCGGGATAAAAAGTATTCCAATTTCACTCTCCGACCAGCAGACTATCTCTATTCAAAAATCACGTCTATCCGTTGCTCTATTGCTTTGTGGAAAAGGAACAAAAAAACAAACACACTTTCGCATTTATAATACTACGAGCAGTATGATTACTTATTTGTAAAATAGTGCAAAGCCTACGACGTGTTATTTTACTTTGCTCAATTTACTTAGAAAACTGAAAATATTTAGGTAAAGCTAACCACGCACGTACTACTTTAAAATGTTAGTTCGAGCCGAGAGTTTGCGAACTTTATAATTCCGAGGTCTTCTTAAAAGTTGAAGAAACGGGCATGCGGCTGTTTGATAGTCGGGGAGCTGCGGCTAGACTGTATGCCGAGTGTCATGTAGGGCGGCATCTGGAATACACGGCCTGAGGAAATTACATGTTTACGCAAACTGCCTTCTCGCAAATGTGTTGGCTTCACAGTTAACGACAACCGGCACAAACACTGCCATATTCGAAGGAAGCGTCGGTGATTTCAAAAACGGTTTGTGGAAGTTTCGGTACACATAAACCTCCATAACGGTTGTGGAAGTTTCAGTATACATAAACTTATCTAAAAGTAGAATTCCAGTAAAAATAATTTAAAAAATCGTCACGCGAAGTGATGGACAGATTCGGAGTTTTCCCAAAACCACAGAACAACTACTGCGAAAAAGCAGTGATTTAATTTGCGGACACACAAACGCCTACGCGTCGTTTGTTTGCTAAACGGACTGAAAGCTTTGTTCCACGCAAACAAGGCTAAAACGAGCGCCGGAATCGTTTGTTTCGAGGCATCCAAACATGCGTTCTACAGCTACAGATAGATCCTTGCTGGCCCGCGCGTCAATCACCTTTAAATTTGTCATAATCTCTGTAGGTAGTTTCCTTACTGGTAGTTGCGACTGTGTCGTGCCTTTCACAGTAACCCAGAGCCTTGCCAGAAGGAAGCGCAATAGCCCTTGGCAAACAACCTCAAACATGTACATTTTAAGGACGTTATCCGTCAACTGATAAAAATAAGCTAACTTTCGGTACATATTCCAACGAATCTGTAATATTTAGTCATATGGTATTACTATCTATAGATAGAAAACTCTTTTTGTACAATATCTACGCAAAAAAAATACTTAAAATTATTATAAATAATTAATTAGAAATATTTTTCGTAGCCTCTTACCACAAAAGTTACGAAAACTAGTCGTGTTTCGGAACATATATCTCAAAAACTATATGTTTTTATTCAATAAAAAAAATACACTCCATTATTACGTATATTATTAAACAAAAGTATGCAAAAAAAAGTTCAATTATGTTTCAAATAGGCATAGGAAAAATAAAATAGTTTTACTAATGTTTTCTAATATTTTGCTAGAACCGACAAGGCTTAAACTATGCGCAATAAGGTTTGTTTTCCTTTGATTATTTTTGTCTGATTTTGTCTACGATTTGAAACGGCGTCTCAGTCAGCGCTCGGGCGCCGTCGAAAGCAGACCTACGCCGCTTGACACCAGCACCTCAAAGTAAAAAACATCGCTGTATGGACACGGAAAATTTTAAAAAACGATCTCGATCCCTGATCACTGCGTAAGAATAGGGTAAGAGCAATTAATTGTATTGTAGGTAATAAGTAGGTATTACTATTATTTTTGACTTGACTGGACTGACTATTGGTGGATTTTGGAGTGGACTTTGGATGCTGAAGCGACGGATTCTCTAGTTGCACACGTCTGCAGCTAGAGCTTGGATTTTGTGATGAGAACACTCCGAGTGACTGAACTGATGTGATTAGATTTCGGAGACTGCTACTGGAATTGCTAGACGAATAGAGCTAGAAGTGTCGAGTTTGGGCTCGTTTCATTTGTCGTGATGAGATCTTCTAACAGGAATATTTTGACTGACCTGATCGAGGACTTCGGAGACTGCAACTGGAACTGCTAGACGGATAGAGCTAGAAGTGTCGAGTTTTGGGCTCGTTTCATTTGTCGTGATGAGATCTTCTTAGAGGAATATTTTGACTGACCTGATCGAGGACTTCGGAGACTGCTACTGGAACTGCTAGACGGATAGAGCTAGAAGTGTCGAAATTGGGCTCGTTTCATTTGTCGTGATGAGATCTTCTTACAGGAATATTTTGATTGACCTGATCGAGGACTTCGGAGACTGCTACTGGAACTGCTAGACGGATAGAGCTAGAAGTGTCGAGTTTGGGCTCGTTTCATTTGTCGTGATGAGATCTTCTTACAGGAATATTTTGACTGACCTGATCGAGGACTTCGGAGACTGCTACTGGAACTGCTAGACGGATAGAGCTAGAAGTGTCGAGTTTGGGCTCGTTTCATTTGTCGTGATGAGATCTTCTTAGAGGAATATTTTGACTGACCTGATCGAGGACTTCGGAGACTGCTACTGGAACTGCTAGACGGATAGAGCTAGAAGTGTCGAGTTTGGGCTCGTTTCATTTGTCGTGATGAGATCTTCTTACAGGAATATTTTGACTGACCTGATCGAGGACTTCGGAGACTGCTACTGGAACTGCTAGACGGATAGAGCTAGAAGTGTCGAGTTTGGGCTCGTTTCATTTGTCGTGATGAGATCTTCTTACAGAAATATTTTGACTGACCTGATCGAGGACTTCGGAGACTGCTACTGGAACTGCTAGACGGATAGAGCTAGAAGTGTCGAGTTTGGGCTCGTTTCATTTGTCGTGATGAGATCTTCTTACAGGAATATTTTGACTGACCTGATCGAGGACTTCGGAGACTGCTACTGGAACTGCTAGACGGATAGAGCTAGAAGTGTCGAGTTTGGGCTCGTTTCATTTGTCGTGATGAGATCTTCTTACAGGAATATTTTGACTGACCTGATCGAGGACTTCGGAGACTGCTACTGGAACTGCTAGACGGATAGAGCTAGAAGTGTCGAAATTGGGCTCGTTTCATTTGTCGTGATGAGATCTTCTTACAGGAATATTTTGACTGACCTGATCGAGGACTTCGGAGACTGCTACTGGAACTGCTAGACGGATAGAGCTAGAAGTGTCGAAATTGGGCTCGTTTCATTTGTCGTGATGAGATCTTCTTACAGGAATATTTTGATTGACCTGATCGAGGACTTCGGAGACTGCTACTGGAACTGCTAGACGGATAGAGCTAGAAGTGTCGAGTTTGGGCTCGTTTCATTTGTCGTGATGAGATCTTCTTACAGGAATATTTTGACTGACCTGATCGAGGACTTCGGAGACTGCTACTGGAACTGCTAGACGGATAGAGCTAGAAGTGTCGAGTTTGGCCTCGTTTCATTTGTCGTGATGAGATCTTTTTCCAGGAAAATTTTGACTGCGCACCAATCTGCGCACCAACCTGCGCATCAAGTGCGCACCAACCTGCGCATCATCTGCGCATCTAGTGCACATCAAGTGCGCACCAACCTGCACATCAAGTGCGCACCAACCTGCGCATCAAGTGCGCACCAACCTGCGCATCATCTGCGCATCAAGTGCGCACCAACCTGCGCATCAACTGCGCATCAAGTGCGCATCAAGTGCGCACCAACCTGCGTATCAAGTGCGCATCAAGTGCGCACCAACCTGCGCATCAATTACGCACCAACCTGCGCATCAAGTGCGCATCAAGTGCGCACCAACCTGCGCATCAAGTGCACATCGAGTGCGCACCAACCTGCGTATCATCTGTGCATCAAGTGCGCAAGTGCGCACCAACCTGCGCATCAACTGCGCATCATGTGCGCACCAACCTGCGCATCGTCTGCGCATTAAGTGCGCACCAACCACGCATCATCTACGCATCAAGTGCGCACCAACCTGCGCAACAAGTGCACATCGAGTGCGCACCAACCTGTGTATCATCTGCGCATCAAGTGCGCACCAACCTGCGCATCAACTGCGCATCATGTGCGCACCAACCTGCGCATCATCTGCGCATCAAGTGCGCACCAACCGCGCATCATCTGCGCATCAAGTGCGCACCAATCTGCGCATCAACTACGCATCAAGTGCGCACCAACCAGCGCATCATCTGCGCATCAAGTGCGCACCAACCTGTGCATCAAGTGCGCACCAACTGCGCACCGATTGCGCACCAAAACTGCGCACCAACTTGCGCACCAACTGCACACCGATTGTGCACCAAAACTGCGCACCAACTGCGCACCAAGACTGCGCACCATGACTGACCACTAAGACTGCGCACCGCACCGCACTAGCTCTATCCATCTAGCAGTTCCAGTAGCAGTCTTTGAAGTCCTCGATCAGGTCAGTCAAAATATTCCTGTAAGAAGATCTCATCACGACAAATGAAACGAGCCCAAACTCGACACTTCTAGCTCTATCCGTCTAGCAGTTCCAGTAGCAGTCTCCGAAGTCCTCGATCAGGTCAGTCAAAATATTCCTGTAAGAAGATCTCATCACGACAAATGAAACGAGCCCAAACTCGACACTTCTAGCTCTATCCGTCTAGCAGTTCCAGTAGCAGTCTCCGAAGTCCTCGATCAGGTCAGTCAAAATATTCCTGTAAGAAGATCTCATCACGACAAATGAAACGAGCCCAAACTCGACACTTCTAGCTCTATCCGTCTAGCAGTTCCAGTAGCAGTCTCCGAAGTCCTCGATCAGGTCAATCAAAATATTCCTGTAAGAAGATCTCATCACGACAAATGAAACGAGCCCAATTTCAACACTTCTAGCTCTATCCGTCTAGCAGTTCCAGTAGCAGTCTCCGAAGTCCTCGATCAGGTCAGTCAAAATATTCCTGTAAGAAGATCTCATCACGACAAATGAAACGAGCCCAAACTCGACACTTCTAGCTCTATCCGTCTAGCAGTTCCAGTAGCAGTCTCCGAAGTCCTCGATCAGGTCAGTCAGAATATTTCTGTAAGAAGATCTCATCACGACAAATGAAACGAGCCCAAACTCGACACTTCTAGCTCTATCCGTCTAGCAGTTCCAGTAGCAGTCTCCGAAGTCCTCGATCAGGTCAGTCAAAATATTCCTGTAAGAAGATCTCATCACGACAAATGAAACGAGCCCAAACTCGACACTTCTAGCTCTATCCGTCTAGCAGTTCCAGTAGCAGTCTCCAAAGTCCTCGATCAGGTCAGTCAAAATATTCCTGTAAGAAGATCTCATCACGACAAATGAAACGAGCCCAAACTCGACACTTCTAGCTCTATCCGTCTAGCAGTTCCAGTAGCAGTCTCCGAAGTCCTCGATCAGGTCAGTCAAAATATTCCTGTAAGAAGATCTCATCACGACAAATGAAACGAGCCCAAACTCGACACTTCTAGCTCTATCCGTCTAGCAGTTCCAGTAGCAGTCTCCAAAGTCCTCGATCAGGTCAGTCAAAATATTTCTGGAGGCAGATCTCATCATGACTAAGGAAACGAGCCCAAACACGACACATTTTCACACGGGTATAGATTATAGCCTATGTCACCCGGGGATAGTGTAGCTTCCCGTCAGTGAAAGAATTTTTCATATCGGTTCAGTAGCTTTGGTGCCTATTCAATGCAAACAAACAAACAAAGAAACATACAATAAAAGTTTAAAAATATATTTTAATAAATAATTAAAACTATCAAAATGGTTTTATTGACTCGTGTTTGTTCTCCGTCGTCCCGTCGCTGTGTGCGTCTGGGCCGTGCGCGTGTAGTAGTACGACTTTAGTACCTACGCATTATGCAAAGGGACCCTTAAACCGACGCCACGACGAATGGCGCCGAATAATTTATAAACTAGTCGACGTAAAGGGACAAATGTAATGAATAAGAATAACTCACTTTGAACGTAGCCACGGAATGTCAAGGATTCAAAGCAACAATAACAGACCGTAGTAAATAGCATAGTTTACGGTAATGAGAACTAAATTATCTACAGTTATATTTTAAAGAAATTTAAATAAGTCTCACCTTGCGAATACAAAGTGAACAATAGCGTATTGTAGAGAAATGAATGGACTGATTTAAGGCTCAACTTTTAGCAATTTTTGTCATTCTAGTTTTAGTTTGTCTACTTCCATGGTTATACGGAGTGTAAGGGGAACACTCTCGAAGCCAAAAGAAGGTAATTGTACTCATCATTATGAACAACTTTTACTATGAGACCAGCCATGAAATCGCGAATAAAATATCAGCTGTTCTATAGAAAACGGTCATTGACACTGTCTCGACAAAATGTATAGAACAGCTGATATTTTTTTCGCGATTTCAGGGTTGGTCCCATAGTAAAAGTTGTTCATAATGATGAGTACAATTACCTTCTTTTAGCTTCGAGAGTGTTCCCCTTACACCCTGTATAGCATAAAATTATAAAAATGTTATCATATCTAGAATTTAATATTTTATCTAAAAAACCGTAAAGACCGAACTGAAATTACTGAAACACGAATAAGGAAATTTAGCTCGATACAAAAAAAAAAATAAGTTACTGGTTTGAGCTTTTCTCCCTGTTTTTTTGGATTCATTCAAATACCTATTAACTAAATGTTGTCTAGAATATCTTAATATACATATTTAGTAATTATATGAAGGGAACCGTAAAGGTACATAATAATTATTACTTTACAGCTATTACTTTTCGAAAAATATGAGAATACCATAAAAATTAAAATGACGAATCGCACGGCTCTGTGTAAGCGCCATAGTTTTACTCCACTAAATGCAACTTTATGGTGGTTTCAAGCGTTGCTTGAAAGTAGGAAAACCTTGCCTTAATACGAGTTTGTATGGCAAACAAGTACTTACTCAAAAAGTCTTTGTGAACGAAAAATATATAGCTTGACTTGACGCCGATATCAAAAATATGTTCCCCATAACTCGGAAATATGTTGATGCTACCTCAAAAGTGCTACATTTCCATACAAATTGCCTCGCGAATTTTCGGGGAAGTCGTAAAAAATGATGTTATGATCGAACCTTTCGTAATCTCTCAGGGTTGAGATTTCAAACAACAAGTAGGTGTAAGATAAATCATGTGATAGTCTAGGTTTGCATTACACGTATGTTCCAATATAACTTCGTGTACTTTGAAACTCTCCCATTCATTTTCACATCTCTTATTTGCAATTCGATAACCAAAGGCATTTTTTATGACGTAATAAAATTTAAGGGGAATGGGAACTAGGACTACCATATCTTATTCTTCCTATAATTTATCTAAACTGTACCTAAATTTTTACTGTTATATATAATTAAATGTAAAAGAAAAAAAGGGTGGTCAAAAATTTACTAAAAACAACAAAGAAAATAAAAGGGGGTCAAAATCCTTTGCGTGGTTTATGAGGAGTTAGGGGTTATACAGACAGGCAGACAGACAGGCACACAGGCAGTCGCGGAACCGACCTTATGCTGTGTATATTTACGTAAAGAAGGGATAGAGATAGAGAAGAGATGATAAAAGAAGGCAATTTAACGATTTACTTTGACTTTACTTTGCTAAGACTGACGGATGTCAAATCTTTTAAATTGGCCCTACTTTAAAAGTAGTAAATGTAACGCAAGTTGTCAGTTGACCTTTAAATCAAACATACCTTGAGTGTTTGCAAACAGCGGAACTACATTTCCCTGTAGTTGTCGAGTGTTGTTACTGTGTTTGGATGCTAGTCAGATTTTATTAATTAGAGTCGTGTACGATGTCTAAAGCTTAGATCAGGCATGTATATTTGTCAAAGGTCTAAAGTTGTTAAAAGTGCTTCTCGCGAAATAATACTGTTAGTAATTTATACGCGATGACAGCGCCGCCTCTGGTCTTATACGCTTCTTATAATGAAAAGCACACACATTAAAACATTCGTAGTAAAGTCTAAAATATATATATACTAGCGACCCGCCCACCCGGCTTCGCAAGGGTGTAATTTACGTGCGAAGCCGGGGCGGGTCACTAGTTATATATATAAACCTTCCGTGAAAATGTATCTAACTGATGGTGAAAACCGCATCAAAATCCATTGTGTGATTTAGGAGGCGATAGCGGCCATACAGACATACAGACGCGGAAAGCGACTTTAATTTATACTATGTAGAGATAGAGAAGAGATATGTATGTGTATCAGTCTCTGGCAGCCATATTACAAGCTTTGCTTAGTTTAGGGTCAGGTGACCGAGTGTGCAAAAATGTCCCGAATATTTATTTATTATTTTAACTGAACAATTTTATATGTATCGACAGCATAAGACAGACTGATAAACTACAGTCTACTGAGATAGCCTTAGAGAAATGTAAGGACCCAAAACAATTAAGCGAAATACTCAAATTACCACCGAAATAACACGAATGTTCAGTACAACTTCGTAAGTATTACGAAAGCTACAGAGTGATTTATGCATTTCCGTCTGTATGTACTGGATATAAATCTTTGGAACTTTGATTACTCGACCTAATTATATTCTTACAAAATCGTTGCTGGAGTCTGTACTGTGTTTATCATCGAGTGACCTGGATATCTTTGACCAGATGAGGAACTTGTATGTATGCGCTTAGGGTTGTCTCACTTTCTTTATCTCCCTCCTGTGTGGATTTTATGGGTTTTTAAATGTACAGGGTTGGGTTGCCGAAGCTGAGGAAACTGGAATATAAATCCACAATAATAAATCTGAGAAATACCAACGGTTCGGAATGAAATATGAAATGACATATACATTTATGTTAGCATACCAATTTCCGAGGAACTCCTGTCTAGTTCTCGAAGTGACGGTAACTTGGCAACCCTATACTTCAGTGGTGCATGTTTTAATTTTAAGAGATACTGTAAACAGATTGTCGAGCGGGTTGTTAGAGGCGCATGTCGGTGCATCCGGCTGCTTGCCTTTATATCAGGTTAAAGCTACAAACACGATGAAATTACGTAAATATACTGCGCCAGTGCCAGCAGATTTCTTACTTTTACACATAATTTTACGTAATCGTATCTGTAATTAATATTAACAATACACCGAAGAGCTTGGATTTCTTAAAATTAATTGAAACTTCGTAGGTAGTCATTGTCAATGGATCCTTTTACTTTTTCATGTTAAAACTCATTCGACTGGATTGATTTCTGTATACAGCTTAAAATTTAATCCAAAGTTGTATTTAGAGTCATGCCTACTAAGAGTTATTTTAAATTTCATTGTAAATCTTTACGTCATTTAATATTTTTTGTATAATAATTAAATACAACTTATATAGGTACTCGTAAGCATCCATCCTGTTAAAACTCATTGCGTTTTCTGAGAGACACAGAATACTCGATTCCAACATTGTGGGAAACTGTTTAGGACTAACTTTTAATTGCCTTGTTTTTACTACCCTGGGACTTAGAATAACACCCGGCTACACAATGAACGCCTTTTTCTGCAGGTTGTTACTTTTTAAGTGGTTTAACGCAGTGCCGTTAATTCACACTGCCCCCGAGCTGGTAAACCAACCCTGAGCAGAATAGTCCAAACAGTAAACTTTTTGTTACAGATTTCCCGCGTGTAGAAGTTGGCCCTGAGAACCCCCTACGAGTTGAAATCGACGGGACTGCCACCATGGATTGCAAGGTCGATGCCAAACCTAAAGTGAACACGGTGCGGTGGACGCGAAACGGCAAGTTCATCTCGAGCTCGTTCTCCCACACGATACAAGGAGTGTCGGTCACGGACGCCGGGAAGTACACGTGCAGCGCGGACAACGGGCTCGGGCGCGCCGGCGAGAGGGACATGTACCTCGACGTGCTGTTCCCACCCACCGTCACCGTCGAGTCCAAGACCTACGAGGCCGAGGAGAACGGCATCGTCCAGATCAAGTGCAACGTCTCCGCCAATCCCGACCCCATCTCCATCGAATGGACCATGGAAGGAAAGCCGGACTTCCGCCAGAACGGAGACACACTCACGCTATCAAGGGTGAACGCGGAAATGGCGGGCACTTATCTCTGTCGCGCGGTGAATGTGATCTCTTCGAGCAACGGCAAGCAAGTGGAGCGTGCCAGCAGCGCGTCAGTGGCGGTGCTGGTGCGGCACAAGCCGGGGCGCGCGTATATCCGGCCCGACCGACCAGTCGCGCAGGAAGGCACTGGCGTCACGCTAACGTGCAGCGCCAAGCCGCCGGGCTGGCCCGCGCCGCAGTTCCGGTGGTTCCGCGACATCGACCCCGCCGACGCTAAGCCTGCCGTACTCGCCACCGGCAGTACTTACACCATCCCGGGCGCGCACCTCGGCAGCGAGGGCATCTACCACTGCCAGGCCACTAACGAGCTCGGGCACGGTGACTTTGCCTCCGTCACGCTGGAGGTGCACCAGCCGCCGCGCTTTCAGACCAAGCTGCAGCCGCACGTGACGCAGCGTGCCGGTGAGATCGACTTCTCTGCCACGTGCAGTGCGCTCGGAAAACCTATGCCCAGCGTCAAGTGGTACAAAAATAACTCCGAGATCAAACCCGATACGAACATGTACGAGGTCCAGAATGAAGTCACCGAGGGCAGAAACGCCGTTTATAACGTTCAAAGTACGCTCAAATTCAACGGAAAGGCTAGACCGAGCAATAACGACCTGCTTCCGGAGGACCGCGGGATTTACTCGTGTATTATCGAAAACGAAGTCAAAAAGATCGAATCTACGATGCATCTGCGAATCGAACGTGAGTTTTTATATCTAAAATACTGCGGTAATAATTTCTTGGTAACCGACACCGGCAACTTTCACTTTGTTTTTTCTTTGCAGACGAACCCATTTCGATCAGGCAGCACAAAAAAGTGGCGTACGACGTGATGGAGATCGCGGACATCGTGTGCCGCGTGCAGGCGTACCCGAAGCCCGAGTTCCAGTGGTTCTACGGCTCCAACACGGCGCCGCTGCAGATGTCTTCCGACGGACACTACGAGATCAACACCACCACTGACAACAACGACTCCTACCTCAGCGTGCTGAGGATAAAGAACGTGAAGCCGCAAGACTACGGAGATTACTACTGCAAAGTAAAAAATTCGCTCGGGAGTATTCGGCCTCAGATTAGGTTGCAACCGAAGGGTGCGCCGGAGTCGCCGCGCTCGCTGGAGAGTCAGAAAGTGGGGGCGTCGTTTGTGACGTTGAAGTGGGAGGCCGGGTTCGACGGCGGGCTGTCCAACACCAAGTATTTCGTGCGGTACCGGCGCGTGGCGGGCCGGGGCGCCGTGGGCCAGCACTGTGCGCCCACGCGGGCACAAGACAACGACTGGATGGAGTACGACTGCGGCCGCGCCAACCCTTGCAACGTCACACGCCTCGATCAACACAACTCCTACACATTCAAGGTACAAACAACATTCTCAAATTGACTTTTTTTAAACATAAACTAGCTGCACCCCGCGGTTTCACCCGCGTAGCGATGAAAAATGATGATGATGATGATGATAAAAGTATCCTATGTCCGTCTCCTGGTTCTAAGCTACCTCCCCACCAATTTTCAGCGAAATCGGTTCAGCTTTTCTTCAGTTATAAATAGTGTAACTAACACGACTTTCTTTTATTTATATAGATAACATACTCAATGGCCTCAATGCATGTGGTTCATTAGGAACGGAGTTGACGTAAAATTTTCCTTTACGCCTGTCGTTCGGAAGAAAAGTTTCATTTAATTACACATACCACTAATTGAACGTCATGTTCATAATGTAGATAGCTTGTAAAATAAAGTAATTACCATGAAACGAAAAATCGTTCCAACGATCATATCAAAATAATATTTTCTCATCCATAAAATTTTATTACGTTTTATTCCAATATTCGAATTACGAGTTATTGTGTTAATACGGTATTAACTTATATTTCGTTTTTCTATTTTTTATCGCTACCGCTCAGCATCTGACATTTGTTTTCAAGGTAAATCATTCGGCTCGCGCCGTTTAATTATTTTTCGTTTTACTTTTGTGTTGTGTCGTGGCGTTTTCAATTACGCTTGAACAATCGAAGAAATAGGCCCTTTCAGAGCGATGCGTACAATTGCACTGCTTCTTGAAGACTACTCACTGACTAATCATTGAAACACCTATCAGAAATCTTCTAGAAAACTTGTCCCATTCACTATTTGTTTTACATACTCACTCTAGGATGAAGGATATAACTGAATTTGACATCGTAATGTCAAAGCCAGAAATGATCAAAAAAATACTAGAGTATGACCTACACTGAGACAAAATCTAATCTGTGAGAATTTCGGGTCCTTTTTGCTTACCTCAACCGCTTTGCAGATTGGTTTTCATTCGTTTATAACCATAGAAATCGAATACTATGCTCGGTCCAAGCATTTATTTGCTCTGACAGCTGCAATAACATTGTAAAAAGCCGAATATAATAATAAATGTAGTAACCGTCTCAATGCAAAAGTATCTATTTACGTTCAGGCGGTCATTTTGTAAAACCACTTCAATCTGTCAGACATGGGGACTTACGGGTATACGCCAACGTCAAGTCCAGTTATATCCTTCGTCCTTGGTACTCACCAAATCTACAGTCAATAGCACGCAATGCACAAACTCGAAGCAAGCATCGATCTGAACGGGATTTGGACCAGCCCACTAACTCTGCTCCAATACCTAGGTGAAAGCTGTAAACACGAAAGGGCAGAGCAACTTCTCCAACGAGATCTCTGTGACGACGAAGGTGGATAGCATCGCTCCCCCTGAGAGGGTCACTTATGACCCCAAGACTCGCGGGATCGCGTTCACTGCTCCTCCCACTTGCTTATCACTGGTGGCCGTGGCGGAAGGACTGGCCAGCGTTGCAGGAACTACAGGATGGCAGGTATGTACATAACTATAGTAACAATATAATCTTTATTTACTATAATGCACAACACATATTAAAGTAGCAGCGGCTCCAGCACGAGAGCAGCACTTGTATCGCAGGAACCAACAACAAGTTAACAATTTTGGTTTCATGGGCTGATAACCATTGTCTATTAATCAGATACTATACAGATATATTCTCACCAAATCATAACCATTCCAACTTCGTCAAAGCGATTCTCTAAAAGCCGGAATATATGAAACAAAAAGCGGAGGAAGTTGGTATCCTGATGATTCACACATCCCAGCAGAGTAGAGTCCATACCACCATACCCTTAGCAACCAATTCTCGCACATATTCATCTGATACGTATGTTCGTAATGGCTAAGTGCCAGCCCTGATGTCAGAGTTTTTGGACCCCTCCGAAAACCCCTGACAAGGCTCAAACGTGGAACCTACAATTTTACGTCGCATCTGACCCACGGTCGTGCTAAACTGTAAATGTCACTCACGATCACCCATCCAAAGACTGATCGGTTCTTCCGTTGCTGATCGGTTGTCAAAATTTACGGCACAAGCGCTAATTTGATTTAATTTGATTCATAATATGATTGGTTCCTCATGTGTGCCTAAAGTAAGTATTTTCTTAAAGACACTTTCATAGCTGGCAATAGTAAGTTTTTAATTAGGAGCGTGACGTAGATCGAACGAAAATATTGTTTCGAAAGTTACTGACTCATTACCTGGGCAGGCGGCGGGCGGCGTGCTGGCTGTATTTTTATTACAAGCATGCTGTTGCCTGCGACTTCGTACGCGTAGACATTCATTTAAAATTTTAACCCCCTTTTGGTCCTCTTAATTCGGCCCTTTCACAAAATCCTTTCTTAACGGACCTCTACATCCCATAAGGAAACTACCTGCCAAATTTCAACTTCGCAGGTCAAGTAGTTCGTGATGAGTGAGTGAATTTTGCTTTTATTTAAATTGATTTCTGAAGATCACCACCAATAATTAGATTAAAAAAACGCAATGCAATAGACGCAATATCACTAACCGATCTCTACCAAGAGACCTTTATTGTATTAGGTTAAACAAAGAAGGTCAACCTTACTTCGCTTTTTCATTGAATAGATTTGTTTCCGTCCTTAGGATACCCTTTCTAAAAGATTATATGCCTACATCAATTCAAATACTCAGAACTGTACTTTAGAAAATAACACAAATTGGGATTCTAACCTATTTCATCATTAATCAAACACCTATATTTATAACGCCATCGATAAATGCCAGTCTGCATAAACAGGGCTACTTATTACGGTACGGCACTAAACCGGAAGGCCATTGTAATCATAATTATGAACAACTTTTATAATGGTAAACCCTGAAATCGCAAAAAAACAGCTGTTCCATACATTTCGTAGAATGTTATTGATTGTTCTATGGGACTGAGAATAATTTATGGAAATTAAATGCTCTATGGAACGATATTTTTCGGTAAAAATAATGTTTTTTTATGGATTCGCTGATTTTTTATATCCCTTAACGACGTTTGAACACTTTGCAGTATCCGTGGTCTAGTGTCGTGGACTAGTGCAGTGAATAACTAGATAACGGATGTCTATAGAAAAGTTACGAAATTATTTCCAGGGAATCCAGGGGGGTTAGACAAATTAGACAAGAGCCACTTTCTGTTAGCGTTAACGCCTGCGGAAAGATTAAATTGTATGAAAATGACATTAGCTTGAGATAACATCTCTCATGCTAATATCATTGTCAATGTAATTTTCATAAAATTTCATCTTTCCGCAGGCGTTGACGCTAACAGAAAGTGGGTCTTGTCTAACCCCCCTTGCAGCTCTGCGCCGGGCTTGAGACTTTATTAATTTGATGACTGAATCACCCTTTATATTTTTTGGAAATCTTATATGTTTTAGTTGGTACTAGGTATATTTTTTATCTAATCAAGGACATTCCATATACACTGAATGTTCTGAACAAAGAAATAAAGCTATTAAAACAGTGGTAATAATTAGGCTGGTATAGTGACGGCCTATAACTCCTACTCATTCAATATTAAGAGGGGGCCTCCGAAATTTTATGCTAATTTGCCATGATATTCTAACTAAACCAAATATCCTATCAACGTATTATTTGATATATGTGATTTTTCAATTCATTTTCTTTCCGGCACTAAGACAGAAACATAATAGCAAAATATTTACTCGATACTTTATTGTTTTCAAAATGGTGCCTTTTTTATGATTTTTTTGATTTTTTCTTGTATAGAACTTCAGTCACATATCTAAAATAAATACTCATCGAAGGAAAATATAGTTTGTTTTCCAGTGCTAAGACAAAATTTACCTAGATTAATTAGTACTCTCATAATAAATTATATTCGATTTGAGACTTACGTCCTTTAGTTCTAAGCAACTATTCGGTCAAACGGCAAGTCCGATATTCAACCTTATTCTGTTGCGCTTTGTATCTAAATGGCGAAACACGCTCCGTTCAACCTCAGTACCGCACTATGCTCCAACGGGGAAGGACGCACGCGCTTGCTATTCGCCTAGATTTATCTTCCGAGTGCGATTATATCAACATCTACTGTATTTTCAAACAATGGATAACATAAAAAATATATGGCTCGAACGCGACCATTTGATGCGGCAACCAAGTGTTGCCAATGACCTAGAGCACAGACTAGGTAAAGCTACTATGAAAATATTACAGGTATTAATAATTATGGATACGAGTAGGCCCTACCTAACGCATCTATTATTATGTACGCTAGGTAATATAGTAATAAGAGTCTAAGTGTTTCGTGTGGAGAGAGAAAGAGAGAGAGAGACAGACGGAGAAAGCTGAGAGAGAGATAGAGAGAGAGAGACAGTCAGAAAGACTACTAAAATCAAAATTATTAAGTAAAATATAATTTTTGTTGAATAAAAAAAAAAAAAAAATTAACAAAAATTTTTTTTTTAAATTAATAATTTCATAAATTAAATTAAATTAAATAATTCATACATACTTAAATAGATTATAGTTATTAACAACCAGGTATAGGACAAACACAAACGTTCATCACATAACTGTTTGTCCTAGGTGGGAATCGAACCCACGCCTCCAAGCTCAGAAGGTAGGTTCACTACCAACTGGACCAACGGGCTTTCGCGTGTTTCGTTTATTTTAGTATAGTATAGTATAGCATAGCATAGCATATCATAGCATAGCATAGCATAGCATAGCATAGCATAGCATAGCTTAGTATAGGAAGTTATAGTATAGCATAGCATAGCATAGCATAGCATAGCATAGCATAGCATAGCATAGCATAGCATAGCATAGTATAGCATAGTATAGTATAGTATAGCAAAGTATAGTATAGTATACCAAAGTATAGTATAGTATAGCATAGCATAGCATAGTATAGTATAGCAAAGTATAGTATAGTATAGCAAAGTATAGTATAGTATAGTATAGTATAGTATAGCATAGCATAGCATAGCATAGCATAGCAAAGCTAGCATAGCATAGCATAGCATAGCATAGCATAGAATAGCTTAGCATAGCATAGCATAGCATAGCATAGCCTAGCATAGCATAGCATAGCATAGCTTAGTATAGCAAAATATAGTATAGTATAGTATAGTACAGTACAGTACGGTACAGTACAGTACCGTACAGTACAGTACAGTACAGTACCGTACAGTACAGTACAGAACAGTACAGTACAGTACAGTACAGTACAGTACAGTACAGTATAGTATAGTATAGTATAGTATAGTACAGTACAGTATAGTACAGTACAGTACAGTACAGTACAGTACAGTACAGTACAGTACAGTACAGTACAATACAGTACAGTACAGTACAGTACAGTACAGTCCGGTACAGTACAGTACAGTATAGTACAGTATAGTATAGTATAGTATAGTATAGTATAGTATAGTATAGTATAGTATAGTATAGTATAGTATAGTATAGTATAGTATAGTATAGTATAGTATAGTATAGTATAGTATAGTATAGTATAGTATAGTATAGTATAGTATAGTATAGTATAGTATAGTATAGTATAGTATAGTATAGTATAGTATAGTATAGTATAGTATAGTATAGTATAGTATAGTATAGTATAGTATAGTATAGTATAGTATAGTATAGTATAGTATAGTATAGTATAGTATAGTATAGTATAGTATAGTATAGTATAGTATAGTATAGCATAGCTTAGTATAGCAAAGTATAGTATAGTATAGTATAGTATAGCATAGTATAGTATAGCATAGTATAGTATAGCATAGCTTAGTATAGCAAAGTATAGTATAGCATAGTATAGTATAGCATAGCATAGTATAGCATAGTATAGTATAGCATGGTATAGTATAGCATAGTATAGTATAGTATAGTATAGTATAGCAAAGTATAGTATAGCATAGTATAGTATAGCATAGCATAGTATAGCATAGTATAGTATAGCATAGTATAGTATAGCATGGTATAGTATAGTATAGCATAGTATAGTATAGTATAGTATAGCAAAGTATAGTATAGCATAGTATAGTATAGCATAGCATAGTATAGCATAGTATAGTATAGCATAGTATAGTATAGCATGGTATAGTATAGTATAGTATAGTATAGTATAGTATAGTATAGTATAGTATAGTATAGTATAGTATAGTATAGTATAGTATAGTATAGTATAGTATAGTATAGTATAGTATAGTATAGTATAGTATAGTATAGTATAGTATAGTATAGTATAGTATAGTATAGTATAGTATAGTATAGTATAGTATAGTATAGTATAGTATAGTATAGTATAGTATAGTATAGTATAGTATAGTATAGTATAGTATAGTATAGTATAGTATAGTATAGTATAGTATAGTATAGTATAGTATAGTATAGTATAGTATAGTATAGTATAGCATAGTATAGCATAGTATAGCATAGTATAGTATAGTATAGTATAGTATAGTATAGTATAGCAAAGTATAGTATAGTATAGTATAGTATAGTATAGTATAGTATAGTATAGTATAGTATAGTATAGTATAGCAAAGTATAGTATAGTATAGTATAGTATAGTATAGTATAGTATAGTATAGTATAGTATAGTATAGTATAGTATAGTATAGTATAGTATAGTATAGTATAGTATAGTATAGTATAGTATAGTATAGTATAGTATAGTATAGTATAGTATAGTATAGTATAGTATAGTATAGTATAGTATAGCATAGCTTAGTATAGCAAAGTATAGTATAGTATAGCATAGTATAGCAAAGTATAGTATAGCATAGTATAGTATAGCATAGTATAGCATAGTATAGTATAGTATAGTATAGTATAGTATAGTATAGTATAGTATAGTATAGTATAGTATAGTATAGTATAGTATAGTATAGTATAGTATAGTATAGTATAGTATAGTATAGTATAGTATAGTATAGTATAGTATAGTATAGTATAGTATAGTATAGTATAGTATAGTATAGTATAGTATAGTATAGTATAGTATAGTATAGTATAGTATAGTATAGTATAGTATAGTATAGTATAGTATAGTATAGTATAGTATAGTATAGTATAGTATAGTATAGTATAGTATAGTATAGTATAGCTTAGTATAGCTTAGTATAGTATAGTATAGTATAGTATAGCTTAGTATAGCTTAGTATAGCAAAGTATAGTATAGTATAGTATAGTATAGTATAGTATAGTATAGTGTAGTGTAGTGTGGTGTGGTGTGGTGTGGTGTGGTGTGGTGTGGTGTGGTGTGGTGTGGTGTGGTGTGGTGTGGTGTGGTGTGGTGTGGTGTGGTGTGGTGTGGTGTGGTGTGGTGTGGTGTGGTGTGGTGTGGTGTGGTGTGGTATGGTATGGTATGGTCTAGTATGGTACGGTATGGCACAGCATGGCACAGCATGGCACAGCATGGCTTAGCATGGCATAACATGGCATAACATGGCATAGCATGGCTTAGCATAGCATAGCATAGCATAGCATAAAATAGCATAGCATAGCATAGCATAAAATAGCATAGCATGCATTTACGGAAGTTGTTTGAAGGCGGGCGGGGATATGTCCGTGGGCTACTGATGGCATGTGGAACGATCCAATAAAGTTTTCTAAAATTTTTAAAATTTTGGGGTAGTGTGTGGGATTTTGGTGAGGGGGGTCCGGGTAAGAAGACCAAGTCTTGATCTATACACAAAATCCGGTCAGAATTTGTCTCCGACGCTCCGAAATTTTTGAAAAAATTGGGAGGTGGGGGTGGGGAAGTTTCAGGAAATGTTATAAACTAAAGTCCGGATTGACATCCGATTTCTAATTTTTTTTTTTAAATGACCTCATACGTACTGTTTCTGAGATAATCGATGTTTTTTGAAAAAAAATACGAAAATTTTCCGGATTTTTGCGCTTTAATATTTTGAAAGGCATCCTTTGCACAAAAATAGCCGAATTTGGGCTTATCAGACGCGTCTTTTTATTTTCTACACACTTGTGTTTACTGTGTTTCTATTTTATTATTATTTATGCCTACCAACTAAATAAACACTATTTTTTTAAAATATTATTTATTTCCTGAAATTGTGAGAGTAGAAAGCCAAAAAAAAATTTATAGTCTATTTATTACACCACTGAATTTTTTGTGTTGAAAAATTTTGTTATTTTTAACATGAAATTCCGGTTACGTAATTTCAAACCCAATTTGGGGTCTTTAGGGTTAGGTCCTAAAGCCGAGTTTTTGAGTTTAACGTCTTTGTCTGCCAGAAAAAATGATGCCTATGACGTCAGATTTTTGATTGGACCTTTGTGTCCAAAGTTATGGACCTTCAAAAAATCGGGTATTTAGGGTCCGCCTCGCTACTTAGTAACTCAAGTTACTATGTACCTACGAGTCTTAAAATACTAAATGACCTATCGTTGGATAGCCAGTGAAGCTAACTATTCTTGCCTGGATTGACCTGGGACAAAATGTTTGAGGAGCCGGGTATTTCAGGTCGTCAAAATCTTAAGACCTAACTTAGACTATAATATAAACTAAAAACTAGAACTGGTTATATTTCCTAAACCACAGCCTTAAAAAATCTGCAAAAAATTTACTAAAATTTAAAATGAGCTTTACTACCTCGAGCCAAAATTTGGGCGTGGTAGGGGGTGGTTTTCACCCTTCTTTATTTCTATTTAAATTTATTTCTCACTGATTTCAAAAGTAGAAATCTAAATATTTTTTTGTAATTTTTTTTGTGTTAAAGGTCTGGTTTAGGAGATATGACCCGGGATCGGGTACCCCGTGCCACGAGGTTTTTGGGTTTTTTGGTCTTATCCCGGCAAGTTCAACCTAGCAAAGCATAGCATAGCATTGTTCAGTTTAGTTTAGTTTAGTTTAGTTTAATGTTTAGCTTTCTGAAACTGTCTCCAGCGTAATATTTTAATTAGAGAATTTATTTAGGTTATATCAATTTAATTTATATACTTTATTATTTTTATATTGTAGAAAACCTAAAAATAAATAACAAATACAATTTTGAAAAGTGAAATAAACAATTTACGGTTTTGCGCGCCGCGACCGAACTCAGCTAATCGCCAAAACACCAAGTGCACCAACACTATGCTTATCCTGTGTGTTATTGCTCCTTGCCGCTTTACAAGGTCGAGTGCGCGAGTTGTGTACACTTTAGCTGCGCGCGACTGCCGCGCTGCCGTGGTTGTGTTTCACACTAATGCGGGTGATGCGAGACGCGCGGGTGAAATCAGAAATTTTTCTTGCCTTATACCCAGCCTTAAGTCATCCATGACAAGTAATGTACATAATCACAGGTTACCTTACCCAGTGATTATTTACGGTGGCACTATTTTAAGTAGCGTTATTACATAATTTAAATATCTGTGACGTAGGTACATACACCCCGATTCAAGAGTCAAAACTAACAGACGTCACTAACACGTCTAAGTTGGTGTCAGAATAGCTATGGTCGTGAGAACCATTTTTCTTGACGTCATCAGTTTAAGTTATATTAGGAACAAGCAAAGTTTGGAACAAGCAGGGTATTAAAGTCCTTGGGAACAAGTCGTAACTCTGACAGCTGTAATAACATTTTAAAATGCTAAAAAAAGTCTTCAAAATCAAGGAAGATATGAGTATTTAAATATCTTACTAGACAAGATACCACAGTGCCTCAAGACGAGGGCCTTTGACCAGTGTGTGTTGCCAGTGATGACATATGGTACTGAGACGTGGTCCTTAACTGTTGGCCTTTTGGAAAAACTCAAAGTCACACAGCGGGCAATGGAGAGAGCTATGCTCGGTGTTTCTTTGCGCGATAGAATCCGAAACGTGGATATTCGCCAAAGAACCAGAGTCACCGACATACCTGTTAAAATTTGCAAGTTGAAGTGGCAATGGGCAGGCCACATCGCTCGAAGAACCGATAACCGATGGGGAAGAAAGGTCCTGGAGTGGATACCACGAACCGGAAGACGCAGCGTAGGGAGGCCTCCAACTAGGACTGACGACATTGTGAGAGTCGCGGGCATCCAATGGATGCAAAAGGCAGGCTGTCGTTCAGTGTGGAGGTTAAAGGAGGAGGCCTATGTTCAGCAGTGGAAGTCTTCTGGCTGATGATGATGACTACACAGAGAGCACACTATACTTAATGACGTCACTTTTATTGTAAGAACGCTAAGGACTTTATTAGTCGATTTAAATAATATCTTCAGTATACATACGTATTACATTTAATTATGTTATTCATAAAGCTTGTTATTTTTAACAAATGAAACACGCGTGCGATAGCCTATTATTACCGTAAAACTCTGACACTAGGCCAAGCCACTCACCGTATACCAATAACTTACTAAAGTTACTACTGATACTGCATACTAACTGATAACGCGCGGTGCTAAAGAGACCGGTCAAAGCGGACCATTTTTGACTAATAAATGTAGGGCAGTTTTTTTTTAACCTATACTGTCCCACTGCTGGGCAAAGCTCCCCCCATCTCCTTCCATGTAGGGTGGTCAACTTAAAATATACTACTATTTAAGTTTACCAACATGTGGAAGCATTAGTTACTAAATTAATTTAATTTCTCACATAAGTCAAATTGTACTTGTTGAGAAAATAAAATTCTTTAACCCGAAGTTATGTTCTCTTGATCCAGGTTGTAGAGACCGTAAATCTGAAGATGTCTGGCGAGCCGACGGTGGTGGAGTCCGTGCTCGACGTGCCCGCCAAGTCGATGCGGAGCCGCCAGCTGCAGCAGAGCCGGGTCGCGCTCGAACCGCTGGACGAGCTCAACCCTAGGGTCAGGCTGAAACTCTGCCTGCAGCTCAACCAGGAAGTCTGCAGCGAATACACCGAGGCAGAGAGTGAGTGTTTTCATTTACACATATCGTCACCTTAGAGTGAAAACCTCGGGAATGCAATTTTAGTCATTTCCTTATTAAACACATTTCTGGGAAGAAAACCTTGCAAAGCATGTAATAAGGAAATTACCAAAATTGCATTCCCGAGGTTTTCACTCTAAGGTGACGATATATGCTATCCCACACGAACCGTTAAATTATTCAGTAAAAGTAGTATTTGTCTTAATTCAGGGTATAAGCTTTCTCGATTCCAAGTTTCATCAAAATCCGTTCAGCCGTTTCAGCCTGAAGAAGTATAAACATACTCACAAACTTTCGCATTTATAATATTAGTTTGTGATAATTTAGTGTTGCTGTTAATTAAGCAAACGAATTAATCAATCACACTAATCACACAAACGTTTGTAGGTACGATTCTTGTAGTTCATATTCTGAAATAATTTTCCTGAAGTTGTAAAACAAAGCTTTATCATGAGGGCCTTTACAGTCCCATGTAATATTTAACCCTTCTCACTAAAGGTTAATTTCTTTACATCTTTTTTAACTATCTTGGGTCTGCCGATTAGTTTAAATATTTCACAATTGGGAATTGTAACGTTGAAATAAGAACGCGCTATGAGGTTATGGTAAGTTCCCTGACCCCTGTACTCACGAGGAATGTTTTCTTTCTAGTCGGCGCACCCTACGTAAGAGAAGCCAACATAGTGTCAATGACGTACATATTCTTGGTGGCCGCGTTAATAGTTGTACTGACGCTCTGTCTCGCGCTATTTGCCGTTTACTTCCGCACGAAGCGCAACAAGAAGGCCAACGAGGCGCGGTCTAAGGACTACGAAATGGACCCAATGAAGCCTTCGATAGTCACTCCACAGAACCAAGAAAAGCCGCCACCTTACTCGGCTAGCACAGGAATGGAGAACAAGGCTCTAGAACATTCGATGGACATGGGCTTGGGAATCGACGACTCTAAGAATGGCATGTATGCCACGCAAGGAGGATATGCGTACCATAGACAGGCGCCGAGGCAAAACGCCCCGCACGACTGTAAGTATACCTTGTAGCCATTTACAGCTGAATTTAATCATCTTCTCTTGCTTTCTTAATAATCAGTGAAGCACCATTATTTTCCAAATCAATTTTCATTTCATTTCGACATTCTCTATTTCTTTTGGCAATCATAAGGACTAACCGTCAGCATAGAAGGTAATGAAATATAAGAGGTATTTTAACTTCATTTGCGATGCTTTGGACGGTCGTGGACGATGAGGAACAAAACTGAATGCACACAGCAAAGTTAGCCATGTACTGCAGCGAATTATTACAACTTATTCATTGTACTTTGAAATTAAAATATCAAACGCTTTACGAAAAAGAGGAAGCACATACCTATCCATGTTAACGTGCATTATTTTTTTCTATAAATTCAATTGGTCCTCACGTCGCCTCACGTCACGCCAGCTCGTCTAGAAGCATCGTGTTTATACCATTGTCCTACTTACGCACGTTTTACCAACAGGGAACATGGGATTCATAGATAACAGCTACGCAAACAGCCACAACGGCGGCAGCGTGAACTCGCAGGAGTCGCTGTGGGCGATGAAGATGGCTGTGGGTGGCGTGGAGGGTATGGGCGGGCAGTTGGAGCGAGCTAGTAACTACGAGTACGATGCGATCGCGCATGGGGCTGCGTATGCGCATGGCGATGAGTTCGCGCAGTACTCGCGGCTGCCGCACGCGCCGCCGCACGCCGCGCCCGCGGAGTACGCGCGCTCGCAGAACCCGAGCCGGCAGGAGTACTGCTCAGATCCCTACGCCTCCGTGCATAAGCCCAAGAAGCCGCGTCGGGACCAACACATGGGTGAGTCTAATCCTCCAATCTAAACATTCAACTCTGTCGGTGACTTTCGTTCGGCTACGGATCTCCTCATTTCTGTTTCGATCTCGTAGAGAAACCTCGAGCATATCCCTCTACATAGCTCGTTGTGCGACTTTGAGCTTGCTTATGAGATGTGTGATTAATTTGTTTGTGTTGTTGCAGAATCACAATACCACGAGGTAACGGGTCTGCCGGAGTACGGTGGCGAGGAAGCTGGCGAGGAGAAGCCGCCGCCGCACCTGTCGCTCAGCTACGACGAGTCGCTCGAGTCGGGTTACTCCACGCCCAACACTCGCTCGCAGCGCGTCATCCGCGAAATCATCGTCTGAGCTCCGGCACCGGCCACCACGGCTTCACCAACCATGACCTGCCGGCCTAGCATGCGCACCGACAACATAACTTCCACTCTTTTTCTCGTGCGGAAACAGACAAGGTTATGTATACGTTTGTCTCGTTTTCGCATGATCAAAAAAGATAAGTTCTCGTAGCGTAGATGCTAGGTGTCTCACCACGACTTTTCAAGCATTTTTATACAGACGACAGCCCAAGAAATGTTTTGCACTTTCTCGGGCGAATCCGGCTTTACATTGAACTTTCTATCGCTGTTTCTACAGGGAGACAAACCCTGATGTAGGATTGTAATAAGAATGCTAAAGTCTTGGTTAGACCTCTTTATTGGCTTTACGTGAACCCTCTTTCACATACACGATAGTGATGGCGATTGCAAATGAAAATCAATTTTCAGTAATTCGAATCGACGAAATAAAGCGTTAATGACAAAAACTTTGCTTTGTACTTCGATTGTTATTCAATGATATACCTTAGAATGGATCGATAATGTTTGATTAGATCACAGAAAAGAGAAGTATAAAATTTTTCTCTTCTGTGGATTAGATTATACGACTTTGTCAAAACTGTTAGTCGAATCTCTAGTGTATTTCCGCTTCAACGTCGTATCAAGGAACTAGGGGTCAATTATTCAACTCTACTGAACTTTGTTATTAATGCTAATTTAATCTAAACTGAAACAAAAACTAATTAAGAGCCTTCTAACATTTTTATACAAAAAAGCAACGAAAACTGGATTATTGGTGTTCTGATTCTATCAAATAAAAATATCTATGGAAAATTAAAATTCTGTAGTAATGGCTTCAAATTTTGGAAAAATTCAACATAATATCTATACTACTACAACTTACTACTACCTCCATTTACAAAAGTAGTTTTTCATAAAACTCTAGGAGGGAAAGTCTGAGAGTGGATTTCTGATATAAAATAAATAATAATATTTTAATGTTATTTACGTTTTATATTCGTCTTGACAATTGTGTTGCTTTATTTTTTCGTTTTATGCCCGAAATCCAGATACCTAAAAATTTACGACAGCATTTCGTAATCTGAAAAAAAAACGTTATACCTGAATCTAAATTGTAATTAATCTGTAATATTAATAGTTATGAAATTAGTTTGAAACAGTTTTGAAAATGAATTTCCGCAAAGTAACGCCTGATTCAATCAATTAAATGGCGTCGGTTTTTGCTTTCACTATCGTCCATCCCTAGATACTTCCCGATACTAAGCAATAGAATTAAAATTCGAGCGACGAATGTACCCTTTTTTAACTGGCGTTCATTCCTTCAAATCTTTTTGCTTGAAAGAGTTTTCATGTAAAGCCAATCCTAGAAGACTCCTTGAAAAGTGACCGACTAAGACTAATGAACGGCCTATCAACAAGGCCTCAACTAGCATGTTGGATGCGTTGCTCTGAAGATGTTTGCGTCCCACACTGTCTGAAGAATCCCACTGAATTAGTATCTCAATGTTTGTAGGTATCGACAGTCCGTCTCTCAAACGTGCTAAACTGCACATTGTATTTAAGTTAATTACGTATATGAGAGATAACTTTAATGTTTTCGTGAGTAAAGTTTTGCGTTAACACTTTGGGAGAGCGTTAACCCACCACTTTACTGGCCCGGATCTAAAAGGGACGTGTTAAATGAATTATATAATTATTTAAAATATTTGGTCGTCATTTTACGATATGCCTACGTATAGAAATTGACGAACCACAACTAAAATGAGACTATGAACGAGAGTTGTGAAATCTTGATTAACGAAGCTGTGCCTTGAACCTAGAAGTGTATAAAGTCAAACCAGCATATTTTGCCGCAAGAAAATTACAAATAAATTAGATAACATAACACATTCAATGTAATTTTCACGCTTGGTTTGTTTGGCATTGACCATAGACAAAATTGTGGTCATTATCACGGGGTCATTATAAAGAAATGCCTTATGATAAAATTTACTGGTTTGACTTTGATAAAGTCATTATGTTTCTGACTTTTGTTTTCTAAAATTTCTAGGTTCCTTGCGCCGTTGTTTGTGTACTTTGTAAAGTTTTGTACAAATGTCGTAGCTAGGCGTTCTCAATATGATTGGTAATGTAAATAGCACTCGAGAACGCCCTGACTATGATGTTGATTTTATTTTATGTGGCGATAGAAGGTAGCATCTCAACGGCATCTAATTTTTATAGACTCGAGATTGAGTGATAGACAACATTTCAAATAAGCGTGAGTAACCGATTTTACAGATTGAATAAAATTATTTCATACAGTTTTGTAATTTTCTTTATAGTCTATTGGAATGTATTTTTTTTATAATACAATGAAATATGTTTTTTTTATAGACCGCGTGCTGTTGAGAGCTCTTTTAGAAAACCTGAAATCTCAATAACATTAATTTAGGTACTTGTTTTATAAATATTTAGTCATATTCCGCACTCTGAAGTTTCTTGATTATTAGGTTAAGTTAGGATAAGACGGATGATATTGTAAAAATATAATTTAAGTCTAGCAAATGAGAACAGAGAGCAAGGCTATTTAAGGATATGTATGTTAATTATGATAGAAGACACGGTATATTTTATTCGGCAGCTTATTGTTTAACTCTAATGACTAACTTACACGAACTTTAGTATGTACTAAATGAGTACATACCAAGGTAGTGTAAACTAGACATGACCATGATATTATACTCAGGCTTCCTCCGAGGAAAATTAAAAAAAAAGTTCCAAACATAAATCACCAACGTGTCACTAGAAAGTCACATTGTAATGGCGCATTGCAAGCCACACGGCGCGACATGCTGATGCATTGCTTACCATTTTGTTTTTGGTTACGCCGTGCAAGTGCAAACGGCCATTGAAATACTATCAATTAAATTATATGATGATGATGATGACTGTATTCAGTCTGCATCCAGATGTCCAGATTTTCCTATGCCATACAATTTATATATTTAAAAACGAGTAATAATATAAAATTCCATAAATTCCTTAACACTATAGAATCAATGGCTAAGAAGCCAGTAAGCTCAAGTTTTTTTTAAGTCGTCCTACCCGTCCTACATTTTGACTAGTGCTGTGACTTTCTAGTGACCTGTTGGTAATATGTGTCTGAAACTATCTTTTTTAGTTTCCTCGTGGGACATTGGCCTTACTCGTAATACACAGCTATCGTTAAGGTTGAATAAATACCTAAAATTTACGTTCGACTGAAAATCCTAAAGTCAAATTAGGTAAACAAGTCTGACATACTGACTTTTTGTCCATAGACCCAGAGGTATAAATAGATTATGAAGATTGTAAGTGATGTGTGGCTCTTTCGTATTTTATTTCATTTTAGGTATATTACATTATTATGTACTTTATAAGCTATGAAAAAGGCGAAATAGAGAAGTACTTTCTATAATGTTTCTGATATTACGTTTTATATTATGAACAGGTACCCTAAAATGGGTTAAATAGAAACGAAGGGGGTGAATGGAGACGAAACTTACAAAGTTTTTTATCGACTTACGAAATGCACCTAATTCTGTTAGGTAAGTAGGAAAATAAGAATTTGGAGTATTTTGCATTTCGTCTCTATTCACCCCGTCGTTTACATTTTGTATAAGTTTTTGTAGACATTTACGACAGTATGTGAAAGAAAGCAATTGTATGTTTGAATTTAAAATGTGTAGATATCGTATTAAAGAAAACCCGAACACTAATCTTATGATAATTTTAAGAAAGAATATTTTTCACAAACCAATACTCAATTCCCATCATTATTGTTTAGATACTACAACGAATTCTGCCATCATAATGTGTACCTTACTTTACTACAAAACTTTACGTCTTATTGTCATTTCCTTTCAATTGATCAATATAACTTTATCCTCATCCCTACGAACCTGATGCCTTATTATAGATGTCCTATCGTGATTCGGATTGTGATCGCGATCGCGTGCCATCTCACTTACGCATGTGGCATCTCGATCACAATCGAACTCCTATAATAATCCCGCAGGTTGTGTTTAAAGGTGCGTCCACATACACAGTCATGTCGCTGGTACTTTGTCGTTAAAAATATATTTCATTGGAAATCGTATGGCATTCACGACCTGTGGTTACCATAGGACTAGATCTTTCTCCGGCTTTGTATTTGTCAGGCTTTTTTGGCTTGGGCGATGTAATACCGGTAATAAAACATAAAAAAAATATTATAAAATCAGTCTTTAATCTTGATTAAAGTCTATCTGAACACAAAACAAAAATCTGTTTTAAAATTTTACCAACATACTAAATTTTCTAGATTTTTATTGAAATATCCGACTTTCCATCAGGACTTTTCAAATGTTGATATGGTAACCCTAGTCACAGTCAGTGGTCCCAAAGTGTCCACTGGATTTACGAGCTAAAATATTAAAATTTCAGTGGTCCCAAACCTACCGATTTTTTGGCATTTCTACTGACTGGCTAACGAAAAAACAGATATTTATTTACAAAAAAAGATACATTTGTATTAAAATATTGCATTTTTACGTACAAGTATTTGAATAATTATACCGATTTTTGAGAGCACATCTACCGGATTCGGATTTCCGGGAATACTGGTCAGCGGTCAACATCGCTCAAAGATAATATAAATTGCATTGAAAGTCTTTTTTTTTTTTTTAATTAATATAACTGATCATAGCGACATAGCTGGCGATGTGACCCTTAACGTGACGATAAAAATAAACCATAATTCCTGTTGGTTAAACCTACTCTACATACCTTCTCGGATGTACAAGCGTAGATATTTATTATCTTCCTTAATTAGTATATAGTATACCTAATCCTATCTGTTTTTATATTATGACCTACTTATGCTCAAAAACTGCGTACTTAACTAGGAAACTACATGCTTTTTGTGTACTTAATGAAATAGGTGGCTTTATTGGCGATTTTTTTACTGGTGTTGTCAGTCTGATTTTGTTTTTCCCCAAGGATCTTATACCCAATTAGATTGTGCACATAAAAATTAACCATATTTTAATATCGTTTAAGATCAAAATAGTATAGTACAGAATATCAGAGAGAGACTGGCCACCCCGAACGTCGTCCGTGCACATTCGAGCTTTGGTGTATGTTTATTGTTATAACTACTTACCATTATACATGGTTCTTATTTTGTACAAATGAAGTGTATGACAATGATGTCTATAGTAACATTTTCACTTGATGTTGATTTATAATTCTTATAAGCAAAATTAATTTTGTGTCGATTCTGTTCAATAATTTCTTAAGAAGTGAAATCTTACTGATTTAGTCCTAAATATGTTATAAAAATGAGCTTGATTGATTGAAGATTTCTATTTTCAACTTCCTTCAATATGTTTCTTAAATAATCGAAAATGAGTCACAATAATAATTAAACTTACATATATTACAGTTATATGATTATTAACGGGATATTTACCGTGATATAGCTGTGGATGGAAATCCCGATATTACGGCGCAGTTACATGCAACATGTTCACGGGAAGACTGAAGGATGCGGGTGGTTGGTAGAAAAAACGTCTATCATCTTAGTCTTTTGCTATACGGTTATCACTGGAGCTCGAACCTAAATCCGAGAAAACACTCACTGTAGGTATCATTGCGTATTGTATTTTGATTGAACCGCGTGGTACAACTATCCCTACCAAGGTATCGCTACTGGTTGGTATTGAACACATTTTGGATGAGTACTGTACAGTAAACAACCCGTGAAAACCCGTATTTTACATATATTATTTCTGCATTGCTTCTTATTCATAATTACTGCCAATTTTGTAGGTATATTAAGTTAAGATGGACTTCGACTTCAATTAAGTGCTATATAATATTGTTATTTACATTAAACCTTACATTACAATCAACTGAAATGTTCTCACGTTACTTTAAGAATGAAATAAAAGTTACTAAGTAACCTTCGTTTTCTGCCATAATGCGTTGATGAGATGTTTTTACGTAATATTTTTAAAAACTGTATATATTAGTTCGATAAGCCGTTAAGTGTAAGTACATTATAATAAAATCAATTTTATCTTAATTTTGTAGTTTTTTTTTAAAGGTTGACAGCTCAGATCAAACAAATAAGGCAGATATGCCTGAGTATAAATTATCGTTCATGTTCTTATCTAATTTAAAAAAAAACACTATAACTCTTCAGCGAGAGAAAGACAGAGACAGAGAGAGTTTTTGAGTTAAGTGGTTCACCATTTAACGCAAAAACTATAAGCAGGGCCTAACTTACTAATTTTTAACGTACACTAAGAAACTTGTAGCACTTAAGGCATCAAGCTTGATTAAGGCCAGATGGGTTTCTTACTCGCCACGCCACCTTATTATATCTCCCTCATTTGTCTGATCTGAGGTTGGGTGGCGTACCCTACTATACTATACCATGCTATACTTTCCTCAAAAAGTTTTTCTCAAGCTTAATGTTGGGTTTTGAGAGAGTTTTGGCGATAACGTGGAAAAAAACATGTCGAGTCGTATTATTTTCCTAAACTTGTGTATTTTTGAGTGTTAATGCGTAATAATGGTGGATTATAATTTATTACGTGCTCGTGAACGTGCTTGAGTGTGGAGGAGTGATATAGCGATGTGAAACGTCTTTTCGTGTTGTTTCCAAAACTCCATAAAGCCTCCACCACTTTACTGGGGCACGAATTTGACTAGACTGTGACTTGCTTTGCTTGACTTCGACTTGTTTGACGCTATTAAATACTTATTATGTGTACTTTATTAATATTACGACTGAAAGACACTATCCATAGTCATGAAAAATTAGCAAAAATAATCCCATAAATTGCCATAATCCCCACGCTTGGCAGGCGGCTTGGAATCGCAGGAGGTTCCACCATTCAAGTAGAAGGATGCTGCTGCCCATCCTCTACTGGTTCTGGTCGCACTTTTTTCGCACAATTTTCCAATACCGGTTTATAAATGACGGAGTCCTGAGGTAACAAACAAAATACAACCGAATTGATAACCTCTTCCTTATTTGAAGTCGGTAAAATGATGCGTCGCCCGACTGCAGTTGACGTGGGAAACTATCGACCACTTTATTGCGATAGGAGAAAAATATGATAGCATTCAAAGAGGCCAAACTTCTTTATAATTGCGAGACGAAAGACCGAGCTACCTGAGACACCCTGAGAGGCCGAACGTTGAGGAGCGCCGCGGTGAAGCTGATCCATACATTAGAACTGTGGCTTTCTAATGTAGGTAATTAAACATATGGAAACTGACGATTTTTTCACACATTTTGTTTTTGGCCTCTATACTTTTCTCAAAGGGTGAGCATTGCCATACAACGTGGTAATGGGGCCAGCATTTTGGGAACATTTACCACTGGTAACGGACAGATTAATAGTTAGGTTTTAATTTGGTGTTTTTAATTTTAATGTAGATGGCATGTTATGTAAGTTACTTTTGTTTATATTACACGGGAATTAATCACTGGTTACTCCGACTATAGTTTAAACCGCATTTGGCGGTCTTTTTAAAGGTGAATGGGGCGCGTGCGGCTGCGTCTCGCTTTGCACTCAAACCACACACACACACACATGTTTTGCACTCTTTTGCTTTGGAGTAACCAGCTTAATCTTACGTGAGTAATTCCCGTGTAATATAAATAACATGTCATTAATCATGTTTTTGATTTGCTTTTTTCTAAAGAAAAGTACTTTTTTGGTCAGGATATATGCAATTCGAAGATTATTTTTTGTCATTCATCAGCCTTTTATTGTCCACTGCTGGACATAGGCATCTTGCACTGGGTTTAAGTCAAAAAGGAGATATCTTTTAAGTTTCCATAAAAATGGAACTGAATAACTGATTAAGAAATTAAATTTAATTAAATTTATTCACTTAAATAGGGTATACATCTGAGGTATTTTATATTAAGTTTATGCCTATTTTGCCGTTACTCGACATTTGAGTTTGGTCAAATAACTATTAACTATAACTGAATAACTATTAACTTTTCCTGAACTAATGTATCACTTAAATTATAGCTTCCATTGACATAATACGCTTATAAAGTAATCACTTATACCTTCAGGGTTACACGGAAAGAGTGTACTAAGCCGAAAGTACGTAAGTATAATATATATGGTTACATATTTGAGGCGTTTGGGGTCGAGACATTGGGCCCTTGGGGACCGGGAGCTCACTTCATTTTCAAAAATCTTTCTGAGCGCCTGCATGGTTAATGCGACGCTTGACCAAAATGCTGGCATGTTTCTCGCTCAACGCACAAGCATTGTCATTCAACGTGGTAATGCCGCCAGCATGCTGGGTATGCTGCCAACTGGTAGTGGGCTTGAGCATTTGGATTGTCTTTAGACCTTCAACGGTCTATGGGCAGTCTAACTGTATTTGTAGTTTTAGTTTTAGCTTGTATTTAGTTTAGATAATAAAGGAACATATCAATATCAAGGAATAGATCAGTGGAAATCGCACACTGTGCGTTTCACACGATCCTTCTTGCCACCTGCAAAACCTGCAAAATGTGGAATGAGCTACCTTCTTCGGTGTTTCCGAGAAGCTACAACATGGGGTTCTTCAAAAGGCGAGTTAATCGAGTTCTAAAGGGTCGGCAACGTATTTGTGATGCCTCGGGTGTTACAAGTAGGCGACGGTGACTGCTTTCCATCAGGCAGCCCGTCTGCTTGTTTGCCACCTATGGCATAAAAAAAAAAGGTATTATATATATACTAATGTAAAAACTGTTAAAAGTACACTATTGTGTTTAAAAGTGAAAAGTATATGCCTAATTACTTACCTACATGCCCGACGACCATGCACGACTGCACAATCTAAAATCGAAAGCGGAATAAACAAATTATTTCCTTTCAGCATAAAACGCGGGCGAAAGCTGACAAATAAGTAGGAATTAATAAACAAATGAGCTGAAATCAAGTGATCGATGCTCCCTAGAGACTAATGCGACTTTTTATAATACAAAATTTAAACTTTACCGGTCTGTTTTCTAACTTTTATTAAGTTTGGCGTGCTCACGCTCAGTCAATTCATTTAGTCGATCGGCGGCGATTTATCACGGAGAAATAATAAGAGTTTCGCCATTCGATGCCTCAAGATTACCCGAAGGTTCTATTAATCATTTTCTGATTACGCAGATGTTTTTCAAAGGCGGTGGTGCCAATCTATGCCAATAAGGGTCATGCGCCGGTCGTAGCGTTGCTACGGCGTAGCAGGATGCTACGATATTTTATACCGCAAGCAATATACACAATAAATTTTATAGTATCAAAGGACAGCGGATGTATGAACACAATTCATTCAGATCTACCGAAGATAGATGAAGGTGAATAACTTAATTATTTCGTTTACGGCATATCTTTAATCATGTCTTAACTAAGTAGAACAACAAAATAAAACTATATTCAATAGCGAAATATCACTCACACGCTGGCTCATTTCGAAAACTACTTGGCATACAAAGCTGACATTTGGTAAGTAGATTCCTTACTCGTATACTGTGTGAGTGAGTGATCCGCTAAGAAAGGATTTTGCGAAAGGGCCGAATTAAGGGGGGCAAAAGGGGGTTGAAAGTTTATATTAAAGTCTACGCGTACAAAGTCGCTAACTAAAGTAACAGCCAGTAATTATTATAGTTGAAAAATTTACACGCTTATGTGACTCGTAAAAAAACAAACCAAAGAAAACATAACAACATAAGCTCTATAAAAGTGTTCCACTATTCACGTTACCTACCCTTACATAAGACCCCTCGTCACGAAGTAATGTTTTGGACTCAACCAAATGAGCCCAAACTCAAGTGGTTTACTAGTAGCCATTGAAGAGTTCCACTATCCACCTCCTGCCTCCATCATCAGATCAGTTCGACGTTATCAAATTGTTGTTTTGCCATCCCGACTACATAAAGGTACTTGCAAAATTTTAAATCGATATGACTATTTAGAAGAAGGTATCTTAAAATATAAGTTTTTTATTATTATTTAATAACAGAAAGGACTTGCGATTGACCGCCACCTCGCCTCATGTTTAGCGATGCTGCGGTCTGCAACCACCTACAATGGAGCACAATTGCACAATTGCATGGAAACCTGGTTAGGTTTCCATGCAATTGTGCGTATACTTTACCAACACCCATACAGGCAACGAATTCCACAGACTAGCGGCATAGTATACTAGTACAATAAGTTACAAGTTAAGATATATTACATCTCACTGGTTACAAGTGAAAAAAAGTAACCCGATATAGCTTCGTACCTACTTGTGGAGTCTGGCCACTACAAACATAACGTACCTAAATGATTTCGATAACATCGGCGTTCAGATTCATTACCTAAGTACTACAATTTGTTAGCCAGAGAATAACAACCTGTATTTAGGTAACCGATAAAACGTAATACCTATTAAATCATGTTTTGTGAAATATTAGATACGCGCGGTCTGACCTATCAGACCTGAAAAAGGTCGGAAAATTATGTTTATTTTTATGAATATTAAACCTAATCTTACGTTTTTAACAACTAGCTTTTAAGACAACTTCCTAACATGAAATGTAACGTATTTTCTGTATTAAATAACTTATATATATTTTTTATTTTTTTTTATAATAAAATCAAATAATTTATCTTCTAATTTAAAACTTTTTAACACGCTTCACGCATAGCAATACCGTTAAACTCCACAAAGAAAAATATTAACAATTAAACACTTAGTCACATTTTTAATTCAGAATTCATGTCTATAATTATTGCGCTCGGCGCGGCGGTGCAAACAACGCATTGCAGAGGCACGACTGTAATCTAGTTCTATAGCCAAGTACATTGTACAAATGTACAATGCTTCACCAGGCCAGAGCTAAACATTGAATCAACGAGAAGGATGGACCACGGTTAGCCATTATTATCGGACCTTCTGTGTGATGGAGGGCTCGGTGGTTAAATTCTAATCTGTATACCTACAAGGTTACGCGGAAAAGGTGTGCTAAGCCGAAAGGTGTGCATAGTACCCATCATTATGCACATCTGTTACCAACCCAACCCAACCCTAAAATCGGGGAAAAAATATCAGCTGTTTCATACATTTTGTCGAGTGTGAATGACCGTTTTCTATAGAAAAGCTGATATTTTTTCCGCGTCTTCAGAATTGCTCCCGTAGTAAAATTGTTCATATTCATAATTACTGGTACTATGGACACTTTCCAGCTTAATACACCTTTTCCGCGTAACCCAGTATATATAGTTTAATTTTTTATGTAAGGATCAATAAACACTATAAAATAAAAACTAAGTATTAGTACCTAAATACCAAACACAAATCTTCTCTTTTAGACCGTTTTCCTAAATGAACCGTACCTACCTATTTATATTAAGGATTATAATTTATAAATTTTTACAAAAAAAGTTCGATGAACTTACTAACCTTAGAGGAATGTTTTCCAAAAATGCTGAAACAGGTGTTTAATATTTTCTTTTGCTTTAGTAGGTCTATGAAAATTTAGATTATATTATAATTTAGCGTGGCAGAATGAAAAAAACAGATGACCGTTCGACCTGCGCCCGGCCGCTTGCCGCATGCGGACCTTTGCTACGCGACCGGCCGCAGGTCGCTTGTTCGCCAATGAATATAAGTATTTTTATGTCATAGGTGGCAAACAAGCAGACCTGATGGAGAGCCTGATGGTTAGCAGTCACCGTCGCCTGTGGATACCTGTAACACCAGAGGCATCACAAATACGTTGCCGACACAAGACTATTAACTCGCCTTTTGAAGAACCCCATGTTGCAGCTTCTCGGAAACACCGCGGAAGGTAGCTCATTCCACATTTTGCAGGTGTGAGGCAAGATAGATCGTTGAATCGCACAGCGAACGATTTCCACTGATCTATGATGTGTGGATGAACTTTCAGGCGGTGGCGGCTAGTACGATGATAAAACCGTGACGCCGGCGTCAGATCAAACAGTTCTTTAGAATCCCTGTTGTAAATGCGATAAAAGATACAGAAAGAGGCCCACCTTTCTGCGCATGTTGAACGGCTCCAGGTGTTCGGTGAGCTTGGGATCATTGACAATTCTTACAGCTCTACGCTGCAATGCATCAAGAGGCTCAAGTTGATACTTGGGTGCTCTGTTCCAAAGATGGGAGCATTACTCCTTGTAGTTGCAAGGACTTTGACTTTTATGAAGATAAAACATAGATAAATAATGCATCACTCTTATAGGATTTCTTGTGTCTGGGATGGGATAGTATGGAACACACCCAAAGACACGGGCCACTAATATCGTGACCCAAAACAGATATTTACATTCATCACTTAAACTGCCTTGAATATAAACCCTTTACCACTAAGCCATACTGGTCGTAACGTAAGTATAGGTAGGTATGACCAATACATTGGAATCAAGTTGCATAACTGCGGATAAAACTTTATCCTAGTTGTTATCCAACCAAGCTTGTGATGCCAAAGTTAGACTGTTCGAGCTGGAGTTATTGAAAATACCGGATTACCCCGGCAAATAACCCATATTTTAGATACTTATGGATGAATGAACATATTTTAACCTTAAACCTAACGAAGAACCATAATTTTTGAAGGTTTCTATTGGATTCGATGATGACCAATACCATAACCAAGAAGGATTTTGTTTCGGGCACAGGCAAGGAATAAAATGCATGCTACAAAAATAATGATTATTAGAGAAATATTTATTTTATGTATTATTTTCATTAGTATTTCATTTATATTCATTACTAGCTGCGCCCCGCGGTTTCACCCACGTAGTGATGAAAAGTAGCCTATTTCACTCCCCGGCCCTTGAACACATACCCATGCAAAAAATCAGGTCAACCCGATGCTCTGTTGCTGCGTGAAAGAGAAACAAACAAACCAACAAACAAACAAACACACTTTCGCATTTATAATATTAGTATGATAGTAATTAGGTAATCTTCGAAATTTAACTCAAAATTGTTTCGAGATTTCAACTGCAACGAACCTATCATAGGTACCCATGAAGCAACCAAACATTGTTGGGTACAGCTGCCCATCCCCAAGCTGAACACCACGTCTGTCTTTAGGTACGCCTTTTTGAACTCCAAATCCAAGTACTTTAAAGTCATTTCCGCAATGATCTAACCATTATGACATCAATAAAGAAGAAAAGTTTCGTGATACTTCACTTGCTTCGGTCAAACCGGCATCTATGCTGGCCGAAACTCTGGGGACCGAATCAGGCAGGCATACGAAAACTACAAATTCAAATTTAATGTTGGCCGATGTCTTGCGCAACCTATAAAATACTGAAATTCAACGCGGCAATGCGGTCAGCATCTTAGGTAGGTATACGACGCCTGCTGGCAGCGGTTTATTCGTTTTTTTTTTTTATATTTATATTGATATGTTTGATTATATTTTATTGTTTTTTTTATATCAGTCTATCATGTTCTCACTGCTGGGACACAGGTCTTATCTCAGAGAGACAGAGAGAGAGAGAGAGAGAGAGAGAGAGAGAGGATGGGCCCTAATCCACCATGCTGGGACAGTGCATGTTGGTGAATGTCAAATATCTTAAAAAATTTGAGGTTCTTGGACATGCCGGTTTCCTCTCGATGTTTTCCTTCACCGTTGTTGAGCGATGGCATCGAAACTGCACATAATTTATTTAGATAGGTACTATAAGTAGGTATAAGACATTGTTAAGGCCGAAGATCGAACCGGGTGCCGTCAGATTGTAAAGCGCACATGCTTTCGCTCGGCCACCATCCTGTTTTCATATATAAGTAGTTGTTAATTCAAAAGTATTTAATTGTGATAGCTAAATCCATTACCACATTAAAGCACACAATTTTTATAAAATTAAGTGATAAACAAACATGTTTGTTTAGCAGGTGGTTGCGTGATATAGTTAGGTACTTATATAAACAGGTTTTTATTTATATTTCGAAAATAGTTTCTAAAAGACAATAAAAATCGTTCCACGTTAACTAGACCCAGTAGAAATTTAAGCATCCATTCGATATTGTTGAAAATTCCTAGTAACGATTAATGTACGAAACATGTCAACCGAAAAATTGTTTGTTAAAGAATGTCTCCCCGAGGACCTGTGTCGTCGCTTCAATTTATTTCTTTTATTTTCACCTGTCCGAAACTACTTACATGAAGACAAAAATGTTAAAAATGTGCGAAATAGATAGCTCTGGATATGGAGCGGTATCTACTAATATAAAAAAGACCACACGACAGATGTGAAAACTTGATCAAGGTTGACTCTATCTCTCTCGCTCCCTTTGTTTTATCCGTCTTTACCCGAACAAGTATCTGAGCGTGACGGTCACGCGAGCTCAGTGATTTTTCTCCATCCCATAAAGTGCCAAACGTGCCTAATAAAATATCATTAAAAAAGAAAAAAAACAGGTTTTTTTTTTATCCCCCATAAAAGAGTTGATTATCTTCAAACGGGTAAACTGATTTACTCGATCTATAAGTCAGCTTTAAAACAAAAAAAAACTAAATCAAACTTCAACTGTTTTGTCACACACACGCAACACACACGTTAAAACAAGGACGTTCTACTTTAGGGTGTATATAAGACTAGCTGCGCCCCACGGTTTCCGCCGCGTAGTGAAGAAAAATGGTGATGATAATGATGAAAAGTATCTATGTCACTCTCTGGCTCTTACTATGCCCAATATGCCCATGCAAAAAATCAGGTCGATCCGTTGTTCCGTTGAAGCGTGAAAGAGGAACAAACATCCATACATCTATTCGCGTTTATAATATTAGTATGATCTTTGCGTTAAACTTAAAGCACCCGCTCTTCGGGTCGGGGTAAAACAAAACAGAGTTTGGTAGTAGAGCCTAAACAACTTTAAAGTTCCGTAGGCCTTAATTCACACTCTTCTAGAAAATTTGAAATGTGATCCCATTCCCTGAATTAGGCATTTTCTTTGCTCCACCCTTTACTTGTTCTTTCTGTGGTGGGGAGCCTAGGTTGGAGCCCTAAATAAATAGTTGGAGCGGTTATTGTGTTGGCATTGACAAAGCTCCTTGTAAGTACTTCATGGTCTGCTTACACGTATCTATTTTATTTGGAAGAAAAAACATAAAGTTCTGTACAAACTACAAACATAAAAAAACAGGCGAGTTAGTGGTCAAACACAGACTTATTAGCAAAACTAAACTTAGCACATTATTTTATTCTCACCTATAGTTACTGAACAGGTGTTATCAGTAAGTAAGTAGATATGTACAACAAAATCATGTACTGCTGATCAGCTAAAACAATCGCCAATAGGAATATTTTTCCTGATTTTTCCTTATAAAATACAAAAATTGCGAGAAAAATAATGACAACTGGAACTCGTATTACTATAAGTATTTGAGTTTATTTTGACTTTTTTGCGCACTTGGTCATCTGACCCCAAACTAAGTAAAGCTTGTGATATGGTAGCCAGTGACTGATATACATTTTTTTTTTAAATACATACTTTAATAGATATGAACAACCATAGATAAAGAACAAACACAAATGTTCATCACATGAATGTTGGTCCTAGGTCACCTAGGTCGGGAATCAACCCACGCATGCCCACGCCTCCAAGCTCAAAAGGCAGGTTCACTACCAACTGGACCAACGGGCTATCAGGTCGATATATTCTATGAGTAGGTACATAAAGGTAAGTCAACGAAATTATTTTAAAAACAACAAAAATCGTATGTGATAAGGAAAATATTTGCATCTTTTTATCTGTAATTCAGTAACCGGCTCACAAGTTTACCTTTCACGCATAGATACTTACTCCCTGATAAGATAACCGTGATGGAATACATAGAAGACAAATATCGGCTCAGAGCGATAATGCACTCTTCCACTCTCCAATTCTTTATTTCTAATGTACGTGTATGGTATGAGTAAAAAAATTATAGTCTATCCTCTATTGCACACCCCATATCTCCATATATGCATATCTTCTACGTCTTCTATAAATCCTTTCCATCCTAAGATTGCCTGGAAGAGATCGCTTTTAGCGATAAGGCCGCCAGTTGTGACATTAGTTTTTTAAGAGTTTTTTGTCCTCTGTATCAAATTTAATGGTGTGAACAATAAAGAGTTAATCAATCAATCGATCAATCTTCACCACAGTGTGGATAATACACACGATATTTGCTCTACATTACGAGTGTTTCTATATGTTATTTAATACAGGGTGTTGATTTGCATCACACATCAGCAGCCATTAAATGTCCACTGCTGTACATAGGCCTCCCTCTTAGAGAGAGGTGTTGCCATAATCCCCACGCTTGGCACGCGGGTTGGGATTATAGCAATACCCCTCTCATTTTGGAGGAGGCTTTTGTTCAGCGGTGGACATTTAATGGCTGCTGAATGCGGATGTGTGTGATGTGAAATCAAAACGCACATGCACCGTGTTCTAATAGGACGTTGCTGCCCATCCTCTGGTGGTTCTGGTCGCAGTTTTAGGATATACCCGGATTACCCGGGTCCAACCGGGCATTGATTTATGCAACTGTGCAATTTTAACAGAACAAATAGTATAAAAGCTCTCTTCTTGTTGTTGAGGTTCAACTCTTGTAGAACAAGCAGAAAAGTATTAGGACAATTCTGATTTTCGAGGCTGTGACTCTAAGGAACGGGGTGATACAAAAAACTACGGGGTTTCCGATCAGGTGCCTTACGGCTAGCTGTTTTAAGCAATCCAGTTTAGGTAAAGAAAAAATGTTGCGCGACCGCAAACCGTATCTGGGCGCGTTAAGGTTCACGTTCCCGTGATTTTCCGAACTGCGTGGTTTTAACGTTAGTTTGATACCGCGTAAGCAGTTGGCCGTAAGGCCTCAGGAGTATCGCATGCTGACGGCACCTTTTATCAACTCTAACATCGGGGTTTTAAAAAAAACACAATATAGGTATACTTGTTTCCCAGCTGTCTTTCCTTGCATGATGAGCTGGAGTAAGAACTCTTGATAAAATCTTAAAAATTATTAGATATATTTTTCTAAGATGAAATTCAAGAACATCCCAAATAAAAAACGTCACAAAAAGGACATCAAAATTACCAATGAGTCCACTTTATGTTATAAGGTATATTTTTTGGGTTCTGTATGAGCATGTATCCTCAAATATTGCACAGTTGCAAATCAACACCGTGTAAATAAGTTTTAGATTTTTGTAAAAAAAAGATACAGCTTTTTTATCCAATATTATAACACACCGAAGAGTATCGCCCTATTAAGTTAGTTTTACAACAGAATTGATAAACCCAACTACGATTGGAATATAATAAAAAGGGACCTACATATTGTGATTGTGATACCCTCGTCGTACCTATCAATTATAATGTCTTACTAAGTTTAGTAGGATAGTCACCGACCATTGCATTGTCTTGTCAGTCGACGAGAGACAGGGGAGAGTACATAAACAGAGGGGAGGCCTATACTCAGCAGTTGATCTCTTTAGGACTTATGATGATGATGAGGTAAACTAGAAGAAAATCTACCGGGCACCACTCGATAGGTTTTCTTCGGTGGGTTTCTCGGTAGGTCTTGGTACCTACGAGCAGTAGGTAGGTACTTTTCTACTTAGTTATTTTAAAAGTCACTTACATCTTACGAAGTTTCTCTATTTTTTTTGCCATCTGGCGAGATACAGTACAAACAACTAACCTTTCATGAGAAACACTTCGAGAGACACATTAGAGTTAATTGAAGTCGCATCGTTCACGTTTTCCTGAAGATGTTGCGTTGAAAGATTATTTTTACTTAGATGGCGCCACTTGTCTAAATAATGGAATGAGATAGGAATTTTGATCTTACCTACATTTAGTACCTACAGCGTATATTATGTAAGGTGCACTAGTAGATAAATACCTATAGAAAAACTTTTGATAATAACATATTTCGCATTTTAACGCTAACTACCTATGTATTTTTCGTACATGCAAGCACAATATCGATTAGCAGCCCCTAAAACTGCGCATGCCTGAAATTAGGTGTAAACTCCTACTGAAAGGCTGTGAACTGTTTCACGTAGATTTTTTATACTAGTTTATTCTTACTAGAACGTTAATGGATCTTATGATATCATCATACTGCTACTTAGTCTTAGAATAGTGTGTAAGAGTTAGGTAATCATGGGTAATACACAGACCAACGACAAACAACCTAAAAGTGGTAAATCGCCCCAAGCGAAGAGTAAAAATTTCATCAGGAATTACAGAAAGTCTCCGGGACGGGAGAGCAAAAAACATGGCAAGAAAAAAGGTGACCAGAAACGAGAGGCGATCGACAGGGAGATCGACAAAACGCCAGATTCAGATAACGTGGAAGTTATCGAAACATCAGATAACGATACGGTCGAGTGCTTGCATGAGGGGGAGGGCTCGGCGAGCGCGCAGTCAGAGGTAACGGTGAGCAGGTGCGGGCGGTCAGCGACCTGTGCGCCCGCGCCGGCCGCCTCGCCCGCCGACCCGTCCACCTCCGACTCAGTGTTCACGGACCCGCTGACGCCGCTCGCCGCCGCCGTCGAGCTCAACCAGTGCTACTACTCCGCAGAGAGCGACAGCGCGCTCGAGGACGCGCCCGCGCCGACGCTCACGCCCTCGCCCGCGGCCGACCGCTCCGGCTGCGGCGACATGCCCCACGACGATGCCGCCTCCGCGCTCTCCACCGATGACACGGAAAAAGAAGAAAAAACTGACGTTTTTGATGACAGCAATGACAGGGAGGAAAATGAAAAGGTTATGGGAGGGACAATATCGGGGGTCCGTGGCGAGTCAGCGAAGCGTAGTAACGAGTGCAATCATGACTTTCTGGACAACCGGCTGAAGGCCACGCCGGGGCAGACCTCTTTCACGGTGTCGAAGCACCGGCGCGTCGAGCTGCCGCCGGTCGCCTGCGAGCCCTCGCTCACGCTCCTCGAAACAACCACCCCCGGTTAGTTCTCTACTGCCACCTTCACCAGCCCTTCTTTCATTACCGTTTACAATAGCAATTAAGTAGGTAGGTACCTACATCTAACCATCGAGGTATACAATATCAATATGTAACGTAGTGTATATACCCCGATGCATCTAACACTATCTACTCGTTCAATAAACTTGTTATATACCTGCAATAATTTGCCGCTTATATAGCTAACACATATAGTTGGTAGCAATGGTAGCAAAGACTGTAGGTACCTACCTAAGGCAAAGAGCGTTCATGATCAAAAACTTCCATCATATCAGTACGATAAGATTACGTATTTGACCCTGATTTCCATATTTTGATCGAGAAATAGATACACATTGATGATTATCTTAGATTAGGATATCGTTTTAAAAAGATAAAATAAAATGTATACCTACTTACAATCGGGCCGCTGAGAGAACGCGTCTATGAAAGCTGCAATAACATTATAAAATCTACATATATGAAAATTGCTACCAGCTATAATCTTACGTTCAAAAAGCAGTATAAGTGTTCAGAATTTACTGTTTTCGTTCAGGTTTTTTACAATGTTATTGCAACTGGCTTAAAATAAGTAGGTCAGACGTGTTTTTCCAGTGACGGCAATAAATTGATTGATTTTACTAAAGTCCAAAAAAGTAATTTCCAGCTTATAAAAATACAATTTGGCGCTTAATATTATTTCATAAACGATTTTCCTAAAGACCTCGTACGTAGAGAAATTATCTTAAAATTAAAATTAAACGCTTACGCGTAAATAAAATAAACACGCGACTCAAGTATAAATAATAAATAAACCTATAAAAGAGCTGATAATCTTCAAACGGCTGAACAGATTTTCATGGATCATAGTAAGTATGATTAACCGGCTAGGTAGGTCTGTGGTTTAGGTAAGTTTGTGTTTGTGAAAAAAAGGAATTAGTTTTAGATAAATTTATTTAGGAAATTTGTGTTTTGTCAGGATACGATGGGGCTGACATAGACATGTTGTCTAAAAGCCCCCAAAAAAATTAAAGAATAAAAAAAAAAAAAAAAAAAAAAAAAAAATAGAACACTCGCTAAGAACACTCTTGATCAAGTCACCATTCATACAAAAAACTAAATTAAAATCGGATCAGCCGTTTTGGAGCTACCTACGATGCCACAGACCCAGATACACACGTTCAACTCATAGCACCCCTCTTTTGCGTCGGGGGCTTTTGCGTTGCTAAAAATCTCTCAAAAGTGTGTCTGTCAACGTGTAAATAGCGAAAACTTAAAAAAACATTCTCTTAAAATTTTCTCCTACTGTTACTTAGGTTTTTCCTGTAACTTTTCCTTGACTGCCCCGGTGGCACAGTTGGTAGTGATTCTGCCTTCTGCGCTTGGGAGCGTGGGTACGATTCCCACCTAGGGCAAACAATCATGTGATGAACGTTTATGTTTGTTCTATATATCTATTTAAGTAAGTATTTTATATATATATATAATGTATGTATATCAGTCTCTGGCAGCCATAGTACAATCTTTGCTTAGTATGGTGTCAGATGACCATGTGAGCAAAAATTTCCCTTATTTTAACTTCTTACTACGCCATACGCTGATCGTGTAGACCTAAATTCCGTAGAATACCTAATTCCGACACCATACTTCGTGTACTTAACTACTTACTTAGGCAGTTTGTTACCGTTCAGTTGTTTTGTTCGATACAATGGCTGCGAACCAGTTTGTTGTTACTTTCCTCGCTTCATTGGCCGTAGGTACCTACTTACCATCGAGCAGTACATGTGCTGTGTATCGTATGTGCGGTAAGCGGTAACTAGCGTAAAACACTATGGAACTGACTCGAAATGAGAATACTTGAGCCTCCTTTTAATGGTGAACTCAGCGCATAGAAACTTGCTTCGAAATGGTACTAAATAGCTAGGTACTTCGTGAAGAGTTGTATGTACCTTTAAGCTTATTTTCAATGGCCGATTGTGGATGTTAACACATCGACATAGAGTCTTTTTTAATACAATAGGTTCCATAGTAATTACAGTCTACGATTAGATGCAATTTAGATTAGACTCCAATAAAAACAAAACTTTCATCGGTGGTCACGAGAACCAGTTTACTTGGCAGGCTATACTCTTCGACCAAAATAAAATGAATGGACGGGCCATAACCATTGAACTTGCTCAGTAAAAACGAGTTAAAACCCTCGGACATATACTTCAACACCTAATTATAACCATGGAGGTACAGTACATTTGTTACACGGTTTTTCTTGTGTATTTACACTTCGGGAAAGCACACAAAGGCATAATTTCGTCAGATGTTTCGTTATCATGTAACAATAGCCTCGTGTCGCACTTCCAACGGCTAGAGACCGACTGAATGAAACGGTTTCATAATAAACCAAGTGAGCGCTCATTGCTCAAGCAATGCTTGAGCTCAAAATAAGATCAAGCTCATTTTGTAATCTTCAAAAATGCGCTCCTTCTGGGTCCGTTCATTAATGTTATTTTGGTCGAAGGCTATACTCGGTCAAAATTTTCTAGATGTTATAGCTGCAGTAGATTGTAGATTGTAAAAAACTGAAATAAAAAGCAGTTTTTCCTATATTTTATTCTATTCTCTTAAGAGGATTTTGGCGTCGCTCGTCTTGTGCATTTGCTAGTGTCAAGTAGGTACCTATTGTGTGTTTTCAAGTTTTACAGTAGGCACAGCGGATCTTTGTGTCTCTGAAAAAGACTGCGAAGTGCGAACCATTGCGTAAAAGTGTCACCTGCGACACAAAAATAGCTACTGCGCAGCCTTGCAGGAACTCAGAGACACATAGATCCGCTGTGCCTACTGTAAGTAAAAACAACAACACGGTCACGGTAAGTCACAGGGGCGGATCCAGGATTTTATTTGGGGGGGCCTTTTGCCTCCTCACCAAATTCCATTACGATCGTTTCGGCTGCATTTTTTGGCTGTTTGAAACGACAACAAACACCAAAGGACAGGAAACTCAGCTAAGTCTTTTGACGAAATTCAGATACTTATTTGATGTCCAATTCCAGAATCCGACCGGCGTCACTCCAGCGTGAGCGACGTGCTCATGGCGGAGTCGAACGTTCTCCGAAAGGTAGCGTCACTGACCCTGGATAAGCACTCCGAAACCAGGGTCGTGAGGCCCAAATACGTGCCCGACAAACTAGACTTCCGCCTCTATGAAAAGTTTGAAGGTAAGCCTTGAGATGCGAAGCAAAAATAAAAATAAACAAACATGAGATAGGTTAAAAGAAATAAGTTTAAAAAGTTGTAAGTGGTAGTAGTACCTACGTAGTAAGTAGTTTAGTTTATTAGTTTGAAATAAGTTTCAATGTAATATTTTGAATATATCACCCCTCCCCCAGCCCCCAATCCCAACCCTCCATTGGCTACACCCGTGCACACCCATACTATACCTACCTATACCCAATGATCTTATTGGTAAACCTCTTTGCCTATACCTATACTGTCTATTATGTCTTCTGTGCCTATACCTAATTTGCTGGCAAGAAACGGCAACGACAGACGCGACTTAATCGAATCGCTTAAATCATTTGACGGTACCTTATGTAATAATTAAAGTTGATACCTAGATATTCAAAACCCATATTATGTAGAAAATATACAAAATAAAATACGTTTCTAATTTTAGTATACTTACCTAAGTTTCTAATTATAACTTAGTTCTCATCCTTAAGACTTACAGCTAATCGTATAAGTACAAGTAGTCACAACGGCGCTAAAAAGTGAATGAAAGTCATGATAAGAATGTTATCTGTTATGAACAAATAGCCCCTAATTTGTTATCTCGATTAATCATTAGTCTCACTAAAGATAGTGCCTACACTTAGCGCAGACGTGCATACGTGACTTTAGAGCATTGAGTGATATTAAAATTTAAAAATGCAGTTGTCAACAAATCGCGTTAACTTTACAACTACATCTGTTGCCCAGTTTAATTATATGAAATTTTTGAGTCAGTTTCGTTCGAAAGACAAGAAAGACATACAAGACATCGTAACCATTCTAGGGTTACACACCGACGATGTCGCAACCTTTGATATCAGTGATTATGCCACTGCTGCACCGAAGTATTATTGTGCGTTAAAAAGCCGAATTAGTAAATCGGTAGTGCCCTATGTGACAAAGAAATTATCTTTCAATGTGGAAAAAACTTTAAAGTGGTTCCACGAGATTATCCATATTAATCCAAATTTTAAAGTTGAATGTGATTTAAGAACTGCCACACTAATAATGGCGCTTTATGGTAGCAAGTGTTACGTGATTATGATGAAGAACTATTGCCATTTCTGCAAAGAACAACTTAGAAGTAAGTAGGTATAACATGAGCCAAAAAAAAGTCTTAGCGATTCTGGCAGGTAAACTTGGCTCCTAACTATAAAAAAAATTCGAAAGTCACCAGCTTTCGGAAAAGTTTGAATATCACGAGTCTAACTAGTAAATTACAAACTCTAGAAGCAAGTATTTATTTTAAAAACTCGCGGTTAATTATGCCAAGCCTGCGCTGGCGCATCTTATTTAATATGTCAATGTCATTAAAACTAGGTAAGTTAATTTGATTTGACACTGATAATTTTGACAATTGACATTGACAGTTTTTACTACAACAAACGGGGTGGCTGACGCTTGTTGTGGTCGGTTAGAATTTATTGTAATCTTCTAAATCTTGTGTTTTTATTTAACAATTAAAACCAATAAGCAAGCTTGCGTTAATAGCAAAGAGAATATAAACTGTCTAAGGTTAATAGTATAAACTATGGTTTTCAGGGCAAATGCTACTGAACTGGTTCGTGTCGTCAGTTTCCGAGAACAGCCATCTGAAAAATTTGGTGCCTCCACAAGACTTGAAGAACCTTGGCATCCAGTATTGCACTCACCTCCTTGCTGCTGGGGTCCTCAGACAGATTTCTGATAAAGATGCGCCCACGGAAAATATATTCAAGGTAAGATTGCGTTGTTTCATAATTTGTATAAAAATCGTTTATTTCATTTATTATGCACAGAAGGCACATACTACAAATTTTTTAATAAGAGTTAATATACAAATAAGGATAATAATTCCCTTGAAGTAATAAAGCTTTGACCACAATTTTTATAACACCACTAACATAGCCTTAGATCGGTGCAGTGGTTGGAAAAATCTGCCTGGGGATTACCACATCTTTCTGGTTATTCAACCGCCAAGAAGTAGTTTGCAAACATATTTCAGGATTGAAGGACAATTTTATCAGTAAAACGACAAGGCATAAAGAGATTACACATTTCTAACATCTCAGAGTGGCGAGCGCAGCGCATTGCCGTGTAGGATTTTAAAGTTCAATATCTTGCTGTGCTTACAACGAAACTAATTCGCACACAAGGGTGGATCCTGGACTGAGTCCAGGGCCTAGGTGGACCAATAATTAATATTAAAATTAATTATAAAAACATATAAGTGACTTGATCACGACTTTGTGAGGCGGATGAAGGGCGGATCCAGCTTTGGTCCAGGGCGGGCCCCTGGCACCATAGCTGGATCCGTCCTTGTGCGTCAGCAAGTTATTGTTATCTGTTGTACAGAACAGATACAAGTATAATTATTATTTTTTAAACCCCTGATGAAGTAGCTGATAATCTTTAAACAGCTGTACATATTTTCGTTAATCATAGCTAAGAACACTCTCGATCAAGTCACCTGTCAAACAATTTTTTTTATCAAACAATAGTAGGCCGTTCCTGCTTCGCACGGGCGAAGCCGGGATATATAGCCTATGTCAACCGGGGATAGTGCAGCATCCCAACAGTGAAAGAATTTTTCAAATCGGAGCCTATTCAATGCAAACAAACAAACAATCAAATCTTTCCTCTTTATAATATTAGTATAGATTATAAATTACAAAAATTATAAGTAAGTTTGATGGCTATGCCTTGATCACACCATAGATAAATATACTATACTAGAGATCACACCTACCAAGTACTGTGGCAAGACTGTGCTCTCAATCGAGTGCTCTATTTGTATGAACATAACAATATTATTGCATAAGATTATTCAGTTTTGTCTTGACATTCCTACCAAAAGTATAAACTATGTGCACTCTTATATCTATACGATAACTTTATCGATATGACAGTTATGTCGTATCCCATTACTTTCAGCAAATGTCATAATTGACATGGTTACTTTAGGTCAATAAAATGAACTATTTGAAGTATAATCTGAAACGTTAATTTTCAGCCAAGTTTGATGTACTACTGGGCTCACATGGAGACTCCAGCATCACAGCCAGTGACGCCAGGCCGCCTGCCCACAGCATCGTGGCCTCCTGACAAGGACCCACAATACCCCACCACAGACACCTGTTACAGCCTCGATAATAATAAGTTTTTCAGCCAAAACAACAACGAAGAAGTCAGTGACATTACTGAAGCAAGAACAGTTATCTCACAGCTAAAAAGAAAGCTACAAGGGCTAGAATATCAGCTTGAAAAATACAAAATAAACACTCAAATTGAGGCACTAAATAAAAGCCTGGAAAAGGACTACAATGAATTAAACATTCTGAGGAACAAAACTCAACTTACAAGCAAAGACTTGCCAACTAACTCTGGCAGTGAGGTAAACAAATTAGAAAATAAACCTGTGATAAACATACCTGAATATGACCTTGTAAGAACAAATGTGAATATTGATAAAAAATTAGATTTAAGTAGCTTAGATAGTAAAAACGAAATGCTTATTAAAGATATAACAAGTACACCTGAAGTAAGATCTGATAAAATTGAAAACTATTGTAAGTTAAATAAAAGTAGAGAGTATAATAACAAAAGCTTCAGAAAAAGTTTACTGAAAGGTACAATAGAAGACGAAAGTGAGTTGAATGCAAAGATTGAAGATACAGTTAATGATAATGTTTCTTCAGACACCAATATAAGATGTGATAGTTCTTCAGATGCCTCGTTCCGGAGCATAATCTGCACTTCATCAGACTTAATGTGTGAAGTAGAGAATCTGTCGTATGCATCGAATGACGATTCAGTTTTTAGAAATGCTGTTACTACCCCCTGTCATCCAACCACACAAATATTGTATACATACAATGAGTACAAGGACCCTGTAGCTTATGACGGGCATGGTATTATTTCGCTAGAACATGACAGCTTAATATTCAGTGAGTCTGAAGTGAAACAGCAAGGAGTTGAAAAGGCATCGCCAGAAGTATCTCTAAGTTATGTGACTGCCACAGAGGGACCTGTTAGTGATAAGTCTCCAGTAGATAAGATATCACCTGAGAGTAATGCAGCTAGTCAAGCGGTGGTCACACCACCCCCTCCTTCACCCGGAATGCCTCCATTACCCCCACCAATGCCAGGAACAGATGAATATGCTACAATTGAGAGAGCTTCGCCAGAGTTCAAAGTTCCGTTACCACTGCAAGCATCCTCACCACCATTCAGAGATGAGAAATCTTCGACGGCACCACAATTGGGGCCACCTCATACTACAATGCCACAGATGGGGCCCCCACCGCCACCTATGCCGGGAATGGGGCCACCACCTCCACCGATGCCCGGTATGGGTCCCTCAATGGGACCTCTGCCTCCTCCGATGCCTGGCATGGGACCTCCGCCCCCTCCGATGCCTGGCATGGGTCCTCCACCGCCTCCTATGCCTGGCATGGGTCCTCCACCACCACCGATGCCAGGAATGGGCCCTCCACCACCCCCAATGCCTGGCATGGGGCCTCCTATGCCTGGCATGACGCCGCCACCACCGCCGATGCCTGGCATGACGCCTGCTCCGTCTGCCGGGGGACCCCCACCGCCGCCCGGGCCCCCTGGATCTGGTATACCGCCACCACCTCCTTCTACTTACTCCGGACCTGTACCTTTCCCTGCCCCACCAGCAGGTGGGTGGAATGTGCAAAGAGCGAGTAAGTACTGACTATGTTAGTGTTTCCCAAAGAAAAGGTCACAACCCACTGTTGAGTCTTAGAGGCTGTCTCTACTAGCAAGAGGTGAGCGGCGTGATGTTAAAAGGTTGTATGAAATTGGCATAATGTCATCCGGCTGTTTTATACAATTCTCGCTGCACTATGGTCAAAATGGTTAATTTCGAATTAGGCCCTGAAAAACCTCAATTACATCTATTATTGTGGATATATATGGATCAACACTCCACAGCGCTATGGTACGAAAATGAATGAGCTGTACAAGCAAATATTTTAAGATCAGATAAAATTTCCTTTAAGTAAAAGATTTAGCCTTACCTTGTGTTCCAAATTTTAAAGTGGGTTGCGATTCATAAGTCTTTGGGAACCACTGGCCTATTAGATGTGCCTATAGCTTGATGCTTGCATATTCAATAGATATTTGGTTATTAAATTGATGCCTGTTTTTTCCAGCACTAAGAAAAACCCCAGTTAAGCCCGCTGCCCCAATGAAACCTCTATACTGGACCAGGATTTTAGCAGCCCCCACTCCACCGGTGTGCCAAGGGGAATCAGATTCCAGTGGGCTAAAACCACTTTGGCTTGAAATCGAAGAAACGAAACTCGATAACATCGATGAATTCACAGACCTTTTCTCACGACAAGTTATAAAAGCACCAGTGAAAAAAAAAGTGGAAGTGAAGACTAAAATTCAGCCAGTGAAGATATTGGACAGCAAGAGGTCTCAGAATGTCGGCATTCTTGCTCAGAGCTTGCACGTTGAATTCTCAGAGATCGAGAATGCTATTTATAACTTCGACACGTCCGTTGTCAGTTTAGAAGCTTTACAACAGATATATGAATTGGTGAGATATTTTATAGCAATTACTAACGCTTCATGATTTATCCGCTATCATTTGTAAACATTTGATGGCCAATATGACTCAGTGATAGAGTGCAGGCCTTAAGAGCAGGGGCTCCCGGGTTTGAATACCAACCAGGCAAATGTTAGAATCTCTGGGTCTGGGTGTTAGTTGTCCATGTCTTTGTCTTTGTGTGTGTTCTATGGTTTCTTTGACACTGAATCCTAGTTAATAATAAATCTATAATACAAAGTAGCATAGTGAGTTCTCTAATACAAAGTAGCATACTCAATTCTTTAATGGCTTGGTGAGAAGGTAGCTCCCCGAAAACGAAGACTGGTGTAAGAGCTGGTGATTGCCGAAACAATAACACAAAAACATAAAAAAATTACTGACCCATTTTTTTTTTTATTATGATCATATATTATTTGTTTTTAAATTTAAAAAGAAATTAGACATATTAGCAGTACATTAAATATTATAAATATTGTTGTCTGAGGTTAGCTGAGCTGCTATGATCTATTTAAAAAAACTGTTATGTTTGAAATGTAATGCAAATAAAATATCAGCTAACGCTAGCGGTCAACGATCGATCTGTGCCGCGCGCACGCTTGTACGCTTTACATTGCTGGATTGCAAAACATTTTAAACCACTAAAACAACAAGTATAAGGTAAATGTTTATTGGTATCTACAGTGTTTAGATAATATTATTATACAGTTTTGGCTTCGGGAGCGTTTTCCATACATCCAGTATAATAAAAATAAAAAAGTAAATCTTCTGTTGGGTATAAAATTGACATTTAAAAATTTTCACCTATATTTACAAATGGTTGCCTGGAAGAGATCGCTTTTAGGGATATGGCCGCTATTTCTATTTTTAGTTCCGTGCGTCTCAGAAGGTCAGAAATCTGTAGCATTATCGCTGAGCACTGCCCCTTTTTGTCGCACTGGACACTACAGCGACAACTTAACATGTATTATTATTGTTAATATTATTTTGTTGTTTCTGTTTTGTAATGTTGATGTTGTAGTGTTTAGTACGCAAAATAAATGTTTTCTTTCTCTTTCTCTCACTAGCTTGTTAGTGTTTTTTGTTTGTAATTTTTTTTTTCTGGTGCACACAATAAAGAGTTTCTATCTATCTGTCTTTACAGCGTGCGAACGAAGAAGAGCTCTCGATGATCAAAGAGCACCTCAACAAAAAGCCCGAAATACCTATGGACAAGCCGGAAGTGTTCTTGCATGAGCTGTCCGGAATACCTAACTTCGCCGAACGGATATCTTGCTTCATGTTCCAGGCTGACTTTGAGGACTCTGTGAGCACCACTATGCACAAACTCGACAATCTGAAACATACTTGCGAGGTAAACACCTACTTATTGAAATCGCCTCTGAGACTTAAGGGTCTGATCATTAGATAGGATGAAAAAGCAGGCACTCTCAAGGTAATTGCAACCTTGGTGTCCCAAGATGTTTCAAACAACGAAGCGGCGCGTGACGGCAGAGGACATAGGACACGACCTCTCTTTTTATGTTTTGTATCATTAAAAGGACATTAAGGTTTAAATTAGGTTAAAATCGTCACTGCTTTATCTGTACTAATATTATAAAGAGGAAAGATTTGATTGTTTGTTTGTTTGCATCGAATAGGCTCCGAAACTACCGAACCGATTTGAAAAATTCTTTCGCTGTTGGGAAGCTACGCTATCCCCGGGTGACATCACTACATAGTATAAAACAAAGTCGCTGTCGCTGTCTGTCCGTCCCTATGTATGCTTAAATCTTTAAAACTACGCAACGGATTTTGAAGTGTTTTTTTTTAATAGATAGAGTGATTCAAGAGGAAGGTTTATATGTATAACTAGCGACCCGCCCTGGCACGTAAATTAAACCCGTGCGAAGCTGGGCGGGGGCGGGTCGCTAGTAGGCTATAATCTATACCCGTGCGAAGCTGGGGCGGATCGCTAGAGGTTGATATTCCGAAAACCTTTTGATGCCACATTTATTAAGCGAACTGCTAGTCTGAATACGCTGCCTGAATTGGTTTTCCCCGAACAATCTGTCTTCAAATCAAAATTGAATCGGTTTTTTCTCGGCAAGCGTGCTCCATCGTAGACCCTATTATCGTTTAACATTTTAATTTTGGCGAGGCGAGTTAGAGTTCAAACGCAAGCCTATTATTAATTTTAAAAAACACATATATTGTCATTGGTGGTGAACAAGCAGATGGGGCGCCTAAAGTTAAGCTATCACCGTCGCCTATGGATACTTGTAACACCAGAGGCATCACAACTACGTCGCCGACCCTTTAAGAATCCATTAACCCACCTTTTGAAGAACCCAGTGTTGACTATATTTTGTCACTAATCCTAATATTTTTGTCAAACAGACAGATAGCCTATTGTTAAAAAAATAATTTTGTAAAAAATTCAATAATTACTTTGTTTCCAGTTTATTCTAACAAGTGAATCTCTAAAGAAGGTGTTTGCGATTATCTTGACTCTTGGCAACTACATGAATGGTGGCAACGGCCAACGAGGACAGGCGGACGGCTTCGGACTGGAGATACTTTCCAAATTGAAGGATGTCAAGGTATGGAGAAATTTAAATATAAAATAATACTTTAGCTTGGGTTTCCTGGGATTTGCGGTGCCGCTGTATAGGCGTATATAGGTTCGCCTTCCTTATACTGAAGCTCTTCCCGTCTGAATTTCTCTCGCTCGCACATTATCCATCTCGCACTGTTTCCAAAACTCCATAGAAGCCTCTCTACTAGGGCATGACTTTGACTTGACCGTTACTTACTTTGCTTACCTGACTTGTTTGACGATATTTAATAAAACTTGAAAACACTTGACATAGGCAAACGCAGGAGATGTGTGACGCCAAAATCTTCTCAAAATGAAAGGAGAGAGAATGTTGCATTTGCCCCTAACTGCCCTCAAGAAAAACCTAACTATTGACTCCCACTGCAGTGGCTGGACCATAAAAGCTTTCGACTTTTAGAAATGGAAGGGATGTATGGGAATGGCCTTTGCTCTGCAGTGGGACAATCATGGCTAAAATAATAATAATATTTTCATCCCCCCATCTCAGAAAGAGTATTTATGCTCTTCGATATCTGAGTGCAAAACCCGTTTTTATCCGCTAGATGATAAAGTAAATTGAATTTAGAACATCGTGTGCACTAGGTTTGTGAATTCATAACAACACTAAACCTATTTACTTCTACCTACAGGGTGCCGAAATTATCTTACAACCTTTTTTAATTTTGTTAAAAACTTAGACTCAGAACCTTCTTGGTGTACTTTTTTTTAAATTTGCTGTGCGCGTGCGTCGTATCACATCATATTGTTAAAACTACGGTCGTGATTCAATTTTAGAATCATTCGCTTGCTCGGTCATCAAAATTGAGCATGCGGTTAAAAAGCAACTTTGTATTCTTGTATAACAAATAATTATTATCTTACCTTGACAGTCAAAGCAGTCGAACGTAACGCTCCTGCACTTCATAGTGCGTACGTACATGCGGTCGTGCGGCGGCGCGCTGTCCGAGACGTGCACCCTGCCCGTGCCGGAGCCCGGGGACGTAGTAAGAGCCTCCGCGCTTGACTTCGCCGACGCGGCTACCCACCTCGCTACACTCACCAACCAGCTTGCAGGTCAATATTACTCTACTGGATTACACAGAATGGGTGTACTAGGCCGAAAGAGATCCATAGTGCCCTTTATTATGAAAAACTATGGGACCAACGCTGAAATCTCAAAAAACAGCTGTTCGGTCAAATAGTTATTCATACCTACTCGAGAAAATGTACCGGAACGGCTGATATTTTTTTCACGATTTCAGGGTTAGTCCCATAGTAAAAATTGTTTATATTGATGAGTATAACGGACCCCTTTCGGCTTAGTATATATAGCCTTACTGCGTAAACCTGTATAATCCCTTCCTCTGAGTCTAACTAAAAGTGAGACTCTGATGAAACATGAGCTCTTTTGCATCCGAAAATTAACCGTGATGTAAAAAAAAACGCTAAAGCCTTCGCGGTATTATGCTAATAGTGCTAACAGACGCACAAACGCGGCTGATGGACCGCCGTCCAACCAACGGGAGAGAAAGAGTGAGAATATCATATATGCCTCTTTCTCTTTCATTGGTCAGACGGCGGTTGAGGTCAGCCGCGTTCGAGCGTCTGTTAGCACTATAAAGTAGCTACGCCCAGAACCAGAATGCCTTATTGTCAAAGGATCACGGTGGATATTCACATGACTAACGGTATCCGTTTTTTTTTATCACCTATCATCAGAAGAGTATTCGAGATGTGTAAACGTAAACGAACGTGACGTAACGTGATTTGTAAACGTGCTCCATCTTCGACCGCATCATCGCTTTCCATCAGGCGAGATCGCGCTCAAACGTTAGCCTAGGCCGATATAAAAAAAAAGGTTACACATAGTAATTACATAAAATATCTAACGCAAAATTTTTCAGCATGCAAAGAGAAAACACGCAAAGTCTTAGAAAACGACGAAGCTCGCAGTCCAAGCGAGGACGCAGTTCATGACGGCAAGAAACGACTGGACGTGTTCAAAGACAAAATGAGCACGTTCCTGCAGGCGGCCGAGGAGAAACTAAAGACTGAAAACGAAAACTTGGAGGAGTGCAGAGCAAAGTTTATAGCCACAGTGAGGTTTTATCAGTACACGCCGAAAGGCAGCAAACTCGAAGACTGTGAACCGAAAGAGTTCTTTTCTCTTTGGACCTCGTTTTGTAGCGATTTTAAGGACATTTATAAGAAGGAGGAGCAGCTAGCTGTAAAAGAAAGGTATGATAATATTGTTTTATATTATTCACATTACTAACTTCAAATACATAGACTGCTAAAATCATAACCCTTCTTACACTGTAGGAAAGAGGTTCCAAAGATCGTAAAATATTGGTTTGTTTTGCGATACCGATAGTTTATTCTGTTTATTGAATATGGGGGATATCTCATATATGTTTTTGTTTTATTATAATCTGACCATAATGGGTCTGTACACACAGTACAAGTAACTTGCGCAACTTGGAATGGAACAAGGGCACACGAGAACAGGCAGGATGCACATAAGTGAGCTTAACTATCACCTAAACAAAATAGGAGCGACGGACAGTCCTCTTCGCAGAGGCTGTCTACAGGAAAACGAGACCGTGGAGAATTGTGCTACTGCACTGGAGGCCTTTGAAAGAATACCATAATGGCCGGCACTCACAGACGGCGCGGCACGAAGAATGCCGATGGATACCGAAGGATCCAGAGGCATCCCCGCTCACAGACGCGACGCACGGCTTGCTTCGGCATGCCGAAGAATGCCGTTGGATGCCGAAGGATCCAGAGACATCCCCGCTCACAGACGCGACGCACGGCATGCTTCGGCATGTTGAAGAATGCCGATGGATGCCGAAGGATCCTGTGGCATCCCACGTGACGAAACTAGCTTTCGACCTTGTTTCAATTACTTTGCACTTGCATTCCTTTAACGACATGACGTTACCTATGCGGCTCGTAGTGATGCAGCGGCAAGCTGCAGCATCCCATGGAATGTCACGACGTGCCTAAGCATCCCTGGGAATAACGCGACGTGCCTAAGCATCCCTAAGCATTCGCGTTGAAATAAGGGAATGTCAGTGTTTAATTCTTTGAAATAAGGTTGAAAACCATTTGTCAACGAAAAAATCCTTTGCCGTGCCGTACCGTGCCTCGCCGTCTGTGAGCGCCGGCCTTAAGGTCGGACTTAAAGAAACTCCAAAACAAGTCATCACCTGGCGAAATAAGAGTGGAACTGGTATGCCAGTGACCCAAGCACCATTATTTTAGGAAGCTTGGGTGGTGTTGGTAGACTGGTTGGGGGAAATGCACAAAACACCCCAAGTGAGACTTCAGTGCAGGTCAAATCACCCCTACTTAGAATTGGATATATTGTGCATCTTTCTCAATCTGATCAAATTAGTCAACCGCTGCGCCTCAGACACAGCTGAAGGTGTATTAGTTGGAAAGATATGCCATGAAAATGGCTTAAAACACAACTTTAATAAACATTACAGGCAATTCAAATAGGTTGCTCTTTTATTTGTGCAATACAATTAATACCTCTATTTCTGTTTCAGGTTAAAAGAAGCAAAGAAGCATCAAGAAGAAAGAAAATCTCAATCTCAAACCCAGCCTAAAAAGGAAGGTGGCCTCAAAGCGAGGTTACAAAAGTTATCTAGTTCAAGAAAATAAAATCGTGAATTCAATATTACAGTTCATTTACTTTCTAAGTTATTTCTTTGAAGGCAGTGCCACAGATGCCAATGGGCCATTCTGGGCTATGGACAAGGTATAATAACTCTCAGATTTTCTTTGTATTGAAACTTACAATTTCCATTTCAAAGTACACCATGTAGTTGAGAGCAATATATTGTCTTTCCCTTTCTCTCATTGTCACGGGCAGTCTTTTTTTAGTGCGCCTCTACAGAAAAGTTGGTTTGAGAGACCTGTGCCAAATTTCGTGGATTTTATGACCGTGTTATATAATCTACTAGCTGTTGCCCGCGTAGCATTTCATATAATTTTCACCCCCCCCCCCCCCCCATTTGCTCCCCTTAATTCAGCCCTTTCGCAATCCTTTCTTAGAGGATCTCTACACCCTATAAGAAATCTACCTGCCAAATTTCAGCTTCGTAGGTCAAGTAGTTTTCGAGATTTCGTGATTAGTCAGTGAGTGAGTTTATATAGATACATATCTATATAACATACAAGCGAAATACACTGACTGACACAAAATCTCAAAAACGAATTTACCTGCGAAGCTGAAGTTTAGCAGGTACGTTCCTATGGGGTTCTGTTAAAAAAAGAATTGCGTAAAAGCTGAATTTTGGTAGGGGCAAAAAGGGGTTAAAAGTTTTTATGAAAATCTGTGCATAGTTGCGGGCAACAGCTAATGTTAAACATACCTTGTTTGTAGTTTCTGGAACAATATTATTTCAGCCAGTTCTCACTCTGGTTGAGATGGACATGTGTATAACAGAGAAACTGTTTTTTTACGCCAGCTTGTTATTTACTTGTATTGTGTGCTATTAATAAAATGCACAAATAATGTACATTCCAATTTATTTATCATAAAATCAAGCTTATTTTGAATTGTACAAGAGTAATACAATTTAATAATGTATAAATATATAATTTTATAGTTGTGGAGATTGAGAGAAAAGCTATTATTCCATTTAAATAAGTGGTATTGTATTGTAATGTGCAAAGATATTTAAAACTATAGATTCAACATTACCCAATACTATTTATGTTTTCAAATAAACAACCATTTACAAAAATAACTAATTTGCTATTTTATACCTTTACGACCCATTGCTCAAATGCGCGACTGGGTTAGGAATTACCCAATAAAAACTGCAACAGAAAGCAATGCTCAAATGCGCGACTGGGTTAGGCATTACTCACTAAAAACTGCAACAGAAAACAGTGCATAAGCACTCGTTGATGGTGAATCTATGGTTTTAAATATCTTTGTGTATGGTACCAAAGTTGACAGTGTGAGATTGAGGCTTATAATTTATCAACCTGATAGTGACATGATAATCCTTGCCTAGAAATGTTATTCTTGCTTGATTATAAAAATCCCTTATTTTGTACCTGAGCAAAGCTGTTGAATGCTTGTAACAATAATTGGAAAGTTGTCTGATTTTCATATTAATTTATTACAAAGATGGTGCTGTAACAGTGTAAATGTAAATATAATAAAACATTAACAATACTAACCTATAACTTTTATTTACAAGTAGTCTAAGCATTTTTCCTTCCATACTTTTGATAGTTTTCTTTCAATTTTTTTATTATTCAGTACTGTGCTGCCAACTTTAATTAATGCAGTTTTTAAAGTCTGCCATTGCATAAAACTCAAATGTTTTGTTAGTGACTGATTATTACCATCGTTTCTAAATGCTTCTTCTTTATCAAGGAAATCTTTTAGAGACTTTACGTTTGTGACTTTTCCAATGTAATGGTTACATTTATTATCAGTTGTAATCTTTTTCTGGAAGTCAGTCAATATTTTACAGCTATCTGTAACTTGTTTTCCTTGATTTTTTCCAAATTGCATTGGATTGTGTGTATCTTGTGACAAGGAACTTATAGCTTTGAAACTCTCTCGTGATATTGCTTCGCCATGATCAATTTTGGTTATGTGAGATGTTTGCAATTGTTGACCTTTGAGCGCAGCATTTGCTTTAAAATTTTGTGCAAATGAACTATTTTCAAACTCAGTTTCTATATTTTCTTCATTAATATTACTCGCATATTCAAGAAAATTATCAAACGAGTCAATTTCCTCATCATCCAAACCAACTGCAATGTAAATGTTCTTCTTTTCAGACCAATTGATCTTTCCAAATGTGTCAAGATTTTTCAAGTCCAACCATTCATACAGGTTTTTAGGCAGTTCATAATCTTTAGGTAAAAATTTAAGTCCTTTTGGCTGTAATAAGGCAAGGTATGGATGCAGACAAGAGTACCAAGATGTTGCATGATGGAGGAGTACCCCACACATAGACCATATTCGACTGAGTAAAGCATATGGCATCAAGCTCATCCAGTGGGTTTCACCTCGCTTCACTCTGTCCATATAGATTACAGCAGCTTGTTTAGAACATACATAAATACGTAACATCAACTTTGAAAATGTTATTATCCTTGATAAAACAAACTCTAACATCTGTCGTGTAGGTAAGAAATAATCATCCACTTCTGGAAGAACTGCTGTAAAGTTTTCTACATCTTTCAATAAGTTTATCGCCATGTATTTATGCAATGATACATAAGTTTTTCTTAGATTTCTGTAGCCGATATCATTTCGGAATTTCTTATCGTATTTGTAGACAAACCTGGAGAGCAAGGCGCCTTCTCCATGCAAGGGTGATTGTTTGGACAACACTCTGATGAGGTTTTCGCAAGCGTGCTTAAGGCCTAGAACATCTAAAACAGTAATCACAGTATAGATTAGGTTTTATGATCAAAATAAAAGTTAAAAACTCATTGCTATTCTCGGTCCAAACATTTATTGGTAGGACTAATCAATTTAAGGGGTACGAGAGGGGTGGGCGTGGGGTTGAAAGTCCCTGAAGGGGAAGTTGCAGAACCCCCCCCCCCCTACCAAGCGTAGCGAAGCAACACTAAGGGAACAAACACTAAGTAACAATTATCGCTCTTAGCGATAAGGTCGCCAATTGTTGCACTAGTTTTAAGCTGTTTTATCATGTGTATGAAATATGTGGTGTGAACAATAAATAGTTTATCTATCTAAGGGGCAAGCTCAAGAGCTACTGGTTCGAGATCACCCTGGGCATTCTGACTTGAGTAGGTTTATGAGTGACAGATCTGATACTGCGGGTAGGTATGCAATTATGCATCACTGAATAATAATGAGCATAGAATCCATCATGTGATTTACAAAGCATACAAGGCCGTCCGTCAAATTGTATTTAGCCTTTGGAGCTTTTTACAGGTCCCTAGTACATTAAAATAGTGTACAAAACTGCAATTTGCCATCCTGTCAAAAAAATATCTGTTTTGTTCTGGTAATCTCAGATTAAATAAAACAGGTAACAAAAATTTTGGCATATGAGTAAAGAATGTACCTACCATGTTTAATTCGCATATGCTAAATTAGCACTACTTCTATGCGTTAGTACTTTTTCTGGGTATAGGTAAAATGCATTTTCCCCATGACAACAAAAACAAGGTTTGAAAGATTCTAGTACATTTGTGGCAAAGTTTGGTTAAGAATATTTAAAAAAAACATCTCCAAAAGGGGTGGTTTCGCAACTGCCCCTTCAAGGGGGGTTCTACCTATCCCTTCGCACCCCCTCCCATCGATTGGTACTAATCTAAAGTTAGTATATTCTTACCGATATTTTCTTGCAACGTTATTGTTTGTACAGGTGGTGGTAATAACGAAATGCTCATCCATGGCTCCATTTAATGTGATAATACTTATACTTAGCCAAGAAACTACTAATAAAACAACCAAAGTTACTATTTATATTCTGCAAACAAAGTGCAAGCGTGCAAAGTTTGTACAGACAGAACACAACAATAAACAGAAATTCAATACAATATCATTGTATTGTATTCTCTGTACAATATGCAAGGTAAAGCCTTGGGTAAAGCTACACAACACCTACAAACAACACAAATTAAACTTCGCTCTTTTGCAAAGAATGGAATTTCGCTAATCTTTCTCAAATTAATATTGTCATCACTATTTTTTTCTTGTATCTATAACCTATACCTTTAGTTTAGTTAAACTGGTTTAAATTAAAGTAAGATTAAAATTTAGTATTAATTACAAAAAAAACAATATTACTTCTACTTTTGTTATTTGTTTCAAAGAGTATGTATGACAATACAATATTTAATTTTGTTCTTTTCATTTCATGGCATGTTTGCGGTTTTGTTTTGTCGAAAATTCGAAATGTCGAACTTCGAAGTTCGAAGTGTTCGAACCTTAGCAAAAAAATAAATAAAAAACAATATTATGACTTTGAAAGTAGTGTTTGTGCGCTGAAAGTGACACTGACATCCAATTTTTCTTGTTATTTAATTTTAATTTATTTCATGACCATAGATACGGAGGCCTTCAGTCAAAATAATAATTTGGTTTACTTTACAAGTTATTAAATATAACTTCAAACAAGTAATAGCCACAGGCCACAGTCAGAGTCAAGCAAAGCAAGTTACTACGTCCAGGCAGGGGTGGATTTTCCTATAGGCCGAGTAAGCCTGGGCCTATGGTGGCAAAATTTAGAGGTGGCAAAACTGGAAGAGTTTATTTTTAATATAATTCGTGCCCTGTGATTTCATACGTCACAAAAAATATTCAAAGATGTGTCCACTGTCTGTCTGTCCGTGTCCATAGCACCTAGCAAAAAAAGTTACACGTATGGAGATTACGATTAATAAAAGTTTGAATCATCAAACTGGATCTTTGCTTATCAGTTTCCTTTTAGTTTTAAATCATTTTCATTTTGCTTTACACTCTAGCATGACTTGGACTTAACATGTATTTGTAAGCCTGATTATAACTCCGACTGAAGGACTCTGTATCCATAGCTATGGAACAAAAAAATAACTATATTATTTTTAGTTTACTTTTTACACAGATTATTTTTAGTAATTTCCGTCTGAGTTCTAAGGTAAAATGTTTTATTTTGTGTAAATTATGAGTATTGTATTAATTATATAGGTAATCTAACATTCCAAACTACATAATGTTAGCATTTGATATAATTAATAAACCTATGGTTTCATTTCATGATTTGCATCGATAACTTCATTGAAATTAATATTAACCGCTAACTACTTATTTTGTAAACACAACCTTTGTTGATATAGAAATACACGATCAGAATGCCAAAGAACAAGAAGGAAGAAAGTTCCAGCAGCGACAGTGATGAGGGACCTGTTGATGTATGTTAATTCATAGTATTCTTAAATATTTTGAGGTTGTCGGCGTGTGCTATGGCGGCTAAGCGACACGGCTTGTAAAGTTGTAACTAGCTACGTGGAATTATTTGCATTCGCTCACTCGCATTCTACCGTTTTTATTAAGTACCATTAGTAAAAACAATGCCTATTAATACTTTGACCCCAATCCAAGAGGACAAGTCTGACGACTGATATTAAAAGGTGAACCCTACAAAATTAAATTATTTTCACTTAGCAGATTAAATTACACAACTACGTAATATAGGGTTTACATTTCTATTTCAGGACCCGTTAGGGCAGGGTAGGTAAAATCGATATCAGGCTTTAGTATGCCTACCACCATCATTAATGTACCATTATTTTAACCAGATTAAAGAAAATATTCCATATATTTTTTTCAGCGAAATCAACCACCAGAAAAGAAAGCTAAGACTAGTGCTTCAAGTAACAGAACTGCTGATAAAGAGCCAACATGGGCTTTACAAAAGAACAAATTTGTTAAAATCAGAGAATTCAAAGGTAAAACCTTCATAGACATAAGAGAGTTCTATGAAAAGAATGGTGAAATGTTGCCAGGGAAGAAGGGTATTAGTTTATCCCCAGAGCAGTGGAGAAAACTGGTTGAGTTGGGTGATGAAATCAATGAAACGCTCAGCTCGGTTTCTTAGAAATCAAAATTGTTGATTACATTTGTTGTTGTTGAAATAAAGTGTGATTTGCTATAAGGATACACATGTATTTTACTTGAATGATGTAAAGGACTGACCCGAAAACGTGATTGTAATGAAATCAGCTTGGTGAAAACCAGAAAGTTGCTTATTGTTTTACTGTACAAGACTGTATAATAATGCTTTATAACTATATTTCATTGGCGGAAACTTGTATTTGGCCTCGAGTCACCAAATAATTTTTTTACTTGTATATTAATAGGCTGTAAGTTTCCCTAAAAATACAAAATAAATATAATAATAAAAACGGGTATAGTACGAAGCGTTGGAGCCGCTTTATAACTTTAGTTTAAGTTATTGGTAGCCAATATAATTATGGACTTTGATTGTAATTTGACTAAATAATATTCTCCTATACATATGAAAAAATAATTTACTAAGTCGAATAAGTAATGTGAATCTTTACTAAAGGATACCGGCCTTGACGTTTTTAAATAAAAAGAAATCTTATAAAATTAACCTGGAACCATATACAATAAACCTGGAACATTATAAGCAAAAACCCAAAACCATATTATAATAAGCATTATTATACATCTCGGTACTATTACAAATTTTATAAAATTTCTATAGGTATCTGTCATCTAGCTTACCTGTGACCATAAACAACGCAGTGTTCAAAACGTCAGGAATTTAAATAAAGTAAAATAGACAATAAAATTCGTTGCATTAATTTTAATGTGTAATAATCACAAAAAACCTACGAAATCAGTAATTTAAGTCTCATACTTATTTACTATACTGGTGCAATGACCTCCAAGTGGATCTTGGCCTCTGACAATAAAAGGCTACTCCTTACTGCACTGTATCCTCATACCAATCTCGCAGCAGGAACATTTCCACGGCTTCAGACCAGCAGTACATGGGACACTGGATTATGTCCTGTCGGCGTTCCAAATACCTTCGCTTCATCATCATCATTTCAGCCATAGGACGTCCACTGCTGGACATAGGCCTCCCCCATCGATCTCCAAAAGGGCTGGTTGAAAGCGGCCTGCATCCAGCGTTTCCCTGCGGTCTATTTTAGGTCGTATGTCTTCTCTTCATAGCCTGATCCAATTCAAACGCCAAATGAAAGAGTAGCGGGACTTTCCTAATAAGGTTGCGTAGCCACCAGAGAAGGGCGAGGAAAAAATCAACCAATAGGATCGCTTCATTGTATCTCGCCTCGCCTCCTATTAGTAGTATAGTTTTTTTTCTAACACACCGCTTAGCTACCTTGCACATCATTGGTGGATACGCAGCCTAAGACTAAGGAAATTAATAATCAGATTTTTTTTATACTGTATCATCATTTATTTCTCACGCAGAATAAATAACATTGTCTATAGTTCATGACACTACAATGACAGCATAACATCTGTCACAGGTCCGCTACAGCAGGACAAAATGTTACATAGGCTAAGGATGATGATGATGAAGTAACGGGTACTCTTGAGCACATTCATGAAGCGATTGATATTATCCACTACACACAGATCTTTATCAAGTTAGAAGCCACAAGCACATCAAATTGTATGAAAACCCAGTGTCATAATTTTTTCATTTAATTATATATTTATATCACGAGAGTGACGAGTTTTACGTCAGATCAGACAAACATGCCTTACACCCATTTTCTAAAAGGCTGATCAACACAAAAATTAACTAACACATTGTTGAATCTCATATCAAGTGACGAGATTGGTTGAACGAAAAAACAACAACTCACCTGACATGAGTTTTGACAATAGATTGAATTGAACAGGCTTTCAGAAACTGGGGGCTAAACCGCTAAACGCAAAAACAGTCAGTAAGGTAAACTTACTCATTTTTCACGCACACTATGAAACTTTTAGCGACACCAATGAATTAACTCATAGTTCATGTAAAATAAGGGGTGACAAGGTCGTCTGCTCGGTTGGGTTAGTGTTCGACTAAAGGCATCAAGCCTGATTTAGGTTAGATGCATTTGCACCTGCCACGTCACCTTACCACATCTCCCTGTTAGTCTGATCTGAGGTTTTTATGATGCAAATTGACATTTTTATATTGACATCTGACGTGTTTTCTGCCTAGGCGAAAGAACTGAATAAGTTTGAGCACTGATCTAACTTACAAGAAATGTGGGTGGACTCTATCCTAATACAGATCTGTGACTACACTTATACACAGATTCTAAATCGCTACAATTGTCGTCTACATAACATTATCAATATTTCGCGGTGACTGTTCAATATTTCTTTCTCTTTCGTGTTCATTTAATGGCCGCATGAGTAAAAGAGAAAGTAACAGACTGACAGCCACCACATTTACGTGAACAAACAGTACAGAAAGGCTATTAAGGTGGTACGTTTCACCTATGGCGAGAAATTCAAATTTAAAACAGTTTTCTTGTCCTTGTAGCTCTTTCCTCTTAGTCAATCTTCCTTGATGACTATAGCGGCCATTTTTTCATAACATGCAACCCTAAGTCATTAATTATAAATTTTACATGTTTTTAATTGCCTATCCGGTTTAAGTAAAATATCTCGCTTGAATATGTTGCAAGGAGCTGACTAAAAACTGCGGGTGCGGATGTTAAATTATATTAACATGCGGGCTTATTATGATTGCGTGCCATATCACTCCCGCGCGCGGTGCTAGAAGTAAATGGCACGCAATCACAAACAGACAAATACAATAAGCCTCGTCTATCCAAACATATTACTACACCAATCACCATATAATTTTCAGTAATAAGGAATACAGAATGAACGAGTTGTATTCATATTTGTCCAAAATTACATTTTGTTTCAAAAAGGGTTCGAAGGTTTCAGTACTGAAGGTGGCCTATGGTCAGCCGCCATCTTGAATTTTTACGAAAATGTCGCAGTCTGAAACCTGTGTATATTGATAGAGAGTACATAGGACACTTACCTTCGAACCCCATTGGTTTACACGTACATGCTAAAAAGATTTTCATTAAAAAAAACTGGATGTATACATAACAAACATACAACAAAAGATATTGTATAAAAATACATTTATCCAGTCCATCATAAATACTCCACTTCCAAAATAAGAATAATAATATTACTTTAGTACTCACGATTTCATACAAACCCACAGTGAATATTTGAGGTACCATGATGTACTTATTTTGAACATAAATTACACACCCCCAGGTCCCCCCAGTTACGCAAAAAAATTAGTATAGCATTAGGTAAATGGGGAATAGAAATGCCAGAGTAAATTGAGAAAAAATCTAAGAAAGTATTTCGGGATTAAAAAAAAAAAAAATCAGATCATCCAGATACAATTCCTATAGAGTCACAATCTCACAGTGAAAACAGTCAAAAAAACCTTCCGAGCGTCATTGTACATACATTGTGTTGTATCAATTATATATTTCACAATGCCACATTTACTCCGATTTAGACGTTATGTCGCTTGCATAGTGTTTAACGTTAGTTGCCCGCTATGTCATCATAGGTCTGGTATCGCGGTTAGCTTGTCTTGTAACTAACCAAAAAGTCGTAAACTCATAGCGTGCGCCGAGCTTTGGTTAGGTCATTTTTTTGACACGGTTGTGACTCTATATGTATTGAATCTCGATGTTTCAGATCTACAAAATGTACCAAAATACTTGTAGATTTAGGCAAGAACTTGAAAAGAATATGGTACATCTTGCATTTCCTACGTCTGAAAGTTGTTTGATAAAAATACTTTCTAAGTTTGATTATAATTTACCGGTATTCTCTAGAATTTCAGCAATAGGTTTGTATGAAAAAGCTGAAATCGTGAGTCCTACAAGCCGTCCTTAACTTATTTGGCATGAAATTACATTTAAAATGCGTATGACATAGGATGTCATATAACATAAACTTGACTAGTATAACTAGTAACATTGATATACTTAAATAGTTTGAATAAAAACAATCTCCATCTTAAAACTAAAAAGTTACCCAGTTTAACTTAAATAAATGCCCGACAACAATAAATTAATATGACACATTGAAACAAAATACAAAATAACTTATTTACCATTCAAACCTGTGTATTTTAGAGCCCATGCCTATTGAAATAATTAAACTAAACACCCATCTATAAGAAACAAAACTTAACATTGAGCAAAATATTATTGATAAAACTATACAAGGTTACGCATATAGACTGCACTAAGCCGAAAGGAGGTCATTGTACTCATCACTATGAAGAATTTTTACTATGGGACCAACCCGGAAATCGCGTTTTTAGCAGTCCCATAAATTTTTTCAGGTATCAATGACAGCAACAGCAATTTTTTTTTGCGATTTCAGGGTTGTTCCCACAGTAAAAATTGTTCATAATAATGAGTACAATGACCTCCTCTCGGTTTAGTACAGTCTATATGCGTAAGACTGGAGGTTTCTGTAACAGACGAACCAAAAACACAAATAACACAATGGAATGCTTAAGACTTCAAAACAGGTCATAAAGAATATAGGATTGGGATTTCTTTATACTCGGTCCAAGTTTTTTTTGCTCCGACAGCTACAATAACGTTGTAGAAAGCTGAATAAAACTTTTTCATATAATTCTTCACTGTAGTAAGTAACATTGGCTACCAGCTACAACCTTACGTTCAAAAACCTAGTAAAAGTGATCAGAATTTACGGTTTACATTCAGCATTTTACAATTTAAAGGATCGAGCACATTGACGGGCCGCAGCGGGCCGGATCGCATCGCAAAAATAGCTTTCATACATTTTATATGGAAAGCCGCCCCGCTGCGGCCCGTCCTAATGTGCTCGATCCTTAAAACGGCAAGTCTGACAGAAAAAATACTCTTTCTCGAGTTGAAAAAAAAACTTACCTAAAAAGCACCGAAAAGTGTCTAAAAAAGTTTGATTCATCTGTTATGCATCTTACATCTTAAATATTACATACAGACAGACACCTATACATGGTAACGCGGAAAGGGTGTACTAAGCCAAAAGGGTCCATAGTATGTACTCATCATTATGAACAACTTTTACTACGGGATCAACCCTGAAATCGCAAAAAAATATCATCTTTTCCATACACTCTGTCGAGTGTGAATGACTAGGCCCCGATTCACTAACTAAAATACGCTCGTAACGCGGCGCGTTAAATTAACGTCAAAAAGTTGGCCTTTATTTCTTAGGGAATAGAGGCCAAATTTTAAAAGGTTCAGGGCCCTGTTTTCTATGGAACAGCTGATATTTTTTTCGCGATTTCTGGGTTGGTCCCATAGTAAAAGTTGTTCATAATGATGAGTACTAATAGTACTATGGACCCCTTTCGGCTTAGTATACCCTATCCGCGTAATCCAGTAGACAACAATAATTATTGGAATAGATTGATAGACACTTACAGTAGAACATCAATCAGATCTGTTACAGTAGAGTATTGGGTTAACATTACTTATCTACAAATGCTTAATTTGTCTTTGGTTTGATATGGAAACATTCGATGTTGAAGTGTTGACACATTTCTTGTACCTGAAAGAAAATACGCAAACTATTAAACCAGATCGATTATCCAAAACTTAAGCCCGTTGCAGGCACAGCACTCGCGCGAGTTTTCTGCATTTCGTCTGCAAAAGGCGCTTGCAGGCAACGCGTAGTACAAGTAACAAGTAGAAGTAGCAAGTGCCTACTACGCATTGTCTGCAACGGTGTGCATAGTGAACGTGGCAGTGAAAGTGGTACTTTTCGCTGGTACTTGGCGCCAAGTGAAGCTTCGTTTTCCCGCCCTGCTCGCACGTCGTGCGTCCTCACCACACTAGTGCCGTAGTAGATGTGCGCAACGGTGCTCGATGCAGTGAGCGCGGTGAGTATCATCGTCTCGGTGACGTCACTCGCCGCCGCTATCAGTTTGTACTCACCACACTAGTACCGTAGTAGATGTGCGCGACGGTGCTCGATACAGTGAGCGCGGTGAGTATCATCGCCTCGGTGACGTCACTCGCCGCCGATATCAGTTTGTACTCACCACACTAGTGCCGTAGTAGATGTTCGCGACGGTGCTCGATACAGTGAGCGCGGTGAGTATCATCGCCTCGGTGACGTCACTCGCCGCCGATATCAGTTTGTACTCACCACACTAGTGCCGTAGTAGATGTGCGCGACGGTGCTCGATACAGTGAGCGCGGTGAGTATCATCGCCTCGGTAAGCGGAGCCACTCGAAGCACGAACACGGCGCTAATCGCTACCAGATACGGGAACACGAGCGCGTTGAACGACTCGCACCGAGTGTCGCTCATCTGAGCCACTATCAGTTTGCACTACAAACAAAAATGGGAGAATGTGACTTTACTTCAATCACATCCATTATAAAAGTGCTAACAGATGTGTTGATTTGGTTGACCAGACCGCCGCCGTTTGACCAACGAGAGAGAAAGAGTGAGAATATATTTCCCTCTCTTTTTCTCCTGTTGGTCGACAAACCAAATCCACACGTCTGTTAGCACTTTAATAGTAGATTGTACAACATAAAACAAGTCTATTTAGCCGAGACGTTTAACAGCCCGTGCCGAAGGCGAGGGCGGTTATTTAAGTCGAGGATAAAATGGGTTTCATGTAGACGGGGTTTCACTTTAATTGCAAAGAAACGAAAGAGTGATATAGTAAATCTTGAATTACAATTATAACTGAAATTTGGCCAATGTTCTATTTTTATTAGTTTTTTTCGCCCATAACTGGGCAGGTTAAAGCCGTTGAGGCCATAGAGCCTCATATTACGTATATTACTGTCTTAGGTATGCTCTAATCGAATAGTCGAGATTTTATTAGAGGCTTTTTATGGAGTTTTGGAAACAACATTAAAATCACATGTTTCACATCATTATATTCATTCCCGCACTTGAGCATGTTCACTAATACTTAATAAATGATAATCCACCATTATTAGGTATCCGAATAACACCAGTTTAGATAAAAATACAATGAGGCACCCTTTCTTAGCTTTCTGCTCGAGATTACATTCGCAGAATTCAATTATCGCACTTGTATCACTATTGTGTAACTGCGTAATGTCACTAAAATTTTTACTTTTTTAACTTTTATCCGCGAGGATCTATAATTAGCTTCTGGATCTATTAAGTTTTTTTAATGGCCTTGTTGAAGAAAATGCCCGCTACACAAGTAACAAGTAAGTATTTTTTTTAAGGCTGTTGGTCTTCCTTTGAAATAACTGTACCTACTATAATATTAGTTTGACTTACGTTGATGTTAGAGAAGATGGTTCCGGTGAGCAAGAAGAAGAGGCGAGGGCAGCGTTCGATGATGTCGTTGGGCGAGAACAGCGCCCACGTGGAGCTCAGCACGAAGAACAAGATGAGAGGCGCCAGGGGACGCACCGCCTCTGAGAACGGCCGCATTTTACCCGTACCGTCGCGGTATGACCTGTCACAACATTATTCTTTAGTGTCAAAATGTTTATGGTATCAAGGAAGATAGACAATGGTCGCGATTCTTGCATGCCTCACTAAACTAGACTTAACTAAAATAAGTTTTGAATTTTAGTGCGTAATAAGTCAAAACGTATTCCCGGTTTTGGTCTAACTAAATTTGCTCCGCCCTCTAAGGATTCTCTAATTTGTGTTGGCTAGTTGCGCTACGCGGCACCAGGGGGCGCAGAGGAAACGAATCGAGATTTTTTGTCTGTGGCAGAACAGCAATCTATGGTAGTAAAAAAGTAAAAAATGGAACGGCATTGCCATATATACAGATTTGTTCGTATTTGTACGAACATTAAAAATGAAAGATATATGATCCATGATTATAATATGTGGTATACTGGATACTAAATGTGGTATGTATTTACATGCTAAGTCCAAAAATTAAGTTTTAAAGTACGAGCATTGGAAGTTTAAAAATTGCTATTATTCGGAAAAGACACAAAGTGAAACTAATAACTTACTGTAGTCACTAAAGTTATATGATTATTTACGGGATATTTACTGTGGTAAGGTTGTGGAATGAGCTCCCGATATTTCGGCGCAGTTACATGCACTAAATTTTACACATTTAAAGCTCTTCTACAAATTATCTCTGACAGGGCTAGCAACACTGACTTTTGGTGTGTCAGGTGGGGTTTTGGCGCCAACGTGGAAAAATGTCGGCTCGTTGGATAATTTTCCTAAACTTGTGTATTTTCGCGTGTTAATGTGTAGTAAATGGTGAATAATTATTTATTAAGTGCTCGTAAGCGTGCTCAAGTGTGGGAAAGTGATATAACGAGGTGAAACATGTCTTCTCGTGTTGTTTCCAAAACTCCATAGGAGCCTCTTGTAAATCACCACCACTTTACAGGGGCATGAGTTTGACTTGACTGTGACTTACTTTGCTTGACTCTGACTGTGACTATATCTTGTTTGACGCTTTTAATACTATGTAACATGTACATGATTAATATTACGACTAAAGGACAATGAATCCACGGTCATGAAATTTTTTACGAAATTTTTGTTCCGCTAGTCCAAACGGATTCGAAACGTCTCGTATTTGTTTCAGGCGGATTTTCTCTTTGCAATGCCTGAAATTAAATATTACAAGGAGTAATCAAAGTCGTTTAGCAATAGGTATATCGAGAAAATACGAAATCAGTAAAAATAGATAGGTATAACCTGTTAGTTGCATCATTTACTTAGGTACCTCTCCCTATCTGACGAATAAATATGAGCTATAATAGCATATTCTTCCATTCCAGCTGAAATATTTGTTTTTCCGGTATATTACTTACTTATACTCTTTTTATTTGTTCACTTCTATAAACTCAAATACACTGACCAAATTTAATCGTCATCTATTTAGGTGCCGACTTATTTTGGTTTGACGTTTCTTATTTTAGGTCGAAATCGAACTAAAATGGTAACATCAGAATACCTTTTCACTATGTTGAGTAACTAAAATGATTTAGGTGGAATTTCTCTAAAATCTAGTTTAGGGTGGTGCATCAGAATACGAAAAGACGTTTGACAGGACTAAACTATAATTTTAGTTAAGTTCTCTCTAAAAATGCATGCAAGAATTGCGACCAATAGCAGAACATTAGAGCGTAGCTCGGAAATTTTGCCTAAAAATGGTAAGCGATGTTGGGTGTGTGTGGCGATGGTGTGTGGTGTGTGTGGCCTTTGCGTAGCATTTGTGGTTCATCATCATCATCATCATCAGCCAGAAGACGTCCACTGCTGAACATAGGCCTCCCCCCCTTTTACCTCCACACTAAACGACAGCCTGCCTTTTGCATCCACTAGATGCCAGCGACTCATTTGTGGTTAGGAATGCTAAAATATAAATTTGGCGTTGACTGTACATACCATCAAGGAAGATAGACTAATATATAATAGGAAAGACAATAGCGGAACATATATAGCAGAACATATAGCGGAAATTTTGCCTAAAAATGGCACAAACTTAGATGGCACCGTAATTTAAGCGTGCTATAGGTTGTCTCGAACTTCCGTAGGCGCTGCAGTCAGATAGCGTACGAAAGGGTTCCACAAATTACCGTAGCGCTAGTATCGCAGTCAAGTTTCGCAACATTTCAAGAGAATAAAGAAAATCGCCATCTACTGGTATGGGTTGAGCTTCTCTTGAAATGTTGCGAAACTTGACTGCGATACTAATAACGTCAAAGAAGTCATAGTCACAGTCAGAGTTGAGCAAAGTATGTCACGAACAAGTCAAACTCATGCCCCAGTAAAGTGGTGGCGGCTTTACAGGAGTTTTGGAAACAACACGAAAAGACATGTTTCACCACGTAATTTATCACTTTCCCACACACGAGCACGTTCACTAGACTTAATAAATAAAAATCAGTTAGATACATTTTCCCGGAAGGTTTATATATATAACTAGCGACCCGCCCCGGCTTTGCACGTAAATTACACCCGTGCGAAGCCGGGCGGTCGGGTCGTTTATTATAAGTACATAATAATCATTGGTGCAGAGCCGAGGATCGAACCGGGTGCCGGGTGATCCATTGATAGCTTACTTGTAAATGTTCCACAGTATGACGGTCTGGCTGGTGAGCATGGCTGAGAAGTACAGTACGAACTCGAACACGTTGCCTGGCGAGATGCCCCCCGGGAGTGAGACATGCCACGCCTCGGGGCCTGTCACTGACGTCACCAGCAGGACGATAACCGAGCCCTAGAACAGTGACACAGACTTATATGATTATTTACGGGATATTTACCGTGGTAAGGTTGTGGAATGAGCTCCCGATATTTCGGCGCAGTTACATGCACCATGTTCACGGAAAGACTTACCCGCCGACTTAAGACTACCACGGTAAATAATAAATAAATAAATACTTGGGACATTTATTGTTTATTATTATTATTATTTACTAAATATCCCGTAAATAATTATATAACTTTAGTGAACAACCGTAATAGTTTAAAACAGTGATAAAAACAGACATTACATCTAGGAAAACATATACAATCGACAAACGTCCAAATTTGTCTGTCCTGCCTAAATTCCATAGAAAAAAGCACTTTCCGTTTTTGCCAAATTTTCCAAATTTCCTAACAAATAAAAAAAACACCCTTTTATTAGAGCGAACAAAAATATTCAAATCGGTCAAGCCGATTTTGAGTTTTAGCGGGCTAATGAACAGCAATTGATTTTTTTAGCTTAGGGACGAATATAATTAAATTCATTCCACATACTGGAACAATAATTTAAATAGGTTAATTAATTTCTGAAATATAAGCGAAGTTTTTGGTGGGGATAAAGAACGGATGCTCTGTCCCTTTCGCACAAAGTGTGTGTCAGTGGTAATATAGCATGTGTAAGACGCGCGCACGGCTTGACGTCATACCGTGTTATAGTGCGCTCTCTGTCTAGCATGAAATTAAAATACCTTACTACTTAAAAAGCCTTACTGATCCGACCAAAAACCTGAAACGCTTATATTGGAACTTAATTGTCTGATTTCAATAATTTCTTCAATATTTGTAAATCATATTAAATTATACATCTCTACATAGTATAAATTAAAGTCTTTTTCCGCGACTGTCTGTCTGTATGGCCGCTAACTCCTCCTAAACCACGCATCGGATTTTGATGCGGTATTCACCATCAGTTAGATACATTTTCACGGAAGGTTCACATGTAACTAGCGACCCGCCCCGGCTTTGCATGTAAATTACACCCGTGCGAAGCCGCGCGGGCGGGTCGCTAGTAATTATATATTTCTCTAAGCCTGTTATTTCTAACAAATCAAACAGCTGTCCCACAGCTTATTCTGATCACTTTTGTTATGTTTTATTGTAGCTGGTAGGTAGGCATGATATAGTGAAATACTGTAACAAAAAGTAATGACTCGATTCTTTTCTAATATTGCAGCCGTCAGAGCTGAATAAATCTTGGACCTAGTATAAAAAATTAAGTGTACCTATTTAAGCAAGTTTAGACATGCAAATAGAACATACCAGCATGGTGAAGTCGTATCCCCACGGTAGGAACATAACTCCAGTGTTGTACTTCTCCCAGTGCGTCAGGTAAAAGTTGAAGAATATGTTCCACACCACGAAGAAGAAACGTAGGGGGCTCAGCTCATCTCTATAAATAAATAAAATAGCCTTTTATTTCCTCAACATTAGCATTCTCTATTCGCATGCTAAATTATGATAGTTATTATGATTATGTATTGTGTTAAGGGGCTTTACGCCTACCTCTTAACGCGGGCTCAAAACAGGGCAGTGCGGAAAATCATGCGAACGTGGTGAATATTCATTACGTTTGCTCAGGATATGGACGGGTGCTTATTGTGAGCATTTGATCCAGGATTTTATTTGGGGGGGGGGCATTCTGACAAGTATAGGTACCTATACGAGTGCTGTCATAGATAAATATACTAGGTGCTGTGTAAAAGTGCACCTGAATCAAATCGAAAAACTGATTCGAATGTATGGAATTGCTAGGTGTTTTGGGGGGTGCCATGGGAGTTTTTTCATTTTCGTATTGCTCCATACATTGCTGGGCTAAAAGGTATTTGAAATTTTTTTTCGTATTAGAGTGAAGCAATCTATACCGCCGATTTTAGTTCCTCCACGTATCCGATAGAGGCGCTTTACTAAAATGTATGGAACAATACGTAAACGATTTTTTTCGAAAACTATCAAATCTAGTACTAAGCGTACTGGAATTCAATGTCTACCGTCGATCACATGGCTAAGGTTGCTTCTATCGGGTATTTAAGAAAATTTTCATATTTTTTTACGTTACTTTACGCTGACGACACACACACGGCGTATGTCAATGACGCGGCGCGCGCGACTATCACTGAGCGTACCGTGAAGTATCGTAGTGGGCGGGGGAAGGGGCACTCGTTTGATTACGTCACTCGATTGGGGGCGGTTGTTCAAATACAACCTACTGCTTTAGCTTATAATTATATCTACTGTGCCGCATAAGCATGTGCCGTCCGAAAAAAACTTCATGTCAGGCCGAGGTATTCGTGGCGAACTATTCGCGACGCATGCCTCGCGATGTCCCAGCACGTACCTTCCGAAGATGCTATAGAGGCAGGTGGGTATAAGCACCGCGGAGTAAGAGTCGAGGCCGTGGTCGAAGAGCTCGCCCAGCGGGCCGCTGGTGCCCGTCCGACGCGCCTGCTTGCCGTCGATGCCATCTGTCAAACATATTATACTTAGTACAATACAATATTTTTTTTGTTAAAATCTTAATGACCGTGGATTCAATGTCCTTTAGTCAAACAACAACAGCGTCAAACAAGTCATAGTCACAGTCAGAGTCAAGCAAAGTAAGTCGCAGTCAAGTCAAACTCATGTCCCTGTAAAGTGGTGAAGATTTACAAGAGGCTCCTATGGAGTTTTGGTAATAACATGAAAAGACATGTTTCACCTCGTTATATCACTGACCCACACTCGAGCACGTTTACGAGCACTTAATAAATAATACATCACCATTTTTTGTACAATACAACCACCGCAGAGTTGCTAGAGACTATTATTACCCAGAAATGTTCGACATACAAATAGTCTGGTGGTCGTATTGGATAAATGTATAAGTAGGTATGCCCCACATGAGTAAACTCCGGAGAATGGAGATCAAATCAGAGTTCACAAATGTCCACTACAAAAGTAGTCTAAAACCATGCTATCTGACTACAATTGTTGTAAGGTAAATTAGACATTGTTGTGAAGAAATCACGAAAAAAAATCAGCTGTTCCACATTTCGTCGAGTGTCAATGACTGTTTTCTATGGACCAGCAGATTTTCGCGATTTTAGGGTGGGTCCCGTAGTAAAAGTTGTTTATAATTATGAGTACAATGACCTCTTTTAGGCTTAGTAGAATTTATATGCGTAACACTGTATAATAAGAGTTTATTTCTAAAGTTTAGACACAACTACCAAGGCCGTAACAAGTTTTATTAATTAGTTGCGTAGAAACGCCTAAAATATGTGTTTCAACGCGTAATACATTAAATCAGATAGGAAGACTCAATAAGGTCAAAGTTCATGAGACTGTCTGTAACAAACCCCAATGCGGTAACATAATTGACGCCTCTTTGCCCGACTGCCCAAGCAGTGTATTGTGTTTGGGTATGTATGTTTGTTTTATAAGTCCATCGTGACTTATCGCGCATTATTTTATTTAGATAAAAATAGGTACTTTTAATACCGATACCGATAGGAACCCGGTATGTCCAAGAATCTCAAAATTTCGAGAACATTTGACATTCACCAACAAGCACTAGGCCAGCATGGTGGACTAGGGCCCATCCTCTCTCTCTCTCTCTCTGAAAGAAGGCCTGTGTCCCAGCAGTGGAAACATGATAGGCTGAAAGGCAAACTCAATAAATATGTAAGTAGATGGAGTGCATCTATTCCGGAAATCGAGTCTCGACGAAAAAAAAACGTTGAAATATTGGTTGACAAACTTAACTTTGTCGTTAGAAAACAGGTATTACTCTCATACAATACATACCAACTACGAAATGTAAATATTTAATAGCAAAAACACTTTTTATGTGATGTAACTTCAAATTAACGACTTTCGTTTTTTTCCTTCATATGTGCTGTGATGTGAGACTTTGCTTCTTGCAAAATTTAATTATTCTAGGTCAAATGGAATTACTCTATAGGTATTGATTCCCTTGAGTCTTGCTGGACAGACAGATAGACAACACGGACAACGAACTGGTCCGTCAGTCAAAGAAAATAAGGGTCCTTTTTTCCTTTTGAGGAACGGAACCCTAAAAATCTTACATTGTTAGATCAAGCGCCGATTCGATATATAGTGAAAATCAGCTAAAGTTCAGTTTACACTTTCGTATTCCAGTTTCACAAAAAAAAGATAAGAATATTTACACCACGCATTCATACGCACCAGCCACCCGTTATCGCATCGTATCACATTCAGTATGAACGTACTTAGCTGTATCACCACGTGGTCCCGACACTGACTATTAAATTAATCCTTTTATCGCACATAAATTTATTTTTATTTCTTTTTACAGATAGCCAGATTTATTAATCACGCTTGAAACTACTAAACGATTACATTCTCGCACTTGTGGAAACAACACGATAATACGCAATGATAAATCTTAATTTAATGTTTCCGCGTAACCCTGTACCTATATAGACTAGCTGTTGCCCGCGACTTCGTACGTAGATTTTTATGTACACTTTTAACTTAGATAGCCCGTTGGTCCAGTAGGTAGTGAACCTGCCTTCTGAGCTTGGGGGCATGGGTTCGATTCCCACCTAGGACAAACATTTGTGTTTGTTCTATATCTGGTAGTTAATATTTATTTAAGTATGTATTTAAAACTATATAATATTAAAGTTAAATAATACGTGATAAGTCCCGATACACATTTAAAACATATATATGTATGTATATCAGTCTCTGGCAGGCATATCACAAGCTTTGCTTAGTTTGGGGTCAGATGACCGTGTGCAAAAATGTCCTGAATATTTATTTATTTAACACCGAGGTAGTATGTATGTACTACGTACTACCTCAGTGACTTTTAACCCTTTATTGCTCCCTTGAATTCAGACATTTCGCAAAATTATTTCTTAGCGGATCCTTTACGTCTTATAAGGAATCTAGTTGCCTAATTTCAGCTTCGTAGTTTCTAACCAACCAACGTCTCAAAAAAAGGGGTGTTATAAGTTTACCGTGTATCTGTATGTCTGCCTGTCTGTCTGTGGCATTGTAGCTCCCAAACGGCTGGACTGATACTGATTTAGGTAACTTGATCGAGAGTATTAATCTTAGCTATGATTCTAGAATATCAGTCAGCTTTTTTATCGGGGGTAAAAAAAAACAATTTATACTTATTGAGAGAAAAGGTTCTTTCGCCGCAAATTTCACCAAAATCTATTAAGCCATTCCTTGGAGAAACTAACAATGTACATAGGTAGTTAGGTACTCTCATTAGTAAGTCGTCATGTCACTTACTATAATACAATGACAATAGGTTATATTATCTTTGCTATATAATAACTGCATATTAGGTAGACGTACATATTAACAATACATCATTGGAATTACATCATTTTGCCAATAAAATTATGGCTAAATACGAGTATGCACTGAAAATAAACAACAATGGGATTAACATACCCAGGGAATAATTTAAACATAAATAAATAAACAGCTGTTTTGGAGAAAAAAAAGTAATCGAAAACACATAGGTATTATGAAAAAATCCTACAGAGGGTAAAAACTTAAAATCTGACATTAGGGGTAGCCACTAAGCCTATACGAACTTACTAAGCGTATACTAAGGTAGGAACGGTATGTAAGAAGCCTTACGCCAAGAGTTTTCCATAGTTTTCCTTAATTTCGAAAATTGACCAATAAAAATATGGTTATCAAACTATCTATCATAGTAATTTGTCTAACAATAAGTGATTATACAAGTTGTGTGTGCGACCTTATTCAAGGTAATCTTGGAAGAAAATCTATCTAAAGATCTATCTAAGGACTTAGATATCACTTAGATTTCATAATAGTGTGTTTTTACTATGGTAGGTGAAGAATCAACAATAACCTAATATTCATAGTTTTAGGCAGGGTCAGTTCAATTAGTGCAAAAATGGGGAAGGGGTCATTTGAGCCTAAACCAAAAGTGGGGTCATTTGAGCCTAAACCAAAAGTGGGGTCTCTTGAGCATGGTTTTAGACTCTCACAATAGAGGTTGATACTAGGATGTATTGTTTGTGTAGTGTTTGCATAGTTTTTAGCTATATTCTATGTAATTTCCTTAAAAAAAACCAGTTTTAATATTGCCCATACCGTGGTAGCCCATTTGGGAGACAGCTAGACTTGAAAGCGTGAAGTCGCGGGTTCAAACCCCGGGCCCGTACCAATGAGTTCTTTGGAGCTTATGTACAGATTTTCATACCACTGCCTTAAAAGGCTGATTATGATGATTATGAATATTGCCCATAACACATGGATCTGACAAAAATGTTTTTTTTTAGATCCTGAAAGTACAAGAAAACAATTACTCGACTATATAGTCTCCAAAGATGTGATGAAACGTGCCGTAGAATAAGTTTTTTTTTTCAGTTTCAAATACATATGTTTATAAGTCAACTGGATCAACTAGCCCAATGGGGTGGATCAATTGACCTACCTCGTGGGGTCAACTGAGCTGTCTGACTTTTGTGAAATCAATGTAAATAGGGTATAGTAAACAACGTTTTTGCTACAGTTTTTTGATGGTGTTACCCAATATATGACCTACATAATTTAAAAGTAATCATTACTAAGTCTTGTTACTTTATTAATTCGGAGTTATACTGCTTTAAACAAAATCATGATCAAGTGACGGCTCTGCCCTATCTAATGATGCAAACAGCCAAAACACTATTCCTACTTTACTTTTAGCTTTACATAGAAGTCAACAGTCAGTAACTTTGTCTCTATATTAAGTGCTTTCGTACAAAGTATAAAGTTATTTCTCTTACGGAACCAGGATGCAAATGTGAGTGATAAAGCACACGCGTCTATTTAATAAGTTATCATGCCGGCCGACAAGAAACGTAGCTAACATTTGATAACAAAGGGCAATAATACATTGAGAACATGCTCACTTGACGAGACGATATCTCGGTTATACGTTAGCATCATACGTATGATATGTTACATCTACTTATTTTTTCTATTTTTAAATAGGAATAAATATATGGTCCGCTACAAAAAATCGGTGACAAATATCCCGATAATAATCATATAACTGATACAGTCGAATTGAGAACCTCCTTTTTTAACGTAGGTTAAATAGACAGGCATTTGAGAGGTATTGGTGATTGGTGGCCTAAGGGCCAAGAATAAATAAATATAAATAAACCCCCCTGCCCTGTTAAATATAAAATAAAACTATTATAATTATTATTGCGTGTGTAAAAATAGGAATATAAAACTATTGTACAGTATAGGAATGAAACATTCTGGGCTTTTGTGGTGAGTTTTTGATGGTGTTCAGCTGAGATACAGCATCCGCCAATTATTAAACCTCTACCGTGTCAAAATATTGTGGGGGGTGATGACTTGCCACCCACTAAATGACCCCCCATTAAGGCTGCTCTATATTGGCGCCGGAGGGGAAACATTGGAGTGGATGGCTGAGGGTGTCGAGAGGTGTTCTGCACTTTCACCAAACGCGACTCGCGGCTTTCAGTAAGTAAAGTACTCAGTTTAGTTATTATTAAATACTTAGTGTTACTTACTTAGTGTTTATATCGTAAATAGAGAGGTCACGGTCGCCGACCGCAGTAATGGGATAATACATAATGAGTATGCAGAGCATGTCCTACCTAAACCTTGGCAGTTCATAATCCAAGTAACTTTATTAATATTATGAAGACCCCGCTTTAGTTTGAAATTCTTGACTTTATTTAATTCTTAGTTAATCCGCCGTAACATTACATATTCTGTGAAAATTTCAACTTGCTATCTATTACGGTTCGAAAGATACAGCCGTTAATAGGTAGGGTAGACGGACGGACGGACGGAGTTACAGAGAGTGTAGGCTTAGTAATAGGGTCCCGTTTACGCCCTTTGGGTACGGAACCCTAACAATATTAAAAACAAAATAATTATCAATTTAAAAAACCGACTTCAAAATTAGTAAAATACGCAATTTCGTTTACTTGAATAGTGTTGAGTAAACGATTTTTTCACTTAAAATTTATTAAAAAATCAAACGTCTGAATTCTGAACCGAGGTTGATGAAATTTCTATGAGCCCAATCTGAAAATATATCCTTTCAAATAAAAAGTATATTTTCAAATCGGTTTATACATCACGGAGTTCCGAGGTAACAAACATGTAAACAAAAATACAACCGAGTTGAGAACCCCTCCTTTTTTTAAAGTCGGTTAATAAGAGATCAACTATACTACTCCTAGTATTTTTTTTAAATAATAAAACTTTTTTAAGCTACATATTTGATTATATTCATTGAGAACTCCTCACCAAACCAAGTCGTCCAAGGCGTCCAAATAATAGGCATATGATGACTAATATTTTTTTATTACCTCATAAAAAAGCTGATCATAAATAGCGCACATAAACGCAAACAATATAAAAATAAATGAGATATAAGCATTTTAATTTCATGCTAGACAGAGAGCGCACTATACTGAGCCGTGACGTCACGCCTCATTCGCGCCATACAAATGCTATACTAACACACGCTTTGCGAGAAAGGGATAGAACATCCCCTCTCTATCCGCACCTAAAACTTTAACCACTTATTTTTATTTTTTATTTAAATTATGTTTTCAGTATGTGTAATGTATTTAGTTAATTCATCGCTAAGCCGGTTATTTGTAATAAATTAAACATTACGACACATGCCTATTGGCCATGATTGATCTCAAGCATTTTTCCATTTGTTTTTATATCTTTGGTTTTTGACCTGTTCAGCTCAAAACAATTTTTATAAAAATAGTAAGATTAGAAATTTAATTCCAGTATTTCTGGCCTTTTTATTAAATTGCCTAGGTCAAAAAACAAAAAAATATTCTATGAATCTTGGGACAAACACGCCCAATGTGTGGATACGGTATTATACCATAATATACTTAGAAGCTTACCTAAAGTATATGCGACGAACAAGTTGACAGCGGTGACAGCCCACACCCACGCAGGTATGCTATCTTTGGTTATGTTCTCTTCGGTGAGGGCAAAGAAGCCAAAGTCGTAGTAGGAAAACAGCAGGAAGTTAAGGACCGTCAGTAGGAAGCCACTGAATGTTAGCAAGTTGGGTGCCACCCACACCGGACAGTACTGAAATGTTAAGTTTACCTATGTTAAGGTGGAACATTTTCCAGACAATATTCAATGGTAGAATACATGGATACTAAGATTTCACCTACTATGCATGTCTGTGACCTGTATTAGGTAGGATCAATGCTCCAACTAGGACGCCGCATAATTCAGTTCGATCTCAGTCGCCTTTGCAGTAGCAAGTCAGACGTCAATACAAATATACCAGCCAGGTGCGAGTCGGGCTCGCACACTGAGAGTTATACCGCCACAAAATACAAAGAGTAGTACAAAAAGACAACATAACGCTTAGGCGGTCAGCCATCCAAGTACCGACCGGGTCCGACGTTGCTAAACTTTGGTGAACAGAAATTTGTCACCGACTCGCACTTGGCAATTATTTATTATTTGTTGTTTTACTTTAGAGTGTGTAGTGTGTACTATAATCACGCCAAGTTTGGCGCTTGTACGTAATTACGTATTACCGTTTTTACACTAGAGCCAATATAAAAATACGTTAAAAAATAAGTTTTTTGTACCCTTTGGCTTTAACTTTTTGACTTTATTATTTTTACTATATTTTTTAGTTAATCGGCCGTAACGTTACATATTCTGTGAAAATTTCAACTGGCTAGCTATTACGCTCCGAAAGATACAGCCGTTAAAAACGTTGCTCATGACGTCATGGTAGGTACAAAAAATACGGCAAGTTTTCATACAATTTGACGTGATCACGGTTTCTATACTAATAAATGTCTGTGGTAGTATACTAGCTCCCCAAATTTCAAAAAACATTTAAATATGGGCTTAAATTATCAATTTATTAACTATTTTAATTACGAAATTTGTAGATTTTATTCGTTTTATGCAGGTAAGTGTGCGTCTGTGCGTATAATAGGCATGTTGACTAATAGTTTTTTATTATATCAAAAAAAAAGCTTTTCATACATAGAGCCCATCAACAAAAACAAAATAAAAATTTGTACATAAATATTTTATGTTAATTTCAAAATTCAAGATATGACTTCAAGCTTTGCAGCCTACAAATGCTATACTAACACACGCTTTTCGGGAAAGAGACAGAGCATCTCCTAACAATCCCCACTAACAACCTGCTTATTATCTCAGAAATTTATCAGCCAATTTAAATTATTTTTTCCAATAATACGTGTAATGTAGTTAATTATAACCTACACTCATACAGGAAACACCAGTCAACTAGCCAATTAATGGAAATAAACTAAGCAAATATTTAAGCATTTCTCAAATTCAGGGAGCAAGAATAATAATAATTCATCTAATGAATTTTGTATGGGAAATGTTTCACTTAAAAAAACCTATTTCCCGCAATTTTACCTGCTACATTATGGGATTCGTACAGGGCTAGACAGCACTGCTATGCTAAGTTGAAATGGGGTCAGTGTTCTTGTCACTATGATCAACTTTTGCAACCAATCTGGAAAATGTGACAAAATCAGCTGTTCGATAGAATCAGTCATCAACACTTGCCACAAGTATCAATTGATATATTTTAAAATTCCTGATAAAGCGCTCATAATCTTCAAAGAGCTTAACAGATTTTCTTGGACCATAGCTAAGAACACTCTTAATCAAGTCAGCTTTCAAACAACAAAAAAAACGGTTTTTGGTAGCTACGATGCCACAGATAGACATACAGATACACACGTTAAACTTATAATACCTCTCTATTTGCGTCGGGGGTTAAACATAAAGTGGACACACAATTTTTTCGCAGTTTCAGGGTTGGCACTTAATGATGGTACTCTTTTTCTTTTCGGCTTAGCATAGAATTTTTTTCGTAGGCCAAAAAGTAGCTTAATCTATTTTTTAAGCTTTTTTCTGGCTTGATTTTTCATTATTTGTAAATCCAGGTTTTCTCAACTAGTACTTTTAAATCTGTTAAGCTTCATCAGAGGTGACTGAAAACTTAAAAAAAAAAAAAAATGCAGTTGTATTTAACTCCCCAAAACTGGTGTTGCATAAAAAAATTCTAAACAATTTTAAACGCGGTTTTTTCTGACTTTGTATCAGAAATCATTAGCATTATCATTAGTTTGCGTTTTCGGGAGCGTTTTCTTTACACCCAGTATATGTATAAACAAAATTAAGATATAGGTAGATTATGTAGTAGTTATTTTTCTTAATAGCATATTTATACAAGATAATTGTGTTTGCCCGAATATTGTAATCAGGGAACTTTGTTGGGAATTACAAATGGTAATTAAAGTAAATTTTTAAACTGGGTACTGACAGACTTTTCTAGGTACTGACTGAAATACTAATTTCAACCCCATTAGCATAAACAGTACGACATAAGAACAGTGCAAATGATCATTACTAGCAAGCGAATTACCCTACAGTGTTACCCCTAGTTTCTGAAAGCCTGTTCAAATGAATCTATTGTTAAAACTCAAGTTAAGTGACTTGACTGCCATTTGATTTTACGAGCATGCTACTCGACGCGTGGGTGGATTGGGGTGAGTGCATGCCAATGTCTGTCAGTACCTATAAGTCTGACAAGTAAAACCAGAGGGTGCAATAAAAAAAAATGGTTTAACATGATCTTAGGGCAATCACAACCAATGTGGATGCAGTATGAAAGAATAACTTCTTACTTGGACACACCAGTTCCAAAATGGGTGCATTACATATTGGCTCAGTATACTTGTATCCACCGAGTTATACTGAAATAAAAAAAAGTTATATTAGTCTCATCCTCTTCTCGTTGTGTAAAAGTCTGAGGTTAGTGACCTCGCCTCCCATCAGTGTCTCTTTAATGAAACCACGGCATCTTCATCTATCCACAGCAACATGCAACGCTTCATAGGTACGCTGATGTTTCAAAACTGGTGCGAGACTAGTTGCTAATGTTGTTAATGTTGGACTGAGGCCTCCAGCAGGTTTGCTGACTTTGCCTATGACTATCAGTTTTTCTAAATTTTCGTTGTCTTATATTTCAATAGGATCAAAGTACTCTAAGGTATGTTATAAGATATATATAACGATAAATAATACACAGAAAAAATCTTAAAGTGGGCACCAAACATATAAGTATTTTTTTTAATGTCTTTGTTTTAATATTTTTTTCTGCCATAGTTGGCAATCAATTTAACAGGCCACCTGATGGTAAGCGATCACCGTAACAGAAACGTTGCCGACCCTCATGTTATAGTTACTCAATGATAAATGAAATAATGAGTAATGTGATGAGTATTATCTTTTCATTACAAAATTTCAGTATTGACTTCCTTATCTCTACATCGTATTAAACAAAGTCCCATTACGCATCTGTCTATAGGTATATCCGCTAACTACTATTACACCACGCTATAGATTTTGATGCAGTTTTCACCATCAGTTAGACAATTTTTCACAGATTATGTATATATATGGTAAAAAGTACACCAGTGAGAAGCCGGGGTGGGTCGCTAGAAGCCTCTAAACAAAATAAATGTGACATACAGACGATAAGGACGAACAGACAGACACGGCGAAACTATAAGAGCAATGCTTTAATACAAGTTAATCATGTTTCAATTTTTAGATACATGGGCTATATTTTCAGCTCTTATAAGTACCTATAAATAGGTTTCATAAGTAATATAAAATATAATTATTATTAATTTTTATAGGTTTCTGCACTGTCCCAATTGGAATATTTTGTTTTACTATCACAGTTTTAGAATCACTGTATTTATTCAAGCGGTAGAGTAAATTATGAATGCATTTTGGGCAAACTAAAAAGTATCATTTATTGAATGTAAAACTAAGGAAATTGGGAGCATATGAGTTAAAATGTATAAATAGGTATTTATTGCATCTAAAATCACCTACATATTAATTATCGTTATTTATTATTTACACTTGCCTTGTATTTTTCGAAACCTTTCAGCATCTCTTCAGACAGGAAGTAAGCCATTATGTCCAATTATTTATTGGCTCCCGTCTTCGCAAAAAATAGGCAGAAATGAAGCTTTAAATAACTAGTAGATCAAGTTGAACACAAAATATATCGCTACGTCCATTACTTAGTTTTGTCGAAGTTTTAAATTATAATAAAATTTCATCGCGAAAACAGATACACTTTTTACAGTTCGTGTTTACAAACTGTCAGTTTGTAAACTGACAAACAAGTGACAACTGACTTCAAATTTCAATTCAATTCAATGACTTGAAGCTTGAAGCTTAAAGTTTGACACTTGAACTTTTTATTTCTTGACCATGGACACATTATCCTTCAGTCGGAATAATTGATAACGTCATACATAAATAGACACTAATAATCTCTACTGTATTGAGGTTTACTGTACGCTTAGTCCCAAATTTGATAGTTTTCGAAAACTTTTTTCGTTTACGTATTGTTCCATACATTTTAGTAAAGCGCCTCTATCGGAAACGTGGGGGAACTAAAATCGGTAGTAATCGGCGGTATATATTGCTTCACTCTAATACGAAAAAAGTTTTCGAATACCTTTTAGCCCAGCAATGTATGGAACAATACGAAAACGAAAAAAGTTTTCGAATACTATCAAAACTTGTACTAAGGGTACTGGTCAAGTTCCGACCCCCTGAGCTTGAGGACCCCGGCGCAGGCACCACCTAGCCCTCTAATAGCTACTTCACTGCCAATATTGCTGCTTGCTTGCCTCTAAAATAAGCTCAGTTTTTTTTACAAGGTTCTTCTTATTGTCTTAGCTGTAAAACTTGCAGAAGTGAGCTAAAAGATCTAAATTATTCTTTGTTCCGCGGCGCTATTAAAAAAAGCTGTCGCGACGTGTCGCGATGACATTGACAACCGAACATGACAACACTGAGGGAGCGGAAAGCTCGCTAGGGTGCGCAACCAAGTAAGTCAGTTTGAATTCAGCCGTTACACTGTGAACAGTGTGGTCGTAGATATAGTCAGTATGAACTTGTGCAGTGAACGTGTTGGTGCTCCTGGGAGTCCTGAGCCAGGAGATGAATGTTAAGTACTTAGGCTAAGTCCTTTGACTATTTGTTATATTGATTGCAATAACTTGTGTGACGAGATGACTGATACCGCTACCTTAAGATAATGACCGTGAGATTATTGACCCTGTTACTGATTGAGGTGATAATATGTGATACGTACTAGACCTGTGTAATAGTTTAAGTGGGTACCTATACAGACCATGTCTTATCTTCGTAATGCCGCAGGCACGTGGGTACCAATACAGACCATGTCTTATCTTCGTAATGCCGCAGGCACGTGGGTACCTATTCAGACCATGTCTTATCTTCGTAATGCCACAGGCACGTGGGTACCAATACAGACCATGTCTTATCTTCGTAATGCCGCAGGCACGTGGGTACCAATACAGACCATGTCTTATCTTCGTAATGCCGCAGGCACGTGGGTACCAATACAGACCATGTCTTATCTTCGTAATGCCGCAGGCACGTGGGTACCAATACAGACCATGTCTTATCTTCGTAATGCCGCAGGCACGTGGGTACCAATTCAGACCATGTCTTATCTTCGCAATGCCGCAGGCACGTGGGTATATTATAAGTGTTCTGGTACTGTTGTACCTCCCTAGCCCATGTACTCATCTGTACTGTTGTTACTTGAACTGTTGTACAGCACTAGCCCATGGCTCATCACTTATGTGTTACTTGATATTGTACCTACCTAGCCCATGGCTCATGTTTTATGTGATAAGTGTACTAACCTAGCCTAACCTAACCTTTGGCTCACAAGTTCTGTACATGGTACATAGACTTGTGGGGAATATAGAATATAGTCCTTCGCTCTGGACTGATGTATTGTGCTCATTGATATACGGAATGTGTGTGACCTTGAACGAGCCCATTGCTCACTACTGTAATGCCTTTACCTTACTTGACCTGACAGTTTACAGATATATATGTATCGTGGATTCTAGCCTTAGTACCTACTGGGGACCACTGCTCGGTGTGGACCTTGAGTGGGTCCCATCGCCGGTGGCACCACTTACCGTGGTGTCACCGGTATCAACTTTTACAGATTGCACAGCAGTACCGGTCCCTCATTCTCATTGCGAAGCAGATGTGACCAAGTCGGGGCATGTACGGGGGGAGGACGACCCTCACCTAGGACATTGCTTCCGATGCTTAGGTAAGCTAGAGACACACCCAATCAATACACATCATTTTATTTTTGTTTACACGACATTAGAGATACATTCGGATCGCGGCTCGTCCCGCGCGGTGCTAACGACGCGCTGCGTGGGCGAGTTCGCGACATGGAGATGCTGGGATCTAAAAGGAATCCTGAGTGTTTATAACACACGTAAAATCTTGGTTTCTATACTTCTGAAACATTTAAACACAAAATACGTAGGTATATATTTTTATGTAACTATATTGGGTGTGTGTCTGGCTTTATTGCCTTTACCTGAAATGAAATCATTTAACTCTATTTGTTAGATAAAATTGCGGCGTTATTTCAAACACTGTGGTGCAATAAATTATTTTAATTTATTGTACTACCCTCAGCCAGAGGGGTAATAGTATTTCAAGGCAGAAAATGCATTATAGTTAATAGAACAAGATTTGGTATCTTGTTTTGTGCGTTTCTTGACCAATACGGCGTAAGAGGATCAGAAAGGGTGGTCATTATTACGAAATTACCACGCGGGCTTCCGTTGAATCGTACGAATATCTGCCGCAAGCGCTGCAGCGCAGTTGGTGGCAGCGTCGGCAAACTAATGAAAAGGTTCTGTTCTGACAATGACGTTTAAGGCATTATTTGAAAATAAAACTTTTATTCTAAAGGGTACCTTTAAGGTTAAGTGGAATTTATTCGTAAATTTCATTATTTCGAAAATTAAATAATGTCAGTAATTTTTATTTCGATCGAATAGCATTATCAGAAGCATTGTTGCCAGGGAGAGCTATTTTGCTCGGAACTAAGAAAGTGTGGATAAATTTTAGTATAAATTTGCTTGAACAAAGGCTACAATAAAAGAAAAAATTTAGCCACAAGTTATTGTTACCTTATCACTATTCATTACAAACTTGTTTATTAAGTCATATACGTGCTATCATTAATGGTCTATATGTTTTGATCGATCTGAAAATGATTAGTAATCGAGTAAAAAAGTTAAGTTCAAATTATGGCTCATTTCTATGAAAGTAGTTTATTTACTGTGCTGGCAACATTATTTCTTTTGGCTTTGCAAATGGTTGAGTTCGAACACGAATCCCATAAAATATCTTCTTTGTGCTAAATTCTGCTGTTAACTAAGTGAAAACAAGTAAGTGCGAAACAAATATCAGGCAACGATACCGGAGGATAGAAAGGGTTAGTGATTTTCACTCTGAGAGTCTAATGTACTTCATCGAAAGGACGCCGGCCGCGTCTATATACTCATATTCATTCAACTATCTTTGAAAGTACATTTATAATTATTGTAAATTCATAGGATATGGGTACTATGGAGAAGATTTAGTGTTTTGTTCTACATCACGACAGTAAATTGTGAGATATTTAACACAATTCACGCATTTAACTGCGACTCACTTCGTTGAACAAAATGGCCACTATGTATTACATACATAAGTACATTACTTTAGAGCAAGAAATACACATATTGTTGCGTCTTCAACGTCTGTGTGTTCGATAATTATTCTGCATTTAAATATTTCACATATACCATTATGTTTTATCAAGTGAAATAACCTCACTGAAACTTCTGTATCTACTCATTGACAACATTGTATTTATGTACTACGGGGGTACATATGAAGCTAGTGGTAGCTGCCTTCATTCTGAGAGACAGTGACAGCTGTCAAACTTAACTCTTTGCTACGATGGCACCTAACCAATTTTCAGAATTCAGAACGTAATGCTCTCCTATGATCTATGCATGTTATTTTCTCTATAATAAATAGTAGATAAATCTAAAATACTATTTGCCTTAATATTTCTTATTGTAAAGAAACTAAAGCAATAGCATCGAAGAGTAATGGGCTATCACAAGTTTGTAATTCCAAGTGACTCTGTTGATGTTTTAGTTGAACAAATTGTCTTTTAAAGTTTTCTTTTAGTAGGTAACTATTAGAATACCTAAAATATACCTAGTGTAGTATGAAATCCTTGCATAAAACATTTATTGAATTCTTTGACTACATACTTCAAATATTGAATTGTAGGTTTGTTTTGTTGCGCCATGATGCTATAAATATCTATTGACTATTAATATTTTGCCAAAATATGCACATATTATTATAGTGAGAAGTAGTTTCCCTATACACGGTTATAGAGAAGTGTAGTTCATACAGGGTTACTGAGAGTTTTGAGTTTGACTTGGCAACAATGAATATAATTTTCTACTGCTATTCTGCGAAACGTGTTGATGACGTTTTGAATTATTTTAATTGAACACGAACACATTTAATAAAATCTAATTACATTAAAAATAATAAGACAAGTTTCAGTACCTACTTATGATACGCTTGCATAAAAGTTTGAGACAACTTATATAATCATTCCAGGATATGCAAACGGGAATAACTCTACAAAATGGAACAAACTTTAATCTCCCGGTTGCAGTTATTTTGCAACCTAGTGAATAGCATAAAGACCTTTACTAAACAAGCCTCAGAATTTCTAAATGCATTGTCAGAACAGAATATACAGGAAGCGGAGATGGAAAGTTTTAACATGCGTTTCACAACTGAATTGACTAATTACTTTAAACTTAGCACAAAACCATCTACGGATGTCATATCCAAATTTTGTGTGCGCCAATTAGAAGCCGAGGCGGTTTTCTTGGAATTCGTTTGTAAAATTAAAACATTGTATGACCAACCTTATAATAATGCTACAGCTTCGCCAAGACATCTTCTTAAACTACAGCTGCCAAAGTACTATGGAGACGTTTTGCAATGGCAATCGTTTTGGGACTATATCTCATCGAATATTGAAAGCGAAAATTGTCCAGTAGTGCACAAATTACTGTACCTCAAATTATCCCTGAAGGGTATAAGCAAAGGGAGCAATTAAAAGATTAAAAATGATAAATGAAATTTATTCCGTATATGTGACCACCTTAAGGGAAAGTTTTGGGAAAACGAACCAGATCATTGATGAACATTATGTGTCCCAGTATGCGGTCAAGACAGCAGATAAAACTGCAACTGATTTTCAAAGCACCTTTAATGAAATTGAAAGGCATCAAAGGGCACATAAGAGTATGTAATTGATAATTGTGTAATTGATGGACCCGGGTATGTCCTAAAACTGCGTACAGAACCACTGGAGGATGGGCAGCAGCGTCCTATCCGTATACAGTGAACATACTGCGATCCCCAAGCCTTGCCAACCTTGGGGATATAATAACTGATTGTGTAAATAGATATGATTATTATTAATTATGATTTGATCAACGGAAAACCCATCCATTTACTAGCTAACATAATAATTAAGTGAGACAATTTAATAGAGGAAATAACTTGAATAATGAATACATTCTTAAGAGGAGGAATCAGTTCTGTATTTTTTAATAATTATTTTTTGCAATGACTTGCATAATGAAAAATTTAGGAGTGAAGCGACAATTAATGAAAGAAACTTAAAGTTGAAAAATCGTTATTATTGCTGCATTTAAATGGGACGTCATTTAGTCACGTGTAATAGAAAAGGGGAATGTCTACTTTGCGCCACCTACGGAAGGCACCATAAGGAGTTGTGTCGCAGGTTTTTCTACATGAATTTCACCGTAAGAAATACTCGTTTTTCATACAAATGATTTGTACAAACCTTCTCTAACTATTCTCCAAACTGCAGTTTTCAAGTAACAAATCAGGACAACTCGAAGAATCGGAGCTCCAGAATTGGATGGATGCCGGAAGTTAACAAGCGTTTGTGACCAAATAAATAGCAAACTATTAGAACTTAACTTTGAAGGAAGAAAATCATATTTCTGTAGTTACATTCGGATCTGACAAACCACAAGAATACGAAAGCTCCTTAGTGAAACTATTCATTGAGAGTTAAACCAACCAACACAGAATACTGTATGCTAAGTAGTTCCGACCATTTCTCGGTGTGTTCCATATCTGCTAGATTATGAGTTGAAAGAATGAAGTTACTTTAGCCTAGCTGATGGAGGTTCATTGGATGACCAGATTGATATACTCATAGGCAATGACTTATTATTTTACATTAATGTCAAAAGAAAACACCAAAATTCAGAACAACTTGTTTTTGATCAACTCGGACTGTGGATGGATTTGAACTGCAAGACCGAGTAGAAATTTAAAAACAACTTGTCATTAGTGACATATTTCCAGTCAACAATGGATTCCAAATTAACAAAGCAAGACTTACGGACTCTTCTAACACCACTAAAGAAGAAGAAGCCCTCAAAATTTTTAATGAAACGCGCTTGAAATGAATCTCGTGTGTACGCAAGCAATTTTATTACGAAAAATATAATGACTACAATTTTATTACAATAACACAACGACTACCTACATTTCAACAAAACTTGAGTAAGACCGAAGATTCCATACAATACTAGTTACGTGTGAAATCTTTGAGTAGAACGTTAAACACAGTTTATGATTGTTGGCACTGCTTATTTTTATGTATTTTCCCATTGTCATGGCGAATTTGAGTTGTGTTTGGAGTTAGTTGGGTGTTTATTACGTTACGTTACGTACTAAATATGTCTCGAATTCACAACACGATTCACGACAAAAACATTTTAAATCTGTACCCACATTTTAAAATGAAAACTTAAAATTGTGTTTACCGGTATTGTTTACTCAAAGAAAACAAACATTAGTAATAATGATAATAAATTCAAAAGGTATCTTTCATAAAAATAATCTATTAGAAGAAATGTTAGAATAATGGAAAATGATTTGAAGATCTTAACAATATTCTAGTGACATTACCAAGACATTACATACACACATTTAAAACGCATGCCCAATAGGTGGGTTAAAATTTTAGTCACTTTGAATCATGTTTTGCCTAGTTTGTAGGCGTACAAATCTAGAGAGATGGTATAAAAATACTGTAAGAATGATTTATCTAAAACAGTATTAATTAAATTAACTGTCTAAGCAATTTCAAAGGTTCAGATATGATGTTATTAATGTAAATAGTTAACATATAGACATTACTATAATTGTATGTTAAACAAATTGACCTACTGCAGTCAGTACTAAAATTTATCATTTATAAAATCACTAACTATGTAAAAACATTTCTCGACTAAAAGTTTATTGTTTTGTTTTGTTTTGTTGAACAAAGATTCCCGGCACTACTTCACCGGTGCATCTTTAAAAAGCTATGCTGCGTTAGTTTATTATAGTAAATGAAAATGGAAAAACATTTGTTGTCGGAATTTAAGATTGAAGCTAATAAAAGATCAAGAAAGTTTAAAAATGCCACGTTTAGAACTGCTAGGAACACTTATTGGATTCCGCCTATTAAAATATGTAGAGAAGTCTCTTCAGATGAACATCCATCAACAATTTCTGTGGACTGATAGTCAAATAGTAATTGACTGGTATAACTCTAGTAAACTATTAACACCATTTGTTGCAAGAAGGATCGAAGAAATGAAACAAAATAAAAACGTAATGTTAAGATTCATCTGTTCAGAATTAAATCCGGCAGATGTAGCGACACGTGCTAACAAAACCTTGTTTGAAAGATCATACTGGCTACAAGGTCCAGATTTCCTACTGCAGGTATCTAAAATGTGGCCAACTAATAGACCAAAAGAACTTTCTCTTTTGACTAGGGTGGGTCTGTCCGAGACAGATGAACTAAAAGAGCAAACACCAAGCATGGCAAAGAAAAACTCGCCACCTAAAAAAGATATAACAAAAGAACGTAAGAAAAACACAGAAATCGAAATAAAAGAAATTAAAAAGTTACAAAAGGAATTTTTCCCGGATGAGACAATGAAGAAAGAGACATCTTTAAGTCTAAACTTAAAATTGTTCATAGATGAATATGGCTTATTAAGATGTAGGGGAAGGTTAGAGAATAATGGTCATTTGATATGAAATATCCAATACTGTTGCCAAAAAGTTGTGATTTCACAAACAATTTGATTAAAAGAGTACATGAAGAAAATTATCATGTAGGAGCAAATCACACACTAGATAATGCTGCACATATTAAGTTGAACGCGGAATTGGTAGCTGACGATTACTGCATCCAAAATAACATAACATGGAAATTTATTACCCCACTCGCTCCGTGGCAAGGGGGTTTCTATGAACGATTAGTGGGGATAGTGAAGAATTGTCTAAAGAGATCATTAGAAAAACATCTGTTGAATGACAGCCAGTTGAACACTGTGGTGAAGGAAATAGAAGTGGTTTTAAATAATCGACCACTGACCTGCATCGACACAGAAATGGAGCATGTTTTAACTCCAGCAGACTTCTTGGCAGTGGGTAAATGCATCACACCTGAATTGAATACAGAGTCTGGTAGCTTGCAAGGAACATCTACAAAGATAGAATTAGTAAAGGGATGGAAACGAGCAATGAAATTAATGGAAGAGTTTAAAGAAATGTTTATGAACCTTTATCTTCCCAGCCTCAGGGAACGATATAATCATTCAGTTAGAGAACCACGAATCACCTCTGGCTTGGTACCCAAAGAGGGTCAAGTAGTACAGATAAAGGAAGATACAAAAAATCGTCTCAGCTGGAAGGTCGGTAAAATTATTTCTCTGATAAAAGGAAAGGATGGTCAATGTAGGGTAGCTAAAGTCAGGATAGGCGACAAGGAGTTTGTGAGGTCCATTTGTCATTTGTATCCACTGGAGATTGAAGAGGAAGTAGAAAGAACTGTGCAAGTGGGCCACGTACCGGAGAACTCATTTCCCATGTTCCACCAGTTACTTCTTGGAAGGCCACCAAGGTAGGGTCAAAGAGTCTGATGATATGGAAATGGATAGACAACCACATGTAGATGTAGAGCAGACAAGTCTAGAGGTAGATTCATACAATGATACCAAAATTGATTTTGAGAAATTTAGAGAGTTCTGAAATGTCTGACAATGCTGATATGGGTCAAACTGCTACCGGGGAGACGTTATCAAGGTAGTCTCTTGAACAGCCGACAAGGCATGACAAAGCGGTCATGAAAGCCCTGGAAGAAATAAGAGAGTGAATGCGAAACCTGGTTTCGGTCATCATCCTTTCGCCGTCGGGTGTGTCGCGACGTGTCGCGATGACATTGACAACCGAACATGACAACACTGAGGGAGCGGAAAGCTCGCTAGGGTGCGCAACCAAGTAAGTCAGTTTGAATTCAGCCGTTACACTGTGAACAGTGTGGTCGTAGATATAGTCAGTATGAACTTGTGCAGTGAACGTGTTGGTGCTCCTGGGAGTCCTGAGCCAGGAGATGAATGTTAAGTACTTAGGCTAAGTCCTTTGACTATTTGTTATATTGATTGCAATAACTTGTGTGACGAGATGACTGATACCGCTACCTTAAGATAATGACCGTGAGATTATTGACCCTGTTACTGATTGAGGTGATAATATGTGATACGTACTAGACCTGTGTAATAGTTTAAGTGGGTACCTATACAGACCATGTCTTATCTTCGTAATGCCGCAGGCACGTGGGTACCAATACAGACCATGTCTTATCTTCGTAATGCCGCAGGCACGTGGGTACCTATTCAGACCATGTCTTATCTTCGTAATGCCACAGGCACGTGGGTACCAATACAGACCATGTCTTATCTTCGTAATGCCGCAGGCACGTGGGTACCAATACAGACCATGTCTTATCTTCGTAATGCCGCAGGCACGTGGGTACCAATACAGACCATGTCTTATCTTCGTAATGCCGCAGGCACGTGGGTACCAATACAGACCATGTCTTATCTTCGTAATGCCGCAGGCACGTGGGTACCAATTCAGACCATGTCTTATCTTCGCAATGCCGCAGGCACGTGGGTATATTATAAGTGTTCTGGTACTGTTGTACCTCCCTAGCCCATGTACTCATCTGTACTGTTGTTACTTGAACTGTTGTACAGCACTAGCCCATGGCTCATCACTTATGTGTTACTTGATATTGTACCTACCTAGCCCATGGCTCATGTTTTATGTGATAAGTGTACTAACCTAGCCTAACCTAACCTTTGGCTCACAAGTTCTGTACATGGTACATAGACTTGTGGGGAATATAGAATATAGTCCTTCGCTCTGGACTGATGTATTGTGCTCATTGATATACGGAATGTGTGTGACCTTGAACGAGCCCATTGCTCACTACTGTAATGCCTTTACCTTACTTGACCTGACAGTTTACAGATATATATGTATCGTGGATTCTAGCCTTAGTACCTACTGGGGACCACTGCTCGGTGTGGACCTTGAGTGGGTCCCATCGCCGGTGGCACCACTTACCGTGGTGTCACCGGTATCAACTTTTACAGATTGCACAGCAGTACCGGTCCCTCATTCTCATTGCGAAGCAGATGTGACCAAGTCGGGGCATGTACGGGGGGAGGACGACCCTCACCTAGGACATTGCTTCCGATGCTTAGGTAAGCTAGAGACACACCCAATCAATACACATCATTTTATTTTTGTTTACACGACATTAGAGATACATTCGGATCGCGGCTCGTCCCGCGCGGTGCTAACGACGCGCTGCGTGGGCGAGTTCGCGACAAAAGCTCCTAATATGCATTAAAAAATTCCGTTCAAATTCATCGTTTTCAAATTGGCTGGTTGGTTGACTTTTAAAAAAATAACAGTACTTCAAATTGACGGTACAATATTTTAAAACATTTTAAAATCAACGTCAACTGCAGACAATCGATTTAATGACGATTTATTTTGGAATTTGATATAAGAAATATAAATTAAAAAGAGCATAAAACGCAATCTTGGAACAATGTCATTCTATGCTATCGAGAGAAACATAAACGTTATTGAAATAGAAGCCAAAGCCCAGCCATCAAGAATTTTTGGAGGTTTGAGGTTTATTCTTTGATTATCATTGTACAATAAATTATATCACAAGCTAATTATTACACAATAATAATACGAAAGACGGGTCAAAGGCATTTACACATTATTACGCGTTGTGTCGTCGCCGCAACGCTAAAATCTGCGTTTCCACTTGGTATGTCGCGCCCGCACCATAGGAACATTCGACGGTCAAAAATTGGTCAAAAATGCCAAATGTTCCGGTGTTGTGTGCCGCGTGCGACTGGTGGCGACTTTGCGACGCGCGGCAACGCTGCGACAGACAGCATGCAACGACTGCAACTGCCGCGTGGTCTTTGATTATAGATAATACATACTTTGAGTACATAGTACATACATCAATGGAAAAAATACTGATTTTCTGCAGCTAGCATTATCTTATCACCATCACTATCATTGATATTTATAATATACTACCTGTACCCGCAACTTCGTTTGCGTGAACTTTAAAATAGTCCCAAAACGCCGCAAATTGCAGCAACCAGAAGCATTTTGCTTCTGGTTGCTGCAATTTGCGATTGCGGCAAATAGCGAGGTGTGGCGCCAACGTGTAAAATAAAAACATGTAGGCTAGTTATATTATATATTATTTTCCTAAGCTTGTGTGTTTTCGAGGGTTAATGTGTAGGTAATAATGGTGGATTATTAATTATTGAGTCTAGTGAACGTGCTCGTGTGTGGGAAAGTGATAAATTACGAGATGAAACATGTCTTTTCGTGTTGTTTCCAAAACTCCTGTAAAGCCTCCTCCACTTTACTGGGGATGAGTTTGACTTGTTTGTGACTTACTTTGCTCAACTCTGACTGTGACTATGACTTCTATCTTTGACGTTATTTAATGCGATGTACACCATAGAGCACATTATATATATGTACACTTGTTTAATATTACGACTGAAGGACTCTGTATCCACGGCCATAACAAAAACAAACCATAATAATAAAAAACATTACGTAAAATTATGAATTCTGATAAACTGCAAGACGACCAAGTACAGTGTTATTTTATTTAACGACAACGACCTATATGTACTACATTTGAATTCGTTGTATAACGAGGTGTAATTGTCGATGCGAAATGATGTGATACTACAATTTGTTTCAATTTTTTTTGTGATTGTTTTCTGTTATTCCCTGTCGTTGACTGCTAAAAAGGAGCTTTAAGAACCTAAAATTCAGTAGAAATATGTCTATTAGACCTACGAAGCCTAGAATAGCCCGTAATAAACCATTGTTTCACCTTCAAGATAAAAAAGCAGATGAAAATGAATTATCAATTGGCTTAATTAAATCGGCAAAGCACACTGGCCAGCTGAGTTTATGCAACAGAGGACTTGGATCTGGTGAGATTAATTACTATCCATTTTGTATCAATTTACTTAAACAGGGAATAAAATTAAGTACCTAAGTACCTACCATTATAGCCAGTCTATTATATCAGTCATTATATTATCTATTATATCTATTATTATATCAGTATATCAATCAATGTATCTAGTATATCCATTGGATATAATTTTTGTCTTGTAAATAAATAGTTTTAACTAATCCAATGAGATGTTATATTTATGCACACTACTTTATATGACGATGTGCCGTTTAATTGGGCTACTGCACCTCTCTTCACTCAGCCACTTGCTAGAATTATATTTACTAAAAAAGAAACCTGTCGTAGTACTAACCCTATGCCTACAAATGTTATGTACAATATGATCACACGGCGAGTGTCAAGCTAGAATATCACGAGTGAATTGTGGCACAGTAGCCACAATTAAATGAAACCGCTCAATGTATTGCGACGTCTTAGTACATCCTAAGATTATAAAAGCGAAAGTCACACTGTCTCTGCCTGTTTGGTCGCTTTTCACGAATTTTGGCAGGACGATGGTGTGCATCAGGAGGACGGACATTGGGAACTTTCCCCCCAGAAATGCAGAAAATCTGGTAAATCACGGGTAACACTGTGAGATTCAGCTAGTAGTACATAATAGCTCAATGTTCTGAACATTTATTTATTGATAGGCAAGCAGCATATATAAGCTGATGAGCCTGTATCTGTATCCCAGTGTTGAAATTTAGTATTTGTCTGTTTAAGATAATCTTTTCCAACCTTAGCCATCTGTCCAGTTGGGTTTTAAACCCTGATGCAAAAAGAGGGTTGTTATAAATTTAATGTGTATCTGTGTACATCTATCTGAGGCATTGTATCTCCCAAACGGCTAACCTTAACCATTTTACATTTTTATAAGAAAAAAAGTTTTTTTTTGTTTGCCAAGTGACTTGGTCTGTAGTGTTCTTAACTTCTTAGCTATGATTCATGAAAATCGGTTCAGCCGTTTGAAGAATATCAGGTCTTTTATAGAGGGTTTTAAAATACAATCATTTTATACTTGTTGAACATATTTCTTGATTTGGAGGTAACAACATCCTCAGCCAACCAGTTCTAATTGTTAGCGTCTCTGTTGCGGAGGGTGTGATATGCAGTGTTGGTCTGTGATGGTGCACACCATGGTAATATCTTTTGACGCCTGCTATCTCTCATATTTTAAACCAACTTCAAAAAAGGAGGAGGTTCTCAATTCGACTGTATGTGTGTTACCTCAGAACTCCGTCATTTATGAACCGATTTGTTTTTTATTTTATTTGCAAGTACATATATACAGATTGGTCCCATAGAAATTTCATTAAAATTGGTCAAGTAGTTTGGCGTTTAAATCAAAATAACTGGAAAAATCGGTACTAACTTGGATGACAATATTACGAGTATGTCATCCAAGTAACCAAATAGCGTATCTAACAAATTCAGAAGTTGGTTTTTTTTATTGGTAATTATCTTTAATTATGTAATGTGTCTTATGTCAAGGAGATTGTAATATCCATGTAAGATTTAAAAAGTTTTGTTTTAATCAAGGCAGCTTGCCTTTATTAAAGTTTCCTAAAACGCTGAGCTTTGAATCTGTCATTGTTATGATTTAAGAAGAAGAGCATAATATGGTAGTTTAGTAAAATAGGTAAAGTTAACTGGAATATTTTTTTAGTGCCTGAAAATGTGTGGAAGATTGACGAGTTGGTTTTGGATGAGACCAAAGAGGTGGATTTTACCCGTTCAGACCAGAATAACTGGTGGAACAGCGAGCCCCTCAAGACTCTGGATCTTAGCTCCAATGTTATTAAAACTATATCACCCAATGTCAAGCATCTGCAACAACTTGTCACATTCAAGGTGAGCTGCTTAAATATGCTGTTTTTATGCATTGCACTGGAGTTACATATATTAATGTTGGCGATGTTAAAAGGTCAAGAATTTTGGTGCCACTTGTCAGTTCAAAAGTTCAGGGGCCTTACGGCTACCTGTTTTAAGCGATTCTGGAAAAGTTGTGCTACCGCAAACTGTATCTCGGCGCGTCAAGGTTCACTTTCGCGTGATTTCCGCACTGCGCTGTTTTGAGGCCGCGTTATGAGAGAGCCGTAATGCCACTGATATCCTTGTTTCAAAAGGTACAACACTAGGTAATAAAACACTATTGTTCTTAATACATCCTTAGATAAAATATACCTTTAATTTTTATTAACTACAATACATAATAGTTTATAATAAACATTGTGACTTCCTAAACATTTTCTAGATAAAAAGTATTTTATATCAATGGAATAATTTATGTAATTTTCACAATTGCTAATATTTTTAGCAGATATTGGCATCGATTCTGATGTACTCTAAACTAAACTAAATTTGACAACTCTATACTTGTACATAATTGTTGCCATCCTTCTGTCACATATTAAAATGAAAAGAGAGGCAGATAATTTTAGTCCTGTCAGATTGGTTTAGTTTAGTGAGTGGTATGACAGTATCGATGACAGTGTCATACCACTCACTAAACTAAACCAATCTGACAGGACTAAAATTATCTGCCTCTCTTTTCATTTTAATATGTGAGAGAAGGATGGCAACAAGTTTAGAGCTGTCAAATTTAGTTTAGTTTCGAGTGCATCAGAATCGATGCCATTATTTGTAGCAGATGTAGTATAATAATGTGGATTGCTGTTCAACCACAACTCTCTTGAAATTTGGTATGCAGGTAGCTTATTTATACCTTAGGATAGTGTGCGAAATCAGGGGTCTCAGATTAAACTTTTTGTTTAACAATTTTACTTTTTTCTTTTTACTTAAAAAGTTTATTGCAAAATTATACAATTTGAATACCTACAGATAATCAGATTATTATGTGACGGACATCGAGATACAATTCCTATAGAGTCACAATCTCTCAGTGAAAATAGTCAAAAAACGTTAGAGCGTCATTGTACATACATTGTATCAATTAGACGTTAGACGTTATGTCGCTTGCCTAGTGTTCAACGTTAGTTGTCCGCTATGTCATCGCAGCTCTCTCATCGCGCGGCAATGTAGTCGGATCGCGGTTACCTTGTAACATACCAAAAAGTCAGCGCAAGTCGAATCGTGCGCCGAGTTTTGGTTCGGTATTATTTTGGCACGGTTGTGACTATATGTATTATATCTCGATGGTGACGGATCATGAAACTACAACAAAAACCTAAGTTATGCGAGAGCAAAGCGAGAGCGTTTTTTTTGCTATACTTTTAGAAGGGCCGGCACTGAAAGCAAGTTGGCAAGCAGCCGACTTTAACGCTGCACCCCACGCTGACTGATGTATTTAACGGGTTTTTTTATTTATTTTTTTGTTGTTCCGTCTATACTTTCTCCGACACATGCCGGAGACATTGTTAGACCAAACATATTGCATAGCAGTTTACTATATTATTTAGATTCTCGGCGATAATCACCTTTCATATTATAATTTGATAAACACATATATATTTATACAAGTACACATAATTAGTATTAAAATTTTATTATTGCAGTAGTTTTTTTTTATTAATTTTTTTTAAACTTTTTTTTCCCTCCCGTTTTATCGTAGAGACTTATCGTAATATCTATTTATTTACTAGAATCTTTTCTCTTCTCTTCCCTTCTCTACATAGTATAAATTGAAGTCGCTTTCTGCGTCTGTCTGTCTGTCTGTATGTCTGTATGGCCGCTAACTCCTCCTAAACCATGCATCACGATCACGTTAGATACATTTTAAGGAACGTTTAAATATATATAACTAGCGACCCGCCCCGGTTTCGCACGTAAATTACACCCGTGCGGAACAGGGCGCTAGTATGTAATATATTCTTAAATTTATTTTTATGAATGTCAAATAAATCCTAAATATATATGGTATTCACCAACAACTAAACTAATATCTATTTAAATAACCCACCCCTAACCGTTCTCGGCGCAAAGGTGTCCAAAACATTCGCTGCGTTACCGCGTTGGATGGCAATGGCCAACCTTTGCACCAGGAACGAGCCGGAGCGGGAGTCACCACACTTTTCTTTGAGCCTGTGCTCTATCTCCGAAATGAGTTCCTTGGCCTCAGTCCCCTAACAACCCATGGTCTCCACGGCAACGGGCACAAAATTGTAAAGCGGCTCCAACACTGCTTAAATATATTCATAGTTTTCACATATTTACTTTGTAGTTACACGACAATGCTCTGACGAGTCTGCCTCCCGAGTTTGGTGAGCTGGTGAACCTGGCCAACCTCAGTCTGGACTACAACAAGCTCACCAGCCTTCCGTTGAAATTCTACAAGTTAACCGACCTTCGCTGGCTCAGCATCTCGCACAATGAGCTGAAGAAAATTGAACCCGACTTTGGTGATTTGGTCATGTTGAGTTTCTTGGTAAGGATTGACATTTTGCAAACTTATATCCATCTTTTTTCTGAGCAAGGGGGTATGCCGAAAACCAGCCCTGCGGGACTCTTCGGGACCTCACAGTCACAAAATAAAATATTGTCATCATAATGTGATTCTGTATCAGATCAAGTAGAATGCACTTGCGTTTGTAATGTGAACGGGCCTAAAATCCTTTTTAACTTATATTTTTTCTTCTAGGACTTGTCACACAACAAGTTGACAGTCCTGCCGCCCGGCATGGGGTATCTGGTCCGTTTGGTGGAGCTCAACTTGTCGTACAATCAACTGGAGGAGCTACCCCCAGATATTGTCAATTTGAGAGGTAATTACGCTATCACTCCATAGTTATCACATTTATGGTAAAGAATACTATTTCTACGTAAAGCGTAATGTGTGCTTTACAATCTGACGGTACCCGGTTTGATTCTCGGCCATGCTCCAATGGCTTATTTAGTACCTAAATAAGTTATGTGCAATTTAGATGCCATCGCTCAAAAACTGTGAAGGAAAACATCGTGAGGAAACCGGTACGTCCAAAAACCTCAGAGGTTCAAAGACACATGACATTCTTCACCATACACTGGGCTGGCATGCTGGATTAGGGCCCGCCCTCTCTCTCTGAGAGAAGGCCCGTGTCCCGTGTCCCAGTAGTGGGAACCCGATAGGCTGATAGTGATGTCTACGTAGGAAGAGCAAAAATCACAACCCCCTGCTAGTTAATCTTCGCCCGGAATGTAGCAGTTCGCCTAGCATACGCCCTTGCCAACGCAGCAACAACATGTTGCTCGTTGTTTCTGCGCCACACGTGCACCGGCGCGGCAGCGGTGTCGCGGATCAGGGGCCTTACAATTAACTCTTAACGCAGGCTCGAAACAGCGTTGAAACAGGGCAGTGCGGAAAATCACGCGAACGTGAACCTTAACGCGCCGAGATACGGTTTGTGGTCGCGTAACTATTCGCAAGCGCCTAAACGGAATCGCTTAAAACAGGTGACGGGGTACGCCACTGAGTTATTTTTTATTTTTTAAATAATAATGGGCTTGCGTTTGTCCACCATCTTGCCTGATGTTAAGCGATGATGCGTTCTACGATGAAACACGCTTGCCTAGAAGAAACCGATTTACCCGTGATTTGAAGACACCCACATTGTAACTATCCGAGAACACCTATTCAGGCAGCACATTACATAATATACACAATAAAAGTGTAATCAAAGCGATTGGTACGGTTTTTCGGAATATCAACCATAAAGTGGTGTCGATTTTTTGTGCCTACTTAGTCAGTAAAATGGGCAGGAGGGAATCGCTCTTCGAAATGTATCCTTTTTTTATACTCCGCTATGCCACATCGTCTTTCCAGTTGGCCTTAATAGGCATGTGTCCTAGTTTTGTTTATTACCTCATAAATAGAGCCCAGCAAAGAAAAATTAATTGTTCAAAAATAAGTTATAAGTATTATAATTTCATGCTAGATAGAGAGCACACTATAGCAAGTTATGACGTCAAGCCGTGCGCGCGCCATGCAAATTCTTTACTAACACACGCTTTGGTCAGAGCCTCCACTCTCTATCCCCACCAAAAACTTTAAACGGTTATATCTCAGAAAGGAAATTTCAATTATTGTTTCAGTATATACGAGTATGTGTCATGTATTTAATTATATTCTTCGCTAAGCCTGTTATTTGTAATGAATGAAACAGGATCATCGTCATCATCATCATCAGCCCGAAGACGTCCACTGCTGAACATAGGCCTCCCCCTTTAACCTCCACACTGAACGACAGCCTGCTTTTTGCATCCACTGGATGCCAGCGACTCTCACTATGTCGTCGGTCCATCTAGTGGGAGGCCTACCTACGCTGCGCTAAACAGGATAATTGGCCTAAAATCTTGTTTAAAATTTTACTATTACACAAAACTGTTTCAGATCTAAAGAAACTGAATGTGAGCAAAAACAATCTGAAGAAGCTTCCCGCACTAGGGGAACTACGAAAAATGGAAATACTTGATGCGAACCACAACGATATTGAAGTTCTACCGGACTGCTATGGCTGCACTGCATTGAGAGAAATATATTTGGCTAATAATTATATTAAGGTATGGAAACATAATTTAGCATTTCTGAATGTGAATGGTAGATGTATTCTATAGTAGAAACCATAAATCAGCAAACGTAGTACAGGACGCCTAGAGACTCGATGGAGTGACGATATACGTAAGGAGCTTGCAGTGGCTGGAAGCGAAGATCGGACTGAGTGGCTTTATCTTAGGAGAGGTCTATGTCTAGCAGTGGAATAAAATGGTCTGATTTTGATGACAATTACGTCAATTCTGTTGTACCAATCTCTAAACTAAACAAAATTTGACAGCTCTAAAGTTGTTGCCATCCTTTTCTGACGTATTGAAACGATAATTTTAATCCTGTCAGATTAGTTTAAAGAAGGGTACACCCGAATTAATGCCAATAATATTTTTTTCTTATTAGTTACTATTCCACTTTGCTAACTGCTAGACTGTGGATTGCGTGTCTTAAATGGGGTGACGCACTGCTTATTTATCACGCCAGGTGGCGCATTATCGCTGGTACTTGACACTTTTGACAGCGAAACAACTCACTGTCAAAAGTGTCAAATATCAATAGATAATTTTCGTAATTACACATAAATATCGTCTGGTATTAAAACATGCCACTGTGTAGTGCATTTCAGTGTAAAAATAGAGGTACACACCGTTTTCCTTCCGATGAGAAAAAAATAATATTGATAATTTTATTGCATACCTTGCCAAAAGATTCACTTTTTTACCAGCTAAGGAAGCATTAACTCTTTTTTGAGATTCGCCACTGTCATTAGAGAAACATTTTACTGTTTAAAAACAAAGTTTATTTTTATTGTTTCATACAAGAGCAATGTTTATAACCTCAAATAAACCACAAATGACAGCACCAGCGAAAGTGGCGCCATCTGAGATTAGTTTTGCCTGTGGCTTCTCATTGGTGTTTCCCGAATTCCATGTATGACATAACTAAATTCTTATCTTTTTATTTTTTTAAACAAAGGTAGAAATCTGTTTAACTTCCCACAAGATAGTAATTATATCGTTCTGTTGATCAATTATATCGACATGCTAAACCAAGCGTATAAAATCAGCATGCTGCTCTAACGCTGACATGAAAAACCTAAGATCAATTTAAATTATTAATTGGTAAAAGTGAAACAAAGTGCATGAATAAATGCAGTGACTATTTATAGTTGAAAAATAAGTACGACCAACTTATCTGTAGAGTTGAGTGAAGGCTTATATATTTTTAGGTTACCCTATTACTAAGCCTACGATGTCTGTCTGTCTGTCCGTCTGTCTTATCTATAAATGGCGACTTTGTTTTATATGTCTGTGGACCAGCAAACAGTTGATAGTCCCGTTGGCCCAGTTGGCAGTGAACTTGCCTTCTGCGCTTGGGGGCGTGGGTTCGGTTTCCACCTTGGGCAAACATTCATGTGATGAATATTTGTGTTTGTTCTATATCTGTGTGTTAATATTTATTTAAGTACTAGCGGTCCGCCCCAGCTTCGCATGGGTATAGATTATAGCATTTATAGCCTATGTCACCCGGGGATAGCGTAGGTTCCCAACAGTGAAAGAATTTTTCAAATCGGATCAGTAGTTTCGGAGCCTATTCAATGCAAACAAACAAACAATCAAATCTTTCCTCTTTATAATATTAGTATAGATTAGCTGACCCGACAGACGCCGAACTTTCAAACGCGCGAAGTTAAAATCGTCGTTAAGTTTTCTGAAATTTTCCAATTTTCTGCGCAATTTTCTTAATTTTTCTTTTCGTAAGAACTTTCTACATAGTATTAGAAAACTTAAAAAAAAATAATGAAATCGGTAAAGTCGTTCTCAAGTTATGGCGTGACCAAGGTAAATAGGGATTCATTTTTATATACAGATTAGCGGTCCGCCCCGGCTCCGCAGGGTATAGTTATATAGCCTATTAAAATAACCTATAATAATCAGTGATAATGTAGCATTCAAATATATAGATAAGAGCAAGATTTCAAGATTCAAGATAGCCCGTTGGTCTAGTTGGTAGTGAACCTGCCTTCTGAGCTTGGGGGCGTGGGTTCGATTCCCACCTAGGACAAACATTTGTGTGATGAACATTTGTGTTTGTTCTATATCTGGTTGTTTAATATCTATTTAAGTATGTATTTAAAAATATATATGTATGTATATCAGTCTCTGGCAGCCATATCACAAGCTTTGCTTAGTTTGGGGTCAGATGACCGTGTGTGCAAAAAAATGTCCCGAATATTTATAAATGGTGAAAGAATTTTTAAAATCGGTCCAGTAATTTTTGAGCCAATTCGTTACAAACATGCATACAAATCTTTCCTCTTTATAATTTTACGAGCCAAAACCGTCGGACACATACTTCAACACCTAATTATAACCAAGCGTGCTCCAATGTAGACCGCATCATCGCTTAACATCAGGCGTGATGGTGGTCAAACGCAAGCCTATTATAAAAAAAAAAGAAACATATGTTATAAATAGATAGCAGTTTTTCGTTGTATTTTTACACTTCGGGAAAGCACACGAAGGCATAATTTTGTCAGATGTTTCGTTATCATGTAACAATAGTTTGGTGAGACCGTGTTTGCATAAATGCCCCGAATATTTATTTTATTTATAAAATGTTTAATTTAGGGGGTGATAGGAATTTTTCCTCCATACATTTTATTATTCTTGTGGTGTCAATTAAGTGTTATTGTATTGTTCATACGACTGTGTGACCAGATTACTATACCCGTTTCAGGAAATAACAGAAGAGTTCTGCGACCAGATGCAGCACCTGAGCGTTTTGAACATGAGAGACAACCAGATCGAGGTGCTTCCGGAGAACATATCGCTGCTGCAGAAGCTAAAGAGGCTCGACATGACCAATAATAGCTTAAACAAGTAAGCACAAAGCTCATCCACATATATCATACATCTGGATAAATCATATATTGTGCGTTCTACTCGATCTTTTTTTCCTCACACCTGCAATATGTAAAATGAGCTGCGGCATTTCTGAGTAACTATAAAGGTAGCATTCCGATCTTGGCGACCGCGACCCGCGGCAGCGGCCGGGTCGCGCGACCCTGCTCAGTATGATTTTATTTGGAGTACTAAACAATACAAGCGACCAACACGTCACGCGACGCGGTCGCTTGCATTGTTTAGCACTCCATATAAATTCATACTTAGAAGTAGGTCGCGCGACCCGGCCGCTGCCGCCAGTCGCAGTCGCCAAGATCGGAATGCTATCTTTTTTTATATTTATTTAAAATGCAACTCCACGCACACACCAGAATCCGTGACTTTTATTATGCCCCTGGTGTTACAGGTAGCTATGGCTGGTGTTACAGCCATAGGCGACGGTGATAGCATACTATGAGATGGCTCGTTTGCTTGTTTGTCAACTATGGCATTAAAAAAAGTATTTTATACCATTCCCCCCTCTAAAAAGCTTATATTATTTACTGAAAACAGTGAAACAGTGAAGCAATTTTGGTGTTTGAATATAGACCACCCCAATATAGGTATATTCGACCTCCATCTCAATACTCAACCTCCTTGAGAAAAAAATACATGCTACAAACTCCTTAAATCTTTCTTTTTCTCGTAGTCATTGTATAAAGTGTAGTATGCAACTCTTGAATAAAACGGATTTATATCGAGGGCCATGAATCACTCGCCTCGCTCAGGATTCTAACGGTCATCATTCAGTCGTGAATACTTGACTTAACAATTACAAAAAAAAGTGTCCCATATCCGGCTACAAGCACGACTCCCGCCTTTCAATTCAGTCGATGCAAAAAAATCAAGTTGTTCCTTTGATTTTTTATAAAAGAAGGACAAAGATACCAAAAGTTTCGCATTTTTTAAATTAAGGATTCAAGAGTTGAAAAGTAAAGTGAATGCGTCCGCTAGCCCACGCTATATTGCAGGCTTCCCAAAAACCTGGGCCTCTTGACGCAGCTGCAAAGTATCAGCATGGAAGGCAACAAGCTGTCCTGCGTCAGACACGACGTCATCAAGGGAGGCACCGACCGCATGATGAAGTTCCTCCGAGACCGCATCACCGAGGAGATCGTCGAGGATTCCAAGATCTTGAACATGGAATGGCCTGATAAGTAAGATATAGTTTCAAATTGTTAGGTTATAGCAGCCTTTCCCAAAGTGGGCGATATCGCCCCCTTGTGGGCGCTGCAGGCCTAAAGGGGGTAAGAGACCCAGAAAAAAAAATGGGAGCGTTGTGTAGAGGCTTGGGGGTGATTTGTAATTTCATTTAGCTAGGAGGCCTCTTAGACACCGACTGCATGAGCTCTCGACTCTCAACTACAACTTGTGAACATCAACTTATATTAGTTAAGAGATTGCTCAAACTCGGTTCGATATTTCAGGCAGGCAAGGGGGCAAATATTTTTGGGAACCCCTGGGTTATAGCAAGGAAGATAGACTAAGAGGAAAGACAATAGCGGAACATTAGAGCGTAGCTCGGAAATTTGTCTAAAAACGGCATAAACTTAGATGGCACCGTTATTTGAGCGTGCTATAGGTTGTCTCGAACTTCCGTAAGCGCTGCAATCAGATAACGTACGAAAGGGTTCTACAAATTACCGTAGCGCTAGTATTGCAGTCAAGTTTCGCAACGTTTCAAGAGAAGCGCAACCCATACCAGTAGATGGCGCTTTTCTTTGTTCTCTTGAAATGTTGCGAAACTTGACTGCGATACTAACGCTACGGTAACTTGTAGAACCCTTTCGTACGCTATCTGACTGCTGCGCTTACGGAAGTTCGAGAGAATATATTTCAAAACTTGTTAGCTAAGGCTATTCAAATGTATTGTATCTCGATGGGGACTACAAATAAATAAATTAATCTCTCTAACAGTTGTTCATCTATGTACTCAGTGGTATTAGGCTCAAGTAGGCTGGCATCATTAAAAAGAGGTCATATCGGAGGCGAAGGCCTCCTATAAGACCTAGCCTGGTAGCCTAAAAACTGATACACTGTGTATTCCACCAGATATACATTGAAAAAGAGTCAAGCGCTGATGCTGCCGTCTAGAAGCCTGACATCGATCCCTGATGATGTATTCAAGACCGCAGCGGATGTAGAAGCCCATATTGTTGACATATCAAAGAATAAGTTTACGGCAGTCCCTATTGGGTAAGCGGCATAGTTGTTTTTGCTATAATTCTTAGCTCTCATTTCCCATTTCAGTCTAGGCGTTTTTATCATGTTTGACTACACGTTAGATGAGCTGTGTTCAAATGCTTACCTGTCATACGAAAAACAATATCTACATTGTGTATTGATACCATGTTTTTTGTTATTTGCCCAATACTGAGCAGGCTAAAGCCATTAAATTTGCTATAGCTAAATAGTACTACTACTAGTAGCTACTTTGCAAGTCTCTAATATTTTAAATGAGAAAGTAACTTTGTCTGATTCTCTATTTGTTAACTTTGCACCAATAAATGGCTGAACAATAATAATAATGACAGCAGGAACGAAAAATGTATTGAAATAAATAATACAATAGTTTTCCTATATTCTCGCATTCTGTGCATTGTGTGTCGCATTTTGTGCTAGTTAAAAATAATGTTTCTTTATCTCAAAAGCTTTTTTGTTACAGGATATGCCAGCTGAAAGACTCTCTGACGCAACTGATATTAGCGTCGAATAACATTGAGAATATACCACCAGAGATAAGCAGCTGTGTTCACTTACAATATTTAGACATGGGGAAGAACCTCCTCACTACTCTGCCGCAGGAGATCGGCTCATTAAAGCGCGTGAGAGAGATAGTCATTTCTAATAATAAGTAAGTGTCTACCGACAATTTTTTTTTTTAAATCTTTATTCAAGACCAACAGCACAAAAATATATACATTAGTTTTAATTAGTTATTTTAAAGTACAGCCATTAATAGGTCTATAATAGGGGTAGTAACATACTCTACCGCAGGAGATTGGCTCATTAAAGCGCGTGAGAGAGATAGTCATTTCTAATAATAAGTAAGTGTCTACCGACTATTATTTTTATTTTATCTTTATTCACGACGAACAGTACAAAAATATATATTAGTTTTAATTAGTTATTTTAAAGTACAGCCATTAATAGGTCTATAATAGTGGTAGTAACAATGTTGTGGCACTTGTGGGTAATCACTACTAAAAATCATATATGTGTTGCAAACTAAGCGCTAAAGAGCTAAGCTTCAATAAGTTAATAAAAAAGGTAATTAACAAAATTAAGCACATTTATACTTATGTAACACAAAACAAATACTAGTTAAAATTATGGTTGGGTATCATATAATATGTGCAGGTAATAATTTTTCCAATGCCATTGCTCAAAAGCGGCGAAGTAAAACATCGTAAGGAAACCGGTATACCCAAGAACCATATAATTTTAATGACACCAGCCAACATTATGTACTATTATGGCTATTATGTACTATTATGGCGATTATGTCCTATTAGGGTTTTATGTACTATTATGGCTATTATGTACTATTGTGGCTATTATGTAATATTATGGCTATTAAGTACTATTTTGGCTATTATGCACTAGAGAGGTTTCCATTAGGCGAGATCGCGGTCAAACGTTAGCCTAGTCCGATGTAAAAAAAACTTGTTTGTAGGTTAATTGTATTTACTCCAAATGTGGTTATTTATACATGATTATTGCAGGTTTACAAAAATACCGCGTTGCGTCTACGATTTAGAAAACCTGGAGATTATCTTGGCGGCAGACAACCAGATCGACGAAATCAACGTGTCGTCAGACTCTCTCGCCAAGCTGGACAAACTGGCTGTGCTTGACCTCTCCAATAACAACCTAACCTCGGTGCCGCCCGAACTTGGCAACTTTAAGCATTTAAGGTACGTTCAAGACTGTTTCATCTTCATCGTCATCATTTCTTTCTTGCCTTATACCTGCAAAATGTGGAATGGGCTACCTGCCGCGGTGCTTCCGAGAAGCTACAACATGGGACTCTTCAAAAGGCTTGACAGCGTAGCTGTGATGCTTCTGGTGTTACAAGTATCCATAGGCGATGGTGACTGCTTACCATTAGGCAGCCCGTCTGCTTGTTTGCCACCCATGGTATTAAACACTTCTGCCTAAAATTTACTCTGCTGGGACATAGAAAGACTGTATCACTGACTGCCTCATGTTTTAAAAAAACAATAGGCTACCGGACTGATAACTTTTTATTGTCTTAAAAGCTGACCTTAAGGCCCTCTTTTTCGACTTTTAGCAACTTTGGTCATTTTAATTTAAGTGTGTCTATTTCCATGGTTAGCTTAAAATTATAAAAATGGTGTCATATCAAAATTTAATGTTGTATCTAGGAATCCCCAAAGATCGAAACAAGATTAAGGACATTTCGCTCGATAGAAAAAATATATGAAAGTAAACCTGATTTGAGCTTTTTTTCCTTTTTTTTTTGGATTCATTCAAATGCCTATTAATTAAATGATGTCTACGATATCTCAATATACAGATTTCATAATTATGAAGGAAACTGCAAAAATACATTTTACATTACAGCGATACTTTTCGAAAAATATGAGAAAATCCTCAAAAATAGACGTAGCGAAACCCACGACTGTAAGCGCTATGGTTTTTCTCCACTAAATGTGACTTTAATACAATATATTAAGCCTTATTGTCATCTGTAGTAATAAGCGTTGCCTAAAAGTGGTAAAACCTGGCCTTAAACAGAGACGATCACGGAAAACAAAATGAAGCAAACATTTTAGCAAACATGTATTTTCCAGGACGCTAGAGCTGATGGGCAACTGCTTCCGTCAGCCGAGGCACGCTATTCTTGCTAAAGGGACTGAGAGCATTCTGTCGTATCTCCGAGACCGTATCCCCACCAACTAGCCGTAAGACAAGCCTTCGTACCTGATGAGAGTAATACGCATATCATAACACTGAAATCTTTACAACCTGGTCAAACAAAGCGGAGATCACTTAGGATGCGATAATATTCATGGGTGAGTTAACTTCTATTTTTTTATAGGCAGCTATTTTGAACAGCTATTTTATTCAAGCATTATATGTTATTTGCAGCAATATATACGGAAATTTGCATTGCTCATAATATGCAGCAGTATTATTTAACCGTTTCTCATAATATGCAGCAATATTATTCGAGCGTTACTTATTATATGCAGCAATGTTATTCAAGCGTTTCTTATAATATGCAGCAACATTATTTAACCGTTTCTAATAATATGAAGCACTGTTATCTAAATGTTAGTCATAATATGCAGCAATATTATTTGAGCATGACTTATAATATGCAGCAATATTATTCGAGCATTTCCTATAATATGCAGCAATATTATTCGAGCATTTCCTATAATATGCAGCAATATTATTCGAGCATTTCCTATAATATGCAGCAATATTATTCGAGTGTTATTTATAATATGCAGCAATATTATTCAAGTATTATGTAAAAGGCAGCAATATTATTTAAGTATTACACATTATCGGCAACAATATTACTTTCTGTGCGTCCTGCTTCATAAAATACTTCATAAGCAAATGAAAACTCTGTTACCTATACAATATTAATTGGTTCTAATGGTTAATTAATCATTACAAATAATGACTAGATGGTGCAATTTGTTTTCCCGTTTCTCTATGGAATAAGCGAGATAAACTGTTGTGATGTTATTAAATACACTGTTTAGCTAGAATTCTCTAAACAGTAAAAGTTGTTAATAATGATGAGCACAATGACCTCCTTTCGGGATAGTACAGTCTATATGCGTAACCCTGTATAAATAAAGAAGGAATATTGGTGTCAATTCTGAGGTGACATTATCCTAATCGTTTGATTTCTAATATGGCTGCCCTCTTTTTCTCACTGATAGGTATGAAAAGAGACATAATTTTAGAGCTGTCAGATTAGTTTAAGGAATGCTAAATGTAATGAAGGCACAAATTTAGGCAAATGATATCGATTCTGTTCTAAATCGATATCATTTGCCTAAATTTGTGCCTGTGTCTTGGCAAGTAAATATTATAAATGTGGTAAAATCACTATCTCCGCTTTTATGACCAAACCTTATTATTAAATGTTTACTTGTATTTAAATTAGAAGTATTTTGTCAATCTTTTGTATTACTCTCAAGTCAGAAATCGCATTCAAGCTAGTCTAAGCTCGCCTTAAATCGCAAGGTAGGTGCACACTACAGTAAATAGCATTAAATAAAACATCTCATAATACTTTTTTTTTGTAACTGTATTGAGATAATTATATTAAATATCCAAATCATATTTTACTTATCTATTGATATGTTATACAGAATCATTATGCTTGTGTAATGTGAATTTTCCTAGTGGTATGTGTATGGCCTTGCGCAATAAGTCTACAGTGTTGCCATAGAAAAAGCCTGCTGAAGCCAAAAAATTTTTTTTTTTCATTTACCTGTGTGCTGACTTTTGTTTTTTTACATTGTTATTGATTATTTATGTTGTTATTTCGTTGATTATTTATTTAAATTTAATCATTAATTGTCGTTGAAAACTAAATTACTAAAAAAATCTAATACAGCACTTAAAATGTAGGTTACTCGTGTAGCATGACTCAAAACATTGTAAGTGCAGATACAATAAAAATATTTAAAAAAAATATGCCAAAAATGTTAGCATGATATTATAAATTATATTTAATTGCTATTTTTTTACTTTATAGTATTATCCTTGCAAAGGGAAACTAAATGTGCGTAGTTTGTTTACATTATATTTTAGTGTAAGCGCGATATTAACGCATAATATTTACTATTTTCATCTCATAAATTATTATCATATCAGGATGCGTATCAAACTAACCGTTTGAGGTTGTGATACGCCCCCAGAGCCCTAAGGTCGGCGTAACTTGGCGAAATGCTGCGCCTCGTTGTATTTATTTCGCTATCCTGCACTTCGCCTAATTAAGAGCAGCGCCACAATATGCGGTAATGCCACAAAAACATTTTTTTTTCAAACAACATTTTCTTTAACACTGATCTCATTTTTGTTGTAAGAGACATGATATATAATTTTTATCTTTTTCTGAATGCGCCGCAGTCATCGGGCAAAAGCATAATGAAATTTAAACTCTATATCGAGAAAATTGACATACAAAATTATCCTCTATGTAACATACGCATGGGATAATTTTGTACGTAATTTTTCTGACGACGACAGCGCCACAGTTGTTCGCCTCAAGCGTCGTGGAATTCTGCTGTATGTATCTAATACGATTATTATAATATTGAAAATTCAATGCCTTCTTTTACGCTGCGCCGCCGCGCTGCATCTACTGGCCAGACCGTAACGCCGGCTGGCCCTTTACGCCTTACGACCTTTGGCTTAATTTCACGTACAAACAAAAATTGTAAAACTAAACTTTTTTAAATATTAATAATGAGTTAAAAAAGATGTTCTGAATAACTAAAATATTAACAAAATAAGAGGGAGTCTAATAATGAAATCAACCAAAGTATTGTTAATTGTACCTGAAGTTTATTTTTGTATAAAAATAATAACTACTGCAACACAATTCACAGCTTTTGCGTGATTGAAAATAGCACAATTTGTTTGTTATATTTATAGAGCACAATATGATATCAACATGTGACGCTGAAATAAATTCTGTTTTGTAAAAATTGTTTATTTATTTTGAAAATATTCCAATCTGCAACCGACTTTAATCGCTTTGCTCGACATGTCGCAAGCGAGTGTTTCTTTTTTAAATCTTAAAGTGCTTTTTCGCAGAGCGAAAAATGTTGCATCAAGTAAAGTCGAATCGTTAGGTGTAGTAGGTAAGGAGCTCAGAGCAAATAAAAATACAGAGGGACTACCGCGAACATGAAAATTGAAGCCACTTCTTGAAACATGTGTGCGTAGTCGCAGTTCGTGTCTTGTAATTCATCAAAATAAGTGATTTTATAAATAATTAAGTGTGGAAATATTCCATCCTTCTTCTTATTTACTTTTGTGTTGTTTTTTCAGTTCATTGTATCACGATGTTCTGACAAGAAATTCACGTAGTTTTGAATGCGTATGTGTGCGTGAGTCGTGTATTTATTCACGTAGTTTTGGAAGCGATTTTGGCGTCACTTTGGCAGTGCGCCGTAGGGACTTTGTATTTTTATTTGCTCTGAGATAAGGAGTTAATTCATGGCACAATAAATACAGGTGAATTTTTCAAGTGGGCGTGGATGATTAACTCCGAAACAATGGGAATAGCGAAAAGTACTCAAATGAGTCTAAGGCCCGATTTTGATGAAAACTAAAACTGTATACAACTAGACAGAAAACTTCATAGATTTTTAGAAAAAAAGATTTAAAAAAAACGCCTTTATGATGAGGAAAACAGAAACCCCAAGTTGTGAAACATGTGGACTGGTGGTATGAGTCCGCCTCCAGCATGAGAGGAGACATACTTGAGTGAGGTGACTTACCATCAGACATGAGTCAGTTTAACAGACTACTGGTTGAACCCGATTCGGGCGCAGCCAGGGAGCTCTGTTCGGATATGTGAGTCACCTCAACAGACCATCGACCTTTTGTTTGTGTATGTTTTGTGTTTGTTTGTTAATATTTTTGGTATCCTAGATTAGTACATACAATAGTACATGACTGCCATGTAAAATATTATATTTATAAGTCCCAAAAAAGTTAAAATAACCGGCCACCACCTACCCACCACCTACCTATTTTTATCTAAATTAAATAATACGTGATAAGTCCCGATAAACATTTAAAACATGTGTTCAAATCGCGAAAGTTTAAACATGACTAAAAAAACCAGTCTATTTGTTGTGTGAAAGAAGGACAAACAAACCAACCAACACTTGCTTTTATAATATTAGTAGAAAGTAGGATAGCATGTACTTACATAATTGTTCGTATTAATAATTTAGTACAGTTCGTAGGTATGTAGTGTTTACGTAGGCAAAGTAGATACTTTGTTAAAGTTGTCATTCAAACAGAATCTGCATCACAATGGCGGTAAATTGAATGTTGTGGATTTACATAACAGATTACTTTTGTAGGTCACTACAGCACAACACAACTAGGTAAATACACTAGTAATTTTACAAGACTGTTTTGACCTTACCCGAGACTTAAAGAATGAGAATTTTGTTATAAATATGTATTACGAAACCATGAAATCGTTCACAGATGCTTCATGTGACGCACTTGTCCAGGGAGATAGGGGTGGGTATTCTCAGCGGGCAATGGAGAGAGCTATGCTCGGAGTTTCTTTGCGCGATAAAATCCGAAACGTGGATATTCGCCAAAGAACCAGAGTCACCGACATAGCTGTTAAAATTTGCAAGTTGAAGTGGCAATGGGCAGGCCACATCGCTCGAAGAACCGATAACCGATGGGGAAGAAAGGTTCTTGAGTGGAGACCACGAACCGGAAGACGCAGCGTAGGTAGGCCTCCCACTAGATGGACCGACGACATTGTGAGAGTCGCTGGCATCCAGTGGATGCAAAAGGCAGGCTGTCGTTCAGTGTGGAGGTTAAAGGGGGAGGCCTATGTTCAGCAGTGGACGTCTTCTGGCTGATGATGATGATTCTGGCGCGCTCGAGATTGTCTTCGTCAGTGTCTCTCGTCACACTAATATTATAACACTTGGACGTAGTTTTTAGAGCGTTTTATGGTGGACGAGGGCTGGAAGTGCTGGATCTATAATTAGCCCGTTGGTCTATTTGGTAGTGAACCTGCCTTCTGTGCTTGGGGGTGTGGGTTCGATTCCCACCTAGGACAAATATTCACGTGATACATTTGTGTTTGTTCTATATCTGGGTGTTATTAATCTTAATATCTATTTAAGTATGTATTTATAAATATATATGTACATAAATCAGTCTCTGGTAGCTTTGCTTAGTTTGGGGTCAGATGACCGTGCGTGCAAAAATGACCCGAATATTTATAATTACACCGACAGTACAAACAAATTACGATTTCGCAAACATCAATAGAGACATCTGGAAACGGATCTTCCGCGCAACCGTCAATTTACGCAAATTACGAAATTACTGCGGATGCTTTCGAAATAAACGCATAGATACCAAAATAATATGCCATCTAGCTAAGTACCCGTAGCACTTCAAGGCATGTGTCCCGTATATCCTAGCTGTTGCGAAACTGTCGCTTTTCGGCGTCTAACGTCATTATTATCGTTCGGTTTCACTATCGTTTCGTTCGTCACTCTATTGTAAATTGTAGTCTGTAAACCCATAATAAACTGCAAGGTCGTAGGCACAGTACCTACGACGCTCTATAGTGGGGGCCGCCACATGACTGCACTTCACACAGTTTTCAGTAGCCGTTCTGTGTCGATAGCCGGCCCTCTAACTAGATTGGGAATCACGTTTTCGTGACTGAACCTACTTTATTCGCCGATATTAGTGTTATAAATCAAATATTGAAGGCGATGATTTACAGTCGCATTAAAATTGGAGTACGGATCCCAAAGACCGTGGTTTGGTATGTTTGTGCAGGTGTTTCGGCGTTGTAGGCAAAGCCGGCCGTACCGAATCGCGCCATTGGTTCAACACCCTACCTAGTTCCTCGTGAAACCTCTAACACTGCTGCTCTTTCTGGTGTCTTGGTGGCTCAAACGCGACTGCATTTAAATGTAACGACTCGAAAGATGACGGTAGCGACGCATTTGCTTATCTCCTAAGATCAAGTTTTTTATTTCCGTCAAGATGTTTGTTAAAGTGCAATTTACGTGTAATTGGTGCCGTGACATATGCAAAAACTTGTCTATTATGAAGTCGTGTGGAATTGCTATTGTGTTGCTGCTGATTTTTATACAAAGTAAGTGACTCATCTCTTATTGAAGTTCGCCGTTTGTAACATGCATGTGAACTTGACATGCTACGTAGGTTTACAATCATATATGTATGTTTATTCATGCTATTGTTAAGACTTGGAGGCAAAGGTCTTTAAAACTATAGATTCAACATGGACGCGCCAAATACTGCAACAAAATACTGTGCTTATGATGCCATCACAGAAACGCGTTTGAAAAACTGCACAGTACGAGTCGTAACGGTATAGAAATATGGTTGGTTTATTTATTTAAAATCGTTGTTACAACTTTCATCATCATCATCATAGCCTATCTTAGTCCACTGCTGGACTACGCCTACATACGTCTCTCCCAGGCCATGCCACCCAGCCCGATTTTCGATGCCACAACTTTAGTACAGTTTTATTCGTAGACCCAGTTCTACTCTTCTTAGTAATTTTTTTGTATTTTTTTTTTTACTTGTGTTAATATAAATATTTTGTAATTAGGTAAAATGCGATAAGAAATTATTCATGCTTCCCTTAATAGTTATCATATTTAGTTTATGTAGAATATTTAGTTATTATGTAATTTAATAGTCTATCTTCTATTGCACACCCCGTCTTCTACGTCTTCTATAAATCCTATCGATCCTAAGGTTGCCTGGAAGAGATCGATTTTAGCGATAAGGCCGCCAGTTGTTACACAAGTTTTTAAGAGTTTTTTGTCCTCTGTATCAAATTTAATGGTGTGAACAATAAAGAGTTAATCAATCAATCAATATTTTATGTATAAGTTATAGTGAATGTTTTAATGTAGATATCAATATGAAGCCAATAAATTGGTAATTTCGAATTTATTGTTTTAAAGATCTTTGTATGGAGGCATCGTGCCTCAAAACTTGTAAATCCCAACCTCACGCTTATCACATTAAAATGATCCTTACATGCCAATTCCAACTGAACAAACCAGCTATTGTGGCTTCACGAGCTCTCTATTCATCAGACACGGCGGCGTATTGCGAGCGAGGCCGGGTAGCAACTTTTGCGCGCTGGTCGGGAGTGGCGCCCGAGAGAGCCACTCCCGTCTTCGTATACTCGGCGAGCGGAGAGGAGGATTCTCTACCAGGAGCCTGCTTATCAAGGTTCGTTTATACCGGGTTACACGGAACGGTGGTACTAAGCAGAAAGGAGGTTACTGTGAACAACTTTTACCAAGAGACTAAACTTAAAATCGCAATAAATTTGGGTGTTCTAAAGAAATGTCATTCACCGAACTAAACGAAATGTATGGAAAGACGACACGAAAATATAAACAAATTTTACTATGGTTGGTCCCATAGTACCTACTACCTATCTAAAACAATAACCTACTTTCGACTTAGTTCCACCGTTACGTATACCCTGTACAATTAGCTGCCACGAGCCTACCAGCTAAATCAATGTCTTCCCACAATTTTAAAAATAATAAAAAATTATCTCCGTCCACATCATGATCACTATTTCCTTGCAAAATTTCATCGAGTTCGTTTTACCCAGCATTTTAAGCTTTTAAATCCTGCGAAGCAAAGCACTGCATTCGTCACCCTAAAGCACAGAGTAGGTAAAGCTACTTTAGCGGTAAGTCTTTGCCCCAAAGTTAACTGATAGATCCATTAACTTCCACTTGTCCTGTTACGTAGTTCACAGTAGGTACTACTGGAAAAAAACTTGCTACAGATGGGGACTACGTTCATGGTGGTAGGTAAAATGAAGGGCACGCGTCCCCCTCACTGCCTCAAACGCAATACACGTGGAGAAACAACGAGGACACTAGTACGCTCGCTGCTATGAGATACGTTTTTATCCACCATTTTTATCCGTGCGTAAACATGACAAAGGTAGAATGTGGTTATGCATGTCTCATTCTGCCAGGACAAAAAGAGTAAATAACATTTTATCAAGGCTCGCGTGCTAGGCTTGCAGCGGTGCATGGCTTGCACACTCTCCTTCCCTGCCTGTCACGAACGTAATCCTCTATAGATAAATAAATAAATTACGTTTATTTGCTCAATTTTTACAAACCTATCAAATAAGTACAAAGATAAGAAAAATAAAATTATGAGTTAGTGGGTAGGTGAGAAAATGTTTACATACCTACTCCAAAATATAAAGTTTAGATACATTTTGTTATCTGTTTTGTTTTTAAATCTAAAATAGCAAGTAGATAATAATTATTTAGTATAAACGTTATATACCTAGTATTATTATATTATAGTCTAATAGTTATGTCTATTTACTTAATACATATCTATTTAATATTGTTATATTATACATGACTGTCTATTATGTTATTTGTTATTATATTTTAATACATTTTTAAGGGGCGGAATATATTGTTCTACTAAAATCTTAATTAACTAGAAATATTGCCTAACAAAAAAGTTTCTTAAATTTATAAGAGGGTATGTTTTTTTTTAAATTAATAAATTTGCAATACCTACATTCGACGACAAGGTAGGTTAGGTACATGGCTGAGCACTAACTCCTAACTAGGTTGCCCTGTATTTAGGATATTAGTCCCTTCCTGTCTACGCATTAGAGTAATGTTATGATGGAGATCCACAGAAACACTGAAATAAGTTTCAATAATAATAGTAAAATAATTATATACTGGAATATATATATATATATTTAATTGAGCATATTAAATAGAATAGAAAAAAAAACTCACATTGTAAACACGACATAATCTCAAACTACCCTCTGCTGCATACCTCGCTGCATTATGACCAGACTCGTCGACTAACCGAACACAGAATCAAGTTATGACACGGACTTAAACATCAAAGCGCTTCTAGATGTGGCATCTAGTCAGAAGCATTTATACAATATAATTTTATCATTGAATTCTTCGTGTATTACTATTTATTTATTTTAGGTGAAGCGTAAATTAATTGAAATAAAATAGAATCGATTTTTATTAGTTTAGGTGGTTTAGGTTGTCTCGAACTTTCGTACGCTATCTGACTGCGGCGCTTACGGAAGTTCGAGACAACGTATAGCACGCTCAAATTACGGCGCCATCTAAGTTTATACCGTTTTTAGGTAAATTTCCGACGCTCTAATGTTCCGCTATTGTCTTTCCTCTTAGTCTATCTTCCTTGATGTTGGTTATATCTGTGTCTGCGTGCGTTCCAAGACGTCTCCGGCATAGATAATCCTAGTGGGAGCTGTGAGTGTGAAGGGTTATTATTATCTTATTGAAACAGGTGCCGAGAGTTGGAAGACTGCGCCTCAGTGGTGGTGATGTACGGCAGAGGGAACTGCCAGGGGTTGGCGGCGGTGAAAGACACGCAATTTCGCGTCGACAACGACGCGGCATACTTCAAGAAGATCTGTTTACCATGTGCGTATTTTGTGCATGTATTCAAATTAGTAATATGATTGTATAGAATTGCTTTTAATCGAAAAAAAACGCGTTTTTATATCTATACTAATATTATAAAGAGGAAAGATTTGATTGTTTGTTTGTTTGTTTGCATTGAATAGGGTCCGAAACTACTGAACCGATTTAAAAATTCTTTCACTGTTGGGATGCTGCACTATCCCCGGTTGACATAGGCTATATATCCCGGCTTCGCCCGTGCGAAGCAGGGGCGGCCTACTAGTTTATAATATATATATGTATTTAACTAGCGGTTCGCCCCGGCTTCGCACGGGTATTGATATATAGCCTATGTTACCTGGGGATAGTGTAGCTTCCCAACAGTGAAATAATTTTTCAAAACGGTTCAGTAGTTTCGGAGTCTATTCAATGCAAACAAACAATCAAATCTTTCCTCTTTATAATATTAGTATAGATAATACGTTTGCGTATGACCGCCAACTCGCCTGATGTAAAGCGACGATGCGGTCTATGATGGAGCAATCTTGCCTAGAAGAAACCGATTCACTCGTGATTTGAAGACTCACCCAGATTGTAACTATCGGGGAACACCCATTCAGGCAGCGCATCTTTACGTCGATATCATCCGCGTCTATGAGTCTTGGACTCTGACAAGTGTCAACATCTGGGCCCCGATTCTACTAAAGAAATTGTTTTTAAATTGTAATCGTTTCAATTTTTTTTTTATAATTAATAGAGGCAATTATAAAAAAAAAAAAATTAAAACAATTACAATTTAAAAACAATTTCTTTAGTAGAATCGGGGCCCTGATGGTTTGACATCTTTCTCGCAGTTCGCAGTTCATGTACATACTTAACTAGTGGAAATATAATTTTAAAAAAATATGTTATTCGCCAGTGGCGGAAGAATGCCGTCATCGGTGGTGGGCTCTCGAGAACACTCCAGGGTATCACCTGCACACAGACAGTCCAGGAACCAAGGCCATCCTTAACACTACCATACAAGAGTGCTACGAAGCACTGTTGATGCCAAACATGGAGAAACTTTATAGGTGAGTACGGTAATACAAATCGTACCACTTGACTGCTCATCCTTTACCCCGCCGTAAGCCAAAGTTACACTTTTTCAGTTTAACCTTTTTTGAGCGTGCCAATCCTAGGCGCGAATTGAATGAATGACTTTTGATTCTCCAATCACAAGCGTTGAGTCTCCATTCACAAGCGCCATATGATAGCCCCCGCGACCAACGTGGCTGACATCTTGCAAATTATGACTCGTGCGCGATCAAGTGGGGGGATGTCCCAATGAAAACTTCGCATTCCGTCATCTGCGAACGTCTTGTCCACCTTTACTTCCAATCAAATATCATTATAAGGCAAACTAGATTTCATTTACAAAGCCCTTTATCATCATCATCAACCACAAGACGTCCACTGCTGAACATAAGATTATCTCTTGATGATTTAACATTTGATGTACAAAATAGAAATACATTTGTTTCATTACACGCGAATGCTCCCGGTTAGTACGCGCCTTTACAGTTAATCGAATAAGGCGTGTGATTGTTTGTCTATGAGTAAGCATTGCTTGACCATTGTCTAGCGTGCAGAACTTCCGGCGCAGCCGACTGCTGCGGCTTGAAAAAGAAATGACAATACTAGCCAATACATTGCACAATGGCACATACATGACGGGACAATTCAACGCATAATTTTCACAGAATTTTTATCAACATTTAATTGAACAGTAATTTGACACCGACTCGCACTTGGCCAATATTTATTATTTGTTATACTGTAGAGTGTGTACTATAATCATGCCAAGTTTGACGCTTGTACATATTACCGTTTTTACATTAGAGCTAGTACAAAAATACGTTAAAAAAATACGTTTGTTGTATGGGGACACCCACCCCCATTTTGTTTTTACTTTTTTACATTTTTATTATTTCTTAACTAATCCGCCGTAACATTACATATTATAAATTTCAACTGGTTATCTATTACGGTTCGAAAGATACATCCGTTAAAAGGTAGGACAGATGGACAGACAGACATCGTAGGCTTAGTAATAGGGTCCCGTTTTCACCCTTTGGGTACGGAACCCTAAAAAGTTTTAACTGATCACTGTTCTGTGAAAATTAGATGCTGTTATCATTGTATAGAATGAATATAAGTAAATGACGTTGAAACCGTATAGGTATATAAAAACTAAAGATTCGCGTTGCACACGACCTTGCTGCAATTGCATGACATCACTATAAAAACAATAACTTTCCATAGATTGCCTACTCTCAGACAATGGATTTTCACTACCTACCATTATTCACAAAAACACAACATGTATTGCGATGTTCTACGGTCTTAAAAGTGTGATGCACCAAATATGTTACGATTGAGTGATCAAACGAATTTAGGTATCTTTGTTCAATCGATTATGATTTTTTTATTCGATTATGGTCGAATATATATATTTAATTTCTTTACCTGCTCCTCTTGGATTTTATAATTTTTCGGAAAGTACACAGCTATATTATTGACTAGATGAATGCAAGGCTGGCTGCCCGACTTCGTTCAGCCGTCTCTTAGTCACGCACTCCGAGTGTCCACAACAAATTGTATTTTTGTCTCTTTCTAACAACAAATATAGCGTAAAAAGTCTTTCATATTCTTTCCTTTATTTCACAAAATGCACATATACATGCGTAGGTAAGCTGTAGGATTCCTTTTTTTAAATATAGTAGGTATAGATATACGCTTGGCCAGCAACTCGCCTGATGGTAAGCGACGGTGTGGCCGAGGATGGAACACGTTGATCTAGAACAATTCTATTTACTCTACTTGAAGATGCCTAGATTGTTGTTATCAGAACACAAAGAGGACGGCATAGTTGCAATCTTGGGCAGTACGTACGTATCATAAATGACGACCCAAATCGTTGTGTACGAATCTTTGGAATTTCCACGAGGCCCTGGGGTGGTAGTGCAAACGGCGGGGCTCAGCTAGTCATCGAATGGAGATAGTGATCTACCGTGTGAATATTTGTTATAGCGTAGTTATGTCATGTTTCAGCATTTGTTTTGACAATAAACTTTAGTTAACAACAAGTTGACGCTTAGTTAACAATTAACGTTAATTTAGTCTTAACGGTGCCCGCATCACGTTTGCGGACGTTAAAATATTATCGCCGGTTACCATTCGTCACAAACATGTACCATGATGTTTACATAATTATTTAGCTGTTAGCACTATTAGCTTTGTATATGTAAATATGGAAATACATAGATTAAATTCCATACTGTTATTTCGTATATAATATATGGCTATATATAATATATGACTATATATCATATATTACTAGCTACTGCCCTACAAAAATTTATAAAGTACATTTTTAATAAAAACCCGTCTTCACGGGAAATTGGTAGGTATTCAATAAACGGGATTCATTTCCTAATATTCCACCCTTAGAGGTGTTTTTTTATTTTTTATTAATAACTTTAATTACTATTACAATTGCTAGATTCAACTAGGCTGTTTAAAATGTATCTATTGAGATTTGTGCTAGCATAACAATACCAAACGGCAAACTAATACTCTATTTACTAATACAAAAAAAAAAACTCTCTTTTAATTTGTGAAAGCTTCGCTTCAACAGAATTTGTTAACTAGATCATGAATATAGTGCGTAAGCAAATACGAAAAACAGTTGTCCAGGTGTTTTACGAAAGAATTTTGCCCCGTTTAACAATGTTTTGTCATTGAGCAGACTTAAAAATATTTCGATTTGACATAAATATCACATCTTATCGTGATAATAGATTTGTGAAATTTGTCTTCATAATTATTACGATTGACTTATAAATTAATTAAAATACCTTCTAGTGTACTTGAAGTATTTAAGTTCTTGTTTTAGTTTTGCGTCAGAGCCTTAAATGGTGAATGGTACTATAAACTCGCCATTAATATGGTACCAACATTGTTGCAGGTCGTCCCAATGGATAGGTTCTGAAGCCTCCTTTGATCCTGAATCTATCAAGACTTCAGACTCCGCCATTGGAAATTGCGTACTTAACGCTGAAGACAAGTTCCTAGAACCGGAGTCCTACAGGGTCTCCAACTATTACACCTTCTATTTGGAGAACCAGTGTAGACATGACTGTGAGTAACCTCAAGTTCAATAATTGTCGACGATATTAGAAAGGCAAGAAGATGCGAAAGGAGGTGATGTGGTGGTGTGACAAGGGACCATGGATGGCATAATCAAAAGGAGGCCTATACTCAGCAGTGGGTTATCAGAGGCTGATGATAATAAGTAATTGATACAAAATAACCAGGAAATAAACTGCGCATGATGACATATGGTACTGAGACGTGGTCCTTAACTGTTGGCCTTTTGGAAAAACTCAAAGTCACAGAGCGGGCAATGGAGAGAGCTATGCTCGGAGTTTCTTTGCACGATAGAATCCTAAACGTGGATATTCGCCAAAGAACCAGAGTCACCGACATAGCTGTTAAAATTTGCATGTTGAAGTGGCAATGGCCAGGCCACATCGCTCGAAGAACCGATAACCGATAGGGAAGAAAGGTTCTGGAGTGGAGACCACGAACCGGAACACGCAGCGTAGGGAGGCCTCCCACTAGATGGACCGACGACATTGTGAGAATCGCGGGCATCCAGTGGATGCAAAAGGCAGGCTGTCGTTCAGTGTGGAGGTTAAAGGGGGAGGCCTATGTTCAGCAGTGGACGTCTTCTGGCTGATGATGATGATGAAACTGCGCATTAGAAAATCTTATCGGTGCCTATTGTTTAATTTACAGATCTCAAGAAGATAGACAGATGTTCTTACGAAGAATATGTGAACCAAACTCTGAAGCACGTCGAGTTCACCATCAAGAACTATACCAAAGATGAGGTAAGTACTGTAATCTTAGTTTAATTGTCGTGATTTTCCTTGTAGTTTCCAGTTTTTTCGCACCTCAGGTTACGTAGCAAGGTGAAGCGATGCGCTGATATGACGCAATGTGTGGTGTATAATAATTACACAAACATATTTATATACATAATAAAATATTGTCTTACAAAAATTATAGAATAAAATCATCCACATAATCTCTACATAGTATAAATTAAAGTCGCTTTCCGCGTCTGTCTGTCTGTATGGCCGCTAACTCCTCCTAAACCACGCAACGGATTTTGATGCGGTTTTCACCATCAGTTAGATACATTTTCACGGAAGGTTTATATATATAACTAGCGACCCGCCTCGGCTTCGCACGTAAATTACACCCGTGCGAAGCCGGGCGGGCTAGTCGCTAGTAATATATATTTTTAACCGACTTCAGGAGAAGGTTATCATTTCAACTGTATGTTTTTGTATGTTTGTTACGCGATTACTCTGCCAATTACGAATTGATTTTGATGATTATTTTTTTGTTTGGTAGGTCCATACCTCAAAGGTGGTCCCATATAAATGTTATCGAAGTTGATTTAGGACTTTTTGAGAAAGCAAAATAAGGAGGTATCATAATAATTATAGGTACCTATAACTACGTAACTTATTCTTAAAGAAAATACTTTATTGTTGGAAAGATTTCGCAACCGTGAGCTTTCTCACCGTGTGGGTCGATTTAAAAGCCTATCTACTTTTTAGTTAAAGTTTGTACATTATTCAGATGGTCAAACTTGTCAAAAAAAGAGAAAATAATGGCTTTTTTTCTTTCAAAAATAGCACGTTTACATAATTTTCTAACTCTATTAAACACGTAAGTAACTGCATAAGCAAGGAAAATTGATGCAGGCAATGTTAGTTCACCACTGCTGTAGTATTTATGTAATTATTGCACTAGGCATTATCTTTGCCCTAACAGCCATTAGCATACTTTAAAATCGTAAAAAAACTGATAATGGATGCCTCAGTGCCTTCAGTCGGTAAAAAGTAGTATTTCTATCTGAAATCTATTCATTGATTCTACTGATTCATTGAAAATATTCAGGTCAATGCAAGTTATGCATTCGAGGTTTGTCGTGCAAATAATTGATTTTTTGTGGTAATTATTGAGTTTATTTTTATAATTATTGAGTTTAGAGCGGTATTGGGGACATGACAGCATCATCCGTAAAGTAGTATTTGTTTGTAAGTTATTATAAAATTGTTTCTTAACAATTTTAGAGACGAATATTGCGATTATCTCAACATTGTTACGCGTGTCACAATACGGTGCTCATAATAACGCGATAGGCTTTAAGGCGGTTATTCCCGTCCGTATTAAAACGGTAAACGAAGGAGTAAAAACAAGAGGAAAAAAAACATTTTTCTCCGTCAAATTAAATGATATTATCATAACGAAAATCTCTGCTTTGTTATAAGATAAGATAGTCTATACAGATAGTCTATACTAATATTATAAACAGGAAAGATTTGTATGTATGTTTGTAACGAATTGGCTCAATAAGTACTGGACCGATTTTAAAAATTCTTTCACCATTTGAATGCTACATTATCATATAACATAGGCTATTTTAATAGGCTATTTTTTATTTTAACTAAACCCGTGCGGAGCCGGGGCGGACCGCTAGTAATGAATAAAGCTTCAATGATGTGAAAATGAGCGAGCGAGCAAACTGTAGTTTTTTTATATTTATTTCGATTCTATGACATGTATAAAAACTTATAAATGATTACAAAACTGCTTACTACACTCACGCTACGTTTATCGGTCGAGACGATCGATCAGTTTAGGAGCCATTAGTGCTCCTTCATCAGGGAATACGCGCGCTCCTTGAGACGGTCGCCCGCACACAGTTACTGGTGGTGACATCCTGCCGTTTTGTAATAATTTATAATGTAACCCCACGCGAGTTTTGATGAAGTGGTATAATAACTTGTTTGGTTAAGGCGCCGTGACTAGCTGACTTTTATGTTTTTGAGGGGGTGAAGCAGAGGAAGTGGCGGCCGACTAGTCCCACCTACAGCGGGGCGCAACGCGTGAATCTCGCCGCAACGCGACGTCCTTCACTTATAGACAGCTATAGACATGTAATTTCGTCGCTCCACAGCATAGCTCCGTTGGCGCAGTGGTCTGGCCCCGCGCTGGTAAACCACGAATGCCCGGTTCAAATCTGTAGTATGTAGATATTTTTGGACTCAATTTTTTATTATAACACTAAATCAAAGGATACGGCCGTTTCTGCCACATATTTTGAGACTCGTAGGAGTGCTCTTTTTATGTTTTGATGGGCATCAAAACATAAAAAAAGCACTCCCATTGATCTAAAATCATGAAATTTAGCAAGAAACAATCTCTTATCACAAGTAAAGGGAAAAATGCAAAGGCCAAAAATGGTTAGTTCCATTTAAAAAAAAAACAGCCAAGTGCGAGACGGGCTCGCGCACTGAGGGTTCCGTACCACAACGTAACTTGTTAGGTACTAAAGTAAAAAAAAGTGAATAAAGCCCAGGCGATCACCCATCCAAGTACCAGCCGCACCCGACGTTGCTTCACTTCGGTGATCGTACGAGAACTGGTGGTGAACAGAAGTTGACACCGACTAGAACTTGGCCATTATTTATTATTTGTATTTGTAGTTGTTGTTTTTTTAGTGTGTACTATTATCATGGAAAATGCCATGTGAAAGATACAGCCGTTATTAGGTGTGTGTACGTTCCCGATGAAAAAAAAAACGTTTTAGCGCAAAACAAACTTAACTTTGTTATTTAAAAACTGTTGTCTCCATACATCGACCTAGGTTGCGATCAGTTTATCAAATGCAAAAATGTTTACAATCTCGAATATTAGGGTTCCGTACCCAAAGGATAAAACGGGACCCTATTACTAAGCGTACGATGTATGCCTGTCTGTCCGTCCCAAGTTATTTAGAACTTTTTTAGTTTTATTGAAGACTAGCTGCGCCCCGCGGTTTTACCTGCGTAGTGATGAAAATTGGTGATCATGATGATGAAAACAGTATTTTTTTTTCTCTTTCAACATAAGCTATCTGACAGGGAAAATCCCGTCAAAATCGGTTCAGCCATTTTGGAGTCTATATGGAACATCATCATCATCAGCCTTCATAGGAAACATACATACATATACATACATACACACATCGCCTTTTACATGTGTAGAGAAGATAGATAATTATTATGTTCAAAGAAGACTGTAACACCTTTTTAGGGTTCCGTAGAACTACAAAGAACCCGTACTACTTGTGTTCGTTCTGTCCATCCGTCTGTCTGTCTGTATGTCCATTCCAAGTTGTTTAGAACTTTTTAACTTTTATAGTAGACTAGCTGCGCCCCGTGGTTTCACCCGCGTAGTGATGAAAATTGGTGATGATGATGACAATGAAGATGAAAAGCAGCATTTTTTCCTCTTGTTATAACATCAGCTACCTGAGAGTGAAAATCCCGTCAAAATCAGTTCAGCCATTATGGAGTCTATACGGAATATCATCATCATCAGCCTTCATAGGAAACATACAAACATACATCACTTTTTATATGTATATAGAAGAAATATAAACTCCAAAAATACTGTAATACCTTTTTAGGGTTCCGTAGAATTACAAGGAACCCATATAAGTTCGTTCTGCCCATCCGTCTGTCTGTCTGTCTGTCCATCCTAAGTTGTTTAGAACTTTCTAACCTTTATAGTAGACTAGCTGCGCCCCGCGGTTTCACCGTGTACTGATGGAAAATGGTGATGATGATGATGATGATGATGAAAAGTTCCATTTTTTCTCTTCTTATAACATCAGCTATCTGAGAGTGAAAACCCTGTCACAATCAGTTCAGACATTTTGGAGTCTATACGGAATATCATCATCATCATCATCAGCCTTCCTAGGGAACATACATACAAACATCGCTTTTAGCGTATATCGAAGAAAGATATACTCAAAGAAGACTGTAACACCTTTTTAGGGTTCCGTAGAACTAGAAGGAACCCATATAAGTTCGTTCTGTCCACCCGTCTGTCTGTCTGTCCATCCCAAGTTGTTTAGAACTTTCTAACTTTTATAGTAGACTAGCTGCGCCCCACGGTTTCACCCGCGTAGTGATGCAAAATAGTGATGATGATGATGATGAAAAGTTCAATTTTTTTCTTTCCTTATAACATCAGCTATCTGAGAGTGAAAATCCCGTCAAAATTTGTTCAGCCATTTTGAAGTCTATACGGAATATTATCATCATCATCATCAGCGTTCGTAGGGAACATACATACATACATCGCTGTTTACGTATATAGAAGAAAGATATACTCAAAGAAGACTGTAACACCTTTTTAGGGTTCCGTAGAACTACAAAGAACCCATAATTATAAGTTCGTTCTGTCCACCCGTCTGTCTGTCTGTCCAGCCCAAGTTATTTAGAACTTTCTAACTTTTATAGTAGACTAGCTGCGCCCCACGGTTTCACCCACGTAGTGATGAAAAATCATGATGATGATGAAAAGTTTCATTTTGCTCTCCTTATAACATCAGCTATCTGCCAGTGAAAATCCCGTCAAAATCGGTTTGGCCAATTTTGAGTTTATACGGAATATCATCATCATCAGCCTTCATAGGGAACATACATACATACATACATCGCTTTTTACGTATATAGAAGAAAGATATACTCAAAGAAGACTGTAACACCTTTTAAGGGTTCCGTAGAACTACAAGGAACCCATATAAGTTCGTTCTGTCCACCCCTCTGTCTGTCTGTCCAGCCCAAGTTGTTTAGAACTTTCTAACCTTTATAGTAGACTAGCTGCGCCCCGCGGTTTCACCGTGTACTGATTAAAAATGGTGATGATGATGATGATGATGATGAAAAGTTCAATTTTTTTTCTCTCCTTATAACATCAGCTATCTGACAGTGAAAATCCCGTCAAAATCAATTCAGCCATTTTAGTCTATACGAAATATCATCATCATCAGCCTTCATAGGGGACACATACATACATACATACATCGCTTTTGTATGTATATAGAAGAAAGATATACTCAAAGAAGACTGTAACACCTTTTTAGGGTTCCGTAGAACTACAAGGAACCCATATAAGTTCGTTCTGCCCATCCGTCTGTCTGTCTATCCATCCCAAGTTGTTAAGAACTTTCTAACCTTTATAGTAGACTAGCTGCGCCCCACGGTTTCACTGTGTAGCGATGAAAAATGGTGATGATGATAATGATGAAAAGTATTTTTTTTTCTCTCCTTATAACATCAGCTATCTGAAAGTGAAAATCCCGTCAAAATCGATTCGGCCATTTTGGAGTCTATACGAAATATCATCATCATCAGCCTTCAAAGGGAACACACATACATACATACATACATCGCTTTTTATATGTATATAGATGAAAGATATACTCAAAGAAGACTGTAACACCTTTTTAGGGTTCCGTAGAATTACAAGGAACCTATATAAGTTCGTTCGTCCACCCGTCTGTTTGTCTGTCTGTCTGTCTATCCGTCCAAAATTGTTTCGAACTTTCTAACTTAGCTAGCTGTGCCCTGCGGTTTCACCTATGTAGTGATGAAAAAAAGTGATGATGATGATGATGATGAAATGCTGATTATTTTTTCTCTCCTTATAACATCAGCTATCTGAGAGTGAAAATCCCGTCAAAATCAGTTCAGCTATTTTGGATTTTATATGGAATATCATCATCATCAGCCTTCATAGGAAACATACATACATATACATGCATACACATATCGCCTTATATATGTGTATAGAAGAAATATATATTATTCAAAGAAGACTGTAACACCTTTTTAGGGTTCCGTAGAATTACAAGGAACCCATATACGTTCGTTCTGCCCATCCGTCTGTCTGTCTGTCTATCCGTCCTAAGTTGTTTCGAACTTTCTAACTAAGCTAGCTGTGCCCTGCGGTTTCACTCATGAAGTGATGAAAAAAAGGTGATGATGATGATGAAACGTAGAATTTTTTCTCTCCTTATAACATCAGCTATCTGAGAGTGAAAATCCCGTCAAAATCAGTTCAGCCATTTTGGACTCTATACGGAATATCATCATCATCATCATCAGCCTTCATAGGAAACTTACATACATATACATATATACACATCGCCTTTTATATGTGTAGAGAAGATAGATAATTATTATGTTCAAAGAAGACTGTAACACTTTATTTAGGGTTCCGTAGAATTACAAAGAACCCATATACTTATGTTCATTCTGTCCATCTGTCTGTCTGTCTGTCCATTCCAAGTTGTTTAGAAATGTTAACCTTTATAGTAGACTAGCTGCGCCCCGCGGTTTCACCCGCGTAGTGATGAAAATTTATGATGATGATGAAGATGATGATGAAAAGCAGCATTATTTCCTCTCGTTATAACATCAGCTATCTGAGAGTGAAAATCCCGTCAAAATCAGTTCAGCCATTTTGGAGTCTTTACGGAATATCATCATCATCATCAGCCTTCATAGGGAACATACATATATACATACATACATCGCTTTTAATATGTATAGAAGAGAGATATACTCAAAGAAGACTGTAACACCTTTTTAGGGTTCCGTAGAATTACAAGGAACCCATATAAGTTCGTTCTGCCCATCCGTCTGTTTGTCTGTCTGTCTATCCATCCAAAATTGTTTCGAACTTTCTAACTTAGCTAGCTGCGCTCTGCGGTTTCACCCATGTAGTAATGAAAATAAGTGATGATGATGATGATGAAAAGTAGTTTTTTTTTTCTCTCCTTATAACATCAGCTATCTGAGAGTGAAAATCCCGTCAAAATCAGTTCAGCCATTTTGGAGTCTATATGGAATATCATCATCATCATCAGCCTTCGTAGGAAACATACATACATATACATACATACACACATCGCCTATTATATGTGTAGAGAAGATAGATAATTATTATGTTCAAAGAAGACTGTAACACTTTTTTTAGGGTTCCGTAGAATTACAAAGAACCCATATACTTATGTTCATTCTGTCCATCTGTCTGTCTGTCTGTCCATTCCAAGTTGTTTAGAAATGTTAACCTTTATAGTAGACTAGCTGCGCCCCGCGGTTTCACCCACGTAGTGATGCAAAATAGTAATGATGATGATGATGATTAAAAATAGCATTTTTGCTCTCCTTATTACATGTGTTATCTGACAGTGAAAATCCCGTCAAAATCGGTTTGGCCATTTTTGAGTCCATACGGAATATCATCATCATCATCAGCCTTCATAGGGAACATACATACATACATACATACATCGCTTTTTATATGTATATAGAAGAAAGATATACTCAAAGAAGACTGTAACACCTTTTTAGGGTTCCGTTGAACTACAAGGAACCCATATAAGTTCGTTCGTCCATCCGTCTGTCTCTGTCCATCCCAAGTTGTTTAGAACTTCCTAACCATTATAGTAGACTAACTGCACGCCGCGCATTCACCTGCGTAGTAATGAAAAAAAATTGTGATAATGATGATGAAAAGTTGCAAATTTTTTTCTCGTCATAACATCAGCTATCTGATAGTGAAAATACCATCAAAATCGGTCCTGCAGTTTTCGAGTCTATAAAGAACGTTACAGACACACACATACGCACACGACGAATTATTTCAAAAACATTAGAAAAATAACAAAAAGAAAATGGAAAATGTGAGAATTGAACCCGAAGCCTACTCACAGTCGCAGGAACTTATCCATTGCGTCAACCACTCGTCCAATTGAAATATGATGCTAGTGGTGAAATTATGCTTCTAATATATAAAATAATATAAATGTACAAACAAATCGTCACAAAATGTAAGGTAGCATCAGGTAGCCCGTCTGCTTGTTTGCCACCTGTGGCACATAAAAAAAAGTAGACTAACTGTGCTCTGCAGGTTCACCTGCGAAGTAATGAAAATATGATGATGATGATGATGATGAAAAGTTGCCAATTTTTTTTCTCCTCATAACATCAGCCATCTGACAGTGGAAGTCCCATCAAAATCGCTCCTACCGTTTTCATGTAAAGAACTTACACACAAGCATACAAACACAAACACACACACACACACACACACACACACACACACACACACGCATGCACGCACGCATGCATATTATTTTAAAAACATAAAAAAAAATACAAAAAGAAAATTGGTAAATATGAGATTTGAACCCTGAACCTTACTCACAGTCGCAGAGAACTTATCCAATACGTCGAACCGTTCGGCCAACTGGACTATGAAAATTGTGGTGAAATTATGCTTTATAAAATAATATATACAAACAAATCGTTACAAAATGTAATTTTCATTCGCCTGCCTTTTTAGTACTTATAATCCAAGAAAACATAGCGGATAAGGTAGGTACTTACTTTACAACTTCCGTCAAGGTGTTTTTGTGTCATAAAGTTGAGATTATATTTTGGAGAGGTTAGCGGAACAAAGCGACACACGTCCGTCTAGCAGCGCGCCTCAGCGGTCTCTGTCACATCGCGTAAAAATAAAAGAGAAGTGAAAAGACGCCGCGGCGGCACGACGTTTCGTTCGACACGTTCGAGCCAGTTTATGATTAAATTAATTAATAGTTAGAAAAATTGAATTTTAACCGATAAATAAAAACTATGATGCTATTTGTAACAATATTTCACATCATTCTTGTAAATTTTGTAAAGATTTGTTCATAAATAGTCGAGATAAAATTGTATGCGTTTAGGTAAATTTCAAGGTTAGAGGTTATTTCATGATTTTTTTCTATCGATAAAATTTATCGGAATCGTGTTTTGGATCCAATGGTCCACTCAGAAATATGATCAAAATTACCAATTTTTTTTTTTACTGCTTTAAAATGAATACATTATCTTAAAAAATTGTTCTGTGAAGCCTTTTTCACTGTAAGACCGCCTTAAAATGTGTTTTTTTTTGTAGAAAATTTTGGAATGTTATGCTAGATCTCAATATTAGATCTTAGATATTTCATATGTACATTCAGCATAATGCGCGAGCAAGATAGTGAACGCACGTTGCATAGACCCTTGATCACTTAATTTTTATGTGTAGTGCAAGAAGGCGTGTGAGGTGGAAGACCGGTTCATATGTCGCGGGTTCACGTGGCGCGTGTGGCGGCGCGTGACGGCGTCAGGCCGCGGCGCTTGCGACCTGCACAGCGAGGACCTCGTCTCCACCGGCTCGTGGCTGCTGCGCCGGACCACCGGGGCCGCCTACTACAGGCGGGTCATCTGTTTGAACAGTGAGTGCGTATGGCACGAATTCACGTGGCAAATGATCGATGGGTCGCGACGACTGTGATATGCATGACACTTTTGACGATTTCCTTCTTATTTGAGACGGGGTTGATAAGTTCTGACGTCCCGCTTAGGAAGTATTGTAACCTTGCCAGCAGTGTAAATGTGGCAAGCCAGTTTCTTGACAGACAGTACCAACTTTATTTCCTTAATTCTGTTACTAAGTATATCTCGTCCTGTCCCCTGTCACGTTAGAATGACGTCATCTTGTAATTGGAACCTGTTTCGTTCCCAGTAACGCCAGTCACGTCATCTTATAATTAGACCCTGTCTCGTCCCCAATAACGGTAGAATGACGTCATCTTGTAATTAGAGCCTGTCTCGTCCCCAGTAACGGTAGAGTGACGTCATCTTGTAATTAGAATGTCTCACCCCCAGTAACAGTAGTGACGTCATCTTATAATTGGAACCTGCTTCGTCCCCAGTAACGGTAGTGACGTTTATAATTGGAACCTGTCTCGTCCCCAGTAACGGTGGAGTGCGAAGAGTCCAGCATGGTGGTGACATACCACCCGCGAACGTTGTTCCGCGGCCGCGTGTACGTGCCTGGCCGCGGTGAACGTTGCGGCGCGCGTGCGGACCGCAGTGGCGCCGTGCGGCTCGCGCTGCCGCTGCAGGGAGATTGCGATGTCAACTTCGCTTACGGCATCTCTAATGGACCTAATGGCGTTATCAACAGGTACAGTTTTTAAGACGGAATATGCTTCAAATTTGACGATTCGTCCTCACGAATATTCAAAATTTGACCTTTAAAATCGATTAATTGACATGATTTCTTTATGTGTAATAAATGTTCTTGAAATATTTTATTCGGATGTGCTCGCCGATTCCGATTAAATAAATTTGGCTCGATAGAAAAAAATAAGTAAACTTTCCTAAAAAAACACCCGTTTTTACGTTCCCTCCGATGGATGGAATCAACTTCATTCGGATTCTATAGAAGAAATTTTTATCAAAAAAAAATTGTGTGTAATCCTAACAATCATTCAAATACTTTAGTGATCGCAGTTTTTTGTAAAAGCGTTAGGTTATTTGTAGAAAATAAAGAAAAATACATATTAAAAATATTTGAAAGCGCGCACGCTGAGTTGGCAAGCATTACCATCAAACAAGTGTATGTTCAAGGGGACGTCCTTTTTTATATTGACTTATACTGTTGGCCTTTTGGCCTCTACAGCTTGACCGGACTAGTTAGCGAGCGCAGAGTGCATTCGGCATAACTTGATGGTTTAATTTTTTTGCGACTACCACAAGGGCACCTCGAAGGTACGAACCTCGGCTTGGGCCGTCGCTGGAAGTGGGAATCAGACTTGCCCAGGCACCCCAGAGGGGGTGTGCCCTGGAGCCCTAGCGTTTTGTTGAACTGATTGATTAATTGGAGAGAATCTAACTGGTCTTCTAACAGATTCTGGGGGTCTACGATCTCGCCGAAGGGATCGCTGTGTGTGCCTCTTGTAACCGGCGCCTGTACCAAAAACTGAATATTTCCTATTGCAAGAAGCAGTCCGATCGGACGTCCATTAACATAACGTGATGTTTTTTTATCGCGGATGTGTCCGTGTTTGACCACCAACTTGTAAATCAAGTAAATTTTACATAGTTCGTTAGATACAACTGAAACGCACGAAAGTGTGTTTAAAATTTATTTCTGCAGAACAATGGCATACGTGATGGTGATGATCCAGAACAACCCCATTATCCAGACGGCTGGAGACCGCTGGGTGCGCGTGGGGTGTTCTCCTGGCGCGAACACAGCCACGCAAGTCGACGCCACCGTCGCTGTCAGAGATACTGGGTAAGAACATCCCGATTTAAACTATCATGGTTGTTCACTAAAGTTATTATATGATTATTTAAGAAAGAAAGAAAGAAAGAAAGAAAATAATTTTTATTCTACTCCTTTACAAAAAACTTATATCTAAAGCAGCCTTTCCCAAAGTGGGCGATAGCGCCCCCTTGTGGGCGCTGCAGGCCTAAAGGGGGGCGGTAAGAGACCCAGAAAAAAATGGGGGCGTTGTGTAGAGGGCTTGGGGGGTGATTTGTAATTTCATTTAGCTAGGAGGCCTCTTAGACACCGGCTGCATGAGCTCTCGACTCTCAACTACAACTTGTGAACATCAACTAATATTAGTTATAAGTTTGAAGTTATAGTGGTTTTTAAGTAGGTGAAAAAATGGGGGTGCTAAAAAATAATTTATTCTCAAAGTTTGCAGTAGACAAAATAAGTTTGGGAACCCCTGATCTAAAGGATACAATCAGTATATTGCGGCGTAGTTACATGTACCATGTTCACGGGAAGACATATCGGGAGCTCATTCCACAACCTTACCACGGTAAATATCCCTTAAATAATCATATAACTTTAAGAACATCCTGATCTCTGAGTTTTTGTTTTTATAAGTTGTAAGCTTTTAAATGTGATGACCTCACCATTGGCGTTATATTAGTTCGTCAGATGTCTATACAAAAAAAAAACTTCTGTCGTATTTTCATCTGTCAATGTCATTAGTTGCACAGTGGTTTGGCTTTTTTGTTTGTTTGTGTAAACGGCTATGATACATTTCAACATAACGCCAACGCTGACGTCTTTCAAGGGTAAATAAAGGAAAGGATAATCATATTTAATCAAAAATATATGTCATCAGCGCTTATTTTTTTATAAAATTTGATGTACGTATAGTGTACCAGTAAGTCTATTGCTCGAAATGGTTTTGTAATTACAATCTATAAAAAAAACTCATTAGGTTCCGAATACGACAGCTGAACCGCCTGACAATACGAGCGGGTTAGCCATGAATAAATGTAAATGATATCGTCCTTCTTAGGTTTCCCAGCAAGCCGTCATCTTCTAGCGCCGAGACGATGTCATCTAGTCCGGCGGCCGCGAGCGCAGTGTTCGGCGGTCGAGCCGCACCGCTCACTATGTACGTGGTGCGCGATGATGCCGGCGCAGGCGCAGCCTCGCTGGGCGAGTCGCTCGAACTGCGGCTCGAGACTACTGGTAACAAAAACACACTTGACGCTCACAGCTCCCCACTAGGATTCCGTTTCGGAGACTACATGGATTTATTTATTTACTAGCTGCAACCCGCGGTTTCACCCGCGTACTGATGAATAATGGTGATGATGCTGATGAAAAGTAGTCCGTCTCCTGGTTCTAAGCTACCTCCTCACCAATTTTCAGCCAAATCGGTTCAGCCGTTCTTGAGTTATAAATAGTGTAAAAAACACGACTTTCTTTTATGCAGCATAATTATGCTGATGTGCCTATATCACACAGTGTAATTTTTTTAAAATTTAATGGCTTGCATTTGACCGCCAACTCGCCTGATGTTAAGTGATGATGCGGTCTAACATGGAGCACGCTTGCCTAGAAGAAACCGATTCGCTCGTGATTTGAAGACACCCAGAGTGTAACCATCGCGGAAAACTCATTCAGGCAGCACATTTCACAGAATAGCAGTTCGCACAATAAATGTGGAATCAAAGCGCTTCGTACGGGTTTTCGGAATATCAACCATAAAACGGTGACGATTCTTCGTACTCAGTCCGATAGAAAAATGAGCAGGATTAGAACATGCAGATCCGACACACACTTTCCGAAATGTATCCGATAAAAACCGATAGGCTATCAACACACAAGCCTATTATTAGCATTAGCAGTAAAACAAGCCCATTATATTCATTTTATTTTAATCTACTCGGCCGGGAATTGATCCTGGGACCTCCTCATAAAGCAGCTGCCTCTGAGCCATACCAGTCGTCTAGAATTAGCCATATCCTCTAGCGCTATCGTAACGCTTCGCACTTTTTGTAAATAGCAGAATGAGGGAGGCCTATGTCCATATGTCTATGTGGGAGGCCAATGTCCAGCAGTGGACGTCCTATGGCTAAAATGATGATGATGATAATGATGAGCAGAATGAGAATTGTAAAACATAGCTAGTTTGCTTGATTTTTCAAAATTGTAGCTGGTTTAATATGGTAGCTGGTAGCTGATATACTGCAGTGAAATATTCTACGGAAATGGTTTTATTCAGCTTTTTAAAATGTTAATGCAGCTACTAAAACTAGAAAAACTTGTGTGACTGATCCCTAAAAATAAAAAGGCGATAACTGTTTATTAAGTAAAATGAAACAAATGTTTCAGCGGTTTTCCTTAGCCTTACAAATATCACAACTCAAACATTTCCTATTTCCATTCAAAACCTTGAATTATCACCATGAACATCGAGATTCAATACCTATAGAGTCACAATCGCTGAGTGAAAACTGTCAAAAATCATCCGAGCGTACATACCTAGACATCAATCATATAGTTCGCAATGCCACATTTACTCCAATTTAGACGTTATGTCGCTTGTCCGCTATGTCATCGTAGCTCTGGCATCGCGCGGCGGTGTAGTCGGATCGCGGTTGCCTTATAGTGCTAACAGACGTTCGAAGGCGGCTGACCTCAACCGCTGCCTGACCAATGGAAGAGAAAGAGAAGGAAATATGAAATTCTCACTCTTTCTCTCCCGTTTGTTGGTTGGCGGTCCGTCAGCCGCGTTCGAGCGTCAGTTAGCACTATTACACCTAAACAAAAAATCGGCGCAATGCGTAGCGTGCGTCAAGTTATAGTTCCGTTTTTTTTTTGCATGTTTGTAACTCTGTATAGGTATTGTATCTCGTTGCCATGAAAACAGCTTAACAGTAGCGTCACGGGCCATCCGACACACATAAAGTACCTAATCGGCGTACTAATTATTATTTATTCTGCGGTCATGCTTACCAATAGTAATACAACACAATCTGTGTCGTAATCAGAGTAATCAAAGCGAGCTCGTCACGAACAATTTTGTAGTTCATTATGTAGAATAGTGATTGTAATAACAATATGTTTAAACAATATCTTTGCTTGTAATTTCCTATGTCCCCCGATAATATTGTAACAATTTGTCACACAGTTATCGGTTTGGGTGCTATTGAAATTGTTAAATTGACCGAGCGAAGCGAAGCTACGAACTTAGAATAACTACGTATAGAAACCAAGTACGGAGCCATATATGGCACCGTACGATGTTCGCGCGGTCAGTGCTCTGAGTCAGGTAATAGTGTTAAGAGCTCCCAAAAATATATTTAAAATGACAATTTGCGCGGTGAAATTGTGCAACAACTGGCCATATTATGTTTGCGTCTATGTGCGTGACGAGGCAAGTATATACAGCACACTTAGCGAATTAGTAGCTTACGTTTTGAGAAGGCGTTGTTTGGAAACCTACCTTCTCTAGGTAGTTATTCTAAGGCTACGGGATCAGATCGGCGTTTATTTGGTTATGATTGATTGTATGTACGTTTGTTTGTTTGACGATATCTTGCGAACCGTAAATCTGACTTACATAAAATCGCATATCAGCTAAATAATTGGTCAAGGGATTGTTGAATGAAATGATCATTTACATTATGATTTATGCAAGTTAAATTAGACATTTGTTATGAGGATATAGGATTTAGTTTAGCTTGCCAGAATTTTTTAAACATGAATATCTAAATTGAAAAAAGGTAAACTCAGGTAATTTTTCGTGTATTTTGTACTGGACCCTATGTTTTTTTGGTCTAATTCAAAACTTATTTTCGTACATTACAGAGACGGTAGAGATTCAACCTTACCATTTAGTGGCGTCGTCGAGACTGGGCGACAGCTCCGTGCTTCTCTTGGATAGCAGGGGATGCCCTACTGGACAGGTCAGTTTTGTAATGTTCCTCAAACTAGATTGATGATTTCCGAATGGAATCAACAATCAATTTTCTGAATGAAATCAACAATCAATTTTCTGAATGAATGCAACAATCAAGTTCCGGAATGAAATCAACAATTAAGTTTTTGAATGACATTAACAATCAAGTTTCCGAATGAAATTAACAATCAAGTTTCTGAATGAAATTAACAATCAAGTTTCTGAATGAAATCAACAATCAAGTTTTCGAATAAAATTAACAATAAGTTTCTGAATGAAATTAACAATCAAGTTTCCGAGTGAATTAAACAATCAAGTTTCAGAATGAATTCAACAATCAAGTTTCTGAATTAAATCAACAATCAACTTTTTTAATGAAATCAACAATCAAGATTCCGAATGAAGTCAACAATCAAGTTTCTAAATTAATTCAATTCAACTATCAAGAATGTAGAAATTCAAGAAATAGATGTTTCAAAAAGTGGCCATCTCCTAAAATAGTAATTTCTCGAAATTTCAATTGCAAATAATAGCCCTTGACTGCCATCGTCTTCTACTGCCTTCCTTGTCCCACCACTGGGTAAAGGCTTCTTATTATAGATCCTATGCTAGTCTGGTCCAGTTTGCACCCTCAATTCTGACAACACAATTGTCTCCTTGCTGCTAAACGACCATATCGCTCCTTACCTCGCTTCAGTGATCACTTTGACAATACGCCGATCAACCTGAAAACTACACCGAGCCAGGCCTGGCGCACTCTGCACTTTAGGTATGAAGCTATCCTACTTGTCGAACTTGCCGCGCGATAGACAGGGAGGCAACTTCTAGGTTAATTATATAGCTGTAGGTAGTTAGCACTTGCACGTCCTGAATTGTACTTTATAGTGTAGTAGCAAGAGTCTCTTCTTATTTAAATGAGTTTGCGGATTAAATCTTCAGTACTTGTACTAATATGTCTTCTGTGACTGAGCCTTAATTTGTTTAAAATATTTTTATTTGTTAATTAAAAAACGTGTTTTCAGGTGGATTTCCCTCCATTCACCAGAACATGGCTGAGCGGAACCCAGCGGCTGTCAGCGCGGTTTAAAGCTTTCCGCTTCCCGACCTCGCATGTCGTGAGATTTGCGCTCATGGTTCGCTTTTGCGATGATAAATGTCTACAGGTATGTAAACATTCATTATATTGTCTTAATTTTGGATATGAATGTTTAACCAATTTCAAAAAGGTGGGAGAGGTTATCTATTCAATCCGTTATTTTTTTATGTATGTACGCCGATTATTATTATGTAGAAGACATCAAGGGCTCTTAGACCAGAGTGTGTTGCCAGTGATGACATGGTACTGAGATGTGGTCCTTACCTTGTGGTCCTTGTTGGCGTTTTGGAAAAAAAACTCAGAGTCACATAGCGGGCAATGGAGAGAGCTATGCTCGGAGTTTCTTTGCGCGATAGAATCCGAAACATGGTTATTATATTATATGTATAAAGAACCAGAGTCAACGACATAGGTGTTAAAATTTGCAAGTTGAAGTGGCAATGGGCAGGCCACATCACTCGAAGAACCGATAACCGATGGGGAAGAAAGGTTCTAGAGACCACGAACCGGAAGACGCAGCGTAGGTAGGCCTCCCACTAGATGGACCGACGCTGGCATCCAGTGGATGCAAAAGGCAGGCTGTCGTTCTGTGTGGAGGGTAAAGGGGAAGGTCTATGTTCAGATGATGATGATGATGAGAAGAAACTCGAGGTGGTCCCACAAAAATTTCATTCAAACTTGTTTTTTTTCTACATTTGACAGGTGGATTGCGGCATCCAATCCCAAATGCGCGCCGCGCGCCAAACAAACGACACCTACTACCAATGGACCAACGAAGTACCTGCTTCAGTAGAACCAGTCAGCCGGACCAAAGCCGAAGGCACCCGAACCCGGCCCGATGTCGCCTGGTCAGATTTACCCCAAGCTGGGAACGTGGTCGCGCAAGGGGGAGCCTCGGGGTGCGGAGGGGAGGGCAGCGCAGTCTCGCTTGAGTTAGAGATGATGGTGCGTTCGAGGGATATATTGTCAGCTGACACGCTGGTCCGGGCCGATCATCGGGCGTCTTTTCGTGAGTTAATATTATATTATATTATAAACCAACTATTTATTGATTTTTCACTGAGAATGGTAAGGTTATCCAACTATAGTATTTAAAACACTGTTTTTAACTATCAAGTCCGCGTTCAAAATGTGTTCACATACTATACGCAGTGATACAGTGAGTGTGTTTTGTCGGGACTTAGGATCGAGTTCCAGTGATTACCGTAGCAAAAGACTAAGAAAGAGGGTAGATCGTTGTCTGCACCTAACTTTTTAACTGTTCGCCAACCACCCGCATTCTTCATTCTTCCCGTGAACATGGTGCATGTAACTGCTTCGAAATATCGGGAGCTCATTCCACAACCTTACCACGGTAAATATCCCGTAAATAATCATATAACTTTATAGTATTTAAGTGCCATAGCATAGTAAAAGCCCAGGGCACATTCTAATGTCTGGCTGGCTAGCTATCGCTCTCAAGTGAAAATTAAGCTAGGTTAACCATTCCAGACTAGGCGTGTTTACCATCATCACGTGAGTAAAAATTGCGACCCACCTTAAAACTCCGCTAAAACGCGCCGGTGCAGCAGCTTGCATTTAGTTACTCGTTACCTAGCGATGCGTAAACATGATGTACCATAAACAAAATTATGCCCATAGCTAGTATGTATTGACAAGTATGCCACTAATTTAGCAGTGCTTGTACAGCGAGCGATATCTTCTGTTTATTTGATCGATAGTTAATACAATATAAAACAAAAACTGCTATGGATTCATTCGCAAATCGGGGACCGCGTCTATGTAACTCGCCCACATGCATATACACGGTTATAAAGAAAGGGTATGCTAACCCGAAAGGAGGCCATTGTACTCATAATTATGAACAAATTTTACTATGGGACCAACCCTGAAATCGCATAAAATATATCAGCTGTTCCATAGAAAACGGTAATTGATCCTCAACAAAATTTATGGAACAGCAGTTATTTCGCGATTTCAGGTTTGGTCCCATAGTATAAGTTGTTCATAATGATAAGTATAACAAACCTCTTTCGGCTTAGCCCTTTCCTTATAACCCCTAATCCCTTCACAATACAGACAAGTACAGTTTGCGGATACAAGATGGACAGACGACCTAAAAGAGACAGCAGGGAAACGCTGGATGCAGGCCGCTTCCAACCGGCCCTATTGGAGATCGATGGGGAGTCCTATGTCCAGCAGTGGACGTCCTATGGCTGAAATGATGATGATGACAGTTTGCGGCTTAGACGGTCACATTGAAATGACACTTTATTTGAGCCAGTGTTATTTATCAAAGCAGAGCCAACCAGAGGGTCTAGACAAGAGCCACCTTCTATTAGCGTTCACGCCTGCAGAAAGATGAAATTGTATGAAAATGACATTAGCTTGAATAAATTATCTCAAGCTAATGTCATTTTCATAACAGAAAGTGGCTCTTGTCTAGACCCCCTGGCAGAGTCGGCCAGCCGTGCGGTCTGTCGAGCAGGCAGTTAATAAATGAACAGGCGTGTGTTCTGTCTGCAGCAGAGGAGGAGGTCGGGGGAGGTGGCAGCGGCGCCGGCGCGGGGGTGGTGTGCGTGCACGAGCTGCTGCTAGTGGCGCTCGCGCTCGCCTGGCTCGCAGTGCAGGTGCTGCTGTTGCTGGGCTGCTGTGTGCTCGTCAAGAGGTACGTAGTATACTGGATCACAGTGCACGAGCTGCTGCTAGTGGCGCTCGCAGTGCACGTGCTGCTGCTGCTGGGCTGCTGTGTGCTCGTCAAGAGGTACGAAGTGTTGTATTTATCCTACTGTGTCAGTCAATAAAAGGGTCGATAGCGCCGTTGGTCTAGTTGGTAGACAACGGGCTAAACGGTCCATCTAGTGCAGGGGTTCCCAAACTTATTTTGTCTACTGCCCACCTTGAGAATACATTATTTTTTAGCGCCCCCATTTTTTCACCTCCTTAAAAACCACTATAACTTCAAATTAAAATAATCAATTATTGTGAGCTATATTAGCGGAGATTAAACATTAAGGGCCTCGTTCATCATCTCAAAGTAAAGATACAAGTAAGCTACTCGGCGATTAAAGTGGCAATTATCGGTATTATTAGTTTCATAATGTCCGAGTAGCGCTACTCGTCACATAAACTGGCATGTAACTTACTTGTTACTTCATCTGCCCACTAGCGGTGTTAACCGGCGAGTAAGGCATCATAAACTTGTGACTTGTGTTGTTTTCGTAAGTAATTTGCCAAGAATTTGTCAAAAATGGATTTGTTCGAATTAATTGAAGATCACGTAGAAGAATTAGAACGTCTTTCACCATGAAGAGTTCCGAGAATCCGCGTATTTATGGTTCGTGTTAATTATTTGATCGATCATGATGAACACAGACTTTTTTAGTTATTTTTTTTTCGATTTCGACTATCTAAAAATGGTGCAAAACGAGTACCCAATAAAAAGTGACCTGATAATTTTATTTATGTTACACGGGAATTACTCACGTAAGATTAAGCCGGTTACTCCGACTATAGTTTCAACCGCATCGAGAACCGTTTCGGAGTAACCGGAGCTTAATCTTACGTGAGTAATTCCCGTGTAACATAAATAAAATGTGTGAAAACCACGTCAGTTTCAATAATGACCTGATAATAATTATATTTTTTTATTTTTTGCAATTATCATTTTAAAACAATTTCCAAAACAAAATTAAATCACACGCTTCAGTTTCTTTCTTCTCACGGCACGTCAGCCTTCCGTCAAACTTGTCGAACATCAAAAAATCTTGTTGACTTTTGACATTTGAGACAGTAGTGACAACTAAATTAGAACGAACGTTGAACATTTTCATACATTCATTCGGCTAACCACCACGTAGTTACTCGGAGCTATGTTTTCAATTGTGAAACTGACAAAAGTTACTTGGGAGTTTTACTCGCCAAGTAACACTACTCGGAAAGTAGCTAATCAACACTTTACTTTGAGATGATGAAAGAGGCACTAATAATTCTAATTCTTTTTTTTCTGGGTCTCTTACCGCCCCCCTTTAGGCCTGCAGCGCCCACAAGGGGGCGTTATCGCCCACTTTGGGAAAGGCTGATCTAGTGAGAGCCTGATCTGGTGGGAGTGAGAGGTTTTATCATCGCACCAGCCGCCACCGCCTGAAAGTTCATCCACAAATCATAGATCGGTGGAAATCGCACACGGTGTGTTTTACGCGATCTTTTTTGCCTCACACCTGCAATTTGTGGAATGAGCTCCCCTGTGGCGTTTCCGAGTAACTATAACATGGGGTTCTTCAAAAAGGCTGTTAATAGAGTCTTTAAGGGTCGGCAACGTATTTGTGATGCCCCTGGTGAGGCAGGTATCCGTAGGCGACGGTGATCGCTTACCATCAGGCGGCCCGTCTGCTTGTTTGCCACCTATGGCATAAAAAAAAGCCTTACCTACGCTGCGTCTCGGTTCGATATCCTCAACAGTGCAATATGCATGTGTCCTAATGTTTAATTTATTACAAATAACCGGCTTATCGATGTATATAACTAAATACATTACACATACTGAAAAAATAAATTAAATTGGCTGATAAATATCTGAGATATGAGTGTTTAAAGTTTTAGGTGGGGATGCTCTATCCCATTCTCGCAAAGCATGTGTTAGTATAGCATTTGTATGGCGCACCTGAGGTGTGACGTCACGGCTCAGTTTAGTGCGCTCTCTGTCTAGTATGAAATTAAAATGCTTATATCTTATTTATTTTTGAACTAATATTAATTTTGTTTTCGTTGATGGGTTCTATTTATGACCAGCTTTTTTTATGATAATAAAAAAATATTAGTCGTCATGCCTATTATTTCGGTGCAATTTTCTTCAGTACTCATTTACTTTACAGATACCGTAACCTGGCGGAGATGAATATGCAGAAAGACTACCACTCGTTTGACAACGTCGGTTTCGACACGGTGTCGACGCACCGCCGCGTGCACTGGCCAGACCAGAACATAGACATACTTCACACGTAACACGAAAAAGGACATTCTGGTTTGTTCTAGAACGTTTGATGTTCATTTCCATACTGTCTAAATGTAGCTGAGATTGTACAAATTAACATAATCGGCCTTACTTATAAACGTTACTTAAAAGTTAAGCAATGCTTAAAATTGCTGTCATCTTCTCGTTGACGGAAATTGTCACAGGTGAAAACAAGACAGAGCAATTTAGGCAAAGGCCGTAAATCTTTATCTCGTGTTTTTTTAGAACTAAAGATCTAATGGCTTTTGTGATTTCCTGAATCTTCCCAGATTTTCATTAATTTGAACAAACTCTTCATACCGCGTCCGATGACTTTATTTTTGGATATCCGATTATGTAAACAAATATGGCGGCCTGGCACCTCTCGGCCTATGATATCTTATAGCGAGAAAATTCAGAGCTGTCATTGGTCGAAAATCGACGTTTGTTTACAAAGGTTCGTTTATTTATAAAGAATTAAATTACGTAGTTGTTTCTTTTTTGGTTGGTTGGTTGCTTATACGGTGGTCCGGCGTACCAAATCCACACGTCTGTTAGTACAATTAGAATGGACCTTATATAAAATAAAATTAAAATAAAGTATTACACAAATAATAAAATCAGGAGAATCAGGAGGATAATGGTCAGAACCGCTTACCGAAACGTATGTTTCGATCAAGAAACAACGTCTTCACGTAGCAACGTAGCACCTAGCGTAGAATGTGACTATGTCTCCGTAAGTAGATTAGTAATTTTTGGCTCTCGTTGTAAATGTTGCAATGTGTTGTTTTGTACATAAGATTATAATATAATAAGGGCAGTTAAACATATAATTACTGGTAACAGTGGAAATATTCATGGATATCATTGTACTCATCGTTACAAATAACTTTTACAAGGAGACCAACCCTCAAAACGTGAAAAAAATCAGCTGTTCTGTATAATAAGTTTGACACTCGTCGAAATGTATGGAACAGCTTTTTTTTCTGAGATTTCTAGGTTGGCCCCTTAGTAAGAGTTGTGTATGTCGCAGATTCAAAAGGATTAGAATCTGTTTGCTCGTTTTTGTCGTCCGCCATGTTTTATTCGACAGTGCGCACACCCGGCGCAGGCGCTGTCTCGAGATCAAGTAAGAGCAAAGAGAATATAAATACTACGTAAGTAAGAGAGTGAGTCTCGAGCTCGAACGAACTAACACACTACTGACCGATATTACGTTGGCAACGAGCTTCACACTCATTCTGTAATTCATTCTCAGCTTCATTCGTGCAGTGTTGCTATTCGAATAAATTAAATAACTACAGACTCCAACATTTATATTTTTCTTTTTTATTTTAAATAATAGGCTTGCGTTTGTCCACTATCCTGCCTGACGTTCAATGAGTACAACAAGGGAGTAGTACAATGATATCCCCGAATATTTCCACTGTCTAACCAGTCACCTAGTATGTACAAATTATTAGTGTAGGTACTGTATTTTAGTGACTAGTGACATCTATAAGGGAAAATAAGTCACTTTTAGTTATTTTCTGGGGTCGTTATGTGTAGTATGCAATCGGTCTAGATGTCTAAATTGGCATGAGATGTAGGTATTCATTCCGTCCATTATTGACTGCCTATAAAGTTTTTTTTTTTATTATAGAAAACCTAGTGACCTTTAAAGAATATAAAACGCAAATACAAACTGTAACAGTTTATTATAAAATTTCTCTAAAATTTTGTTAATATTTTTGATAGATTCAGTCGCTAAAAGGAAGTTATAAATAACTGTCAGCTTAATTATTAATAATAAACATTTTTTTACTTAATATTTGTGTTTTACATCGAATTGTCTTACAATCTTTTAGGGTTTTAAAAACTACATATTTCTGTACCCAGTTTCCTTTCCAGTTTCATAGTAAATGTGATTTCGCGCGCAAGTTGTATACCACCTAAAGTTTGCAAGTTCAATGGGCATGGGTCAGACCCTTGCTGTGATCTATGCTCAGATCAGACAAACAAGGAAGATTTGGAAGGTAGCGCGGTGGATGCTACCGCATCAGGCCTAAATCAGGCTTGACCTCACCCTGCAAGACGACCTTCCAACAGCTTCCTTGAAAAGAAATTGAATGCTTGACAACTTACTCGTGGACCATGATCATTAAAAGCTTTTATTTAACTTGCATGTTTACTAAAGTTATATGATTATTTAAACTGACCAGAATCACCGGAGGATGGGTAGCAGCGTCTTGTTAAACGTACATGAACGTACTGTAACGGTGAACGTACTGCGATCCCCAAGCCGCCTGCCAAGCGTGGGGTTATGGCAACACCCCTCTCTAAGAGGGAGGCCTTGTTCAGCAGTGGACATTTAATGGCTGATGATGTATGTGTGTGTGTGTGTGTGATATGATTATTAACGGGATATAACTTTAGTGCACAACCGTGATAGTTTAAAACAGTGTTTTGCAATGTTTGTTAAGTTTGTTTAGGTCAAGTTTAGTCTTGCAAGCTGAATTAAAACCAGTGCCTCCTAACCGATTTTGCTGAAATTTGCCTCCTTTAGCCCTTTTTTACCATTAGTTCCGGTGACAATACAATAGGCAATAACCAATATTGTAGTATTTTCGAAATGGCCGCCAAATTAAAAATTAAAAATAAATTAAAAGCATCAATTAAATAAAATCTTGTTTTCAAATAATTTTAGTCAGTTTCAAAAACGACAGTGATAATAAACTCGTCGTCCATTGGTTGTTATTGCGTGGTGTTGGTAGCATGCGCTAGCGGCGGCGCGGGGACAGGAGGCGGCGCGGGCGCCTGTCGCGCGGTCCCGCGCGGCGCCGCCTGCCGCACGGTCTGTCGGTTGGACGCAGCGTTGTAGTGGTACCCGTCGAACTTGTCCGCCGCGCCCGGTGTGGGGAACGTCGCAGTTCCCATGTACATCACCTGAACACAATATTAGGATAAATCCCAATAAACATTTAAAACATGCGTTAAACGCAAAGTTTAAAAGTAAGTTGTGACATGGAACCACCAAGTCAGATAGCGTACGAAAGGGTTTTACAAATTTACCGTAGCGCTAGTGTCGCAGTCAATTTTCGCAACATTTCAAGAGAATAAAAAAAGCGCCATCTACTGGTATGGGTTGCGCTTCTCTTGAAATGCGCTACGGTAATTTGTAGAACCCATTCGTACCTTGACTGCAGCGCTTACGGAAGTTCGAGACAACCTATAGCACGCTCAAATTACGGTGCCATCTAAGTTTATACCGTTTTTAGACAAATTTCCGAGCTACGCTCTAATGCTCCGCTATTGTCTTTCCTCTTAGTCTATCTTCTTTGGTAACAACATGTAACACGGAGAAAAAAGTTGCGAATGTTTTCTTTCGAAGATTGCCGAATAGGGTATCTAAACTCTCGTATTGTCGTTCTTGTGTAGTTTTGGCAGGAATGTAGAGCATGCTTAAAGTTTACCTGTGGCTTGTACCCGTCAGGCCCAGCTTCGTACTCCACCAGCTGCATCCTGCCGTCTGGAAGCAGCACGTGGTAGGAGCCCGTTGCTTGGTCGTCCTTGCGCTTCTCGCTGTGACCGAAGTCGAGACTCACGCCGTTGTCTTGCACGTCATATGAGAAGTCATAGTTGGCTGGTAACTAGAGTTCAGAGTATAGCCACAAGAGTTACAAACAATCACTGTACCCTTAGTACCGGATCTGATAGTTTACGAAAACTTTTTTCGTTTTCGTCTTGTATGCAGCAATGTATGGATACATTGCTGCGCTAAAAGGTATTAGAAAACTTTTTTCGTATTAGAGTGAAGCAATCTATGCCGCCGATAACTGCCAAATTTAGTTCCTCCACGTACCCGATAGAGGCGCTTTACTAAAATGTATGGAACAATACGTAAACGAAAAAAGTTTTCGTAAACTATCAAATCTGGGACTGATAGTTAAGGCTTCATACATTTCTAGACAGTGCTGCCAGCTGTAACTATGAAGAACTAAAATCGGCAGAATGGATTACTTCGCTCTTCGATCAAGACTTCGCTCGATTACGAAAAAGGCTTTCGAGTTTCGAGTACCTTTCAACGTAGCCCAGCAATGTACCTATGCTATTTTGTATGGGTATTTAAGGTCATCGTAAAACAGTAAAAAAAAAACATATTATCCTGTAACAGCATGTAAAGATTAGCAAGGTATTTGCACATTAAATATAAATATTCGGGACATTTTTGCACACATTGTCATCCTGACCCCAAACTAAGCAAAGCTTGTGATATGGCTGCCAGAGACTGATATACATACATATATTGTATTTTTAAATACATACTTAAATAGATATGAACACCCAGATATAGAACAAACACAAATGTTTGTCCTTGGTAGGAATCGAACCCACGCCCCCAAGCGCAGAAGGCCGGGTCACTACCAACTGGACCAACGGCGCTATCAAAATTATTGAAGTGCTGTATCCGTGATGTTAAAATATTATGTGGAATAGCGACATATATTTAGGTACCTTTATGTACAAAATTCTATGCACGAATCGCGTGATAGAGATCGGATTATAGTTGAAATATTAGTGTTTTTCTTACTGTTGGTTCAGGAACCTTTTTTCCACCTGCACCAATCTTCGGAGGGAGATACTCTTGAGCAGACGTAGGCCATAAATACGTCAGTGCCATTAACGCAACCTGTGGAGTTATGTTCAACTATAACTTTATAACTCATATTTCATATTTTTTGAACTTTGCAAGTTTTGTATTTAACCGTCGAAATATCCCTACCTACACTCAATAAGCGTATTTTATATTTAAACTTACGCATATAATCTTCCACATTTTCCGAATTCGTGATCTGTCTGCAAAGGGCACCGCGAAAGATTTAGGCCATCAGCGCCAAGGTGCTACGTTTATAAAGCCAAGGGTTGCGGTTAGCGCGCGCCGCCCTCTGCCGTTCTTCATTACCAAGACGCACGATTTACGCGAATTTCGACACTGAAATTGTAAGGTTTTGGCAACGGGCTCGACACTAAGTAAATAATTAGGTATTAGTGGAATTTTTCACTGGCTTTCGTGTTTTTAGGGTTCCGTACCCAAAGGGTGTAAACGGGACTCTATTACTAAGCTTACTACGCTGTCTGTATGTTGGTCTATCTGTCTGAGCCTACCTTTTAACGGGTGTATCTATCGTATCATCATCATAATAGATAGCTAGTTGCAATTTTCACATAAAATGTAATGTTACGGCGGATTATCTAAGAAATAATAATAAAGTCAGAAAGTTAAAACTAAAGGGTGGACGTTCCCATACAAAAACCATATATTTTTACGTATTTTTGTATTTGCTCTAATCTAAAAAATGTAATACGTACAAGCGTCAAAGTTGGCATGATTATAGTACACACTGTAAAGTAAAACAACAAATAATAAATAATGCCCAAGTGCAAGTCGGTGACTTTCTATTCACCACCATGTTAAGCAACGTCGGGCGCGGTCGATACGAGGATGGGTTGAGTTTAGCCATCCACCGCCTGAGCATGATGTTCCTTATCTTATCTATTCTATTTATTGTATTCTAGCAGCGTCTCGCTGTTTCATCTGCTATCCTTTATTTTTCCGGGATAAGGCCTACAAAGTAGCCCACGCGTTAATCCACTGTAGGTATAAGTTATCTCCATAGTAGGTACGCCATACCAAAATTAATTGAACATACATAGGTATCGAATTTTCTAGGTAAGCGTGCTCCGTCATAGACCGCATCATCGCTTACTATCAGGCGAGTTGGCGGCCAAGCGAAAGCCTATAAAAAAATAACTTTCGCATCAAAAATGATAATGCGATAGCGTAGGTAGAAGACCTATAAGCTAGATATTTGCCTTATTCCGAGCTCATGACATCGGCTAAATGCATAATACGTGCTACGTCGCGTCAAACCAAAAAACCAAGTGTCAATTAATAGTATCATCACGAGCACAGACCTCTTTTGGAGTTTTGGCGCCAACATGAAAAAGACATGTCTAAACTTGTGCATTTTCAAGTGGTAATGCGTAATAATGATGGATTATTATTATTATGTATTCATTAACGTGCTCGAGTCTAGGTAAGTGATTTAGCGCGGTGAAACATGGTATTTTCGTATTGTTTCCAAAGCTCCATATAAGCCTCTTGTGAAGTCCCTTACTTTACTAGGGTATGACATTGACTTGACCGTGACTTACTTTGCTTTGCTGTGACTGACTTGTTTACTGACTTGTGTTATACCAAGTAAGTTTAATATTACGACTGAAGGACTTTATAGCGATGGTCATAAAAAATTACAAAAAGAATCTGATCAGTCATCAGTGACATCAGTCATGATCAGTCAGCACTCAGCACTTCATTCAGCCGTCGCAGCAGACCAAATAAAAAAATATTATATTTTACAAGTTTTATTACAATTATTGAAATAATAAACACAATTTTACTATAGGAGATAAACTTTAAAATAAACAGTTAGTGAGCTATGATTATTTGGGTGATTAGTCGATACTGATACGCTATCTTTCCGGTGGTTTATCATCGCTGCGATTTTCAGAAGTTTTGACTAAGTTTTGTATGAAAATGAATTCTCTACTGAGAGGGAGGCAGCTGTGGCGATCATTCAGTACTTCGGCTGTGCGACACTGTGCTCAACCGCCGAAGAGACCTCAGAAGAAGTTTTTCGGGCCCATAACATGGAAGTCGATGGCAGTGACCGCGCTAGTGGGTGGAGGTCTTACCGGCTTTATGGTATACGTGAGGAAGGAAAAACAGGAAGCCCTGGACCGTGAAAGGAAACGCCAACTCGGCAAGGCAAAGATAGGAGGAAATTTTGAGCTGGTTGATCCTGAGGTAACCATTTTATCACTTGTGCAATCTTGCAGGTTAGAATTACTATATTCTATGAATGTATTATTAGTTACTCAGGATTTTGTCATTAAAGGGTTACTACGGTGGTACTAAGCCGAAAGAAGGTAATTATAGTTTAATATTAACAACTTTTATCATGGGTCCTTTACCCTGAATATGGGAAGAACTTGTTCCGTGTAACATGGAAAAATGTCTGGGACAGCTCTTTTCGGCTTCATATCACCGTTTTTGTGTAACCTTGTATAGATTGATTAAGAGAGTTAGACGTCTTCACAACTGTTTGATTTTGCAGGGCAAAATAGTGAAAAGTGCAGACTTACTGGGAAAATGGCTACTGATATACTTTGGCTTCACACACTGCCCCGATATCTGTCCTGATGAACTTGAGAAGTTGGCTGAAGTAGTAAATATGCATGGTAAGCTATATAATCATCATCATAATTCATAATCAGCCTTTTTAACAATCCACTGCTGGACTTTTAGCTTACCCCCGAAAGGGTGTTTGGGCCATATCCACCACGCTGGCCCAGTGTGAATTGGTGGTGTCAACTATTTCGATTGTTCACAAAAACAAATGGTATTTGTTAGATAGGTCTACCAAATTATACCATATTTGAATACTAAAAAAATATGCATGAAAAAGTGGCAACAAAATGTTAAAACGTGTGATGAAGAAATGGAGGCATAAGAAAACCCGCTACGCATCCTCACACCTGTCAGCTATCTTGCACAAGCACAGCTTCAGTGGAGTGGAGCTTCACGGAGTGAGCTACACTCCGTTTCCCAGCTACGCTACACATTATCGCACGGCTCAGTTTCCTTGAACATCTTTTTTTAAATTTAAAGATAGGCTTGACCTCCATCTCGCCCGATGTTAAAGAAAGTGGAAGAGCAATCCCAAAACCCACATCTACTGAGGTGTTTAACAGGTCTCCGTGCCAGATCAGCGCCGCCTGACTTCACTATCATATAAATGAAAAACGGATTTATAAAATGCAGCATAAGGTCCATTTTAGACAATGCAATATTAAAAGAAAATGCTCAAAACATCTTTTTACAATATCAGATGCCAGCGTTAATGTAATTTTTGTAATATTTTTTACAGAGCTAAAAAAAATTACTGATTCTAATGTCTGTTTTCAAACAGAAATTCTGTACAAGGAATGTTTAATACATTTACTAAAATAAGAATATTTTGATAAATATTTCAGACAAAAGACCTTCAGCGCCTCCTGTACAACCCGTCTTCATCTCAGTCGATCCACAGAGAGATACTCCAGAAATTGTTGGAAAGTGAGTTTAGATTTTAGATAGCCCGTTGGTCCAGTTGGTAGTGAACCTACCTTCAGAGCTTGAGGGTGTGGGTTCGATTCCCACCTAGCACAAACATTTATGTGATGAACATTTGTGTTTGTTCTATATCTGGGTGTTAATATCTATTTAAGTATGTATTTAAAAACTATATATGCATATATATCAGTTTCTGGCAGCAATATCACAAGCTTTGCTTAGTTTGGGGTCATATGAATGTGTGTGCAAAAAAGAAAAAACTATCTACCACTGAAAATTAAAAATTTAAATCCTTCTCTCACTGTTTAATCACACAATCTCTCATAATGGTTGGTTGCTTGGTTGTTCTTATTTAGTGTAGTCATCCACTAAGAGAGGATTTTACGAGAGGGATAAATTAGGGGGTTAAAAAGGGAGTTGAACTATTTATAAATTCTATGCTTATGAAATCACAGACAGTTAATATCTTGGTAAATGTCACTTAACTTCTTATTAACTTTATTTCAGATACTGCAAAGAGTTTTCTCCTAGGTTCCTTGGCTTGACAGGCACTAAGGAGCAGGTGCAGCAAGCTTGCAAGTCTTACCGAGTTTACTTCAGCGCAGGACCACAAGATGTTGACAATGACTATATTGTAAGTCCTCTTTAGTTACCTTTTTCTCTCACATCAACATGCCTATTGGAAAGTGACTATTTTGTTGAAGAAACTTGCAAACTTATCCTTTTAAATATCCATATTAATAAACAAGTAAGTCGGCAGATTCTTAAATTCCTTGGCTGTAGAGATTAGGAAAGAAAACATATTGTATCACACACATAATTATGTGCATCCTGCTTTCGTATGAGAGCCTTTGTATTGCGCATTGAGTGGTGAAGTTACTTGCACTTAAATGTAAAATAATCTGTTTATATGGGAAAAATGTTCTTGAGGTAATGTATACGCAGGTGCTGAGCGCAGAAAAAAAATGTTTCACTACCTTAAAAAACACTATTAGGTTTGCGTTTGACCGCCTACTCGCGCGTTTGACCGCCTACTCGCCTGATGTTAAGCGACTACGCAGTCTACGATGGAGCATGTTTGCCTAGAAAAATACACTACAAGTACAATTGGGTAAATTTTAGCTACATGCATAATACCATTTTCTAATCCAAACTGTTTTCTATTGAACCTGCATGTTTGTTTCAGGTTGATCACACAATAATTATCTACCTCGTGGACCCGGATGGTGAATTCGTAGATTACTATGGACAAAACAGGAATGCACAGGAAATACACAACTCTATGCTGGTCAATATTGAAAAGTACAATTCGTCTAAAAAAGCCTGGTTCTGAGCACAATCCATTTCTGTAGACTAGATATTTATAGTTCCAAAGTATTTTTCTTTAAGTTAAATAAATTGTTATTTAATTATTACTTGATTTTTTATCTCCATATAAAACAATCCAACGCATGTCTGTAACTACTAAACCGATTTTGATGAAATTTGGAATGTAGATAGTTTACATTCTGGAATCACACAGAAACACACTTTAAAAAATCTGATATTGTTACTCTCCACTTGCGACACATCAATTTCCACCCGGACGAAGCCGCGGGGCGCAGCTAGTAGCAAATGAAATGATCGCCAAATCTTACCAGTTGAATTACTGGGAATTTCCTTCCCAATAGACTTACTAATAGTAGGACTTCGCTGGTGTAATTCTTTTCCTATTAAATTTACTGTATCAAAATTTATAAAACATAGACCTTGTAATTGATAGACAGTAGCTTTATTAAATCTAAGACAAAAATAAATAAATAATGGTAATAAATTTAATTGACTAAAAATTTGCAGTCATTTTGCTACTAATTCTACTTATAGTTAATTGTCCACCGCCAGTGTGTATTTGCAATAAGCTTTGGTCGTACTGGTACAGTTTGACTGTGGTACCGTCCGCTGTTGCACTGGCTGCCGAAATGCTTACTTCTCCTTCATTAACAGTGACTAAGTTCACATCGTTAGTATAACTCACACTGTTAGCAACTAAATTCGGATTACTATCCAGCACAATGACCTCTGTTTTCATATCTGCATCGTCATCATATATTCTTTCAGTATGTTTTATTGGAGTTTGAAGTACCGTGCATGAGTTTGGTTGATTCGCGTTTGGTATTGCTTCATTTATACCAACCAACATGTATTGATCTGAGTTTTCTGACTGTGGGTTGGTAAGACGAATATTTTTATCAGATACTTTAACCGGCATTAACATGACTTTCTTGCTTGCCTTCTTTTTCTTCTCGTGTTTCTTAACATGCTTCATGAGTTGAGATTTCGTTGTGAACTTCTCGGTGCAGTTGGCGCATTCGTATGGTTTCTCCCCTGAAAGTATAAATACACTTTACAGACCTTTTAACACAGCGCCGGCTCTGGGGTAAAGCGAGGGGGGGCGGTCGCTCTAAGCGCCAGAATGCAAGAGGCGACAATACCAAAAGCGAAAAAAAAGGTGCCTCGGGTATGGAGGCGGAGGAGGCGGATGTGGAAATAGTTTACATCCTAGATTAGCAGATGGGCTACTTTTTATTACAGAAAAATGATCGATTCATGTACGATACTTTTCAAAAATGAAAAGCTCCGAAAAACAATCTCGATCTACCCTGATCAAAAGCACTGTTTTTATCCTTATAAGAACCTGTAACCCTTCGCTAACCTTGTATGAAACATTAAGACGCAGACCTATTGCAGTAATATTTTTGTCTGACTAAGGATTAGGTATATTTTCCTATTCATTTCTACGAATGTTCAGTTTCACGGTCACATTGCGAGTAAAGCCAAGCTAGCCTCCAAGAAACTTGGTGTGCTCAACAAGGCGAAGCGGTACTTCACGTCGAGACAAAGACTTTTGCTTTACAAAGCGCAAGTCCGACCTCACATGGAGTACTGCTCCCATCTTTGGAACGGAGCACCCAAGTATCAGCTTGATCCACTTGATGCAGTACAGCGTAGAGCTGTCAGAATTGTCAATGATCCCATGCTCACCAAACAACTAGTGCACTCAGCATGCATAGAGACGTGGATCTCTATGTGTCTTTTATCGCATTTACAACGGGGAATGTTCTGAAGAACTGTTCGATCTGATGCCGGCGTCACGGTTTAATAATCGTACCAGTCGCAACCGCCTGAAAGTTCATCCACATTTATCATAGATCGGTGGAAATCGCACACGGTGCGTTTTACGCGATCTTTTTTGCCTCACACCTGCAATTTGTGGAATGAGCTTCCTGCGGCATTTCCGAGTAACTATAACATGGGGTTCTTCAAAAAGGCTGTTAATAGAGTCTTTAAGGGTCGGCAACGTATCTGTGATGCTCCTGGTGTTGCAGGTATCCATAGGCGACGGTGATCGCTTACCATCAGGCGGCCCGTCAGCTTGTTTGCCACATATGGCATTTAAAAAAACATACCATGAGCGACATGTTTTTTGCACGCTGGCGCCAAAACTGTTCAAACTAGTGACTGAAAGTGTATAATATTACCAGTGTGGAGGCGGTAGTGTTCGCGGAGCCGGTGCTGTGTGGCGAAGCGCTTGAGGCAGGCGGGCGCGGGGCACGCGTGCGGCCGCTCGCCACTGTGCACTCGCATGTGGTTCTTCAAACTCACGCGCGCAAACCTGGAACAAAACCTCTAATTAATAGATCGGCTCGAAGGACCAGCATGTACTGTGTGGAGTCAGTGTAAAACGATGTTATACAGTGCCCTTAGTCCCATATTTGATAGTTTACGAAAACTTTTTTCGTTTTTGTCTTGTTCCATACATTGCTGGGCTAAAAGGTATTCGATTACTTTTTTCGTATTAGAGAGAAGCAATCTATACCGCCGATAACTGCAAAATTTAGTTCCTCCACGTTTCCGATAGAGGCGCTTTACTAAAATGTATGAAACAATACGTGAACGAAAAAAGTTTTCGTAAACTATCAAATCTGGGAGTAAGCGTACAGTAGATATCGAATCAGAACAAATATGCAACCAATGTCCGGCCGTCTGCATCTTATTTCAGCAGCCAGAAGATTTCAACTGCTGAACATAGACCCCTCAGAACGCCAAACTGAACCCCACAACATCATCATCATTTCAGCTATGGGACGTCCACTGCTTGCAAAGATAATATAACCACTTGATCGCGCATGTAGTCAAAAGGCACTTTTGCTAAATGATGCCTCGTCGGTCGCGGGGGGCAGCTTGTGATTGGAGACTCGACGCGACTCGACGCTTGTGATTGTCATTCATTCAATTCGCGCCTAGGATTGGCCCCGCTCGAAATAGTTTAGGTTGTGATGTTAGAACCTATGCGTCATGCGGGGTAAAGGATGAGCAGTCAAGCGGTTATATTGTCATTGACTGCTTGACTTAGGCCTCCCTCATCGATCTCCAAAAGAGCCGGTTGGAAGCGGCCTGCATCCAGCGTTTCCCTGCGGTCTCTTTTTGGTCGTCTGTCCATTTTGTGGGTGGCCATCCTATACTGCCAACCCCACATGAGTGGAACAAACATTTGTTTGTTTCTCTCTGAAACAGTATTTAATGCTTTTTTACACGGTCTTTTTACCTTTTACCGCAAATATCACAGGAATAAGGTCGCTCGCCGGTGTGGGACCGTATATGCGCCTTGAGGGTGGAGCTCGATGAGAATTTTTGCTCGCACATTGGACACGGATACGGCCTCTCACCTGAAAGTAATTTAGTCGGGTGATTATCCCCTTATGGACCCGGGTATGTCCTAAAACTGTGACCAGAACCACTAGAGGATGGGCAGCAGCATCCTCCTACTTGAATGGTGGAACCTCCTGCGATCCCCAAGCTGCCTGCCAAGCGTGGGGGTTATGGCAAACACCCCCTTAGGGGGAGGCCTATGTTCAGCAGTGGACTTCTATGATGATGATGATGATTATCCCCTTTCGTTTTTACTTTTTTATTATTTCTTAGCCAATACGTCAGAACATTACGTATTCTGTGAAAATTTCAACTGGCTATATATTACGATTCAAAATATACAGCTGTTTAAAGGTAAGACGGATGGGCAGACAGACAGCGTAGGCTTAGTAATAGGGGCCCGTTTTTACCCTTTGGGTACGGAACCCTAAAAAATAGTGCAAATAGATATCACACCCAGGCGGTTACCCATCCAAGTACCAACCGCGCCCGCCGTTGCTTAACTAAAGTGATCGGAAAACGTTTGTAGTATGGGGTGGGGGACCCTCCTTTAGTTAGTTCTTAGTTATGGTTCGAAAGATACAGTCGTTAAACAACAGGGTAAGTAATAGGGTCCTGTTTACATCCTTTGGGTTATCATCATCATCAGCGAGAAGACGCCCACTGCTGAACATAGGCCTCCCCCTTTAACCTCCACACTGAACGACAGCCTGCCTTTTGCATCGACTGGATGCCAGCGACTCTCAAGTATCGTTTGGGTGGTTTGTTGCCGTATCATTTGGGTACGGAACCTTAAAAAGACAGTAAAAAAGCAATTGCTACCGGTATGCGTCCGCATATGCAGGGTCATATTGGAGTGCTGTATGAATGCCTTCCCACATTGCGCGCACACATACGGCCGCTCGCCTGTGTGCGTGCGCAAGTGCGTGTTGCGCGTCGACTCGTGACGGAACCTGCCAACAAGAACAAACATCACGTTGGAAAGATGACGTTATAGGTACAGACTGTCGTATTCACAGAAATTATTTTTTTGTTAAATTAGAACGGCTGTCAATGCATTTTTGTAAATTGGTTGTAGCCAGTTGCACCCATGTAAACGAAACGTCAGACATTCATCAAATCAGTTAGCAACTGTGATGCGGAGTTCGACGCGTTGATAAATAAGAATGTTCAATCAAGGTTCACTCATATGCCTGGTTACAGATTTTCCTTCTCATTTCCGTTCTATTTACTTCTCTTTTCTATGGTCGTATTCTTATGTAAGTTATGCACAAGTGCAACAAAAAAAACTTTATACTGTAGTTCAGGGGTGTCCAACATACGGCCCGCGGGCCACAATGCGGCCCGCCAAGGTTCCTAATCCGGCCCGCGAACGAGTCAAAAGTTGAGTATTTTTTTATTTTTTGACTTCATTTTAAAAGAACGACGAGTCATATGTTAGTAAAATATTAAACGCCGTTCTTTAAAAAATTACGTCGATCGATCACAATACGACTCGGCGAAAACGTGGACTAGCATATCAGGAGAAACCAAAAAAGAAAACGTAAATGCCATTTTAATTCTTGGAACAACACCTGCGCGCGAAAACGTTAACATTGCCGCCCCTCTCACCCACCCACTCCCTCCGCGCATGCAACGTCCAGGCCTAATATACCCTATCTACTATTTTACTTATATTAGTCTTGATTTGCTCAGTTACGAAGCATCTCTTGACCCGCCATAGTTACAAAGTTAATAAATCCGGCCCGCCACAAAATTTAGTTGGACACCCCTGCTCTAGTTAGACTATTATCAAACAAATCTTAATTGAAAATAATTTTGATTGGACGTCAGTTGGTCTTTATGTCCGTGAACACTACTTATTAATCACTTTGTTTTTTGTTATAATACTCAATAGTTTATTACAACTAGCTGCGCCCCGCGGTTTGACATGCAGGTTAAAATTGTCTGTAAGTTTTCTGAACTTTTTCAATTTTCTGCGCAAATTAATTTTAATTTTTAATTAATTTTTCTTTCCGTAAGAACCTTCTACAAAGTATTAGAAAACTATTGAAAAAAAAAGATGAATGAAATCGGTAAAGTCGGTTTCAAGTTATGGCGTGACCTAGGTAAATACGGATTCACTATTTATATCTCAAGAACGGCTGAACCGATTTGGCTGAAAATTGGTGGGGAGGTAGCTCAGAACCAGATGAAGGACTTTTCATCAGCATCATCACTACGCGGGTGAAACCACGGAGCGCAGCTAGTATGTATATAGATTATGAAATTCACATACAGATCTTAGGTAGCATGTTCAAGGTAGGTATCACATAATGACCCTAGTGGGTATGGCAATAAAGTGCGGAGCGGATTTATTTACCGTTTCTCGCAGTATGTGCACTCGTAAGGCTTGTCGTTGGAGTGGATCCGCTGGTGGGAGGCAAGGAGCCGCGGGGAGGCGAATGCGACGCCGCAGACGCTGCACACGGAGCTGCGCGCCGCGCCGTGCGCCGACATGTGCGCCGTTAGCGCACCCAGCCACGTGAACCTGGAAACAATTTTTCGGGGAATGCTCTCAAGTCCTTTTTGATCTCCGATTTTGAGGGCCCAGCCTGCAAATCTTTTTAAACCGTCTAAACGCATATGTTCATATGTTAGCGCTTTGGTTTGATCATGTGTCTCTAAGACCCAGGTGTTTAAACAAGCTGTATGTGGTACGACACCAGACCCAACGATTGGATCAACCTGCCAGCTTCTTGAGAGATATAACCTGGGCCTTTTCAAGGCCAGAGTGAATAGGTATCTTCTAAGTCTGCGTGCGTCATCTTTGACCACATCGTCGCTTACCAACAAACAGGCTAGTTGGTGGTCAAACGCGGACTTATCCGCGTTAAAAAAAAACTATATCTTTAGATGGTAAAGCGCTCGGGGAAGAATCATCATTTCGATATCTTGGTAGTTATATTCGTAAAGACAACCGCCTCGAAAACGAAACTTCTTCACGGATTGCTAAGGCTGCGGCATCTTTTGGAATGTTACGTAAAAGAGTTTGGGACTGGCATGATCTCGGCTGCAGACAAAGATTGCTGTGTACAAGGCAATAATTCTGCTGTATGCCACCGAAACTTGGTGTCTCTACAAAGGCGATATTAAACGCCTTGACACTTTCCACATGAGATGCTTAAGATCAATTCTTCATATAAGGTGGCACGACCAAGTTCCAAACTCCGAAGTTTTGAGAAGAACAGGGCTATGTGGCACAGAGTATTACATTTCAATAAAAAAAGTTCGAATATGGGCAAAATCCAAAGATTTATGGATCGCGAGATCACAGTTCACACACAGACAGTGGCAGTTCTACTATAGTCACCGCGTTACCAACTGAGTCGTCGAGCAATAAACGTCATACCATAAGACCTGTAAGTGCGAGCGAGATAGACAGATATGACATGTGGGTGCGAGCGAGATGAAAATGAGCAGTGATTTATGACCTGACGACTCAGATGGTACATAATGCGTTTTTTTTTTTTTTTTTTTTTTCTTTTTTAAATAAATAATAGGCTTGCGTTTGACTACCATCACGCCTGATGTTAAGCGATGATTGCGTTTACTATAGTAACAAAGTAGAGTATAGGTACCTCTTGTCGCATTGTTTGCACTTGTGTTTCTTGTCGACGGGCTGGCCGGTGTGCACGCGCGAGTGCCGCCGCAGCGCGTACCGCTCCACGAACGCGGCGCCGCAGCGCGCGCACGAGAACCGACGCCGCGTCATGTGCCGCTCGATGTGCCGGCGGAGCGCCGCTCGTCCTATCAACACATCTCTTGCTAATATTGCAAAGTACAGACTGATCATTATCATTATTGATCATCATATCATTATTGATCATTATCATGACTGATCATTATTGATCTTTTGTTTGAGGTAGGATCCTGACACTGGATCGAGCTCCACGATCCGAAGGTCCTCTCCACTGAACGACATTATTTTTCAAGAATGGTTCGTGAAGCGGTTGAAATTAGAAAACATCGCAATTTCAACCGGGGTTAGCGGCGTCGTGGAATCCCATAGTAAGCAAGTGTACAAGCCGCGGTGTAGGTACTAGGTTATTTACCGATACAGTCAGTGTTGTGTGTCGTAGTGACAACCCTGCGATTTTTCAAGACCAAGTGAGGGTATGAGAACAAAACAGCCGCTCTTCTCGCCGGACTCACCCGCAGTATTCAATCAGCTCGTGACCACGGCCATTGTAACATGGTCGAAACGTCGAGCGAAAGGTACATATGTTTACCTAAATTAAATAATACGTGATAACTCCCGATAAAAAAAAAAACATGATCATTATCTCTACATAGTATAAATTGAACTCGCTTTCTGCGTCTGTCTGTATGTCTGTATGGCCGCTAACTCCTCCTAAACCACGCAACAGATTTTGATGCGGTTTTCACCATCAGTTAGATACATTTTCAAGGAAGGTTTATATAAATTACTAGCGACCCGCCCCTGCTTCGCACATAAATTAAACCCGTGCGAAGCCGAGCGGGCGGGTCGCTAGTCATCAATAAAAACGAAAACAAGTTAAAGTATCCAGCGACGGTGACTGCTTACCATCAGACAGCTCATCTGCTAGTTTGCCACCTATGGCATTAAAAAAGTCAGCCGTCTATATCAAAATGCCTACGACCTAAAAGAGACAACAGGGAAACGCTGGATGCAGGCCGCTACCAACCGGGCCTTTTGGAGATCGATGGGGGAGGCCTATGTCCAGCGGTGGACGTCCTATGGCTGAAATGATGATGATGATGATGATGGTAAAAATGACAAATTGCGTCATAATTATTAAACTATAAAAACACTTTTAAAGCAATTTGCCGTGCGGATGGAGTTAGACTATAATAAGTTCGTCTGAAAACCGGCGCTGATAGTCCTTGACTTTCAGCATTTATGCCGAGACGGACCCATTCGACACTGATTGTATCCTCTAGATATAAGTTTTTTGTAAAGGTGTCGAATAAAATTTATTTTCTTTCTTTCTTTCTTAAGTTGCTTTCGTGACGCCATACAACTTGGGGTGCACGCGGTGTCAATCCTGTCAATAAAGTCTGTAGGCAACTGCACGAATATATTCAACTAGATACAATTGAATAACTCTTACGAGAAATACTATTTCAGACCTTTAAATTCCTTCTGGCACTGCGTACATTTCCAGGCAGCTCCTTGATTGTGCAGGATACTATGAATCTTGAGATCAAACTCCGAGTCGAAAGCGTCTTTGCAATGCTCGCACGGGTATGAGGACTCGGACGCCACTGGCTCATGACACTTACTGACATGCTCTTGCAGTGACTTCACTTTGTAGAATTTCTAGGGTGAAATAAGATTGTTGATTTTAGTTTTATAGGTGTAGGTGTAGTCTGTTTACAAGGCAAGTCATCGCTTTACGGCCCGGACACAGGATGGGTTCATCGAAGGAGCTGGACCGACGGGCAAGCGGTCTTTTTACTAGTACTAACAGACGTGTGGTGTTGAACGGCTGTCCGTCAGCCATGTCCGTTTCATCTGTTAGCTACTTCACACAGTTCTTTGAAGGCACTTGCAGACGATGCATAGTATATGTTGCAAGTAGCTACTACGCATCGTCTGCAAAGTTTTGCTTATTGCAAGTGGCAGTGGAAGTACTATCACTGTCACTTAAACTAGGCAAATCGTTGCAGACGATGCGTAGTAGCTACTTACAACTACAACTTGTACTATACATCGTCTGCAAGCGCCTTTAGCTTCACTTGTAACTAACGAACTATCAACAAATCTTGTAAGTTGACTTTAAACCACTTCAGACTGTTGTATCGATTTAAATATTTGCAAGTAGGTGTATGTAATTCGGGTGACAATACAATAATTTGGTACCATAGAACTGATATGATGATGGAGCCAGGATGTAAATACTCTTCAATAGCTATTAGCCAAACCTAACCTGGTGGAAGCCTGGTAGAAAATGTTTAGTATTAGGTCCTTCATTTGTGCATTTCTACATTATTTGTAATTACGCAATAAATAAATAAATATTATTAAAACCCTAAATTTTTTTTATTGTTCGTGCCCTTTGTCAAGATTAAGTAACCAGGCAGCCATTTGGTTTTATAAGGGAGTAGCCAGGCAGTCATTTGGTTTTATGAGCGAGTAGCCATGCAGCCATTTTGTTTTTATGATGGAGTATCCAGGCAGCCATTTGGATTTAAAAGCGAGTAGACAGGCAGTCATTTGGCTTTATGAGCGAATAGCTATGCAGTCATTTTGTTTTACGATGGAGTAGCCGGCAGCCATTTGGTTTTATGAGCGAGTAGCCAGCTAATCATTTTGTTTTAGGAGCGAGGCGCAGACCAGGCAGTTCTATGCACTAAGCAAGCCCTCTGCCAGTCTGCGGCTTCAGTCTTAGTTATGGAAGGTACCTATGAGAGGGAAGTGAATCGGACAATGCAGTGACAGAGGCACTGATAATAAGAAAAACATGTTTTGCTTTTTCAAGTTAGCTAAGTTGTTATTCAACACTTTGTATTATGCAATTAGCACATTGATTTATAATAATAGAATAGTTATGACAAGCATAATTACAGCAATATTTTATGATAACAGAAAATTTTATCAAAGCAGGCAATTGACAAACAACATGCTATTTATAGAATAAATTGCACTAGTGAAAATGTTATTTTTATACTTTGAATAAGTATTGCTAAATTATCACGAGTGACTTAAAGCTGTATCTTGAGCAGCTGAGACAATTGATTTACAAACACATAGATGTTGGATCTAGTCAAAATTCACGAAAAAGTGTCTGAAACAAGCTAATTTAATTCTTACAAGTTTAAATGTAATTATTTTTTTAGATCAACACTGCTTTACGGTTAATATTCCAAAAACCTAGTCTGTGGAATGCGCTGCCTGAATGGGTGGGTGTACCCAATAGTTACAATCTAGGTGTCTTAAAAACATGAGTGAATCAGTTTCTTCTAGGCAAGCGTGCTCCATCATAGACCGCATCATCGTTTAATATCAGGCGAGTTGCAGGTAAAACGCAAGCATTTTACCAAACAAAAAACTACGTTTGTCCAACAACTAGTCTAATGGTAAGCGACGGTATGTACGTATTAGCTTGCAACAATGCACAGATTAGTTAACTAGTACATATTTAGTTGGTAATTTTTGAGCACTGACCGCATATCCACATATCCATAGTTTTAAATATCTTTGGTATTAGCAAGGGTATAATTTGACACGTAAAATAATATTTTATAAATAAATATGAATATATTTTATTTATATTACACGGGAATTACTCACGTAAGATTAAGCCGGTTACTCCGACTATAGTTTCGTTTCTTTGTAGTTTAGTCTATAGTTTTAGTTTTAGACTATAGTTTGGCTTAATCTTAAGTGAGTAATTCCCGTGTAATATAAATAAAATGTGTGAAAACCACGTCAGTTTCAATAACAAAATATGAATATAGTATTGACAGTTCCCAGTGACTTAATAATTGACTTATGATGCCTTATTTACCTTTGAGCAAAATGTGCATTTGTGATGTTTTCCTTTCTTTGTGCCAGATCCATTTTCCTTAATAATCTCTTTGGTTTTTTCACATACTGTATTTGGGTCTAAAAATAGCATTAGAGATTCATTGTTTTTTTCATTACAAGCAATCGTTAAAAAGTATAATGGAAATGTGGATTATTAAAATAACTCACCACTGTCTATGATTGTGATATCCCTGAAAATATATGTAACTGTTAGGGATAATTAATAATTTTACACAGTCATGCACAGGCATGCGTCGAAGCGCATTTTACAACACAATAAAGGAAAAGTGTCCAGTAGTTGTAGGTCATATTTGTTCCGTGAAAACCGGGTGGTCCCAACTGGCTTCTTATGCAGGGTTTCACAGAGATACTAAGCCAAAAGAAAGGCATTGTCATTATGAACAAGTTTTACTGTGGGGCCAACCCTAAATCATGAAAAAAATAAGGTCTGTTCCATAACTTGGTATAAATGTCCGAGCATGTCTGATTTACGAGACAGTGGAGCATGTGTCACTGTACTGCAAGGCTGCAGAAGACATAAGGTCTGGATTCCTTGAAGAAACTACACACAAAGTCTCCAATACCACAACACCTGGCGAAATAGGGGTGGAACAAGTTGCACCATCCTTAGGTTGCCTGGAAGAGATCGCTTTTAGCAATAAGGCCATCAGTTGTTACACTAGTTTTTAAAAGTTTTTTGTCCTCTGTATCAAAAATGGTGTGAACAATAAAAAGTTAATCAATCAACAATTCAGCAACTCAAAGCCGTTATTTCCTCTGTTATTTTGAGAAGCCAGGATGGTATGGGTAGGATGGTAGCGGCAAATGCACACCACAAGCAGAAGGCCAATTCAAGTCTTATCACTCTTACTTTGAATTAGAATTATTTATGAGCATGTTTGGGAAAAATATTTAACATATTATTATAATTTTCTGATTTAACACACTTACTTTTGATTATTGAGCGTGTCCTGTAATAAATACAGAGATTCATCATCACTCAGGGATTCTTTTAGATCTTCTAGATATTCAGTACCTGTAAATCAACAATAAACATTTATTGGGCTTCACTATCACTACATAGTATAAAACAAAGTCGCTGTCGCTGTCTGTCCTTCCCTATGTATGCTTAAATCTTTAAAACTACACAACGGATTTTGAAACGGTTTTTTAAAATAGATAGAGTGATTCAAGAGGAAGGTTTATATGTATAACTAGCGACCCGCCTCGGCTTCGCACGTAAATTACACCCGTGCGAAGCCGGGCGGACAGGTCGCTAGTTACATTTTAATTAGTTAAAACTGGCATCAAAGATATTTAATACAATGGATTTTGGATTATTTTACCTGTATCATCTTCTTTCATGGCTACTGCAGGGACATCATTCTTACTGTCCATTATTTTACTGAAATTTGACTTTGATTCAGTTTCACATTGAAAGACACTGAAATTAATTAATATCTAACTAATTGATTAATTTAAAAAAAAAAAAAAACTTTGGTAGCTCAATAAAAAGGATTCATTAACTTTTTTTTACCTTTACAGAATTACACAGTAAAAAAAACAAAACAATGGGCTCAATTCCCTAAATATCAATACAAAAAAATAAAATAAATTAAAATTTTATTAGTTCAGGTTCATAATTAACGGAGAACAGATATCACATAACATTATTGTAACAATGATAGCTCAATAGTTGGCTTGTTCGAATTCCAATCCACAGAGTAAAATTTTCCCAACAATGAACTCAAGCAGTGAAGGAAAACATTGTGAAGAAACTATAACATGCTGGTAGGGCACATTTTAATACACAGCTGGCTAGCCTTAAGTTGAAAATCTATCATCAATAAAAAAACATTTTATTGGATACATTCTTAGTTTGCAAATAAAAGTCCTCAAAGGTAGGCAACACACCACCAATGTCCCGGGTATTGTAGGTGTCCATAGGCGACGGTGACTACTTACCATCAGGTGGCCCGTCGTTTGTTTGTCTATCTACTATTATATATATATTAAAAAAAACTTACAAAATAAATTGATTGCCTGGAAGAGATTGCTTTAAGCGATAAAGCTGCCACTTGTGGCACTAGCTCTTAAGTTTTTTATTTCTGGTGTACAATAAAGAGTTTCGATCTATCTATCTATCTTATTGGCCTAATATTATGCTAGATTGTAATTAAATTAAAGGGACCCTTTACAAGCGCACCTTGGAGCACCGAAAGGAGTCAGTTTTCATTGTCTTCTACGTTCCTTGTTTCCTGGGAACTACAATCAAGGCATCTTCAAAGCTAGAGTGAATAGATTTCTTCTAGATAACCATGTTCCATCCTCGGCCACACTGATGCTTACCATCAGGCGAGTTGGTGGCCAATTGTAGATCTATTATTAAAAAAAATTACAGTACGCAGCTCAGGTCTGAGGCGAGCAAAGCATTAGCTTGTTTGACTTGAGTAGGCCAGCATCAACATGCGAGCTAAGCCACTCACACTGCACTTGCTCCCATGTCGCGACGGGGCTACTATTGTAACCAGTGTTGCCAGACGTCCCGATTTTTTTATCAAAATTAATGTCCCGTACGGGACAGGCTCAGTCACGCTTTTCGGGGTTAACTCGATATTCAGAAGACAAATAAGACTCAACTGTTTAACAATAGGTTAAATCAAATTTAAAATATCATATTTTTATTAAAATACATTTTCTATGGCTATTTTTGCTATCTATTGCCACGTAAACGTAATTTGAACAAAAATAAAAAGATAAATATTTAAAAACTTCAGATTATATACTTTTTTTTACTGTCCCGCTTTCAATGACAGAATCCCACTTTTTTCACTCAAAAAGTTCCAAAATCCCGACTTGGCCAAAAAAAAAACTGGCAACGCTGATTGTAACCCTGTATACATAAACACACAAACTATAAAAAAAAAAAGTTTTACTTACTCATCACTTGTAGTAGAATTTTCATTAATAACAAATTCTCCTTTTAAAACAGATTTCAGTGTGTAGTCAGACTTCACACATTTCATTTTGAATTCGTAATAGTTCATCACTTCTGTTTGGCATGCTGGGCATATATTTGAAGGCAGTCCATCTTCTGGGCCCATCTAGAAATAAATAATATGTTAGAAATTTTTAGGGAGTAGATAGAAATTTCGTTTGAAGGTAGCTTCAAAGGATAGCTATACCCTGGATTATGACACCTATGTTAATTTTTATTCCGAAAAAAACCTTAATAGGTATAACTACAATACGGGCCATGAGCCTAGTGTCCCTTGTTAAAGTCGACATCTTAAATATTTTTTTATTTTTTGGAAATTTCTCACTTTTTAATATTAAGTCATAGTAGTTTGTATTAGAATTAATTTAAGATTACACAGCTTTTAGAAATAAAGATTTACTTTACTTTAACTAGGTACTTTGGATAAATAAAATACGAGTTAGAAGTAGAGAAAACTAACCTGTACTTCGGATATGGCCATGAACATATTAGCTAGAACACATTGTTCCTGAGGTGAGAACATCGGGTACAGCACTGGGTCATTCACAGAAAGACATACCCGACAAATGTTCTGTAAATTGCATTCCTCAGAACTTAAATACTGAAATAAAGGGTAGGGTATTTCGATTTCAATTATGTTATCTTTGCTGTCTTCTGGCTGGATCATTTTCACGTCGTCAGCCTCTAATTTTGGTATTTCCATTGTTTAATCACAATTAAAATTGTTAGAAAAGCACAATGTTTATGGACGTATATTATATTTCGGATAAATAGATAAAATTAGAAACATGATCCCATTTTATTTAGAATCAATTGGAATTAAATAAAGTCACAATAAAGTACATAATATTTTTGTTTTGAAAATTGACAACAATTGACAAATGACATGGAATTTTTTTCTCATTCTTGTCTATCATGTCGTTATCAATGACATGTCACTCGAAGTTTTAGCGCCAACACGAAAAAACATGTCTCATTGTATTTTATTATTTATTTGATAAGGCCGCCACTTGTGGCACTAGCTCGTAAGTGTTTTCTATCGTGTTGTAATTTTTATTTCTGGTGTACACAATAAAGAGTTTCTATCTATCTATCTATCTATTTCCCTAGTCTTATTATGTATTTTCGAGTGTAAATGTGTAATAATGGTGGATTTTTATTTATTATTTCTGAAGTTTTCATGGACGCATTTGAGTGTGCAAAGATATAACGCGGCGAAATGTGTATTTGTGTGTTGTTTCTGAGGCTCCATAGAAAGCCTTTTATATAGCTCCATAGATATATTGATAAAACAATACTTGAGACTGGCAAATGCACAAGAGTGCGACGCCAAAATTCTCACAGGGGAAAGAATTAAAAAAACACTCGCAAATACGGAGACTAGTGTTTTGGCGCCAAAACGATAAACAATCATTTTGATTGCGCGTTAATGTGTAACTATTATTTATTAAGTGTTGTGCGTGAATATTACTTGACTTACTTGACTGTGGGCAAGTGATTTATCGAGCTGAAACATAATTATATTATACTTTCGTTTATAAAACTCCATAGAAGCCTATAATAAAGTTACCACCACTTTACTAAAGTATGACTTGGCTTTTACCGTGACTTTACTTTGCTTGACTCTGAGTTCTTTGACGATATTTATTAAAACATGAAAATATTTCAATAAGTACAACTGGTAAATGCACAAGACGTGAGACGCCAAAATGATCTATCGATAAACGTTGTAGTACCCTCATTTTCGATTACAGTCATCAACGTTAGGTTTAAACCTATTTATATAGTATTGGAAGTAATCATTGCCTACATACAAATATTACCTACCTAGAAATAGAAAATGTATAGAGGACTGGGCTAATTAGGTTACGTACCTACTTATAAGTACTTAGTGCGACACTGCTTGTAATTAGTGTGGCCAAAAGTAGAACTACATAATTATAGCTGTTGACTTATTATTTTCTCTTTTCGTAGTACCTAAAATCATCACAGCAGTGACCTAATCACCATTCAATGCACTGTATATCTTAAAAACCGGTCAAGTGCGAGACGGGCTCGCACACTGAGGGTTCCGTACTACCACAAAATACAATAAAGTTGTCCAAGTAACCGAATTACCAGTTATTATAACGCCTTCCAAAATTGTCGGAGTAATTTGCTACGCAGTTTGCTATAGGCGCTCGAGTACAATAACTTGGTAATGAACAGAAATTTGTCACCGATTCACACTTCGCCATTATTTATTGTCATAATTTGTTGTAGAGTGTGTACTACAATCGTGCCAAGTTTCACGCTTGTACGTAGGTATTATCGTTTTTACATTAAAGCTAATACAAAAATACTTACGTAAAAAAATACGTTTGTTGTAGGAGGACCCCCCTTTCGTTTCTACTTTTTTATTATAACTTTACATATTCAGTGAAAATTTCAACTGTCTATCTATTACGGTTCGAAACAGACGGACGGACAGACAGACAGACAGACAGACATCGTAGGCTTAGTAATAGGGTCCCGTTTTTACGCTTTAGGTACGGAACCCTAAAAACACCAGTAAGTACCCCTTATTACAAGATTGCACAAGACATACAAGTGCACACTACTTGTCCGAACTACCTGCAACCGAAGGGCACGGCTGTGACTAGCGCCGATCAACCGAACGAATGCTACTTTTTTAGTGGCTGTAGTAGTGCGGATCTGCACAAAACATAACCACACTATTAATTAGGCGCTGATTATTTATTTCTCATCATCATCATCATCAGCCAGAAGACCTCCACTTACTTAGAACTCCATACTGATCGACAGCCTAACATCTGCATCCACTGGATGCCCGCGACTTTCACGATGTCCTCGGTCCATATAGTGCGAGGCCTATGTACCTACTTTTGAAAAATGTGCTTCGGTCATTTTACGAAGTTATGTAATATTTGTAAATATTCAGAATTTTTTTTTAAAAATATTTTTTATAATGACTTGAATAAATGGGAAAAGGTGTTTAGTTATACCATTTTTTGTGGTCCTAGTAAAAATTTATATATTCTAAATACTTATAGTTAGATTATAAATATAAAAAAAAAACTGGGAGCGAGAAAGCGGCGTGTCATATTGTGGGCCATAAAATATTAAATATCATTCCTTCTAGGCAAGCGTGCTTTATCGTAGACCTCAAAATCGCTGAGGTGGCGGTCAAACGTAAGCTTTAATATTCAAGGGAAAAGGAAACTTGTAGTTGATGCCTACAATCTACCTGGTAAAACGAATTAGAAAGAGGAAAGGAATACTTTGTTTCCACGGTTTCCAGAATGCTGGCAAGTCATGATGAGCCAGATAAGCTATACCTACACACGTATAGGTAGGTACTCAAGTAATTTAGAATAATATTTTGCTATTGCTCTATTAGAAGTAGGTGGCAGCTAATCACTATTTGAAGACGTATTTTGCCCCCACGATAACCCGAAGGAATAGATAATGGATCGTAGCGGGCGGCGACCGAATCACGAAGCCCGCCGCATACTCGCGCTGCGCCCTCTTGAGGCTGGACCGTCGCCAGCGCGCCCGCAAATCTTCCACTCCTCGACAATATGTTCATTGGCATCACATCCAGCGGAGACAACGTCAATTCCCACTACGATTACCTGATTTGAACGAAACAGAGGTGAGTCTTGTTTTCAAATCTCTTATCGAAGGTCAATCCCGCCGTTAGCCAGCCCAAGTTTATATTAATGAGCTACTTACTCAGCGATAGTAGCCCGGTGCTTCTCAAACCTACTGGATGCTTCTGCCGAAAATGAACACCTACAATCTATTGCCCTTATCGTGTCTACCGACGAACAAAATGAACTCAAAATAGTGACGTGGTCTATTCCAGAAGTTCCATATTAACTTTATTCATAGGTACATCAATTATGACCTCCACCAACAAATTTTTATTAGGAAAAATAATTATTTATAACCTGTCCAACTTTTAAATTTGAATGTGTGGTTTCAGAAATCGTCTTATTGGGTATTTACGTATCTCTTATTCCATAAAAAATGGCGTTGGACTTCATAGCTGGATGCATTGGAGGTAAATATTATACCTTTTATTACCTACTTACTCGATTACAATTATAAACACGAGGCGTGGAAACTGTTATAATGAGGAGTTAAGGATGGTTCTTAATAGTGGTTAATCTATGTCTTCTTTCAGGTTGTGCTGGAATCATAGCTGGACATCCTTTGGACACTTTAAAAGTGCACGTGCAATCGGGTAGAGGAAGTGCGTTGGAATGTACTAAGGCTCTGTTGAAAGGAGGCACGTTGTCGGTGGCGTATCGCGGAGTGGGAGCACCTTTAGGAGGGATAGCTGCAGTGAACGCTATCGTCTTTGGTGCCTACGGAAATACCAGAAGAGCACTACCGAACCCAAACTCGCTGACGACTCATGCGACCGCGGGAGCAGCTGCAGGCATGCTGCAAAGCTTTGCATGCTCACCGGTGGAACTAGTGAAGACCAGACAACAGCTAGCCCGCTCCGGCGATGGCATGCCGGCGGGAGCGTGGTCGGGAGCAAGACACATCCTTCGGACTGGAGGCTACCGAGCGCTGTTCCGCGGCCTAGGCGTTACCATGGCCCGAGACAGTCCCGCGTTCGCAATATACTTCACCTCATACGAATTTTTGACTCGCGGGGACCAGTCAGTCATGAGAGTTTTCATGGGGGGAGGAATAGCCGGTATGCTATCGTGGGTGTTGTTGTACCCTGTAGACGTGGTGAAGTCTCGGTTTCAAGGGGACGCGGTGGGCCGGTACGCAGGCGCGTGGGACTGTTTCAAGCAATCTGTGAAAATTGACGGATGGAGGTGTATGGGGAGAGGACTGGGGGCGGTGACGTTGAGAGCTTTCATCAGTAACGGGGCTTGTTTCACCGCGGTGGCGTGGACGGAGCGAATCTGGCAGCAGATGTTCCTGGAGGTGCCGGCGACGCCGCGCGTGCACGCCGCTGCCACCGAGACCGGCTGCCACGAGAGCCCCGAGCTGCACTACGATATATGATCGGTCATGCGTTAATTGAGATTACGGTGACTAACAAAACAAGAGCCAGAGACAGCAGATACTTTTTATTTCCATATTACTTAATGAATGTTGGTATAATGGAAAATATATGTTTTATTTATATTTGCAATCTGTTGATTTACTTGATGACCCGAGCTGCTGAAAGGTTAACGTTATCGAGTTCGAGGTGATAACGAGTAAAAGAAAACAGCGATTTAATAAGCACCGTATACTTGTCAGAAAGATTTTTGGTATACAATTTTCAAAATATTCCAAAAATACAGTTTTATCCACATTATGAAAATATCACAACATTATAAATATGCCAAAAGCGCTATAATAAATGCAAGTAAATATTTTTAAAAATAAAGTACCGTTACATTATTAATTTAACATTATTAAAATACTGACTATACTTTTAAAGACTTTCATTTCGACGACTTATTGATTAGTTCTAACAAATTATCAGAAGGCTTTGGCGATTAACAAGGTACACGTTTCTGAAAACCTGAAAAGATACAAAAAGTTTAGGAATCGAGATGAAATCAATAAATATGGTTTGATTGCCAGCCTCTCATTAAAACCCTACCAGACGTGTGGATTTGGTTGACGGACCGCCGTCCAACAAACGGGAGAGAAAGAGTGAGAATAACATATTTCTCTCTCTGTCTCTCCCGTTGGACAGACTGTGTATGAGGTCAACCAAGTCCTCACGACTGTTAGCACTTTTAGCGTAAATAACTGCTGTCCCATAGCACAGATTAGAGCAGTAGCTACCCATAGTCTGTGCCATAGTTAGGAATAGTGTCAGTCGCAGAGGTGCTATTCCAATTAGCGACCGCAATTACACTACTATCCAAACGCGAATATAGGTAGGTAGTAGGTACCAACACTGCCAACCTACTTACTGATCCACTCTAATTTCTTGATATTAATGAGTTAGGTATAAGTCTTATCGCTATATCTCAAAAGGTTATAATCAGACAAAGCTTGAAATAGTTTTAATTGAAGGTTTTTAATATGACCTATCATCATGGCAAGTGACAAGTTTCTATGTCTATTAGATTAGAAATGCAGGGATTCTTCCCGTGAACATAGTGCACCTCCCTGCGCCGAAATATCGGGAGCTCATTCCACAACTTGACCACGGTAAATATCCCGTAAATAATCATATTCTACTGAACACGAAGTGGGCACGAAGAATCGACACCGCTTTATGGTTGATATTCTGAGAACCCGTACGAAGCGCTTAGATTCCACATTTATTGTGCGAACTGCTAGTCTGTGGAATTGCTGCGTGTTCCCCGATAGTTACAATCTGGGTGTCTTCAAGTCGAGAGTGAATAGGTTTCTTCTAGGCAAGCGTGCTCCATCGTAGACCGCATCATCGCTTAACATCAGACGAGTTGGCGGCCAAGCGCTAGGCTATTTATAATAATAAAAATAAAATAATTGATTGTTTAAAACAGTGAACAGGGGCCTTACGGACAACTGCTATTGCGGCACCTAATCCACTCAGTTGGAAAATCACGCGAACGTGAACCTTATCGCGCCCAGTTACGGTTTGCGGTCGCGTGATTTTCCAACTGAGCGTATTAGGTTTCGCTATAGCAGTTGCCCGTAAGGCCCCAGGTACTGACTATATTGCGCGCTAGTCCTGCTCCATGGGGTCCTGGACGGGCAGCGGGGGTGGAGGGGGCGGCGGCGGGGGCGGAGGCGCCTCGTTGTTGGCCTGGTTCTCCATCAGCCCAAGCTGCTCCAGCATGTCGTCGTTGTCCTCCATCAGGTGGACCTGCCCCAACTGCTCATTGGTTACTCAAATGTTGACGAGGTGGATAGATTAGAGCTACAGAAGAAATAATAGCACACTCAAATAAAATAATTAAATCATCAATATATTTACCTATCTAACTAAGCAACCCGCCCAGGCTTCGCACGGGTGTAATTTACGTGCGAAGCCGGGGCGGGTCGCATATATAAACCTTCAGTAAAAATATATCTAACTGATAGTGAAAACCGCAACAAATTCCGTGGCGTGGTTTAGGAGGAGTTAGCGGCCATACAGACATACAGATAGACAGACAGACGCGGAAAGCGACTTTAATTTATACTAGAGAGAAGATAAAATAATATTCAAATAATTACAAATTAATTAGATTGATTTAAGCTAAGTATTTTAACTTTTAGCTGTGGGGCCCAAACTAGGCCGAGCCTGTATTTTGGGGTCCCTCGATTTCCCAGAGACACTCAAACAATTCAAAACACTAGAGCCTAACTTCATCGTTATCATCCGTACTACAATATTACGAAGGAGTGCGGGTAAACGCGGTTTAACTGTCCACCGCCGAACCAAAAAACCGACTTCCAATTGAGTAAATCTGCAATTTCGTTTACTTGGAATCCATATTTTTTCCAGTATTTTTTAGAAACCTCTTTTGATGAAACTTCTATGGGACCGATTTGAAAGTACATTCTTTCATATAAAAATATTTTCCAAATCCGTATCCGTGTATAGTAAACATAATTATAAAATACAACCGAACTGAGAACCTCCTCCATTTTTGAAGTCGGCTAAAGATAGTAACTATACACATGCCTTTTTAGAAATCACTGGAAGGTCAACAACTGGCCAAGAGCGTGTCAGGACAGTAGGGTTCCGTAGCCAAAGTCATAATATTATTGTGTTCACTTTCATAGTTCAGGAATTGATAGGAAGTCCATCGATGTGGATTTGCCAGTTTTTGAGCTAGTATACAGTCCGTAGTTTTCATGCGTTGTTTACGTGATAAGGTAATTCGTATAGCATCGTACAAGCGTCGGTCGTACGAGTCCAGTGGGACGAGTCACGCCTTTGAAGGCGTGATAGAATGTTTCCGTTCATAAGAACGTCATCATCATCATTTCAGCCATAGGACGTCCACTGCTGGTCATAGACCTCCCCCATTGGCCGGTTGGAAGCGGCCTGCATCCAGCGTTTCTCTGCGGTCTTTTTTAGGTCGTCTTTCAATCTTGTACGGACGTCTTACGCTGCGCTTACCGGTCCGTGGTCTCCATTCGAGAACCTTTCGCCCCATCGGCCATCTGCTCTGTGTGTTATGTACCCGTTTTCATAACGTAATACATCCGAATTCTGAATGTTTATTGTATAAGTAATTTGTGAAAACAAGAGATAGGATAGGACCACCAAGAAATCGGCTACAATCACCGTTTACCTTTCTAGCTTTTTTGTTTTTAACATCCGACGCAAACAGAGGTGTACGTATCTGTCTGTGGCATCGTAGCTCCTAAATGGTTAAACCAATTTTGATTTACTTTTTTGTTTGTTTGAAATGTGACTTATTCGATAGAGTTCTTAGCTTATAATTCAAGAAAATCTCGTAACTTTAAAGTGATCTGTGAAAGTAGTACTTACCTACCTTTGTTGCAAGCTAAATGAAACCCAATATCCATGAGTTACTAAATATATGCTTTATGCTGCTATGTAAAACAACAGCTGCTAGTTAGTAAAAAAATCGGTAATAAAAATAATTATATCAGTGTATATATTGTAGAATCAGACATAATAAAAAATCTGGCAAATCTTGAATGACTGTCAACGCGTGTCACGGTTAAGGATAAATAAAATACTTACATAAATTCGTTAACCTCCAACCTTGAGTTTATCATTTTGCATTGTCATTTTCTGACGAGATAATACTGACTTTGGATGATGTAAACGAACTTTGTATAATTCACAACGCACATCATTCAACAAAGGTATATCAAACGCAGCAAAAAAAGCCTTAATTATTACACTTACCTAAACTAAAAATCAATATGAAAAAGTTGTCGGTGTGGTAAAGTACCAAGAAAGCTGGCTGATGCATTCCCGCGTTGAATTGCCAAATAAATTCTCTGCGCGATGAATGAGCCAGCTCCCCGGCGTCGACTCATTGTGGCGAAATTTGTCAAAAGAACTTTTTGGTACCTACATGGACCCCATGGACCAAAAGTTTCGATGCCTAACAACATTCTTATAACATACTAGCTGACCCGACAGACGGTGTCCAGTCTTAGCTATGAAGGTCCAAAAATAAAAATGCTGTCTGGTGAATTCACATACATCAAAAGCAGGAACTATAAAACGCGCGAAGATAAAATCGTCGTTAAATTATCTAAAATTTTTAATTTTCTGCGCAATTTTCTTCATTTCTCTCTAAGAACCTATAAGCTATTAGAAAACTTAAAAAAAAATGAATGAAATCGGTATAGCAGATATCCATAGGCAACGGTGATCGCTTACCATCAGGCGGCCCGTTAGCTCGTTTGCCACTTATATGGCATAAAAAAACCCTGCAAATTGTAGCCTCTTCAAACCTCTTCGACAACTCACACATCAAAATCGCTCAAGCCGCAAATAATCATGAGGTAATATAACAAACATTAAAAATACAAATACATCATCCCTACATAGAAAAAATAAAGTTGCTTTCCGCGTCTGTCTGTATGTCTGTATGGCCGCTAACTCCTCCTAAACTACGTAACGGATTTTAATGCGGTTTTCACCATCAGTTAGATAATTTTTCACGGAAGGTTTATATACATAACTAGCGACCCGCCCCGGCTTTGCACGTAAATTACACCCGTGCGAAGCCGGGCGGGCGGATCGCTGGTAGTATATATACGCCCAATAAACATAACCCACCTTGACAGCGGCGGCGCTGGGCTCGCCCGATCCGACTGCTCCTAGCAATAGGAAATATTCAGTTTTTGGTACAGCCGTCGGTTACCAGAGGCACACACACACAGCGATCCCGCCGGCGGGATCGTAGACCCTCAGGATCTGTTAGAAGATCGGTTAGATTCTCTCCAAATAATCATTCAGTTCAACAAACCGCTAGGGCTCCAGGGCACACCCCTTCTGGGGTGCCTGGGCAAGTCTGATTTCCACTCCCGGCAATGGCCCAAGCCGAGGTTCGTACCTTCGAGGTGCCCTTGTGCTAGTCGCCCAAAAACTTAAACCATCAAGTTATCGCTAACTAGTCCGGTCCATCTGTAGAGGCCAAAAGGCCAACATTACAAGTCAATATAAAAAAAAATAACCCACCTTGTTGGAAATTCGGGCTTAAACGGATTGAATTGAGAACCTCCCTCTTTTTTTGAAGTTGGCTAATGACAAAGGGCGTTGGATTGGGAGTGTGAAGTTTTTTTATTTTAATAAAACGAGCGGCAAACAAGTGTGCGTTCCGCCTGATGTTACGCAGAAACCGCGGCCTATGGACACCTGCAACACTTAACTAGCGGTGTTCACGGTGCTTTGCCAGCCCGGGGAGGTAGTTGTAGACACCCTTTTTGAAACTCTTCATGTTGAAGCTCGGCGGGAAGACTATTGGGGGAAGGATATTCCACGTCTTGCAGGTCCGCGGAATAAAGGAGCGCAAGAATCGGACGGTGTGAGATTTCGCAGCATTGGGGGTAAGCTTCTTGACGGTGTTGGAATATGCGGTAATGGAAGTCTGACGCATGAATAAGACCAAAAAGAGCAGAAAGGTCTTCAGAGCATTCCCTGAAAAACAAGTGATTAAAGATGCAGAGGGAACCCACATCTAAAACGGAGCGAACTAAGTTCGGAGGCTAAGTGGATCCAGAGTGAGCTTGGAATCGTCAACAATTCTAGTGGCTCGCCTCTGTAGGGAATCAAGACGCTGGAGCTGGTATTCCGCTACACCATTCCAGAGGTGGGTGCAATACTACATGTGAGGCCGCACTTGTGCTTTATAAAGAAGAAGCCGCTGTCCCAGCGTGAAATCAAGCCCCGGCGTCAAGTTGGTGGATATCTAAAAAAACAACCCATACGAGGTGGTCAACCGCCTATCCATCTTTGCAAAACAATTGACATTGTTGAAAGAAAAATTATCTTAATCATATTCATAATAATAATATTTATACATTTTTGTATTAAATGTGCGTAAGAAATCAAATTTTTATCCTTCTATGGAGACATAAATATATATACTCTACTACGCAACAGAGCTACTTGCATCATTTTCAGCAATAATTTCAGGATTAACTTTCCGATTTCGAACGAAATGATAATTACATATCTTACAATTCAGTCGTAACGGCTCCTGCTTATTAAATTTGTAAACAAGCTTTTTATTTTTAAATTAAGTTTTTATTTAATTTTCAAAAATCTTTCAGAGCCTGGTTAATGCGACGCGTGACCAAAATGCTGGCGTGTTTCTGGCTCAACGCATAAGCATTGCAATTCAACGTGGTAATGCCGCCAGCATGCTGGGTACACTGCCAACTGGTAGTGGGCTTGAGCATTTGGATTGTCTTTAGACCTTCAATGGTCTATGGGCAGATTGGGCAGTCTAACTGTATTTGTAGTTTTAGTTTGTATTTTGTTAATAAAGGCATTTGATCATAAAAAAAAAGATATTTTTTTTCGCGGCCATTTTGAAAATATTACAATATTGGATATTGCATAAATTCATAAATTGTATTGTCATCAGAATTCAGAACTAAAAGTGTATACAAAATTTCAGCAAAATCGGTTAGGAGGAACTGGTTGTTACTGGCAATGAATGGTTTAATTCAGCTTGCAAGATGACCTAACAAACATTACAAGTATAATAAAAGATTGTAAAAACGTTAACATTGTTGTAGTCTGCATACCACTGCTCAAGTGGCAAGGCATGGACTTTTCAGCTTGCGAGGTATAGGTAGGTAGCTATTTACATAGGTGCTGAGTCGTCTCCGTGAATCTTCTGTCGCTACCCCTGCATGAGGCGGTCGCTGTGCTGTGACTGTACTTACATACAGACGTCCACCGTTGCAGCATGAGGTAAGGCATATCCGCTCGCAGTGGTAAACAATAACTTACATCAGGTAGCGCGGTGCGGTGCTGTCCGTGCCGAGCAGTCTCCGAGAGTAGGATCTTCTGTCGCTTCTCTTGCATGAGGCGCTCGCTGTGCAGTGGTAAACAATAACTTACATCAGGTAGCGCGGTGCGGTGCTGTCCGTGCCGAGCAGTCTCCGAGAGTAGGATCTTCTGTCGTTTCTCTTCCATGAGGCGCTCGCTGTGCAGTGGTAAACAATAACTTACATCAGGTAACGCGGTGCGGTGCTGTGTGCTGTCCGTGCCGAGCAGTCTCCGAAAGTAGAATCTTCTGTCGCTTCTCTTCCATGAAGTGCTCGCTGTGCAGTGGTAAACAATAACTTACATCAGGTAGCGCGGTGCGGTGCTGTCCGTGCCGAGCAGTTTCCGAAAGTAGGATCTTCTGTCGCTTCTCTTCCATGAGGTGCTCGCTGTGCAGTGGTAAACAATAACTTATATCAGATAGCGCGGTGCGGTGCTGTCCGTGCCGAGCAGTCTCCGAGAGTAGGATCTTCTGTCGCTTCTCCTGCATGAGGCGCTCGCTGTGCAATGGTAAACAATAACTTACATCAGGTAGTGCGGTGCGGTGCTGTCCGTGCCAACCAGTCTCCGAGAGTAGGATCTTCTGTCGTTTCTGTTCCATGAGGCGCTCGCTGTGCAGTGGTAAACGATAACTTACATGAGGTAGCGCGGTGCGGTGTTGTCCGTGCCAACCAGTCTCCGAGAGTAGGATCTTCTGTTTCTCTTCCACGAGGCGCTCGCTGTGCAATGGTAAACAATAACTTACATCAGGTAGCGCGGTGCGGTGCTGTCCGTGCCGAGCAGTCTCCGAGAGTAGGATCTTCTGTCGTTTCTCTTCCATGAGGCGCTCGCTGTGCAATGGTAAACAATAACTTACATCAGGTAGCGCGGTGCGGTGCTGTCCGTGCCGAGCAGTCTCCGAGATTAGGATCTTCTGTCGCTTCTCTTCCATGAGGCGCTCGCTGTGCAGTGGTAAACAATAACTTACATCAGGTAGCGCGGTGCGGTGCTGTCCGTGCCGAGCAGTCTCCGAGAGTAGGATCTTCTGTCGCTTCTCTTCCATGAGGCGCTCGCGGTGTTTGTGGATGTAGTCATACACGTTGGGCAGGCCCATGATTACGCAGGCTGACAGCGCGGATCGGTAGATATTCATGTCTGTCGCCTCGTACCTTGCGGGCAGGAATAGTAAGGAAATTTTCAGTCATTGTAATGTCGCCATATAGGTAATAATAATCTTTACGCAAAAAAAATTGTGAGGGTGAAATACAATTAACTGGATTCATCCCCTAATCTTCTACCCTTAGAGGTAGAATATTTCCGTTAAATTTTAACGGAACCACTACTCAATTTTTTTTTAATAATTAAATTAGTTCTCAAACGGCGAAGATAGCGTGTAACATACCTACACAAAACCTGTTTAACCATTGTTTAACTAACTAATTGAGAACCTCCTTTAAGGGTCTTTTGAAGTCATTTGAACAAAAATTTATGAGGGTATCTACGTGAAAATTGTGGGATAAAATTATTCTATTGATAATTTACGAATTTTAGCTGCTTTAGTAAAGCAGCTAAAATTCGTAAATTATCGTTGTCATTATGAAAAATATGAATGCCTAACCCCGTATTGTTTTTGCTGATGACGTCATAATTTCATGAATGCCTAGACCGGCATTGTTGTTTGCTGATGACGTCATAATTTCATGAATGCCCAGACATGCATTGTTATTTGCTGACGACGTAAACATTTTATCCACCCCTAAGGCAAAAGTAAGTGAGGTTTGACATCTTAAAGTTACTCGTTGTATACCTACTTACGAAAGTGAAGCTCGACAATATTAAATAATAGATATTCGTTGATGATGATAATAAATGAGTAAAATGGAGATATAACTAAAAAACTTATAATAAGTGCACCCCGCGGTTTCACCTGCGTAACAGTTCCTCAGGAACCGTACATTTATTCGAGATAAAAAGTCCTATGTCATTCCGGCTCTTATATCTGTGCAAAAAAACAACGTCGGATTCTTTATTAACCAATATAACATCATCATCATCAGCCCTGAGTGACCTACTGCTGGGTATAGGCCTCACTTTGTTTATGCCACTCTCCCCGGTCTCTCACTATCCGAAACACTGAGATACGACGTCGAACCAAAGCTGCAGACGTCGTAAAAAGGGTGAAGGAACTTAAGTGGAACTGGGCAGGACACATGGCCAGACGTAATGATGGGAGGTGGAGTACAACAGTAACCGCGTGGTGGCCGAGACTAGGTTGGTGGAACCCGGGCCGACCGAGGATGAGGTGGATTGACCACATCAAAAGTACTGTCGGGTACGAGTGGATGCGAATATAACATGTTCGTCATAAATATGAGGCAAGGCAGTTTACACGAGTTCTTATTTCTAGTGTTATTACTGTAAGAAAGTATAACAATTTTGTCTTATAAATTACAATTACAATCCGATGACTTTCGAATAAAAGATGCAATAATGACAAACAAACTAAGAAACCGACCTTCACATTTATTATAATTATTATGGTCAGGAAAGTAGGAATAGGAAAGCATTGATAGGGATGCAAGACCTCAGAAGTGGGATACCTGACTAGCATTTGTTATCTAGTAAAGATGGAGAATATCAAGTCAGGTAAACATTTTCGAGCATTGTGAATGTGAGAGACTTGCTTATCTCAGTAGGTACATAATTATATGTGAACTGCGCCAAAAAGTCAGTCGAACCTCTGGACCAATCGTATCACAATAGATAAGAATATTCCCAGACTATTATTAACTGAAGCACGTAAACCAGTTCAATCTGGTTTCTTAGATTCGGTTAGGGACAGTGTATAACTTTAGAATTAAGTTGTCAATTTATTTTTATTATTTTAACCTATATTTATTGGTCTTAGTCTTACAACTTAGGTTCTAGATAAGGTTATCTAGAACTTAAGTTGTACATCAGATTCTAGCCAGATTATATTTTTAAAGAATTATCTAAACGTCTGGTCGAAGCATCCCGTGACCTAAATACTGGCCGGTACCTTGTACAATGGGTCAGTACTACAATCCAACGCGGCAACGTGGCCAGCATTTTGGGAACGATACCTACGGGTTTATATCTCGCGGCAGTATCTCTATCTCCTCTATATCTACCTAGTCTTCTATACTAATATTATAAAGAGGAAAGATTTGATTGTTTGTTTGTTTGCATTGAATAGGCTCCGAAACTACTGAACCGATTTGAAAAATTCTTTCACTGAAGGGAAGGTACACTATCCCCGGGTGACATAGGCTATAATCTATACCCGTGCGAAGCAGGGGCGGACCGCTAGTATAAAATAAAGTCGCTTTCGGCGTGTGTCTGTCAGTATATCCGCTATAACTCCTCCTAAACCGCGCAACGGGGTTTTGATGCGGTTTTTACCATCAGTTAATTTTTCACGGAAGATTTATAATTATACATAATAAAACTTACACCTGTGCGAAGCGCGCTATTAAATATTTATTTTAATTTAGGTTAAGTTTGATAAGATTCATACCTTGTATAATTTCTTTTTTGTAATAATTAACAGCTATTATTACAGTAATGGTAGGTTCCCCTTTTGGACAATCCCTTTTATGTATCCGACATGATATACCTATTTATGAAAACCCATTGATTGATTTTGAAATCCTATATAATGTATCAGTATTTTGTTATGCCCGAGTTAAATAGACTAAGAATGAGATAGATTGGTCAGTTATTTTCATTTCGCAATTTACGATAACTAAGCACAATAACAGACCTTTGCCTAGCAATAAAAAACTTACTGATAAAACATAATCTGTAGAGGTGGCGAAATAAGGGAACTAACTTCTTCGACAGGAGGTCAGGTTAGTTCAGAATATGTTCAGAATATGGTGGTTCCCTTACTTTACACTTAACTCAACTACTGTAACATACCTCGACTCAAGTGTCAACAATAAAATTATTAGTTCTGTAATAGTTACAATAATTATCAATTTATAAAACAGACTTCAAAATTAATAAATACGCAATTTCGTTTACCTACTTGGACTACATATTTTTTCTAAACTACTGAACGATTTTGATAAACATTCTATGGGACTAATATGAAAATATATTCTTAAAAATAATTTATTTATTTGCATATATAACAGTTTAGTGCCGCCCAAAGTTTAGAACAAAACCCTGCGATGAAACCCTGAGATGATGTTAATAGGTATCTTTTGCCCTTCAATCCGAGACCCATTAAAGTTTTCACACTACTGCTTGATGGTTGAATAACTGACGTTGGTGTGGTACTTCTCCAGATGAACTCTAAAACAGAGCTCACTACAAAAAAAATACGCAATAATATAAAATTATAGTTTATTTGCGGTCCGCCCCGGCTCCGCACGGCACAGGTATTGGTATATAGCCTATATTAATCAGTGATAATGTAGCATTCAAATATTTCAAATGATGAAAGAATTTTTAAAATCGGTCCATTACTTTTTGAGCCAATTCGTTACAAACATACTTGCATACAAATCTTTCCTCTTTATAATATTCTATAGATATAGATTGTCCAGATTTGCATCCATAACTTTTTTAATACAAATTATATTAATTAACTAGCTGCACCCCGTAGTTTTACCCACGTGGATGATTTCTTATATCATCAGCTATCTGCCTGTGAATTTCCCGCCAAAATCAGTCCAGCCATTTTGAAGTCCATAGGGAACATTTATATGTTCCCCATAGCATATATATATATACATATATATTTTATAAATAATAGGTTTGCGTTTGACCACCATCACGCCTGATGTTAAGCGATGATGCGGTCTACGTTGGAGCACGCTTGCCTAGAAGGAACCGATTCACTCGTGATTTGAAGACACCCAGATTGAAACCATCGGGGAACACCCATTCAGGCAGCGAACTCCACAGACTAGCAGTTTGCATAATAAATGTGGAATCAAAGCGCTTCGTACGGGTTTTCGAAATATCAACCATAAAGCGGTGACGATTTTTTGTGCCCGCTCTGGTAGTCCGATAGAAAAATGGGCAGGAGGGAATTAGATCGTGCAGATCCGATGCACACTCTCCGAAATGTATCCGATAAAAAACCGATAGACTAGTAACTTTACGTCGATGCTCAAGACTTAGCCTCTATATATCTCGATAGCTGAATATTATCTATCTATCTTGTCTACCCTTTTTTGGAACAAAAGTCAGGATATGACATCTGAACTATCTACGTACCAGGTTCTAGAAGTACCCGCGCCTTACCACTTACCACTCATTAGTCCTCTCATCGTAGCACTCGACGTGGTAGATGGTTGTGACGCCGTTGAAGCCGCCGATCGCAAAGATCATATCGTCGATCACCTCGATGGCAAAATTGCTGCGAGGGTTGTACATGTCTGGGACGGGGGACCACGTGTTGGTCGCCGGGTCGTACACCTCACCGCTGCACATCCTAGAGATGCCGTTGAAACCGCCTATCACGTATATCTATAACCAAAGAGTATGAGGTAAAAACTTAATGCATATATTTTTAATCGGTCATTCAGCTGCGAATTGGGTCGACGATATTGCCGCCATTATTGCGCGTCAAAACTGGACCAGAATATCACATGACCGAAGCCAGAAGGCATACTAAAAAGAGGTCTAGTGAAATACATAAGAAAGATTATGGATGATGTTGTCACTAAAAGTTAAAAAATTTGGCTACTTGTAGGTAGGTACATATCGATAATAATATGTATATTACGAACGATTATGCTCTACCTACTAAATAAGAAGTGATTTGATGACCTCTGATTACGTCTATACATTATTTTATCTAAATATATTTGCATGCTGCAGCCCGATGGTTCCGCAATTGCATAATAAACGTACACAATTTTCAAAATCACGTGCACAATTGCACATATTTGTTGATAGTAATAAATAATGTTAATGTTTGTATCCATCACAAAGTAACGCTCGTCGATACCATCAGTTAGAACAGCTTATTTGTCTAACATAAAGATGTTATAACTATATTATATAAAATGTTACGCCACACCAAGCTTGAAACGCATCTCCTTGAGAGTTTCAGTTTAAAATTTATCATCGGCTTTGAACAAGCCACTGCTAGGACACCCTTTGGTTCTTACATTTTCCCTCGCCTTGATATCGCATCCATCTATATCCTATTGTTTTTTAAAGTCCTCAGACCATGCTGGTTATCCACTCGATTATTGATTATTGCCATGCCACTTGTTATTATCATGTCTGGCTTATCCCGCCTGGCTTATTTTGAGTTTCCTTTTTACACTGTTTATTACGTTGAATTCAATTTAAAAAGCCTTGAACTTAATACTGTTATTCCATTATCAAAAGAATAAGAAGCAATATACCTAAATACCTTGTTGTGGTAAGCGATGCAGGAGACGCCGGAGCGGCGCGAGCGCATCGCAGCGAGAGTTGTCCACTGGTTCACGTCCGGGTCGTACACCTCTACGCTGTTCATGCACTCCTGCCCGTTGAATCCACCCGTTATGTAGATCTTATCTGGGGAAATCACTCTCTTAAGCCATCCACCGACCAAACACATGTTAGCAACAACCGATGTACAGTAACAGTAGTAGTTCATAATAGTTCCTTGTATTATAAAACACGCGGATCCACGTCCAAGCTGAGTTACCGCTGTTGCTTCTTTAGACCCTAAGCAGTCTAAAATTTGCCGTGACATGATTAACACCCAAAGAAGCAATTCTAAATAGCAAAAATTCTGTCAAATGCTCGCCTGTATCCTGATACAGGCTAGCTGTACATATTAAAACCTGATGCTGAGCCCCTTACGGTTTGCTCCTGCAGCATCACTTGGGAGCCAGTTCACAAGAAGCTAGACGATCTTCGATCATATCGTCACAACATCAAAAAAGTGAGCAGAGGTCAAATGGATATCCTTACTTTAACAAAACAAAATTGACATTAGGTTCAAATCAAGTTGGGTGACAATCGAGATGATCCATTAGTTTTGGCTGCGAACACTTCATCTTATTTTATAATGTCATTCAACTAATCACCAAGCACCGGTAGATATTTTGTTCTTTCAAAGATAGTTTCCCCAAACTGAATAGGAAGCTCGTGCAAGTTTTCAAGAAATTCATAATTATTTAAAACTCACTGTCTAGAGTAGCAGCACTAGCATCGGATCTCTGTGCGTTCATAGGAGCAACGAGGGACCACTGGTTGGTGCGGTGGTTGAATCTCTCCGCCGTATTCTGGCGGTGATGGCCGTCGTATCCTCCCATTGCGTATATCGTCTCACCGAGCACGGCTACCGACACGTAACAACGTCTTGCATTCATTGGTGCCACCTACAACGTCAATGCAAGCTGAATTATATGTAGGAAACTTAATTTAAATAAAAATTTATGAAATAACACCTTCGCTTCTATGCTATGTACCTCGCGCCAGCATTTGGTCACGGCGTCAAAGCATCGGCACGAGTTGAAGTAGTCCATGCCGTCAAAACCACCAATAACATAGATGCAATACCCCAGTACAGCTGTTCCGTGATATGCTCGAGGTCCGGCTGGATCCACTTCTTCTACCTGGTGAAAGACTGACTTAGAAAATTGCCTCAAGTATTTATAATCCACAATGGAGAAAAACATACTTTAATCCATCGATCAGCTCTTGTGTCGTAAGTTTCAATAAAAGCAGTCGGCGATCCACCACTCCAACCTCCGATAGCAAACAAAACCTGTAAATAATCTGCATGAGATATTTCCAAGTATGCCACTTTAAGGATAATACTAGTAATGAAGTTACCTCATGAGGAACTCTAGGTCTAGCGATTTCAGGTGTAGCCACTTCTCCGTCTCTTTGGGCAATCATTTCCAGATCGTAGAGAAACTTCAGGGTTTCGATTATAATTGGACGCGAACCCTCATTGCCGGTGACGTACGGATGGTCCTTGACGTTTTCTAAGAAGAACTAAATAAGTTTTTATGGTTAAAAATATATTTAAATATCAAAATTTGTTTGGTTACTGGAGTTTTTACCTGTGTATCTAACAGACCAAGGCGAATGCTCCCCATCAGCTTGACGGTATGCTGCCAGCGGCCATCTGGATCGTAATTAACCCAACGCAACACAGCTTCCCAGACAGCTTCTTCACTTTTCACATTGAGCTCGTCCTCCAAAATGATAGAATTCAGCTCATCAAGTGGCAAGTGAAGAAACTCATCACTTTGCGTAGCCACCGTTACAAAATAACGCAACAGATATCTTCGTGCGTCTGCTTCTAGCTTGTAGCAAAATACACGCCTGGAAGTTATTTCAAGGCTATCAACCTCGGTTGTCTTTAGTCGACGATTTTATTTAAATGAGAAGAATGTAGATACCTTGCGAACATCATGATACCGAGGCAGTTCTTAGGACTGAGCGCGACACGGAGGTGGTCGCAGCAGAGTTGCAGAACACCGAGGAACGCGAGGTAGTCGGCGGTCATCAGCAGTTCGTGGACGTTGGTATCGGTTACATCGATGCGGCGAAGGTACGCGTACTCTATCAGAAGCAGTAGAATTTCCGAACGCACTCCCGATATCAAGACATCGCTTTGTTCTCGCGAGTGTAATGTTGTTGTAAATAATGCCCTGTAAAAAAAACGAATGACATCAAAACTATTTTCCCCATGAAATTCCAAAATCTACTTGTTAAAAGATATTAGCAATGGATTCAAACTCACGGAACGGATAGCGTCACAACAATCAAGTTCATTCAAGCCAAACCCGTCCTTTGTGTCATCGCGTCGGTTGAAAACTTGATACTACAGATGAGGATATGTACGTACAGGAAGTATGGACTGCAGGCTGAGAGGATGGCGCGGTGCACGGGGAAGGCGGCGCCATCGTCTGCGCGCACGATGGCATCGCAGAGCAGCCGGCACTCGCGCAGCCGGTGCAGCGCCTGCATCGCCGCCACCGACATGCACCGTCCCGTCTCGCGACCCGCCGTCTGCGCAACAACATCTACGGGTTACAGACTTTCGCTGCAAAGACTTTCACTCTTTTGATTCTGAAGCTCTATGAAGCCTCTATATAACAATATGACAACAGCTCTATATAACAAGTATATCAACAGCTTTTATCCCCATTATCATTAATCGCCACTTACAATTTTGATTTATGAGACTCCGGCTATGTTAATACCGACCGTTAATTTTAGATTTGGGTGTCCTAAACTGAAAGTATAGGGATTTTGATTCCTATACGACCTTATTTGCCCAGAGCACGACGTGATTTGCTACGACGTTTCTATGTAAACAATTGAGTTTTCACCGCAGTCTCGAATTTCCAGGTGTCGTATGCTTCCCCACAGCTGAGCTGGTGGTACTTACAGTGTTATTCGGGTCGTTTTCCATTTCAGCGCAGCTCTAACGTAAATTCATTATTACAAAATGGTCACGCATTAAAAAAACCTTTATTTTCGTAACGAACGTGCCGCGACACAATCGAGATTTAGCTCAATAAATTTATAGAAAAATAATCGTAAAAAATTACTCAAAATAGCAAAATCAAGTCATTTGATGAAACATTTTAGGTTAGCAAAAAAATGATATAAGAATGACAATCATGTCACACCTTTTTTTTCCAGATGACATTACTGGATAGCAATATTTTCATTTTGAGGTGGTTGCCTTGCTGAAATTGAAATGTTATTTACTTTTTTCTTGACAATTCAATGATTTCTTCGGTAATTTGGAAAAGGTTTTAATAGTTTACTTACCTACCTAGGTTTGAAGGTTGTTTTTGGAAATAAAACTTAAACGATTTTCTTATGTTTTTATTAAAACTAAACTTAAATAATAAATTACCTACTTAGATTAGAAGTTTACTTCAAACAATTTATTATACAAAAACAGCTAATATAAATACAGACATACTTATTCGCGTCTCACACTTAGCTATAACCATTTATCTAAATGTACACAACAAGTTCACAAACCAACAGGTATTCTGCTAAAAATTCTGATATCAATCCTAAGTACTCATAACTCGACTAATCTCTAATTCAGACTTATTGTTCAGAAGATTCAGTTGAGAGGGTTGGATGTCTCCCGGGCGGTGATACCGTCGGCCCTGAGCCTCGACAGGAGAGACTTGTACACCACCGGTGCGAAAGGCAGCACCACTCCACGCTCTTGGATTTCACCTGGAATTGTAATAAATAATATCAAAATCATTTTAATTATGTAGTATGCTTTTTCATCTTGACATCTCCAGCCTTTCTCAGCACATCATGTGAATGTGTGAAGAACATTGATCTAGAACCAAAATTTCGTTGGTAGGTATAGAAACAGAAGAAAATCGGCCGAGATATTGCTGAAATGACGTCGTAAAATATTGTCTACATAAATGCCACGCAAATTTTAAATTACCAACTGACTGATTATATATGAATATAGGATATCATCATTGGTATGGGGTTATTACATTGTCCAAAACCACTTGAAATGCTCTACCAGCAATAATTTGCCACTCTTTTTTTTGTCACTTTTGTTAGCTGTTCGAAACGAAGGATTGATTTATTCCCCAGAGATACACTTTTCCCGTAGAGACACTTTATTCGCCCTTCGTGACTACTGTATTCATAAAGTTCTCAAAGGTTGGCGACGCTTTGTTAATGCCCCAAATATTGTAGGTGTCTATAGGATGCGGTGACCATCATCAGGTGTCCCATACCTTTTTTGCCACTTATTCTATAAAAAAGTACCTAGAAGAAGAATATACAAGCGTTAAGAATCGTACCATCAAGAACCATCTTGGCAGCGATGGCGGTGGGCAGGCCCACTGTCTTGGCCATGGCGGTGTGCGATGCGGGGTCGCCGCGGATCGCCATTGTGACTTCACGTCGCTCCTTCTTGCCGTCGCTCCATGTTACGCCCAGTTCGTGACGGAGCACCACGAAGTCCGTCTCGTCTTCGTCTGCAAACATGTTGATGAGGTATTGGAAACTAATCAAAATTTTCTTTTAATTGGGTGGAAACTTAATCCAATAAGAATCGAAATCAAATGAATGCTGAATCGAAATTAAGTAAATCTAAACTAAATCAAAACTGAATGGCAACCGAATCAAAACTGCATCAACATTGAAACGCATTCTAATTAAGTTAATACTTATGATGTTAATCAGTGCGATTATTTATAACTAGCGGTCCGCCCCGGCTCCGCACGGGTATAGTTATATAGCCTATTAAAATAGCCTATATTAATCAGTGATAACGTAGCATTCAAATAGTGAAAGAATTTTTTAAATCGGTCCAGTCTATAGACAAATCTTACCTCTTTATAATATTAGTATAGATTGAAAACTTTTTAGTATGAATATCATATTTTTCTACGGCCGCATTTTTGTTCGTATTTATCAATTTATCATACCTAATTGTAGTCTCTTGGTTAGATAATGACTGATGGTATCTAACGGAGTCCCGCACTTGACGATCTCGTCTTCGCTCAGAACGCCAAGAGATTCAAGAGCCTGCGCTCCAGGTGCCCCGATGCGTTCCGCTAACCGTGTTCTGAGGTTCTCGTAGAATATTGACGAATCCATGAGTCCAAGAAGTTCGCAGGCAAATTGGCGCTGTAAAGGAAAATATGGTATTGTAAGCTATCGAAAAACATTGGAAAGCCTGTACTAAATTTGGAAAGATCATGCTGTATTCTGTAAGCTTCAGTGGCTACGCAGACGGTCAATTTCTGTGACAGAACGCCAAAGAAAAATATTAATCCGGTTCAGATAATCAAGAAAATTACATGCAAATTGTAAGATGTTTAAATACCTACCCAAGTAATGGTAGGTCCATCGGGGTGCAGAGACGGGTGTTGACTGGGGTCCACTAATCCGAACAGTTGCATCGCCTTCATTGTCTCTGAGAAACCTGTGCCAAAATCATAGATTTAGTAAGAAAAAATTCAAGGTCAGTGGCCAAAATAGACAACGTTTTTGACACTGATAAGTACTTCTTATAAGCACTGATATGTAGTGTAATGCCAGCTGTAAAAAAAATCGATGAGGTAAGTCGAGAGCGAAAGTCTAAAACTCTTTTTTTGGCTCGTTCGCTTGCGATTTGCTTCAAACATTTTCGGTTGCGTATCAGCATTTTGCGAAGGTTGGTTTTTTCGGAGTGTCTGGGCGTGGCGAGAGTGTTCAGCAGGGTTTTATTTTTCGGTTATAAATCAATATTATTTTCCAAGTTTTAAAGAAACGGAGTAGGTAACTATCGTTTTATTACCTTTGTATCGAATAGTGCCTCTGAGTATGGTATGCGCGTCTTCGATCCCATAAAGCTTGGCGTACATAGTACTGTCTCTGTTTGGGAAACCTTCAAAAGCGAACCCGGGGAGGAAGTCTAGATCTCTAGCTACGGACATCAGTTCACCTCCACTCAGCACTTCTACGATCTGGAAATATTGGTCAAAATAGGTAAGTATATTAGTTATACTATAGGTATTATGCATGGTTTAGATCTCAGATTCAAACAAGGAACTCGTCCAGTTTAAATGAGTCTGGGTGACTTTAGTCGAACTCGCTGTGCAGACGACCTTGCCGCCTTTTTTTGCATGTGGACTATTAGTTAGTTCATTATTGTCACTTCAAGTTTCCGTGTTTGTGAAAAAATAGTAATAGTGAGCCGTAGTGAGTAAAAAAATAGTGAACCGTACTTTTATCGTTTTTGCAGTTTAGCGGTATAGTGAATTTTTTTAATGAAAAATGGAGACATTTGGACGCGAACGATAACTATACGAAGGCATATCTCCCTTGTTTGTCTGATCTGAGGTTTGGGTTGTGGTCAGTTGTGATTGTGCTTCGTTCAGATGATATCAAAATGTACTATGTATAATTCATTACTTGAAGAAAATCAGAACATTTCAAAAGCTTATACACGACTTGCAAATAGGACAGTTTCTTAATTTCTTAACGCCTGAACTTAGATTGGAATGTGTCTGTGCTAGGTACTTATTGAACCTTGTGATTCCGTTCAAAGTGACAAAAGTCAATACACGTGCTTCAATTTCAAATTCACAAGCTTGTTGCATTTACCTGTCCTTTACTTAGATATTTGGCTGCTGATATCGTGTTTAGTAATACTCCTCTAGGGTTCCATGAGAATTTGTATCGCAATGCATTGTCACTGAATTCTGGCGCTGGCAAACCTGGAATTACGAGATAAGATTTATTCTTTAGGACTTTATTCTCAAAATGTTAGCCATGTCCTTCAGGATCAGAGTACTTACCTCCACAATATGAAACGAAAGAATCGATTCTGCCTCCGTGGCTCTGAATGTCGTGGATGCATTCTAACGCAAGGAGATGGTCAATGCCTGGATCCAGTCCAACTTCATTCAGGAACGTTATTCCGGCATCTTTAGCCCTGAAAAATAAATAGATTCGTGCAGTATGATACCTGCTGTTACTTTTCTGATCCTCACCAAAAGTGAGTGAATACATTTCCAGAGCCGAGCTGGCTTCTAAACATATTTCAGTTTTACAAACTTACTCTTGATGCAGCGCTTGCACTTCAGGTCTCACGTACGAGGCTGTCACCATATGGACGCGAGCATTCAAACACGCCTTAGCAACTGATCCGTGAAGATCGTAAGGCAGCAGTGAGACCACCAGCCTGGCTCTTGAAGCCAGAGATTGTAAAGCAGTCTCGTCATTCGCGTCAAAGTATTCAGAGTTAACTCCGTAGCGCTCTGCGAGGGCATCGGCTTCCTCTTTCACTGCTGATGCTGGAATGGTACAAATATGGCAATGTTTATGTTGTAATTTTACTGAAAAATTTACAAAACATACCTACGCCTTAAAAATTAAATAATAATTCGGCAATAGCTCATAAATTTAACAGCTGTACAGATTTTCATTGAATACAGCAAGGACCGTCCTGATTACACTAGCTTTCATTAATTATAAAACCGCTTCTGAATTGAATCCATCTGCTTAGGAGCTATATAATATTAGCAACATCCCAATTAGGTACATACGTACATACTATACCCTATGCATCAAACGTCAAATATTTTTCGACGACACTTGGAGATTTATAAATTCTTACCAATAGTAACAGCAATATTCTTGTCCCTAGCGAGGTATTCGACCACTGGAGCGGCAACCAACCCACTTCCTAGGATGACGACTGGCGCTTGTTGGGCGTTTCCTTCCACCTTGTGTCGGGAACGACTAAAACGAAAGAAAAAAAAAACAATTAAGTACTATTACTTGAAGCTGACGACACTCCGGAACATAAATAAAGAACACGAAATAGGATCTTACGTTGTATTTGCCATACGGAGATCGTTGATGTACTCAAATGGCGGAGTTAGCTTGCCATTGCTGGTGATGATAGCCTGAAATAATTTTAGCCCATGCTTTATGAAAAATGCAATTATGACTGAAATTTTACGTGACAACTATTGTTAGCAAATAACCTAAGCTCTTACAAGAGAAAACAAGCGTTTTACAAAAAAAAAAATACCCCTTTAACGACCGGCGTGAACTCGTGTTGTTCCAGTGGTTTGGCTGCGTCAGAATTAATAATGTCTTCAGCGTAAGGAAACAGCAGGTCTCCGAAGAAGTCCGTGGATTCTCTGGGCAGCTGCGTCGGCATGTTGTCGATTGAACAGACTAGCACTCCTGGCCCTTTGAAACTGTAGAATCAAAATATGTGTTTTTGAAGTTCTGTTCATGTCTGCACATAAGCAAACTATGAAAATTATTATTTTTAATAAATTTACGCGATCTCTTGCCTCTCACGCTGCTGGTAACGTTCGAATGAGCTACACAGGTACGTGTCTAAGTGAAAGATCGCTGAAATCGATCAAAAATATGAAACTATGTAAAAGCCGAAAAAAACGTTTTTTCCTAAGGTGTAAAAAAAAATTATGAAAAGGGGAAATTGAGGATGTAGGTATTCCTGAAGGCTCGCTTCAGGCACGTTTAATTGGAAACTCAGCAAGTTAAATTGTAGCTGCTCCAATTCAAGGTACAAGTTTCATGCTGGGTCGTGTCAGGTGTTTTTCCAACATCTCACGTATGGTTTGGTTCACCACTGGCAGTGGAAAAGGCTTCACGAATGATATTACTGAAGCTGGAGAGACGACCAATCTAGACCTGGGGTCTTACGGACAACAGCTAATTGCGGCACCTAATCCGCTCAGTTGGAAAATCACGCGACCGCAAACCGTATCTGGGCGCGATAAGGTTCACGTTCGCGTGATTTTCCAACTGAGCGGATTAGGTGCCGCAATTAGCTGTTGTCCGTAAGGCCACAGCACAGAAATAAAAAGAGCGATACATTGTGATGATGATAAACAAGCCGAACCACACTAGTGGCGATGGTAGATGATCGTAAATGACATACAATACATACAAATGAAATAGTTTTTATTTTTATCATAAATAAATTTTCACAACAAAAAAAAAATACTTCAGGTTTGTAATTTTTATTTATAAGAGACCACTCCGAAGATTTATAGCCTATTAAAAAGAAAAGGAATCAGTAAAATCGGTTCATAATCGGCGAAGGCATCGTATAACATACACACAAAAAAATAAAAATATTCAAATTGAGAACTTCCTTTTTTGAAGTCGGTTGAAAAGTAGGTAAGTTATCTATTGAATGTTAAACAATAGCAAATGCTCTTGTTATTGTGGCCAACCAGATAACATTGGTTCAGCGATTTATCTTTATCACTGTTATTATAATTAGACGCATATGCAAGCATTTAGAAGTGCGTAGGTATTTAAAGAGATTTGCTCGTTATCTATTGCGTTCTTGAGTCAATGTCAATCAACCTTGATTGCGAAAACAACTTGATGACAAGGGGATAGGTGCCACTTATTGTAATCAATTTCCTGGGTTGGCCGATTCTGACGCAGGTCTCAACAAGGCTGTTTCACCATTCAAAGCGCTACTGTAAGTCGATTACCCAATTGATAAGAATATAATATATTAGGTACCTACCTACTTAGCATTAATAAAGATTATTAACTAGCATAACTCCATCATTGACCAGGATAGATTAAATTAAAGAAACCAAAAAATAAAATAAAAAATACCTAATTGATTAGAGAGAATACATCAGACATACTTATAGACTGTAAGCTTCCTCAATGTCAAAATAAATTTGCCACAGTCGGTCAAATAGATTCTATAGTTAGAAGAACCGTAATTGAACTCACCTATTCGTATCCTTATTTCTGTCTGCGTCATACAAGCAGAATGGCGTGTCAATAGTTGTGCACTCATTCATAAACTCAATAGAGCCCCCTGGATCCGCTGATATGTCACAAATAGCCAGCATTCTGTGGAAACGAAGAACAGAAGATCATAATGAGATCACATTATTTAATTTTGAGAGAAAAGAGAAATTGAGAGATTGGTAAGAGCAAATCCTTCTACCCTTACAATGAGCACAGACACCACTCACGTGAGCTAAATCCGAGGTTGTCACGGTTTTGTTGCGCGACCACGACACCTGACGCAAAACACCTTCTAGCAAATACCTGTTCTAAAATACAAGAAGGTGTTTTACGTCGGGTTTCGTTGGAAGGTTGGACATCCGAAGCGTATTTGAAGCCACTTAAACTTCAAATTGAGTATGTATCTTCTTCTCCTAAAAGAAAAACTGCATGACTATACATAATTATCTAGAGTCAACTCACCTCTGTGGTAAGGCTGGTGTACCAATACTTTCGTCAATAGATGATGTGGATTCAGTCAAAGATCCAACCATTATATGCTTTGCTTCTTTAAGAAATTGCTCCCATTGAATTTCATGTACCAAGACTGACGTGAATGGTAAAATCTGACAACAAAGCAAGCTATCACTCACCTGTGAGGTAAAGCTGGGGCACCAACACTCTTGGGAAGCCACGGGGTATGCGAAGGCACGAGAAGGTGCTTTGCATCGGGTATCGTAAGGAGTTTGGGGCTGTCCACTGCCCAGTAGATTCCGTTTACCAAGACAGATGTGTATGGTGCTATCTGGACACATAAACAACACAGTCATCAGTAGACGTAAGACGCATGCTTAATTTTGAAACTGCAAACGAAGGGGTCTTACTTTTTGTGCAAAGGTCGAGATGTATCGTTCTGGGTGTTCTTCGTACTCTTGAGCGTCATAACCTCCGTCGTTCTTCCGTTCAAGATGATGACGACGGCGGACCTCACACCCATATATTTTGTTCGGACCTAAAATCACGTTAAATTTTTAGAATAGGTGTAATATAATATAGGTAATCTTCAGGAATCGTTATAACAAAAAAGAAACAACACCTACTTCCGTGCTCGGCAACTTTCCTCAGCATTTCTGGCGGAACATATTCAAATGGTAGCTCCTGGAATATTTCCTGACTTCCCTGGAATTAAAAAAACACCATTATAGAATAGTCGAAGCAATACACAAATCTGAAAATTTTCAAGCCATAAAATATTTCGAAATAAAATATTTTTTGTTCTGCAGAATCGCAAATGCACTTTTATGGACTTTACAAAAACCTTTTATAGGATAACACATACTGCAGCACAGAAATAAGAATTGATTAAGCCTCACCTGAGACACATTTCCAGAGCCAGTGAAAACAAAAGTGATGGGTCCTAAGGATTTGGGCATCATTCCCAGGGCTACTTCATAGCCTGCGTCGCGAATCACTTGACGCGCCATGCTCGAGTTACGGTAGTTGTGAGCTGGCCCAATATGCTGGAAATAAAGAAAATGTTAGACGAGTCTGGAAGTTTTATGACAGTAAGTTTTAAAAGTACTTACCTAATTTGTTACTGATCCTACGTGTAAATTTTTGGGTGCGACGACGGTTGCAGCTCTAGACTCCCGTAATGGGTATGTTGGGCTTTTATTGTGCGAACAGCTACACGTGTGATGTGAATCAAAGTCGTCAAGTCACGAGCAAATCGGTTTCTTCTAGGCAAGTTTGCTCCATCGTAGATAGCGTGATATGCTTAACATGAGGTAGCGTTAAAACGCAAGCCTTTTTACGAATTTAAAAATTGGTCTGTAACTAGAGCACAGCCTTAGAAGAACCACACTAAGAGCACAGCAAAATATAATATTTCGCTCATAGAACACCAATTTTAGCAATTTTTTTCTAAGATTCTGTATGAATGAACGTCGATGCTCCAATTACTCTTGACGCTGCTTCATTTGAGAGAGATAGTTAGAATCAAGTTTGTAACCATTGACCTATATGTACTACGTTTTGTAACTATATTTCTCAAAGGAAGCAGCAGCGTGCAATGCAATGCAATGCATTGTGCAATCCAGAAAATGGTTAAGTTAGGCAGAGAGAAAGAGAGAGAGCCATAAGAAGTGGCAAGCTTTTCTCTAAGAGCGATATCTTCCACGAAACAATTAAAGGACGGGGTAAGATGTTCAAATGCCTATTATGATGTGTCACTAACCATAAACGGTGTGTGATGCCCCAATGCCAGCAGTCTCAGCCCGAGACCGTGGAGGATGTTTATCATACCCGCCACTCCGGCGTATTTTCCGAACGCCACGACTCTGTTGCCTTTCTCGTCCATCAGCTTTTCGTAGTCAATGAGACGTATGTTCTGGAAAATTTATCTTGTTTCATGAAAACTGGTAGTTCATACCAATTTTTTTTTTAAATGATATGTACATTTAGAATATATTTTAATTCGTCGAATAGATTTTAATTCATCGCAATTTCTCGTTCACTAAATATCAGACAAATTTTAGAAATGCAAAAGTTTGTCTGTGTAAGTATTTTTGTCCACACTAAATTCCGTAACAATTAACTGATTTGAATGAAATTTGGTGTGGAGACAGTTTACATAAAGGCCATCAAGCTTTCCATCCAGGAAAAAAATACCGTTTTAGTAAGACAGCGGATGAATCTGTGGGACGTAACTAATCTGACCAAAGACCTCGTATTTTTGAAGTGTAAACTTCTTTAGCCGCGTTGAGCAATTTTTGGTCGGGACAAAACATAAGGGTTTTGTAAAAAAAAAAACGTCAGTCTGGGGCAACACGTCACATTAATTTTAGCATGTCGGCCAAGGAACATACTGATGTCGGCGTTGCCCAGACTAGCGAGTTTTTTGTTGCAAATCTATTTGTTTAAAATATTATTATTTGCTTCTTTATTTACCTTTGCCAGTATAGCGTCAAGCATGGGCATGTTGGCCTCCTGTGCTTTTATGGTGTGCGAGAAGAAGCAGTACGTCTTGTTCGGGATAAGGAGGTCTACGGGCGTCTGCTTCACGCCGAATATCACGTTTGCTTCGCTGATGTCTTCGTGGATTATGGCTCCGGCGTTTATGTACGACTGAAATATGACAAAATAGCTGTAGGACAAGAATTCTAATTGATAATTTAATTAAATTTTTTAATGATCTAATTATGTTTTCCTCACTAGAGGGGCTTGTGAATATTTTTGAGATCATTCTGTTGAAAGGATTTCCTATGTACCTACGTGTAGTATTTACCCAAAATAATAGTTTTTTTTTTAAATGTAATAATAGGGTTGAGTATGACCGCCAACTCGCCTGATGTTAAGCGATGATGCGGTTTACCAACGGTTTACTGTGGAGCACGCTTTTTTACACGTCTGAAGCTGTCACGATGTCACCCTACCGTTAAGGTGTCAGAAGGAGAGAGCTGACAGCTCCAGCAGGCCTAGCACGGGCCGTGGACATATTGTCTTTCCACCGTTTTTATCCCGCGAGAAAAAGACAAACGTATCTATATTCTAGCTTTGTCGCGTCTAGGCGTGGATAAAAACGGTGGAAAGACAATTTATCCACAACCCATGCTAGGCCTGCTGGGTTCTTATTAAAAATTTATGTGTGCATAATAATCATGTAGGTATCTATTACTTGAGTGTTTTGACTATGTTAGAGTGCCTAGAATAATATATTTACCTGTATATAGATAAGGTTACCAGATAGAAAATTTAAAAGTCCTAAGAAAAAGACCGATTTCCAGTTGCATTGACTGACTGACTGATTTCCAATGAAAAATCTTGACATTTTGTCGCAATATGCAAACTTTCTCACAATCGTAATTTACAAGTTTGTGGAAAAATTCTAATTATTATTGGTTTTTCACTTATTTAATAATTATCTTATAAAGAAGATATTTTTTTTGATTTTATAACTGTGTAATCAAAAAGATCTGAAAAATCTACTCTACTTTATTTACAAAATTATTTACAAGATTCACAAAATCTGGGCGCAATCCTGAAAAAAGCCACAAAAAACCTGAGATCTCAGGTCAAATTCTGAGACATGGTAACCCTACCTGCATAGGATATGCCCGTCGATTCGAAGGTTGCACGATGACCTTGACTCCCTGCCTCACGAAGCGGTTCACGTTCGAAGGAGAGAAGGGTGCTCGCCTCTCCCATACTGACTGGTCTTCTCTGCGGATCGCAATCACACGACGGCTCTGGATAAACGGATGTAAATAAATAAAACAAATAATATGTAAGTGCTTAGCATTTTTTTATCCGACTGTCTTAAATGGAGTGTAATGTTTTTCGGGCGTATATAGACGTATATGTTTTTTTTTTTTGTGTTTTTAGTACCTTTTGACGAATGATGTGTCGTTGGATTCCCCTTTAGGTACGAGACATAATAACACACCCTTTGCCATGACAGTTTTTGACAGTTTTACCATACCAAATACATAATATTATGACATGTCATAATTCGTAATTATTTGCAAGCTTTTTATTTAACTTGCCCTGTTAGTTAGTATGTATATGCAACTGAATTTTCAACCCGTTATCAACCGATTGGTCTGAAATTTTGCATATACGTTTAGGTTTTAGCTAAAGACGTCGTTCTAAATCCAATATGGCGGATGGTGGAACAGTTATTTTTATGCACTCCCATGATGTGGGTATCTAATGAAAGGGTTTGCTCACACTAAATTCAATATGGCGGACACCACATTATATAATATTTATGATGTATGATGGACAACATTTTCTTATCTGCCATCATGATATTGGTATCAAATGAAAGGGTTTGCTGAGACGAATACGAAAAAATACGAAAAATATCGTTAGTTAAAAGTCAATGTTAATGTTAATAAACCGTTGTTACGAAAAGTGTTCACGTTATAGTTCTAGGTTTGATTAGCTATAAGATATATCCTTCATTGTTAATAGCGTCAATTAAGATAAGATAATGTCCTTCCCAGCTGGCACGTTTTGCTGAAATCTCTGTTACTATCTAAATGCACTTGCATTAAGTGCTAAAAACAAGCTCTTGAGTCATCCATCGGCCACGCCCTGAAGATAAGCGGATGTCAACAAGTTTAAGGTAACAACGAAATAAAAATAATCGCCCTCGCAACAAGTCTAAATAATAGCTAAGCTATCAATATAGTTTATCATTAATTCAAATAGATAACGTTTCACTGCTGGGGGTAATTTCCACTGTAGCTTTATTACGGTCACTGCCAAAATAATCATATTAATCTATATGTATATACAAGCGAAATTCATTTACTCATTCACTCACTCATTACGAAATCTCGAAAACTACCTTGATCTACGAAGCTGAAATTTGGCAGGTAGATTCCGGGGTGTAGAGATCCACTAAGAAAGGATTTTGCGAAAGGGCCGAATTAAGGAGGGAAATTTATATGAAAGGCTAACCGTACAAAGTCGCGGGCTATTGTACCATATTAAGTATACATAATATTATAAATGCGAAAGTGTATTTGTTTGTTTGTTCTTCTCTCACGCAGCAACAGAGAAACGGAACGACATTGTTTTTAACTCCCGACGAAAAAGAGGGGTTGCTGTTTGTATGTCTGTGGCATCGTAGCTCCCAAATAGCTCATTTGATTTTGTTTTTGTTTATTTTTTGAAAGCTGACTTGATCGTGAGTACTTATTCTTAGCTATGATTCAAGATAATCTGTTCGGCCGTTTGAAGATTAAGTATCAGCTCTTTTATTGGTATAAAAAAAAAGACTATTTATGCTTGTTTGATGGCTAAGCGAACTGAGGCTATGACGTCACGCGACAAGGAATGTCATGTAGATAGTGTGAGAATAAGGGCCTAAGGAATAGTATTATTTCTTTTTCTTTAATCAAACCATTCTTATGATATTACCAAGGACCTTAGATATACCCTATAGGGAGGTAAAACGTCCTTGGATATTACTAGCTGACCCGACGTAGGTATCATGGACCCGACCTTGACTGACGTTGTCCTGTCTTAGAACTGAAACGCGCGAAGTTAAGTCGTCGTTAGGTTTTATGACATTTACCATTTTTTTCCGCAATTTTCTTTCCGTAAGAACGTTCTACAAGGTTTTCGAAAACTAAAAAAAAAAGATGTTATTTGGTAAAATCGTTCTCAAGTTATGGCGTGACCAAGGTAAATAGGGATTCATTTTTATATAGATAGATAATAATGTAACTACACCTACTTATTTACCTGCATTTTACTGACTGGCGACTGGTGACCGGAATGCTGGCGCCAATGCTGCCAGCATACTGACCACTTTTCTTTCCACCAAAGGGCTTTTTAATTTAGTTTAGCGTATTTATTTGTAAATTGTATTACGTTTTATTTTTGTTTCATTTCAAATATGTTGGAATAAATAATGTACTTATGTTACCTGCAATTCCTCATATCATATTGCGATAATCTGCCTAAGTAATCAATGAAAATACTATTTGACCGTCACCATACATTGCCTGGTAAACATGTAATGAGACTCGCCAAATTATATTTTTCGATAGTTTGATAATTACTTAGGTACCTAATCGTTTTATCTAGCTAATTCCGATTGTAGGTGATAGAACTGACAGATACAATTTACCTTGGTAGTAATGGTAATATAAATTAGGTAATATGTTTGTTATCTACAGCTTTTTACAATGTTTTAGCAGCTATTTAAATTGAAAAAATTTGGCGATCTAGGTAATTTTTTTATCCAAATAGCAAGTCACGACCCCACTCGCGCCTCTACATTTAATTATATATATATATTCTTGGTTTTGTGTATACAGGATTACAATAAAAGGGTATGCTAAGCCGAAAGGAGTTTATTCTACTCAGTACCGGCGTTAGGGTAGGGCCTGCATTGGCGGATCCGGGGGATCCACCTAGCAATTCCATACATTCGACTCAATTTTTCGATTTGATTCCTTCGATCCTTGTCAGAATGCCCCCCCCCCCAAATGAAATCCTGAATCCGCCCCTGAGGGCCTGGTTGGGCGACCGTCCAGGGCACCAGATAAAAAGAACTTTAATTAGAACTAACATATGGTGTAAAGATTTTGCTTAGTAGTAGCATAGAGAAATATACTATACTAGAGGTAGTAGGTATGTATGAAACTAACCTTTAGCTCTAACGTTTCATCGGCAATGTTTCCGTTTCGCTTGGAAATCGCATATTTCCGGGGTATAAAACGTTCAAACATGGAGTGTAACCTTCCCAACAGCGAAATAATTTTTAGAACCGGTGTCCATGCTTCGGAATTTACCTCGAAGAAGTAAAGACACGAAATAATAAAGATAGGCAAGGCATAGACATTTCTTTAAACAAAAAACAACTAAATCAAAATCGGTTCAGCCATTTGGGAACTAAGATCCCACAGATAGACATGGCACGTTAAACTTATAACACCTCTCTTTTTGTGTCAGAGGTTACAAATTATATCGTTCCGTTTCTCTGTTGTTGCGTGAGAAAGGAAAGAAAAAACAAACTTCTTTTCAGTGGTCCTAGCAGTGGGAACAGGATAGGCTGATAATGATGATGATGAATAGAGATAGAGTTTATTTATGTACTAATAAGATGGATATGTGGATATATCTACAAAATTAATTTTATTAATTCTATTAACCCACAGAAAAGAGAAGGGAATTTAAACGAAAAAAAATCTAGTTTTTTTTTTTTATTCTAAATAGGCTTGCGCTTGGCCGCCAACTCGCCTGATGCTAAGCGATGATGCGGCCTACGATGGAGCACGCTTGCCTAGAAGAAAGAAGAAACCTATTCACTCTCGACTATCTTCAATAATTTTCTGCTAAACCACTAACCACGTGGTAAGTTTGTTTACTTAATCGAGTTAAGTATCAACTACTCTACAATCAACTTCAAAGACTGTTACGTTGATGATAAAAAGTTTCCATTCCATACTTATATAAAAATTGATAAAAGTATGCCGAGGACCTATATTGACCTACTAAGTGATAAGGGTGCATCATACACTGTTAGTTATGCTAACATCATTCAAAAAACTTAACTTAGTGGTGTTTAACCTAATATATAAACTTTTTTAATACTTGTTAGAAAATGTTGTACCTAAATAAACGTGTAAATATGTTATTAAGTCACTAGTTTGTAGACCTAATAACCTACCTACGTGTAAATTTTAAGATCCATTATAATATCTCTTTGCGAACGCTACCTAAAAATATATCACCTAAAAAATCCATCAAAAATATTTAAATAGTAGCAAAAATTTTAGTATATTCTTTAAAAAAATACTTAAATTTTTGCGCCATTAACCATCAAACTGTGTGTATAATCACCCGAATCTTGATTTATTAGGCTTTCCTTATGTGAAAAATTATGTAGGTACTTACTTTTTGTCCAAAAACCTCAAAAAATTAAAAGGCATAATACCTGTTATTATGACATTCACCAACATGCATTGGCCAGCAAGGTGGATTAAGGCCCATCCTCTCTCTGAGAGAATGCATCTCATCAGTGCGATCATGATAGGCTGATTATGATGATGATGATGACTTTAATTCAAAAATCGTTACGTGTATAGACTAACTTACCTTTTTAGTCGAATAGAAAGCTACATTTTTCAACAGGTGGCTCTTCGGCCGCAGAGCCGCAGACTTATGTAACATTTTGCTTATTTTCACACAATAAATTATAAAAATATTGGCCACTTATCACTGAGGACCCGTCGTCTTTCCCCCGCGGTGTGATTATATCTAAATTAACATTAAGTTAATAGGGCTTCTTTGAGAAAGACACAATCGTACGACGTTTTATCGCACTCGCGATAGTGACTATTTGTAGTTCCGTCGTTGTTATGAGCTCTCGGATCGCTTTTGTAGATTATTTTGATAAGTAAATAATATTTATTAATAAGTAATTGTTTTTCATTATTTTATTCTGTTGTTATTGAAGTTTGGAGTAAGAAAAATCTTTAATTTAATAATATAAAACACAAAAAAAAAAAAAACTATACTCGGTTATCGAATATCTCGAATATCGTTTATACAAATATACATCTCCATGCAACGAAGGCCTAGCGATAGTTCAAACGATCTCTTATTTCAGGCAAAGTACTCAAAATGCTAGCCACGTTGCCTTGCTGGATTGCGAGGCTTCCTTTCTTACCAAAATACAGTGGCCTTACGGACAATTGCTATTGCGGCACCAAACTAACGTTAAATCCGCTCAGTTGGAAAATCACGCGACCGCAAACCGTATCTGGGCGCGTTAAGGTTCACGTTCGCGTGATTTTCCAACTAAGCGGATTAAACGTTAGTTTGGTGCCGCAATAGCAGTTGTCCGTAAGGTCCCAGACCAGCATTTTCTATTGTTAAGTTACTAAAACTAGACTAAAAAAGTCCCCTATTGAAAGGAAAAAATGCCAGTATGCTAGCAGCATTGCCACGTTGAATGACAATGCAATTTTTTTGGCCAAAGTAGGCGCCAGCATTCCGGTCACCAGTCGCCTCCACCAAATGTTTGACCAGGCGTCCCTATACAATTTGAGAGTCATGAAAAACCAAGGAAATGAAATGAATCAAATCACTTTATGATATCATAGAAAATATTATACACTGCCAGTAAAAATACTACCAGATATAAAGCAGCGTCTAATTTTTAAAAGCATGAAAAGCCTGTAAGAATATATTTTTTGGAAGTTTAATAATATTCATCTCCAAAGACATGCCATGTCACCAATTCATTGTTGTATTATTGTTCTTGATATTGTTAAATAAGATAATGTAAAAATTAAAAGGTGCTTACAGTTTTCAAGTTTTAGAACTCTAAAGTAAACAAATAAAGAAACGCCTAATTATCAGTTTTGCGCTGCTTCAGCTATTATTATCAATTTTTTTATGTAATTGTAATTCATAAGTATGATAATACATTTATGACAGATCGTGATTTTTCAGCACCTATGTATGTATAATTATTTTAAATCATTGAAGAATTTCACAATAAATACTCCGAAAATTGGCAAACTTCGAAACAAATTATCAAAGGAAATAGTGTTTGCAAAATTAATAGGACTTCGGTCTGCTCTTTTGGTTTTTTGATTTTGCATAATATCGCGGTAAGCGGTCCTCTCTAGAACAGCTATCTCTTCGTTGCTCTTCCAGTAGACGGGAATGATGGTGGCTAGGCACTGAAACAATGCAATAATGTGGTTTCAAAAATCTGTGCCATTTATACACATCCCAAACACTTTACACTTCACTTTTTTAGCAAATTAACAAGCTTTTAATTAGCTAAGAAGCATTTAAAAAAAAATTGTTACGTATATGATACTTAAAAAAAAATAGGGGGCCATTTTGAAAATATAACAATTTTGGGTATTGCATATTGTATTGTCACCAGAGTATGCAAAATTTCAGCAAACCCTGGTTCTAATTCAGCTTGCAAGATTTGACCTAAACAGATTAACAAATAAAGCAATAAATAAAAGCTTGTATTAAAAAAATAGGTATTTTGGGAAATTCTTCGTACCATTACATAGTTTTTTTGGAATCATAATGATCATAAGCATGGTGACATTTTTATTTTCAATTGTTTTTAGATTAAGATTTGCTTATAGTCTAGAAACCAATATTGTTACGAAACACAAATTACAAAAAGTATCATTATAGATATGGTAAGTATGATTTAGTCCAATTTACCTTAATCTTCAGCGCGTTTTTCCTGAAGTGCACTTCAGCGACTTCAAAGTCCAGAGTCAGGCTTGTAACTATGAGTGCATTTTCACTCCAGTAGCTCGTGGTATACTCTTCAATGGGCAGTGGCTCTCCATTGATGTGCCATGACAGCTGAGTAGCGGGCCGGGAGCTGCCAGAGGTGCAGTTCGAGCGGACCCTGTCTCCGATACGGTATTTGGGACGGAATCCAGATATGACAGGGCCGTGCTCTGGAATTGCTGAGAAGGGAGGAAACATAAATCTAAATTTGAATGATCACTTTGTCTTGGGCGATCATAAGCCTAACTTATCGAGACAGTTCTCATTCTCTACGGCAACAATTTTTCAATTGGAAGGCATAGCTAAGAGCCCACAAGCGAGCAATATTTTTACAAGCTTTTATTAGTATGTTCGTTCGTATGTGTGGGACAAATCTTGCAACTGCATTTTAGACCAGTTATCCTCAACCGATTGAGCTGAAGTTTGGCTGGATTTTTTTTATGTAAGTTCGGCGACAATGCAATGTTATGGTACCATCGAGCTAGCCTGATGATGGAGACAGAAGATGGCCATAGGAACATTAGGAACTCCTAAACGAAACGACGTAACCTCGTCGAGTTTGGGTTCGTTGGATTTGTCTTCCAATCACTTTGGTATTTCCAATCACTTTGGTTCTAGATGATAAATTCCATATAGCGGACGCCACAAGATGGCTGACAAAATGTTTTTAACTATCACCATGATATGGGCATCAAATGAAAGGGTTTGCTGAGAAGAATACGAAAAAGTTAGTTTTGAAAGTGTTTTTTTTATATCTATATTAAATTAATATCTAAGTAAGTAGCACTGGTACTAACCTACAACATCAATATCTGCGTAGTGAGACACAGTCGGGAAGAGCGGTCGTTCCCCGGACACCTCGCATCGGTACCGACCGCCAGTATCCAGGGTCGCAGGGGACAAGACCAGCTTTGACCCCGACGAATCCGAATCCTATATATAATAGAAAATTCATATTTATACCCAATGTAGTGCAGGCAGTTGAAAACTCTGGCAGAAGACCATCACGCTTGGAAGTTACCGACAAGAGCTATGCTCTTAAAAGAAGACTTAATGAATACACAATGTGCTAATTTAGTGTATTTAATTTCCATCAAGTAGACTACTTTTGTCCTTTCCAGGACGTATCAAAATCGAAGGCAAAAATTGTAACAGTTTTTTAACAGTTTTTTCGAGGTGTTTAAATTGGTTTTGGGGTGTAGGGTGTATGTATGGGTTGTGTGTATGGTTGCATATATGTTACCACTTTTCTCCAAAATGGCTGGGCGATTTGCAAGCCAGGGTTATTTTCGGTAGTTTTTACAATGCGTTTCCAACGCAGCATTTAGATAGGTTTGGTTTTTACCTCTGACGCATGCTTCGACGTAACAACAAACCACTAGATGTTTATGATCTCTTTTCGTAATTAGTTGGCAGGTTTTAATTTACCTACCTATATACACCAGCCCCAGAACATTCAATGGAGATACAAGGGAGATAAAGTAAGGTGGCGTGACGGATGCGAATGCATCAGGCCTAAACCAGGCTCGATTCCTTTAAGCGACCTCACCCTGCTGATAACCTCACTGCCCTTTTTTTTGCATGTGAACTATTAGTTAGTTCATTGGTATCACTGCAAGGTTTTAAACTATTTAGTGGGTCACGAAGGGGCAGTATGAAAATTACCGAGCCATGGCCGAACAATGTCTGGGAAACACTGCTCTAATCTATATAGGTCCTATAATTATAGTCGTGGGTTACCTCGACGTCGACTCCGGGCAGCGGGAACCTCCTGCGCGGCTCTGCGTTGCGCGGCACGTGTCGGAAGAACTCCTTGCCGTCCTTGTACCACTTCACCGAGTACAGCACGTCTGCGGGGCCCAGCTGCCAGCGGCACGAGAGCGCCGCGCGCGTGCCCAGCGGCACCCACCTGGGCACGTCTAGTGATAATAGCTCCAGCGACTCTGCAGGCTCTGTCACTTATGCAAAAAAGTGTATTTTGTATGGCCCCTGTGATATATACTAAAATTCCTAAAATTATCGGCGACGTACCTATTGGAATGGAAAAATGCTTCTATGAAATTTCAGAATTCCTTAGTGATAAAAATATTTTTTATGTGTAATGCAGAATAAATAATTGACATAAAATCGAGACTAGTACTAGGTAGGGTAATAGGAAAAATAAAATAAAAATTATACTTTAATATTATAAATGCGAAAAGTTTGTTGGTTTGTTTGTTCCTCTTTCACACTTCGACCAAAATAAAATTAATTCTCACGCAGCAACAGAGCAACAGATCGACCTGATTTTTTACATGGGTATAGTTCAAGGGATGGAGAGTGACAACGACTTACGTATCATCATCATCACCATTTTTCATCACTATGCGGGTGAATCCGCGGGGCGCAGCTAGTAACTAATATAGGTAGTAACATCTCTGACGCGATGTACCAGGCTGGAGACCGTCAGGGATGGAAGCCGATTTATCGCCAAATTACAAAAGATCGGGAGCATAAGACGCTCAGCGTTAAGCCGAACTGAGGAGGAGGAATAAGAATAAACTTACCTATGAGCATCAGCAGGGTCAGAGTTGACCACAAAACCTCGGACGTAGCTGATGTTATGACCATAATCGATGCTTATCAACAGCATTACAATTCATCATAATACGAACATCCATCACCAGTCTTCGAAATCTATGAAAAAATCAAATATATATAAATATTATTTATAACAGAGTGCTTTCGACCATTCTGTTTGATAAACTGCCAATAACGTTGGATACACAGGGTTACTCATATTCACTGTACTAAGCCGAAAGGAGGTCGTTTTACTCATCAATATGAACAACTTTTACTATGGGGTCAACCCAAAAATCACGGGTAAAAAATCAACTGTTACATACAAAACGGCAGTTGATACTCAACAAAATGTTTGGAACAGCCGTTTTTTTTCGAGATTTCAGGGTTTGTCCCTTAGTAAGATTAAATGTGTTCATAATGATGAGTAAGTAGATATAATGACCTCCTTTAGGCTCAGTACAGTCTATATACGTAACCCTGTATGTAGTTAAAACCGCTGTGCACTCCCCTGTTCTGCGGTCACTATTCTGAACTAACTATTATATTAAACGCCGATAACAATATTTCAGAACTTAAAGCTTTACAAATTTAATGTATAACTTTTGTTTAAATTGTTTTTAAGTTTTAATTTGTTTATTCAGACCCGTTTTGAAAAAGTATTATTTATATTTATTTTTTTGTGTTCTGTTGTTTATATTTTGTTATAAATAAACGATGGTTATGTACCGGTGACATCGTCTGCAGGGGCTATTTTAAAGTGTTATTAAAAGTATTATTTAATTTAAAAAAAAATACTTAGGCAGGTAAACAAATCAGACAAAAGACTAGGCAACTCCATATCAAACAATTAAATTAAACTTACCTAGCTTTAAACCTGAAAATATTTTAGACAAACTATTTTTTTTTGTCTAATCCACTGAACTGTTTTTTAAATAAGTGCACAAACACCGCAGTACTTTTTTAAACTAAAATATAAATTAAAAAACCGTAGCGTGCGCTCGTATCGACCGCCTACGCCGAAATAACTTAGTAACTTAGCTGAAAGCATTTGAAGCCACAATAAGTAGCGAGCCACATGGCATCACTACACGTCCCTTGGCATACCACTTCGGAAAATAAGTGCACGTAATTATCGAGCCTTACCAGGTTTATTTTCGTAGACAGGTCAGTTTCATTAATCCCCAACCTAGGCTCGAGCTGTCTGTGTTCACATGGCTGCTCTAATTTTTAATTCTCTTCCAGGAAAAGTGGTAGAAGTAATATATAATAGGCGTTTTTGTACTCAGTTGAAGAAGTGGTTGGTAAAGGAGTGCTTTTATCAAGTGGAAGAATTCTTAAAGAAAATGGCATGCCGTTTTTATTCTTACCTATGATTTGGCTTGTAGACAAATTAATAGTTTTAATTAATTATTTATAGTAATTCTTTTGACATATTTATAAACAATACTATTTTGCACGACCTCACCCTTAGGGCTGTTAATGGATGAACATTTAATATTTTAAGACCTTGTATATATTGGCAAGCAAATAATAACGTTGACTTGAAGTAAAAAAAATATATCCTGTTTTCTAAAGCTGATATTTATACAGGGTTACTGGTGATCAGTCAGCATCCTCTTAAGGGCGGCTTATATGCGTAAAAACAAACAACTTTTGTTCAACGACTTATCAAAATGTGCGAACTGGTTAAATAAAACAAATGGTAACAAACTCGAGGGGTTTCCCAGCAGCCATTGAACAGCTCCGCTACCCATCACCTGGCTCCATCATCATATCAGTTTGATGGTACAAAATTATTGCATTGTCATCCGGATTACATTTATACAAGGTAATCAGTTAGTATCCTCTTAAGAGCCTCAGTACATCAAAACAAACAAATGTTCTATGACTTTTTTATTAACGAACAAAATTGCCGTTCCATACAAAAAAACCATTAACTCCCCACAAAATAATATAAAAGCTGATTTGTTTGTTTAGACGTATTAAAGCCGCTCTTACGAGGATGCTAACTGATTACCAGTAACCCTGTATAAATATCAGCTTTAGAAAACAGGTTTTTTTTTTTACTTCAAGTCAACGTTATTATTTGCTTGCCAATATAACCTACCTACTTGCAAAGTTTCAAATTGATACGACAATTTAGAAGTAGGTTAAAATCGACTTCCAAGATTTGTTTACATATTTCGTTAAGCTGTTAAAAGTGAAGCTAACAAAAGCGTGTTAAAACAATTGGATTAGTATAACAATACCATAGACCTATTTAGTTTACATAATGTAAGTTCTTTATGAAACCTAATGGTACTAAAGTACCTACTTACTTCATTTATAGGCTCGCTACGGACTCGTAAATCTATGTTTCAAAAGCAGAACGATATCATCGAGCCCTTTGATTGTTTTCCACAGAAGGCTTTACAACAAACACTGCAGGTGTGCTAAACATTTTGCTTTCCAGGTTCATTCATCCGTCATGGACTACGGTACGTACTGAGCATGTTTGGAAATGAAGTGTAGTGTAGATGTAGGTACACATTTTTCATGAAGACGATAACATGTGATATTTTCTATCAAAAATACACTAGATTAACACATAGCCAAAGTTTTTGTTTTTGTGGCGAAAAATAGACAGTTCCTGTAGAATAGCGGGTGCTAACAGCGGGGCACTGTTTGTATAATTTGAATGTGGAGCTTGATTACCTACCTTTCTTATATTAATACTCACCTCGGTTCGGAGCTATATGGTCATAGGTTGACAACACCTGAATCCAGACAATTCGTTTGTAATCATGCATTACCTTATCAGTTGCTGCCGCAAATTGGTCCTGACACAATAAGCTCTACAACAAAGTCGGTGCGAACTGCTTGCGTCGACCTTAGTATTTAGGAAGAATAATAAAATGATGATAACCACCTATAGTTTAAATTAATTTTACTGTTAATTTTTTAGGCGTCGTGTCCACAATGATGGCATTTATTTCGCACAGAAATTGAGCACTGCCATTCAACGTGCCAATGCCGCCAGCATTCTGGGGACCTTTTCCTCCACTAATGGTCTTTTAGTTTAAGTTTTTATTTAGTAATTACAGTATTTATTCTAAAAATAAGTAAAATTTCAACTAAACTAATAACTATTCAAATAACCCACCCCTAACCGGCGCAAAGGTGCCCAAAACACTCGCTGCGTTACCGCGTTGGATGGCAATGGCCAACCTTTGGAACGAGCCGGAGCGGGCTCATTTGTTTATTTAGTTATTTTAATTTTTAGTTTTTTAGTTAATATTTTAAGTTTTCGTTAATTTTCTGTTTTTTAAGTTGTGCATAATACAATTCCTATTTTACTGTTATGCGTTGTAGAGTAGGTCGTGCTAAAAGTTGACTTCCGTGCATTGCGGCCGGTCTCACCCAAGCGCATCTGACGCGCGCGGCCGATGCGATTAGAAAATGTATGGTGACGTCAGTCGTCGGCTGCACGCGTCTGACGCAGACCTCGGAAGCCACACCATACATTTACATAGTGCGAAGACTTGTCGCATCAGCCGCACGCATTAGACGCACGCATCAAAAATTTTAATTGAGCGAGCGATATAATTATATGATATACTAGCAGTTGCCCGCGACTTCGTACGCGTAGACTTTCATATAAACTTTCAACCCCCTTTTGTCATCCTTAATTCGGCCCTTTCGTAAAATTCTTTCTTAGCGGACCTCTACACCCCATAAGGAATCTATCTGCCAAATTTCAGCTTCGTAGGTCACGTAGTTTTCGAGATTTCGTGTTTAATGAGTGAGTGAGTAGATGAATTTCGCTTTTATATAAATATAGATAGATGATAAGCGCATACAGCTTGGATGGGCAGCATTCAAAAAACTGGACGACATCCTCAAGTCACGCCATATGCCACAATGTTTGAAAACTCGCCTCTTCAGCCAATGTGTTCTGCCCACCATGACTTATGGTGCCGAAACATGGACCCTCACACATGAGGCTGTGCAGAAAATCAGAGTAGCACAGAGAGCCATGAAGAGATCCATGCTAGGCATCAAACTCCAAGACCGAGTTCGTAATACCGAAATCCGACGAAGAACAAAGGTTCGAGACGTCGGAGTCGCGGTAATGAAATTGAAGTGGAGCTGGGCAGGACACGTTGCTTGGCGCAGTGATGACAGGTGGAGTAAGGTCTTAACAGAGTGGTGGCCGAGGCAAGGTAAGCGGGGCGTTGGTCGCCCAGCTGCAAGATGGGTCGACGATATTATTACTATCGCGGGTTGAACCTGGACTCGATTAGCACCGGACCGAGGCAGATGGCATAGCAAGAAAGAGGCCTATACCCAGCAGTGGGATAAGGAAGGCTGTGGCTGATGATGATGAGCGATATAGAGGAAGTACGAAGCATAGACTCTTAGGTTTATTTTTTTGTCGCAGATAAGGCCGCGCTTCTATAGTTCTCAACTTTACTGTAGAAATTAATCTGTAAACTTAATATAGCCTACTCGTAGACATCTTGGTACTGTATTGGCTCTTATTTGTAATCAACAATTACCATTCCTTATTGATTATTTACCACGCAGAGCTGTCTGCAATAAGTCTAAAGGTCTAACATACAAGTAGCGAATATGGCCGACCAGCCAGATCAGTGACCACAATACCTTTAATTGCGACCATGACGAATGGGCTGCCGAGCCCGTATGGTAAGCAGTGGGTATGACTCAACGACTATGCTACGAAGTTCTAAAACTAGGGCAGATTTACACCAGTGCTCGGTTTAATAATTAACAATTAAAAAAAAACCGAGATTAGATTCCCCTTGGTCCAGTTGGTAGTGAACCTACCTTCTGAGCTTGGGGGCGTGGGTTCGATTCCCACCTAGGACAAAAATTTCTGTGATGAACATTTTGTATTTGTTCTATATCTGGGTGTTAATATCATTTAAAACTATATGAAATGAAGTATATCAGTCTCTGGCAGACATATCACAAGCTTTGCTTAGTTTGGGGCCAGATGACTGTGTGTGCAAAAAAAATGTTCCGAATATTTATTTATTTATTAAAAAAAACGGACTTTAAAATTAGTAAATACGTAGGTACGTTATTTTGATTTAAAAATTAACTACTGTAACGATTTTGATGTCATTTCTGTGGTACCAATCTGAAATTATATAATAATATCCTTTCCAATAAAAAAATTAAGTCATTCAAATAAAAATTAAAATTCCTTTCATTGAATTATGTCTCGCTCTCTCGGCTAATGAGTGAGCAAGACTAAAGTCTATAAGAATAAAGAAAGTATTAGTAGAATGTTTTTGATCTTATGGTAACTCACCTATTTACTATAATATGAACGTAGAAGATATATTATGGATATTATATTATACTTAGTTTTCTCGCTGAACATAATTATGACTCAAGACATTTCTTGCCCAGCAGCACACAAGTGTGCTATTGTCTTCTGTGACAGAAGACAATATAAAATAGTACACCAGCAGTTAATTGCTACGTCTACATTCCAATGAATGATTCGTAGTAAAAAATATCTATGTCTACGGAGCGTAGACGTGCTACGTAACTTAGGTAAGTATAATCAACTTTGAATCAAATCACACAAAGTAGTAGTACCATAGCCAAATTGTTTTAACCTTAGACTAACTTTCCTTTCCTTGTATTGTGAATGACTAAAGTAAAATCATTTAAGTTAACAAAATTATTGTAGTTAAGTATAATAAAAGTCACGGAACCCGGTGTCCGTGGAGTTACATTTCAAATAAAAAAATAACTTTGAACAAAAAAAACAAGAACTTTTCTGTGCTCAATAGCACTAAAAGTACCTAATTTCAATCTACCATGAGTTGGAAAGAGTCTGTAGGTATGTGCCTTTATATGTGTTGACATAAACTCTGTTGAAGTAAGTGTTAATTTAAACTAAGGTAGTCCAGCTGGTGCACTCGTATTGTTTTGTTAGTCACCGAAAACGGAAAACGTTACCTACTTAAGTCAAATAGTATTCTTTGCTTAAATAGATAAGTCTTTGTAAGCAAGGTAAGTACTTGGTTCTAATACTTATAACTATGAAGCGGAAATACACGAGATTAGCGTTAAACAGGGAAACTTGGCGAAAAACGAAAGAGCTGCATAAGCTTATGTGCTGTATCCTGCAGTGGGCTGAATGAGCTGCTCGAGATGATGATGATCATCATCATCATTATTAGCCTATCATGTTTCTACTGCTGGGACACAGGCCTTCTCTCAGAGAGAGAGGATGGGCCCTAATCCACCATGCTGGCACAGTGCATGTTAAAAAAATAAAAAAAATAAAAGTAAGTGTAGTGTAGTGTGTGTGTGTAGAAAGTGTTTTTATTTGTTGGTGAATATTATGCTTTTGAACTTTTGAGGTTCTTGGACACTGGTTTCCTCACGATGTTTTCCTTTACCATTTTTGGTCGATCGGAAACTGCACATAAATTATTTAGGTAGGTACTAAATAAGTAATTGGAGGAGCATACCGGGTGCTGTCAGATTGTAAAGTGCACATGCTTCCGCTCGACCACCATCGCTCTAAAATGAGATTGATTTCCTTTTATTGGTTGTCGGACACACCAGTAACTTATCTTTTTGAAAGCTGCAGATCGGGAGCTGAAGATACAGTCTGTACTTGTTAACATGCGGCAGTGATTAACTGAGATTTATGTAATTTTACGTGAAAAGGCGACGAATGTGGCGTAATTAGTCTTTAGTTGTGTTAAGCCGCTACGAGGCTCCTCAAATGAGGTGATTTGTTTCGCGCCACCGCTTTTAATAGCTTTTTTTGGAAGATCCGAAACCATGTTGAGTAGCACCGTGGCTTGTTTATATCGCTGTCTTATTTTTATTATGCAATCTTATTTCTTCCGACAAGAGATCTTACGCAGTTTTTAACTCAAAGAACCACACGATTAGATTGCATAAAAGTAAATAATTATAAATATTTTTTACATCATCATCATCATCAACCATTCTCCACCCACTGCTGGGTATATCCACCTACCTATAGGTCTCCTCTTCAGCGCGCCATCTTTTCCGGTCCTGTGCTAGCCTTGTCAAGGGTGTATAGTGTATACTGGGTGGCGTAACATCTAGCCACCCAAGCCAACCTCACCTGCCCGTGGTGCACCTGCTGATAAACAGACGAGGCCCTGGCGAAAAACTCACCAAGACGCACTGGCCAACGTGGTGTTTTATGGCTAAAACCCTCTTCCATATGAAATATTTTTTACAAAAAATTAAAACCAACTCCACGTGCAGTGGGTGAAATTCAACCAATGGAATTCAACCCTTAATTTTTCACCCTAAATTTTTCCCAATTTTAAATGGGAACCCTCCAGTTAAATAGACAAATTAATTTAAAACGAAGTTCGACGGCGACGACGATGATGTAAATCGTTACATCATCGGTGAGGTCGCAGGGATTGGTGATGATAAGAGAACAACACGCAGATTCATCAAGATGTATTTTATTCGACGGTCTTTCGAATATACTTAGGTAGGTACATTACACTTTTTTCTTTATTTTCCACATAATTATCATATATCTATGGAAATCGCACACTGCGCGTTTTACGCGATCTTTTTTGCTTTACATCTTCAATTTGTGGAATGAGCCATGTTCATCATCATCATCATTTCAGCCATAGGACTTCCACTGCTGGACATAGGCCTCCCCCATCGATCTCCAAAAGGGCCGGTTGGAAGCGGCCTGCATCCAGCGTTTTCTTGTGGTTTCTTTTAGGTCGTCTGTCCATCTTGCGGGTGGACGTCTTACGCTGCGCTTACTGGTACGTGGTGGAGCCATGTTATAGTACGGAAATGCCGCAGAATCCCTCCAGCGGCATTTCCGAGTAACTATATAACTATATAAGTTAATACCAACGTATCTGTGATGCCCCTGGTGCTACAGGTAGGTATTCATAGGCGACGGTGATCGCTTACCGTCAGGCGGCCCGTTAGCTTGTTAGCCACCTATGGCATAAAAAACTTATTTATTTTAATTACTTAGATAATAATAGCTGTTAGTTGAAGTGGCAATGGGCAGCCTACATCACTCGAAGAACCAATAACCGATGGGGAAGAAAGGTTCTTGAGTGGAAACCACGAACCGGAAGACGCAGCGTAGGTAGGCCTCTCACTGGATGGACCGACGACATAGTGAGAGTCGCTGGTATCCAGTGGATGCAAAAGACAGGCTGTCGTTCAGTGTGGAGGTTAAAGGGGGAGGCCTATGTTCAGCAGTGGACGTCTTCTGGCTGATGATGATGATGAGATAATGATTGTTATTGACGTTGGCGGGAGCTGGAAGTTGTAGCAATATACCGAGTAACATACACACTCAGTAAAAACAGTCGAATTGAGAACTTCCTTTTTTGAAGTCGGTTGAAAATATTGAAGATATGGTAGGTAGTGACCAAGATACCTAGATTACGTTCTAAAAATAGGACCCCATTAAGACGAAGACTTAGAGATATGTTAATTATATTCTGTAGACGCGATTGTTCCCTATTTTTATCCGGCCGTTTAACGGCGAAATCGCGGGGCAAATGGCTCGTGTGCCGTTATGAAGTTAACTCGACTGAAAGATACGTTCTGACGCGATCTTCGGCCCTTTATAAAAACAGTTTTTCAGCGAATAAAGACAGACAAGTTTGGAATCAGCTTCCGATAAGGTGAAAGCAAATCTTGAATTGTTCAAACTACTCAGCCTTTGTCTGTGTTATTTAGTTATAGGTACTTGCTATTTTTATCCACCAGCACAAAAAGTGGGGTGTTATAATTTTAACGCGTGTATCTGTGTATCTGTAGGTATACAACGTGTAACAAAAAGGTGGTAATAATGAAGGTTATGTATGTACCTACTCATCATTACAAACAACTTTTACTATAGGATCAACACTGAAATTGCGAAAAAAATCTACTGTTAATAAGAAAAAATAATACTTAATGTTACTAAAGTTTTTGATACTAATAGTGTCTGCAGAACTTTTATAAGTTATTTTAACTAAATGACGTAAATTTCTCAGTCTCGAAGATGGCGAGGTCCCTGTTTATGGCGGTGGTATTGGTGTGCTGGAGCGCGGCCGTGCTTGGCGGGTCGGTAGGTCGCTGCAAGTTGAAGCGGTACAACCACAAGGCGATGCAGACGGACCAGAACGGCAGACGGTGCTGGGATGACGTCAAGATCATGTCGTGTTGGGGATATTGCTTGTCTTATGAAGTGAGTTAAGAAAATAATTAAGACATTCTAAACTAAAATTTAGTCCCTTTATCGTCAAAATCTTAGGTCCTTAGCACCATGATCAAAGAAAACAAGGTCTTCTACTCTGGCAGTTGTCCCAGAATTATGTCACTGTCCAGTTGGCACTTTATCCAATCAGCTGTTACGTGGTGTATCGTCATCTCTCTCGAACCTGTTGTAAATTGACATCATGACATCATTGCGGGACGCTCACGTGGATTTTTTTTCTCGGATTGCTATACCTGGCGGAGTATCTCTATTTTCTCTTCTCTACATAGTATAAATTAAAGTCGCTTTCCGCGTCTGTCTGTCTGTATGGCCGCTAACTCCTCCTAAACCACGCAACGGATTTTGATGTGGTTTTCACCATCAGTTAGATACATTTTCCCGGAAGGTTTATATATGTAACTAGCGACCCGCCCCAGCTTCGCACGTAAATTATACCCGTGCGAAGCCGGGCGGGCGGGTCGCTATTATTATTATACCATGCTTAGCACCTAACACGCAGACTACAAAAAAAATGCTGTCTTTTCAATAGCTTCTAGTAAACTGCTCTAGATTGACTTCGTTTGCTCTAACGTGTCCTATACGCTTGGAGACGAGGGTCTGATGATGGAGCCAGAGCCAGTCTACCAACCAATCTACTGAACCGATTTTGATGTAATTTCTATGGGACCATTCTGAAAGTCCTTCTGAAATATCAATGGCGGAGTTCTGAAGTAACAAACAAAAAAATACTAAACCCCTCCTTTTTTGAAGTCGGTTAAAAATAAAACATATTAAAACTTTTGTATAATTATATACCTACCTACTAGGTACAGTTACGTAATAATGCTCAATTGTTTTTTTTATTCCTGCTTTGAAAAGTTTTGATATTATAAAATGATGAAAACGCGCCATAACAAGTGACATAATAAAGGTATGATTCCGAACTCGGCAGCACGCAGCAGTGCTGCCCCTCATTCTTGATAGGTTTATATGAGAATACATTTCGAGCTACGCAGCAATGCCGCGGCAGCAATGAAGCCGCAGCATCGGAATCACAGAAGACATAATAGCACATCGGAATGTATTCTCATATAAACCTATAGAAAATGTATGGGGACCAGTGCTCTTAGTCCCAGATTTGATAGTTTACGAAAACTTTTTTTGTTTTGCTCTTGTTCCGTACATTGCTGGGCTAAAAGGTATTCCAAAACTTTTTTCACATTAGAGTGAAGCAATCTATGCCGCCGATAACTGCCAAATTTAGTTCCTCCACGTTTCCAATAGAGGCGATTTACTAAAATGTATGGAACAATACGTAAACGAAAAAAGTTTTCGTAAACTATCAAATCTGGGACTAAGGGCACAGTAGTGCTGCGGCAGCACTGTTGCGTGCTGCCGAGCTCGGAATCAAACCTTGTGTTTTTGAGTTTTTACAATTCCACTAGATATCGGATTGGCAGTTCCCGTATAAAGAGTCTCATCACCCGGTGTGCGTGCACGGTGACCGCAAGCACGCGTCAGTGAAGCTGCAGCACTGCGACCCCAACGTGGAGCCCGGCACTGACGTCTACCACTACGTGGAAGCAACTTCTTGCCGCTGCCAGGTAATAATCAGGCATCATCACATACTGACGTACCTAATTGTGGCCGAGCGGTAGCATGTGCCGTGTGCGCTTTACAATTTGACGGCACCCGGTTCGATCCTCGGCCATGCACCAATGACTTATTATTAGGCACCTAAATAAATTTTGAGCAGTTTATATGCCATCGCTCAAAAACGGTGAAGGAAACATCGTGAGAAAACCGGTCAGCATAGTGGATTAGGTAGGTACGGCCCATCCTCTCTCTCTGAGAGAAGGCCGGGTCCCAGCAGTGGGAACTTACCTATAGGCTGACAATGATGATCACTATACTTGGTCCAAGCTTTTTTATAAGCTTCTATGTAGTAGTTAATGTGTGCATGGGACAAAGCTTGCAAATGAATTTTAGACTAAGTAGGTAGTTATCCTTAACCGACTGAGCTGAAATTTTGCATACTTATGTAAGTTTGGTGACTATGCAATGTTATGGTACCATTGAGCTGGTCTGACGATGGAGACAGAAGGTGGCCATGCATAGGAATTCCTAAACGAAGCGACGTAACCCTGTCGAGTTTGGGTTCATTGGATTTGTCTTCCCAAGCACTTTGGTCCTAGATGATAAATTCAATATGGCGGACGCCCCAAGATGGCGGACAAAATGTTCTTGATACGGGTATATCAAATGAAAGGATTTGCTCAGAAGAATACGAAAAGCTTGGTTTTTTTAAAGATTTTAAATTAATATTTTATTAGATATGCCAGTTGCTGGGTGGTTGGTGCGTTTGAATTCCAATACACAGGACGAGGGTTCAAATCCCGTTTGAGCTACCGGTAAAGTAAACAATAATAATAATAATTTATTTCAGACTAGGTCAATAGGTAGGTAATAGCTAAATAAACTAGATAAATCACATTTGGTACGTTTTTGAATAAATCAAAAGTTTTCAACCACAAGAAATCTGCAAGTTTTGGGACATTTACATCCGATAAGCGCCATCTAGCGTTAACATCTGCCAAGGAAAAATTAACACCGTCAATAAAAAAATCAAATAAAATATATTTATGTATATTTCCAGCTATGTTCTTCAGAAGATACCAGCTGTGAATGGCTTCCTCCTGACACCACACTTCTTGGCGGATTAATATTAAGAGAAGAATTAGAAGAAGAACTTGAGTAAACTCAAGTCGCTACAAAACACGAAGCCACCGCCGATCCACCACCCGCCGTATAGAATATTATGTCGATATGATGCGATTTATTTTATGTAATATAATTACTTTATAAGTTACACTTTTGGTACATTTAAAATACACTTAGGTATGTAAAACACGAAAATACAGGACAATATGCAAGTAAATTCTTTTTTGTTTCACACTTACTGCACCCTGCAGATTCACCAGCGTGGACATTTCCTCGGGAACCGTACATTTTACCGGAATAAAAAGTATACTCCGGCCTTCCCCTCCAGCTATTTCTATGCTAAAAATTCGTTCCGTTTTTTTGTTGCTGCTCGAAAGATGATTTTTTAAAAAAATATTAATAATTTTATTTATTTCAATCTTTATTTTTATTTTTGAGTTGGCCATCTGTTGTAGACTTTGATTATGTTGTAGAGTAGCGGTACTAAATACCGAATTTGAAGAGAAAAAACAGTTGTCTATGATGGCGTTAAATAAATGCTTGTAAATCTCAAATTTTATTAATTGTCATTGCCAATGATTATGACAATAACAACTTTTTTTCTCGTATCATATGACATTAGAAATCATGATTGTGATTTGTGATGGTTTTGGTTCTCTTTGGTTTTGGTGATGGTTTTTCAGGATTTTGGGTCGTTTACCGCATTTTGATAAAGTTATTATCTTTTCTGAATTAAATTAAGTACAGAAAGTGTTTTAATGAACTTTAAAGTCATTATTTGTTATTTATTAGCTAAATCAGCACGCCATTTGAGTTTTGTGATCGAAGGTGTTATGGAAAGTGTTAGTCATGAAATACACCACTGTAATTATTTTGTGCTGCTGTTTATGTGAAATTTTGTGCTTGAACATCGACAAAAAGGATTCTATCTTGCTACTAAAAGCGAATTCAACATCTGAACAGAAAGTATGGAACATAAAACTAGATATTTACTTTTCGAAAAATTTGCCTTCTGTTGTCACGAAGTCCCGGGGCTCCGATGTCCGTTTCAAGTGTGAAGCAATCATGAACTACACAAAAGTTGAAAAATACACTAAAAATAAAGAAGGCATAGAAACATCGCTTACAGAATCCCCGCCTGACCACATTCAAGAAACCCTTTTGAGAAATCTTAAAGTTTACTGGTTGAAGGACAACAAGACGATATCTGAGTCACTCAAATTTAAGATAACGACAAAAATAGATAAGACTAACGGTACTATAGGTACAAACCTTAAAATTAAGAACCTAGATAATAATGATGAAGGAAATTATACTTGTATAATTAAGCAAAATTTTGAAAGAAAACAAACTGCAAGACTGATTGTAGATGATGAAAATATTAAAAACTATGAGATTCCTACATACACATCACTATTTCCTAATGCTGATATCAACAACCAACTAGAAATTGATGTTAAAACTACTCCTGATTTAATATCAGAGAATATAAAGAGTCAAGATGTTACAAAAGAGAAGAATTCTACTACACCGAAGAAACTGGAGCCTATCTGTCAAGAATATGTCGGGGAAGTGTGTGCAGCACATTTGAAGGCTCAGTTTGTGTACATTCCTTATGATAAAACCCAAGCACATCTTGAGGAAAAGTTGATGCAAGCCATACAGGTCACCAAGTACTCTAATGACATCAGTTCCCACTGTGAAGGGTTTGCTATACCAAGCTTGTGTTATTCTACATTTCCTATCTGCAGGAATCCCTTTGAAACCAATAACAACTTCTTTCAAGAAGCAAGAAAGATATTTTCATCGAATACAGAAACAGAGAACCATGATGATTTACCTGAAATTATTTTTGAAAACTTGCCAAATGGAATGTATCCACCGATGTATGCGAAATCAAATGATTCAGGGAATCTCTTCAATTATCGACTGAACACCACTATTTTGAGACGTGTATGCAAGCAGGACTGCGAGATTTTAGAAAATGAGTTGTGTCAAAAAGAGTATGCAATAGCTAAAAGACATCCACACATTGGACAGCAACTGACCCTTGAAGAGTGCCAGGATCTTCCAGAGAAAGATCCCGAGTGCCTAAAGATAGATATTGGCGCAGTAATGGTTTCAGATGATGAGTGCTACTGGGAAAACGGTAGCGGGTATCTGGGAAGAGTCAGCATCGCAGATAACGGAGTAAGCTGCATTGAGTGGTCGAAACAATGGCATGTGAAGGTGTTTGATTATCCCGAACTGGCAGGCAGTCACAGTTACTGTAGAAATCCAGGTGGAGTCAAGCCTCAGCCATGGTGTGTCATAGAAAAGGAGGGAAAAGCAGAGAAACAACTGTGTGATATCCCAAAATGTGCACATAAGATTTGGATCTACATTGTAATTGTTTTCTTACTTATAACACTTATCATTGTTGCTTTCATAATTTGCCTTTGCTTCAAACACAAGAGCAAAAATAATGCGGCCACTATTCGAGACATAAATTTGCCAAATGCTGACAAGAACATTTATGGTAATTCAAGATTAAACTCTCCTATAGAGATGAGTGAGTTACTAAATAACACTAACCTTAACAATCAGCCACACTTAACTAGAAACACTCGAGGCAATGGTGTCCTGCGCATTCCGCAGTACTCTCTATCACAAATTAAATTCTTGGAAGAATTAGGCGAAGGAGCATTTGGGAAAGTGTACAAAGGAGCACTTAAGATTAATGGAGAAACACAGTTTGTTGCTGTGAAAGCTCTAAAGGAGAACGCATCTGCAAAGACTCAGGCAGATTTCAGACGTGAAATTGACTTGATATCTGAGTTGACTCACGATAACATTGTTTGCATTGTTGGTGTAGCTCTGAGAGAAGAGCCGCTGTGCATGTTGTTTGAGTTTATGGCGAGAGGAGATCTTCATGAGTTCTTGATGGGACGAGCACCCCCTTCAGGCAAGGGCTTACCTCCCATGAGGTTACTGAATATTGCCCACAATATAGCAGCTGGTATGCAATATTTGGCTTCACATCATTATGTCCACAGAGATTTGGCAGCGAGAAACTGCTTGGTGTCTGATGATTTTGTTGTTAAAATATCAGATTTTGGACTCTCCAGAGATATATACAGTTCAGATTATTATAGAGTAAGTATAAATACATCTTACAAAAAACCCTATGACCAATTTATTATAACCGTTTTATTTGCTATTTTGTATGTTCCAGGTGCAATCAAAAAGCTTGTTGCCAGTAAGATGGATGCCACCGGAATCAATTTTGTATGGAAAATTCACTACCGAGAGTGATATTTGGTCCTATGGAGTGGTGCTGTGGGAGATTTACAGTTATGGACTACAACCTTATTATGGGTATGTATAGGTGAAATAAAGTCAGTGCTAAAAATCAGCGCTGCAGAGAAATCCTCAGCATTATCGCTGAGCACTGCCCTTGTTTGTCGCACTGGACACTACAGCACAGAAGTCATATTAGTATAAGTACAGAAGATTCATTCCTCAAAATCATTTAAATAAGTAGCGACTCTTGCTACTACACAATAAAGTTCAATTCAGGAAGTAGAGTGCTAACTACCTATAGCTATAATAACCTAGAAGTTGCCTCTCTGTCTAACGCGTAACTCATGTCGCGTTATTTTTATCTATCACGCGGCATATCCGACAAGTTGGCTACTTGTAGCTTCATACCTAAAATGCGGAGTGCGCCAGGCCTGACTACAGCGACAACTGAATGTGCATTATCTTTTCTATCAATATTTTTCTGTGTTTGTGACAAAATAAATGATTTCTTCCTTTTTTATATTCCGTGGGGTACTGGCAGAGTAAAATAGTACACGGCCTGCAAGTCTAGTATGGGCAGTGGACAATTAGTATATTCACCAATTTCACCATTTTTACCCTGCAAGAAAAGGACCAATGTATCGATATTCTAGCTTTGTCACGTCTACATGTTTATAAAAACAATGGCAAGACAATTTTTCCACGGCCTGTGCTAGACCTGCAGATTTTAACTACCGGGACACGCCCATTAAGGCGATGCATTCCACAGACTAGCAGTTCACATAATAAAAGTGCAATCAATCTTTGTAGTGGAAAAACTGCACCTACATACCTTTTTTAAATAACTTTCGCTTATCATCATAATTATTATCTAACCAACACATTCCAAACATGCATGCATAGTTAAATATTTTCTCTCACATATTTCAAGTCTGATTAATGTAATTTTTACGTCAAATGGTCCGTGTCGCTAAAGTTCGCGCCACGCGCGCACGCAACTAAATAAACTATGCAACTCATGGTGGTTGATTCATTAAAGTTGTTAGATGACTGATTGCCACTAAAATTATGCTATACCAGCCTACAATTATATCAGGGGCCTTACGGCTAGGGTCTTACGCGGTCTCAAAACAGCGCAGTTCGTAGGTATTTTAGCTAATTAATGTTGGAAAATATGCTAATCTGTTGTTTTTCTTAAAAAACTGCATATCCCTCGTGCTAATTATTTAGTGATATTTATCAAATTATTAGCTCCAAATAACCCTGCTAAACATAGGTCTCCCTTTGTTTATGCTAATCCTCTGCTTCAAGATTGTTCACGGGAATTTTTTCTGGCTTTCGCGTCTTCGGTTTTTGACCTATCCAAATGACACACTTAAGAAATATCAAATACTTGGAAATACTGAAATCAAATTCGAGAAAGTTTTATTTCCAGAATGTTTGCAGTAAGTCATAAAGATCAAATACTGGAGGTACAAAAACAAAATTGCTCGGGAACAATCTTATGGAAAACACGGTCCAATGTGTAGATGGTATAGGAAATGAATGATTGGGTATAGTAGATGAAAGCTGATTTCTTTAAATTGCAGGACCATTAATTTGTTACTAAATCTATTTGAAATTATTATTTTTAAATTTTTATCCAATTTTATAACCTTTTATTTTTTACCTTTGACATGTAACATAAGTGTTATTAATAAATATCTGTATTTGAATGTTGGTTGCAGGTACAGCAACCAGGAGGTGATATCCCGCGTACGAGGCGGCGAGTTGCTGGCGGCGCCGGCGGGTTGCCCCACGCTCATGTACTCCCTAATGCGCGACTGCTGGCGCCACACGCCGCAGCGGCGGCCTGACTTCGAGGCTATTGTTAACAGGTAACACACATATACTTACTAGCTTTTGGCCCTGCCTGTAATCGAAAAACAAGTTAATACAGCCTATGGCAATCAGAGATAATGTAAGGCTTAACGCCGCAAAAAATGTAATGCTTGGCTTGTTTGGAGAGTCAAGGTCGCGCGGCGTACAAAAGGCTGTGGAAAAATCGAGTTTCGGAAACAGAATTATTGTTCCTATTTGGCAACCAGTTTCAGAAGCAGAATAATTTTTCATTTTCCGAAACTAGTTTAGAAACTTGGTTTCGAATATGGCCGAAGCGACTTGAAGGTTGGGACATCAGTGCTCCACTAGGTATTTACAGTTTGAGTCTAACCGAGATTTACTACTTACTATCAACCCGGTAGTAAGTAATGCAAATCGAGGTAAAAAAAGAGATAGTCGGCTTCGTAGAGCGTCGTCTCTGTCGCACGGTCAAAAAGTCACAAAATGTACTGAGTGACAGAGACAACACTACGTATTACTGACACTTCGACACTAGCCGTGCGCGTCCCGTACTGTATGCCAGCGGATTTTGGGTTTTGATATTGGGGATTGCAGAAGGTTTCACCATTAAAGTAGGAGGATGCTGCTGCCTATCCTCTGGTGGTTCTGGTCGCAGTTTTAAGACGTACCCGGGTCCGAACCATTGATTCTCGCGCAGGTTTAATTGCACCCATCGACTAAATCCGTTTGAGGTGAACTTTTCGTAAACTAGCCCGCTATTATTGTGCAAGCGATATTGTTTGTCCCCATTATATCAATCATATATATCATCTTATATCAATTCTGAATGATAGTGACGGTGACGAAACTAAAATCGCAAGTCTTGAAAAACCTGTGACTTACCACATTGGTGTTATACCTTGCAGGATACAAGAGTGGATCCAAATGGGTGGGTGTCCGGAGCCAGCCCCCTCGGAGTCGAGCAGCAGCGGCTGCGGCCACCGTCCGACTGGATCCATCCGCGACCTGCAAGAAAGAGTCCCCCTCCTGCCCCCGCATTCCTCCAACGGATCTCTAGCCACCGGCAGCTTGAAGAAATTCAACACAGCGGGTAGCTCTAAGGTAACAGAGGACACTCGCTCCACTTGCAGCGAAGTCCCCCCATTAGCTCCCAAATCTAAAAAACTCAGTTCCGCCTCTCTTATAGACGACAAAATGGGAACTAAAGAAACTGTTGTCAGAATACCGAATACTCAATACGGCAACGAGATTTAGCCTCTCACATAGATAGTTGAAGTTAGATTAGTCTAGAATAAGTTTTAAGTTATATTTCCTTATTGTTGCTTGCGTGGAGTATTATTTTCCTAGGCTTAAATTTTATGGATTTTCGCGTATTTTGGTACATTTACTATTAATTCTTGTACTAAATGTCGATTTTTGGCAACTTCTAAATCAATTATTATGGAAATTAAGCACATTAAGTGGGTGTAAAAATGTGTGTTGTATGGTGGAGATAGTCTTAATTGAAAGTACATTATTATTTCCTTTTGATACCTATTATTTATTAAAATGTTACATATTGGTTGTATCTAGCTATTAGAGTATTTATGTTAGCATGAGTTATATTGGCTTAGAGACTAACAAACATTTAAGTTATATTTAACTTGTTTGATAAGTTTATCAGTACACACATATATTATGATATTGATTTTCCTGTAAACTTATTACGTACTAACTAAGTAGATATTGATTATGTTATGAGCAGTATTTTATACATTTATTAGAAAGTAGTTATATAACTAGCCCTTTGAAACACTCTCTATGGGCATCCAATACATAATACCAGCTCACACTCGAATCTCGACTGAGACTGCGAGAAGCAAGGAAGTAGAACCCAACTAGATTATCTAATAGTACACTTTCTTTCAGTCTCCTTGTCTCGGTGAGAGTTTACTGCTGGCATAAGGGATATAATTATTGTGTTCAAATCAAACCATTCCAGTTATAAGTGTTTCAGTCTGTAAACAAAACAAAGTGAGCCACCGAGACCAACATGCTTAATCTTCGACCGTATCATCGCTTTCCATCAGGTGAGATTGTGGTCAATTAACCTAGTCCGACTTGGTTGATAACTTGACAACGTTTCGCCTTTGTCTCGTTGTCACGGAATTCGGATCTGCCCCTCATGCAATATATACTTATTTTATATTACAATCGGCCACTTGGGTTTTTATCGCATCATTGGTAATTTTTTGTAACTATTTTTCACCTTTTTTTGTAATCATAAATAGTTGAACTTTTCGCAAAAATGATTAAATTTTTCGCTCGATTAATAATAACCTTTTTTTACATGAAATAGTCACGTGGAATAGTTGTTGCGATTTACGGTGGCGGCATTTTGCCATTATGTGTAGTTTATTTACTGAGTAATTTGAATTGGAAAATCTTTTACATATTTTTCTTATGTAGAAAGAGTATTATTATTGCAAACAATTTTAGATGAGGGTTAATATATTCAATAATAAATAAAGACTGTAAAATAGTTGTCATTTTTAACCGACTTCAGGAGAAGGTTTTTTTTCGTATTTTCCTATTTTTCTGATTTACGTGATTCTTTTTTTTTTGTTGTTTGATTGCCTGTTGGTTTGGCAATATCAATAATTTTGTTCTACTGCTTACTAATTTTGAAGTCGGTTATTAATATTGATAAATTATCAAGGATTGAGTCAACACTACACATAGTAGCAATACTGGGTTATGCGGAAAGGGTTTAGTACACCCTTTCGTTTTTGGGGTTCTCATCATTATGAACTACTTATGCAAAAAAAACATAGTTATTATTTCGCTGGCTGCTCCATACATTTTGTTAAGTGTGTCTGAAACAGCTGATTTTTTTTCGCGATCTCAGGGTAGATCCCTTTGTAAAAGTTGTTCATAATGATGGGTATTATGCCTTTCGGTTTAGTACACCCTTTCCGCGTAGCCCTGTATAACGCGCGCGTCCGCATTATTACAATTTACTCTGTTCATATTTCTTAGATTTTTGTAGAACATGAAGTACATATTGTACCTATTGCAAACTTGCCTGTAATTTTTGTATTATTTAGTACATACTTATTTTTTAACGGCCTTACTTAGAAACGTTAGTTAACATAATCTATGCTTAAATCTTCACTGTAAACTTTTCGCTGACGGAAACATAACGCGCAAAAACGAGACAATTCTTTTTTAGTTTTTTTTTGGTAATGTTTCTAAGTAAGGCCCTATAAGTGAACAATTTGTATTTTCTGTACTTGCCAAAGACTTTTTTGTATGTGATAAACTTAGTTTTGTACTTATAGTAATAACCGTCATTTGTACATTAAATGATTTTTGAAAAGTTTTTAAAAATGTATTTTTCTTTATTTAAATATAAAAATTACTTATTATTATAATTACTAAACATGGTAAATAATTCCTTCCGAACTTCTATCTGTCAGTTATCGGTATTTGTAGCCAGTTAACCAAGTTGAAAAAAAAAATAAAGTTGTGTTGTATTTGGGTTGCATTCCCTCTGCCACCACTCCCACCTCGTTTTGTTCATCTTTTGAGTAAACAAAACTGGACATCAGCTGTGATATTAATATTCACTACGTATATTAAAACGTATACATCACATAGTATGATCGCACTAAGTCTAGCTACTGTTAATAATCTAAGCTGTTTGCTCAAAAGTAAATCGACTGCATGGTGTGACAACTGTTATGTAGGTCTAGTTATCGCTGATATGTGAAGTTAGTTGTACTGACAGGCAAACGAACCATGCTTATTAATACCGCAGAAATTCTACTTAATATTAAATATGTGTAATCATTATGAAAAATAAACATACTTTACTTATTATATGTAACAGCAATGTTTGTATTTCTTGCTCAAATAAGTGGCAAAAATGAAACATGAAAGTTAGGCGCACTCAAAGTCAACGTATATAACGTATTTAGTATTTTACTGTTGTAATATTATGTTATGTTATGGAAGCCTCGCCATTTGTGAGACTCACTGCTGTTTTTCTTATTATTCACAGGTTCCTATTTAACTATCAAAATTAGAGTCAGATCATAATTTAGAGCTCGTTAAGCTGATTCCAGATCAGTATTTAACAATAAAAAAAAAAAAGTAGTTATTGCTGATAACTGTAACACGGCAGAACCGCCCTCGCATTTTTTTCGCTACAGAAGAGGTGGTATGGCTCATGGCCTTAATAGCTTTAGCCAGCCCAGTAAAGGGCGTAAAAATAAACTGTCTGGCGTCTCGCTCGTCCGTCTGTCTCTTTCATTTCATGTCTCTCAAAGAGAATAATGTCTCTGTCAAAACAACAAATCGATTGGGCAAGCAGTGCGAGTTTTTGTAATTCCTGGATTCTTTTAATATAAATTACAATGTCCGTTGATCGTGCATTAACGATTTCTAAATATACTACGTTTAAACGTTATACCATTGGATAATTATTTCGCACAGGCAGTAGTCAGTTATTATACTTTAATTAAACTTCGCTTCCTTCGGGTCGACTCTCGTGTGTATTTGTTGTGAAAACAAAGTGAAATGGTCGAAAACGGTGCCTCTAGCGGGGGCAGCGATAGCCCTAATGCGACTTGCACGCGGTCCGGGCTGCTGGAGACGCTGGTGCGTGGCGTCTGGTATCGAGTTCACTGCACGCTCGAAGACGACTATCTGAGCGTCTGCCTGGACGATGGATACGACGCCACCACCACTCTTAACGGATCCGTCAACAACAATAATGTCGAGACCCCGAACAGTGACTTTGCCGAGGTGCCGGAAGCGATCGCGAATCAGAAACGTGTAGTGCAAGTGGTCAAATCAGACAACAATGGATTAGGGATATCAATAAAAGGTGGAATAGAAAACAATATGCCGATATTGATATCTAAAATATTTAAAGGTATGGCGGCTGATCTCACAGAGCAACTGTATGTAGGGGATGCTATTCTCTCAGTGAATGGAGAAGACTTGAAAGATGCAACACATGAAGAAGCAGTCAAAGCTTTGAAAAGAGCTGGGAAAATGGTTCAGTTAGAAGGTATGTGCTAATGACTCACACATTCCATGATATTAGTTGTGCAGTTGCTTGTTAAATTGGTTGCATAGGAGGGTACTGTTAATTGACCCTAATTGTTACTGTTACACTGGATGTAAGGAAAACACTCCCAAAGCCAACACACTATTATTATCGACATCGTTTTATGGTTGATATTCCGAAAACCCGTATGGAGCGCTTTGATTCCACATTCATTGTGCGAGCTGCTAGTCTGTAGAATTTGCTGCCTGAATGGGTTTTCCCCGTCAGATACAATCTGGGTGTCTTTAAGTCAAGAGTGAATCGGTTTCTTCTAGGCAAGCGTGCTGCCGGAAGACGCAGCATATGGAGGCCTCCCACTAGATGGACCGACGACATTGTGAAAGTCGCGGGCATCCAGTGGATGCAAAAGGCAGTCTGTCGTTCAGTGTTGAGGTTAAAGGGGGAGGCCTATGTTCAGCAGTGGACGTCTTCTGGCTGATTATGAAGCATGGTCCTTCATAGACCGCATCATCGCTTAACATCAGGCGAGATGGCGGCCAAGCACAAGCCTATCTAAAATATAAATAAATATTATACTATCTAAACACAATCAAATACTTACCAGTAACCATTTGCCTTATACTTAGCTTGTTGACATTTAGCATCAGCTAATATTTGAATTGCATTCCATGGTTCATCATTATCAGCCTATCACGTTTCCACTGCTGGAGACAGAGCCCATTGCTCGCCTTGGCCATCATTTCTCTTCACTCGGCTACCATCGCTCATTGCTCTGCTACCATTTCTCTCTTTTGGGGATCGCGCAATATTGCTCTCCGCTCTAGCAATATTGGTCTCCGCTCGGGCAACATGGATCTCCGCTTGGGCATAATTTCTTAGGCTTAGCGAAGGATATAATTTTAGTTCTAGATCAGATGGCTTACAAATAAAATGTTATTGAAAATGTTTCCACTGTGTTTTCAGTGAAATACCTCCGCGAAGTGACGCCGTACTTTCGCAAGGCGTCGATCATCAGCGAGGTGGGGTGGGAGCTGCAGCGCGGGTACATGGCGGAGGCACCGCCGTCGCCGCCTTCGCCGCGTCGCCGCCGCGCTGACACGCGCTACGTGCCGCTACTGATGGCATGTGTTGCTAAGAACCTGCGCCATCATGACCCAGGTAGGTTTTTCCCGTATGTTCCGAGTGACACATACATGTGATAGTTTTTCTTCTTGTGTCTTCCGACTGCATTCTGGGGAATAGGTAAGTGCGTTTTGATACGTCACAACTGATACAAGAGTGAGTGGGAATGTACTCGATTAAATTACAAAAGTCGAATATATTACATAAACTCTTATAGTGCCGCTACAAGCACTCTGCCTTTGGTTTAGAAATTTTTTGCGCTGTTTCGATATCCATAGTTTTGAATATTTTTGACCTAGATGAGTCATTTGCTCCTTAAGCGCGTCTGGTCACTCATGCGAATGTGTATACATGCAATGTTCGGCGATATTTCAATTCTATGTGGATGAAATCTCAAATGACATCAGGGTTGGGTTTGTTTTTTAAATAATAGACTTGCGTTTGGCCGCCATCTTGCCTGATGTTAAGCAATGATGCGACAATGTTATTGTAAGGATGACGTGTTGTATGTCAGTAGCGTAATTATACTGCTGAGTCCCGTGGCAAATTGATCGAATGAGGCCTTCACTCAATTTAAAAAGAAAAAAGCTCAACCAACATTGTAGTTTCTTTTCTCTTCAATAAAAAAAAATGTGTATGGTATTTTTAGTAGGTAACTTGAAGTAATGAATACAAAATATTTTTTTTACTAAATTTAGTAATAACAAATGTTAGAATCCTACTGTGCCCTGTATCCTCTCGGGCCGGGGCCCTTTCCAGCCGGGGCCTGTGGCATTTTGCCCGTTCTGCCACCCTATTGTTACGCCACTGGTTGTGTGTACAGAGGAGCGCACGATCGAGATCTACTCTCCGGACGGCGTGCACGCGCTGGCACTCCGCGCGGGCACGGGAGGCGCCGCGGCGGGGTGGCACCGCGCGCTGCATGCCGCCGCGCGCCGCGCCGCCCGCGCCGCGCTCGCTCGCGCGCGCCCGCGTCTGCGCCCGCTGCTGGGTGACGTGCGCTTCGCGGGCTGGCTGGCGCGCCGCCCGCATCACGACCACGTATGTACTACACTGCCGCCTATATCATCGCCATAATCAGCATATTTTCTTCCCTCAGGCCTCCCTTCCTCCCTCAAGGCACGCCACTTAGCCTGATCTTTGGCTTTTCGCTTTCAGCCACTGCCAACTGCTTTAAGTATAATTATAGCTTTTTTGACCAACTGTCACTTCAGCTTGCTGATACGCTGAGAAATTTCGAATAGTCATTGCTTGCTGAAATGGGATATAGGTGAGACGAAAGCACACGGAGGAAACCTGGCGCGTCTCACAGCTCAAATACTTACATTCATAGTTGTAAGCAAGTTGAAGTAAATACATTTTTACTCACCTGATTGAGTTATAATCATCTATAATACGTAGCATGATATCGCAACCCTCTATAGTGACTGACCTACTCACTAGTTACTACTGATTGTATTCACCATCAAACTTTAAAGTAAAAATGACTCTCACGATGATTACAACTTAAGCAATTGTTTGCAGATGAGTGCTTCCGGCGGATCCGACAGTTCTGATGACAATGAGGGGTGGCAGCCAACATTTGTGGCGATAACGGACCGCGAGCTGAGGTGAGTTCCTTTGAAGTTAGAATATAATATAAATAATTATAATACAATCCGACGTATTTTGACGGCTCGTCACCAGTTCTGCGGACATATTTTGGAACAATCCAGATTAAAGACAGATATGGTTTTGTTTATATAGAAAGCGAAGACAACATGGCAGTGCGCCAAAGTAGTAGGAAAGGACTGGAGCCCAAACCAAAGCTCTGTTGCTGGTCACACACTTGATAGTGCGACTCGTCCTCACCTACAACTTCGTAGTTTGGTAGAAAAAAGCACTGTCATCATGAAACTGCAGCTGCTGATACAATGACATGCGAATGTATGAAGAAGACAGGCCTCAGCTGCCCTGTAAATCCTTATAGGCCCAACTGCACCTGCATCATATTTCACATTTAGAATGAGTGCAGCTTTGGCGCCAACGTGGCAAAAAACATGTCGGCTCGAGGTATTATTTTCCTAAACTTGTGTACTTACAAGTGTTAATGTGTAATAATAGTGGATAATGAATTAATAAGTGTTTGTGAATGTGTTAGAGTGTGTGCAAGTGATATATAATGGGGTGAAATGTGTATTTTCATGTCGATTCCAAAAGAAGAGCCTTTAATTAAGGCTCCGTTTCTTTACAGTTTACTGGGGCAATACTACTTATCTCAGTACGAAGCCTTAGTAGCTTTAGCCTGCTCAGCAATGGGCGGAAAATAAAAAACTAAATATTGTGTGGTCAGGTTGTACGAGGCGGCGCCGTGGTCGGGGGAGGCATGGTGCGCGGCGTCGGAGTGCTTCGCGCTGGCGGCGACGCGGCTGGCGTGGTGGCGGCGCGGCGGTGCCGGCGCTGGTGGTGCTGGCGGGGGCGCGGGCACGGGCGGGGGCGCGGGAGCCGCGGCGCTGGGCGTGCGCGCCGGCACGCCCGCGGGTCTGGCGGTGCGCGCGCTGCGTGCCGACACGCCGCACGACCTGGCCGCCGTGGCGGGCGCGCTGGTGGACGGCGCGCACCACGCCGTGCGCTCGGCGCCCGAGTTCACGTTCCGCTGCCGGTTCCGGGGCGCGTGCGCGCGGCTGGCGCTGGGCGCGGCCGGCGTGTGCGTGTGGGAGGCGGCCGGCTCGCTGGGCCGCGGCGGCGCGCGCGCGCTCTACTCCCGCGCGCTGCACGCGCTGCGCGCCTCCGCCGACGACGACCACTCCGCGCTCTGGCTGCACTTCGCTGACGACGACACTATCGTGAGTATCTACATACCCACGTGACGCCATCCTCACGAGTCACATGGAGTACCTAGTCATGTAGCTATAAGCGTCACGTAGGACCCAGCGTAACAGCACATCGTGCTGGAAACGGCTTGCTCTAGTTTTCTAGGATAACGTTGCCGTCATTCATCAGTGATTCATCATTGAGTTTTACACTTATTGATGTTATAGTATTAACAGACGTATGGATTTGGTTGACTGACCGCCGTCCAACCAACGGGAGGGAAAGTTTTCTATTTTTTTTAATTCAATAATAGGCTTGCGCTTGCTTGACCGCCAACTCGCCTGATGTTAAGCGATGATGCGGTCTACGGTGGAGCACGCTTGCCTAGAAGAAACCGGTTTACTCGTGATTTGAAGACACCCAGATTGTAACCATCGGGGAACACCCATTCAGGCACCGCATTCCACAGACTAGCAGTTCACATAATAAAAGTAATCAAAGAGCTTCGTTCGGGTTTTCAGAATACCGACCATAAAGCGGTGTCGATTTATGTGCCTGCTCTGGCAGTCCGATAGAAAAATGGGCAGGAATCATTCTCTCCCGTTGGTTGGACGGCGGTTCGTCAACCAAGTCCGTATCGTTTGTTAGCACCATTAAAGTTTAATTTGTATGTTCTGTGTCTAATTAGAAATATTGTATTAGCCGTGGTAGCCCATTTGGGAGACCGTTAGACTTGAAAGCGTGAGGTCGCGGGTTCAAACCCCGGGCCCGTACCAATGAGCTCTTTGGAGCTTATGTACGGATTTTCATACCACTAGCTTTTCGGTGAAGGAAAACATCGTGAGGAAACCTGCATACGCACGGAGAAGGAATTCAATGGCGTATGTGAATCCACCAACCCGCACTGGGCCAGCGTGGTGGATATGGCCCAATCACCCTTAGGGACCGTCCATTAATCACGTGAGGCTTGAAAGCCCCCCCCCCCCTCCCTTTCAAGCCGATTTCTAATCCAAAAAGCGGCGTGTAGTGTGACCTTACCAATCAAAAACAACCTGCAACCTTTCTGTCTAGACATTTTTGCCATGGTCCTAAAATTAGACTATACTTTATACCTGTATTTAAAGATAGTATAAAAAACAAAGTTTCTTTGTAGGTACTAAAAACCACGTGATTTTGGATGGGGGCGGGGGGGTTAGTCTTAAACCTCATCACGTATCACCAAGGGGGAGGGGGGGTTAAAAATGTTAAAAACACCATCACGTGATTAACGGACGGCCCCTTTCGGGGGTAGACTAAAAGTCCAGCAGTGGACTGTTAAAAGGCTGATTATGATGAATTAGAAATATTGTATCTTCCCACAGGAACTGGACATGGAAGGCAGCCCCAAGCCCGCAGTGTTCATATTGCACAACCTCCTCTCGGCTCGCGTGCACTCGCTGCCTCCCGACCCGCCCACGAACCCCCTATAACCACTCGAATAACATCACCACTCGATTAAAATATATTGTATAACAATAATAATATTGAATAACAAATATGTCCACTTTAAACAGTAGTTTTTACCAATATCGAATGCTTTCTAGGTCGATATTTACAAATATCGAACGAAGTTCTCTGGAATAATCGATTATTTAACGATATCGAGCAGTGTTCTCGGTAATCTATGTTTAATAATATAGAATTCATATGTGAGATTTACTTCTTGCCTTCTGTTAGTCAAATTTGTAAAGGCGACTCATACATTCGAATGAGTGGCAAGTAGAGAGAAAATCATGCCCGTATTCACTAACCACGAATAAGGCGATGCCTAACTAAGGAACTCCTAATCTAAACAGACTATTTTTTATGGGTGACTTCTAAGCTAAGAGTTGCCAAAAAAAATTACAGTTATCTATGGTTTTGATGGGAGTGAGCGAGCGCAGTGATGTCAGTTTAATAGTGCTAACAGACGTCTGGATTTGGTTGACCGACCGCCGTCCAACCAACGGGAGGGAAAGAGTGAGAATACCATATTTCCCTCTCTTTCTCTCTCGTTGGTCAGACGGTGGTTGAAGTCCACCAAATCCATACGTCTGTTAGCACTATAAGAGTTGCTACTAACTCAAGTTGTTAAGAGGTGTATTTTTAGGCACCCCTGAATCGGTGTCGTAACTTTAGGTGACGCCTAACGTCACCAGTTATCACCTAGTTTGGTCAAACGTTTTTACTGCGGCAACTCTTAAATATTTAGGCATCTGATTTAGGCGACTCTAGGGTCAGTGAAAACGGGCATCAGCATTATAAGGATTTGCTGATAAAACTAAGCTATCAATAAGTATTGTGTGTGGCCTAAATAATAAAAGTCGTAGCGTCTAATAGTCAAGCTTGCAATTGTATGTATAAATACTTGAAGCTGCAATTTATGTCTAAGCATAAAATATGCAAAACATAATCAACAGCATAATGTAAAAACCCAAACCAAAATTCGGAAATTTTAAGCATCTCATATAAGACTTAAAATTAGCATATCGAGCTCTAGAAGCGATATCAATTTGTATTATATTTCATTCCACTTACATTCCATTCAAGTGTGTATTATATTTGATGATATTTTGCGAAGTATATTTGACACTAGTCTAAAGTTTGTATCATATCGGAAAACGTGTAATGATACACATTTTAAAAGAAAAAAACCTTTAAATTATTAATTTAATTTGTACCTACGATGAAAGTCAGTTTGGACTTGATGTTTTGAACTACGTACAGTATATATAGATCTTGTAACATCAGTTTTGTAGCAGAAACAAAATAGCGGTTGCCAGAATAGGCTTTGTAACAGCAAAAATAAATACAACAAATTTCGTGTAGGCCCTTGACACATGAGTGAAGTGGTGGTTGGTTTTCGACGAGTCTCATGGTTTAGTCCCATCTGCAATCACAGTCTTTACTGGGAATTGCCTGTTGACGTTATAAAATTCATACTTTTATAGGGAAGATGGGAATAATCCGATTGCACGTCGAAAACCAGGAGCCGTATTCCGATTTTTCATAATGACCTTTTAATAACGAATTTTGACAGCTTTTTTATACAAAAGTTCTCAAAATCCGTTGACAAATATTGTGAATGAGGCACAAGTTTTAAATTCGTCACACCATGTGTAGAGTGCCTTGAATCTCAAATTAAAACAAGTCTTGATAGTGTTTAAACACTTAATTTTAAATCTCGCTTATTTTTTTATGTATAAGATAAATGTCGACGATCTTCCAAAGAATCTCTTCGATGTTTTGGTTTAATAAGTAACGTAGATAATGAGGAAATGTACCTATTCTTTTGATTATTGATTATATTGTGTTTTTGTTAATTTGTGTTCTATATTGTGTATGATGTAAGTAGTGTAGTATTAAAAAAAATTACATTCCCAGAATGTAGTATATGTAGTTATTCAGAAATGTTTACAATTTGTAGAAAAAACGTTATGTTACTTGGCTGTTCCAAAATATCGTGAAACATTTTCTAAAAGACTACATCTACAAACAAGTATGAAATTATAACTCAGTCCAAAAATGGTACCGCTAAAAAGTTACCACATCCATTCTATAACGGCTTCTAACAGACCAACCGTCTATATTTGTAGTGGTGGCTTAGTGATGGTATTAATACTGATATTATCCGATTGGGTCCAGGTGTACCCAATCTGCTTACATTTGGTACAGATGTACCCAATATGCTTATATTGGGTACAGGTATACCCATCGTAAGCAGATGTAATTTGTGCAATTTAAGTAGGCAACTCAAAAAAAAAAAACAATATTCTAGTTTAAGTTCGAGCCGGATAAAATTAATAAGTCTCTAATTAAAGAAATGCTGGTATATTGTTTTATTTTCGATTGGGTACAGATGTACCCAATAGGATCAGATCAGATGATCAACGAGAGAAAGAGAAGGAAACACATTTCTCTCACTCTCTCTTGTTAGTCTGAAAGTAGCCGAGCCCTGTTACACGCTTTACAATTTTCTATGGATGTTGCCTGTCAGTTTTGTTGTTTAAGTACTTCGGGTGTCCTTTTCCATTCTGAAATAAGTTGATTGCACTGTATGCAGTGTGCATGTCAACTAGAGACAAAGAAAGACAGGGAGAGAGAGAGAGAGAGAGAGAGGAGAGAGTGAGAGAACAAGAGAAAGAGATAAAGATAAAGAAAGAGAGAGAGGATGAGAAAGAGAGAGAGAAAGACGGAGATATAAAGAGAGAGAGAGAGAAAGAAAGAGAGAGAGCGACAGATGCTACATGGCTGTCACCCACATGGGGTCACTTTGTTAGGGATATTCAATGAGAGTTATTTTCCTTATACAGTACCTTATTCTTAGCTCTACATAATAATTTGCTTTAACATTTGGTAGCGTTTAACTAATAGATGTAAGATTTCAATAATATTGTGTATATTGCGTAGTTATAGTGCGTTGTTAAAAAAGGCAATATTTGAAGTGATATCGAATAACTTTAGTATATTTATTTTAATACCAGATTCATACAGTTTTGTAAGGGGTTTCTTGTAGATAATAGTTGTTATTTCATTATAATTAGTTATTTTACTAAACCAATGACTATTTTTACCAATTAACACTTAACCTATGCTCGTGTGATGTAAGTTTTTTAACCAAAAATCTTTGTATTGCCTTCTAATGCTTTCCTCTATGTAATATCTTACGAACTTTGGTATTTTTTGTATAATCTAAGTATTCTCGAATCTAATATTATAATAAGATGTACCTACTATAAACATTAACATCACAATTTGTAACTTTTCATCGAACTCCATTTGAAGACTTATCCAACAAAAATATAACAGGGTTACGCGAAAATGGTGTACTAAGCCCGAAAGGAGACCGTTATATTCATCATTATGAACAACTTTTACTATAGTGACAAACCTAATAACGCGAAAAATATCAGTTGTTCTGTACAATGCCCGTTTTCTATGTAACAGCTGATATTTTTTTTCGCCATTTCATAGTTGCTCCATAGTAAAAGTTTTTCATAATGATAGGTACTACGAACCCCTTTCGGCTTAGTACACCCTTTGCGCGTAACCCAGTATAGTAAAAGTTTAAGTAATGTTTTTGTAACTAGTATTTGACTACGACTTTTACTAGTAAAATCAAAACTTGCCATATCAATCTAATGTAAAAACTATCAATAAGGCATAATAATATAAATCTTGTACTCTCTTTTAGAATTTCTACTGATGGCATTCCAATTTTTATATACTGACAGTTACTCTAAGAAATACTCGTGTTAATCTCAATCTTGATTGTACTGGGCCTTCACGGCTACCTGTTTAAGCGATTCTGTTTGTGTGATGAGAAAAGTTGCGCGACCGCAATCCGTATCGACGCATTAAGGTTCACTTTTGCGTTTTCCGCTTTGCGCTGTTTCGAGCCCGTAAGAGATAGACGTAAGGCCCCAGAACCCTCTGTTTAGTTGGTAACAAACCCGAAAATTACCTTAGCATGCTCGTCTCCAGGATCGGACTGGGCCGGAAGGGCCCGAGTGGCTCCCCACTAGCCCGGGGCCCCAAACGCCACATCGACTATAGGACCAGTCCGACGCTGCGTGTCTCTGTGTTCGTACCTACTCTGATGTAGGCGCGTTTCGAAACCTTTGATATCATAATAATAATATTGTATTTTAAATGTTGATCGGGACTTATCACGTATTATTTATTTAAGTTAGCCGTGGAATCCCATAGTAAGCAAGTGTATAAACCGCGGTGTAGGTACTAGGACATTTACCGATACAGTCAGTGTTGTGTGTCGTAGTGACAACCCAAAGTTCAAGTGAGGGTAGGAGAACAAAACAGCCGCTCTTCTCGCCGGACTCACCCGCAGTATTCAGTCAGCTCGTGACCACGGCCATTGTAACATGGTCGAAACGTCGAGCGAAAGGTACATATTTTTACCTAAATTAAATAATACGTGTTAAGCCCCGATAAACATTTAAAACATGTGTTCAAATCGCGAAAGTTTAGAAATTACTAATATTGTATTTAATCATAATAGTTTCCATTTGTCATCCACTGTTTGTATTGTTTATGTTTTTGAAATGCTAGTGAGTATTTTTACTCGATTCACCTCATGGTTTATCCGTAGGCATCATTGTCATTATTATCATGGTAGTGGAAATTGTCAAAAGATGCATTAAACAACGAAGAAAGAATTTTTGGTTTCAATTCGTCTCAAACTTAATTAACTTTAGAATCCTATTACCCGTACCAATACAGGGTTAGGCAAAAAGAGTATGCTAAGTTGTGTTATATAAGTACTTTAACTATGCAACGAATTCTAAAATCTCAAATCAGGTTTTCTATAGATAAAGGTCATATTAATATGTCTCGACATATTAATATCTAAGTAACAGTAGATTTTTTCGCATTTTCTAAGTAAAAGTCGTTGATAAGAAAATTGACAATGACTTTCTTCTGGTGATCATACCGTTTCAGACTAACCCTGATTATTATGTAGGTATATATAAATTCATTGAATTGAAATAAGTTGGTACTAAAAATCGTTTAAAACTGGTTTTCGGCTCTAAACTGTCCAAACCAAAAGTAGACTAAAACCTAACTAGGCATTTAATCTCCTGAGGCGAGGTGGCGGTCGAACGCAAGCCTGTTCATTGTACAAAAAGTTTTTTTTTCAACCTAAACTTTATTAGACAGTGGCGTCTATTCTAGCATAAATTTAGTTTAGTTTAGAGTGCATCAGAATGATGCCCTAAAATTGTCGCCAGCCTTCTCACTCGTATTAAAATGAAAAGAGAGGCAGATAATTTGAGTCCTGTCAGATTGGTTTAGTTTAGTGAGTGGTATGACAGAATAGGCCTCATTATCGTAACGACATAGGTACGACTAAAATTAAATATTAGTTTGACGGTATTTCTAAAATGTACCTAAATTTATACTACCTAGGTGAACTCTGGACACCCTCTTCGTGAATTTTGTACTAGATCAAACATTCATTATGTTTTTAAATCAAGGAAATACCACATAAAATCTAGTTTGCATATTAGCTGAGAGGGGTAATGGCATAGCAGCGAAGACTAATTTCCTGAAGTGTTGCTCGCATCTCAAGTAGCGCTAAGCTGAACTAACATTTCATTGGGTCGAGGACTGGAGCGCTGACCGCCCGAGGGCCCTTGCATTCTCCTCCATCGGCGTATTGCAACCTTTATATTGGAATTCCTAGAACCATACTAAGCCCTCAATCTTAGGTCCTAAGGTCTAGTTTCAAAGAGAGAGTGAAATAGTCTGCATCAATAGCATAGACTGAGCTATTGTACGTCTTTCCCTTTGAAAAGTTGACACGGAAGCTGATCATATAAATAGGTATGTGAATTAACACTTATTTTTTTAGGTATAATAGACACGATTTACGTTACCTGCCTAAAACTACATTTTAAATCATAGAGGTTCTTAATTTTTTCAGCGTCAAAATTTGACAAAAAACAGGAAAATATGAGAATAAAATTAAAATAAATCGAGTGGTGGCGCAGATAAGTTTGGCAGAGTCCAGGGGCCTTACGGACAACTGCTATTGCGGCACCTAATCCGCTCAGTTGGAAAATCACGCGAACGTGAACCTTATCGCGCCCAGATACGGTTTGCGGTCGCGTGATTTTCCAACTGATGGATTAGGTGCCGCAATAGCAGTTGTCCGTAAGGCCCCAGGCCGTAGACTCCCGACGACTGCCCAATTCGAGGTTCGCACATTCGAGGTGCCCTTGCTGGAGCTATAGTCGCCCACAAGTTAGGCCCAACGTCATCTGCGTTTGCCAACCTCCAGGTCAAGCTGTAGAGGCTATTTGAGGCCAATAGCGTAGTCATTCATAAAAAAAGTCGTCCAAGATTATATTGGTCCAACGATACGAGGGCAGGGAGAGTCCGAATGGATATGACAGGGAAGGGACCTCGGAGAATGGCACAAACAAAGGGAACTTTGCAGTTATACCTAGTTATGATTATTGACGGGATATTTACCGTGATTAGGTTGTGCTTGGAGCTCCCGATATTTCAGCGCAGATACCTATACGCATAACACCGGGAGCTTCAACCACAACTTAATCACGGTAAAATATATCCCGTTAATAATCATATTTATAACTGCAGTGAAAAACCGTCGTACTTATTTAGTTTAATAGGGCCCTTTTTTGTAACTTGAGTGAAATCTAAAGATTGCCGGCTGTAGATATGTATTGGGGTACAGCCAGGTTATTTATCCTACTAAAACACTAGGTGGCCTACCTCCGTGCCTATGATAGAGGACACCGGGATCTTCATAGGAACGCCCCGGTACTAGGTCCTAGCACGTTGTCTTCGGGAACACCTATTGTGTCTTCTGTGGCAACACTCCCGGGAAATGCTTAAAGCATGTCCATGTGTCATGTGGTGGGTAAAATAAAGATACCTACTTTTATGCTACTGTTGAACATAAGTCTTCACCATCTCTTTCTCAACTGTACCATACTTACTAAATCATAATTCCTTAGTAGTAGTTGAAGATGCCAGATCCACTGGCACTGGCTAGGCTCGCTCGTAAATCGCGGGCCGTCGCGCCCCATGATTAGCGGTGTCTGCCGCTGACGCCGACAATTTACTGAAATTATCGACAATCTTGGCTATCTCCTTATTCGGATATGCACTGCATTTGGTACTGAAGTTACCGATTAGGTTTGGATAAGATACCTGTAGGCTTCGGTACAAATTACTTAGGTATTGCAGTTTCATAATTAATCTAAGTAGGTAATTATGTACTACCTAATGCGACAAACAAGCGTGCTCCATCTTGGACTGCATCATCGCTTAACATCAGGCGAATTGGCGGCAAAGGGAAGCATATTTTTTAATTTAAAAAATTGTGCTTGCTACATCCAACAAAAGGAATCGTAGAACCGCTACGGTTAAAATTAATTAGTAATGCTCGTAGACACGTAGCGTAGGCTACTACAGACGTAGAGTTTCTAGGAGAAACCATTGATATAATTTGGACTTGTATTTAGGAGAGACTACTTACTTGTAAGAGTAGTACCTTCCAACTATAGAGTCAATAATGAAGAAATCTTTAAAATCTTAGACTGTACTTAAGTACTTAGAGATCCTACCACAATATCAGACACTAGCAAACTACTACAAAACTTCTATCGAAGAGTGGTATAGAGTATATATTTTAAATTTGTTATGTACTTACCACTAAGGTATGACCTACCTTTTTAGGGTTCCGTATCCCAGTATCAGTTGGGAACTCAGTTCTTGAAGGTGTTGACGCGTACGTCTACCTAGGACAAACAGTCGAACTAGGTAGGTCCAACTTCAAGAAAGAGGTAAATCGGCGATACCAACTTGGCTGGGCAGCGTTCAGTAAACTTCGCAAAGTCTTCTCGTCCAAAATATCTCAGTGCCTTAAGACGAAAGTCTTCGACCAGTGTGTGTTACCAGTGATGACATACGGCACTGAATCGTGGTCTCTCACTATGGGCCTCATAAGCAAGCTCAAAGTCGCACAACGAGCTATGGAGAGGGCTATGCTCGGGGTTTCTCTACGAGATCGAATCCGAAATGAGGAGATCCGTAGACGAACGAAAGTCACCGACATAGCCCACCGGATTAGTAAGTTGAAATGGCAGTGGGCAGGGCACATATCACGCAGAACAGATGGCCGATGGGGCCGAAAGGTTCTGGAATGGAGACCACGGACCGGTAAGCGCAGCGTAGGATGTCCACCCACAAGATGGACAGACGACCTAAAAGAGACCGCAGGGAAACGCTGGATGCAGGCCGCTTCTAACCAGCCCTTTTGGAGATCGATGGGGGAGGCCTATGTCCAGCAGTGGACGTCCTACGGCTGAAATGATGATGATGATGATGACCCAAAGGGTAAAAACGGGACCCTATTACTGAGCCTACGATGTTTGTCAGTCGGTCCGTCTGTCTGTCCTACCTTTTAACGGCTGTATCTTTCGAACCGTAATAGATAGCCAGTGAAATTTTTACAGAGTATGTAATGTTACGGCGGATTACCTAAGAAATCCTAAAAAGTCAAAATGTAAAAATGAAAGAGGGTGGTACAACAAACGTATTTTTTGACGTATTTTTGTATTACTAAAACGGTAATACGTACAAGCGTCAAGCTTGGCATGATTACACACATTGATGAGTACACACTCTAAAGTGGAACAACAAATAATAAATACTGGCCAAGTGCGAGTCGGTGTCAAATTTATGTTTACCACCGGTTCTCGTATGATCACCGAAGTGAAGCAACGTCGGGCGCGGCCGGTACTTGGATGACCACCTGGGCGTTGATGGGATGTTGTCTTTATGCACATTTTTTTTTGTACTTTAGTAGCTAACAAGTTACGTGGTGGTACGGAACCTTCAGTGCGCGAGCCGACTCACACTTGGCCGATTTTATATAAATATATGCTAGAAGTGTTTTACAATGCATCATAGTATATCGATAACTAAACGAATATGAATTCGTTTTTATTTAATGTAGTGTTGAATTTAGCCTGAAATTAGGCGAGTATACCTAATACCTATATAAGTAGTCGTTCGACGCCTATTACAGCGATTGGGTTCATTTCGACAACTAGCGCCTACAAATACCTACCTAGCTGTAAAATGGAACTCATTACTGGCGGGTGGCTGAATGTTTGGCCGTGCTAAGCCTCTCATTTCATTTCGTGCATGTTCGGTCGGTTACTGTTGAAATTCAGTGCTGGCAGTTAAAATTTTGATTCTTTAATTATAAAAATAAATAAGAATTATATGTAATACCTACCTACATCCAATTTATACTTCATCATCATCTACATCCACAGCCTTCCTTATCCCACTGCTGGGTATAGGTCTCTCTCTTGCTATGCCATCTGCCTCGGACCTGTGCTAATCGAGTCCAGGGGCCTTACGGACAACAGCTAATTGCGGCACCTAATCCGCTCAGTTGGAAAATCACGCGAACGTGAACCTTATCGCGCCCAGATACGGTTTGCGGTCGCGTGATTTTCTAACTGAGCGGATTAGGTGCCCCAATTAGCTGTTGTCCGTAAGGCCCCTGGTTCGACCCGCGATAGTAATAATATCGTCGACCCATCTTGCAGCTGGACGACCAACGCTTCGCTTACCTCGCTTACCTACTTACATTTTATATATTTTACATTAGAAACTAACTACTTAGCATGAACTGAAAGTCTAGGAGGATTTGCGATTATTAACTACACATTGAATTGGCGAAGATGAGCGATGGTGACTGAACGGTAGCATTTGCGCTTTACAATATGACGGCACCCAGTTCGATCCTCGGCCCTGCTTCAATGACTTATTTAGTACTGAAATAAAAGATGTGCATTTTCGATGCCATCGCTCAAAAGCAGTAAGGAAACATCGCGAGGAAGACGGTATATCCAAGATCCTCAAAAAGATGAAAGTCATGATATTCACCATTTTCACCAACATGCACCGGACCAGTATGGTGGATTGGGGCACTTAGGGCCCATTCTCTCGCTCTCTGAAAGAAGGCTTGTGTACCAGCAGCAAGAACATGAAAGGCTGATAATGATGATGACATATTAAAATAAAGCATCAGTGCAGTGTTCCAAACGTCAGAATTTAAATTAATGTAAAATACACGACAATGTTTAATTACAACGTAATAGATACCTACACCTGTTTGTTTAAATAATAATATAATCGTACAGGGGCCTTACGGACAACAGCTAATTGCGGCACCTAATCCGCTCAGTTGGACAATCACGCGAACGTGAACCTTATCGCGCCCAGATACGGTTTGCGGTCGCGTGATTTTCAAACTGAGCTGATTAGGTGCCGCAATTAGCTGTTGTCCGTAAGGCCCCTGCTTATGTTTTACTTATATATAAGTACATACCTACAATTATTTTATATCTTCTAAATTGTTGAAATGTGCAAACGAGACAGGATGGACGCACGAAAAATTGGCTCTTAAAATCTCACACCAAATGCCATCATCCATGTATCTAAGAGTGCAAACAAGCTTTGTACTATGTAAGAGTAAGAACTGCGATATTTACCTTTTAACATTATGGAATACATAGTTAATATCTCCGTAAACTCATAGAGAAGCATAGAGCCAGCCACGAGATGGTCAGCCGGCCGGAAAATTGCCGGCTACTACGAACAACTTATCCATGGGCGTAGGCACGTTGGGGCAGTGTGGGGGCGCTTGCCCCATCACCCTGGTTGGCCTGGCTAGCCCTGGCATGACCTCTGGGGAGACCGGTTTTTTCAAATTTACAGCACTTCATATTCATAGGATGATTTTCTTTTCTTCCATTCATATTCCTTTTTTTATAGAATAAGTGACAAACAAGCTACGGGCCACCTGATGGTAAGTGGTCACCGCTGCCTATAGACACCTCCAATACCAGGGGCATTGTCAGTGCGTTGCCTACCTTTGATGTCTCTATTCAACCTTCGTTTGAAGCAATCCAAATTATATCTCGGAGGAAAAATCGAAGGTGGTATAGGATAGGAATATAGGATAAGGAAGCCATTCCACAACTTACAGGTACGTGGCAGAAACAATTGATCAAATCGAACAGTGCGAGACTTCCACGCATCTATAATGTGCGTATGGCATTTATAGAGCCTATGGCATGAATGTGTTGTAGAAGCCAAATTTTTGGGAATTTACAAAAAGTAGGCTTTAATGATTACAATAAATACATAACAAACTTAGTTACGGTCAACAGCGACAGGTAGCCGGCTTGGCTTGTGTGGTATAGGTGTTTATATGATATTTTTTTAATTAAATACATTTTCGGTTCCTTCTCTAGATTTTTATTTTTGCCCCATCTTATATTTAAACCTGGCTACGCCCATGAACTTATCTGTGGGAGTGAATGAGGGAGCTACCTTTAAATTTTTTGAATAAAACTGATACTAAGCTTTGTGAAGAAAATGTTTGATTTAGCTCTACAGATTAGTTGGTCGGTCTATACTCATACTCTTGCCTTGACAGCACTTGCTTAGGGCGCTTGCAGACGATGCGTGGTACAAGTAGCAAGTAGAAGTCTTTAGTAGCTAAGTACTATGCAACGTCTGAAACGTTTTGCTTAGTGCAAGTGGCAGTGGTAGTGCTTAGTAGTACTTCCTCTGCCACTTGCAATAAGCAAAACGTTACAGACGCTGCGTAGTAGCTACTGCGATCTAAGTACCAATACCAAATACAGATTGACACAAAGGTATATTATATTATACCTATAGCATACATGACTATAAATCGGACAACACTGCGTAAACATGAACAACGTTGCTGCTAGATCCCGTCAGCTTGCCGTCAGCAAACAACTGCTCGCACATTGTCTTTGACTGTACCTAGCACAAAGCGTTTGTACATAACCGCACACCTAACTATTGTTTTGCCTTTATACTGATTGCTGTAAAGATAATGAAATGGTTTGCTCACATCGTTCAAATTATCTGGCTAGTTAGAGTCTCTGAACTTGCGCCGGGACGTTGGCTCGCTCAGCTTGTTCTACAGATATTATAACAGGGAAAGCTCTGGTGAACTTTTTGATTTTATTCCTCCATCTCGGCCGCCATCGCCAGAAATGCTATCCATACATTATAAACACATGGAAGTCTCGCACTGTTCGATTTAATTGATTGTTTCTGCCATGTATACCTGTAAGTTCGGTTTTTCGGTATCGGGAGCAGAGGGAACGAGAAAGGCAAGGCAGCGTAGCAAGCAATAAACCAAAGCCAAGCAAAGGCATGTGCTAATTCGAACGGATCGTAGATGTGTCATCATCATCATCAGACGTCCACTGCTGAACATATGCCTCCCCCTTAGAACTCCACACTGAACCACAGTCTGCCATCTGCATCCACTGGATGCCCGTGACTCACGCTGTCGTCGGTTGTAGTAGGAGGCCTACCTACGCTGTTCTTCCGGTTCGTGGTCTCCACTCAAGAACCTTTCTTCCCCATCGCTTATCGGTTTCAAGCGAAGTGGCCTGCCCATTGCTACTTCAACTTCTTGTGCTTTGGCGAATATTCTCGTTACGGATTTTATCGCGCGAAGAAACTCCGAGCATAGCTCTTTCGATTGGCGTTGTGCGACTCTGAGTTTTTCCAAAAGGCAAACATGTTATTTTTTCAATAAATTTTTTCCGTAATTCGTGTCTACTGTAGGTATAAGTGAAGCATAGATGTGAGAATGATGATTTCCTATTGATTATTTACGAAGCATCTTTCCGCTTCAGACAGATCAGCGTTAGTGGGAGTTTAGGAGTGCTTGTGACCTATTTCCAAAGTTGCGCTAGATTTTGTACCATGTTGAACTTAGTTCTTCAAAACAGAAAGTAACTGAGACGTATAGTTAGAGATAATAACTGTCTAAACTTTGCTATACAATATTCAATTCTAAGTAAATGTATTTTAATTTATAGCTAAAGTTAGAGCTGGTTTTATGCCGTGCCTTCATGAGAAAACTTTAGAAATATAATATTTAGTAGTTCTTTGTACTTACTGTTTGGTTAGAATAGTTTAAAAACTACTTTCAAACGGGTTCGGTTCGGTCAACACAATATCAAACCTTAATTGCGCATCATTATTTTAATGTATAATTTAAAGAAACTTTAAACATAGCCTTTAAGTACCTACATCCATTTGCCTTTGTGTTAATATTTTTTTCCTATAGCATAGTTTTAACGTTAGCAGTGTAGACATCAATTTATGTTAATACCAACTTTGGTAATCCATGTTTCGTGCTGTTGTCAATTTAGGTAGGTAAGTATAATAATGTTACAAATCGACGATCACTGGATGACCCTATTTGTAAACAAAATTCACTTTCATAAATACATTCGTCACTGTGTTTTACAGTCTGAAGCTCTCCCGTTTCAATTATTCACGGTTCCCCAATTTAAATTGAAATCTGTTACAGATTGGCTGTTTTTTCTCTAATGAGAATTGAAGCCCAGTAGAAATAGATTTTACAAAATAAATACGCGAACTGTTCATAATTAAATTTAAGATGTACAATATATACTAGGAGGTTCAATCATAGTTATTAAATTAGTACTCTATGACCTCTTACTACGATGACTAAATAAATTACTTCAAACCTAAACGATTTTGTTGAAAGAGATGTAGAGCTGTTTTCGGTCTGTTTATTAAAAAAATTACTTGAACCACAGTGACACGCAAAACAAATAAATACCTAGGTATCTTCCTGAGCATCACATTACGTGCATATAATGCGTGCATATAGTATTTAAGACAGCTAAAACTATCACTTTATGTAAAAAAATCGTTTTGGAGATTGAATGTTGCGGAGCAAGGAGTACATACGTATTTTGAATCTCAGTTCGGGACGTGCTCAAGTGAGGTCGTTAGCAATCCTAGTCGAGAGGCTCGGAGTTTTGAATTAATGCCTTTCCGATCGTGATTACCTGCGTCGAGGAAACGGGCCAACAGCCACTGTATGATGTTCGTGACTTAATTAAAGTCCGTCAAAAATGGCCCATTTCGGTCCTCGGTCTGCCCTTTGTACTTCGAGAGTCAATGTTGTCTTTGCGTTTTTCTTCCATTACAAAGGAGATAAGAATTCGTAGAACCCTTGCTACTTCAACGTCAATTCTTTGGATCACTGGAGTACTTGACGCTGGTTTGTTTAAGGAGCTAATTGAGTTGTGATTTTTGGACTCAGCTAAGTATATTATAAAAATTGGAGTAGGTAAGATGTGCTACAAATTAAATACCCTCCCCCTATGTTACAAGCGCTCTCTACCTGTGATTACGTTTGACGCCGATTTTGAGTGTTCTGCAATTTGAGACAGCAAGATCTCGTTTTTTCAAGAGGACACTGCTTTACGTCAAAGGTTTACCATTTTTGGTTGGTAAGTAAGTTCGTAAGGCCAAGTGGCTAGTCCTGGTGTCAAAATTTTAAGGCCGCCTGAAAGTTAAAAAAACACAAGCCTAATGAAATAAATAAATAGATAATGTTTATGAAATGGTTTAACAGTTGTCATAGAACAAACCACTGAGATCTACAACTCATACGAACTACAGCAGCTATGGCACCCATTCGAATCTGACCACGTCTTCCATCCATTGGTGATCGGTTAGAAACACCTCGTCGAGCTTCACGATGAGGGCTATGGGGTTGGTTATGGTATTCTATATCTATTTGCAAACGCACAGTACATTTATTACAAATCAAAATCTTCCTAAACAATATATGAGCAACAAAAAGCGTAAACACAACAACCATCTCGCGAGAGCAGAAGGTCGTAATGAAAACAAGTGCCTTATTTAAATGGCTGCCCTCTTATTTGAGTTAAGGCTATCTTGCACCTGAGCGCGGGGCTTAAGGAAAGGATGCTAAATAAATATTTTCTAAATGGAAAGGATAAAGGGCACGCTTCAGCGATAAGTTTCTTGAGGTAGCGCGAAGCGGCCAGTTTGCGTAGGTCTCGACAACGCTCTAATTAAGCTATCGCTGCGCTGCCTTGTATGCTCACCTCACTACCGTTTGTTATACTATACCTCTAGTATAGTATATTTATCTATGACTATACTTACACTAACCTACTACAAGAGGTATTGATTACTTGGCCCGCAAGCATTGTGCCGAATTTTATTACGTATGGAGATAGTAAAATTCGTAGTACCTGTAGGTATTTGGACTAATTTCTGTTCCGGTGTTATTGATCGTCAATATTTTATTGTGCCTAAGCTTTAGTGTAGTAATATAAACTTTGGTTATAAGTTCTGGAAGCTAAAGTCACATATTATGTTTTCGATGCAATCCATAGAGCTGTACTAATAAATATAATGTTATAAATGCGAAAGTGTGTAAGTATATATGTATATTTTATTAATAATAGTCTTGCGTTTGACCGCCAACTCGCCTGATGTTAAGCTTTGATGCGGTCTACGCACGCTTGCCTAGAAGAAACCGATTCACTCTCGACTTGAAGACACCCAGATTGTAACTATCGGGGAACACCCATTCAGCCAGGGCACTCCACAGACTAGCAGTTCGCACAATAAAAGTTCGTTCGTTCCTCTCACGCAGTAAAAGAGTAACGAATCAGCGGGATTTTTTGCATAGATATAGTTGGAAGGCTGGAGAGTGACATAGGATATGATACTGTACGGTCACTGACTGATTTGTGTTTGTTCCATATCTGGGTGTTAATTAAATATATATGTATGTATATCAGTCTCTGGCAGCCATATCATAAGCTTTGCTTAGTTTGGGGTCAGATGACCGTGTGTGTGAAAATGTCCCGAATATTTATTTATTATTTATGTACGGTACTACGGTCCACGCGGGTGAAAACAAGCTAGTCGAAAATGTGAATCGACCTACCCGCTACGCCATAGACGTCTTACTCCTGTCATTCCAATATTAGAGTCACAATTTTTAAAATCAATTTTATCATGCGTTTCCGCTTGCTCCTACTGGGTACTTCTACTAGTAGGAAGACGAGGACTAATATGTCCATATTCTGCTGTAAAAAATGGCGTCTCTGATATAAATAACCAAAGGGTGGCATTTATCACAGGTTAGTCTTCACCAACGTCTTTCGGACAAAAGTCACGCACGAAGTAACGACCAGTTTCGTTCAAAAAGTAATTTCTCAGTTTCTATACAAGGTTACACAGAAAGGGTGTACTAAGCCTAAATTGGTCCAACCCATCATTATAATCAACTTAATATAGGACCAACCCTGAAATCGCGATAATAAATAAGCTGTTCCACAGAAGAAAAAAAACTAAAAAAAATCTTTTCTGTGGCATTTAGGATGCGAAACCGAGAGAGTCACGTAGGCCATTGCAATATCTGGTCAGTATTCTAATAAAAAACCTAACGGGCTCAGGTAACCGCTTTCCATCACATAGAACCGCGCCACCTTGCTTGTTGGAATGGAAATATTAGAAGTTTCCTGTTTATATATGTATTATTTTGTATGTAGATACGTACCTATTATGTATCCATTAAATAATAATTATTTATTTTATTTTATTTGGAAAACATACAGTGATAAATAACTAAATTATTGATATATTTTATAACTAAACACCATTTATCATTTGAGAAGATATAAGATATGTATATCTTCAAAATATTTGTGTTTATGATGCAATTGCATATGTATACATATCGAATGCTTTTACCTACTTTTTGTCATTTACTTATAGCAACCAAGTTCCACCGACCAAGGACGTCACTGTTTTTTACCAACTTCAAAAAAAGAGGAAGTTTCTGAATTCGATCCGTATTTTAAAAGTTGCAAACCGTATCTCGGCCGCGTTATGGTTTAAGTACTACGTTTTCGTGATTTTCCGTACCTAATAATCTAAACCGAATCGCTTAAAACGGTCGACGGATCGGCCCTGTTTAGTAATGCGGTGGATTCTACATTTTGCCTGCAATATTAAGGCTGCGCTGAACGGCCATAGCTCTATCTCTTTCGCACCTTTTTAACAATTCGAAGATGAAACAATAACAATTTTTTTTTACTAGGCATTATCTTTAGAATAACATTGCAAATAGTAGGTACATGCCTTTTTAATAAATATTAGAAAATATTGAAACCGAAGAGGATGGAAATATTCGGTAGTGATTGATGACAATGTATGAAACAGAATTATTTTGTAACAAAAAAAAATAACGATTTGGTTTCAGACTTTGATAGAAACAGAACATTTATTTTGTTACACAAAAAAAATCATAAAAATCAGCCTACTTAGGTACTCTCTAAAAAGATGCGTCATCCATAAAAAAATACGTGTCAACTTGTGAAACTCGCCGTTTTTTCGTCGGTAAATAAATATCATTCGCTTTCAGACTCTTTGGTTGAAGCATGACTATTTAGGTATTTGAAGAATATTTAAACATTTCTCATTTATACCTACCTGAAAACATTTCAATTGAATCGTTTTAAACAATAGTATATCCCCCCTAGGCACCTCTAACCCCAGTTCAAAACTAGTTGAAATACCTAATTAGGCTAATGCGGGAAAAGCTTACAAATACGGGTAGTACAGCTGGCATATAACGGTGGTTCTATCTGCGTACAGTTAGATGTAGGAGCTAGCTGACTGTAATATACTACCACTACTGTACTGTACTGTAGGTACTTTTTTTACCAGTATCACTCGATAAAGGGTATTTGATTCATCGATAACAGTGAATAAAGCTCTCTTTTAGTCACGAATCGGACCAACCGCGAATTGGACAAAACGCGAAATGGACCAATCGCGAATTAGGTGAATTAGATTAACCGCGAACTGGTCCAATCGTGCCTAAACGAAACTTTTGCATTTGGGAAAAGCACGAGTTATACGAATTATGTACAAAAAAAAAAAACCTACTGGCAGGCTGAATGGAGCTATTCCATTGAGCTATCCAGAGCTATCTAATTTAAATTCAGATAAAAATACTTATCCCTCCATTATAAGTTACTTTTTATGTCATTGTATTAATTTTCTTGCAGTCAATGGTAAAAATAGAGTACATAACTGCTCACTGAGAATTTTCCTCTAGAGTCCTTCACTGCCCTCGAGATCCAAGGGATTAATCCCTAGAATAAAATTCCTTTTTTCTATTGTTGTATAATCGACTATTTCACCGCTCTGTACCTACACATAAGCAGTGAAACGTATTCTGTTTAATACTTATTGTATCTATTATTCTTATGATGTACATATTACATTTGATTTTGCATAATTATAACAATCGCCCAGCTTTTTGGGTTCCTTTGTTCTACAAGGAACCCTTATTAGTTCGTTCTGTCCGTCCATTTATCCATCTGTCCGTCGATCTGTCTGTACGTTCGCCATAATCCTTTAGAACCTTCTAACTTCTATAGTTATTAAGGTAAGTGCATAAAACTTTGCACAATGACAGCCATGGTCTAAATATCAATTTAAAAATGTACAATGAATAATTATATTGTTTGAAATGGGGTTGAACATTTGTTTTCCGCTGTATCGTTGAAAAGGTCTTTTAAAAATGAAGGCAAGATTTGATACATCACTTTTTTATCAAGTGTGTTTGTTTGTCCTTCTTTCACGCTGCAAAAGAGCAACGTGTCGAAGTATTTTTTTTGCTTTCAAGAGCCGTGGAGTGACATATATGTTACTTTTTATTACAGAGAAATATACGCTTTTTGGGACTTTCTTCATTGACAACGCGCGTGAAACACTGCTTGTTTGAAATAATGACAGTCAAAACTAAAATTGCCACTGGCTCTCTGCCTATTTCTATTCAGAAGCTCGTCCCAAATTTTGGAGCCCGTAAAACGTAAAAACATATTGCCAGAGAAGTGAACGTTGCTATGGGTTTACCAATTCTCAAATGGAATAATGAAATTAGTTGATTGAACGAAATAAGCACTATCAGGGACGACGAGATCAGTCGAGAGTAAGTGTACTATAGACGCTCTTTTGTTGGGCCTCGCTACATAGCGCCTTGCCTCGCGTTGTCTGGGACCTTACGGCCAACTGCTAACGCGATATCAAACTAACGTTAAATCCGGTCAGTTGGAAAATCACGCGACCGCAAACCGTGTCTGGGCGCGTTAAGGTTCACGTTCGCGTGATTTTCCAACTTTTTTCGTGATTGGGTTGAAAGTTTATATGAAAATCTACGTTTACGAAGTCGTGTAGCTACCTATGTAATATACCTACTTTTAATAATGCTATTATTGGTTTCCTACGCTATTTATATAGCCCGTTGGTCCAGTTGGTAGTGAACCTACCTTCTGAGCCCGAGGGTGTGGGTTCGATTCCCATCTAGGACAAACATTTATGTGATGAACATTTGTGTTTGTTCTATATCTGGGTGTTAATATCTATTTAAGTATGTATTTAAAACTATATATGTATGTATATCAGTCTCTGGCAGCCATATCACAAGCTTTGCTTAGTTTGGGGTCAGATGACCGTGTGTGCAAAAATGTCCCGAAATATTTATATATTTTAATTAGGTATGTTACCTAACAAGTACTTACGGTTCAATGTCATTTATAAATATATATATTTTATAAGATTTGGGGATTTCAAACAATTAGTAATCCGCCTTTCAAGATATACTCAATTAAAAAAACGAAACAAGGTTGCGAAAGAAAATAAGTCATTAAGTATAATTTGTGCTCGAACCGGAATACACATCAAAAACATTTCATCATAACAAACAAAATTAAGGACGTAAACGGATATCTCTAGTAGACGAGATTATCGCCATGGAGCCAAATTTTCGCTCATAATCTATCTATCGATATCTATATATTATATAAAAAATTATCCCTATTTACATTGGCCACGCCATAACTTGAGAACGACTTCGCCGATTTCAATCACCTTTTTTTAAAGTTTTTTATTTTATTTGTAGTAGGTTCTTATGGAATGAAACATTAAGAAAATTGCGCAGAAAATTTGAAAATTATGAAAACTTATACTGAAGCTGCCTTATATGAAGACAGGCTTTATTCCAGAGGAGCATACTTCTCCTTTTCATACCTTCTGCGAGACAATAAAAAGCCAGGTTTCCGGAAAATCACGGCACCAAACACTGTCTTTTGTTTCACATCCTTTGTAAACGCACCTTTTTTCTGTTTTTTTGAGTAATTCTGCTTATGGTGGCCAGTTCGATTTTCGAACAAACCTCTTTACAATGCCATATGGACATTTTTTACTTAGAGTTTTCCACGAGTTTTCATACGAATTTGACGTTCCAAATTCAAATCACTGTATTCCCTAGGGAGTTTCATACAACTTTATATCCATTAAGAGATAATGCTTTGCTTTACGTTGAGGTTGCATGGTATGACATGTAATTGGCCATTGTCGAGCAGGTGGTGTGAAAAGAATATTATGTCCATATTTTCCACTGACTTGCCTGATGTGGTCGAAAATGGACCGTGCAGAACAAATATTTTTTGAAGCAGTTACTTTGTTTGATCAGCAGTGAAACTTATACGAACAGTTCGCGCTGTTCGCGCACTAATATATTTACTTGCTTTAAGTACATACTAGTTAGTATTAAAGGCGATCAACATAAATAAATCTCTGGTTGAAGCACCCCTGGCCAGTAATCCTCCGCCGTCCTTATCTGCCTCGGCTCATCTTGTAAGCAATAATTCTACTGCAGAGATTATTTTTCACTCTTGACAGCAAGTTTTAATGTCTTTTGAAATAAAATTAAGTCATTCTCACCGCTTCCACTCTTGAGTCCATTGTCCATTGAGAGAGCTTGTTGAAATGTACTAAATTATTTTTAAGCGGCTTTTCACTTTATAAAGTTTCTGACAGCGTTTGATTAACTATAGGTCCCTGTATTTTATAGTGAAACTAGAATACTTTAACTTTCTTTAATGTTTCTTATTTAACAATATCATTGATGTTATTTTTTTACATTGGACTAGGCTAACGTTCGACCGCGATTTTGCCTGATGTAAAGCGATGATGCAGTCAAAGATAGAGCACGTTTGCCTAGCAATAACTTGAACACTCCCAGATTGTAATGCTGCGGAAACACAGAAATATTAGAATATTTTTTTCTTTGCTTATTGAAAGTTCTTTTTTGTCTTCATTGTCGTAGTTCGCTATTAGTGGATTCGACCATATATTTTTTGCGATGTTATATTACAGTTATAATAAGTCCCGGTTTAATTGGTTCCTTTGGAAAGAGATACATTTTCATTAATTATAATATTTTGGGGAAGAGGCCGGAAATATTGAAGGTACAGCGATAAAAATATTTTATGTAAAATTTTCTCATAAAATTGTGAAACTAACTGGGAATTAATGTGATGGAAAATACTGCTACAACGTGCTACGGCGTAGCGGCCGACGACGTAGCAGCTTTGAGAATTCAGAAGCGTAGCAGGCGTGACGTTGTGTAGTGGTGTACAATTCCCTACGGAGTCTAATGTTTTTCGATATTTTATTCTATAAAATATTGAATGATACATTTACTAGCAATCTATAGATGTACTTTACGAAAATCTCATAAATCCCAGTTAGCTATAAAAAGACAGAATGGGAGTTGGAAATAAAACTGCTAGATGAGTTTGCTATCGTTCGCAAACGATTGTGAAAGGTCTCAACTGGCGCGTCGAGGAAAAGTGTCCTAACAGTCAGTTTACGATGAAAAATGTTAAATATTCTCAACTTTATCTTTCGTTTTACAAAGTCTTGCAATTTTACCGCCCGAGGTGAAGTTCGCGTAATTAGCATAAAAATTAAATCAACATTTCGTTCGTGAACAAAATGACAAGTAATTATTTTGAAAGCGAGTCGTCGGTTCGAGTTGTGATAATGTAAAAGAAGAAGTGGTTCAATTAATGGGGTTCCATGTTCGACACTGGCTTGTTCGTGACCTAATTAAGTTGGGTCCGTTTCTTATATTGTTCCAAGTTAGACGCCGCTGGGTGCTACCAACTTTTAGCTAGGACCTTTTTGTAACTTATCGTTTCGAAAATCTCTAGAGATAACTAACATATTCAAGAAGAACAATAATGAGTTACTTTGTATTGTACAAGCTGATTGTGCAGTTATATTATTTTGCAATTTTCCTGTATTTTCGGGAGGGGGGAGGGAACAGTTTAATCTTACCATATCCGATGGTAAATCATCAGACAATTTGACTCTGGTGCCATGGAAAACGGCAAAACGGTAAATAAAACTTACCATATTTCACTTATATTATAGAAACTAACGTGGTTTTCACACATTTTATTTGTATTACACGGGAAGCTATATATATTTGGAAGGTTATATTGCCAAGCGAGACGCAGCTGCGCGCGTGCATTCACCTTTAAAAAGATCGCCTTATGAGGTTGAAACTATTGTTGGAGTGGCCGGCTTAATCTTACGTGAGTAATTCTAGTGTAATATAAATAAAATAAATTAGTCATTGTTCAGACGCAGCTGATGTGTTGCGTCTGAATAGTCCATCTCATGTTTAGTTATTTTAGTTCTTTTGTTTTCGTTTTTAGTAAATTGTTTTGCCATCATGGAGGTTTTTTTTTTTCAATCAACCATCTTGGAGGTGCCCATCAGCAAGCTCATTGCTATGCGGATAGCTACTTTCATCACGTTTGTCTAATTTTTTTGTATACACATGTTTCGGGTGACAATCCAGTTCAGATTTTTGTATTTATTTAAGGAATTAATTGATTGTTATCTGATTTGTGTATCTAAAAAAAATATTTCACTTAGGTCACCACGTGGCTGACCAAAGCGGCGATGGCTTGACGTGAGAGCTTTGAGAGGCAACAAACTCTACTTGCAGAGCGTTAACTAAAGTCTACGTCTGTGCGAAGTGTACGTGTGTGCGAAGTAGAGGATGTCTTGCAGGAAAGCGGAGACATTACTTGACAGAAGAAGAGTGAATAATACTTAAAGATCTATCCAAAATTTTCTGAATTCGCTGATAGCAGTGCCTAATTACCGATAGTTAGTAGCACCCCAGTCAGTAACAATCCAGCGCAGGAAGATCACAATGAGCTTTCGATTCAGACTCCCTCGTTTATTCAGATCATAACACAAATTTGGCTAATCCCTCAGATTCTTGGAAACGGTTTTGTCTCAAACTTTGAGGATTAGAGTTGTCGTCTCGAGGCGCGGAATTAGTTTTTTGTGAATCTTGCCTTTACCTTGATTATCTAGTTGGATAGACGTCTTGGCAAAGGGCTTTAGATTCCAAACCTTTTGACAATCTGAACGGAGAATTTCATTTTGCTTTAAAATTGTAACGGAAATCTTGGCTTCTAGATTTCTTCTATTTTGTTTTTTACCCGACTGCGCAAGAAGGAGGGTTATGTATTTCGAGTGTGATATTATGTATATATGTGTGATGGTTTCTTTGGCACGCTCTACAGCCTATAAGCGGCTTAATGGATTTCAACATGTGAGTAGTCATTTGAATCGTTTTTATAGTATGAGTGACATAAAGTACAAGAATTCAAAATGCGGCCGCGATACAAAAAAAATAAGGGGGGAAAAAAAACGTAGAGTTCACTCAGCAGTTTTCAAAAATAAGCAACACTACTAGGAAATACTAAGTATTTGTCATTGTCCATCCAAGTTACATAGGTGTGCCCAATTTCAACTCAATTGAACGCCGAGAAGTTTGTCAAATTAGGCTTGCAAAATTTGTACTTAACATACATTCATACAAACAAACAAAACATGTGAAGTTAAATAAAAGTTTGTATTATAAGTAATAATTTCAGAGAATAAATGCGTCACCGTGTTGTAATTAGTTTACAAGAAATCCCTTCAGTACGCATCTAATAAAAAATATATTACTAACTTTATTAATTAAGTCACTCAATAAGATGAAAACTTTTTACGAGTTTCCTCTCTCATCTACCTACCTACCTATTTTATACCTACTCTTAACTAGGAACCTTCGAAACTGGGCTTTCCTTTATCGTCCTCAAATATATTTTTTTTTTTATTATAAGGCTTGAATAGGTTCTTCATTTCAATGGCCTTTGAAATAAAAATCTTATTTTACGAGTAAACACGTGTATTGTTAAAATGTAGTAAGGAAATTTCAAGTAAATTGTATAGTAAAGTATTTAAACAGTAGTAGTAATAAAGCTTAGTTTTTAATCACACTTATATTAGTTATTTCAGTATATCGTTTTCACACTGCTGGTATAGGTACACAGGCCTTTTCTCAGACAGAGTGGGGCCTAATCCACCATGCTGGCCCAGTAAATGTAGATGAATGTCATGTCTTTGAAATTTTTGAGGATCTTGGACACCCCGGTTTCCCTCTCCATGTTTTACTTCACCGTTTTTTGATCAATAGCATCAAAACTGCACATAGTTCATTCAGGGACTAAATAAGTCCTTAGTGTAGGGTCGAGGATCGAACCGGGTGCCACCAGATTGTGAAGCGCACATTAGCCGCTCGGCTACCTTATTTCATAAATTATAACATAAATAAATAAAATGTATTTATTTCGGGCATGAATCCCATATTAATGTAACTACATTATCCATAAGTGGCATAGGATTTGTTTTTTCACAACGCGGGTGAATCCGCGGCCATAAGCTAGTGTCTCGATTAAATTATGATAATGTGGCTGAAATGATGATGAAAAATGTGTTTATTGTCCACCAATGGCGGACAAGCGGGTGGAATGATCAGTTGTACACAAAACGCTTCTACTCAATATTATGAAACTTTAAAAGCTATGGGGTAGGTAATATGGCCACATTTTACTAGCAAAATTTAATATCATCCGGAAAAAAGATCCTAAAAACTTTTCCGCATAGGTAAGTAGGTAGATTGTGCTCTGACGGTATCGGCCACATGTAGCGTCGGTGACAGGGGGCTTATGGTACAGATCTGAGCCCCTCGTCTCATCGGCGACGGACCTCGATCCGAAGGGAGCCGACATGACAGTCCTGAATATTTATTGGTGTTTCTTATTTATTGTGTTTCTGAACGGCTTTTGTGAAGACATCAAGGTTCTATCGCCAACATGTTAGATATGAAATTAGATTTAAGTTTGAAGTGATTTTCGAAATTAAACAACAATTTTTTCTGTATTTTTCCGTTTTTGAGGAGATCCGTAGACGAACGAAATTTACCGACAGCCCATCGGATTAGCAAGTTAAAGTGCAGTGGGCAGAGCACATATCACGCAGAACAGATGGCCGATGTGGCCGAAAGGGTCTCGTATGGAGACCACGTACTGGTAAGTTCAACGTAGGACGTCCCACAAGATGGACAGACGACCTAAAAAAGACCGCAGGGAAACGCTGGATGCAGACCGCTTCCAACCGGCCCTTTTGGAGATCTATGAGGGAGGCCTATGTCCAGCAGTGGACGACCTACGGCTGAAATGATGATGCTGATGAACGGATATTTATCGCATGTAACATATTTTGCATTAGATGCGCTGCCCCGCGGTTTCACCCGCGTAGTGATGAAATCTATATTGTGATAATGATGATGAAAAGTAGCCTGTGTTAATCCAGGACATAAGCTATCTATATACTAAATTTCTTATAAATCCGTCCAGTCATTTTAGCGTGAAGGATTAACAAACATTCGCATTTATAATAATAGTGTGATAAGATTATTTTAATTTGTGTATTTACTGTGAATTTTATAGGTATACACGATAAACTCCGTTAAATGTATTTAATTCAAATTCAAGTCATTAAAATATTGCTCTTGTGAATATAGAGACATGTTGTCGAAAGTAAATAAAACCGGCCAAGTACCACATAATTGGTTAGCTCCTAAAGTACAAAAAAAAATGTGCAAAATGACAACATCTGTCCCAGGCCAGGATTTCACCCATCCAAGTACCGACCGCGCCCGACGTTGCTTCACTTCGGTGATCGTACGAGAACCGGTGGTGAACAGAAATATGACACCGACTCGCACTTATTTATTACGCAACAAGATATCCCATAAGGATATTTAATAAATTTTATATGCTAAGGCTAAAAGCTCGTTCAAAATAAATTGGGCTCGCGCACTGAGGGTTCCGTACTACCACAAAATACAAAAAGTATTGCAAAAAGACAACATCATGCCCAGGCGGTCACCCATCCAAGTACCGACCGCGCTCTACGTGACTTAACTTGGTAATGAACAGAAATTTGTAAACGACTCACACTTGACCATTATTTATTATTTTGTTGTTATACTTTAGTGTGTACTATAATCATGCTAAGTTTAACGCTTGTATTGTATTACCGTTTTTACATTAGGGCTAATACAAAAATACGTAAAAAAATACGTTTGTTGCATGGGGACCCAATTTTCTTTTTACTTTATGACCTTTTTATTATTTCTTAGTTAATCAGCCGTAACATTACATATTTTGTGTAAAATTTATCTGGCTATCTATTACGTTTCGAAAGATACAGCCATTTAAAGGTAGGACAGGCAGACAGACATCGTAGGCTTAGTTATAGGGTCCCGTTTTTACCCTTTGGGTATGGAACAAAATAACGCTGTTTCTCCTTATGTTTCTTATAGTACATGTTCATTGTTTTTGTTTTTTGGCAATAAATATATCTTATTCTTATTATTCTTATTCTTAGTAATTACCTTAACTATTATTTTATAATTACATCCATCTAGTCTACTGAAGCAATCACGGCAAGTTTACCAGCTCTGTAGTCTCCGTAGAGGAAACTAAAAGGGCACTCAAAAGTATCTCATGAATAAGTTAAATGCTTTCGTGGATGCCTTTATATCGTGATATTTATGTAGCAAATTGTTCTTGAAAAACAATTGAAGACTGCATTGTACTAGCGCTTCATAGTTATAATACAAAAATTAATTGTTAGATTCAGAATAACTGTTAATGTTACTGATATTATATTTAAAAATTTTCATGGCTTTGGATTCAATGTCCTTTAGTCGTAATATTAAACAGTTTTCATATTATTAATAGAGTCAAACAAGTCATAGTCACAGTCAAGCAAAGTAATTCACGGTCAAGTCAAACTCATGCCCTGTAAGGTGGTGGAGACTTGTGTCTGGATCTTGGAGTCTTGTGGTGGAGGCTCCTATGGAGAGTTGGAAAAAACATGTTTCACCTCGTTATATCACTTACCCACACTAGATCACGTTTACGAGCACTTAATGATATATATATATATATATATATATATATATATACATATATATATAATGGTAAAATAATTCACTATTTAGTACACATTAACACTCGAAAATACACAAGTTTAGGAAAATAATCCAACGAGCCGACATGTTTTTTTCCACGTTGGCGCCAAAACTCCTGATATTATGTACTCGTAAGGTGTTACCCTATAGTACTTAGGTACCATACTACATACCTACTTTAGTACCATGATTTACCCATATTGGGCAAACTGTCAATAAACTCTGTAGAATACGGAAGACCAGGCGGCATGGTCTTAATGGCTCTAAAGAAATAATAAGGCCCAGTGGAAAAAAAGAAATTGACTGTCACATTTTCACTGTTTTCACGGTTTTCACCTACTTATGCTCTGTGGACATTTAATTTTGGTAACATTTTCGTTTGAAAACATTGACTGTGCAGATTCAAGTAAAAAAGTGAAAAGTTAAGCAAATTATTAATTGAAGATGACAAGGAAAATACTAAACCTACCCACAGTAAGTAATATATCCTATCCTAAGTAATATCCTAATATTTATATCGTATCCTTTTATCTTTTTAGTCTTCAATAGGTATAAAAGTGAAATACCACTCAGTGCACTGACTGACTAGCTCATCACGAAATCTCGAAAACTACTTAACCAATGAAGCCAAAATGGTGTAGAAGTCGGAAAGATTTTTTGAAAGGCCGAATTAAGGGGGTCAAAATGGGGTGGAAATTTTACATGAAATTCTACGCGTACGAAGTCGCTAGTTGAATAGCTAGTTGTTTATATAATTGTATGGCTAACGGTAACGGTAGGTAATAGTTTGTGACTTATTAATCTTTCTACATAAATATAAAAGGCGATGTGTGTGTGTACACGTGTATGTGTGTGTGTCTGGCTGTATCTTTGTATGAGTGTATGTATGTATGTTCCCGATGGACTCGGTCATGGCTAGACCGATTTAGACAGGACTTTCACTGGCGGATAGATCATATTACAAAAAGTAATCCTCGTGGGTGCAGGTAGTATGGCTATATAACTTAGACCCTTGCCAATATTTTATTTTTAAGTATTTATACCTAACGGCGGATCTCAGGGGATAATTACTCAATAAGTATAAAACAGTGGGTACCTCAAGAAAGACCATAAAGTATTAGAATTCATCAAGGCACTGGGTGTAAGGATCCCCAAATGGTGCAGATATTTCACTTAAAGTACGCTAGTCAGAATAGTACATTGAAATTTATGGATGACCCCGGCGGACAACGTATGTGAGTGGCTTTCACTCTTGAATACGAGTAGTGCTTGAATATAAAATGCATTGAGATCATTCTGAGGAACGTATATACTCTGTTATACTTACCCAGGGAGGTATCATTCATAATGCGCTCATAAACTTCGGAATAGAACCTTCTACTCTAAAGATGAATTCTAATACTTCTTTTTTTAATTTTTGTTAACGATATCTCTACATGTTTTCACGACAGTCAACTATTATGCTTTGCCGACGATATGAAGATATTTAGTTCTATTGAATCAACTGAAGATATCATGAACCTTCAAGCTGACCTATTACGCCTTGATGCTTACTGCTCACTTAATAAGCTGGACCTTAACCCCTCTAAATATACAGTAGTAACTTTCACCCGTAATAAACTGGTAATACCATCATCATACACATTGAAAGGCCAGCTACTCCAAAAAAGCAGTGTAGTTAGAGATCTCGGGGTGGTTCATGACTCAAAGCTTCTTTTCGATGCTCATATTGAGTCTATTGTCACCAAAGCATCACGAGCTTTAGGGTTCATCATGCGTACTTCTGGGGACTTCAAGCGAGCTAAAACATTTAAATTCCTTTATTGCACTTTTGTTCCGAGCAACCTGGAGTACGCATCTCAAATCTGAAACCCCCGGTATGATAAGTACACCTCAAGAATCGAACGAATCCAGATCAAATTTCTAAAGTACCTCTGCTATCGTCTTCGAATTCCTTACTCGTCCGATAAGTACTTTAACCTTTGTAGACAATTTCATCTTCTACCTCTTTCAAAAAGACGCGAAATCGCAGACGTCGTATATCTTCTTAACATTTCAAATAATACCATTGATTGCCCAGACCTCACATGTAAAATCAAACTAAACGTTCCTTTTAAGACAACCAGATTCTATAAACCATTACACATTCCTTTAGTGTCAACAAACTATAGACAGAACTCATATTTATGGCGAGCAAGCGACAACTTTAACAAACTGAGCAAACGCACTGACCTTGACTTATTTTGCACCAGCGCTTCCTCGGCGAGGCGGCAACTAAGCAGTGAGTTTTTCCTAGCAGACGGTCAACAATCGTAAGATGTCGGGCTAATATTTTATATTTTGTGTACTTTATTTTTAATTATTGCCTACTTACCTTGTTATTCTTATTTTATTTTATCTTAAAAAAAATTGTTACCTAAACCTTTCTTTGTGTTTGCACATGTTTAACTTATATAATCTATTTCTACTCGTGAGAACCTATAATTGGCTTCCCATCGTTTTTCCATTGTATATTTTAGTGTAAAAAGCTGTTGGTTTTCCAATAAATAAATAAATAAAGTTGGACTAGAAACTAACATGAGGAGTTGTATAAAGAAAATTCCATCGTCATTTGAGGCCTATTCTGTCATACCACTCACAAAACTAAACCAATCTGACAGGACTAAAATTATCTGCCTCTCTTTTCATTTTAATACGTGAGAGGAGGATGGCAACAATTTTAGAGCTGTCAAATTTAGTTTAGTTTAGAGTGCATCAGAATCGTTGCCATTGTGCCTGATTCATGCTCTTAATAATGAAACGTACTTAAGACGGGCCGCGACATTGGTAATTTTCACACAAAATTACATGAATGTACATCAGAAATGAGGAGACCCTTAGACGAACTAAAGTTACCGACATAACCAGATTAATAATTTGAAGTGGCAGTGGGCAGGGCATATATCACACAAATGGCCGATAGACCCGAAAGGTTCTCGAATGGAGACCACGGAACGGTAAGCGCATAGAACGTCCACCCACAAGATGGACAGACGACCTAAAAGAGACCGCATGGAAACGCTGGATGCAGGCCGCTTCCAACCGGCCCTTTTGGAGATCGATGGGGGAGGCTTATGTCCAGCAGTGGACGTCCTATGGCTGAAATGATGACTATAACACAAAAGTACTAGACACAAAAGTACTAGTTTTTTTCGACTACTTGCCCGTTTTGATCAAACATGGTCTATGTATATGTCGAAGCATTGTTTTTTTAGAGTGGCAATAAAACGGAACTGACAGTAACAGTTCGCAGCAGACGGCTGACAGTTGACGTTTCAGCACTCTGGCGCAACCACAGACCAAATTTATTTTTACTTCCTAGATCTATGTGCGCGACTACGGGCGCTACTGGGCGTTACAGTCCCACCATCTTCTGTTGTTGGCTGTTCAATTGACAGCGTCGCTTGTAGAGAATTTCGTAGTGTCACCTAAGAAATTCACCAAGTAAAAGCTGTAGTTCCGATTTTGCTCACCTGAACAGCTAAGTTGGCGGCACTGTACATTATACACGCGGTGCAGGACAATCAACCGGATCGCATCGTGCTGAGGCTGACACATTACATGTTCGGTGGAGCGTCTGTGTTTAATTGATAATTAGACCACCGTGATTCATCTACAAATAATCTTTCGTCGATTTCAAATATCATCTTACAAATAATATTTCGTTAGTGGCCAAACGTAGATCTATTGTAAAAAAAATGATTTTAATTCTCCTCGTTCGCCATACCCACGACCACCGCGTCACGAACCCTATCGCTGGTGCTGCCCCCCCGTGCCTTCATAATATTTAATCTGTCCTAAACAAGGATTTTATATATACCCTAAAGGGACCTGGATCGAGTACTCATGCTAAAAAAACGGTCCGAGGGAAAAGCGAGCACGGAGTAATTTGTCCTTTTCTTTCGGGTGTTCATGATTTTGAGGAAACGAAGACATAGGTAAGGTAGGTGTAGGTAATTCCTAAAATCATCGTATTGGTACTCTCAGTAAATACAGGAAGTTCATATAGGCCCAGTGACGAGCGCTAATGTCAGAATTTTAGGCCGCCAGGACGCCTGAAGGCCTCTGAGATGGCTTAGCGGCTATTGTTATAAGACTCAACCGGGACATACGGGTCACGTGACATATTTTTTTTTTTAATTATAAATTGGCTTGCGCTTGGCCGCCATCTCGCCTGATGTTAAGCGAAGATGCGGCCTACGATGGAGCACGCTTGCCTAGAAGGCATTCACTCTCGACTTGAAGGCACCCAGATTGTTAACTTTTTATTCGATCATTCGGTTTCTAAATGCCACTTGCAATCACCCTACCTAAGATTGACCGTGTAGTCCGTTGCTTAAATTCGGTGATCAGTTAACAACATCTAGTAGATGACGATGATGATGAAAGTAGCCTATAACTTTCCATCCCTTGAACTATACCCATGCAAAAAATCTGGTTGATTTGTTGCTCTGTTGCTGCGTAAAAGAGTAACAAACACACTTTCGCATCCTATCCTACTTCCTACTAATATTGTAAACGCCAAAGTTTGTATGTATGGATGTTTGTTCCTCTTTCACATACAACAGACAAACTTTTGTATTTATAATAAACTAGCCGTTACCCGTGTGACTTCGTACGCGTACACTTTAACCTAAACTTTCAACCTTTTTTGGACCCTTTAATTCGACCCTTTCGTAAAATATTTTTTAATGAAGTTTTACACCCACTTGTCAAATTACAATTTCGTAGTTGCATAACTTTCAACACAACATACAAACTACAATTCCACCTCCTTAATCTTTCTTTTTTGTAAAAATATTATAACAGTATTTATTTAATTTAAACTATTAGCCTGAATACCAAATTTTATCCCTGAGTATCATCAAAAACAAAGGACTTTAATATAATCTTTCAACATCCATTTGCCCCCTTTAATTCGGCTTTTTCGCTAAATCCTTCTTAGCGGACCTCTATACCCCATAAGGAATCTACGTGCCAAATTTTAGCTTCGTAAGTCAAATAGTTTTTGGGATTTCGTGACAAGTCAGTGAGTGAGTGAGTGAATTTAGCTTTTATAAATATAGAAGATTGGCATGACTACTATTTGGCATATTTTACTTACTGCGGGAAAATGACATCGAACTACATTCATTTTCAAAGTTTGTCGAAAGCATCACTACATCACTATCACTATCACTACATAGGATAAAACAAAGTCGCTGTCGCTGTCTGTCCGTCCCTATGTATGCTTAAATCTTTAAAACTACGCAACAGATTTTAATGCGTTTTTTTAAAATAGATAGAGTGATTCAAGAGAAAGGTTTATATATATAATACATACATAATATAGTAGAGAAACACTGATAATTGTAGAGGTTTCTAATGTAATGTCGTAAATAAACATATTTTTTTTGCGCTTACATTGCAAACGCTGGCTGAACCCTACGTGATAACGAAGGGATTTTAAGCAATACAGCATTAATCTTTATCCAATTAAGTACCTTAAATACATTGTGCATTTAATATAGACCAATATGGCCGTTTACAGCATGTAATTTATATGAACATTTTCGAAGATATTAAAGATTTAAAATGCAGGGACATAGCGGTTGCGGCGGTACCGGTCCCCCGGCCAGTACCGCAACAGGCCGGTACCGGCGGCGTGTTTTTCACATGGCCAATCATAATGTCGCTCTTTAAAGAGTAACCTCTAAAGAAAACATGTTTGTTTTGCCTAATGACAAAAAGCTGTGAACGTTGTAGGTATATAAAGACATTCCGTAGTATATTATTTTAGTATTAGCATTGCACCTGCGATGCCGGGGCGGGTCGCTAGTGTCTTTATAAAATCTTCTGTGTTGAAGTGCAAACTGCACACCCTGGAGTTTTTTGTTATACTTGCTGTTCGACTAAGAATTACTTCCAACCACATTTTTCTTACATCCTCTTTTGTTGGTATACTGTAACATGAAATATATTCAGCGATGAATTTAGGTACTTTCATTTTTTATGTAATATTTAGAATGATTCCCGTACGATTCGTCGAAACACCCTTGAACGATACAACTGTACACAGAAAGCTCGGTTCACCGTTGGATGGTGGTACTAGATCTACGTTTCACCACTTACTCACCTGATGGTACGTGACGGTGTGGCGGAGGATGGAACACGTTGATCTAGAAATCTATTCATATCTATCTATACATATCTTTTTTTTTAATATAAATAATAGGCTTGCGTTTGACCGCCAACTCGCCTGATGTTAAGCGATGATGCGGTCTACGGTGGAGCACGCTTGCCTAGAAGAAACCAATTCACTCGTGATTTGAAGACACCCAGATTGTATCTATCGGGGAACACCCATTCAGGCAGCGCATTCCATAGACTAGCAGTCACTATCACACTATCACTATCACTGTCACTATCTATCACTAGCCATGAAGATATCTAGTTTGTTGTTCTCAGGAAACAAGGAGGACGGCAGGTAGTTCCATTCTTGGGCAGTACGTATCATAAATGAAGACCCAAATCGTTGAGTTCAAATCTTTGGAATTTTCACTAGGAAGGGAGGGTAGTGTGCATGTGCAGTCATTCTACTTTTCCTAAGTAAAAGGGGGAGGGTGGAACAAGGGCTCAAAGCTTTTGCGCACACTCGCCGAAATGCGAATTACTTTAAAATATCCCTAGGTCATGCTAAAACATAATGTATAAAAATAATTGTTCATTGTTCAAAATATTGTTCATGTTCACACGTGTATGGACACCCTAGTAAACATTTTCTTGTATTTCAAGCTTTGTGTACCTACCTGTGAAAAGATATGCCGCAGCCACCGAATGATTCACTAGCACAGTTTCTTATACAGAAATTTTTCACCATTTTAAAATAAATATTCAAAAATCATGCTTGAAAAAACAAAATATAGTAAGCAAACAATCAAAAACGCCATGTCGTTAATGCTGCCAGTAGCTTCATGGTTCAGCAGAACCATGAAGGTTCCTAGTAATTATACTAGGAACCTACATGGTTACTTAAAAATAAAATTTAAATATGTACATGATACATTAGATATATTATCTACATTAATATCCGTTAGAAAATGGAAATAAAAATTTATCTTTATTTCATTGGTAGTAATTTTATGTTTACACCCCAAAATAGGGCCTGCCTGGTATGTCCGATTGAATAAGTAAAACTACTAAAATATGATTACGGGATAATTACCGTGGTGGTTGTGGAATGCGATTCCACAACATTATATAACTTTAGTGAACAGCTGAGATAGTTTAAAACAGAGTTTTACTAAAATATATGTTTTATGTAATGGCAATCTTTAGAAAGGGATACACTTCCTCCGTGGTAGCTATTTCAGTGAGCTCGTTTTACCTCCATGTTCCTAGCCACATTATTATGAACCTTATCGTTAGACGTTAAGGTTTAGTTTTGTATGGGAATTTTTGACAGAACGCGTTCCTTTCCTTGCAACTTCCTTGGTCCTAAATAACATTAAAAAAATCTAAAACCTAAAATATAATAAATACTTGAAACTATTTCCTACATTTCTAATTCTTTCCTTCTAGAGCTCTCCAAGTTGCTACGTTTTTTTGCTAGAATAAGGTTGTGGCTGTTGTTTACACTGTAGAATATGTGTAGTATATATAGGTGTGGTGTGACTAAGCTGAGAGTCCAATTTCACAGTTCTTACGTTAAGGCGATGAGATTTAGTGAGCTTGTTACATTCTATTATTTCGAAGCTCTTTACTATAGTTTTTGTTTATCTATAAGCTGATGACAGAATAGAGTCGCGCACTTTTAGAACTATGAAATTTTTTCTCAATATTGAAATAGTTTCCTTATTTATCTATAGGTATTGTTAAAGTTTTATCAGAATATGAACTTGGCAACAACCTTTATTATACTACTCTTTGACAATTACCAAGAAACGAGGACCACAAAGATGCCATCATGACAGCTTACTGTGTCAAAACAAATGACTTAAGATGATGAAATCCTAAAGAGTCGGAAACGTACCTATTTGTGACGCCTCTGGTGTTCAAGAGAAAAGTATCCATAAGCGCCGGTGACTGCTTACCATCAGGCAGCTCGTCTGATCTATTATCAACTAAGTATGCCATAAAAAAAAAGTTAGTTACTTATGGGAGCTTATGGGGTCATACTATTTTTACTCGCTAAAATCCTTTCAACTAATTGAGATTTATGCAAATTTGTGACCTTACGTAAAAATATTACTTAAGTTAAACATTTGCTCTGTCTTTTCGCTGAAGGAAATTGCCACACGCGAAAATGAGACAGCGCAATTTTAAGCATTGATTTACTCAAGTAATGTTTTTGAATTGAGCTATTGATACTAAGCAATTAAATTAAGGGCTTTTCAAGTAGGACTGTCAATTTTATAAGTAGAATAACTCGATATCAGTCGTTATAATTTACATGAGAAACATTTCCTTATCATACTGGTTATTTGTATGCGATAATGAGAATTATCGTACTTCCTGAAACTACAGTCAATACTAATTAATTCACTGAGACAAATTTATATAGATTTTCACGCAGCAAACAATCCTGCTTATAATTATTCTGCAAAGGTTTATAATTATATGAGTATGCATACTGGAAATAAAGCTTCTAGAGACCGAAAACTCGTAGGTACATGGACATACTTGTATCTAAGTATGTATTTTCAGTACCGCGCTCATTCTTATTTAGTGAGTCTAGGTTGGCTTTGTTCAGCAAAAGTTGGCAAGTTGTTATCTTCCAGCCGTTCTAATTAATGAGGTGATTAAATAAGCCGAGATTAAAATAAAACTTCAGCGACAACAATGAGATTTCGCAGCATTATGATTGTAGCCGAATCCAGCGAGATTGAGAAGGGTAAGCGTCCCAAGCGTCGCCGCGACAAGGAGTTTGTTAGCACACACTTGCGAATGAAGAAAAATGTCTTTGCTTAAGCCTTTCCACTCGGCGAGCGCGGAATTGTAAATAGAGATTTATTAAAACGGGACATAGCGAAATTCGCAGTTACACCCTTCTGCGGGAACGTTTCAAATGGGATACAACAAAAGTTTTCCTCTAGCTATTTGGGCGGCTGTCATGATGATGCTACCTAAACATTTTATTGGAGGTATTTATTTTCTTTTCGTACTAGACTTTTTTTTTCTTTTAAATTTTCAGACATCTAGTCTGTTTGGCCAGAGTCAAGTTAAATAGAATTTACAAGCAGTCAATTCTACACGATGCACCTAAAAAGTAGAGAATAAAAAGTTTCTATTTAAATGTTGTTGTAAACTGGGATATTCTAGTGTTTCAGTCGCTGAATCTCGTATTTTACAATAAAATTGTGTTGCCTTTGATCCAATTCAAATAGTAAAAGCAGTTGTAGTTGATGCATCTTTTACACTTTGGGTCAAATCCTTGATACAATGTGTGTGTCAAATATATCAGCTTTTTCAGCCCCAACCTTTTGAAACAAATGTCTAACATTGAGCCCACCACAATTTGCGTTGATTTCATCCCCTGTCCTTTTGTTATACGAACGGCTCACATGAATAGGCACTTTGTGTCTAGATAACTTAGAAGTAAAACAGTCCTTTTGACTTTTTGTCTCACAGTAGACGTTTTCAACTTTTTCACTTTATATTCTGAGCAAATAGCGACATACCTACGAAGAGTTAGACTCGTCAAGCGGGCATCCAGATTGCAGCGTTTATGTGCTAACTTCGTGGGTTGGCATTGCCTTCGAAAACGAAATTCTCGGCTTGTTAACAGTTTTGGTAAGTCTCACACGCTAGTCCTCACGTTTCAGTGTAACGAAACTTTATAGTTAGAGACTTACCACTTACTTTTAAAATACTGCTGTTAAATTCGTATTTTATTGCAAGACGCGTCGACCTTAGCCTCAACTGAATACTGATAGTAAGTAGTTGAAAGCGTTGTATTTTATAATGTTTTAACGTGTAGGTACTTATATTTTTAACAGATTGAATTCACTTTCAATGATATCACCATTCCAGTAAAGCAATATACAGGTACGTAAGTAAGTATTAATTACAGAACGTTAATTTCCATTTCAAGCGGCTTTGTGTACATAAGCCGAAAGGAAATGATCACGTCAGTTATTTTGGTACATATACTTTATTGATAAAAACATGTTTACAGATTAATTAATATCAGATAGGTACTTTATAGGTACTGCAGACGTCGTAAAAAGGGTGAATGAACTTAAGTGGAACTGGGCAGTACACATGGCCAGACGTAATGATGGCAGGTGGTGTACAGCAGTAATTGCGTGGTGACCGAGACTAGGTTGGCGGAACCCAGGCCGACCGAGGAAGAGGTGGACTGACGACATCAGAAATACTGTCGGAAACGAGTGGATACGAATAGCAAGAGACCGGGGAGTGGCATAAACAAAGGGAGGCCTATACCCAGCAGTGGGTCACTCAGGGCTGATGATGATGATGACTTTATAGGTAGTTTTAACTTATCTTCAGTAATTTCTTTTACTGTGTAAGTAGGCTTTGCTCTAAAGCAGTAATTGTAATTTTGTTTTAAAAATGTTAGTGGAGAGTGCTTTTTATATTTTTATTATGTAATTTTTGTTATAGTGAGTATTTTCACTCATAATCATCATCATCATTTCAGCCATAAGACTTCTACTGCTGGACATAGGCCTCCCCCATCGATGGGCCGGTTGGAAGCGTCCTGTATCCAGTGTTTCCTTGCGGTCTCTTTTATTTCGTTTCTCCATCTTGTAGGTGGACGTCCTCCGCTGCGCTTACCGGTCCGTGGTTTTTACTCATGGTAATTATAACTATGGTTACATAAAGAGTAACACATACATGTACATACATAACACACAACAACATACATACATGACATATGTGTGTGTATTATATTTGTTAGCAGTGCTGCAAGTTTTGGACCAGAGTAAACATACCTAATGATGGTAAAATTGTAGAGCAAATGAATGAAAGCGGGAAGGGTTTCAGTGTTCGAGGTTTGAGTTTTCGAAATCAGCACTGCAGTCATGATTGATACACTGGTTCCCTTGACGGCGCTCATAATACGCAATATTGCATTCTGGTTTAAAGGCAGTCATACACAGACACGAAATCCCTTTGATATTTTATTACAGTATTTGTAGCTGACGTTTATCAGAAAATCGAACGTTTTAACGATTCTCCGAACACCGGTTGAATTTCAAAAGTCAAGAGGACTTAAAAGTAATTTTGTAAATGTAATGTAGAGGCAATATGAGTAATTGTTTAAAAATAGGACAAAAATACGTTAACTTAGATCCAAGTCGTTTAAAATTTAGTGGTTTTCAAATGAGATACATTAATTACTTTACGGGTGGGGGTAAACGAACAGATTTGTAACTAGGGTGTAATCCACTTGAGATTGAAATATGTAGTCCCTCAAGTGATGTATAGAGTTTTTTACTACTACATGCATTTTCGCCATTTTATTAAATTATTTAGAAACCTCCTTTTAGGAAGTTTCTAAAAAAAATAGGATGGCAGACTAAAAGCACGAATTTTTATCAAATTTTCAGCTTTCAGTTTCATATAAGGAAATTCGTATAGTGTTTTAAATAATTTTAACATAAAAACATTATGAAAATTCATGAAAAATTATGTCCCTCGTATATAGGTATGGTAAAAACTTGGGGGAAAACACAGGTGGATTTCGACACTCGTGCCGCAAATGCTACCCTCGTTAAAAATCTGTTATTTACCCCCGTGTAAAGTAATGGACTAATCTAGTCAAATAGAGTCCATATTACAGTGATTGTGTCGACTCAATATTGTTGTTGTTTTAAAAAATCCAGATTAGCTCTACTTTGATAATTCTACCGTGCAACTGGTCCGCAGAGTGCGACCCTGCCTTTGAACAGTGTAGCGTGGAGAGTCCACATTGCAGTGATTGTGTCGATGAAAGCTTTGTTTTCGACTTTTCGAGTTCAGCTTATTGCCTTCGCTGCACCTATAATAACTCGGGATTACTCTACATTCGATAGCTCTGCGTTTATTGTTACAAACGTAATTTTTTATTTTGTTTCTTTTTCGTCTGAATTGTTCGTATAGCTACATATTTTCATATTTTCTCATTATGCCACTCACATTTATAAATGATATGTTATGTTGTTTAATCTGTATTCTGTATCTGTAATCTGCAACCGATGAATGCAATAAACTGTGCCTAATAAGTATCGCATATTGAAGTAAGGGTATGCAGGTTGAAATCGTATTTCTATTAAATATGCACCTTTCTAGATAGTCTGTGTAAAAAGAGAAGCGTTGTAAAAATGGAGGTCGCACGTGTGCTTATTTACTGTTTTTATTGTGTTGACAACGTAACACTGCTCTGTCATTGCCAGCACGACTATTATGTTTGTTACTTTGTAGGTAAAGGTAGGTACCTACTCAGTTCTCACTAGTACTCGAGTGCTACTATATAGGTCGATCTTTCACATACATGCCGAATAAAATTTAGTTTACCGTTATGCCACGAAGGTTCTCTTTTTGCAGACTCTACCAGCTAGGCAGTAATGTCATATGCGAAGGGAAAAGTTCCATCGTTTATTGAAATAGGTATATGCAATAGTAGGTACAAGTGTTCAAGTCTCGTTTAACTGCTTGGTTGGTCTTCAACAGATCGACACAGCTTTGCAGTAACTTGAATCTGCGCTTCTACTCGTATCTACACATTCTATGTAAGTAAATGTTAAAATAAGTATTTTTTATTAAAATTGATGTACCTACGTTTGGCCACTAGCTTGAATATTTTTTTCAAGTTCACGACAAGCCGACGTCTATTCTAACGGAATAAAGTGGCGAGCAATACAACAAAACACAAACACTCGCAACAGTAGAAAAATTAAGCAATAATTTAGCGAATGTGAACGAGTTTTCGCGTACGGCGTATGTAGATACAACTTTTTCGCGAATTGAGTTTCATGCGGGTATTCAAGTTGCGCGCCTGGGAATACCCTCGGTATGTTAATTCACGACAACGTAATGTAAATAGGCTGCGGCAATTTATGTCGCTGAACGGCTGAAACACTCCCCGGGATAACTTGGGAGGGTCCGCGCGGTCCCGGACGCGCCGATAGTTGCCGATCCCGGGAAATCGAAAACTGATTATTCAGTCATTCATTCCCACGTCAATATGTAAAACAGATCCTCCGTATAGCTACATGTCAGAATCAAACTATTGGAGTGCCTTTGTTTTTGAAGCCGAGTAGGGTACAAGGGAATTTCTTTAGATAAAAATGTATAGCTTTTTAGTGATCTATTTTTTGAATACTATTAGAAAAACCGAGTGCCCGAGTGAGTGAAACGCAGCTTTTATTGTAAAGATAGTGTATTTCAAAGTGCATTAACGTGTAGTGTACACGTTAGTATATTTTGTAATAAAAAATGCTGCAAAATAATATTACTTTGACACGTTACATCCATAGATGTAGATATCAAGATATGCGATCAGAATATTTGTGTCCTAGAATCTCTACTACCTACGTCACATTTTTCTCTACTATATAATATAATGCATCGCTCTCAAATACGACGACCGAAATCAATGAGCAACTGGGTTCACACTGGTGCACTTGATTTATACTTGAGCGCACCACTGAGTTGGTATCATCGGTATCATTCAAAAAGTTTCATTGGGCCGGTCGTTATAATGTACGTCAATGGTTAAAGCCCAATTTCAGGTGCATCCACTTACGTAAAAGTATGTAGATCGCATTTTTCTTTAAAACAAAATCGCATTATTAAGACTTACTATGAAAAGATATGGGCTTATTTAATTTAGCAGTAGGACGAAAAACCTTGTATTTAAATATCTTCTTTATCATTATCATCACTACTGGACATAGGCCTCCTCCATCGATCTCCACAGGGCCGGTTGGAAACGGCCTGCATCCAGCGTTTCCTTGCGGCCTCTTTTAGGTCGGTTGTAAATTTTTAGGTTGAATATATTTGATGGCTTTCAATTGACATCATAACGGCGGCCCAACAGAGCGCCGTCTAGATAAGTACATACCTATTGATACAGAAGCGACCCACACCAAGGTCCTACTCAGAACGGATAAAAAAGTCAAAAGTCCATGTATCTTATCTGTACAGGATTAGGTGACGCAAATTGACAAACACCATGATTTTTCTGGAATTCTAGCTTTTTTCTACTGGGTCAAACGTAGCCAAAAGTTTCAAATTAGCTAGAATACGGACTAGAATCACCGGAGCTGTTTGGAGCTTAAACAATTTACCTAAGAATATCTTAACTAATATTATAAAAGAGAACTATATCTCTCTCTGTTTGTTCGTTCACTTTTAACAACCAAACGGCTGGGCCGATTTTAACGAAATTTGGAATATAGAGTGCATCATAATGACGGACATAGGGTACTTTCCCCCCTAGAAATGCAGAAAAAACTAGAAAATTGCGAGTAACACTGCGGCATTCAGCTAGTAGGTACATAATAAACAAAACATGAGCGAAACACATTGAACCCAAGCTGCTCCGCACGGCTTCTATGGATTAGCTCTGCGTTCTATGCAAAAACAGCTATGGGATAATGTCGACTTTATTACATCAGATAAAAAAAAACACACGCAATCACAAAATTGTTAAAGTACGCATATATAACTGTCAAAAACCGCAAAGTATGAAGCCGGGGCCGCTGCGGTATGTTTTCGTATTAGCTAACACACTAACATGTTACGAAAAGTGGTACCACTTTTCGTGTTAGTAACATGTTAGTGTGTTAGCTAACACGAAAACATGCCGCAGCGGACCCGGCTTGAGAGATACAACATAGAAACGATTAAACGAAAGAGTCGGGCGATTGAAATAAAGGAGATAATAAAATAAACTCAGTAATTAGAACGTATCAACCTGCGTAGGTAGGTACATCAATTATAGTATGCAGGGAGGCGCGTTAGTCTAGAGGCAAAATTTTTGTATCAGTCGTATGATATTTTTCACTAAATTATTATGCGAAATGAAAGATTTTCTATTCATAGAAGCAAATTCGAAAGTTTCAAATCACTCTTCGCGTTAGCGAAAGATTAAAAAATTCCAAACGTTAAAAAGTTTAATACTTATGTGTTCCTCGAAAAATGATTTGGAATTTTGTCGTTTAGACAGCTATACGGTGCGGCGAAATAATTTTTCTCATTTGGAATTTTGGCAGCCCTTGCTACCTGGCGTCTAGAGCGACCGCATCTCTCACTCTACCCTAGGGCCACCGCTGTCAACCGGTTATAATCATCTTTGGTCCAGCCTTTTCAGATATTTTTCAGAGTACTCTCCCAGGTCTCCCAAGAGAACGCGCTCTTTAACGTTTATCGCTCTATTACAATATATCTTATTAAAGCCCAGACAAGCTGTTAGATTGCCTAAAATAAGATAACAAACGCTGAAATATTGTATTAGCAATTTACTTTCAGTAGCTCAGCGGCTGTTTACGGTATGCCTTGGTGTTTATAATAACGTGCTTGATATCTGTAGTATAGCGTTATGATTTATTTGAAATAAGCAGATAAGGTAAGCTGAGATGTGGTGGTAGATTAAAAGATAAGCATCGACACAATTATTATTTCTCAGTTAATCCGCCGCAACTTTACATATTCTGTGAAAATATCGACTGGCTATCTGTTACGATTCGAAAGATACACACGTTAAAAAGTAGAACGGAACGACAGACGGATAGACAGACAGACAGCTTAGGCTTAGTAATAGGGTTTCGTTAACACACATTGGGCACTGAACCCTAAAAAGTAATTGGAATTCGAACCCGCACCAAATCCAGAAATTCGTTCGAAATAGTAATTTAATTGCGTTATTGTGTTCTGAAATATTAAAAATAATGATGAGGAAGTAAAGCGGCCGTGGCAGCGAGCCGCCGCCGTGTCATGGCGCCGTCATCGGCCCGTTATTGCCGTGTTTATTATATTTCTTCGGCGGATTATCTGCGGACGTGTTTGTTCAGGATTTAAACGTTATTCCCTTAACGTCTATTATTATTCATGACATAAATTTTCTCCGCGAGGAAGGCATTAGACGAAAACTCATTAAAACCGAGACGCGATCTGACTTTTCAAAGTAGACACGTTAAGTCCACGCGTGACGCAAGATGGAACTAATTGCTATTCGCAACAAGTAAGCGCGGTTGCTTATTAAAATCCGCTGTAGTAAACATTAATTTATACTTACTTTGGACTTTGAGCGGGTCGGAGTCGGGGAGGTACCTACTACAAATAAACTGCGGTACTGTTCGGTAACAAACTTTGTTATGATACTTTCGGGCCCGTCATTCTCGCGCGGCAGCCAGGCAAATGAACATTTACTCGTATTCAATTTTCACGCGTTTAAAGCCTGCCTATTTATGTCTTCTGTGCCTATGTCTTGAATGTGAAATATCTGACAACACCGAGCTTAGACCTAAAGCTTCGGTACCTATATGCATAAACGATGTATTCTCATTTTAACCAGCTTCCTTTCATAAACTTTCCATAAAATAAATAAGAAACTAGATTGAAAAATGATCCTCTGTGCAAACCGAGCGCATCACAACATATACCTACAACTGAGAACAGTGTTAAAACTCGGTTGGGTGATTCTATCTTCATAAATCTGAGACAGTTTAATTTGGGTGAAATTATTCGCAAGCTGGGGTATTGAACCAGTTTTTTGGGATCGACCTTTGGTTTGGTAACATGTAACCAATTTAATTTGGTATTCGATAACCTTAGAGGCAATTGGGAAAGCTTGTTTGTGCGGCAGATTAGATGTTTACCCGGGGCTGCGATGGCCCGCGCGATAACGGGGGTCGAGACGTGCCTTCTGGGACCCAATATGTGGAGCCGTTACATTGACGACTCCATCGCTAGAAGCCTTATCTCTTGACACGACATTCCAGATAACTGGGGATCCTCTCAGACGGCGGTCTACAGTCTACAGGTGTGAAATTAATTGCTTTTGTCTATAATCCCGATACATCGTAAGATTTGTTGTGAAATGCTTCACATAGTGGACCATTTAAGATGTTTTTTGGAAAGTCATTTGACATATTTAGATTGCAAAAGTAGAAAACGCGACATGTGTACGTCGCAACCGTTCCGTTACGCGTAATTTAGATTGACTTGTTTGTAGGCTCGCGAAATTGTTTTCAGGTCGGAACATATACAAAACAAGCACTCCGACACATTGTTGAAGTACGCAATTTATTATTCACAAATAGACCAGGGAAATTGAGTTTTAACGAAGACAAATTGAACTAAAGCGGAATCAATTACGGGGAGATTTATTTTCACTGCGAGAAAGAATTAAGTAACTGCGAGGCAAGGAGATGTAAATTGAATTTTTGTCGTAGCCCCTAAAAAGGAGTTTTCCGAATAAATAGAAGGCGCACGATACATTAAAAACTTTGCTATTTCAATTTCTTTCTGCCTATTTGCTTTCGGTTGGGTCTAGAGTGCGGTGGTGGGTTTACTTATTGATTCTTTCGGTTTCGTTTCCTATTTCAGTGAAACTATGCTAACTGCCATTATCGTTTTAATCATAATGTCGTGAAAGTTTTGTTTGAACTAAGTTTGAATGGCAAACTTTTTATTAAAGCAATTGGAAGCATGTTTTGATGTTGTCACAAAGAAGGTCAAGCTCATAATATTAAAAAACGCGCGCATTTAGTAAAATTAACATTTTTAATTCAAACAAGTCTTCATTTATTTATTAAGAAGTTTTTTAAATTCAATTTTAGTTAATGTTTCGTCATGTTATTTTCTTTATTATTTCTGCTTAGATTTGACACCATCATCATCATCAGTCAGAAGACGTCCACTGCTGAACATAGCCCTCCTCCTTTAACCTCCACACTGAATGACAGCCTGCCGTCTGCATCCACTGATGGATGCCCGCGACTCTCATGATGTCGTCGGTCCATTTAGTGGGAGACCTACGCTGCGTATTCCGGGTCGTGGTCTCCACTCAAGAACCTTTCGTCCCCATCTGTTATTGGTTCTTCGAGCAAGGTGGCCTGCCCAATGCCACTTCAACTTGCAAATTTTAATAGCTATGTCGGTGACTCTGGTTCTTTGGCGAATATCCATGTTTCTTCACATGAACAAGGAGATTTCCCATAAACAAGTACATACAATAATTTTATATCTTAAAAATAAAATTGCGAACGAGCGAGCGTGATTGAAGTCCACTCTTAACTCTAACATGAACCCTGCATAGACTACAACACGATAACTTATTAGTCCTATAAATGTTTTTATTTTAATTTTATCGAATGTTGTATTTTATTTTAAATTTTTATCAATAGATGCGCTTGCGCTTGGCCGCCATCTCGCCTGATGTTAAACGACAGTGCGGTCTACGATGGAGCACGCTTGCCTAGAAGAAACCGTTTCACTCTCGACTTGAAGACACCCAGAATGTACCTATCGGGGAACACCTATTCAGGCAGTGAATTCCACAGACTAGCAGGTCGCACAATAAATGTAAAATCAAAGCGGTTGTACACTTGTACCATAGATATTTATGTTAATTGGTTTGTATTAGTTTTTGAAATCACTGCGCTAAGCGGTATAAATAATAACTAGCTACTAAGTTTAATGTGTAATCAAGGTATATATTTTTAATTTAATACTAAAATTGTTCTTATGAGATTAATTAATAAAAAATTCTAAATCCGTAATGATTCACCGCATGCATACCTATTCATTGTAATGTTATACAATTTTGCTAACAAAATGAATGGCCGCAAATCCTCGAGTGCTTGTTTATATGTTTTGGAATTTCACGCATATTTGTTATATTGTATTGAGCCAATAACTGTTCGCACCATGGGACGAACAATGACACCCAAATTATGGCCCGGTTATTTCAGATGAATGAATTTTAACAAGTTTAATAAAATAAAACTGGACGTGACACGGACAGACGGTCACATCAACAAGTTTGGTACATTGCTTTGTATTACTACTAGCGACCCGCCCGCCCGGCTTCGCACGGGTGTAATTTACGTGCGAAGCCGGGGCGGGTCGCTAGTTATATATATAAACCTTCCGTCAAAATGTATCTAACTGATGGTGAAAACTGCATCAAAATCCGTTGCGTGGTTTAGGAGGAGTTAGCGGCCATACAGACATACAGACAGACATACAGACAGACATACAGACGCAGAAAGCGACTTTAATTTATACTATGTAGAGAATAGAGAAGACTATACATTTTAGGACCATGCTCTAACCCCCCTATTAATAAGCGTAGAGTAGCCTCGGAATAGTTACACCGCCTTTTGTCTTTTTCGATCGAGTTCAAATTTTGAAAGAGAGAAAAAGACAAAACACGGCCTATACCAAGACTATATACTCCACGTTTATTAATAAGGAGGTATGAGTCTTCTGTAACACGCACGCATTTTTTTCCAGCAACATAAATGTTAATTGTTTACCAATAAAAAAACGCAAATACGCACGAGTTTTAACATTTTTGAAAACATAAAATGATTTAATGTTCTCATTTAAATTCTAAATTGTAGGAAAGATAAAAATATTATAAAATAAAGGTTTCGTATTCTTCCAACCCTTTCATTTGATACCCATATCATGATGGTCACAGATCTATGTGTATATCTGTGATGATGGTAGATAAGAAAATTTTGCCCGCCATCTTGGGGCGTCCGCCATATTGAATTTAGTGTAATGTTATTTTATTTTTCGTATTCTTCTCAGCAAACCCTTTCATTTGATATCCATATAACTTCCTTGAAGTATTTTATCCATTTTGCTCCGAGCCTAAGCATACAACATACAAGGTGCTTCGAAATGCCATGTGGACGCCAGATAGGTATGGATACCTACCAAGTCCTACAATGAGTGGAGCTGGCAAGCGCGGCTGTCGCGGCAGATGTGGCGTGTCTCACCTGGCGCACGCGCAGCCCGCACGCGGCGCCCCCACAACCAGATTACTACATACTTTCTATGACTTACGAGTACAGTGCAACCACGATAGAGTTTCTGTTTTATTTTCAGGTATAGCTAGAACGCATAGCGGTTCCAAGCAGCGACTTGCGTTGCTTCTTACCGCTGACCAACCGCTGACGCATGCTTCGACAGAACAATTCTAGACGTTTTTAAGGTTCCGTAGTACTGTAGCTATACGTTCGTCTGTCTATCTGTCTGTCAGTCCAGCCGTCCTAATTTTTTAGAACCTAACTTTTATAGTTATTATGATAAGTAGGTACATACAATTCTGCACAATTACAGTTTTAGTATAGATCTCTTCATGATCAAAGAAAACAAGGTCTTCTACTCTGGCCGTTGTCCCAGAATTACGTCACAGTCCAATTGCCACTTTATCCAATTAGCTGTAACTTGGTTTATCGTCATCTCTCTCGAACCTGTTGTATATTGACTTCATAACATCATTGCGGGACGCCCACGTCACATTATTTCTCGGAGTATTATACCTGGCAGTGTATATTATTATACCATGGCTCTCTTTTTTATTTCATCATCATCATTTCAGCCTATCATGTTCCCACTGCTGGGACACCGGCCTTCTCTAAGAGAGAGAGGATGGACCGTAAATCGTAATCCACCATGCTGGCCCAGTATATGTTGGTGAATGTCATTTGTCTTGGAACTTTTGAGGTTCTTTTGACTGTAATAGTTTATCACATATTGGTTTCCTCACGATGTTTTCCTTCACCGTTTTTGAGCGCGATGTCATCGAAACTGCACATACATTATTTATGTACTAAATAAGTGATTGGTGCAGGGCCGAGGATCGAACCGGGTGCCGTTAGATTGTAAAGCGCACATGCTACCGCTCAGACGCCATCGCTCACAAACACACTGAACAAAATACAGGTGTTTATTTCGATACACTCGCTTATCACAGTCAAACTGTTTCCGCTGGGTGTCCATCCGTCACCCTCGCTAAACCCACTTTAATTTATTTGTTATCATTGTTTACACGCAACATGCGTGGGAGTGGGTAAGGTAAATCCGTGATCGGGGCCTAATATCGATATTACACTTATTGAGCGTTGTGATATGCATTGTTATCGGGTATTTAAGGGTAAACATCGAGTAATGACTCGTGGTAGTGCTTGTGCATGTTCCTGTAACCCTGTTTAACTGTACTGTAGTCTTTGATCGGGGTAGAGCGAGATTGTCTTTCGGCGCGTTTCATTTCTGAAAGCTATCAGAATTCGATCATTTTCCCGGAATAAATGTAAACTATTTCCACATCAAAATTTTATGTTGGTGACAAACATTTTTTTTTGGGTTTTGGCGTTTTGGCGCCCATAGCTTATGGCGCTTAGAGCAACCGCTCTTCTTATCTATAGGTTAGACAAGACCCACTGGGCTCCCCAGTGCTGGCGCTACCCCCCAGGGCTGGCGCTACCTGTAACAGACTTTTGCACTTTCAATCCGCTGTCCGAAATATAATTCGTACATACAATTAACTTATAATTGTATGTACGAATTATATTATGCAGAAATGCATGAACATTGATTATACAAAATCGTGCTGCGGTTTAGATTTATGTTATCGAAATATATGTGGGAAGGGAGGTACCCTACGGAGCCATTGTGGCCATATTATAAATGTTATTTTGAACAAAATTGCTGTACATATTCACTAAACCCATCCCGAATAGTCATCAAGTTCCATTGTGCATTTAAACGTACCTAATTTAAATATATATTTGCATTTTCGTGTAGAGATGTAGAGACGTATGTCTATGATAAATACATCTAAGTCATAATACACATTATCACATCTTCCTGAGACACAAAAGTAGGGCTGGCACGACGACCAATTTGGCGGAGCCGCACAAACGGGGCAATTATGCTAACCTCGGCACTCGGCAGTGGTTACATATTTGCCCCGTTTGGAATTGAGAGGCCCTTGGGGACAGAGAGCTCACTTTCTTTTCAAAAGTCTTTCATATCGCCTGGTTAAGGGGCCTGTATACCCTCTGTAACTCTCTCGCTCGCACTTTTTCACATTATTGAAGATATAAAATCAATGAGTGTGAATTTCCAAAAAGTAACAAAACCATGTCTTGGTGTCTATCGTAACATTACAAACATAGAAATGTTTGTTTCGATATCTTGTATGTAATTTGACGGAATAACATGACACGAGAAATAAAAATCACTTGTTACCATTTTACTGTGTCAAATTAAAAATATCAAATTGACAATTTCTTTGTTTGTAATGTTATAATAGACACAAGACATGATTTTATTACTTTTTGGAAATTCACACTCATTGATTTTAATATCTTCAATAATGTGAAAATGTGCGAGCGAGAGAGCTGCAGACGGGAACAGTCCCCTTAAAGCGACGCATGACCAAAATGCAAGCGTTTTTCTGGCTCAACTCATTGCCATTAAGCGTGGTAATGTCGCCAGAATGCTGAGTACGCTGCCTACTGGAGCGCTGCTTGAGCATTGAGCAATTGGATTGTGTCTTGACCTTCAACGGTATATGGGAAATCCAACTGTTATTAAAGAATAAGATTAGGTAAGTACCTAGTTTAAGTATTTAGTGTTAGTTAGCTCTTGTATGTTGGTTAAATAATAAAGGCACTTGCCTTTTTAAAAGAAGAATCAGATAATGGCTAAGGTTATAAAGGTTTGTTTTGACGTGTAAAGTCACATCCCCACCAGGGTTGCACGGCTCAACCTCAGCCCCAGTCTACTGCCAACTCAAAACAATGGCAAACAATTTAAATCAGTACTTACTTAGTTTGAATATGAGTGAATACACAATCAGTGTACTGTTTGCATTAATCAATGATTAAAATATTGACAATGGGCTCTACCATAACAGACGTTTCATTTCCCATGTATAAATAATTATGAATACATTTGCAATATTTTATTAACAAAATTATCTTGAATATTTTGAATTTTAAAAACTCTTTAAATTTTCGTTAATCGAATGTATTCGTTGTCCCGTTCAATGACACACATAATATTATGTTGGTTCAATACAAAGACATGCGTTGTCCCGATAGGTCCAATATTTCAAATATCCAAGGGTGGGCCCGAGCCAGGCACCGTATGATAAGCTCACCTGGGGCTTATAACATCTGCCCCTTATTTCGTAAATAAAGCCTGCTCTGATTTGATAACCCGACACAAGAAAGGTATTCACGGCCTACACATGTTTCTAAGAATCTTTATGAAGATACAAGCCGAGATTTGTTCCGTAATCTCTACTAAGAATTCAGGTGCAAATTCGGAATAAAATGGCAAGTATATAAGACCTTAAATATACAACAGTACCCAACCCAGTAAATAAACTAGGCGTTGTACCTACCTACCTGCAGGTATTTCATAACTTGTTTCGTAGAATTTACTGCAGTTGGATTGCATGGAAGCTAAATATTATTTGTCTCAGCGGAATATTCGAAATTACTTGCTTCATTTCTTTAGATTTATCTAATGCAATCATAGACTAGGTAAAGCTACAAGTCTTTGAATGCAATTAAATAAAGAACAATAGTAATAATCTATGTACATAAATTAATCCCTATTTACTTTGATCACGCCGTAACTTGAGAACGACTTTAACGATTTCATTAATCATTTTTTAAAGTTTTCTAATACTTTGTAGGAGATTCTCATGGAAAGAAAAATTAAGAAAATTGTGCAGAAAATTAAAAAAATTCAGAAAACTTAACAAATATATTAACTTCGCGCGTTTGACAGTTCTAAGGCAGGACAACGTCTGTCTGGTCAGCTTGTCTATGATAGGTATATATAAAAATGAATCCCTATTTACCTTGGTCATGCCATAACTTGAGAACGACTTTAACGATTTCATTCATCTTTTTTTAAAGTTTTCTTATACTCTGTAGAAGATTCTTACGGAAAATAAAATTAAGATAATTGCTCAGAAAATTGGGAAATGTCAGAAAACTTAACAATGATTTTAACTTCGCGTGTTTGATGTATTTACCAGACAGTAGTTTTATTTTTATTTTTGGACATTCATAGCTAAGACATGACAACGTCTGTTGGGTCAGCTAGATAGAGATAAAAAATCGGTATCGAGTCCAATCTCGATGATTTTACTGGTAGCTATTGAAAACTTACACTCTCAACTTCCTGGCTCCGTCATCAGACCCTCATCACCAAGTGTAATGTAGGAAGCCCGTTAAAATAAACCAAGGGACTCCAAACTCGTTGCATTTACTGGTGGCCATTGAAGAAGTGCAACCAGTATTCACCTCCTAGTTCCATCATCATATCAGTTCGATGGTACCAAACTACAGTATTGTAATCTGGATTTTATTACACTTGCAAATTTAAAACCTATATGACAATTACTAGAAGTATGTTAGAATTGACTTCTAAGATTTATTTACATTGTTAGTTACTAAGTTTTATTACGGTCGACAAGCTAGGCGTTTGACCACAGTTCACCTGATGTTATTGACGGTGTAGTCGAAGATGGTAAACACGCCTAGCATGGAATAGGAACGACATAATATTGAAGCTAAGAGTTCAAAGACTGCATGATATTCACCAACACGCGCTCGCTCTCTCTCTCTCTGAAAGAACTAAGGCTTGTGACCCAGCAGTGGGAACATGATAGGCTGAAACGATGATGATGATGAAGCAAATAAAAGCGTTTTAAAATGGAATCTACTTACATGTAGGTACGTACACACTGAGTAAAAAAAACTTGAAAAGTCCTTATCTGATAGGCAAGAATTGCTTACATTCCTGACAATGAATTCAAATACCGTTATTGGTTTGCTTAATATCCGTAAATAGCTGAAAATGGGCTGTGATTGTAATATTTAACGCCGAAATAACTACGAGAGCGTGTTTGCGAACACGGCATTGGACTTTACGCTCGGGGCGCGGAGTGTTCGTGCATTTTGATGGGGACGGCCTTTGTGATGATAAAAATTGTGCTCGGCCGGACGAAAGGGGACGCGCGGAAATGACTTCATACGTTTTATACGGAAATCGATTTGTTTGATTTAATTTTATTACACAATACAGCGACAAACAAATGAAACGGCGTTACATGTATCTGTGTGAGGAGACATTAAATTATGTTTTGTTAGCTGGACCAACCTTCATTGATATGAATCAGTAGTACCAGCATTATACTTATGGCGAGAGTTGACTTAACGGCTTCTTTTTGACGGTTTTAAATCAATTTTATTCAGTTAAATTACAATATTTGAGCTGTAAAAAAATACATGTCGCAGATACATCTTTGTTAGAGTTTATGATTTGGTTCAAAACATGATAGAATAAACTTTCCTCGATAAAAAAAAATCTGAAACAAAATCGATTTAGTTGTTTTTTTCGTTTTATGCTCTAATGAAAGCTCGTAACAACCTGGAAATTGCATGTACTAAAGGAAATTTTATTTAAAAAAAATATATTTTGATAGAATTTTGATAGTGAATAGTTTCGTTTATTAGTGAAATTAAAAGCGTAAAAAGGTCGCGAGAATTTGCGCGCGCCGCGTTCAGTACCGTGTCAGGCGTCATTGAGGTCGGACCTATGTTCGTTTTTGTCGTTGCACTCCCCCCGCGGGCGTCCTGACTCCTGCGTGGCAAAATACATCGTCGCTATAACTTGGCGGGGGCTGAGGGAGCTTTTTGTTGCCTACGCGACTCGAATAATAGGCCGTTAATAAAGAATTCGGCGTGCTGAATACAATTCGCATTTTCAGTCAAATAGGGAAACTTTGTCAAACGTATTTTTTATTTGAAGTTAAAAAAAATATACAGTTATATAATTACTAGCGACCCGCCCGCCCGGCTTCGCACGGGTGTAAATTACGTGCGAAGCCGGGACGGGTCGCTAGTTATACATATAAACCTTCCTCTTGAATCACTCTATCTATAAAAAAATAAAACGCTTCAAATTCCGTTGCGTAGTTTTAAAGATTTAAGCATACATAGGGACGGACAGACAGCGACAGCGACTTTGTTTTATACTATGTAGTGATTAAGGGGTTGTTTACCGTGCTAGGTTGTGGATGTAGCTCCCTATATTTCGGCGCAGTTATAAGCACCATGTTCACGGGAGAACGCGGGTGGTTGGTCGAAAAGTACAATATTATATAACCGTAGTAAACGAACGTGATAGTTTAAAAAAGTAAAAAATTGAGTTGGTATTAATAGCGTCATCTCTTAGTCAGCTTAGAGGCCTGTAAAGGTTCTAGCTGAGTAGTTACTTGCAGGTAGCAAGAATTATAAACCAGCCAATTGCGAGTCGAGCTCGCGCACTGAGGGAGTCCGTACCACTACAAAATTCAATAACGAAGGAACAGAAACATGTCACTGACTCGCACTTGGCCATTATTTATTATTTTTAGTTATACTTTGGAGTGTGTACCATAACCATAGCAAATTTGACGCTGGTACGTACTTATTACAGTTTTTACATTAGAGCTAATACTAAAATATGTTAATAAATACGTTTGTTGTGCAGGGCCTCCTTTTCGTTTTGGCTTTTTGACTTTTTTATTATTTCGTAGTTAATCCGCCGTAACATATTCTGTGAAAATTTTAGTTGGTTATCTATTACGGTTCGAAAGATATAACCGTTAATAGGTAGGACAGACAGACGGGCAGACAGATAGACATCGTGTGCTTAATAATAGGGTCCCGTTTTTACCTTTTGGGTAGGGAACCCTTATAAATGGCATCACCAACGCTTAGATTTTGCAAAGACAGCTCAAGAATTTGGAGGCTGACAGGAAAGCGACCGTAGCTTTACGGTTAGAGCTCTTGAGACTTAAATATGGATGGTGTAGGTTCTAATTCTGCCGATCGTAATTTTTTTTAATTGTCTATAACATTTAACTGGGTAACTAAGTAAGTATTTTGTAAAAGTTTGCTCGTTTAAAATTAATGGGAATTCAAACTAAATGGGAGATTTATGAATTAAAATTAGGTGCCAAACCTTCATAAATCGACACCTAACTTCAATTTATAGAGGTTTGGCGGAACCGTTTAATTTCTGGTTTGGTTAGGTGGGTACGAGCCACTTTAATATACATATTTCAGGTATGTAATGCAATAACTGTTACACATAGTAACGGGTAACAACGAACCCGGGCATGTCCTAAAACTGCGTCCTGGTGGGCTACCTAAACCTCAAAAACATTCTTATAATAATCTTACATTGATCTTTGTCTCGTTCTCTCAGCTAAAGAGAGAGCAAGACCAAATCCCACCAGAACCACCGAAGGATGGACAGCAGTGTCCTATTAGTACACGGTGAATATACTGCGATCCCCAACCCACCTGCGAAGCGTGGGGATTATGGCAGCACCCCTTTCTAAGATGGAGGCCTTTGTTCAGCTGGGGACGCTTACTGGTTGATGATGTGAAAGTAACATTTAATTGAAAGTGGCCTTACGAGACATCTATCGTAGTGGCCATCTTTGATCACACTGTCACCAGGTCATCAGGGTTACGCGGAAAGGGTTTAGTTTACTAAGCCGAAAAGGGTTCATGATACCTATCATTACTAACAACTTTTACTTCTACTATTTAACATTATGTTTATCTATGACATTACTAAGTGGCCCATAAACAGCGAAAAAAATATCAGCTGTTACATACATATAAAATATGGAGTAGCTGATATTTTTTCAGCGAGATCAGGGTTGGTCCCAGTGTAAAAGTTGATCATAATGATGACTATAACGGCACCTTTTCGGCTTAGTACACCCTTTCTGCGTAATCCTGTATAAAACATCTGTATCTGTATCATCTGTATGAAATCTGTCTTCTAAATAATTTTCATGGAACTAATTTTGTTGCTGTTTTCAAACCTTTATTTCAGTTTTATGTCAATATATTATACTTTATTATTAATATTTGTGATATTAATTAATTGGGGTAGGCACTTATGTTTTGGGCTTTGTTTTAGAATGTCCGGGTTATGCTAATAAGAACATATCTATTAAATAAACACCAGCTTGCGTTTCACAATCATTAAAGAAAACTAACCACGCGATAAAGTTTCTATTAATTTATGTCAGATCAAGTTGCAAATAAAATACATGTAAAAATGCGGCCTTGTCATTTCGCTACCCGAGTAATACAGAACTAAGTTTTCGGATGATAAAAAAAGATTTTGAAACGCGATGTGAGATAACCGATAGATTTATCTTCCACATAATGTATGTGAAGGTTTGCAAGTAGGTACTTTAATAGCACATTCTGAAACAAACCCTAAATTCCCACTCTGTCTTTCAGAAAATCCAATCTCTATTACAATAGTACCTAGCTACGCAAATTGGCGTCTATAACAACGATTTACATAAATGTTGGATACATCCTAATAATCATTTCATTATGCAAAGCGATACAAATATCAATTTTCCGGTTGGTTAACATTGGATAATGTGGCTGTGTCTGGCTTCGGCTGCGCAGGTCTACCCTGTTTGAGCGAATCATTTTTGTCATTTTCCCTATTTAATCTTCATTGGAAACAAAATTTGTAACAAATAATTTTTTGAAAAAAAAAGAAACGACTCCATGACTACATTTACAAACTGAAACTAAAAAGTAAAAAATAATGTTTAATATTACGACTGAAATACTTTGTATCCATAGTCATGAAAAATTTAATGAAAAACAACAGGGCCCGGTTGCCATGGAGACACTTCTTTGTTTTTTTGAAGTTCTGTTTTGGGAACAGTTCCTCTATGTTTGCTGTTCAGTTGACAGCGTCGCTAGTGGAGAACAAAGTATGAAATTCACCAAGAAATAACTGTAGTTCCAATTTTGCCCACCCCAACAGCTAAGTTGGTGGCACTGTGGAATGTACATTGAATTCGTTGCTTATCGTCATGTTTTTGTAGATTTTGCAAAAACCGCTGAATCAATGTCGATAAAAAAATATGGGACCACCTATGAGATATGACCTACCAACCAAAAAAAGAATCATCAAAAACAATTCTAAATTGGCGGAGTAATCGCGTAACAAACATACAAAAAAAACATACAGTCGTATTGATAACCTCCTCCTTTTGGAAGTCGGTTAAAAATTGGTTTAAATTCCAATAAAATTATGAACCTAATTCCGAGATTTCATCATCACTAATAACTGTTTTCGTTTTTCATCACAAGTATATAGAAATGACGAGACAATTTAAAGTGAAATTTCCTTTTGCTTCCCTTTTATATAGTACCTATAACATTTGTTGTTAACAAAGTCTGCTTTATAAGTCTTCTGGTTTTGTATATACCTACAGGGTGACTACAGGCTACAGGGTTACACCAGTATAGTTAAGATAAATATTTTTGGACCATCATGTTATCTTCAATGATTTTCTTACTCGAATATCGACGGAACGCCAATTATTTTGAAAGCCCGATATTTTTAAAGTGTTTTTTAAAAACCCCAAAAAATAATTAGGCTTAGAATTGTTTCATGGCTAATATTTTCATTTGCAAATAGCTGTTATTTAAATAATTATATAAATTGTCGTGGCTTGTAATCAATCACAACTTCATTACTTAGCAAGAGCTCTTAGTGACAAACATTAGACTTCGATAAAAGTACCTATATTATAAGCTAGCTTCGCCACGCGGTTTCACTTCTCTCCTAGATAAACCGTTATTATTGAAGACTAGCTGCGCCCCGCGGTTTAACCCGCGAGCTAAAATCGTCGTTAAGTTTCAGAAATATTCCAACTTTCTGGGCAATTTTCTTAATTTTTCTTTCCGTAAGAAACTTCTACAGAGTAATAGAAAACTTTAAAAAAAGTAGTATGAAATTGACAAACCCGTCCTGAAGTTATAAGGTAAATTGGGATACATATTTATAAGTATACTAGCGACCCGCCCGCCCGGCTTCGCACGGGTGAAATTTACGTGCGAAGCCGGGGCGGGTCGCTAGTTATATATATAAACCTTCCTTGAAAATGTATCTAACTGATGGTGAAAACCGCATCAAAATCCGTTGCGTGGTTTAGGAGGAGTTAGCGGCCATACAGACATACAGACAGACAGACAGACGCGGAAAGCGACTTCAATTTATACTATGTAGAGATATAGAAAAATACATAGGTACGCGTTGACTAGATAACTTCCTCCTTTTACGTCGGTTAAAAACTATGTTAGGTGCATGTTAATTCAGGGTATAATTCCGTACCAACTTTCCGTTCCGTTCAGCCGTACAGACTTTACTGTGAACAAACACACAAACTTTCGTATATAGATTTATTTATTGTTTGTGATTTTTTTTTGTTGTTTATTTGTAAAGAATTTACAAATAAACAAATTGATACCTACTTAGTCTACCCAAAAATAAGGCCACTCAGAAAAAATATAATCAAAGCAGGGATGATATACTAAAACCTACTTTCCACAAAAAATATCGTTTATACGTTTTACATAAATATTTTGTAGCACAGCGCTGAATCGTTTATTCCCACCTATAAATCACCTCCAACTCAGTTCACGAGTAGGTACATATGGCTGCCCATACAAATAAGCTTTAACAAACTTTCAGTCCCCTGAAAGCAAACTGTCAGTTAGTCCCAAATAACCTGAAAGCCCTACTAACGAATGCTAATAGTCATGTTAACAATTGTCACTAACAAATTTGGGAATTTTACTAACCAAAAGTTCAAAGGTAAATTGAGTTAAATGTTTTACGAACCTTATTAAAGGATCACTGTACTCTGGATACCTTTATTATTAATTATCAGAGTGTTCGTGGAAATAATTAAGGAACACGTTGTACATAACTTAACAGGCGTATTACAAAATGCAATCGTTCAATTTAGGTATCTGGATTTTGGCTCTTACGTCAACAGGTCCCACCCATACTGATCCCGCGGGATGAGTTGACAAATTAATTAGTTTTACGATTCATCTTTTTTTGAATGGAGCTTACATTAAATTGAAGAAAAAGAATGAATTATAATTTCAATTCTATGTACAGATATATTATGTAGAAATGTCCCAGGATAAATAAAAATAATACACTTGATGATATTAATGTATTTAAAAAACACAGTCTTTGATCAATATTTACTTAAATCATTCATAGTAATTTGGGCACAAAAAAAGTAAAAAATAAAATTAAAAAACTGTTCATAAAAAAAAATACATTTTGGGATTACAACCTTTTGAGTTATAGTGAAAATCAGGGAAACTAATTGATTTTGATTTTAGCTCAATAAATAGCGTTACTTAAAAATTTTGCAAGCTTATTTAGTGATACTGCAAACTCATACATGTATACTTTTACGACATTGATATCTCTGCTAGCTGTGCCCCATGGTTTTACTCGCGATTTTCCGTGTCAGAAAAGTACCTATTGTACGTCCGTCCTCGTGATGCCACACTACAGCAGCTTTGCAAGAAATGTATCATGATCGATAAAACCGTTTAGTCATGAAAAAGTAACAAACAGACAAACAGAGCGACAAAGTTACTTTCACATTAGTAAAATATTTGTGTGGTGTTATTTGTATGTCTATTAGTAAATCATAAAGTTTTCGTTTGAAACGCTTCAGTTTGAACAGTTAATTGATTGATTGAGTGGTTACAGGTAGGTACAGGACAGGTAAACGTTGTTAAATGAAAATTGATTGAAAAACCTCTTACGGCTGGTAATCACAGGAATACAGAATTTAACGCTTTTTAATTAAGTATATATTTATTTTGTAGGCTTTTAAATAAAATATATTTCTACAATAAAAGCGAAGCGAGGCCTCGTTGAGTTTTTATGTAAGTAGAGCATAGATTTACAAACACGTGGACATTGTTTCTACTACAGAAACTACACTAACAATTTAAATCCTATGTCGTCAAAGCAATGTCTAATTTAGCTTTCTATAATTTTTTACCATGGTCTGGCCACTGTCTCATTGCGATTTCTAAGGTCATGACTTTGCGACCTGATGCCTTATTATGGATGTCTTATCGTGATTCGGATTGTGATTGCGTTCGCGTGCCATCTCACTTACGCACGTTGTGCGAGTAAGTAGATGCGAACGGGACGGCATGCAATCTCGATCACAATCAAACTTCTATAATAAGGCCGGAGCTCTGCTTTTGCTTTTGCACGAGTGCGAAAGCGACAGACCGATTCAGTAACAGTCACAGAAAAGAAAATCTCGGGCGCAGAAATACGATAGAATCTACTCTGCCTCCCACCCGTGTGATGTAATTACAGGCAAAATAGTTTCACTGGGCATGTAGGTAAATACAAAGCAGAGGTGCACAATACCTCTGCGTTAAAATTGAAGCAGTTTGTAAACATAAATTATTTCACACTAGCGGTCCGCCCCAGCTCCGCACGGGTATAGTTATAACATAGCCTATATTAATCAGTGATAATGAACAATTCAAATGGTGAAAGAATTTTTAAAATCGGTCCAGTACTTTTTGAGCCAATTCGTCACAAACTTACTTACATACGAATCTTTCCTCTTTATAACTGATGTGGTTTTCACACATTTTATTTATATTACACGGGAATTACTCCCGTAAGATTAAGCCGGTCACTCCGACTATATTTTCAACCGCATTAGGCAGTCTTTTTCAGTAGTCGGAGTAGTCTATAGTCGGAGTGACCGTGAGTAATTCCCGTGTAATATAAATAAAATATGTATATATATAAAAATTTTGATGTCTTCCTATTTATACTTCTATGTATTTAACAAACTTAGCTTACTTATTATTGTGTATTTTTGTGCGAGTCCGTCTTTTACAGTGCTATTTATCTACTTTAATTACTATTTGTGAAAACTTGCAATTGGCCTTCTATCTTTATCTTTTTTACTTCATTTTGTACCTAGCTGTAAATCTCTACATAGTATTAATTAAAGTTGCTTTCCGCGTCTGTGTGTCTGTATGACCGCTAACTCCTCCTAAACCACGCAACGGATTTTGATGCGGTTTTCACCATCAGTTAGATACATTTTCACGGAAGGTTTCTATATATAACTAGCGACCCGCCCCGGCTTCGCACGTAAATGACACCCGTGCGAAGACGGGCGGGCGGGTCGCTAGTTTTCCTATAAAAATAAAATATAAATATACACGTGCGCTTCGAGCGCCTGTAGGGTGTGTGAAGTTGCGCGTGCTAAATTTAACTTTACTGAAACGTAGCGAGAGTCTGTATTTACTTAAATGTCATGTCAGGAGTATTCTGTACTTGTACAATTATTTATTCTGTGTTTTGGTTCGGTCAATTTTGAGCGCTGACTCGAAATTTATAGTTTTATAACAAGCTTTTATTTGTTACTTGCCCTGTTAGTACCTATGTATGTGTAGGACAAATATTGCAACCGAATTTTAGACCAGTTATCCTCAACCGACTTAAGTGAAATAAGGCATACTTATGTAAGTTCGTTGACAATGCAATGTTATGGTACCATCGAGCTGGTCTGATGATGGAGACAGAAAGTGGCCATAAGAACTCTTAAACGAAGCGACGTAACGTAACCAGGGGCGGATCCAGGATTTCATTTTGGGGGGGGGGGGGGGGCATTCTGACAAGGTTCGAAGGAATCATCATGGGGGCCATGGCCCTCATGCCCGCCCCTGGATGCGCCAATGAACGTAACCCCGTCGAGTTTGGGTTCGTTGGATTTATCTTCCCAAGCATTTTGGTCCTAGATGATGAGGAATGATGATGATGTTTTTTTTATTAATAATTTTATTTATCTTTGAAGTAGAGTTACACTTGTATTTTACACTAGCGAAAATACACAGCTTCTGTTATTTTTATCTTCAATATAATTTTTAAAAAGACCGTTCATATACTAAACTTACATTTACAGCTTTTGCATCACCACCTATAAATCACGTTATCTTAGCCGCATTGCCAGCCTGATATACTCGCACTCGGTCTATGAACAAACTTGTACACATATACTTGGGTCACACGGAACGGTGATCAAGCTGAATGGAGGTCATTGTACTCATAATTACCAACAACTTTTTTGGACTGTTTGGGACTAATCTTGAAATAAATAAAAAATAGACTTCAAAAATGTATAAATAAATGAACTAGCTGACCTGACAGTCGTTGACCTGTCGTAGAACTGTTAAACACGCAAGTTAAAATTGTAAATCTTATTTTTACACCTTGGGTTACATTATTGGAGTTATAGTAAGGATCCCTATTTTTTTTTTTTTTATATAGTATAGCCTATGTTTCCCGGGGATAGTGAAGCTTTCCAACAGTGAAAGAATTTTTCAAATCGGTTAAATGAATGTCAAATAACAATATTCGCTGCCTGAATGGGTTATTCCCAATAGTTACAATGTGGGTGTCTTCAAATCGAGAGTGAATCGGTTTCTTCTAGGCAAGCGTGCTCCATCGTAGACAGCATCGTCGAATTGTCATTTATAAATAAACCTCCCGTGAAAAAATATCTAACGGATAGTGAAAACCGCATCAAAATCCGTTGCGTGGTTGGAGGAGTTAGCGGTTATACAGACAGACAGACAGACAGATAGACGCGAAAAGCAGCTTACATTTATACTATGCAGAGATAAAGATAGAGCAGAGAAGAAGTCATCTATGGAATAGTACCTATGCATTAGAAAGAAGGTGTGGTGTGTGTCGTTGTATGCGACTGTTGCGGGTTGATACTATTGTATTTTTTTTTTTAATTGTGAGTTTAATGGCTTCCTTTCGGCTTAGTGCCACCGTTGCTCGTAATCCATTATATCTACCTACAATCTACATGCTTGTTATATACCTAGTAAGACTAGAAGACTAGATATACGCAGACACAAGTTGTAGCTGTGCTTGTTTCAAAGTTCACGGGTTACTGACGAGTCTGCAATCTCTGCAAGCACTCGAGGGAACATTATTTTGATTATAAATACTCTGAGCTGTAGAAGGTAAGGTAAGATTATGCAGAGAAAGAAAATCAGTAGGTACAAGGGTGGTCAACGTGCAAAATATTACAACTCTTTCATATAACTCGTTTTAAATATATGGTACGTACTACATTTTATTATATTTGATAGAAGCTAATAGACGTTTATTTGATACTCGTAATTAGAGCAGTAAAGCTGCGTCTAGTTTACAACATTCCAAACCTGAAAGTATACTTTTTGTTTGGATCCCAATTTATAGGATATTTCATGTTTTTTTTTTCTATCGAGAGCTTGTTTGAAACCCAGAAATATGATTAAAATTAGCACATATTTTTTGTTATCATTAATATGAATACATTTTCTTTTCGTCCGATTTAAATGAATCTTCGTATGTATATAAATTGGCAATATAAAGGTAAAAATAGTAATTTGTTGTATTAAGCTGCAAAGTTGTTATTTACCGCGGGTGTATGGTATCGAATACTGAGCGTAGGGATTCAATCAGCTTGAGACGCAAATACATTTTTCAGCCGAGTGGAACACACAACTTTTCACCCCGCCTTAGCGAGGAAAATAGTTCAAGCTATTTCTCTGTAAGAAAGGTCAGTTCATATTATAAACACTTGCCACTGACAGCTAATAAGCATCTTCAATGCTTGAATCCACAGAAAAAAGATTAAACAATTTTTTTTTCTTTTCTGTGCTTGAATCATTAATTTTATTAGTTTTTCAAAAGTTTTACAACAAAATAAACAAAAAATATGTCTTTGAAATAAGTGCTACTAATATTTTTTTTGGGCTTGCTGTGTACATTTTTCTATTCGTTTTGGCTTCGTTAAAATGTTTCGCGGGTAAATGATATTAAAAACCAACGAAATCTATTTCAATAAATCATCAGGTCATGCATTTTTGTTTCCACTTTACATCAAATCAATGTTTTTTAAATAGATTAACTGGAAAACAGGCAGCAGCCCTCCTGATGTTAATCTGGTGGTCACTGCCACTTATATACACCTAAAATGCCCGGAACATTGTCAGTGCGGTGCCTACCATTTGTAATTTAAAATAAGAAACAATAATTATACATATTTCTGTTACATTAGGAACCTCCTTGAATTTTTGAGATGAATTTTTTAAACAAATTTTGAATTTTTGATGTGCTGTACAAAGAATTTGGAAACTTTTAAGACTGAAAAATATGAAGCTTAGATAATAAAATTTTAGGTCACGTTTTTATCTCGAATTTATACTACACACGCTAGCGGATAAAATAACTTATGCGCGCAGATAAACGATAAAGAAATCTTTTCCGAGCTGGTAGGGTAAAACACGTTTTTTTTTATAAGGGTTTAAATGAGGTAAATAAGTCATTACTAGCATTCACACTAATGTCTAACAGTTTAAATATACACATTTAATAAGTTTAATAATCTTATAATCGAATAGTTTTGACCAACGTCCGAGAGTCCGAGGTCTGTACAAGTTACGTATAACTTTAATGTAAAATAACAAACCGCTGAACACAACAAACATTAAGAACTTAAAACTAATAAGCAGGGAGTGGAATCTAGTGGCAAAACAATTACAACAGACAACAACAGATGTTTCATTGTTTTTATCGAGAATTCGAGCTATAGATACTTTTTAGTTCTGAACTGTATTGTTCAACTATAGATACACCGACTATTTTACCTGCGTGAACAACGGTGAAAAATATTCTAAGTTTTATTCCAGGACCTGAAGTATTTCTATAGGTACCAAATTTCATCAAAATCCGTTGAGCCGTTTCAGCTTGAAGAAGTAACAAACATACACACTCACTCACGGGAATGGAATATGAATATGGTATATGGGAATAGAGATACCTTATACGCTGGATTAACACATAGGGTACTTTTCATCACCATCATCATCAATTTTCATCATTGTTCACGTCGGTGAAACTGCGGGTGCAGCTAGCACAAATGCAGCAGCAAGCGGTGCAGCTAGTTATAAAGTTCATAATTAAAAACTATCGATAGCTTGAATACTCGATAAAAACAATGACCCATCTCTATATCAATTGTTTTGCCATGATGTTCCGCTCTCTACTAATAAGGCATCTTTCTACAGTATCTACCGATTAAAATCAAATAGGTTGTACTTAATTAAGACTTACCCGGTTCCCGATCTATCGAATTATGTTACTACGCGCACCATTGCCAGCTACAAATAAGCTGAAGCGAAAGCTCCAAGAGGGTGGAACACAGCGTACGTAGCAGTTAGTATACGTAGTGGCGGAACAGTGGCGATGCGATGGTACTGGCTCGGTGCGGTTCATTCCCGACCAGTCTGTCGCGCCCCGCGCACGGCTATTTGCCGCCCGCCTTACCAAAACTTTGACAAACTTACGAGCTTACGATTCTTGCGAGGTTGCGCCGCCGTCGCGCGAACTTGTGCAGTTTGCCGACAATTTGTGCTGTGTGCTGTGACGTAGAAAATTGTGCTTTTGTAACTTGTGTGGAACTTTCGGAGCTGCTGATTTGATTGCTGCTATGGATGCGCTTTGAAAGCTCATGGGTATGTTTGGATTATTGATTTTGAAAAACTGAACGTGTGCACTTATTTGTACATAACATAAATTTTATAAGGAACTGCAATAACACAATGCGACAGACTTTTAGCGTTATAGCTAATATCACTATTTAATAGCATAGATAAGTATTATTTAAACATGATGAAATAAATGTTAATAAGAAAAACTGTTTTATTTTAAAGAATCTATAATGTATTTTTGTTTCAAAGTCTTGTCAAGTACAATTTATAAGACATTAGAGATCAATCATTTATGTTTCACTTAGCAGAACTTTGTTAATAATACTAATTGAACCTAACATGAAATAAAAAATATTTATACCTAAAACCATTGACCTATTTGAATTCTTTGCCTAAAACAAAAAAATCGTTATACTTGAAACTAATATGTAGTGTAATTAATATGTGATGATAATTATAATGAAATTAATTAAACCTGAAACAATTTCTTTTTAAACTTTTAATTACTAAACTATGCAGTATGAAAACTTACTATTATAACGGAACCATTGGCAAATATAGATACAACTTATCTGAAGAATACTATATTTCAAACAAGTGATAGTCGGAGTCAGATGCAAGCAAAGTAAGTCACGGTCAAGTCCAAGTCATGCTCTAGTAAAGTGGCGAAGAGTTTGTTAGAGGCATTACAATTAAAATTGCCATGTAAGATTTCTAATTCACTTTTTTTTTTTTTTGTTATAATTATGATTGTAGTTAAAAGAGTAAAATACATGCTTTTGGAGGTCACGCTCGAAGAGTTACATTGCACTCGGTGACGAGGGGACAGTGGAACTCTTGATATGGACTCGTTAAAACAAACCAAATGAGTTTTTGAGGGAATTCCGTTTCGTCGTGTCGTGCTCCTCATATCTGAACGTCGTGATCCCCACCTCCCATCAGTCTCTCCTTAATGATTTTACGGCATCTTTCTCTATCTTCGGTGACATGCACCTGATACAGCGCATCGTATCTGATGTGTCTAAGGTGGTGCCAATCTGGTCGGACCAACGAAAGGGCTGCGGCTTCGAGATCGTTTGCCATCGCAACTTGAGGAGATTACTAGTCGCCATTGTCATCGTCATCATCGGCGAAAAGACGCCCACTGCGGAACATAGGCCTCCCCCTTAGAACTCCAGACTGAAGGACAGCCTGCCATATCACTGGGTGCCTGTGCTCTCACGATGTCATCGTAGAGGGATGCCTACCTACGCTGCGTCCTTGACCTAGCCATTATTCAACTTCTGGCTGACCAGATTGAGGGTACCAAATTACTGTATTGTCATCCGAATGACATAATTATACTTTGAAAGTTTCAAATCGATTCAGCAATTAGAAGCAGGTTAAAATCCTTAGTTAGTTCGTTTAAAGTTTTTTTTAATATATTTAATAATAGGCTTGCGATTGACCGCCAACTCGCCTGTTGAAAAGCGATGATGCGGTCTACGGTGGAGCACGCTTGCATATAAGTAACCGATTCACTCGTGATTGTAACTATCGGGAACACCCATTCAGGCGGCGCATTCCGCAGACGCTAAAATTAAATTATTAATTTATATTTTAAAAAAAATTATTAGCTTTTCGTATTCTTCTCAGAAAACTCTTTCATTTGATACCGATATCATGATGGTTTCACGCTCACTATGATACTTGCAGTGACACCAATAAACTAACTAATAGTCCAGTCCAGTGTAGTCCAAAAAAGGCAAAAATGCAAAAAAGGCCGGCATGATCGTCTGCGCGGTGAGTTTGACTGAAAGCATCAAGCTTGATTTAGGCCAGATACGTTCGCACCCGCCACGCCACCTTATCACATCATACCGCCCACATACCGCCCTTGTTTTTCTGATTAGTGTCAAACCGTGCACGCTAAATGTAAAAAAAAAAATATTACTAAGACTAAACAAAAAAAAAATGCTAAAGAGCGGAATGGATAGGAAAGTATTGTCTTAACGCCAGGGATAGACTTACAAATAAATTATGGACATAATATAATTATAATTTAGTCATTATTTTGGATGTCTTCAAATCACGAGTAAATCAGTTTCTTCTTAACAAGCGTGGTCTTTCTTAGACCGCATCATCGCTTTTATAGGTGAGTTTGCGGTCAAACGCAAGCCTATTATTCAATTTAAAAAAAGTGGTGGATTAGCAATGGGCAAAGTAAAGTAGGCAAAGCTTTGCGCGTTCAGCTGCATGGATGCTAATATGACGTGCGATAGCACATCACCAAAGCAGAGGGGTTATATAAGTGGGGGTGTATCTCTAGGTGACAGACATACCTATTCGAGAATAATCATTATACCCATCACTACAAAACACGTATACTATGGGAACAACCATGAAAACGCGAAGAAAAATCAATTGTTCCATAGAAAAATGTCATTCCCACTTTCAGGTTTCCGTACCCAAAGGGTAAAAACGGAACCCTTTTACTGAACCTTTGCTGTCTGTCTGTCTGCCTGTCCGTCCTACTTTTTAATGGCTTTATATTTCGAACCGTAATAGATAGCCAGTTGAAATTTTCACAGAATATGTAATGTTATAGCGGATTAACTAAGAAGAAATTAAAAAAAACGAAAGGAAAAAACCTCATCAACAAACTCTTATGTAAACGGTAATACATACAAGCGTTAAACTTGGCATGATTATACATAGTACACACTCTAAAGTATAACAATAAATAATGGCTAAGTGTGAGTCGATAATTTCGTTACTTAGATGACCTCATCATTTCTTTCACCGAATCGAAATGCCACTTATATTTCACTAATTTTGAAGTCGGTTTTTTTAAATTGTTAAATATTGTATTTTGTGGTGGTACGAAACCGTCAGTGCGCGAGCACGACTCTCGGACTTGGTTTATTTATTTAGATCTACGTTTGGCCACCATCTCGCCTGTTGGTAAGCGACGGTGTGGCCGAGGATGAAACACGTGGATCTAAAAGAAATATGAAAATCTATCTAAACGAAATGTATGAAACAACAGTTTTTTTTTCTGCGATTTCAGGGTTGGTTCCGTAGTGAAAGTTGTTAATAATTTGTTAATAATGATGAGTACAATATCCTCGAATATGTCCTGTATCTCTGGGGAATAAATCCGTCTTCTAGAGATACACTCCGTATTTTGTATACAAGTTTATGATAATCATCGTCAATATCATTAAGCAGATAAATAAGTATTTTTAGTAAACAAAACATGCATAATATGCATATTCAATGCTTGTTTGAGAAAAAAAAGAGACTCGCAACAAAAATAAAATAAGAAAACAACACTGACTCGCAACAAAAAAAAAATAAGAAAAGAATACTAACTCCCAAAAAAATTAAACATTATAATATGTTATTGCATTCATATACTGGCATGGGCTGGGATACAAGTCAAAGCAGTTTTTGTTTTTACTATGATGTAGAATTATAATTGACTTCATTTTGAATACAGGGTTTTATGAAAAGGGCATGTTAAGCCGACAGCGGTTCGTTATACACATGAACAACTTTTACTATGGGACCAAACCTGAAATCGCGAAAAAACATAATTATGAGTACAATGACCTCCTTTTGGTTTATCATACCCTTTCCTTACAACCGTGTATAAAATTCCAGACTTAATATAATTCTCAATTAAAATTTATGTATACATAAATAGGTACACATACATACCTACAAAATAATTATATTATTAGTAATTTTTAAACTTTTGAGATTTGAACACATGTTTTAAATATTTATCGTGACTTATCGTCTTATCTTTAAGGTCGAGCGAAAGGTACATATTTTTTACCTATATTAAATAATACGTGATAAGTCCCGATAAACATTTAAAACAATTATATTATTATCTTCACTTTCGTGTATGCATCGAAAGACTTAACTGAAAAACGAAATAAAAATCGTTAATAACACCGCAATGAAAAAAGTCCAATGTTGTCTATGATGTTCGTGATACGTAAAAATAAAACGAATGTTTTAGTATTAGTTTAGTATAATTACAAAATCATGATTTTATAATTTTTTATGCCATAGGTGATAAGCAGACGGACTGCCTGATGGTAAGTCACCGTCGCCTATGGACACACGTCACACCATAGGCATCACAAACTCTATTAACTCGCCTTTTGAAGAACTCCATGTTGTTACTTCTCGGAAACACCGCGCAAAAAACCGTGACAGATAAAACAGTTCTTCAGAACACTCCACGTTGTAAAAGCGATGGAAAATACAGAGTAATAACTAATCTACGATGATAGTCTATATATATACTTAGGTACTTTGGATTACAAGTCTAAATTGCGATTGACAAATTGCCAGATGTATTGCAATGAATTGCCTGATAGAAAAATTGTAGAGTTCCTACTACGGTTAAATAAATCGAGTTGCCTGAACTCCACATACATAGTTAACCTCACAGAAAAGAGAAGTAAAAAAACCGGACAAGTACGAGTAGGACTCGCGCTCTGTGGGTTCCGTTGGATGGAACCCTCAGAGCACAAGACCAAAAAAATTTATGACAAACAAACTTAACTTTGTAGTGGACAATAAGGTTTTTCTATACATTCCAACTTTCCAACTACAAAATGTAAGTTTGCAACAACAAAACAATTATTTTGAAATGATATAACTTCAAATTTATGACTTTAGAATTTATTCCTTTATATGTGCTATAAGACCTTACCTCTTGCCAAATTTCAAGATTCTAGGTCAACGGGAAGTACCCTATAGGTTTTGATTCCCTTGTGAAAACGCAAAATATGCGAAAATATGCGACATAAACGGTCATATCTTTTCATCGCTTAGACTTACAAATTTGATTTTTTCATAGCTGAAAGAAACCGAAATTTTGAGTATTTGATATAAATTTCAATTTGATATCTTTACGCGTTCCTGAGTAAAGGGTCTTGATAGACGGACAGACGGACAACAAAGTGATCCTATAAGGATTCCGTTTTTTCCTTTTGAGGTACGGAACCCTAAAAATAATTATTTTCTGTGTTTAACCTGCACTTACATGCAGGTTATATATATACCATGATTTCGTGACAGGTATATGATATGCATACCTGTCACGAAATCGAAATCTTATAAGAAATGAAAGTACTATATATAAATAAATGTATGTCTACTTATAATGCTTACATAGACCAACCTTAGACGAAAATAAAAAACAAGCGGATTAATTTCTATAAATGAACATTATTATTCGGTAGAGCAAAACCTTTACCATATGCCGATCTATATCATCATTATAATCTGATAATCTCTTGGTTTTATCTATGTTGGCAACATTCTCTGAAACTAAATGAATTTATTAGCTCTAGAAAATAGTTTCTCCCTGTTTTACATTTCAGTCAAAAGATACTGCAGAAGGAAAATACAATCATATATTATCATGTTTCTATAAAGGTTTGAACGTGTTTATTATGTTCTTATTAACGCAAAAAGTGCTATATTTAAGTTTAACGTGTGTATCTGTGTGTTTGTCTGTGACATCGTAGCTTAGAAACGGCTGAACCGATTTTGATTATTTTTATCAGTTAGAAAGGTCACTTGATCGAGAGGGCTCTTAGTTTTAATTAAAGAAAATCTGTTAGCCTTTTAAAGATTATCTGCTCTTTTATCGGGTGTTTAAAAAACAATTTATACTTGTTAGATACAATATCAATTATTCAGAGGACTCTGTAGAAATAAACCGGCCAAGTGCGAGTCGGGCTCGCGAACTGAGGGTTCCATATCACCACAAAATACAATAAGGTTGTCCAAGTAACCGAATTACCAGTTATTATAACGCCTTCCATTTGTCGGAGTAATTTGCTACGCAGTTTGCTACAGGCGCTCGAGTATAATAACTTGGTAATGAACAGAAATTTGTCACCGACTCGCACTTGGTCATTATTTATTATTTGTCGTTATACTTTAGAGTGTGTATTACAATCGTGCCAAGTTTGACGCTTGTACGTATTATTGTTTTTACATTAAAGTTAATACAAAAATACGTTTGTTGTACACTTTCGTTTTTACATCTTGTTTTTTTAAAATTATTTGTTAGTTAATCCGCCGTATCGTAACATATTCTGTGAAAATTTCAACTGTCTATCTATTACGGTTCGAAAGATATAGCCGTTAATAGGTAGGACAGACAGACGGACTGACAGACAGGCAGACAGACATCATAGGCTTAGTAATAGGGTCCCGTTTTTATCCTTTTGGTACGGAATCTAAAAATATCGACATACCTATTTGAATTTGAAAATCGGTACTGATCGTACAAGTACTGGTACAAGTGTAAACATTTCAGTACGGACATTTAAAATGTACTTGATACACAAAAATCTTTGCGGAACGTAATACGGCCAGAATAAATATTAGAAAAGCTTTCGCATTAATACTATCTAAATTTAAATTCTAAAACCGTCGGCAAGTTATGTAGACTTTACCGGGTTTTGTGGTATTATTTTACGTGGTTAGAAGCGAATAAAGTTTTCATTCTGTAAATGCGGTTTATTTGATTTAAACAGCCCTGGGTTCACGGTAGAAGTGGACCCACCTAAATTTAATCAGTCAGTTTTATATCTAACCGGAATGTTTAGACGTTTTGCAGGTAACCTTTCTGTTTCGGTTATGATTTACAAATAGCACCGGACGTTTTATTTCCCCAATTTTATTATTCACATTTACCTACGTTCCAAGAACTCGGGTAATATTATTATAAACTTGATTACTCTTGGTTTAGCTGTTGCCCTGCAGCGAGTTAATACTATAAATGTTTTCTTTACTGATAGTCTTTAGGTGGTAGAGCTACCTATAGGTAATAATTGACAAGTGTACATACGGAATGTTTGTGTAAATGAATAGGTAGTAATAGAAAATGCTTTTATTTCTGGGGAAAAACGTTCACATTTTCTCCGGTAAATGAGCCGCAAGAGGAGCCCTCACATGTCCGCAGCGAGCAGGGAGGCTGGGAGGCAACGGTAGATAAGCCCCGCGCGGTATGTCCGGCTCGCATGCCGCACATTCCCTAATGAAATTGTCCTTTAACTGGGGGATTTATTGACCCGAAGTAGTTTACCAATAACTCAGTTGCGAGCGTCTAAGCGAGCGGCGGCGGGCGTGCGTTTCTCAGGCGGACAATTGATTAAACGAAGCAATTAAGCAATCAGTCCTCAATGGCGGAGGGCCATTGTCGCAAATGAGTGCGGGTTCGGCATCTGCTACGTCGTTAGCCGCCACGATCGCCGCGCTCATATTGTTGCTCGATAAACAATTTGTTTTTACAAGCGCCACCGGCCGCACGCCGCCAACTGCCCTCGTTTAATGCGCTAACTCTAACCCCTGACGAACGATTCAGATAATGGCACTTAGCTCTGAGGCCTCTCGTTTCCAACTGAGCCATACTGAACTGAGCGCGAGGCGACGTAAACACAGCCGCGTCAATTTAGATTACTTGTTTCATACAAAAACTAAAGCCTAAAGTGCGTCTGTCTTTTTACCGAGTCATAAAAAATTGAGAGCAATATAACCTTTTGCCCCTGACATCAGCCTATTGACCTCATATCCATCTTTATAAAAGCTTGCGCGCCTCAAAATATTGGGCTCGAGCATGAGAGAGGATGATGCTATATTTTATCATAATTTTAGTACCTAACTAGCTTAGTGAATGTAATACCATTATACCTACTAGTATATTTTGGAACGAAGTCTAATAATATTTTTTTTGGAGATCGTAGAATGATGTTTTCTGAGAAATTTCAATTTTAATTCTTGAACTCATATGGCGCAATACATTGCTTTTAACTACGTGACGTCAACCAATTCGGTTTAAAGGAGTCCGAGTAGATATTGGCCATAATTACGGTTCGGAGTTTCTAATTACTGCCTGACCTAAATAGGAACAAATGAATTCACGAATTTGCGCCATTTACTTCCCAACTGAACATGCAAGTATTTTGTATTATATATTATGTTGTCTGGAAAGGTTATGTAAAATGTATGTGGTATAATAAAGGGTTCTTCAGACTAAAAGCAGCAACAGTGGCAGCGCAGCACGGAAGTGGTTTCGCGCGCTTTGTATTACAAGAAATTGTTTGAACTACTATACACACTGCATAAGCTGCTCCGCGCTGCTCTGGTGCTGCCAGAGCAGGTGTAGGTGTATAGTGGTTCATACAGTTTCTTGTATTACACACGCACTGACCCACGTTCAAGCTGTGCTGCTGTTGATACGCTTTTGGTCTGTAGAAGGCTTAAGTCTTGAACCCGACACATTCCTTAAGATAGATAATATACGGTTTGGAACAATTCCAACAACGGGCGTACTTAATTGCTTGTTACAAAATACACACAAAGGTTGACAATCCACAGGATTTGAATATACCAGGAGTAGGACCGACCGTGTTCATCGCTTAATACTGATAAAAATGGTGTTTATATAAGGCGAGTTTCACGAGTTTTATGAAGATAGTAAGCAGATAAAACTGACACAGTTAAATGAATTAAATTCTAAGCAACACGGAAGTTACGATACCCAGGGCATCAGAAGCAATTCGGATCTAATAACGTTTTACTTTGGCAGAAAACGTCCCTTTACGGCTCATGGCGCTTCACATTATATTGTGGATGCAATAAACAAGCCGCTCGATAAGTTTATAGAGTCATGAATCGAGGTCTGGGCACTCGGCTGGCGGCTGGCAGGTCTGTTGCGAATTATTCTAAAATTAAACTATATTTATCGGCTATGATGGTGCGAAACTGTACCAAACGGCTGCGACATCCGGACCCGGGTACCCGATCAAAGTGATCGAGAACATCGTCGACGAGGACGCCGCGTTTTATGGCGGCACAGGGCTGCCCGGCCGAGGACAGCCTTAATGTAATGAAACTGTAAACGTGTAAACATGTGCGGCAATGCTACGACGAAAAAACAACACACAAATAAACGGAATCATTCATCGCCTCAAGCTGAATAATTATTTATCAACATAATCAAACGATATTACGACTACTATGGCATACATTTGTTTATACATATTGTTTATATTGTACTGGTATTACATAGATTTTGTGTTTACATACAATTCAAATCAACAAAAACATATTTTTTATCCCAGCCAAAAAACACATTCGCTAAATTTCAGCATTTTTATTAGTATCCGGTGTGTATACCTTGATTATGTAAAACTAGTAAGTTAACTAAATAAAACAAAAGGTAGGTATTTATTATACTTTACAAATGTTGGCAGGTCGAAATTGTGTAAAAATCAGGTACTGAGTTGCCACCTTAAATAAAGAAAAATAACAGACGGAGTCGGACGTGGTCGGAGTGACCGGCTTAATCTTACGTGAGTAATTCCCGTGTAATATAAATATAAAGAAAAATAACATCAAAATACATTTGATAAACCCCGAAAGCCTGCAAAAAATTGCGATATACTTTCGATTAAATAAGCAGGATATATTTACACTTTATAAAAGTCTGCTCTACCCATAGTAGAGCGGATCTTCGTAAATTATATTAGTTAATGATTAAAACAAATGCGTCAAATGAAGCACCTTTATCTCAATAGGCTACTGAACAAGTATTTGATTAATAAAATAGGTAACAAAACAAAAAAAAGTTATAAAACTTAGGAAATTATTTTAATCGGCTAAGAAAGCTCTGAGACATGTCTAGTAAGACATTAAAATGCTTAATATTTTCCTTATTTGAACATATGTAATTGGTTTTGCTTTCAGTGATCGGTTCTATTTATATGGTCAGCTTTTTTTATAGGACAATATAAATAATAATTCCAGTAACCTATTGTTTTCTATCAAATGAATTTGTGTATAAACGCTCAACTATCTAACAGGAACTCTCGCTTTCACGCGTGCACTTTTCGTCAGCCAGAAATTGACAGATTGTTTTTATGCACTAATGACAAAAAGCAGACTTCTTTTGCACTAGAGCATAAAGTGTTTTAGTCCGCTTAAACTTTACGAACATGAGATATGAATTTTTAATTTTTGGTATGCACAATTAAGTGTTTCTTTCTATCTATAATTTTTTACGTGTTAAGTTGGTGTTAAGTCCATTATGGCATCCCTGCTTGCGCCCGTTTCAGAGTTTATTGCGCTCGCCATATTGTATAATTGAATGCCGCCCGACATCGGTATGAATAGAGAAGCAAAACACGAGCCATTTTTTACATCACAAACCATTTGGTTGCTTCCCGTCAATTAAACATGTTTAACCCTCAACCACTGACGTACGTATGTGATACGTGACCTATGACTCTTCAGATTACCGCTTCAGATTTCGGGTGTCAATCATAAACACAACCTGTCACACAGTCTGTTTGCAGTTCTCAAAACAGACTTGCAGCAACTGTCTTTAAATACTAAGTTGACTGATTTATTGATTTAAAAAAAGTGTTTTGAAGGGATCCGTCCTTAATACGTAAGAAAACAAAAAAAACTTCAAACTCAATTTTATTATTGTTGATTTTTGTTAAGACAGAATCTATATTTTATATTACAACTACAAATTCCGGTGAATAAATATTTTTGATTTCTAGCATTTTTTTTTAAATTTTCGTGTATTCGCTTCTTCGAACAATAAATAAAACACTAAAACTCAATAATTGCATTAGACTAAAACTAAAAAGCACTTTGAAGGACCGACTTATTCCACACATAAGTTAGTGTTAGTGTCAACGTCAAAATTACACGTCAGTGTTAGGGTTAAAGAATTTGGCTTGATTTTGTTGCATTAATAAAACTGTAGTGAATCAAATAATTATACCGAAAATAAGTAAAATTTATTATATTCATTGTTATAAAACAAAACCTTAAAATTTAATACGTATGATAAGTGGAATAACTATATTGTATTTTAACTAGTTTTTAAACATTAGCGAGTGTCTATGATTTTTTATAGCCAAAACAGTCCAGTGCCTAACCTACCCTCGTAAAGCATCAATTTCAAAGGTCATGTCATAACCTACGAGTGACGTATGGCGTCAAGTTTTCCATGTGTTCCGATGCTATAGATTTTATAGAGGTTAGATGGTAATCCCTTTGTCCACCACTGTAAATGTATCTCAGTAACTAAGCTTATACCTTCTGGTGAAAATTTAATGCACATGCGGTTTTGCTATAGACTCGTTTATTTAGATTACTTCTAATTCGTTTTAAGAAACGCCTCGTCTCTCGTTTCTATATAACGGCGAAGGAACAAGTTTTCAAGTTATAAATATCTTTTCTTAGTTTGGGTTCAGATGACCGTGTGTGAAAAATGCTCCGAATAAATGATTTTTACCCGACTGCCCGGAAAGAGAGTGATGTTTTTCGTATGTGTGAGGGTACAATCATGCATGTTTATTTGCCCATTTCTGAAATTGCGTCTCATGGCTTTAACGTTGTGATTGATTTGGGTGTAGGGTGAAGTGTAGGGTCACGTTGTATTTGGTATGTCATAGACTACAGGCAGCCGGGTATTGGTTTTAAAATACATATCTTATACTTGTTTTAATTTAGTCTTAAATATATTCGCACCATAACAATTATAATTGAAACAAAAAACAGTCGCAAACACGTTGCACACGCAGCCTTTTGGTGTGAAACACTCGTAATGACTTAAAACACGAGGACTCTGCTACTGCTCTGCAGTCTATGTACCAAGGTCCGTCCGTCCGTGGCCATATGTCGTCGCCCCATTAAACGTTACATCCCTACAAAAAATAATTGGTTCACCATCCACCGCTCCACGGTTGAAGCCCGTCTAATTCTAAACATCAGCTTACTGAATCAATTAATAACAAGAATTGTTGATTACTTTTTCATGAGTCTCTGTAATGTAAATTTCATTGTGCTGCTGATTAAGGTGGTTCGTTGCACAAATGGCGGGAAATTCAAATTTCAAACAGTTTTCTTGTCCTTGTAGCTAGGCCGGGTAATTATTGTAAACAACCATGATGTTTACGCAGATTGATTATTATTCTTTACAAAATCATGTAAAGCTATTTATCTCTAATGCCCATTATTACTTACATTTGTGAATAAACAAATTTTTGCTGTTTCAAACGGTTTATTCACAAATGTAAGTAATACGGTGCGTTACTGTTAAATAATTGTACATTATAATGTAAAGACCAGCCAAAATTTTGCGCAAAAACTGTGTTATTTAAAAATAATTACCTGGCCTACTGCTACTAGGACCAAAAAACTGTTTAAAATTTAAATTTCCCGCCATAGGTGAATCGAACCACCTTAAGGGGACAACTCAGCGACTAGTTTCAACATCGATCGTGTCCATACATTTTTAAGCTAATAATACATTTCCGTAGTAGCCTATTTGGGAGACCGCTATACTTGAAAGCGTGGGTTCGCGGGTTTAAACTCCGGGCCCGTACCAACGAACTCGTACGGATTTTCATACCACTGGCTTTTAGCTGAAGGAAAACATCGCGAGGAAACCTGCATAATTACGGAGAAGAAATTTAACAGAGTATGTGAATACCCCAACCAGCAACTGAGCCAGCGTGGTGGCCCTTTCACTGCAGGCCTAAGTCCAGCAGTGGACTATTAAAAGGCTGATTAGGAATGCTTTAAAAACATAAAAAAACGTAATGCAGTTTATTAATCAAAGATATATGAAAATTAGGGGCTCGGAGCTCTTATTAGGTTAATCTGTCTAGTTACGATAGGAAGAAAACTCCATCCCTCTACATGCTATAACTAAATAAATAAATTAATAAATACTGGGTTACACAGAAAGGGTGTACCTACTATGCTGGCCGGAGTCCATAGTGCCCATAGTTATAAACAACTTCTTTTATATTGATATCGCGGGAAAAAAACAGCTATTCCATAGAAAACTCGCACTTGACAAAATGTAAAGAACAGTAATTTTTTTGCGGTTTCAGGGTTGGTTCCGTAGTAAAAGTTGTTAATAATGATGAGTTTTATGGCCCCATTTTAGTTCAGTACAATTTGGTATAATTTTTCAGTATAGTTTGGGGGTATATCTGTTACTGGTGCCACTGTATTTGGTAGAGCAAATAGTTCCCGCATCTTAAATTTCCCCATGAGATGTCAGGCACCAGTATTAATGTACTATAAAAGTCATAGTGTATCTTGGCTCAAATCCAATAAACTACAAATTCATCAAACTGTGCGACTACAAAAGAAAAACATGTCATGTCAAATGTTGCCTTTGGATGTTTGTGTCGAAAACATTTTTTCTTTGTATGTCTTTTGAAACAGGGTTTATACGAACACTAATATAATGGCATATTTTTTGGTTTTACTCGCAAAACAGATTTCCTAAAAAAAACTCTAAACAGTTACTTAGTTGAAGTTGAGATCAAAATGTGACAGTCAGTAAGTAAGCCTACTAAAATATGAGTTTAAGTTGATAAGTACATTACATTTATTTTCTAATAACTGCGCCCTGCAATTTTCTTTAGGTACCGTAGATTTTCCGGTATAAAAAGTATCAGATGTCACTCCCCAGGCCTCTAGCTATCTGTATGCAAAAAATCATGTCGATCTGTTGTTGCATAAAATAGGAACAAACGAACCAACAAACAAAAAAAAATTGCATTAAAATATTGGTATCATTTATTTTCTTCGACCACACCGTCACTTAACATCAGGGGGGGTCAAACACCTAGCTTGTCAATTATAAAAAATAAAACTTTTCATAGAGAAAACTTAGGACTATTTTACTGGGTAACCAAGAAAACGTTCGCAAGTCAATCGTTCTGAAGAACAATCTTCTTTCTCTAAAGTACTCTATAAGTCTTCAGTTACTAACTTGAAAGTTTACCTTATCTAAGCTTGAAAGATTTATATGAAGTAGGTAGGTACATGATTACAATTATGACGACACAAAAAGAGTTACTCCAAATACTTTATTTACTATGACGTTTTTGGCATATTTATCTGTGCGTTGGTTTCATGAACAATGCTTATGTTATATCTTGTAACCTTGGATGTATTGCTGCTTATTGTTACCTCAAATTATATAAAATTTGGTCAAACAATTACACATAATTAGAGCTAGATCTCACGCATAAATATGTTATAGCTAAATGGGGAGAACTGTGTTTGATTATAATAACAAACATCTGGTCAGTTGTTCTCGGAAGTTAGTGTGGTTATAAGGCTCAAACTCAAAGGGGTGCGTGTGGCTCTCGAATTTTTTATGCATTAAACAGCTGCTGGTGTTGCCGACAACGAAAAAATGTTTTTGTAGGATTATAGGTATGTTAAGTATCTATAGTATATGTCTAAATATTAAGTATTTATTGTTCTTAAGTTCCTGCTCAAAATCCATTAAAAATATCTGGGTTTTAATAACAAAATATAAACGATTCTTATTTGTACTAATTATCTGTGGTTTATACGACCACAAAATACAATAATTGTCAATTTAAAAACCGACTTCAAAATTTGTTAAATATGGCATTTCGATTCGGTGGAATGATAAGGAGGCCGTCCAAGTAAGGCATTACCAGTTATAACTTGGTAATGGACAGAAATTTGTCACCGACTCGCACTTGAACATTATTTATTATTTGTTGTTATACTCAACTCTTTGCAACTCTGACAGCAACTGCGAGATCGACAGAGACATGATCCAAGAAAACAAGGTCTAGCAATCTGGGAGTGGTCCCGCAATGACGTCACTATCCAGTTGCCACTTTATTCTATCAGCTGTTATGTGGTGTATCGTCATCTCTCTCGAAGTTGTTGTAAATTACTTACTTATTCTGCTCTTGCTTATGCACGTGTACATGTATTGATGACATTGCAGGACGCCCACGTGGTCATTTTGCTATACCTGGCGGAGTATATTATTATACCATGGACAGAGACAAGATCATAATTACCTAGCTGAAATAAAAAATGTTTTTAATTAATGGATTTTTGTCTTACTTTACACTTAACAAAACTTAGTGACTTACTTTCTATTTACCTACTCACACGAGAAAAAGATCTTTTAAATTCAAACTATTAGCGCCAAAAGATCTCGTGTGTAAAAGATCACCTACATTCCTTGTGTAACAATCTACTAGGTATTAAACTCGTTCAAACGTTACGAATTTAAATAGAAATAAACGCACAAATTTTGACTTTTTAATTCCCGTTGTGATTGTTTGTCATGTTTTGATGTGTAACATCTGTTGGCGCACCTTCTAAAACCGACGCTTTCTTATGCCATCATGATTCACACGTGCCGGGCGTTCCGTGACGGCTAACTTTTTTTAAAGGTATTTTACGTCTATTAGAAGTAATTCCAATAGTGTTATATCGCATAGTGTAAGCTGGCAACACCCAGCTGCATAGAGGCGATCCCGCGCGGGCGGCAAGCGAGTCTGCGGTCGTCCAAAGCCGGGCGCTGTTTGCCTTGAATTCGTAACTCGGGGGGCGAACAAAAATAACATAACGACTCAAGCTTGTAATAACATTTGTCCTAATATATTACTATTGTGACGTCTCGCAGCAGTCCGGATTTATGTACTACCGTGCGAACCGTCACCGCGATTATTTATTAATATTAATGCCGCCTGTCTACACCTAAATTATTTTTCATTAGCCTCCCGACGAGAGATTGCTCCCTAATGCTAAGACGCTAATATTGTGTGTAAGCAAATCTTTTGATGCGAGAATTTATCCTCATTCTGTTGATGCGTTACGACGTAATAATGCGGGAAAAAGTATTTTCTTCGGAGACACATGTGACGTCAGATGTAATGTGCGATCAAAACGTTTATAAGTTATACTGAATGTATTGTTTTAGAGAACAGATAAACGGGTGAGAGGTGATTAGGTATCAGTTATAGGCCTGCATGAAAATAGTGCCTAAAAATGTTTAGGGTTCCGTACCCAAAGGGTAAAAATGGGACCCTATTAGTAAGCCTACGATATCTGTCTGTCTGTCCGTCTGTCCTACCTATTAACGGCTATATCTTCGAATCGTAATAGATAGCCAGTTGAAATTTTGTTATGTAATGTTACAACGGATTAACTAAAAAATAATAAAAAATTAAAAAGGTAAAAACAAAAGAGAAAAAAACAAATTTTTTACGTATTTTTGGATTAGCTCTAATGTAAAAATGGTAATACGTACAAGCGTCAAATTTGGCAAGATTATAGTAAACACTCTAAAATATTACATCATATTTGATGTAATATTTTAGAATGAACAAAAACTTATCACCAAAGCACTAGGCCGGTTTATTTAATAATTATATGGGATAAGGGTAAGATCCAATACTTTTGGTTTTAGTGAAGAGAAGACTTACATTTTGTCTATGTTATGTGTCAATAACTAATTATGATTACAATTATTTGTTTATGTATTATTTCTACCCCAATAAGGAAATATCCCTCATTTTCTTACGCGCGTGTAATCACGAACGTGATGATCAGAAACGCGTGTAACGGAGTGTTATTACGTTATTAGTTATTAGGTCCGCCTCGGCTCCGCACGGGTATAGTTATATAGCCTATTAAAATAGCCTATAATAATCAGTGATAATGTAGCATTCAAATAGTGAAAGAATTTTTTTAATCGGTCCATTACTTTTTGAGCCAATTCGTCACAAACATACTTACATACAAATCTTCCCTCTTCATAATATTGTATAGATGTATAGATACGATATGATCTGCTAAATTTGTCATAACTGTACCTTCAAAATACCTGATGGCGGCATAGTACGTAAATAAATATAGTAGCGTCTAATATTTGAACTATCTCTATTTGTTTTATTTTATTTGTCAACTAGTTTCACATACTGCCAAATTGCTGAATGCCGCCAAGTCGCTGAAATTGCTGAAAGTCAATTTTTTAACTTTTTCCCTATTTTTTTATACAAGCTTTTATAACTTACCCTGTTTGTATGGATGTGTGGGATAAATCTTGCAACTGAGTTTTAGACCACTTATCCTCAACCGATTGAGCTGAAATATTGCATATACATACATACGCTTAGTTTGGATAACAAGACTATGCATGGTTAGCTAAGTGACTATTCTAAATCCAATATGGCGGACTCCCAAAGTTAGCAGACCTTTTATTTTTAGCATAAGCATTGCCACTCAACGTGTTAATGCCGCCAGTATGCTGGGTACGCTGCCAACTGGTAGTGGGCTTGAGCATTTGGATTGTCTTTAGACCTTCAACGATCTATGGGCAGTCTAACTGTATTTGTGGTTTTAGTTTTAGCTTGTATTTTGTTTCCATAATAAAAAAAATACATTTATTTTTATGCACTCCATAATATGGGTAAATGAAAGGGTTTACTGAGAAGAAAACGAAAAATAAAATTGCATCACCTAAATTAAATTGGCCGATTCATAAAAGCTTATTACCTATAAAAAAAGATTATGTTTATTTATTTACTTTTAGTGGATTATGTATGGTGGCCCTTAAGTAATTTTTATTGATAACCAATAGATAGTCCTTTGGACGTGTGTGTTAAATTTAAAACATGATACAAGGCAGCCATTTATTCTATTTTCTATTGTTCATCAAAAGCAACCTTACGGCTTTTCCTTTTTGCTTTGATATTTGAATAAAACATTGTTATTGTATGGTTGCCAATGTTGCCTTGTCATTTTGTCACAATGTATTGCTCAATGTTATTTTATATTTTACGCAACAACCAATTAGAGAGGTTCTTCACTCACTGACTTACTCATCGAACTCGTCACGAAATCTCGCAAATTACTTGACCTACGAAGTTGAAATTTGACAAGTAGATTTCTTCTGGAGTGTGGACATCCACTAAGGATTTTACAACAGGGACAAATTAAAGGCGTCAAAGGCGTTGAACGTTATGAAATATATGGAAGTCTACGTACAAAATCGTGGGCAACAGTAGTATTGAACAGCTAGTATTGAATATAGCTAGTATTGAATGAATCCCTGGTTCAGTCAGACTAAGCTTCTTAGTCTCGAGCATCGGCGTAAAGTTGCTAGTCTATCGGTTTTTTATCGGATACATTTCGGAGAGTGTGCATCAGATCTACATGATTTAATTCCTTCCTGCCCTTTTTTCTATCGGACCGCCAGGGCGGGCACAAAAAATCGACATCGTTTTATGGTTGATATTCCGAGAACCCGTACTAAGCGCTATGATTCCACATTTATTGTGCGAACTGCTAGTCTGTGGAATTCGCTGCCTGAATGGGGTTTCCCCTAGTTTTCCGTTAGTTACAATCTGGGTGTCTTCAAGTCGAGAGTGAATCGGTTTCTTCTAGGCAAGCGTGCTCCATCGTAGACCGCATCGTCGCTTAACATCAGGCGAGATGGCGGCCAAGCGCAAGCCTATCTACTATAAAAAAAATATATATATATTATTCGTTGTTGAATCCCATTATTTTCCAAATTTGACTATAGGCTACCAATAAAATGAAAAAATTGCTATACGTAATCGTCTGAATAAGCAAACGACTATCGGACGAATAAGTATACTTATAGTTTCCAATTCCCGAAATCAGGTAAGTAGTTTTTGATTGGAATCTATAGTTTCCAAAAATGAATATTATGAAAACGCCCACAATCTAGAGTTCTTCAGCCTTGAAAAACTAACAAACTTTTAGGATTACTTATTAATTCTAGAAATCAGTTTTTCAAGAGTCTTTTACAGTTTCTATGTTTATAATTAGTTAACCAAAAGGTAACCTCATTATTTTAATTTGAGGGGTATGTAGTGACCATGAAAGTTAGGAAACCTTTGAGGTAACTTTTAATAAAGACGGATTGAGGCAAGTCAGTTAAGTTTTATCATCTTTTGATTCAATTAGACAAGTTTCAAGAGAAATTGCTGAAGTTATGGCCGTAGTGTTCTCGTTAGCGTTCTTGGCTTACAAAAAGGTTTTACTAAACAAGCTAATTACGTTTTTTTCATAACATGGACGTAAATTTAATAAAGTGTATTGTTTTCGTAGTTTATTTCGTATATTTTCTTAATAAAATAATATAGTACTATACCTAACTATATAAACGTCTTGGGGGAGGCAACGGGTGACCAGAATGCTGGTGCCTCATAATCAGCCTTTTAACAGTACACTGCTGGACTTTTAGCCTACCCCCGAAAGGGTGATTGGGCCATATCGACCACGCTGGCCCAGTTTGGATTGGTGGATTCACATACGCCATTGAATTCCTTCTCCGTACGTATGCAGGTTTCCTCACGATGTTTTCCTTCACCGAAGCCAGTGGTATGAAAATCCGTACATAAGCTCCAAAGAGCTCATTGATACGGGCCCGGGGTTTGAACCCGCCATCTCACGCTTTCAAGTCTAGTGGTCTCCCAAATGGGCTACCACCCTTACTGCTGATGGTACTGGTGGTGAATCCTAGTGCCTGCTTTGTTCAAAAACCAAGTTTTGCCATCCAGAAAATTATAATTTTGCCTAATACTGGTCACTTTTTTAGTTTTGTTTCTATATCGTACTAAATAGATATTATTACTAATTTTAATTAAGTACCTACCTAGTTTTATTATTAATTAGTCATCATCATCATTATTCTATCATGTTCTCACTGCTGGGACACAGGACTTCTCTCGGAGAGAGAGATATGAAGTTTTAGGTACGTACTTATAATTTATTTTTTATATGTAAACTAGTTAATCTACTTTATAAAAAACAAAGGCCTGAATATTAATATCGGCTACACCAAGACTAAATTAATGAATTTTGCTATCGGCAAACATTAATAAGTGAAAATATAGGAGTCTAGCTGCGCCGCGGGGTCTTCTCCGCGTTTTTCAGTTGTTAATTATTTCGTGATGAAATGTAAAATGTATATATATGTATTAGCGTCTGTTGACATAATACGCAAAAAAAATATCAATTTTCATATACATTTAGATTTTGAGAGAGAGAGAGAGAGAGAGACAGAGACAGGATCGACATAGTTACTGTCGCGCGTTAATATTTTTGCTAGGCCGTGAAGAACATACTGACAGGGTAGAATAGTACCTACTTATACTTTCTACCAGTATCAGGCACGTATCAGGCGTCGTAGGCGCCTTACTTGTAAATTTTCAAATCGATATACCTAAGACAATTAGAAGTACCTAGATCAAAATCAACTTCCAATACCAAAGTACAGAGTGTTTTTTTTAAACCTATCTTATTTTTATAATTCATGTTATACATATACTTATTACGCTAAGTTTTATGTAAGTAAGTTGTCTTAAAACCTATGTTAGATTTAACTAGACATCTGGTTCTCGGTACTTAATAATACAAATAAAAATAGATTTATACAAACTACCTACCTACATTGCACAAAGCGATGCGCGCGATTATACAAAACTGCTGTTGTAAACGTGATGTCATGTCATATAAGCGTGAATCATCATTATCAGCCTATTATGTTCCCAGGGAGAGTCCCATGAGAGAGAAGATGAGCCCTACTAATCCACCATGCAAGCCCAGAGCATGTTGATGAATTTATTTGAACTTGTAAGGTTCTTGGACATATCGGTTTCCTCGCGATGTTTTCCTTCACCGTTGTTGAAGCGATGGAATCAAAACTGCACATAATTTATTTAAGTAGGCACTAAAATAAGTCACAGGGCCGAGGATCGATCCAGGTGCCTTCAGATTGTAAAGCGCACATGCTACCGCTGCCACCATCGCTCGAAGCATATCGCCAAACATAGGAGTAAAACCAGTTTTGGATACTATAACCTACTCGTACGCATCCAATCTAGTATCATCGGAATTCGGAACTGAACAACTGAATCATAATTTTCGATGGAAAAATAAAGTAGTCACTCACTCAAATGTACTCGTCGTACGTACCTACTCAATGTATGATAGTTGAGACAGATTTATAAAGCTTTATATATATCAAAACTAGCTGCGCCCCGCGGTTTCACCCGCGTATTGATGAAAAATGGTGATGATTATGATGATGAAAAGTAGCCTGTCACTCTCCGGCACTTGAACTATATATACCCATGCATAAAATCAAGTCGATAAAGCGCCGGCAACTTCGCACAGCGCGGTACGGCCCGCATCCCGCCTAACTCTCAGCACGAAGTGACAACATCGCATTGTGAAACGCAAGTGACCTCAACTACTACGTTCTATTCTGTGATGCATTCTGTGAGTGTCAAAATGTCCTATTATTTTCGTTTATTTTCCAGCATTTCTTAAAATAATAAAAAATTACAAAAATGTATTCTATGTCCATCTCTGTGATATACAGCAACTGTTTTTCAAATTTTACTAAGATCCGTTCAGCCGTTTAGCCGTGAAAACGCGACAAACATCCAGATAGAGAGACAGAGTTACTTTCGCTTTTATAATATTAGTAAGGATGTACGCAACACGCGTTTGTTGTTTTTCTACCTCAACTAGTTATGCTCGTAGTTCATCTGTTTGTTTGCGTCAATGCTCACCCTTAGTTCTATTTATCATGTAGAGGAATAGTCTATAACCATCCGGAGTAAAGAAATCACTCTTTGATTTATAAAGATGAAGGGGATGTAAGAAATGTATCGACCCTAGTTTTCTAATGTTAGACGATTAATATTATTTTTCAGTGAATTTCTGTAGGAAGTGCGGTTAGTCGTGATAATTTCAAAACATGTCGTTCGATAGTAACTTTTAAAGTTTTGTGATTTGAACTCATGTTTTTGAGATAGTTACTTACCTAAATTAAATAATGCGCGATAAGTCCCAACAACTAACTAACAATGTATGTACCTAATAATTATGTTTTAAATAAAATGTCTTTTGAATATTACATAATATTATATTAGGCAAAGAAGTTGGCCCTTACCTTTTTAATATTAGTGCTAAGTAGCGTGTCCATTTTATATCAACAGAAAATGGCGGCCAAACCGTAGCCACAGATTAGTAACAAATGAGATTACATACAAACTTATATCAAAACTATTTACACGGACGGAACCACATACAAATACAACATTAATCAAACCTTGGAAGTCAATTTGAACCTACTTCTAATTATTGTATCAATTTGAAACTTTGGAAGTGTATGTAATACGCATGACAATACAATAATTTGGTACCATCGAACTGATCTTATGATGGAGCCAGGACGTGTATAGTGGAGCTCTTCATCGGTGAATCACACTGACAGAGCCATCTAGCGGGAAACGCCAATCATCGTACCACATGAGATGTGCGGCACGGTGTCGGTCGGTCCCTCTCTCGTCTTTCTTCTCCTCCCCGTGTGCTGCAGCTATAATATTTTTTATTAAAATTTACCATCAACATTATTAACACCAGCATATCTACCCGATCCACGGAAAAGTACGATAAGTGAAGCACAATCTTCAAAGTCACGGCACTTATTCCAATCTTCCGCTTTTTACCTGAAGCAAAATAAAAAAGGAGAGCAATGACTTCTACAGACACTGTCATTGGCTTTGCTGATATGGTCATTCAATCGGTATAATTATAAAAACAATAGAAAAAGAAAAATTACCAAATATAGAAAATAACTAGAAAACTGTTTTGTAAAATGTTGATTTTAATTATTATTTTTATAGATATAGGAAAACAAGTTTTATTTTCAATCAAAACAACAAGCCAGCCGTCTATTTTGTTACACCATAAGAAATATCTAACTTAATAAGGTTCTAGTGATTACAGTTATCACAATATTGTTTCACAGTATTTCTAGGAAAAGCAATAAAATTTCGATGATTTATTAGTTTTCCAGTTTCTTAGTAATAACCAGCGCAAAATTACGCCTCAAAGAGCTGAAAATGATGTGGATATGTTGTCCAAGTTATAATTCAAACTGATCTTTAACACATACCATCTCTGTATACAGGTTCACAATAAAATGTTTTCTATTCCTTATTATGTGTGCATGTGTATTATTAATTTGCTAGCCTGGACATTTGACAGGCATTGGTGAGGTCGAAGCCAACACCAAGAGGCCTGTTGAATATAAAAATACAATTTATTATGGACTGTGCATAAATTGGAATATGAAACTATTGTACAGTACCTAATAGGATTATAAGAAAAGGGCTATTGAGGTGAACAACTTGTGGATAGGAGAACAGATCTATAGGATAAGAAACTGTACCTGCCTTATTCTATCTTATCTTAAAATATATTTAGGCAGGTGATGACTTGCCACCTACTAAATGGGCCTCCCATAAAGGCTGGCGCATATTGGCGCCAGAGGGGCACTTTCACAAAACGCTAATCGCGGTTTTATGTCCTTTAACACTACCACCCTGGACCTTAGGTTATTAGCTCTTGCTGTTTCCACTCCCAGACGGCCGGTTGATGCAAGCCAGGGTTCAATATATTATATTACTAGCTGAATCCCGCAAGTATTATATCTACGATTTTACAGTTCTTCCGCATTTTCTGGGGGGAAAAGTACTATATTATGTCCGCCCTTACGATGTACACTATCATCTTGTCGAATTTCGTTATGATCGGCTTAGTCGTGAAAAGCGAACAAAGTACAGACAGAGAGACAGATTTATTCAGAGTTAGACAACTTATTCAGCTATTCGGGGCGGAGAGGAATCCAACAAATCAAAGATCATAAAAATCGGTCCTGCCATTCTTGAGTTATAAGTACACGACTTTGTTCTGTATACATAGATTGTAGTCATCGCCATGTTTCTACCTCGTCTTCTACAAATCCTTTCTATCCAAAGTTGCCTGGAAGAGATTGCTTTTAGCGATAAGGCCGCCAGTTGTTATACTAGTTTTTAAGAGCTTTTTGTCCTCTGTATCTAATGGTGTGATACAGAGTTCATCAATCAATCAATCAATGTTTTTAACAGCCTGTACCTATCACAGACCTAATATAGGTCTGTGGCCTTTATCGTTGCTTGTAATGTTTTAGTGAAAATAGAAAATACCTAATACTCAGTATCTAAGCAGTATTCAACCTTCAAAGATAGTGAAAGTCGTGTAAATGACAATAGATAGCTTTGATCTCTCGATGAGTGAATAAACGCAGAACTTTTCCGTCTTCACCGATGTTCAGCTTTTCAATACCAATTACTCGGCAGACCGACTGGTCTGTAATAAATTACACGGTTCAACAATTTAGAGAGAAAACCGATTAAATATGACACGTGCATGCGCTTAATCATGTGACATCTTCTCATCCATGATACCACAGTGCCTAAAGACAAGGGTCTTTAACCATAAGTGTTGCGAGTGATGACATATGGTACTGAGACGTGGTCCTTAACCGTTGGCCTTTTGGAAAAACTCAGAGTCACACCACGGGCAATGGAGAGAGCTATGCTCGGAGTTTCTTTCCGCGATAAAATCCGAAACGTGGATATTCGCCAAAGAACCAGAGTCACCGACATAGCTGTTAAAATTTGCAAGTTGAAGTAGCGATGGGTCCACACACCACATACACCACACCCACACCACAACCACAACCACAACCACATTGCTCGAATAATCGATTGCTGATGGGGATGAATGGGTAACGGGTATGTCCTAAAACAGCGACCAGAACCACCGGAGGATGGGAAGCAGCGTCCTATTAGTACACGGTGAACATACTGCGATCCCCAAGCCACCTGCCAAGCGTGGGGATTATGGCAACACCCCTCTCTAAGAAGGAGGCCTTTGTGCAGTAGTGGACGTTTAAAGCTGCTGATGTGTGTGATGGGGATGAAAGGTTCTGGAGTGGAGACCACGAACCAGAAGACGCAGCGTAGGTAGGCCTCTCACTAGATGGACCGACGACATTGTGTGAATCGCTAGCATACAGTGGATGCCAATGGCAGGCTGTCGTTCAGCGTGGAGGTTAAAGGGGGAGGTCTATGTTCAGCAGTGGACGTCTTCCGGCTGATGATGAATGATTAATGAATGCGTATAATAAGTACGTACCTCAGATCAGACATACAAGGGAGATATGTAAAGGTGACGTGGCGGGTACGAACGCATTAGGCTTGATGTGTTTAGTCGAACTCACCCGCAGACGACCTTGCCGCCCATTTTTTGCATACATAGTTGCTAGTAGTTATTCATTGGTATCGCTACATATTTCTTAGTGTGCGTGAAAAATGAGTAAGTGAGCCGTAGGTACAAACAGTTTCGTCGCGGTTTAGTGAAAATGTATGATACAAGGAGATATTTGAAGACTAAAAGCTAATTGAGATTTTTGGACCGAGACGTAGCCAAGACCAGCATACGTGTGCCTGAAATACTTAGTTTTATAGTACTTTTCCCGTACATTGCCACCAAGCAATAGCTAACTGGAAATATTGGGTTTTTATCTATAACATTTAACATTAACTTTGTCTACATAGAAATATTGTACGCACATAGAAATATTGTACACACCAAGTACCTAAAAATATGAGAGGAGACAAAATTGGCCACTAAATATTTTTAAAGTCAAATGTTTTAAGTTCTGTTTTGTTCGAATTGGATCCTGTAAAATATGGGCACAATAAATACCATGTCTGAGAAAATGCATTAAAGATTATGTTACTGACAAGGCAAAATAGTCGATAAGTTACATCTTGATGCATAAAACGTATTTTGCTCGCATCGTCACCGACGATCGTAAAGCAAGACTTGAATTAGTCCATTGAACTTTCTAAGATTGGACTAGATATTTGTATAATGTATCTTTCAAGCTAGTCACAGCAGCATGATATCGTCGGAAGTCGCCGCGGACGCGTTGTTTACACTGGCGACCGCAACGCGACGGCGCGCGCGCAAGCTCCAGTTATTATTGTTTATTTTTATACGGACAGCAATTCAGCCATCGCAGTTCTTTTACGTAATAGACCACCCGGTACGTCGGTAATTAGATATGCGTGCTATATCTAATTCAGTTTCAGTAATTAATCAATCGAACTTGGACTCGTTTAGCACGGGACAGGCAGATGGCATAGCAAGAGAGAGGCCTATACCCAGCAGTGGGCTACGGAAAGCTGTGAACGATGATAATGATGAGTTATGCAATCACTCTACTCATACAACCACCGCTTCGTGTAACCCTGAAAAAGGATAGTTCATCCACCCTGACTCAATATATTAAAATCTAGTTGTATCTAGCGGATGAAAGTTAATATGGCAGCTCTAGAACATGGAAGTTGGTAGGTATTTAGGCTTCTGTTTACAAATAAAAGTCAGCTGTATCAACGTTTTCAGAAATTCATCATCCCCTTACATCATCGCAGTTCCCACTGCTGGGACACAGGAGACAGAGAGAGAGAAAGAGAGAGGATGGTCTTTAATGCTCTTAATCGGCCATGCTGGTCCAATACAAGTTGGTGAATGTCTTATGTCTTTAAACTTTTGAGGTTCTTGGACATGTAACCAGTTTCCTCGCGATGTTTTCCTTCAACGTCATTGATGAATGACATCGAAACTGCACATAAAAATAAGTCATTGGTGAACCGGGTGTCACCAGATTGTAAACCGCACATGCTACCGCTCGGGTACCATCATCCCCTAAAGGAGTTAAATAAGGGATGAAAGTATATATGAGCTTGCTTCTTTTTATTTTTTTCATTCCGAATATTTTTTCTAAATAAAAACAGCATCACTAGCACCAGATGAGCTTCATCATGTATTTACCTGATGGGAAATCTCATCGAGTACGCAGTTCGTACATACTTAAAAAATATGTAAGCTTTTTATAACTGTAAAGAAGTAATTATTAAGTAGGTACGTATTGATCGTTTATTATTCATTGATATCTAAGTAGTTTTCAATAGACAGGGCTATGGTTCAGAGTTCACGCCTGGATTAATCTCATTGAGTTATTAACTCAAGCGTATAATTTATGCATTGACTTATGACTCACTCCACTATAAAATCAATTTGAACTAAATTCGCACTCAAAATGAAATCGATCACGACGCAGAACTACACAATAAGCGAATTAATCAGTTATTTTGATGGCTTCAAAACCCTATGCACATCTATATATTTCTATGCGTATAAAAATGAATCCCTATTGACCTTGGTCACGCCGTAACTTGAGAACGACTTTACCGATTTCATTCATCTTTTTTTAAAAGTTATTTATACGTTGCCTACTTTGTATATGGTTCTTACGGTTTTTATTTTTTAATTGCGCAGGAATTAACTTCGCAAGTTTGACAGTTATAAAACAGGACAGCGTCTGTCGGGTCAGCTAGTATGGCATAAAAATAACTGAAAAAAAGCAATAGCTAATGACAGCAATGTACTAATCCAAGTACCTAACGTTTAGTATGTTGTCATGCACACGGCGCGGCGCATATTTTCTTTATTCAATAATATGCTTGCGTTTGACCGCCAAGTCGCAATGGAGCACGCTTGCTTAGAAGAAACCGATTCACTCGTGATTTGAAGACATCCAGATTGTAACTATCGGAGAACACCCAAAACACAACTAAAGTGTGTGTGTGTCTAAGTTGCGGTTGAAATGTATGCACGGTAATGCTTTCAGGTGTTGCAATTTTCTATATAGGCGGCGGTGACCGCACTTACCATGAGCCCTTCTGCTTGTTTGTCAATCTGTTTTACTTAAAAAAAGTATTTTTACATACACGCTTCCTGCTGACGCACGTGCATACTTGTTCTATGTTGAGCAAGTTACTTGCATCGTGTGTAAAGCCAGTCTAAATAATTCGTGTGGACTGTCAAAATGGTGAAAACCGACACGAGGTCACCATGATAAGTGAGATTTTGATATGCATTAATGGATTTTTTAAAGAAAATTTAATTAAATTTCAGATACGATGTAGGGTACGTCACAATAACACAAGTATACTTTAAGTACTAGGTATAACTACCCTTACCAACCTCCCATCGTCCTAATCTGACAATCCACAACCACTGGGCAATGTTCCAAGAAATACTTTCATGAGAAAATACAGGTGTACTAACCTATATAGGTACTTGGAATTATGTAACAGCGACTGAGCAACGCACTGACTGAGTAACGTAGGTAAGGTCTGATCTGGGAGATTGTAGGATGTATGTGAAGGGAAATGAAAAACATGTCCGCAAAAATCATCTGCAAGGGATATTGTACTGCGTATGTGTCAATCTAACTACACTTAGCAAAGCATGAACTATTTTTAATCTTAAAAAATATACGCGTTGTATTGAGAACATCCTCTTTATATCGTTGGTTAAAAAAGGAAATTCTTAATCTACTTGTTTTTTATTTGTTTGTCATGCGATATCTTCAAAGTTAGTGAAGCGATTTTAATGTTTTTTATATCGAGAGACAAAATTAAATTTTAAAAAATCCACACCTAAGTTTGGAAAACTAGGAGATGAACCCGTTTATTGAATCTCACCCAAATTCTGTGGAGACGTTTTAATTGAAAAAATAATAATATAACTATGAACGTTTTTATTGATTGAGTTTTGCTGGGACAGTAAGTTATCTATCATGCAGATATTATAATTCTAATCTTAGCAATATGCAGTGTCTTAAGTGGGCACATGGGCAGCGTTTTGTCCATACAAACGTATTCTCGTGTTTCCTCCGTGGATAATACCGGTAAAACTATATTTTTTTAAATAAATTTTCTCTTCTCTATTGTCATGCTTATATCATTTATTTTTTCTTATAAGTTAACTACTATAAGAAATATGAGCCTTTAAATATACCAAAAATCGTTTTTTTTTACAGCCATGTTCAGACGTCGTATCAAGACCATCTTGACCAACTTTCGACTAAACTTTTGATTTCGTTGCAAAGCGAACATTTTGCGAATTAATAGCGTGAACTTAAGGTTCACTCACCAGCCACGGCTATCTCAATCGTACATTTACAACATTTTTTGAAATAAAAATCACTGTGGGAGTATTTAAAAAACCGACTGGACAATTACCTATGTTTGGAATGACATTGCAAATAGTATAAGGCAATTTTCGTGTTGATATTTTATAGGATGGCGGAAGAGATAGAATAAAGCCCGATTACATACAGTTTTTGTTAAATTCTGTCATTTCATCTACAAATATGTTACGAATGAGCTGTGTGGCTGTTGAGCGAGGTCTTAAATACGTACACTAGTAGGTACGACTAGGACACTCGATGAAGATAAGTATGTTTGATGGCAAGTTCGTGTAAACAACGCGATGCGATTATAGCTAGTTCGTGCGAGCGATGGCCAATTAGGACGCCGCCTTACTACCGGACTCCCCTAACTCCTTGTTCTTCCCTAGATCATAAGTCTTCTGTATTGTTGTCACCATGCCATACGTCACTAGTGTCGTAAAGTTTGAGAAAGCGCGGTGTGTCGGCTGCCTGAGTAAATCCGGTGATGAATGCAGCCCGTCTCGCGGCCCGGCCGCGGCCGTCATCCGTCACGGACCTATCGCCCGTCTTTGCGCGACATAAAAATTCTCCCCCAGACGTAACACTTGATTAATGTTTCAAAAAGCCCAATTAAGCGTGCACTCGAACGTTTTAACTTTTACCCGCAGCTCAGGACTCGACTGACGGTTTCGCCCTGTGCTAATAGATTGGGGCTCGTTACTGAGAAATTGTAATTAAAATTAATGGCAGCGTTCTCTGCACGCGTTCTAAGCTTCTTACAAGTTTTGTGAAACATAATAATATGTACAATATTATTCCAATAACTTATTTTCCAATTCCTTTGCTCGAGTATAAGATAGTAAAGAGTAACCTCGACTAGAAGATAATAATATTAGGCAATATACAGGGTTGCGCGGATAGGGAAGCCGAGAGGAGTTCAACTACCCATCATTATGGAAAACTTTTACTAAGTATGAGAAAACCCTGAAATCGCGAATAAAATATAAGCTGTACCATAGACTATATCGATTGTGCATGACCGTTTAGGACTTTTTTTATGTTTTACTCATTGATTTTATCTATATTTCATGGTCAATCCACTTAACTATATTATATTATGTGAAAATTTCAACTAGTTATTTATTACGGTTCATTAAATACAGCCGATAAGCAGTATGACAGACAGACAGATAGACATACAGACAGGAATACAGCTTAGGACTAGTATCAAGGTCCCGTTTGGGTACAGAACCCTAAAAAGTACTTAGCAGAGTTCAACCTACGTAAAAAAATAAAATTTTACCTTACAAAATTAAAAATGTTAGATGATAGTCGAGTGGGAAAGGTGTTGTAAAACTAAATTTACAGTGCTCGTATCACAAAGCACTATTATAAATTGATTCAGGAAGGTTTTTTTTACTAAACAAAACACAAGCTAACACTACAAAAACAGTTAGACTGCCCATAGACCGTTGAAGGCCTAAATACATTTCAAATGCTCTAGTCCACTATCAGTTGGCAGCGTACCCAGCATGCTGGCGGCTTTACTACGCTGACTGGCAATGCTTATGCGTTGAACCAGAAACACGTCAGCGTTTTGGTCACACGTCGCATTAATCAGGCGCTCTGAAAGATTTTTCTTATATTTATTTTATTTTTTAATTATTTTTATTTATGGTTTAGGTAAGGTATTTTGCTCCACATAAGTACCTAAATTGAAAACAAAGGTGGACTGCAGCTCTTTTAGGTATCCCTAGTGAGTCATAAGATATCGTAAAAACTATTTTTATAGTCTCGCACGCCATTTTCAACGTACAAAGAACATACATTTTGCATTTGGAGATTTCAGGAATATTTCTATTGTCATCGGCAAAAAACGGCCTAAAACTGGAGCTTCTATTAGCGCCCTAACAGTTCATTCATTATGGATGCCTTCGTATTCATGATCGATTTTGAATTTGTTATTAAGTGTACTGAAATATGATCGAGCCTCTACTTTACTCGATATTTTTTGGCATAAGCGTAAAAACATCACAACATTTAAATGCAAACTTTTATTTAAATGCTCTAAAAAGAAGAAAGCATTTCGTGTCTTTGCTATAACCGTTGAGGAATTCCCTCGTCAGGAGCCAACCTTGTGTGCAGTAGCCATGTAATGGTGGCACTTAGAGTGGGCTATTATAACTTAATGCTAATATGCAACATTTCATGTTTGTGCTGCTAACCATTGAGGAGTTCTAAAGTCAGGACCTAAACCTGGTTGCAGCAACCATATCATGGTAAAACTTAAAACTGGCTATTATAATAAAATGCGAACACAGAATTTCGTGTCAGTGCTGTTGAACGTTGAAAAGTTCCTTTATTTGGAGCTAATCTTGGAGGTCGATTAAGGTCATGCTTACAATAAAAATGCATTGTCATCGGAACTGAACCAACATCTAAAAATTCAACTCTATAGGATAAGAAGAAGTGATTCTAATTCAGCTTGCAAGATTTGACCAAAACAAACGAACAAAAACATTGCAAGTCAAATAAATTTTGCATTTCGTCCACCTGAACGCTACCTAGCCATATGGTTATATCGGGTACATCTCTGTACGACGATATCAAGGATATCATTGTATTTTATTATTGAAACTGACGTGGTTTTCACACATTTTATTTATATTACACGGGAATTACTAACGTAAGATTAACTTAAGATTGTACTCATCATTATAAGTAACTTTTACTTTGGGACCACCCTGATATCGTGGAATGCCAATCATAGTCAGCTGGATCTCATGCTATTCAGTTACCACGGCGTCAGGGGGTCTAGACAAGAGCCACTTTCTGTTAGCGTTCACGCCTGCGGAAAGATGAAATTGTATGAAAATGACATTAGCTTGAGATAATTTATCTCTAGCTAATGTCATTGTCAATGTCATTTTCATACAATTTCATCTTTCCGCAGGCGTGAACGCTAACAGAAAGTGGCTCTTGTCTAGACTCCCAGATCAGCGGTACTTGGGACGTCCTGTCAGCAGTCCCAAATTATACAAAACCGTAATTTTATTGTTGTCTGTGTTGTTCCAGATTGGTCAGCACGATGCTGAGGATGCACAGCTGGGAGCTGGGCTGGCACAGGGTGTGTTTCTCCGTGCTCTGAGTACTGTGGCCAGAATGGCGTTAGCGCTAGCACACTCTCGCCTGCTGCTGTTTCTGGCGATGATACTGCTTAGAGGTAAGTCTTTAGTACACTTGATAATTAATCGCCTCTTTTGCTTTGATTATCGTGCTCAACACTTAAAGGAGCTTGTTACGTCCAAAATTAATATTTAACACGGAGTGACCATGAAGTGAATTGTCTTTAGACCTTCAACGGTCCATGGGTAGTCTAACTGTATTTGTAGTGTTAGTATTAGCTTGTATTTTGTTTAGTGCCTAAAAAAACATAATTATAGGTATATTACAATTTACATATCTATACAATATTACACATTCAAGTATAAGCCCTTTTAAAACTGGGTTTTCAATTATTACCAAATCTATGTGAATATAGAGACTTAATAATCTGCAAATTTTCAGAATCAGAATCAGAAATCATTTATTGTCAAACTGTGTAAGTGTAAATTCTTAAAATAGGTTTTCAAAGATATAATTATTATGTTATTCTTCTTTGTCGTAACAGATCACCGCAATCACCACATCGATGCCTAATTCTGTGGTTCAAACGAAATAAAAACAAAAAAAAATATTGTTATTAAACAGTGTTATTCTAAATTTAGAAGTTTGTAAAGTCAAAGCCAAATCGCAGGTGAAAAGGAACGCGATAAATTGACAGTAAAAAGTCAATAAGCACCGAAATAAGACTAATTTATTTTTATTTTTAGACTAATTGGTGCTTGCTTTCTGGAACATATATATTACAATTGTAATTGTAGCTTTTATTTAGTTATTTTAAGTTTTAGTTTTTAGTTTATTTTTTAAGTTTTCATTAATATTCTGTTTTTTAAGTTCCATTCTGGAACATGAAAAGGTGTATTCACGCTTATCATGCACAAAACTCGAAATAAAAACTTAAAGTAAAAGACCATTAGTGGAGGGAAAGGTCCCCAGAATGCCGGCAGCATTGCCACGTTGACTGGCAATGTTCAATTTCTGGGCGAAATAAAACCCAGCATTCTGGACAGGTTATAATATCCCATCGAACCTGAACCTGAAGCTAAAACCGGCGTTGTTGGGGAAAGTTGTTGAGGGTTTACATGCACACTGTTACTAATCGTATGGATTCTAGCGGTCGAAATTGCACAAAAAAAGTGTCCCAAGAGAACTAAAAATCCACTAAGTATTTCTTAAGATGTATGCCGATTGCAGAGTTACAAACCTCACTGTACTATTTAGGTTCGCATAGACCGAAGCAGTTGCTACGAATAATTCCGCAAACTTTGACTGTGGGCAATTGTTTCGATTCTGCAGGTGCTAAAGTTGCTTCGTAGTAAATAATATTCTATTGGAACTTTCGTACAAGCAAAGAAAGTTTTGCTATTCTCTTCTTTGCTGTAGATGTTGTTTTTATACCTAGTTTCGAAAGTTTTCAACCTCACCTCATACCACAGCTTTACTGTTCACATACCTATGTCCATGGGCTCGATTTTTGAATCAATCGTATGATAATCATATCACTCGCTAACGCAACGAGTGGTTTGAAACATTCGAATTTGTTTCTATCAATGGAAAATCTTTCATTGCGCATGATCTTTTGTGCGAAATATCATACGGGCGATTCATAATTGAGCCCCATACCTTTTACAGTGCCCTTATCATAGAGTAGGTAACCGACGCTTCTTATGAAACCTTATTACCATATAAGTTAGAGAGACGTTAAAAAGGGAGTAAAAGGGACGGTTAAAGAAAAAATATTTTAATAAAATGGGAATTATTTAAATTGTCCGTTAAAAAATCCGGGTATCAGCCAGTAAATATGTTTTTAAAGGCCAGCCAGATTATTTGTTTAGACAACTCAAAAATGAAGTCGATAAGCTGTAAATTTTAATAAGATCAATGATAGTAGCATGTTATATAATATATTCCTTATTGTATCACAAAAGTATATTTTTATGAAAACAGAAAGATTTCCAGCAAAACCGAAATTCGGAAACTATACTTAGGTACCATTTTTTATGTATATAATTGACAAAATTTTAATGATTTGCGTCTTAATCTAATATTAAATGTACATTTACGGTTCCCTAATTAATTATGAAATCTCGGACACATCATTGATCAAATAGGTATTTAAATTAATCCAAAAAAGAGGGAGAAAAGCGCTAATCAGTGTTATTTTTTTTTTCTATCAAGCGTTTTTATCTTCACGGTTCCCTAGATAAAACATAAAATTTTAATATGACACCATTTTTATAATTTCAAGCTAACCATGGAAGGAGACAAACTAAAACTAGAATGATCAAAATTGCTTAGAGTTAGAAAAGACTATATTTGAAACAAAAGCGCAACACTGCCTTCAATATCTTAAAATAGACGTTGCAAGTTGTCTTAATTATTGTAGTGGCATGTCTCGAGCCACGCTACAGACTGAACATCAGCCCTGTAGATAAATATAAACAGATTACCGCGGCTTAATAGCAGGCGAGCTACCTGAAATGCCTGCTTCTGTAATCATACCTACTTGTAATAATAGACACAAACCCAGCGGCTACTTTGGGCTATTACTCGCAGGTTGGATTTCACGCTATTGAGTGATAAAGATACTGATAAAGATAATTTAAAGAGTCCCTAAATCATATAACGCACATATAATGAACCAGCCAATTGCGAGACGGGCGCGCGCACTGAGGGTTCCGTACCACCACAAAACACAAAAACTATCAATTTAAATAAAACCAGCCAAGTGCGAGTCGGGCTCGCGTTTGAGCTCCGTACCACCACAAAATACAATAACATACTAACTTTGCCAAATTTAGTATGCATGGTAAAACTATCAAAAACCGTCGACGAATTTGTTATTAAGGCCCTGAATCATGTTCTTTTGATAATTTCATAACATTTTTATAGACATTCATCATCTAGTCAATCTGTGGCCACGGACACTGCAGTGTTTGAATCGTCAGGAATGGAATTAAAATAACGTAAATACAATAAATATAAAATACACGCGATACAATCTGATAAGTGTTTAATTATTAATGTTGTTTTTCTAGATAAATGTTTCTTTGATAAATGTTTATTTAAATATTCATTTTTATGTGCTAAAAATGTCACTGGAATCAACTTATACACGAAAGTGCACTTTACCATTCCATTCACCACTTATGATGGCAACAAACTCTAACTTTTACATATTTTTGTACCGTCAGAATTTTAAAAATATACTTTTTTGTATTATTTTGTTATCTTACTAATTTTACGAAATGAATAATGGCCATGTCCTAAAAAGAAAAAAAAAAAACTTCATAATTTTGTATTTGCATTTTAATTTACACCACAAATAAACACAAACACACGACAAACGTTTTACAAAACTGTTTTCTTTGACAAATCTTTATATATAGAATAGACCTACGCTTGGCCACCAAGCAGCCTGATGGTAAGTAACGGTGCGAACGAGGATGGAACACGTTGATCTAGAAGAAATCTGTTCACTCGAGCCTTGAAGATGCCTAGATTGTAGTTCTCAGGAAACAAGGAAGACGACAGGGCAGTTCCATAATATATTTCCGCTATAACGAAATTTGTCAATGATGCTAATTTAACCTAATCTGAAAAAAAAACATTAATTAAATCTGACGAAAAATTTAAAACCTGTAAGTTACATAAATTTGTTATGAATATGTGAATATTAATTCAACCTAACCTGAAAAAATAACTTTGCCTCTTTTTTTTTCAAATCTGGTACTAAAAATTTGTTTTATGTGAAACAAATCGGTAATTGATGTGTTATGACAATAAATATAAAAAAATAACCAATCCTTTTACTCAGAGCAATTTGTCGACACGGTTTCACTTTCGCACGGGCCATCCTCTGAACGTGTTGACTCTTCGAGCGCTTGGCTGAGAATGAGACTAAAGAAATCTAATGATAATTTTTTTTTTAACTTTATATCATGAAACTATTGGAAAAATAAAGATAAACTTACTTTTCTAGTTTTGCCTATAATCAATCTGGGTGTCTTCAAATCACGATGAATCGGTTTCTTCTAGGCAAGCTTGCTCCAACGTAGACTGCATCATCACTTAACATCAGGCGTGATGGTGGTCAAACGAAAGCCTATTATTAATTTAAAAAAAAAAGTTGTGTGGAAATTACACGCTGATTTACCCTTTATCTAAAGTCTTACGCGTCGCGATTTGATTGTCGTTAAGAGACAAAATATCTACTGACGTTTTATTGAAATTGAAATACGAAACTAGTAGATCAATAAAACAAACAAAAGAACATAAACGTTAAAATTTGACTGATCAAAGTTGTGTGGAAATTAGACGCTAAGACCATTTACACGTTATTTTGTCAGACAACAGACAAAATATCTACTGACTTCTTTTATTGAAATTACCCTCTTCGTCGCGAGAACGAATTAAAATCGCATTAGGAAATCCCGTTCCCGCCTAACTTTTCCAGTCTGCGCACAGAGTCCCGGTGTATCGGAATAAATGGCCCAAACTTCGTTTATTTATATAGTCTTACTGAATATTTATGTTTTCGTTCCTAATTTGGCATTCCCGTCACTTCAAATACAACTTTAAGAACTTGGAAAAAATTTGCGATTGTGTTTCACTGGAAAAAATTGAGCCAGCAGAGTGGATAACGTCCCCCGACTTCCGGGGCTTAAATTAACATTGACGTTGTTTTGAATGGTAGCTTTATGCAATGTTTATATTTAAATTGTCTGCCGAAATTATATTTAAGTACATTCAACTTTTAAGTCAGCGTGGTAATGCCGTCAATATGGTAGGAAGAAGAATAAATTGGCAAACCAAGAGAGTCAATAATAGCCAACATAGATAATTCACACTCATCACATCATCACCCAGTAAACGTCCACTGCTGAATAAAAGCCCTTAGAGAGTGGTGTTGTGTTGCCATAATCCCCACGCTTGGCAGGTGGGTTGGGGATCACAGTACGTTCACCGTGTAGGACGCTGCTCCCCATCCTCTGGTGGCAGTTTTAGGACGTACACGAGTCCACATAGATGTTTAACTTAGTTGGTAGAGTCTGGCTAATGAAAGATGACTGAAAAAGCGCAGCAAATTTAAAAATATCAGCATTGGAACCCCTAGAATGAGTATGGAATACTTGGAATAATCTCACTTGATACTTGTATATTTTTTTTATTGCAGCCCAGTAATGTTTGCATTTCATACTAATTTTGGGGTTGCAATGCTGTTTTTTTTATGGTTGGCACGCTTTTTCTATATTTTCTTTCATTTGCCAGATTTTATGCCATCATTCGCTTTTGGGTATCCATATAATATTGCCTTATATAGCTTCTTTTGCTGTCAATGCACTAAAATAGTAGATAGGTTTACAGTAGATATTAGGGTTTAGAAATCGGATTAAAATCACAATACCTGAACAAACATATTACACGTGCGTTAGCTAACATGGCGGTACAACTAATTTAACTTTACCAAAACATCCAAAGAGTGCTTAACGCGTTACGGAAACTTAACAGCCACAAATAGGCAAATTTGTAAGTAAACTTTACCTGACGGACGAGAGCTTGGTAGTAGTACCTAATGCCTTTAAGTTTGTTAATACATATAAAAAATGGCCGGGAAGTCACGCCTGTTCGCTGTTGCTCGCCCAAATAGGATAATCGCGTAGTTATTGCCTATGTCGGAATAGACAGTAGCCACGCCAACTGCTCGTTTATTTACATGCCATAATCCATGGTTCGCGGCGTAACTCGTTTATGTGGAAATGTCTTACTGCTGTGTGATGGATGCCCGCCACATGCTGCTCCATTGATGAATATATTCATGACGGGACTCGGCCGGGACTTGTCACTTCTACACGTAATAGGTGTCAAACTTGGCGTGCTGGCAACTTCATACGGATTAACAGAGTTGAATATTCCTTTGAATTCATGTTATCTTTGAATTTAAATAAAAATTGGATTCCAAAACTCGTATGGCGATTCATGAAATGTGTGAAGAATTTTAGATGGTAAAGTAGTAAGTAGTTTTATTTAATTGAACTTTAAATGTAATAAGCGGGATTACTAAAGAGTATGAAATAACTGGCCAAGAGTGTGTCAAGACACGCGTATGGTAGGATTCCGTAGCCATAGTCATACAAGGTGCAAGGGAACCCGAAAACTAAAACTGGTTAATAGTGATGGTGATTACTGATACAATATCAGAAAAAAATACGTGATTTAAAACTTTTTATTTTGCATTTTGTATGCTATACCAGCTTTGGGGAGTTATAACCGAATTGTTCCTATATCTACTAATTTCCAATTCTACAGATTCCTATCTCTACAGATTCCTATGTCTACAGATTCACGTGTCTACAGATTTTCTTAATTATTAAAAAAAGAAACTTTTGTTTTCTAAAGTTCGCAATGTAATGCAAATAAAATAGCCAGAGGTCAACGAACGACCTAGCTCTGCACGCACACGCAGTCAGCTCCGCACGCACACTAAAGCGATTTTATACCTACGTGGTGAATTAACCCGTGAAGTTTTGTACGCTTTACATTGCTAGTTTGCAAAATACTAAACCACTAAAACAACAATTATAAGGCCAATTGTTATTGGTATTAGATTGTGTTTAGATATTTTAATAAAAGGGTTTCAGCGCTGGAGGCGTCTGCTTTACACTAATAAAATTGTGTTCATATTCATAGTTCGGAAATTGGCGGGTATAGAAAAACTCGAACGAACGAAGCTCGGCCCTCGTTTTCTCTTTTAACAATTTTGTTAATTCTAGTTTATCTACTTCCATCGTTAGATTAAAATTATAAATATGGAGTCATATTAAAATAAATGTTTTAACTAGGAAACTGTAAATACTGAAATACAATTAAGGGCATATCGTTCGATAGAAAAAAAATATGAAAGTAACACTGATTTAACCTATTATTCCGCTGTTGTTTTTGGAATTTACTAAATGATGTATACGATATCTCAATAGGTATACAGATTTCATATTTATGGAGGGAACCGTAAAGGTACATTTTACATTATAGCTATACTTTTCGAAAAATAGGATAAAAACCTCAAAAGTAGAAGTAGCGAAACGCACGACTGAATGTAAGCGCCACGGTTTTGCTCCACTAAATGCGACTTTAATTATATATATTAAGACTTATGTTCATCTGTAGTAACAAGCGTTGCTTAATAGTTATTAGATAGATAGCCCGTTGGTCCAGTTGGTAGTGAACCTGCCTTCTGTGCTTGGGGGCGTGGGTTCGATTCCCACCTAGGACAAACATTTGTGTTTGTTCTATACCTGGTTGTTAAGTGTATATTTAAAACTATATATGTATGTATATCAGTCTCTGACAGCCATATCACAAGCTCTGCTTAGTTTCGGGTCAGATGACCGTGTGTGGAAAAATGTCTTGAATATTTACTATTATTATTTATTATAGTGGGAAAACCTCGCCTTAACCAAATTTCAGACAAGGCTGCGAAAAAAAACATATCTATTCAACATATACTATAGCCACCGCTAAATACATTTTTTATATTACCTATACCAACACTGTAATTGTGCAAAGTTTAATGCACTTACCTTAATAATTATAGAGGTTTTAAAGGTTCTAAGGAAGATGGACGGACAGACAGGTGGACAGACGGACGGGCAGAACAAGTTTATAAGGGTTCCTTATAGTATTACAGAACCCTAAAAAGATGGAACTTACTTTTGTGACATACTACAAATACAAAAATATTTATTTGTGTCATAATAACAGATATACAAGCTATGTTAGTCTCTGACTCCTATGCTAGGTAGATTACCTGTATTATAGGAGTCAGTTCCTTCCAAGTAATAACTGACGGTAGCAATCTCTGATTAGACAAATAAAGCCATAGCCACACAAGCCACAGTAAACTCTGTAACTGTTTCGTGAATTTTCATGTGAAGGTAGCTTCTACTCGGGCTATTTTTATCCTGAAAAAAGATACGGGTCCTGTAGGAGAGCAGAGGCCTTACGGACAACTGCTATTGCGGCACCTAATCTGCTCAGTTGGAAAATCACGCGACTGCAAACCGTATCCGGGCGCGATAAGGTTCACGGTCGCCTGATTTTCCAACTGAGCGGATTAGGTGCCGCAATAGCAGTTGTCCGTAAGGCCCCGGGTGAAACCGCGGGCATTGCTAACATTAAAACTACGAAAGTTTGTGTGGATAAATAAAATATTCAGGAAATTTTTGCACACACGGTAATCTCACCCCAAACATACATAATATTTCATCTGTCCGTATTGAAAATAGTTTGTCTGATCTGGAGGTAGCAATCTAAATATACAAACCAATCGATTATTAGTAGCGATGATATTTTTTATAAGTCATCACCTTTCGACATGACTGTCAACAAATAGCAGCATGATGACTTAGCACGATGTCGGAGAACCAAACATCGCATTCAACGCGCCGTTCATTCGTCAGCAGTTATTTGATACCTTCGGGGAATTACATAGGTAATTTTGAAGTGGCCTCGTCGAAGTTACTGAAAAGCGTCTATCAAAATATTGGTATGCCTTTCAGTCTAACAGCAAATTAAAATATTTCTATAGAAACTTTTAAGGTAGCTCACCTATCGTGTAAAGCCGTAAATACAATTTTTTCCGTGGTTCTAACAGTTCCAAGGCCATTTTTTTTTCCGTGATTCTCCCAGTAAACTGCGCACAAGTAGCATTGCGGACAGGCAATGCTGCTTGTCCGTAGTTCTACTGGTAGTACCTCAGAAAAAAGAAATGGAAGTGTTTAAGTGTGTGGAAGAGACCTATAGTTTCCCCTTTAGCACTTACACCCCTTGGTCATCCATTTGATGACATTTTGATAATCTCTTTTGCAGTTGTGTGCCGCTCAATATTGAAGTGTGCGAATACGTGTTTACCTCGCCCCCTTGAGTTTTTGCAGACTTTTTTAGGTACTAGCTTGAATTTCAGACAAATCAAAACTATATAATTATTATCTCAGGGCATTTATATATTAGTATTTAGTAAAGTTATATGATTATTTACGGGATATTTATCGTGGTAAGGTTGTGGAATCAGCTCCCAATATTTCGGTGCAGTTACATGCACCATGTTCATGGGAAGACTCCCCGTGCACATGGTCCAATCTTCCCGTGAACATGGTGCATGTAACTGCGCCGAAAAATCGGGAGTTCATTACACAAATTTACCACGGTAAATATCCCGTAAATAATCATATAACTTAAGTGAACAACCGTGATAGTTAAAACAGTGTTCTAGTATTTCTGGGCGGTGCTAGAAGTAGGTAAAGTTTTTCGTAAATCGTTCGGTGCTTCGTGCTGACTGCAGAGATATTTTTACGGAGCAATTAGCATTTTAAGTTAATTTCACTTAAACGGATGGAATGGATCGGAACAGCAAAAGCTTCGATGTGCTTTAATCGATTTCCGCTCTTTTGGAACATTCGTTAATTATATTTATTTTCATCTCAATCAATGTTTAATGTCTGCTTTGAAATAAACTTTATTTATGCTATTAGTAATTATGGTGAAATGGAAGGGTTTGGCCTTCAGTCACTTTATTTAACTGTTAATGATTCGATGATGATGTTTTTAATCGATTAAGGACTCAAATTATTATAGCACTGGCTTACACTTACGATTATGTAATGCAATTTTATTACACAATCGTGAGTGTAAGCCGATTTTATAATAATTTATAATGAATCCTCACGCGAGTTTTGATGAAGTGATTAGGGACTCGCTTATTTCTTAAGTACTGAATCATACATTGATTTTAAATAAGTTTCAAAACGACAATGCGGCCAGCGTGGTGGGTACCTACGATGCCTGCTGGCAGTGGGTTATTAGATTAGTTTAGTTTATTTTTATATTTTAGTACTAGCTTGTTTATTGTTGTCATTTATTTAGCAAATCTAATAATAAAATGTTCTTATTACGCAAGTACAATTGATAGAGCTTAAAATGTAAAAATCACAATTGTACAAATGCATTGCAGTTTAATCAAAACCACGAATTTGTAAATGCTTTCAAAATATGAAACATGACATGAATAAAAATAAATATCGCATAACATTTTATTTTGTTCTCGTATGAAATCAAAAAGGCAACAAAAGTTCAAGTATTGTACACGCCACAAAGTAGCATTCCGGAACCATAGTAGGTACTAAAAACAAATAACTGGTGTCGTTACTATAAAAATATGCTGCGATATTTTAGAAGAGCGTGTATTCCGCATCGAGGCGGCATCTCCATACTTTTCACATTACTTATGCATAGAGTACAGATTGAAACGAGGCGGGTAGTTGCCGTGATCGGTATTCTGAGCCAACCCCGTCCGGTTTAACCGACCTGTCTTCAACCCTGATTGTCTCCAAACAAAGAACGGAAAAAAGTACAACGGGCTACAATTTCCGCTATATTTTTAACGATACAATCGGTTCTGGTGCAATTTCAGGATGATTGGAATAGGCGAAGGTATTCGTATTTATTTAATTGGAATGTCTTTAACTACTTCTTGTAATAACTTTTTGGTTCAAATATAACTAAATATGCACATTGTCATCATCAGCCAGAAGACGTCCACTGCTAAACATAGGTATAACACTGCTAACATGTCGTTCAGTGTGGAGGTTAAAGGGGGAGGCCCCTTTAACCTCCACACTGAACGACAGCCTGCCTTTTGCATCCACTGGATGCCCGCGACTCTCACAATGTCGTCGGTCCATCTAGTGGGAGGCCTCCCTACGCTGCGTCTTCCGGTTCGTGGTCTCCACTCCAGAACCTTTCTTCCCCATCGGTTATCGGTTCTTCGAGCGATGTGGCCTGCCTATTGCCACTTCAACTTGCAAATTGCATAATTTATTAACACATAATTACTAATGCATAGTCAGTCTGTCTTACTACAAAAATCATAATCACATCCACAATTTTTGCCATAACAATATTTTGACAAGCTTTAGTAGGTATATCAAAGTTGTGAAAACTCATTATTAAATCATTGTTTTTCGGGTAATGCTCTGAAGAGCTTTTTGATCTCATTCCTGCGTCGGACTTCCACTACCGCAAATCCCGACTCCGTCAAAAAGCTCACCCACATCTTGCAAAGCTAAAAATCTCGCACCTTCAAATTTTTCCGCTCTTTTCTTCCTCGGACCTGCTAGGTGTGGAATGTACTTCCCCCAAAGGTATTCCCCAAAGGTATCCCACCGAGCTTCAACATGAAGCGTTTTAATAAGGGTGTCTATAACCATCTCTCCAGGCTGGAAAAGCACCGTCAACACCGCTAGTGTGTGGTGTCCATAGGCGGCGGTTTCTGCTTACCGTTAGGCGGAACGCAAACTAGTTTGCCGCTCTTTTTATAAAAGATAATTGTTACGAAAAATCTGAATAGGTTTCAACATTGTTTTAGCTAGAAACGGAAAAAGTTAAACAAATTATTTCTATGATGACGCTACCTATAGACAAGTGACAAACGCGGATTTGTGGTAATCATTTTATCGATGAAGTCCAATACTAAGATCTAAGCTCTAAGCTGTGTTTTGTTTTTTGGAGTAACACGGATAGCGTCAAGGTCACGTCGTTTGAGGTATCATACTAAAAACGGGCTTGTTTGCTCAACATGCCATAGTGTAGGTACCTAAATAGACAGAACTGTACTTAATGGAATTACCGTGTATGTTTCTGAGTGAACTTACGACAAGGTAAAGTAGCTGGTACTATTTACCTAATTAGCTTCAAACCGGTAGTTGTTAGTCGTGTTTTTAATGGAAGCTAAAGTACCACACGTAAAACTTTATACTATACTCTACCTCAGGTTGTTGAGACTGATTTCATAATTAATTAATGTTGAAAAAATATTAATGAAAGCAGTGCAAATTAAATCGAAAAAAAAATAACTCATGTCCACATCTTAGATAGATATATAGGTAGGTAAACTCTTTATTGTTCCCATCACAAATTACATACACACGATAAAACAACAAAACAGAAAAACTAGCGCAACAATCGGCGGCTTTATCGCAAAGAGTGATCTCTCCCAGACAACCTAAGATTTGAATTAGAAATTCTACTGCTATTTTTGTATATACATCGTCACCTATATATAACGTTAGGTGGTGTGTTTCTGGCTCAACGCATAAGCATTGCCATTCAACGTGGTAATGCCGCCAGCATGCTGGGTACGCTGACAACTGATAGTGGGCTTGGATTGGCATTTGGATTGTCTTTAGCCCTTCAACGATCTATGGGCAGTCTAACTGTATTTATAGTGTTAGTATTGGCTTGTATTTTGTTTAGTTAATAAAGGCACTTGCGCCAGTAAAATACATATTTATTTAAACGTTAGGTGACATTGTGATAAAGCTGTGACCCAAATAAGTGTTAAACACAATAAATAAAACATCGACTTTGATTGACAAATAAAGAAAAAAGCCACCATGACAGCTGACGGTGAATGAAGATCATGAACATCAAAAAAAGGCTTTAAAAATCCCAGTTGGGGAATACCGATGAGCCAAGACGAAAAGGGCTGTAACTTTAACTGATGACGCCAACCGTTTCTTTTATGGCTTCTTTCTGTTTTAGGGGACATTTGTATTAACCTATATACTACCTAGCAATGAATAGTTCATTCGATTGTACGCCAAATATAGAGACCGCTTCGGATTGAGATCATGACTCCAAAACTAAATGGATAATAAGCAGCTTACAACGTCTCATTTTAGTTGCTGCCTGCCGGTACAAAGTTTCGAGTGAATCACTCGGCTCGAGTGTCGTGAACTATTTTATAATAGGAAGTGAACTACTTTTATCCGATTCAATGGATGTTCGGTCGATTGATTAATTACATGAATCATGGGTTCTTTAGTCCCTGGGAGTATTGGAACGAGGCTTTGCTACCCTTCTTTCCCTCCCGTTGCCTCGGTAATCGCTGTCTCAAATAATTTATGAAATATGCCATAATAACCTTTGTAATAAAGGCCAAAGCTGTTGCGAGGATAAAACACTTGCCTCCAAATTGCTATCGGCAACAATTTTGGGACGTTTACTATTTGTAATAATGGTTGAATTTATTTTGATTAATATGGCTATTTTACGTCTAGACTTGCTAATATTATTTAAAAACTACGCAACAATCACCTACATGAATTTGAATGTTGTAAAAATACCGTTTAGTAAATAAATTACAGTTTTTTAACTTCAAAAAATAGAGAGCTCTGCATTAGTAAACGACTTGGTTAAGAAATTGCATACAGAGAGAATCTCATTTCGTCTACGAAATTCCGTTTCAAAAGGTCACTTGACAGCTTTGAGTGGAATACTCGAAAAAACAAACTTTGTATTAGTACAGAGTATTACGGAATGCACTTTGGTTGCGAGAGTAGTGAACAAACCTATTTCTGAATGAGTACTTGTTTGGAAGTTTTGTTTCGATCCCAATGCGCACGTTAAAGCTAATGCACAGCCAAAGCCGCTATCTCCTTTTCTACAGAAATACGGCTACCTAAAACGAGTATCTAAAATATCTTAAAAATTCATGATCAGATAATTTTAATGGCGGTATTCTTAGCCATCTTAAAATATACACAAATATAACCTAACTGCATTGTATAAATAGTAGGTAAGTAACTGAAAAGTAACAGCGGCGAATTTATCTATACTGTCTTATACTCGTATATAGTAGATAATTGATTTCTTGTACTCTATGTCTCTACCACTATAAAAACTGATAAAAACAATTCAAATGACATCTCACATGTCGAAATCCATTAAGTCGTTTAGGTTGCAAGGCGTGCAAAAGAAACCATCATAAATAAATACATACATACATATACACATACATACATACATACATACACTCGAAATACATAACCCTCCTGCAAAAGGGTAAAAAAGAACGTCCAAAGAAAATGGAGGCGCTGAATTAAAAAGTCTATATATGTAATATGAAAAGGTGCTAAAATTAGAACATATTTTGTTGAAGGCTATAGATTTTCCGCAACCAGTAATCACGCTGGTAAGTAACGTACCCTAAATTCGTACCTAATGCTTGGCAATAATTCGATTTTTTTGCTCGAGTGCGTGGTACGCGCGGTTGGGTCGCGTTCGCCTCATGCCTGACGCGGATATGTGAAACAATTTTCTCCTTATGAATAAAATTTTAAGGTACGTATGCAAATTTCCATTACCGAGGGCCGTCTCCTCTAATGGTGTCATATGTGCAGACATTCTCTTTTCATATAGACTGCGTAAAAGGGTAATTTCGAATGACATCCTGAGAACTTAAGTTTACCACCTTGAACAATCGGGGTTTTTACAGGTCTTTTATATTCCTGCTAGGGTTGAAATGATACTTTTTTATACGCTCTATACTGCAGTGCCAACAAAGACAATGTGTTTGCTTACATAAAATTTTAAGCAAAATGTCAGTTAATTTAGCTAATTCCATTTTAGTGGGGTACTTAATGTAATGAATGCTTGTAGTTACTTGGTTACACTTGCTCACGTGAGAGCCCCAATACAATAGGCGCGGCAAAACATTCTCCTAACCTCTTTTAACTCAATAAAAAGCCCTTTTAAGGGTCTCCGCAATTACATCGTGAAACGCTCATACAATATTATCTTAGGACTATTTTAATTAAACTTTTAAATGAGTTAGCTCGCTAATAGAGTTAAGCCGTAGTAACCATATGATAACGTTGTTACATATTAATTGTATTAACTATTGAACAAATTAATATGCTTACTAGCAGTGAGGTGTAATAATAGAGACGTTATAGGCGAACAACACGGCTTTAAAAACTGGACAAACGCAGCATATATCTACTTACCAACACATGTATATGCGCATTTTGTGAAATAAGGGAGAGAATATGAAAGACTTTTACGCTATATCTGTTGATAGAATGAGACAAAAATACAATTTGTTGTGATACGCTGAACGAAGTCGGGCAGCCAGTCTTGCATTCGTCTAGTCAAGTCAATATGGTTGCGGACACAACCTACGATATCTAATGGTAAAAATATCTTAGCTTACTAGGTAATATTCTACTACAGAGCACGGAAAAAATATCTATCAAACTAATCTGAAAGTAATCCTTTCGAATAATAAAAATAATTTTCAAAATCCGTCATCGGATAAATGACGGAGTTCTGAGGTAGCAAATATAATTTTTTTTCAAACTGAATTGAGAACACCTGTTTTGAAGTCGGTTAAAATACAACTAATAACTAACACCACAAAACAGTAAGAGTACCCATAGTCCGTTGAAGGTCTAAACACAATCCAAATGCTGAAGTTCACTACCACTTTAGTTGTGTTAAAACGGAATTTCTATCCTTAAATTCGGTTCCATCATCGCCGTAAGTACTATTGAGTTTTGTGGAGTAGTCACGCAATCCACTCTGATTTGACAATAGGTCCTGTGAACGACATTCCCTGTCAATATTTATCGTGCGCTCGAATCTAGGTTCCATATTTTCTTCATTACTTATGCATAGAGTACAGATTGGCTACAGTGGGGCTCCGGCATCAATATTCACCAGGCGATTGCAGCCTGCCATGATTACATTAACCATTTTCTTATACTCACTCGCCTGCGTCATGGATAACTGGGCGCATACTTAATCGGTGCAGAGGAATGAGTTTCCTATACAAGGTTACGCATATAGACTGTACTAAGCCGAAAGGAGGTCATTTTTCTCATCATTATGAACTACTTTTACTATGGAATCAATGACAATATAACCACTTGACTGCTCATCCTTTACCCTGCATAAGCCTAAACTATTTCCAGCGGGGCCAATCTAAGGCACGAATTGAATGAATGACTTTTGATTCTCCAGTCACAAGCGTCGAGTCGCGTCGAGTGCCCAATCACAAGCTGCCCCCGCGACCGACGTGGCATCATTTTGCAATAGGGAATTTTAACTACATGCGCAATCAAGTGGTTATATTATCTTTATATAGAACCAAACCTGAAATCGCAAAAAATAGTCTGCTATTCCATACATTTGTCGAGTATCATTGACGGTTTTCTATGGAATAGCAGATTTTTTTTTCCCGCGATTTCTGGGTTGATGTTATTGTAAAAGTTTTTCATTGTGATGAGTACATTGACCCTTCTTTCGGCTTAGTACAGTCTATATGCATCACTCTGTATAGGTGATCGTATGCGATAACCGATATGCTCAAAATGTTGGAATGGAGAGTGAAAACGCTCCGTTGTTTTGGAATCGATTTGTTACCTAGTGAAAGCGCTACATCACTCTCACGGTCCAAAGCTTTAGCCACTAAAAGGAAACAATAGCTCACATACGTGTAGCAATCGTTTCGAAAATATATGAGTTATAGGTTTTCTAGGAACTTGCTTATTGAATAATATACAAAAGCTCTAAGATATTAAACGCATAAAATTTGCAAATTTAATGCAATGTAATGGGCAGGCCGCATCGCTCGAAGTACTGAAAACCGATAGGGAAGGAAGATTCTTGAGTGGAGACCACGAACCGGAAGTCGCAGCGTAGGCTGACCTCCCACTAGATGGACCGACGAAATCGTGAAAGTCGCGGGCATCTAGTGGATGCAGATATGGCAAGCTGTCGTTCATTGTGAAGATCTAAGGAGGCCTATGTTCATCAGTGGACGTCTTCTGGCTGATGATGATGAAGATAACTAAGTAATTAAAAGTAATTAAAACAAACTTAAAAGCCTAAACTCCAATCAGTATCCGAATATCCGATAACATTCGAGCACTACTGAAATAAATGTAATAATTCCATATAAATGATATCGTTTAAATACGAACTCGGTTTAATTTAAAGAAAACGCGCGACCGATCGACAGCTAATTGGTAGTCATTTTAAAATGAAACAACGGTCTTCGTTTCGTTTAACTGAAAATTCAATTCTTGACAATCGTAACGGGAAATTGGGATCTCGGAATTTAAACTTGTGCCCTGACCGGAATTTGCATGGATGCCTGAAGCGGACACTGTGTAAGCACCCGAGCGAGCAAATAAAATGCTTATTGCTCATTTTGGTACTTATGGTACGCTACGTAACTGCCCATAAGATTGATTGATTTTGGAAGGTCTTGATTGTCATAATAATTTACAATTTCATAGAACTCAGCGCCAGGAGACTAACTAAGTATTTAATACAATTTGACGTGCTCGCGGGATCTATCCTAATAAAACTCTGTGAGATAAGTCCAGGTTTTTCTCCGTGAATTTTGTACTAGACCCAACATGTTATGTGTACATCATAATCGTCATCTTATGTTAGTACATTAATGGTCATAAGTATCGATCTTAGTCATTAGTAACCTGTAGTACTTTTAAGTTTGTAAGTAAATTTTAACAGGCCTGAAATGAAAGTTGAACGCAAAGAGCTACAACCTGCTATTATTGATAGTTAACATCTAACTAACCAGCTATTAAGTAACCACCTTAAATACTGTAAATTTAACTTGTTGACATATTTTAATAGATTCTAATAAGTTGCCATTGTTATGTAAGTTTACAGTATTTCCTGCCTTTTATAATTTTTTATTTTTAATCTAGGTTTTATTATTTATTTACTTACAATCAAAGAGTAGTTTAATATACAATACTTATTACAGTGAAGTCAAGGCGTGTGACAAGTCATGACAATCAATTATTCACAAAATTATGAGATAATAGGTAAATATATTATGTATAGTAACAATAAGTCAATAAGTAATAATGATAATAATTATTATTTTTCACATCTTGCTAACAGCGAGTACTTGCACAGGCACCACCTAGTGGCCAGGATCATCCACCAGCAACTTTCCCTTCGATATGGCCTTGTCGTTTCTGAGGTACCGTACTATAAGTACGCACCAGCGCCAGTTCTCGAGAATGGTCGTGCTTTTCTTTACTAGGACCTCTCTATCATCACGGACAGGACTATTGTCGCCAATAAGCCTGATAGCGTGGTGGTCGACCGGTTCCAGCGCCGGGCAGTGCTCGTCGACACCATCCCACATGACAAGAACCTCGTGAAGGCCGAGAAGGACAAACTCAGCAAGTACCTTGACTTGGCTCACGAGGTCACCGCCATGTGGGATGTTGACTCGACGATCATTGTCCCGATAGTCGTTACGGTGAACGGTCTTATAGCGAAGAGCCTCGACCAACACCTTAAGAGGCTCTCGCTAGACAGTTGGGTCAAGGGTCAGATGCAGAAGGCGGTCATCCTGGACACGGTACGCATCGTCAGGAGGTTCCTCACTCTGCAGCCCTGACCACAGGTACCATGGGCCGTGCCCCGCTGCCGGCGGCACCCTAGTCTAAGGTTTTTTTTAATAACACCTACCTTGTTTTTTATATATTTATTGTAAAAAAACTGTAAACTAAGAATAAAATTAGAGTAAATAATAATAAAAAATTTCAATGACAAGGAAATTATTATACAAAGACAATTAACTGAACTAGATTTTTTTAAATCGTGACTGTAAAAAGTTGTTGCAATATTTGTAAAGAAGTTTTTTGGCCAATCTAATAACAACTACTATTTTCTTCATTTCCATTTGTAAATCAAAGTAGATCATCGTGGGTCCTCTTCCTTCTCTATGTGGGAGAAGGTAGAGATACCGGCGTCGAGTTTTCGTCTCTTTGCCGGGGCTGGGCTCTGGGGCACACTGGTCCCAGGGAAGTTGGAGGGGGGTGAGTACCCGACCCAGTACTAGGTGACCGGGGTGGCGTCTCAAGCCCCTCGTTGCGGATGAGTCCTGTAGTATTTTGTGTCGTAACCGGTAGTTGTGTTATGGACTGCCGCCTGCATCATCCTCTTCGTGGTGGTCCCCTTCGATGTCCGTCAGGAGGAGCTCACGCGGGAGGGCACGCCAGGTACGTACGTCAGGGGGGCGTGTGTACAGCGGTGCAATGTTGTTCAGGTGGGGGTGTGGTCCGTTGTCGGCGCGGTCGTACATGTTACGCGCGAGTCGGACAACGAACTCCCCCACCGATTCGATCTTCACGTCCCGGGCGATGACGTCATTGCGTACGTACCGGCCGGCTAATCAAAGTAGAGATTACTAAGAGATCACGTCAAATATATAAGCTTTACCTTATTGAGATTTTCAAGCAAGTTCTTTAGCAGTGCCCTACCTATCGGTAATGCAATCGCGTCTAATAAGAACTCTGATATGGGTTCGATAGCTCGACGGTGCTCTTTGCATAATAATTTCCATTGTATCAGAGATCGAACCAAATTATATTTTCCATTTAACTTTATGTTTCAGCAGAGCACAGCGATCGACTGCGCTCTGCAGCTTGAAAACAAATTACTATACCTTCTTCACTAAATTATGAAACTGGATGTTCATCCGATATTTGTAAAAAGTTAATAAGCATTTTGACCTGGCTTCGTACTTAAAAATGGAATTAAATAGCCAATTGGCTTTGATTGAAGTAGATATGCGAACATATCTATTGAGTTGAAATATACTGCAATTTTTGTTAGTTCGATAGGTACTTGAATAAAAAAACAAATTAATTCCATTTCACAAACATATGAAAAGAGCTTTCAAATAGAATTGTGAAAGTTAAATAAGGTGTTTAATTACTAAAGTTTCAAGCTTAAAGTTACTTAGAATATACAGCAAATCAGCGTGCACGGTTTTATTCTGCTTGCATTCTGGAATGGTATTCTAGACTGTTAATTTTTATAATCTTATAAAAAAAGCTGACCATACACTGGCTTTGGGCTACATTGCCTGGAGTATCAAACCGTCTAATATGTCCAAACAGACCAGCTTCTCAAATCGTCAAGTCCAATAATGTCCTGTGTCCCAAAATGACTAGTATCACACTTCCCACAATGCACGTATAGGCCATTGGAATTAGACCAAAAAATTTGATGAATCGGATATAATTGCTACAAAAGGTTTTATTGTCTTAAAAGCTTTATTTGTAGCCCAATATGACTTTCCTAGGTTTTCCTCCTCGGGGGAGTTGTGCATAAGTGGTGGGGGGTCAAAATGTACCCCCAGAAGGGGTATTTTTGAGGTTTTACGATAATATCTCGTGAAGGACTAACAATATTGAAACATAGTTCTGCTATGAGTTGTAGGGCATTAAATTCTGCGTTGAATGAGACTAGACGCATATTTTTTGGACCACCCATTCAACGCAATGACGAACCCGCGCGCTATCGCTCGCGCTCCCGCTTACCAGCGGATAAACGAAGAGATAGCACCCGACGCTGTGAGTCACTGTGCGCGAAAAATAAGGAGACGGAAAACTAACGCCAACATCGACCTACACCGGAATATCAACTTTATGCGGCAAACAACACGCCTATACGTACCTACGGAGAACGTACATTAGAGCTCAACCTAGGACTACGGCGTTGTTTCCGATGGACTTTTGTAGTTGCCGACGTGAAGACGTCGATTCTGGGTGCTGATTTCCTGAGAAGCCACAAGTTGATTGTCGACCTGCACCGCCGCAAGTTACTGGATCAAGTAACAGATATCCGTATCGACGCAATCAAGATCAACAATCACGATCCTGCCGTATACATGGTTAATCGTGATCACACCTACCATGACATTTTGATGAAGTATCCAGACGTACTTCGACCCATGTCCCTGAAGACTCCTCCAAAACACAGCGTGACTCACCATATCGAGACAACGGGGCCGGACAAGTACAAAGCAGCGAAGCTCGAGTTCGAAAAGATGATCGACATGGGTATATGCAGGCCGTCGAAGAGTTCCTGGGCTAGTCCTCTGCACGTAGTCACCAAGAAAGATGGCTCGCTACGTGTGTGCGGGGACTACCGAAGACTGAATGCCGTGACTACACCAGACCGCTACCCGATTCCACGCATTCAAGATTTCACGTACCAGCTGCACGGAAAGACCATATTTTCGAAACTTGACATCAAGACCGCTTACTTCTGGATTCCAAACAGAAAAGAAGATGCCGAGAAGACAGCCATAATCACTCCGTTTGGCCTGTTCGAGTTCACATGCATGACGTTTGGCTTACGGAACTCGGGGCAAACGTTCCAACGTTTTATGCATGAAGTGCTACGAGGACTAGACGACCACGCCTTCTGCTTCGTTGATGATATTTTGATCCACTCGAACGATCCAGAACAGCATAGAAGACATGTAGAAGATGTACTTAAGCGCCTGAACAAATTCGGCATTTCGCTTAACATCGATAAATGCGAATTTGGAAAGGAGAAAATACAGTTCCTCGGATACGAAGTAACACCGGAAGGAATCAAGCCTACAGAAGATCATATCAAAGCCATCACGAAGTACCCGAAACCAAAGACAGTACAAGAGCTAAGAAGATTTCTGGGTATGGTTAATTTTTACCGTGACTGCCTTCCTCACCAAGCTGAACATCAACACGAGCTAAACAAGTACCTGCACAACAGCAAGAAAAATGACAAGACACCGATACAATGGACGCCAGAAGCAGTGAAATCATTCGATAAGTGCCGCCAAAGCATTATCGAGGCTACTACACTGACGCATCCGGTACCAAACGCTTCTTTGTGTCTTTTGACGGACGCGTCTGACGCCAGCGTTGGCGCGGTTCTTCAACAAAAAATTGACAACATCTGGAAGCCGCTCGCATTTTTCTCAAAATCGATGAGCGAAACGCAGCGACGATACAGCGTGTACGATCGCGAACTATTAGCTATGTACGCAGCTGTGAAACATTTGCGACGACTTATAGAAGGCAACGACATAACTATATATACAGACCACAAGCCACTGTCGTTCGCACTCACGAAACCACCGACTAGTAGCGACACACCGCGGCGGGAACGTCAACTACACTATGTCAGCCAGTTTTGCTCGAAAATCAAGTACATCGACGGTGCAAGAAATCAAGCCGCAGACGCAATGAGCAGGCTAGACAAAATCGAGGAAATCGAATTGACATGGAGCATCGATTTTCAAAAGTTAGCAGAAGATCAGAGCGCAGATGACGATTTGAAAATAATAAGAGAAAACCGCATCCTGAGATTCAGAGACGTAAAAGTACCAGGCGTTTCACAAGCAATTTCCTGCGAGTCATCCACGGGCAAACTACGACCATACCTACCTACGGCTTATCGTTACGCTGCATTCAAAGCGCAACACGATATGAGTCACCCGGGAGTTCGGACTACACGCAAGTTGATGGCATCAAAATATTTTTGGCCTGCGATAAACAAAGACGTTGGTACATGGACGAGATCGTGTATAGGATGCCAGCGCGCAAAAGTTCACCGTCACGTGACAAGTCCCTTCGGCGAGTTTCCAGAATCGAGTCGCTGGGACCAGATTCACCTAGATATCGTGGGACCTCTTCCTATATCCAACGAGTTCCGGTACCTTGTTACCATTATCGACCGCTGCACGAGATGGCCCGAGGCGATACCATTACGTGATATAACCGCAGAGACCGTCGCAACAGCTGTCTACGAAGGATGGATAACAAGATTTGGATGCCCACTTCGCGTAACTACAGATCGTGGACTACAGTTTCAGTCATCCTTGTTCCAGACTCTGATGAAGAAATTTGGCATCTCACACATCATGACTACTTCTTATCACCCGTCTTCAAATGGGAAAATCGAGAGATGGCACCGTACGCTCAAGGCCGCACTAATGGCTAGGGGCGCGTGCACACGGTGGAGCGAAGAACTTCCCACTGTCCTACTTGGCCTACGAACCGCCCTATGCGCGGACACGAACCTGAGTCCAGCCCTGATGACCTACGGAGCAACGTTACGAGTACCGACGTGGTTTTCACACATTTTATTTATGTTACACGGGAATTACTTACGTAAGATTAAGCCGACACCAAACTCCGAAACTATAGTCGGAGTAACCGGCTTAATCTTACGTGAGTAATTCCCGTGTAACATAAATAAAATGTTACGAGTACCGTCTGATTTCTTCGTACCTACAAAGTCGAATATTGAAGACGCAGCGTTCGTGCGCCGCCTTACAGAAACCATGGCATCACTAGTACCTGCCCAGAGAAGATCAACATGTAAACAACCCTTTGTTTACAAGGACCTAGCGAGCTGCAGTCACGTATTTATCCGCAATGACACTGTGAGGGGTGCGCTTAAACCACCTTATGACGGACCGTACGAAGTAATCGAACGACGTGACAAATATTTCAAGCTACAATTACCACTGCGCACGTCGAACGTTTCGATCGACCGGTTGAAGCCTGCCTACGTACTAAGCGAAGACACAGAGCGAGTCGAGCCCGAGCGCAGCGCGAGTATACCTACGCCTACGTCAGCAACGCCTCCGCATCAGACTACTCCGAGCATAGCACCACCGCCAGCATATCAACCCGGATCAGCGAAGCCTTATGTCACGAGATCTGGGCGCGTCGTGAAACCATGCGTACGCTTCGCTTGAAGGGGGGTTATGTGGCGGCATGAATCTGCGGCGCATTGTTAGACGCGCGCACCGACCAGCGGCGTGCGGCGAACTGACGATAGGAGGCGCTCGCGTATATTTATATGGACGGCAAGCGTCGCGGCGCGAGCGCCGCCTATTAAACATCCTATACCTGATCCTAGTTTATAGATAGTTAAGTATTCAAATAAAGGATAGATTCTTATATAGTTTTAATTGTTAGCGCAGTAGAAAACATATATAGGAATAAATAAGTATTTAGGCTCTCGTTTAGGTAAGGTTTAGACATAGGATAGTAGGTTAAGTATTATTATTAGTTTTAGCATAAAATTGTATAAAAGGCAGGCTGTTTCTAAATAAAGTACGAAACATTGGACTTAGAGTTTTATTCCTTCAAGAACCGCCAACCATACAACACCTGTCGTCGGATGCTGCCATCCTCATCTGTTCACGTAGCATTAGGGACATGAAGCTCCCACACCCGTACTAGTGCTCATCAAAGTTGGTCCAATTTTACATATTTTTGAAAAAATATCGTTTTTACTTCAGTTTTTTGGCTATATTATCTAAACTTCTTATTATCTCTCATTCAGTAGTCTAAACATAAATTATAGAGAAATAAATTCTGCGATTGATGAGTACAAAATTAAGTTTTTAGACCACCCCTTTCCGTAAAGATCATCAATGAAGAATGTAGTTCTTCAGTAAGTGTTATTATGTTGGAGATAAATAAATTGTCAAAGCTGTAACATTGCAACATTTACACTATATCAAACATAGTAGTAAGCACCTTATTTTACTAGTCTAATAAACTGTTTTTTTTAATATAAATATATTTCACACTAAGGATAAAGAAATTGGTATAGGCACCTAAATTTCACAAACGTCGACGTTTGAGTGTCGTTTGGCCACTCGGCTCCTCAAAGTCTGTGATTTCCAATACAGAGTCGATCGCCCCATTACTCGGCTCCTCAAAGTCTGTAATTTCCGTCACTCCATATATGCAGTCCAGGTCCTCTTCAGCGTCTGGTTCGTCAATTTCATCTGGTTGGAGGGAGTTAGTGCAGGAATTCCCCTTGCAGTTTGCACAAATTAATGAGCATTTAATTCCAGCCTTTCGACACCCACAACCACCAGCACACCCCTTATTGCATTTGCAGAAAATTGTGGAGAGGAGAGTCTGTGGCACTGGTTCCTTCAAGGTAGGAATTGGGTCAAGACCAAACTTTGAAGCCTGCCACCCCCAAAAGAGCGGATCCATTTGGTGTCCTAACCACATTTGTACTTGTAGGTAAGTTCTCAAACAATGTTGGCTTCGGATGTTAGTGGTAGGGATGCCAGGTTGAATTTTACGAGGGCTTTGGAAAACAGGTCGAATCTCAATTTATCTAAAGTATCTCCAGCCCTACCTCCGTAGAGGATTGTTAAAAATCGTAGGCCAGCTTCGGCAATAGCTTCAGCTTGAGTGTCATGCTCGAGGAAAGGTTTGATTTCTTCGAGAAGACATTCATTTTTGACCAACAGCTTAACCACCTTCTTCTTGCCCTGCTTGAAGAGTGCTGAAGTTGTGTCACATCCAGCTTTACTGAGAAGCGTTCACCTTCAAGCCTCTCAATTAGCAAGCTAATGAGACGCGTTTTATTTTTTTCGTTAGAAAGAAATTGCTCTTGACTCATGGTAATGTAACTTGGTCAAATTTTAAGGTGGAACTTTTGGGAAACGGGAAATTTAAAAAAAAAATTTGGTCTCATCAAATGCAAAATTTATTTCTCTAAAAGTTATTCATAGACCGCTGAATAAGAGATAAGAGGTAAGTTTAGATAATATTGCCAAAAAATAGAAATAAAAATGATATTTTTTCATAAATATGTAAAATTGGACCAACTTTGATGAGCACTAGTACGGGTATGGGTGGTCCAAAACATATGCGTCTAGTCTCATTCAACGCAGAATTTAATGCCCTACAACTCATAGTAGAACCATGTTTCAATATTGTTAGTCCTTCACGAGATATTATCGTAAAACCTCAAAAATACCCCTTCTGGGGGTACATTTTGACCCCCCACCACTTATGCACAACTCCCCCGAGGAGGAAAACTTAGGCTAGTCATATTGGGCTATAAATGAAGCCATTAAAATAATAAAACCTTTTGTAGCAATTAAATCCGATTTGTTTTCTAATAGTAGTATCAGAGACGAAAACAAAAAACCAAATTGGTATTCAAAATTAAGGAAGATTTCATTTTAATCTTGTAAGACAGAGAGCACACTATACTTACGTATGACGTTACATGTATGTACGCCATACAAACTCCATACTGACACTCAATTTGCATGAAAAGTGCAGGGCATCCGTTCTCCAAACAAAAACTCTAAACGCGAGATATAAATCTCAGAACTTTTAGCCGATTTATATAGTTTCTGCAGTATTAAATATATTCAAGTAAGGTAAGGTATCTCCCTTGTTTTTCTGATCTCAGAGACCAACATTGAAATCGTGAAAAAAATATCAGCCGTTCGATACATTTTGTCAAGTGTGAATAACAGATTTCTATGGATATGTTTTTCGCGATTTCCTTGTGGTCCCGCAGTTTTTGTTCATAATGATGAGTATAGTAGGCATAATTAGCACCTTTCGGCTTGGTTGTAAGCTAGGGGTTCACCCCTAGGTTACAACCCTGTAGGTACGCAAATATTGAATTTACGTTGAGCTGTGGGCTTACTCTTGACACTCGATTTCAATCGAATTAGTTATTGGGATCGAAAACATGCCATTTGGTACTCTTTAATCGCGTCAAGAGTACCGAAAGCGTCGAGTTGAGTCGATTTTATTTAGTTCCATAAAATTCCACCATTATCGGTTCCAATCGTGCGCTAGTTTAGAATTCAAGAGTACCAATATGGCATGTTTTCGATCCCAATAACAAATTCGATTGAAATCGAGTGTCAAGAGTAAGCCCACAGGCTGGAATGAAACGCTTCCACCTGTCTCGTGTCACATGGGGTGTACAGGCGATGACAGGTTAGTGAATGCTTCAGCTGCGTGCGGCCGTGGGTAGTCAGGCTCTGATGGATGCAGGATCAGAAATTGAACTAATGGGAAACCTGCGTTATCCACCTACCTACTATAAAAGGAGACGAGAAAAACCTTTCCAAAGATTCTCATAAAGGTTTTCAATTAGCAAAATACACATCAATTAATTGACGCGTCTAGATCTGTATCTCAATAGGTCAAGCCCCCGATTCTACCAAAGAAATTGTTTTTAAATTGTAACAGTTTCAATTTTATTTTTTTAATAATTGCCTCAAAATTGACAGTTTTTTTTTATATAATAAGCTATAATATTAGGTGGTGGTATTTTTCTAGTATAAAAAAAATTAAAACTGTCAGTTTTGAGACAGTTATTTAAAAATAAAATTGAAACAATTACAATTTAAAAACGATTTCTTTAGTTGAATTGGAGCCCTGGTCTATTGAATTGAATTTTTTACTATACTTGTCTGTATGGTCACCCTTGAGCATGCATTAGCAGTTGAGCTGTGGTCATAAGCCTACTCTGAAAACCATAAAATAACATTAGAGCCTTAGCATAAAAAAACCGTTGAGCATAGCCAGCCTTGTATTAATTACCATTGTGTGGTTAGTTGCTTCGGTTAGAGCTGTGCCTATTTTTTTTTCTTTTTCAATACTTGAACATAAAGAAATATACTGAGGGGCAATAAAAAATGGGAATTATCATTACATTGAAGATGTTTAAATCATTTTTATGTTGATATTTTATATTTTGGCGAAGGTGATTCCAACAAAGATTTTTTTTATTGGATAATGCGCCATTTCGCTTTGGAGCGATGGAGCACGCTTGCCTAGTTGAAACAAAATCACTCGCGATTAGAACACCCAGATTGTAAGTATATCGGGTACACTAATTCAGGCAGCGCATTCTAAAGATTAGTGCACAATAAAGAATTCTCTGAATATCAAATATGAAACAGTGTCGCCTTTTCCTGCCCGCTCCAGGGGTCTAGACAAGAGCCACTTTCTGTTAGCGTTCACGCCTGCGGAAACATGAAATTGTATGAAAATTACATTAGTTTGAGATAATTTCTCTCTAGCTAATGTCATTGTCAATGTCATTTTCATTCAATTTCATCTTTCAGCAGGCGTTAGAGCTTACAGAAAGTGGCTCTTGTGTAGACCCCGTGGCCGTGAGATATCTAATAATTATAGTATTACGTTCAAATTATATTTTACAGAAAATTGCAAAACTGTACATATTGTATAAGAGAAACAGCCGAAGAAAGAAACAGTTACCTACAAGGGTACGGCAGCGCTATAATTTAGGGAAATACTATTCCAGACTCAAGTCACGTAAACATTTTAACCGTTCGGTAGCGCTAAACCGAAAGAAACTAATTTTATTTTGTTTAAAATAGTCGGATACGGTTTTGAAATCTGACCAATGTCGGGAAATGGAAAATCAATATTGGAATTGGGGTCGAAAGATAAGGCTTTCTAAATTAGACCAATGAATATCGCATTTCAAAGTTTTTCACTGTGCAAGCTAAAAGCGATGATGATGGCTATTATTGTTTTACTGTGCACTTTGTTTTTTTTTTACAAAATTAACTCATACATAATAAGAAAAAATAAGAAAGAATATGATAAAAGCGAAATACAACTCACTCACTCTGACTTACGAAATTTCGAAAATTCTAAATTAAATTTTATTTAAAATTTTTTTTTTCTAAATTAAATTGAAATTTTATTCTAAGAAGGTGAAATTAAGTAGCCAAATTCCTTATGGGATAGACTTGACTAGACTTTGGTTTTGAATTGATTTGACGACAGGGCCGAATAAAGGGGGTCAAAAGATAGTTGAAAGTTTACGCGAATACGCAGTTCTGGGCAACAACTATATATAAATATAGTTATTAAACTAGCTGCGCCCCTCACACATCATCAGCTTATTTAGGCGGACTTTCGAGGCTTTCAAGCTATTAATATTAAAATAATTATATTGTAGTTATAGAAAAATAAAAAATATAATTGCAATGCAACCTATAAAATTTTGGTAAAGATTAATAATTATGAGAATCAATATTTATTTACTTAGTTCCTTTAAAACATGTAGGTACTATTTATTAATCACAAAATTAATTATAAGTTTACAGCAGTAACTTATTTCAAGCTACGAATTTCCACACGACCGCGTAAAAGCTTTTCATAGTAGGCAATTAGAAGGTTTTAAATTTAAACTCACTTTATGTCTTGTTCAATTTATAATTTAGTACTAATCGAACAATTGCTACTTACTTATAATTTGTTTTTTTAATTACTGGTTCCTTATAGTAGGTACTTACTTATTTGTTAAAACGTGGCTGGGTATTTTTTTCTCGAATTTAAGCAAACTAGTGTGCTACAAGTTGTTACTTTGATGGGTAGATCAACACCCTTACGTTTTACTCCACCTATCTGTTACACATTGTCTAAGTGGCTGTTAACTTGGCACCTGCTACGTATGGGAGTTGTGAAAAATACTTTTACGTACCAGTTATAACATTGAACCATTGTTTTCTAAGAAAATTATGGATATTAAATTACCACCTATTCAATAATAATGCGTTCACTTGCTGCAAGTCATCTGCGCAACTTAGAACAAGGTTGCGCGTGCACGATTATAATTTATTATATTATACGTAGACCGCATCATCGCTTAACGTCAGGCGTGATGGTGGTCAAACGCAAGCCTATTGTTTATAAAAAAAAGAAAAAGAGATACGAGTATATATGGATGCACGTATGTAATGAAACGTACATTTTAGGTGAAAATATATGCACGAGCTGATGATGATGATCGAAGGTGGCCCTAGGAACTACTGAACGCAACAAGATAACCCCATCACGTTTGAGCTCTTTGGAATGGTCTTAATGAGTATTATACCCCTAGGTCAGTGGTTCCCAATTCGTTTTTCCTGCGTACCACTTCAAGAAATATCTCAAACTCGCATACCCCTCGAGCTCAGCTCTAGCACACCAAATGCAGTTCGGTCCGGTACAGACTCAGTTTTTGAGGTCTAGTAAAGTATGAAACGCTGTATGCAGTCAGTTGGATTACAGACGGATTACAAAATGGAATGCATACGGTGCGGTGTGACGTCTTTCATAGAATTTCTCTTAGTCAGGATATTGCCGCGCGTACCTCTTGATGCAACTTCGCGTATCCCTAGGGGTACGCGTACCACTAATTGGGAACCACTGCCCTAGGTGATTCAAGGTCTTATGATGATGACGGAAGATGGCCATAGAAACTAATGAACGCATCAAGATATGTTAAATAAATATGCTAATGCTAAAAGCTTGTTTAAATTTATTTTTTTACTATTATCTTATTTTTGCATTATCTTAGTTTTTTTGATTGGCTTTAGCACTGGCAATAAAACTGGTAATTTAAACATTTCAGCAGAAAAAGCATCCGAACGCGGTCTCATAAGGCTCATTATGCAAACATTAAGTGCTAAATGTATTTCGCCGGAGGTTCAGGTGCCGTGAGTGGAGTCGCGGTGATTACATTTATCCTCGCATTATTTATGTTCATTGTTGGAGCACTGTTGGAAGTTGTCATCGCCTCCGCCTCTGTTTCAACTTCCCGACCCTCTTGAGGAAACTAATCTAGATCTGAGATAACTGAGGCAGTTGGAAGTGTTTCTAACATGTTTTATAAGCTGTTGCCTGCATCTTCGTACGCATGGATTTTCAAATAATCTTTCCCTCCCTTAATTCAGGCCTTTCCCAAAATCCTTTCTTAGCAGGAGAAAGAAATCACCCATAAGAAATCTACCTGCCAAATTTTAGCTTCTTATGGTCAATTAGTCTTCGAGATTTCATGATGAGTCAGTCAATGGTGTTTCGCTTTTTAGGGTTCCGTACCCAAAGGGTAAAAACGGGACCCTATTACTAAAGCCTACATTGTCTGTCTATCCTAACATCTGTCTATCTGTCCTACTTTTAAACGGCTGTATCTCTCGAACTGTAATATACAGCTAGTCGAAATTTTCACAGAAAATGTAATGTTACGGCGGATTAACGAACAAATAATGAAAAAAGTCTAAAATTAAAAACGAAAGGGGGGTGTCCCCATACAACAAACGTATTTTTTTACGTATTTTTGTATTAGTGCTAATGTAAAAACGTTAATACGTAGAAGCGTCAAACTTGGTATGATTATAGTACACACTTTAAAGTATAATAACAAATAATAAAAAGCGGCCAAGTGCGAGTCGGTGACACGTTTCTGTTCATTACCAAGATATAACTGGTAATTTTGTTATAGAATTTTGTGGTGGTACGGAACCCTCAGTGCGCAAGCCCCACTCGCACTTGGGCGGTTTATTTTTGGTCTAGCAGTATCTAGCAGTATACTTCTATTTTTTATGCACATGTGCATAAATATAAGTTTAAAAATAAAATAATATACTACTCGGCAAATTTTTCATCTCTAAGTTCGTATTTAGCGTGAAGTAGTTTGCAATATGTGGACGGACAAAAACCACATGACTAATAAAATTATTGACCTAACTACAATTAGTAGGGCAGAACGTCAGTTTTTTTAAAATCACTTGTGAATCAATAAGCCCAGCTTGTATGTCATCGATCATCATCATCAGCCAGAAGACGTCCACTGCTGAACATAGGCCTCCCCCTTTAACCTCCACACTGAACGACATCTTCTGCCTTTCATCTATACTAATATTATAAAGAGGAATTTTTTTATTGTTTGTTTGTTTGCATTGAATTGGCTCCGAAACTACTGAACCGATTTGAAAATTTCTTTCACTGTTGGGAAACTACTCTATCCCCGGGTAACATAGGCTATATTATATTAAAAAAAAATAGGGATCCTTACTAAAACTCCAATAAAGTAACCCAAGGTGTAAAAAAAGACTTGCAATTTTAACTTTGCGTGTTTGACAGTTCTAAGACGTCTGTCAGGTCAGCTAGTTAAATATATGTCTGCCATCACCGTTTGATATGAAGAGTTGTATAGTGACTTTCAGCTTTAGAACGGTACGCACTGGCCATAATATTATGATAATAATTCAGCACAGGACCTACGCCCGTCGGGCCTATATTGAATATTTTGTTCCCTGTATAATTTAACAAAATGAAACACCCGATGTAAATTATTACGAAACTTTCTTTTCAAGGAAGAGTTTTTCACAAATAAGTACCTTCTATGAAGGAATTCTAATTGAAGGAAATAATTCCATCGGCAATTATTGTTTAAAGTTTAGTAATAATGAATAAGTTAATAAGTACCTATAGGTGTTGTAAACTCATTTTAACTAGTTTAGCTATGTGTATGAGGTATAGGTGAACGATACCGTCAATAAGTAGGTATATAGGTATGTAGGTAGGTAGGTATACTCGTATGTAGGCTTGTCGTACTTTGTTTCATATGAATTGACTTTTTTTTATGCCATAGGTATTTGCTTCAGCTGCATACGCCAGTGCAGCTTGCAAACAAGCTAACGTTCGTCTGATAGTAAGCGATCACCGTTGCCAGTAACACCAGGGCTATCACAGATACGTTGCCGACCTTTGAGAACTTTATTAACAGCCCTTTTGAAGAACTCCATGTTATGGATAAGCCCGTTGTAGCCCATGCTTCATCATCACCACCATCAGCCAGAAGACGTCCACTGCTGAACATAGGTCTCCCCCTTTAATGCAAGTACTAGTACTCGCGCCGGCGTTCAAACGTAAATAGCCACTCGCGCGGTGACGCGCACAACTCGCGTACGAGTACGTACTATCTTATAGGTAGTACTTATAGCCTTCATGAACAAAATTAAGTGTCTATAGATAATCTGCTACTATAACCAAACCTTAAATTCCCTTGTAGTTAGGATATAAGCTATCCACAGTGCACCCCGTAGTAACGATGATCTCGAATGAAATAGAATACTATTGCGTTCGTGATCATCGTTACTGCTTCTTTCATCAGATATCTCATAAAAACGAGTGACAAATAGAATCTTGGCTACGCCAGAACAAGTTCCTGGCCCTCCCCTGGACAAGTGCGGTGATTGATCCGCAAACATTCAAACCGTTCGTTAGCGCCGCTAACAGCCGATTGTGACGATGTTTCGCAGTTCCGGGAGGCTAATTAACTGTTTCTACGACTCATTGGTTCGTGGAAGATACTCACTAATCAACACAAATATTTCTAACATACGCGCTAGCTTGATTGTTTAATTGTTCCTTGAAGCGAAGATTGCAGAGAGTTTATGCTCGGCTATCGGTTTGGATAGTTTTGCTTTTTAGAGTTCCGTACAAAGGATGTAAACGGTAGATACCCTATTACCAAAACTACGCTGTCTGTCTATCCGTTTAACGGTCCGTCCATCCGTCCGTCCGTCCGTCCACCCGTCACTCGTCCATCCGTCCGTCCGCTGTATCTTTCGAACCGTAATAGCCAGTTGATATTTAAAAAAAATAAAAAAATGTTACGGCTGTTAAAAACTAACTCTTTTTTAACGTATTTTTGTATATACTCTCATGTAAAATCGGTAATACAAACAACTCGTACAAGAGTCATTTTTGGCATGATTATATTACACACTCTAAAGTAATACAATAAATAATAATAAAATATCAAGTGCGAAAGGGTGACAAATTTATGTTCACTACCAAGTCAAACAACGTTGGGTGTTGTCGGTACTTGGATGAGTGACTGCAATATTTTTGTATTTTGTGGTGGTACGGAACCCTCAGTGCGTGAGCCTGATTCGCACTCTGCTGGTTTATTTAGGCAGGTATGTATTTATTAAGAGTTTTTTTTAAATTAATTATACCAGTATTTATTATACCTGTAGTAAATTTGTAAGTTTTTTCCGTAACATATTGGGAAGCTTACTTGCTCTTGGTACTATACGCGTTTCTAGAGACTACAATAAGATACCATACCTACTTGCATGTTTATTTTATTTTAAGTATAATAAAAAAACTGACTTTCCTAATCATATGGATTTGCAGCGTACGCTGTATATCTGTATTTATTTATCGGATACTTGAACTTGTAAACTTTAATGTATAGCTGAAAGCTAACTGCTACGCCGATAAAACCAATTGCTACGCCGATAAAACCGGCTGGAAAACTATCTTTCTATCTAAGTGGAGTGAGAGAGTTTGCAGCCCACACCTGCGAATCCTGTGATACTTTTTGATCATAGCCTTGATATCTACTAGCTTACATTACAATGTACTAAAACATAAATTATCTCTAGTGGGTGTAATTTAGAGTCAATTTTGTTTGCCAGACATTTTTAAATGTATAGAGTCGTTTGTAGTAAATGAAAAAAAAAGTTAATTAAAATTTGTGATAATAATCAACGACATCTACTGTATCATCATCATCATTTCAGCCATAGGACGTCCACTGCTGGACATAGGCCTCCCCCATCGATCTCCAAAAGGGCTGGTTGAAAGCGGCCTGCATCCAGCGTTTCCCTGCGGTCTCTACAATATAAAGCAACATAAAAAATATAAATAAACGATCAACATTAAAAAATTATGTAACTTTAATATATAAAAGCTATCTTCGACCACATCATCGCTTTCCATCAGGTGAGATCACGGTCAAACTTTGGACCGTATGTAAATAAAAAATGGTTTTCAAAGTTTTTACGTCACGGCTGGCTTGTTTTTGGGCCTAATCATCTTGTTTTTACTCAGCCTCTTAACCCGCAAAAAATCTGGTTGCTATGAATACCTATCGTTGTATAGATGATAGTAATAAGGAAGCCTTTGTCCACCGTGGACATAAAATGGGCAATTACTTTAGATCATTATTTTTATAGTCGATCATTACTTTGTAGGCGACCGGAGACTAAAGGCTAATTAAACCAATATCGTAAAAAACGGGACTTATGCCCTCATTGTTGTCGGCTTCACGTTTTAAACGAATGGCGACAGATGAGTTACTCTTGTGCCGAAAAGTGTCGAGTCTGGTCATTATAAAAACATATTTTTCGTATCTTTTGATGATTAATGAAAGATTTGGTTTATTTTGGTTTGGGGTTTCAGTTTCAGGACATCTAGTGGACGGTGATCAGTAGGCTTACTCTTGACACTCGATTTCAATCATAATTTGGGATTGGGATCGAAAACATGCCATTTTGTACCCTTCAATCGCGTCAAGAGTACCGAAAGCGTCGAGTTGAATCGATTTTAATTAGTTCCATAAAATTCCACCATTATCCGTTCCAATCGTGCGCTAGTTTAGAATTCAAGAGTACCAAAATTGCATGTTTTCGATCCCAATCCCAAATTACGATGAAATCGAGTGTCAAGAGTAAGCCTACCGGTCTGATATCAGATCAAATTGATTTAAGAATCATCATCATCATCATCATAATCAGCCTTTTAATAGTCCACTGCTGGACTTTTAGCCTACCCCCGAAAAGGGTGGTTGGACCATATTTGGCCATATCCACCACGCTGGCCCAGTTGCGGGTTGGTGGATTCACATACGCCATTGAATTCCTTCTCCGTACGTATGCAGGTTTCCTTACCATGTTTTTCACGAAATTTAATACTTTCACCAAAAAATTATAAAGTTTGCATTAATATAATGTTGAAATTCATTGAAAGATTGTTTGCCTTTTTATAGCTTTGTTTCTTGTTAGTCTTTATTTTGTAGGTACTAGACTCGACTTCTATAAGCTACTTGACCGCGTAAAGTTGAACCGCGGAAATTGCCATTTAGAACCTGAATAATTGAAAATGTTTTATATGGATGTAAATACTAAGGTTTAAGTCGAAATTCTAAACATTGTGAGGTATTTAAAATGTTTATCGGGACTTATCACGTATTATTTAATTTAGGTAAAAAATATGTACCTTTCGCTCGACGCAAAAACATCGCAATTTCAACCGGGAAGATGGATTTAAGTTAGCGGCGTCGTGGAATCCCATAGTAAGTAAGTGTACAAACCGCTGTGTAGGTACTAGGATATTTACCGATACAGTCAGTGTCGTGTGTCGTAGTGACAAATTACCATTGTAAGGTATATGAAAAAGAAGTGACCTGTAAAAGTTTTTGTTATATTAAAAATAACCCTGTATAATGAAGCTCGTTTGGGCATGGTTCTAATCGATCCACACTAAGAACGACGTTCTATATTTCAGGCATGGATAACTATTCAGAACTATGTAAAATAGCATGAACCTATCCTAAAAGTTTTATAATATTTTTTAGAAATAACACTAGGTACTAGATGGTACTAGCCTAATGAACCCCAAAGCCTCAATTAAGTGTAAATATAAATACATATAGACATAGTTCTTATAGTGAAACCTGATTATGCTAAGAACACGGTTCTATCAGTTTTTATTAATGTTTAGAAAGGTAAAAAGTTAGATTTTGCCGGTTATACAGCCTGAACTACTTTAATGCTCTTAATTGCTTCGTTAACTAAAAGGTATTTCCGGGCCACGAGAGATAATTCCCATATAAGTTGATATAATATAATGCGACTCTAAAACCATCATTAGCTGTTATTATCTACGTATAGTTTCCCGATATTGCGGTTTGATAACAGTCTGATTGTAGCACTACATCATCGTCATCATCAATTCAGCCATAGGATGTCCACTGCTGAATATAGGCCTCCTCCATCGATCTCCAAAAGGGCCGGTTGGAAGTGGTCTACATCCAGCGTATTGCGATTGTAGCATTTACATTTTAACAACCATATTGACACTGATAATATTGAAACAAGCCAATAAAGTTAAGTACGTAGTACATATAGATCGATGCACTACGCCTAATGCGTTTATTCAGACCAAAGCTTTTTCTGTCATGTGTGCATCTTATCGCTGCAAGCGATCTCTTCCAGAAAACCTTTAGATAAAATAATATAGAATAGAAGATATAGAATATGGGCAGTGGTGAAATTAAATTAGTATCATAGGTATGATATAAAAATATATTAATAATAATAAGCCTTTATTTCAATAAATATTAAATAACAGTTTTATTAATCTAAATAATAATTATATATTAACCTAAATAAGGTCTCTCAATTTAGAGTGCCTGTCGGCAAAGGCCTCCTCTAGCCCTCTCTAATGTTGTGCTCTTTTCCAGTATGGGCCCGCTGTCAACCTAATTTCATCTCCCCATCTTTTGAACGGCCTTCCCTTACTTCTTTTGCCATCTATTGGGTACCAATACGTTATGATTCTACTGCATTTTTCATACTCGTTGCGAATCATATGAAAGCAATTTTTGTTTATCTATCTTAGTTAGTAGGTATATCTGTGAGCTTCGTTTTTTTTCGGATAGTTTTGGTATTTATCCTATCTCATCTCCTGATGCTTAGTATGCTTCGTTCCATCGCTCCCTGTCTTTATAAATATATTAATTAATAACTTAATAAATACCCATACTTCTTATGATACATAACAAACATGCACACACAAAATCCATATATAAATGAATCCCATTTACCTTGGTTACGCCATAGCTTGAGAATGACTTTATCGATTTGATTCATCTTTTTTTTTAAGTTTACTAATACTTTGTAGAAGGTTCTTACGAAAAAAAATATTTAAAGAATTGCGCAGAAAATTAGAAAATTGCAGAAATTTTACGACGATATTAACTTCGCGCGTATGACAGATCTAAGACAGGACAACGTCTGTCGGGTCAAGTAGTGTTTTCTAAAAAAACTTTATATTTGCCGTACTTTGTTCGACCTTCATTGGCTGATCAGGCCGAATATCTTTGGCATCTCTATTCTGTACAAGGATTAATACCAAAATATTTCTAAGAGAAAAGAGGGTACTCCTACCTTCAAAATTAATTACTGGATCCTGCCCAATTTATTTTCTTAGTTGATTTATTTTCTAATTTTCTATATTGAAAATTTTGAATCTGTCAATCTTCGTTTAAGTAGATATTGCTGCGGAATTATTTTACTATGCTTTAATATTTTGCCTAACTTGACAAATTAATAGTAACTAGACAATTTTATATTTGGATGTTCTGAAATTAATCGATAAATAGATATAGATATACCGACGGACATAGCTCCTAACCTGGCTATTTACTTTCCCATTTACCATTCATCATTTTATTTCAGCCTGTTTCTACTACTGAAACACCGGTTATCTCTCAGAGAGAGAGGATGGGCCCTAATCCACCATGCTGGCCCAGTGCATGTTGGTGAATGTCATGTCTTTGAACATTTGAGGTTCTTGGACATACCGGTTTTCTCACGATGTTGTCTTTCACCGTTGTTGAGCGATGACATCGAAACTGTAGGTACTATATAATTTATTTAAGCTCTAAATAAGTCATTAATGCAGGGCCGAGGTTCAAACCAGATGCCGTCAGATTGTAAATCACACATGCTACCGCTTAGCGACAATCGCTCTCAATTTTCTATTCATGGAAATTGAGATCGGGTGATCCTCTGATTTGGTGAACCAATTCAGATATGTGGCTTCTTCCAGTGGAAAGTTTACGTGAAATTCATAATCACGCACTGCACTATTTTATTCGTGTTGTGCATAGGTAATAGTTTTTATCTACTACACTCTTTATACACTTTGATAGCCCATTGGTCCAGTTGGTAGTGAACCTACCTTCTGAGCTTCGGGGCGTGGGTTTGATTCCCACCTAGATCAAACATTTATGTGATGAACATATATGTATGTATATCAGTTCTGGCAGCCATATCACAAGCTTTGCTTAGTTTGTGCAAAAAAAATGTCCCGAAATATTTATTTATATTTACTCCGGTGATAACTGAACCATAATGGTCTTAATGTTTTTCATTCTAAGCCTCGCGGCAAAGCATTTCTCCCATCGTATAAGCCTCTACTATGTATGCAAGTACTCCCGTTCTTCAACAGCAATTGAGGGTTTAAAGTAGATGAGTATCTGAAAGTGCGTCGCGGCGGTGGGGGGCGCCTCTCCGAACAATGCGTGCAGTAATTGAAACGTGTTCTACCGTATCTGTCGCCAGTCGCGGAGCCTGCACTAAACAATAATCCCATTACGCTTTTTATAATCCGTCGCGGCAGTGTGGAGACAATGCCTTTATGACTCAGGCCCTACAACACTGTTACAACCTGTGAACAGTAGCACAGCTTCGATTCAGGAAATTCAGATGTTGACCGGGTTCAATTGATGAATATAATTGTTTTTTATAAAACAATTCACCTTTTGAACTCAGTCGATTTTTTTATTTCTCTTGAATCGACCCAAATCGTATCCCATCAGAAAAGCTGTGGCAACAAAAACCCGCTGTAGCAAACTAATAATATCGAAGTAGGTTGTGATTATTTCTGATTATCAGAAATTTCAAGTTTATACTTGTTTTTTAATCCCCGTTGGAAAGGTGGCTTTACCAAGAGTGTTCTTAGCTATGATTCATGAAAATCTGTTCAGCCATTTGAAATATGTCAGATCTATTATCGGAGGTTTAAAAAAACCATTATATTTTGTTAATTAATCAAAATAATACTTATAATCTTATTGATAAATATAAATTGTCATGACCATGTCAGAACCGATAACCGATGGGGAAGAAAGGTTTTGGAGTGGAGACCACGAACCGGAAGACGCAACGTAGGGAGGCCTCCCACTAGATGGACCGACGACATTGTGAGAGTCGCGGGCATTCAGTGGATGCAAAAGGCAGGCTGTCGTTCAGTGTGGAGGTTAAAGGGGGAGGCCTATGTTCAGCAGTGGACGTCTTTTGGCTGATGATGATGATGTCATGTCATCTCTATCTCATCTTTATCTTCATCTTTTTTATCTTTATTATCTTCTTTACATCTTTATCTTTACATAGTATAAATTAAATTCGCTTTCCGCATCTGTCTGTCTGTATAACCGCTAACTCCTCCTAAACCACGCAAGGGATTTTGATGCGGTTTTCACCATCAGTTAGATATTTTTTTCACGGAAGGTTTATATATATAACTAGTAACCCGCCCCGATTTCGCACGTAAATTACCCTCGTGCGAAGCCGAGGCGGGTCGCTAGTATTGTTATAATAAATAGCCAAACGCAGTGACTACTAGATATGACACCCGATGATATTACTAAAAGATAGAAAGAAAGAAAACATTTATTTTGTGCACAAAACACTACAACATCAACATTACAAAACAGAAACAACAAAATAACAATAATACAATAATAATACCCGAACAGCGGCTTTATTATAGAAGTTTGATCGTGATCGAGATTGCATGCCACCCCGTTCGCATCTATTTACTCGCACCACGTGCGTAAGCGAGATGGCACGCGATCGTGATCACGATCCAAATCATCCATAGTGTGGCATCAGGCCAATTGTTATGTTCAAACTGAAGTTCTTGTACTGTTTATACGTAGGTAGGTACATAAGTGGCAGCTCACCGTGTGACCCCTTTGTTCCGAGCCATGTCCAGCCTTTGTAAGTTTCACCATTCATATACGGCGTGATTTACTGCCCTTTCGAAAAATACCTAGCGCTGATTATTGCGGCTTTCAGCACCTTATAACCTGACGACGGCTGTTTTTGTATCACATTATTTTCATCACCATTATCAGCTAGAAGACCTCCGCTGCTGAACATAGGTCTCCCCCTCAGACCTCCACACTGAACAGCAGCCTGCGATCTACATACACTGGATGCCCGCGGCTTGAGAGTCGTAGGTCCATGGAGGCCTACCTACGCTGCGTTTTTCGGTCGTGGTTTCCACTCAAGAACCTGTATTCGCTATCGGTTATCGGTTCTTTGAGCGATTTTTTATTTATTTATTTTATTTATTTATTTATTTATTGAGGAAAAAACGATGTGAACAATTACATTTACCTCACACAGTAACACAGAAAAATAATAATTAGCGACAATAATAAAACAATGATTAAAAAAAAAAAAAACCTACAATTCCATAAAAGTAAACAATGTCAGACTTATAATCTAAAATAATTAATAAATAAATAAAATAATATCCATTACAATTTTCAAAATATCAAATAAAATTTTAGTACTAAAGATTTCCTAAATGTCAAATAAAAATAAAATTAAGTCATGAAGTCCGAATCTCTATCGGGTTTTTTGCCCCTATCCCATTGATCGATTTGTTTCTCGGAATATGTCAAAAAAGTTGTCATAACAGTTTTCCAATTGTCACAAAAAATGTCAAAATCAGAGTTTCAGAGTCAAAAAAGGAGTGCATTGAAGTGGCGGCGGGCGCGAATAAGAGGCCGATGTGGCACGATGTGGCCTGCCCATTGCCACGTTATTTTAAGATGTACAAATCTGCCAATTTCGTTTTACCCTTATATAAATGGGAAGTTTTAGATAGTTAATCACGTAGGCGTTGCTCTGGTAGCAAGATGGGGCTTTGCTAAGTTAGTACTTTCTGTAAATTTTTGCCGAGCTTTACCTTAGATCATCATAATCAACCGAAGTTATTATTCGACTTCTCCAGGACTAAGTAAGTACATATTTATATAGACAACCTCATTAACAAACATGTTACTTTTCTTAAAAATAACCGACAATGTGATTTTGGCGGATAATATTGCAAACGGTGCCCCGGCAGCCAATGGGGCCGTAGCCAAGTAAAAAAAAATATAACCACAATAATTATCAATTAAAAAACCGGCTTTAAAATTAGTTAATAAAATACTTACGCGATTTCGTTTATTTTGATTTAAAACCATCTTACTGAACTGATTTTGATGAAATTTATACAGGACCAATCTTAAAGTTATGTGCTTAATATTTAATCGGTTTATAAATGACGGAGTTCTAAGGAAACTAACATTAAAAAAATACAACTAATATTTGAAGTCGATTAAAAAGCTCACCTTAACTTCAGAACATTGATCCAATGATACGTCAAATGAGGGGTTCTTTAGATGCTACTGCCTTGTATTTTAAGCTGATATCACCTACCCTAATCCTGTGCTATAGACACGCTAACTATAATTTCATTATATTGGCTTTGCGTCATCGTGTAAATGGATGGACGGACAGAATAATTTTATTTTATGATAAATTAATCCAAAAAACAAAGAGAGGTGAAATAAAAAGTCGCTATTACTTTAGGATGGAACTTGAGCGATGCTTGAACTATTCGAATCTTTTTTGAAGAAATAGCGAAGTTTTTATCGAATTTTTAAATTAGGTCTTTGTGAAGAAGGAAAATAATTGCAAATTAGCCGACGAGAAGGAAGAAATCGACTTTTATCAGTTATCTCATTAAAAGTTGTGAATACATTATAACCAACATTTGTAAAAAGTAAGCCGTAGAACGTGTACTTTCAGATTTCACATCAAAAAGATCTAAATTTTATGTCTCGAGAAAATAAAGTTTTTCTTGTATGTATATATGTAAACACAGCCTGTACATTTTATGAATATTTCGATTAGATAGATAGATAAACTTTTTATTACTCACACCAAAAAATACATCAAGATATAACTAAGTTTGCCTGGAAAAGATATTTTCCAGGTCCTAAAATCCTTAAAAAAAACTACTGTAATAACTGGTCTTGAATTTTTGTCCTCTGTATGTCCTTTTTTGTCAATTTTCATGATGTGAACAATAAAGAGTTAATCAATCAATCAATCAATCAGAACTGTTAGTGACTATTTATTGTTAAAATGACTTGAATAGTATAGCATTTGTTAATTGCGGTGTCAACTCGCGTAGAGATTTTTCAGAAATCTCAAAATTTTCCGGGACTTGTCTGTGGACTTGTTTGTGGTTCATATACATTTATTTATGTATCTATTACAGAATAAATAAACATAAAATATAAACTAAAATTTAATCCTACCTACTAGACTAAACACTACACTACCTACTTAAAAATAAATATACAAAAAGCCAAACTAAAAAAACTAATTTAAGAGTAAACTAATCTAATAGACATCTGCCCGCAGGCATCGTTCCCAAAATTCTGGCCGAATTGCCGCGTTAGATTGCAATACTGACGCGTTGCGCAAGGTAACTATCAGCCAAATAGAAAAATAGATAAAAAGTAAATAATTCTTCATAAATATTTTTTGCACCCGGCCTCACGGTTCTAAAATTTGACCCCAAAAGACTATGTACCCATTGTCCAGATTACTAATATTTGCGCTTTTTGAGGCCTTCTGTGGATTTAAAACAGCACCGGCCTTTTTATATAATAGCATTTTGCGTACCGGGAAGATGACACGATATCAGATTTTATGTATCCTATGGCATTCTTCGGCCATCCATCTTTGTGCAAAAATTCATACCAATCACACTCAGGAACAAGCACACATACGCATTTGTAATCACACTAAAACATGTTATAAATGCGAAAGCTTGTGTGTGTATGTTTGTTACTTCTTCACGGCAAAACGGCTGAACGGATTTGGGTGAAATTTGGAATGGAGACTGCTTACACCCTGATTTAACACAGAATATAATTTTTATTCCAATAAATAACGGTTTACATCGGGGCACATCTAGTAGTAGTATAAAGATGATTGACACATCATACATCTAACGTATGAATTAATATAACCAAATAAAATTAAAAAATTGTTTGCTTCTCTTTTCTGTGTTATCCATCAAAAATAATGTAATAATTTATTTGATCAAACCAACTAGAATCAAACCAAAACAGGTGTCAACATTTTGTTAGGAGATAGGTACCTACAAACACAAATCAAACGAGACACCTCAATTTTCCTGCGTCAAGCTCGATAGCCGCTGTCCGTAGACTATAAACTTGGCACCACTCCATAAAACTTGCAAAAAAAAACTAGCGGACAAATAAATGTCCGTCGTCTGTTTTGTCAAATCTGTGCAGTACGTGCGCGGAGGACCGGAGCCGTAGAGCGGGCGCGAGCGAGAGAACGTTCGCGGACTGATTTTATAGCGCCATAAAATCTCGTGAAACGCGCCCTTAAATCACAACGGTACGTCGTATTTCATCGTTTTGGTTGTCAATGTTTATTTTATATCATATTTTACAGATCCCTCGAGTATAAATCACGTTCGGATTGATATACATTAAGGTCACGTACGTTTGGCAGAACGCTTAGTTTCCGAGTCCGCCCACCGCCGACGCGCTAGCTGCCGGTACAACCGCCGCTGTTGACACTACTCGATGGAGGCTGTCCTATATAACGGTTTGTTTGAACCCTAGACGTTGAGAACTATAGAATGTCGACATTCCATAACGTAACGTAGTTTGATGTGCTATTTTAAAACTAGCTTTTGTTTTTTTTTCTCGGTGTTCCCGTTAGTCTTCGGAAAAACTTAAATAGTAAACAATATGCAAGGAGGAATAAAGAACATCTTAGGGGATTCGAGATGGTCTAAGCATTTTTCAAAAGAAGATTGATGAAGTGAATTTAAAACTAGTTTTATATTGAAGTGTTCCACACTTTAGGATTTACTATTTTATAAGCTTTTATTTAACTTGCCTTGTTAGTTTGGGTAAAATCTAGCAACTGAATTTTAAACAGTTAGGTATGTGGATAACAGTTTTAAAATTCAGAAGCGATTTTGAACTTTGAACTGATTGAGCTGAAATTTCGCATACGCGTTTAGTTTGAATGACAATACATGGGTAAGCTAAGTGACGCCATACATTTTTTTTTAAATGTACAATCTTTTAATCAACCACAAAGTTTTTTTTTTAAACCTTACTGTATTATATTAGAAATAAGAACTAAATTAAACTGTCTACCCAAACTATAAATAAAAAACTGCATTGAGGTCGCTGTCTTCGGGTAAGGTGCCCAAAAAGCTGGCGACATTACCACGTTGGATGGCCAAACTTATTCTTTGGCCAAGGTAAGTAGCCAGCTCTTTGGTCACCTGTCACATCTACGAGGCGTCTGGACAACTCTTTAACCAAACTCCGAGCGGCCGGACCCCACGGACCCATGGTTTCAACTCCAAACGGAAGAAATATGTATCCCTCGCCAAGAGATTCATAATTTCCTCCGTTTGAGGCTTTCCGCCAGTTCCGCTGCTGCACCAGCCGCTCTTGATGTGCCTTGGAGGTGAGAGGGCGCCAGCGTGTCAGTGTTTTTATTTTTATAATAGATAGTCTTGAGCTTGGCCGCCAACTCGCCTGATGTTAAGCGATGATGCGGTCTACGATGGAGCACGCTTGCCTAGAAGAAACCGATTCACTCTCAACTTGAAGACACCCAGATCGCATAATTATTTACTAATATTCAGATTTATTCCTTATATGTGCTGTGAGACCTTGATTTTTGACGGGAAGTACTTTATAGGTTTTGATTTGTTAGTTTACGATCAAAATATGTGTCAAAGTAGCCCTATCTTTTGATTGCGTTGATTTCGAAAAAATAATAAGGTTCTACCTGATTTTTTTTCTACCTGCTTGGATCCTCTAAGTCAAAAATATTATTGTATTTAATGTTAATTTCAATTTGATACGTGTACGCGTTCCTAAGATTGTAACTAACGGGGAACACCCATACGGCGGACTCCTAAAGATAGCGGACCAGTTATTTTTTATGCACCCGTATGATATGAGAATGAAAGGGTTTACTGAAAAAAATACGAAAAAATTACGTCACACTAAATTCAATTCACTATTAAAAACGAATGTTCTTCTATGTATCTACCATCATGATATGGTAATCAAATGAAAGGATTTGCAGAGAAGAATACGAAAAAGTTTTTAAATAATAATTTTAGAAATGGTTTAGTCAATTCAAACATTTGACTTGATAAACTTTGAATAGGCTTGCGTTTTCAGGAAACAAAATTAGACTGATTGCAAAGACATTTCAAGAAATTGGAAGCCGACTGGAAAGCGACCGTTGTTTAGTGGCCAGAGCAATTGGGGCGTTTATATGGATCGTTGCGCAAGTTTGAACACTGCTGTTCAAACGCGAACTACTAAACACTACAAAAAAGTGCGAGTCAGGCTCGCGCACTGAGGGTTCCGTACAAACACAAAATTACCTTCAAGCAGTCGAGTAAAAATTTGTAATCGCATTTTTATGTGTTATAACTTCATATTAAAGACTTTCAGACATATTCTTTTATATGTGCTATGAGACCTTGATTTTTGCAATAAAATATTATTCTAGTTCAACGGGAAGTACCCTATAGGTTTTGATTTGTTAGTTTTCGATCAAAATATGTGTCAAAGTATAGTCTTTTGATTGCGTTGATTACGAAAAAATAATAAGGTTCTACCTGTAATTTTTACACCTGCGTGGACCCTCTAAGTTAAAAATATTATCGTATTTAAAGTTAATTTTAACTTGATACTTCTACGCGTTCTTAAGATTGACACACGGACAGACAAAGAGACAGACCTATAGGATCAGTTTATTCTCCGTCTGTCTCTCTGTTTCCAGTGTTTAGTTTTTTTCTTTTTGGGGTACGAAACCCTAAAAAAAACTAAATATAATATTTGAGTTGAAATATGTTCTTATATTTTTAAACATTATTTTTCAGCTCACTATCAATCGTTAAGTGGCGTGAGCATTGAAGCCCTACTTAGTTATATTCCAGGAAAACAATCTTACAAAATACTCCAAGCAAAGTAATCTTAGGAAAGATTGGCCACTTTACTTGGGGCTGGGAAGCTATCCATTGAATTTCTTCCCCATTCAGCCTGTCACTGGAAATCGGAGCTAATCTCGAGGCGCCCATTTTTAATTCTTCACAAAAGCGATGACGCTTCAGTTTCATTTTCAGTAGTTTTTGGAACGAATCCCTAAGGTTTTATATTGTCTTGTTATAATATATTTAGGTTCTCATAATGAAAGATAAGGCAAACTTAAATTTAGTATTTACGCTGTTCTAGAAAGCACTTCAAAATAAATATGATTCTCTCGTGAAATTAAATCTACTAAGAAAGACAATATTATGTAGGTACTTAACCTATACAGTAACAAGTAAATAAATAAAAATATATAATTATATAATCAAATTGCATTGTATAAATATGTAGTAGGTAAGTAACTGAAAAATAGCAGCGGCGTGCTGCGTAATTTGAGCTCTTTTATACCGTTTTATCTCGTAAACTACTTACTGAGTATTTCACAGTGGTGTTATTCCTCCTTTCGGCTTACTACTTCCTTTCTGCGTAATGCTGTAGTATAACCGTTTTTGCTAGGTACATAATATTGCTAATATAACCGTTTTTACTTTCCAGAAGACTTTTTACATAAACAGGATAAATAAGGTGAGACAAGTACAACGAACTTGTCTCACCTTACCGAAGTTTATGGTGTAGATAATTCACAGATTTTTTAATTTTAAGATGTTGTAGAAGTATGGACTAATTGTGTTTTTTAAGGTTTCATACCTATTCCAAAGCCTACGCTACTTACTTAAACATTCTAAAGTATAACAACAAATAAAAACACCAACCAAGTTTAGTGCAAGTCAGGCGCGTGCTAAAGATCTCGAACTGAATGAAAGAAAACTCATTTTTTGGTTTGGTACAAGTACATGTCCATGAGTCGCTGGCATCCAGTAAATGCAAAAGGCAGAGGCTATCGTTCAGTGTGGAGGATAAAGGGGGAGGCCTATGTTCAGCAGTGGACGTCTACTGGCTGATGATGATGACCATGTACATGACCGGTATTTATTTTCATACAACAAAATATTTAGAATATAAATAAAAATTATAACAACTAGTCCATTCGCTTCTACATGTAGCTGTCACACCCAAATTTTTCCGCTTCGGTAGAAAAAAACTCATCCGGTTATTACGATGCTGAAATATTTTCATTTTTTAGAATTAGGAAAAAATATTTTACTACATTCTATGTAGGTATATAAGTCACAAAAATAGTTCTGTTTTAGAGTAGTATACCTACATTTACCAACTGTAGGGTTGATAGACAATCCCAGTCTTTGATCTTTAAGTAGAAGACGGAAGATGGTAGGTTCCTGTAGATATCCACTTCAAATGAATCAGGCATGATATCGACAGAAGTTTTCATCAAAAGGAGCCAATTAATCGTTAATGAAGACGTAGATGCGGATCAAGCGACTCTACCATCAGCACTCATCCGACGCGAAACCAATTAAACAAACATGTGATCTGCGATCAGTCCGCGCTTTCTTACGTCGCTGTGACCCCCAATAATCCACTTAGGATTAGTCCTAAACAAGACGAGCCTTTGTCACGAGGCGAGGCGATCTGTTAGCGTCTAAGTGTAACTGATAAAGGACGTCAACGGCATTGTTCGCCGTGGCATTAGGCTTTAATCCGGTGTCGCGAGCGCGGCTCGTTAGCCTGATTGTTCGCCGTCGCCGGCAGATGGCCGCCGTAATCCGACCCGTGCCCTCGGCCGCCGACTGCCGGCGAGGAGGGAAAATATAGCCTCTTTGTGTTGTTGCATCTGCAGGTAAATCGTGCGCCAAAATTGGGCCGTACGTCACCGCACGTGTGCGCTACACGCTTCTGAATGCAACTGCTATGAATTTTATTATTCGCATTCTTGAAATTTATTGCTATCAGCGCACCTTTTTCAAAATAATATTATTATAGAGAATTTATTTTAATACGTTTGCTCTGTTTGAGTATTTTTTCTGATAAGTACAACAAAAAGTGTCTGGTTGTAAATAATTAGGTACTTACCTATCTATATAATAGATTTGATAAAAATATTTTCTTATGAGATTAAGTAGGCATAACAAAAGCACCCCAACTGAACAGAGTAGGCATCTAAAAAGGTAATGATACTCACCGAGAGTGGGCGTCACTTGAATACAACGAGATCGTAAATTATTAAGATTTAGTATTTTGAGTGTGAATTCGGAACTAATAACGCGGGTATACAGTTATACACTATTCAAATCGCAAGCTCCGTTTGCGGGTTTGTTACCATGACGCTCCCTCCACTCAAGTAAAGCTGTAAAGCGCATTGTTTATTCAGAAAGCTTGCGTACGCCTCGTCTTAGCAAACCACTCAATGATGCAGTGGCCTGATGACCGGAGAGGGCTGTGGAAAGCGACGGCAATGATCCAGTCCCGAGCACAACTAGAGTAGAGAACGGGCGCGGGCGCGTCGGACTCCGGGCAGCCATTACCATCTCATTAGCATATACAAACATTAGTCACAGATCGGAAAGGCTTAGAGAGCCCACTGTGCTAACAAGCCACGGCTCTCGGCCTCTCATGCACAATTATTGTACTTAGCTATTGTCTGCACAAACATCACGTGTTTGTTCAACAAACGTAACGGAGAGCGGAACTAGATTAGCCCTTGTTTATATTACTAGCACTCGCGAGCCGTATCTGCTTAGATACAGTTAGTGATATTTATCGCTTCAATTTGAATGCACTGCATAAATTCCACTGCAATCATCTAATAGGTTACTCATGCCTTTTAGGTATCGCAATTATGAAACCAACTCAGAAAGTAGACTTTTATATTTTGAACCAAAATATAACAAGACTAGTTAAATCACCCTTTCCCATAAAATATTTAATTATACTAAAGTTGAGAATATGGCTCCATCAACACAAGTCCCTTCATAATAATATTTGCCATATAAACAGAGTCCCGAAGTTTCAACTGGTGAACTCTGAGCCGTCATCTTGTCTAAGGGGTGTCATTCACAGAAATTGGTCATCCTAGATAATATTTGATCTCTTTATAGGCGAAACTAAACAAAATGTTTATATACGAAAATCACAGCGGACAAAACTATAAATCATCTCGTAAACAGAGTTAAAACGAATTTGCGATTTCAGGGTTATTCCCATATTAAACTTCTTTGTAATGGTGGGGAAAATGTCGTCCTCCTTTCGGCTTAGTGCCACAGTTCTGTGTGTGTGCTTTTTACCTTGAGTACGCAATTAGTTTAATTTTAAAATGAACGTTTTCGATATATTTCTACACTGACTACAATAAGTATTCATATATTTACGTTATAGAAGATTAATTTGTGTTAATTTGAAAACTAAAATGAAATGAAACATTCTTGCCCATCTTAGCTGCAGATTGTAATTTGGATTACTTTATGTATGTAAATACTTGGTCAATTTGAAAATAAATAATTACGTTGCCTTGTTTAAAAATTTTACGGTAACATGCATAAGAACTACGTTTCTTACGTAGTACTTTTATATGCCATAGGTGGCAAAGAAACTTACGGGTTGCCTGACGGTAAGCGATCACCGCCGCCTATGGATATGTAACACAAAAGGCATCACAGATACGTTGCCGACCCTTAAAGATTCTATTAACAGCCTTTTTACAGAACCTCTGAAACGTTCACCAAGTGAAGCTTGGTGAAGTTCTACCTAGCAGTGGGTAGGAGTTTCAAAAGAAAGAGTTTAAGATAGTATAAGTTAAGATTTAATCAAGCAAGAATGAATTTACAGAAGACTGAGGGTCGTGTGAACTCGGAAGGTGATGGCGATAAAAAAACGTGTTGGTCCCTTGTTTTGAGACTTAGCTTGAAGAGCTGGGGCGCCGATCGCCGCGTGGCTCGACGCGGCTCGTGGCACGTAGGATGTCCGCAGGGCAGCGCAGCGACGAGACGGCTTCGTGAGCTTTTTCAGGCGTGACCGGGTGCGGTCAGCGGTAGTAGTTCCTGCTGTTTGTGCGTGGCCGGAGTACGACCGACGTAGTAGAAGGGAAGTAGACGTAGCGTCACGACAGCGTGGCGACTCGTACGTGGTCGGAGAATCGACGTAGAGGGTAGTAGCCTGAAATGCGTCGAAGAAACTACGCATGAGGATCAGTACTGAAGAGACCGCTCGGCCACGTCGTGTGAGATCCCGAAGATAACGGCAGATCGGACTAGGCCCCGCCTCACATGACGTGGTACCGGCGTTAAAACACAGTTTTTGATCGGAAGGATCCAAGATTACAGAATGCTTTAAGAGCTTAGAACACAATTATATTAGAATGTAAGTACGGCGCGCGTCCACATCCGCAGATAGTACGGATATGAAACGCACTTGCACTGCGTTTTAGAACACAGGTGGCCTGATGATAATTCAATTGACAAATAACGATTAGCATTATTTGTCGAGACAGATTTCACAATTAACACATTTAAAAGGCATCTCACGGAATAACTTACCCGATTGAAGACGGGCTAACAAGTTGATTGTAAGATATAAGGTTAAGTTCTGAGCGACTTTTTCACTGGAGTCAACTGCGCGTATGACCCAGTTTTTATTTCGAGTCCTATATATAGGCTATTCCTTCTAGAAAGAATACGATATTTATATACCCGAATCTTTAAAACTGAGTTTATAATTTTCGTGGGTTTAGACAATGTTTTTGTGGTTAAGAAAATGAAACTGACTGACATTACGTCAATCACCTTCATTCTGTCAACAATGTTTATGTCATAGTAGTGACCTTTTTTATTCGTTAAGTTTGGCTTCTAGCGTATGTGCCATTTGCCATGAATTTGGGAGTAGGTAACGATCATGGAACGTTACACCTCTTTACTTACCTACCAATGTGGTTTTACTGAAACTTAATTTCAGGAGAAAGGAAGGTTTCTAAATGTTTCGGATATTAGCATTACCATGGCGCTTGTTTTATTTTTTCTCACAAACTTTGAAAATGTTTAAGCGAATTCCTCTGTTTCAACCTTGTTTGTTTACAATTATTTATGAATCTCTGTAGATTTGTAGAAATAGTTCAAGATAAATATCAAACTTTTCTTTACCATTACAGCTTAAAAGGGTCGAGTAGGAAAATATTAAGACGCCACTTCTTTTATTCGTAGCGTACGTTTCGTATGTCACCCACGTTTTCATACATGAAAAATCTTTTCTTTTATGGACATCATTCGGATATTTCACGCATTGTGTATTTCAGGCTTGAAATACATTAAATTAGGAATTAAAAGTATAATAACTACGTATATCATTAGTCATAGTCACGCCAAAGTGGCGCCAACAATTAAGTTTATTTTTACAAGCTTATATTTAACTTGACTTGTTCATCATAATCAGCCTTTTAACAGTCCACTGCTGGAATTTTAGCCTACCCCCGAAAGGGTGATTGGGCCATATCCACCACGCTGGCCCAGTGCGGATTGGTGGATTCACATTGCCATTGAATTCCTTCTCCGTACGTATGCAGGTTTCCTCACGATGTTTTCCTTCACCGAAAAGCCAGTGGTATGAAAATCCGTACATAAGCTTCAAAGAGCTCATTGGTACGGGCGGGAGTCTAGCGGTCTCCCAAATGGGCTACCACGGCATGTGCATTACACGGCACGTCATTTAACTTGACGTTATCACGGCATTTAACTTGACTTGTTAGCATGGGTCAAATCTTGCATCTGAATTTTAAAACAGTTATTCCCAACCGATTAAGTTGAGATTTACGTATACACGTTTAGTTTGGATGACAATATTGTATGGTTAGCTAAGTGAGGTAATTTTACAATATGGCGAAAACCCAAAGATGGCAGACCAGTTATTTTTATGTACCTCCATGATATTGGTATCAAATGAAAGGGTTTGATGAAATAAATACGAAAAATAAAATGACATCACACAACATTCACAAATTTAATGGTGTGAACAATAAAGAGTTAATCAATCAATCATTCAATATCGGATGCCTAAAAGCGAGTATTCAGAAAGTTTTTTTTTTAAATTAATTTGGTTTAATATCTCATATAAATGCTAAGCACTGACTATTCAAATTATACGAAACAGATTATAAAAAACTATAAAAGCAATGAAATTGAGACTGTGAATAAATCATTTCCAACGACCTAGTAATTATATTGAAGCGAGCTTATGAATGTGAAACGAACAAGTCAAATGACCCGTAAAAATGTCGTTGTTAGAGCTATTTATTCGTAGAGAGAGCTGTGTAGGGTACTTTACGATATTTGACACAAGTATGCGAGTAAACTGCTATCTTGTGTGAAGTGTTCTAGAGCAGATCACGTAATGCGTGGAACGGTTTAACTACTTACACAGTACATACCGGCACAAGAGAACCAATGAGTGGATTGGTGCGGGTTCACGGATCGCCGATGGGGCTTATAAAATTTAATGGATCGGGAGCGGAGGGCACAGATGGCGAGAGTTTCCCGAAACAAGGTTTAACAAAACAAATTCGTGTTGTTATTAACATCGCGCAGTAAATAATTCATGATATTATTGAAGTTAGAAAGTATACAATACGAATTTCGCTCGTAATAGGTAATTGAAAACCTACGGAGTTGGGGTTATTCTTTGTGAATTTATCACTCGGTCCGCGGTGGCAGAGCAACGACGACGCGTTGTTCAGATAAAGTTTATTTTATGACTTAAGCGAGAACATTAATATTCATTACTGGGGCGAAATGAACTAACTTTATTATATAATAAAGATCAAAGAATGAGCGCGCAGCATACAGCTTTCCGGGCTTTTTGATATTATTTTCCACCTCAATGTGGCAGCTCAATACGCTCCGCAAAAATATTATTTATTACAGTAAATCCTTGCTTTGACGTGTGCCTGTTTTGTCATAATTTCTCTGTAAATTTTGCATGTAATAATAAACTGTGGCAGGGTACTTCCTTAGCCATCACGTGGCTCGCCCATTTCGCAAGAACTTGTAAGGTTGTTACGTCATGTTGTCCAGACGCTTCCAAGCTTCTCAAGCAGCTTTATTTATCTAAGATAAAATGAGCAAACGCCATGTCCTCTTGCTTAAGCAAACAAGTAAAGTCGTCGGGCTCTCTGTTTCCTGCACATAAATTAGAGGAAACGTTGGTAGTGTAAACCTCGGGAGAGAGAACTTTTACACAGAAATCTTGTATAACCTATTAACAACAGGAACGATGTTGAAAATAAAACGGAGGGCCCAATGTAATTGAAAAATTTGTTGAGTTCTCTGAAATACTTATTATGCTCTTTGGTTTTATTCTTGTTTAGAAAACTTTTAGTAGCTTTAAGTTGTGGCTGTGGCCACTTATATACCTAGTATTAGATTTGATATTTCCCTACTTTAACCCCCATAATCATAGACGTAAATAAAGGTAGGTACCTCGAATCCTCACGTCACCCTCAAGTGGTGTCTTGGTATATAAAACATCACTTGGAGAGCTACGTGAGGATTTGAGGTACCTTTATTTACGTCTATGAATATGGGGGCAAAATTACATCACACCAATATTATAAATGCGAAAGCTTTTATGTAAATCTATAAGTGCATGTATGTATTGTCTAACTACGTAACGGCTAAAAAGATTTGAGTGATGTTTTGTATGAAAGTTGCTCTAGCCCCGGAATAACACGGGATACTTTTATCCCGAAAAAATAAACTGATTATGTTGGATATCGGGTAAAACAGCAAAGCACTACTAGTGTTTAATAACAGGCACATGATAAAGAGTCCGAAAATAAAAATAAAAATGATTTCAAATAACATAAGTACTTAATGTGAAAAATGCTTTTGTATTTTTAGATCTACCATAAAATATTCTAGGATTAGCAAGGTCTCATTCTCACCATGGAATTAGAATCATAACTATTTTGGTACATCTATATATTCTCTATTACATCAAGACACAATATTAGAGAGCTTCTTCATAATATTATATTTCTTATAAGTTTGTTATATACCAATTTATCTTCTATAAACGTAGCCCATAAAATATCTGTCCTCGTATATATTTTTTATGAAATAGTAAGTATTCGTTTGTTTTTCCCTAAAAGATATCACAATCACTGGACAAAAGCAGTTGTCCTAGGGTTGTAAAAAAGAAAGAAAATACCTATGTGTTATAAAATAATAATTTCATATAAAACTTGTGGCCGTCTCTAAAATTCAGGACAAAGAAGGAAGTCCGTAGTTCCCTGAGCTTGGCGAGATTCTCGCACAATTTCCATGTTGTTTGTAGATGTGCAATTCTTCATGCGGCGCTATCTAAACGAGCATCGTAACGACACGACGGTAATCTCTTCATGTTCTTCATATCTTTTTTTTGTAAAGCAAACTCTAAACCAAAGCCACAATGGCGATATTTACTTGTGAAGGGTCAGGCATAAAGAATGGTCATGCCTCTTGAAGAATAAACAATTTTATTTAAAATCTTAACAACTTCACTAATGAGGTGTTTGAACAAACATAATCGTTGCTAACAAAATAACTAAGTAAACGCATACGGTTCCTACATCTAGTAAATTTCGTCTTAACACATTACCCCCAAACCCTAAGCCTTACCTCCAATGGCACCTCCATTGGAGGTAAGGTTTAGGGTCCGGCCGGGTAAAGTACCTAAAACTGTAGTTATCGAATTAGCGCTTTACCGAACCTAAAGTAAACTAAAACCATACTAGCCATTAAGATAATCCGTAAAAGCTAATTTCAAAATGAAATTATTTATTGAAATATATTATAAACGAACATACATTTACATTTATGTGTAACAAGATTAAATACAATTTAAATTATTACAGCATTTTTTATACGGCAAATATTCTATATTTTAACCAACTCCAAAAAAGAGGATGGTTCTCAATTCAATTCGTATTTTACATGCTTTTATTTAACATGCAATGTATGTATGTAACTATGTTTGTTCAGATTGAGCTGAAATTTGGTATACTTATGTAAGTTCGGTGACAATACAATGTTATGGTACCTTCGAGCTGGTCTGATGATGGAGACAGAAGGTGGCCATAGGAACCCTTAAAGGAAATGACGTAACCCCGTCGACTTTGTATTCATTGGATTTGTCTTCCCAAGCACTTTAGTCCTAGATGATAAATTCAATATGGCGAACGCCTCAAGATGGCGGACAAAATGTTCACATCATGATATGGGCATCAAATGAAAGGGTTTGCTGAGAATATAATACGAAAAAGCTTGTGTTTTAAAACGTTTTTTATTTTTATTTATAAAGCTTATTTTAAGTCACAATAATAATAATGTGAGTCTAGTTGAGTTGTGTCGCCCATATCCCGTTGATCAGTCAGATTTTCAAAATATGCTTTTGCAATTATCAAATAATGTGTCAAAATTTGTGGTGGCAAGGAACGCGAACCAAAGAAGACATAAATCACTAATGTATGGAACAGCTGATATTTTATCGTGATTTCAGTGTTTCCTATAGTAAAATTTAGGTAGGTATTCATAATGATGGGTACTACGGACCCCTTTCGGCTTAGTACACTCTTTCCGCGTAACCCAGTATCATCATCATCATAATTTCAACCATAGGACGTCCACTGCTGGACATAGGCCTCCCCCATCGATCTCCAAAAGGACCGGTTGGAAGCGGCCTGCATCCAGCGTTTCCCTGCAGTCTCTTTTAGGTCGTCTGTCCATCTTGTGGGTGAACGTCCTACGCTGCGCTTACCGGTCCGTGGTCTCCATTCCAGAACCTTTCGGCCCCATCGGCCATCTGTTCTGCGTGATATGTGCCCTGCCCACTGCCACTTCAACTTGCTAATCCGGTGGGCTATGTCGGGACTTTCGTTCGTTTTTTTAACCCTGTAGGTATATGTTATTATATCTTGAATCTCAACAAAATATTAAAACCTACGTAAGAATATTAATTTGAGCTCTCGTTACACGATGTGGTCGTGCCTTGGCGAGAATTATGTTCACTTAGTTACTGCTCCGCTTAATTTCACATAATCCATCTGAGTGTCGCGTATCCCACATAATTGCGGCGAGGAATTTTGCTATGCCTCGGATTTGCAGAGGGAGGAGGGCGCGTGATCCAGCATCAACTTGCGAATAATTGAGAGGCACCCTCGCTCTAAGTGTATCACTTAATTAGACCACGTGAGAACCGCTTAGGTAAGACTCTTCGAAAAGACGATGCATTAACGCAAACAATCAACGCGGTAATTACTCTCAATTCATCATGGTGTAGGTTTCAAGTGATGTACAGCAATTTTGGGCAGTTTAGGTTTCATAAGAAAGATAAATTGTACAGATTTTGTGACCAATTTGTTTTGGCATTTATACGGCAGCGACGCATCACGCACCAATTGTATCGAAAGGTCACATACGATATGTTAAATTAGATAGGTAAGAATAAGTATAGAATCCTTATAAATATTTTAGAAATTCATTCTCGTGTCGGCTATTAATACGAGCAAAGTTTGAAGTAATGTGTAATGATGCTTAATGTGGGAGGAACTTGTACAAGTGAATTTCGATCCCGATGTAACACGACACCGGGAAGACCCGCTGGATCGGCGCCGGCGACTCGGCTTCACTTTCAGGATTAAGGAATTTGTTCCTTAATTTATTTGCCTACATGTGGCTCCCCCGCCCCTCTTGAAGGCTCGAGGGTGGCCTCGCCAACTCGCGTCAACCCCCAACTTGCTCGTACCGCTATCGAAACTCCGACGTGACAGTTTATTCCATACGACATTTTTATGAGATATTATAGGAACAATAGAGGCGTATATCCTAGTATATTAGAAACTTTAGCAATTGTACGTGAACCCCTTATGTTTCGCCGGAGCTATTTCAACGCAAAGTTTCGACTTTTACGATAATGTCAGCCATTGCCATTCAAACGCGCTAAAACTTTATCAATGTGTGTGAAGGGATAAGCGTTCGGCTTCTTCGTACGTTGGTATAAATATAGGTATACGTTACTGATAACCACTTGCATAAAAAATTAGACACTTTGCGATCTATTGAGGCCATGGAAAACTTACTTTTCATGTCGGTAGTTTAGGCTGAAATTTAAGTGGTAAGTAGGTAGGTACCTATGCATCAAAAACATAAAGCAATAATTTTTAACGTTACTGTGTTTAAAAGTTAGAATGCGATTAAGTGTCCAGTGAATGCAAAAACTCTACATTATGAAAAGTTAAAACAAAGTATGACTACAAAACAACCAGTATTTCAATCATTTCAAAAGGTAATAAATATAATATCAACTGTTTAGAATGGGAGCTAAAAAGAAAGTCAAGTTCTCGGGTGGGTTTATTTTATTTTCGTCAAAACGTTTTGCATGTCGCTGAATTAGAGGATAAATTAAAACTTTGTTTTCCAAGATGGATGGTAAAGTAAAACTTGAAGACAGCTTCTAAATTTAATTAGACAAGATAATGAGGAATTGCTGTAAGTAAAGTCGTCGGTCCAGGATTTAATTTGCGGTTGAAGCTTACAGAAATGCAAAGTTCATAGTTTTTACTGTTTTGAACCATCACTTTTTGCTGCAAAGGGCCTTTTTGCGATTTATTCCTTTGATAATTCATTTTAGTGCCTAAGAAGTAGTGCTGTTTTGTGACATGATAAACACAGATAAACAGATAACACAAAAATACATTTGGGTGCGTCTCACTCAGTATTCTGTAAGATAATAAATAACAAACGCTGTTCTAACCGCGTCACAGAGCGTTTCGCAGTTATCTGCTCCGGCGAATTGAATTGAAAATCGCCGGAAAGCTCGACGCGACCGACAGTAATAGCTTGATGTGAAATAATTAGCAGACTCCAGTGCGTCAGTCTGCGCTAAACGTTCAGTCGTTAGTCATTGAGTGGTATCCCAGTGGCTTCATTGGCTATACCTAATAATATAAGCTCCGTGAGACGTCTGTATCGTATAGGCTAAGTAAAAAACCTAATGAATAAATATTATTAATGCAAAAAACTGACTTCAAAATAGGCGCTAGAACAAAATTATTCATACTATTGGAACTGGTTAAAAAAGTATTGAACCTTTTGAGCCCGAATGAAATATTTGTCAGACTACATCGAAAGCTTCCTCTATAGTAAATGAAGAACCACGTAATTAGTTAAAAATATTGGAATAGTAGGCGTAGGTAATTTTTTTTTTTAATATATGAAACTAGCTGCGCCCCGCGGTATCACCTGCGATTTAAAATTGTCGTTAAGTTTTCCGAAATATTCCTATTTTCGGTGCAATTTTCGTTTTTTTTCTTTCTTGAAGAACCTTCTACGAAGTATTGGAAAACTTAAAAAAAGATGAATGAAATCGGTATTAAGTCGTTCTCAAGTTATGGCGTGACCAAGGTAAATAGGCATGTATTTATATATATAGATTTTAAAAAAAAAGTTTTATTTATATAGACTATATTTTAAATACGGACATAATTGAAAAACAAAACGGCATTTCCACTAAACTTCAACATGTATTGTGGTTCTTCAAAGGCGAATTAATAGTCTTAAAAGGTCGGCAAGTTATTTGTGATGCTTTTGGTGTTACAGGTGACGATGACAGCTTACCATCAGGAAAATAAGCTTGATTGTAAAAAAAAATATATCGAAAATACTGAAACTATAAAATTGTGGGGAAAACTGCGAGCGCAGAATAATAGTTTTATATTATGGGCACAAACAGTTTCATTTGATCATTAAACTACAAACGTCCTCTATAGATGTAAAACTTTGAAATTAATATGAGATATCATCGCGGAGATATCATAAAATGGGCCCGATTTTACAATGTAGGTAATTAGAGCGTATCCAAAGGTTTTGCTCCAATTTAATGCGACTCCGCCTTAGAACACCAAACTCTGAAGTAGGTAAAGTACCTAACTTACCTACACCGTGGCATCTATTTGCGGCATTGTGTTTGAATGTTAAACTATCCACAAAGCTTTAAATGTTTATCGGGACTTATCACGTATTATTTAATATAGGTAAAAAATATGTACCTTTCGCTCGACGTTTCGACCATGTTACAATGGCCGTGGTCACGAGCTGACTCCACTTCAATAATACGTGATAAGTCCCGATAAACATTTAAAACATGTGTTCAAATCGCGAAAGTTTAAAAATTACAATCCACAAAGCGTTTTTAATAAGCGGTTTTACTGACAAATGACGAACATTACTGTTCACATGCGAGCTAGATCAATGCGATTATGCAACTACTAGCTGCACCCCGCGGTTTCACCCGCGTTGTGATGAAAAATGGTGATGATGATGAAAAAAATAGCCTATGTCACTCTCTGGCTCTTGAACTATATATACCCATGCAAAAAATCAGGTCGATCCGTTGTTCCGTTGCAGCGTGAAAGAGGAACAAACATCCATACACCTATACATACAAACTTTCGCGTTTAGAATATTAGTAGGATTGAACCCAAATAAGAAAAATTATACACCGCACTACAAGTACACAATTTTTTTCTCGTACTCATGTTTTAAGAGTAAATAACGTCATTATCTTTTAAACGAACAAAATAGATGGTATTTTTATTGTTTTATCTTTTTTGGTTGTAGTAATTTCAGCGCGCCAATAACTACGCAATCGTTATTGGTTTTTTTTTGTCATATGTACGACCCACAGAAAAGAGAAGTAAATAGAACGGAAATGAGAAGGAAAATCTGTCGCCAGGCATTATGACAGAATCTTGCTTGAACATTTTCATAAATGTCAACGCATCGAACTCCGCATCCAAAGAACTTGGACCTTACATTTTTGGGTTACGTCTCAAAGTTCTTTGTCCGCATCACAGCTGCTAACTGATTTCAAATAACTGACGTTTCGTTTATATGGGCGCAACTGGCTACAAAAAAAACTTACAAAAATGCCTTGACAGCCGTTCTAATTTAAACAATTATTTTTTTCTTTTCTGTGGTACGACCCATGCTGAGCCAACAATTAAATAGAAACTCTTTTTATGCGCCATAAATACTATCCTTTTTTAAAGTTTCATCTAAAGAGTTTCCTATCGATGTGTTTTAAATAATTTAAACAAGAAAACATGGTAAAAATTATTTGTTTCTTCGTAGGCATAGTAATAGTATTATTCTCTCACTTGGGCAAAACTACAGTGATTACGAGCCTCGCTACGCTCGTGCCGCAAATAACAAATTCCACACTCGTTAAATATCTGCTCGCTTACACCAGCGTAAAGTAATGTATTTGTTATTTGTTCTTTATTTCGGTCTAACCGAATACTATGCTGCGCTAGCAAGCCTCTTTGTTCCGTTATCAACCCCAGTAATTTAAATTGTAATAGATGTTACAGTATAGATAACAGGTTTACACCTACAATTAAATATACCTACATCCTATACTCATTCTTTATTTATCATAAATAGTAATAACACGTCAAAGGTGTCGTCGGTACTTACCTTCCATTATTTTAAAATATTGTGAATAGATGTTTTCTTCAAAGTTAAAGGTAGAGTTAAGTTTCTGGAATGGAGACCACGGACTGGTAAGCGCAGCGTAGGACGTCCACCCACAAGATGGACAGACGACCTAAAAGAGACCGCAGGAAACGCTGGATGCAGGAAGCTTCCAAGAGGCCCTTTTGGAGATCGATGGAGGAGGCCTAAGTCCAGCAGTGGACGTTCTACGGCTGAAATGATGACGATGTGATGTTTTCTTTATCAAATATTTAAACCAATAATTTCAAATTAATTTATTTTCCAAATATCTTTATTACCAACTAACGGTCCGCCCCAGCTTCGCACGGGTATAGATTATAGCCTATGTCACCCGGGGGTAGTGTAGCTTCCCGTAGGTGAAAAAAAAATTCAAATCGGTTCAGTAGTTTCCGAGCCTATTCAATGCAAACAAACAAATGATCAAATCTTTCCTCTTTATAATATTAGTATAGACTAGCAACGCACCCCAGCTTCGCACGGGTGTAAGTCTTATTTTTTTACACCTTGGGTTACATTATTGGAGTTTTAGTAAGAATCCCTTTTTTTTAATATAATATAGCCTATGTCACCCGGGAATAGTGTAGCTTCCCAACAGTGAAAGAATTTTTAAATCGGTTCAGTAGTTTCGGAGCCTATTCAATGCAAACAAAGAAACAATCAAATATTTCCTCTTTATAATATTAGTATAGGTAGATTTAAACCAATAATTTCAAATTAATTTATTTTCCATATATCTTTATTACCAATGAAAATTATAGGTACTTCACAGCGCGCGAGTAATCAAGCGTTCTGTAACATACATCCAGAGTGTTTAACTGAAGCCGAATGGTGGGGGTATTTATTCAAATAACACTGATTCTACATCATTATTAGGTAGCTTTACCTCACAGTGTTTGAAATGAAGAGGCTCTATCTGGCATCATTATTATCAACGTTTGGAGATCAGAGGCATAACTGAAATTGTAACAAGTATTTAACAGCTGTACTACAAAATGCAATCATTAATTTTAGGTATCTGGATTTTCGGGTAAAAAGAAACTATAAAGCCGTAACTGTCAACACGAATGTAAAACAAGTAAACTAACGTTAAATATATATCAGTAATTTAACGAAATCCACTCCCAAACATTCCTTCCGAGAGTTTTACGACAAACTACGTCTGTAAATGGAAAGTATGTACTTAATAGATTAGTATTATGTTGAGTTGTTTCCAAATTTGAAACCATTATTTGCAATAAAAATCTTAAGTAAAAAATCTTTCAAAAGCTTTTTTCATCAAAAAATGTGAGGCTTCAACACTACATATTCCGGAAAGAGCTCATTGAATAATTTTAATCAGCGGGTCGAATTTTGATCAAACATGGTATGAGCCAATAGTTTATAGGTCATAAAGAATGTCACTATTCCTTAAGGGGACTGTTCCCGTCTGCAGCTCTCTCGCTCGCACATTTTCACATTATTGAAGATATAAAATCAATGAGTGTGAATTTCCAAAAAGTAACAAAATCATGTCTTGTGTCTATTATAACATTACAAACGTAGAAATTGTCAATTTGATATATTTTAATTTAACACAGTAAACATGTAATGAACCGGAAGACGCAGCGTAGGGAGGCCTCCCACTAGATGGACCGACGACATTGTGAGAGTCGCGGGCATCCTGTGGATGCAAAAGGCAGGCTGTCGTTCAGTGTGGAGGTTAAAGGGGGAGGCCTATGTTCAGCAGTGGACGTCTTCTGGCTGATGATGATGATGATGAAACATGTAATGGTAACAAGTGATTTTTATTTCTCGTGTCATATTATTCCGTCAAGTTACAAGATATCGAAACAAACATTTTCTATTTTTGTAATGTTACGATAGACACCAAGACATGATTTTTTTACTTTTTGGAAATTCAGACTCATTGATTTTGTATCTTCAATAATGTGAAAATGTGCGAGTGAGAGGGCTGCAGACGGGAACAGTCCCCTTAATAGATATTCCAATAATATTGATCATGGTACGTAGTGCCAACACCGGTGCTCCCGTGACCGTGTTCCAGGGCAAGCGAGGCGATGTTTGCCCGCGAACGTTTAATTACACATAAAATGCACGAGTGCTTGTTTACTAGCCGAGACACTTATCGAGCTCGAACGAGAGCTTTATTGACACACTCAATTGCCGTGGGACGACGCAGGGCTGCTGTTACTGGTTTTTGTGACGGAGGCTTTCGGAATTTGATACGCACCTTTAAGTTTAGCTTTAGCAACAGGCAATACCACAGAAAAGAGACGTAAATAGAACGGAAATGAGAAGGAAAATCTGGCGCCAGGCATTATGACTAAACCTTGATTGAACATTCTTATTTATATCAACGCGTCGAACTCCGCATCCAAAGAACTTGGACCTACCTTTTTTGGTTAGGTCTCAAAGTTCTTTGGCCGCATCACAGTTGCTAACTGATTTCGAATGACTGACATTTCGTTTATATGTGAGCAAATGGCTACAACAAATTTACAAAAATGCCTTGACAGCCGTTCTAATTTAAATTTAAAAAAATAATCTTTTCTATTGGCAATACCCTCAGATTTTTATCTTGATAAAGGCCTTTGGTAATACTAGTTATACTTTCATTGCCAACATCATCGTCAATCTGCATTTATTCACTCACTACTGGGTTATATTTCTCGCAGATGGATTACTTACCTTTTTTGAATAACCGCTAGCTGTTTTACAAAAAAGCACCGTTATGTAAAACAGCTGAACGACGTTTAGCGGTTTATCACAATTCGTGAATTTTAATACGCAGAATTATATAGATTTTAACGATTAGAGGTTATGTAAAACAGCGTGAAATGAAACGTCAGATTTTATTATTTTAGTTCTAAATTTAGTCACTTGTGGCTCTGTGTGTTATACTTACAAATAATAATGATTTCAAAGTAATAAAAATACTGCTCATTCTGAACATGTCATTATGAAAGAGTATTTAGACAGATTTTTTTCCGAATTGTTTGTTTTTCAAATCTATCGTTGTTAGTTTTTGTCTCGCACTTTGATAACGTCTGATATCATGAAAGAAGCAGCCCTGAAATGTGAATTCACAAGAACTCGACCAGTGTGTTTGCATTTCACGTTAGAAAGTATAATTATGTAGATATACACGCGGCACATATACGGGGCTACGCGGAAAGGGTGTACTAAGCGTAGAGTTATACTCATAATTGCGAACATCTTTTCATGTCGGACCAATCCTGAAATCGCGAAAAAAATATCATCACAGTTTAGTTTCGACCACATCGTTGCTTACCAACAGATGTGTTAGTGGTCAAACGCGGAGTTAAACGTGATATAATAAAAATACATTTTATCGATTGGGAATGATATTTTTGGTAATTTCAGGCTTGGTCCAATAGTAAAATTTGTTCATAATATTATGGACCCCTCTTGGCTTAGTACACCCTTTACACGTAACCCTGTAGAATAGCATAGTAATTACTCTGCGGTCCTCACGCAAATGGCTTAGGTACATAATCAATATAATGGGCATTATAGGACCTCGAGCAAGCCTACTCGATATTCCGATATTTGACGTTTCTCACCTAATACATACACATTTACCTTCCAAAATCTTATGTGACGGCAAACAAGAACTTTTATGAATATTTTCACACACTCGTGAACGTAAGACATATTTTGTTCTAGAAACTACAAGTACTCAAATATTAGAGTTAGAAGTCATTGTTCCGTACTTATTTACAAAATTTATTATTTAAGGTGACTACAGACCCGACTGGTAATCCCTTCATCCCTTTAAATTACAAAAGTAATATAATATTAAACTTAATTGCAGGGTTTCTGTTAATGAACGTTTATATTCCAGTTTTAGTCTTGTTTGCACAAAATGTTAAAGCTATAAAAAATATTTAGCGAGAGAGTTTACAATACGCGATATTTCCTGAGATTTTTATTGCAAATAATTAGGGCATTTAAAACTCCCGTGCCTTTTGTATTCAGGAGCCTATTGAGCTATATTGTTGTAGAACCTTTTGAATTTTAGATTCAAAGTTGGCCTGGAGACTTTGCAGTGGGCACTTTATTAATGTTTTCGCCGTGGAGTGGTTTAATTAAAATATTTTTATACTTCTCTAAGTACGTGGAACGAGCTTCTGTAGTTTGCTGTAAAGAACTAAGTTTCAAGGAAACAGTTAAGTACCGCTTAAAGTTTACTGCGACATTTGTTTTTACATTTAGTTACTATGTTTACTTACTCAAATGTTTTAAACTACCACGGTTGTTTACTACAGCTAGATGATGATTTACGGGATAATTACCGTGATACGGTTTTGGAATGAACTCCCGATATTTGGGCGCAGTTACATGCGCCATGTTCAGGGGAAGACAAAGACAAGTCTTCCCGTTGTATTTGTCTTGTACAGACAATGCTGTAGTTGTACATGTATTTAGATTCAGATTCAGATATGAAACTTACCCCAAAATATTTATTAATATTTTACGTGAATATCAATGCAATGTTTCAGAAAAGTACGATTCAAGCCTAGGCAGCAACTGAAGGTTTGTAAACTCACGTAAGCTGGATTCAGTTACGCCTCAGCCCTCATTTCACGTTAGTCCATATAAATACTTCTGTTGCAGGACGTAATGTGTTAATGGCTGTCCCACTTGCGTATTATATAATATCATTACAGGACGGTGGAAGAAATAGAAAAAAAAGTTTTTTCTTTCTTCTCCGCTATCCTATAAAATACATACCTACCCATCGACACGAAAATAGCTTTTTACTATTTTCAATATTAATTCTAAAGACAATGCCAATATTTTTATCTTCAAAAATTTTGAAAACGTGCGAAACGGGTAGCTATAGCAGTTGAGCGCAGTTTAATGGTTTCAAATGGCAATTGTATGTTCTAATAATTCAAAGAACAACATGTTCGGGACATAACGCGATTTATTTTATTTAGGTAAAAATAGATACATAGTCAAAACTTCGAGCATAAGGTATATTTACCCAAATAAAATAATGCCCGATAAGTCCTGACAAACAATTAAAACGTGTTCAAATCACGAATGTTTAAAAGTTAAATTCAGAGAACAACTCGCAAAAAGCGTCACATCTGCTTTATCTGTTCAACTGTGCGAGAACTCAGGGCATCGAGTGTCCTAACTATACTCGTATTTATACATTTGATAAGTAATCAATGTAAGTGGGGCTCGATTAAAAAGCTCTCGAGTGCGGCCCATGTGCGAATGGGCCGACGTCGATATGTTAAGCACTTCGGACGAGAAACAGATGCCTCCATAACTCTTGCTAATAGAATGCAATGTGTTCTGTGCGCAATAGCACCTAGCTTTTAGTTTGTAGTTTCAATTTTGTGAATAGTTTTGTGTCAAGGATGAATTGCGCCAATTTTTTAGGGTTTCATAGTGATACAGAGAATCTGACAGAGAGAGAAAGAGAGAAGGAGAGAGTGACCATTAGGGTTATTTTCTTACCTGTATTTTTTATATCAGGCTATGTCGCTACATGTTTCGCCATAGCTCACCTGATGTTTAGGGACCATGTGGTCGACGATGGTAAACACGCCTATTAATATTATGAATGTAGTGTTTATTCGAAAAAAAAAAACTTAACGTGACAAGTTTGTTTAGGCCTAAATATTTTATAATTTTGAAAAAAAATAATGACATGCATTCTTGCGCGTTGAACAAGTAATTAACGTTAAATGCACTTGTTATTCTACAAAAAGAAACTATAATAATATAATTATTTTATGATTTCAATAAGGACTGAATATAGTGCTAAAATTATTTAAATTTAAAACCTGTACTACCTATATTCAAGCAATATAGTCCGTCTGCCGAGACGGACCCATTCGACACTGATTCTATCCTTTAAATATAAGTTTTTGTAAAAGTGTTTTTTTTTTTTGCGTTATTTCTTTCTTTCAAAAGTGGTGGGAACTATAGTGACACTTGATTATTCTATGAAAGCTGAATAGAAAGATTAATAGAATTATACCAGGCATATTTTCCGTTAATTATGATGTTTTTATAATAAAAAATCGAATTCATTTATTTGCTTGAATATATATTGTAGTACAGAGTAACAGGTTTTAAATAGCACTATATTCAGTCCTTATTGATATCATAAAATTATTTTATTATTATAGTTTCTTTTTGTAGAATAACAAGTGCATTTAACGTTAATTACTTGTTCAACGCGCAAGAATGTATGTAATTTTTTTTTTTTCAAAATTATAAAATATCTAGGCCTAAACAAACATGTCACGTTAAGTTTTTTTTTTCGTATAAACACTACATTCATAATATTAATAGGCGTGTTTACCATCGTCGACCACATCGTCCCTAAACATCAGGTGAGCTATGGCGAAACACGTAGCGACGTAGCCTGATATAAAAAATACGGGTAAGAAAATAACCCTAATGGTCACTCTCTCCTTCTCTCTTTCTCTATCTTTTACTGTATAAAACGTTTATTTTTCAAAATTGAATTTTATACATTAACTTTACATGAGGAACCCAAAGAAATTAATGTACCTACTTAGTATATATAGGTCAATGGAGGAACCATAGATAATATGTACAAGCGCAACGTACAATAAATAATAGGTTCAGTAGCAATTATTGTGTTTGTCATAAAGTTACCGTTCTTTAAATAAAATTACATTGGACATACGTCCTATTTAAGTTACCTAGAAAGCTTATATTCTCACCTAAATTCTCTTTATAGTTGTTCACATACGAGGCATAAACCAAGAATTAGATTTGGAAGGAAAGTACCTATCAGAAGAAATTTCTTACTGTTATTAGACAACAACGTCTTATTCGAGCCTGAACGTTGCGTGACCGAGTCGAAGGCTGTCACCTATCACATTTCCAACTTACAAGAACGATGTGGTACTAACCAAGGTCTGACATTTCAATAAGCTGAGTAGTCAATCAATTCTTGTTCTAGCAACATTGTTTGTGTCTTTTTCAACTGACTTCAATAAGAGGGTCCCCATTTTTTTTATTATTATTCACGTTATTTATTTTACATCTTAATTTTTAAGTTATTTACATTAAATAGATAATAAAAAAATTACATAAAAAACTTAAAACCTAGGGTGCCGCCGGCAGCGGGGCAGGGCCCAAGCTACCGGTGGTTAGGGCTGCAGACTGAGGAACCTCCTGACAATGCGAGCCGTGTCAAGGATTACCGCCTTCTGCATCTGACCCTTGACCCAACTGTCTTATTATTATTATTACAACTTATTATTATTAGGCTTGCGTTTGACCGCCAACTCGCCTATCCACTATGGAGCACGCTTGCCTAGAAGAAACCGATTCACTCGGATTTGAATACACCCAGATTGTAACTATCGGGGAACACCCATTCAGGCAGCGCATTCCACAGACTAGCAGTACGCATAATAAAACTGGAATCAAAGCGCTTCGTAAGGGTTTTCGGAATATCAACCATAAAGCGGTGTAAATTTTTTGTGCCCCCTCTCTCTCTCTCTCTCTCCAATTCAACTGTTTTGTTTGTGTGTGTACGTGACGGGATATCTTCGTCTTGTTATTGTGAACCAATTTTAATGAATCGAAGGGCTTAATATTTTCATTGAATTTTACGGCTTGCCTACTTGCACTTGGCCATTATTTATTATTTGTTGTTTTACTTTAGAATGTTCACTATAATCATGCTAAATTTGATGCTGGTACGTACGATATTACCGTTTCTGCAGTAAAGCAAATACAAAAATACGTTTGTTGTCTAGAGACACTTTTTAGTTTTAACTTTTATTCGTTGATCCGCCGTAACATTACATATTCTGTGAAAATTTTAACTGGTTATAATATTACAGGTCGAAAGGTACAGACGGACAGACGGACAGACGGACAGACGGACAGCGTTGGCTTAGTAATATATAGGATCCAGTTTTCACCCTTTGGGTCCGGAACCTAAAACCGTTTCTCTAGCGATTTTTGTTTACAGATATTGAAACGATACATTACTCGTACCAATTGGAAGGTTGTTCAGTGGAACCGCCGCACCTGCGATACCGATTGTTTCTCATATCGTATTCCGGATAACGTTGCATTTCACCCCTCACTTATACCTACCGGATAACCTTTGTGTTTTCAGCTCTAGATTGCCACTAAATGTTATGTAACCTAGAAATGTATATTTGCAAAACTTGGCTTCGTGGTGAGCTAAAACAATGCTCAGTCTGAATTCTGTTGAGCTGTAGTGTTGTGATGTGTGTTCTGTTGTTGTAGTTAAGGCTACGTGCAGTGGCCACATCTATCTCTTTCCAAAAAATTTAAGGATAAAAAATTGTTAAATAATAATTTCTATAACCTTTAAAAAAAATTTTAGAATAACTTTAAAAAAAATCTCCACCACCCTCTTAAATATCAACACAAATAATTATTGCTTTATACTAAAGATAGGTGACCGTGGTCTTATGTATATTATTGTGTAGTCTTGTGCAAAGTAGGGTTGCCAACTTTTTTTTGGAAAATTAAGTATATACCTCTCTGCCGGGTATAAAAAAGTATTTGCAATAAAAAAAGTATTTCAAATTAAAATGTTTGAAAACAAAATTTTCTGGTGCTTAGCATACAAGCATCTGTGTTAGCTTAGCATAGTGAAATCTTACAACAAAGGTATTACTTACATAAACTCAAGAATCAATTTGTAACTTGTCAATGAAACCCTGAGTTTGTACCTATATCTAATTATGCAAAACGATCTGCCCATAAAATATGAAGGGAAATGACATGATATCCCAAACACAAAGCGCAGTGAAGGTGGCTTATACGTGCACTATCTCAACAACCCTCAAGCAGGACCGTCGCGTCCTGCTGACACCTCACTTAGTACCATTTCCGACTTCACAAGAGCTTACTCAGCCTCGCTTTGCCTGTGACAAGGCAAACTCGCTATTTAGATGCACGCTGCACTCTATTTAAATGCAGTACACTATGCCTGCTTGATGTAACGCCCGTTTCTATCTCTATGTGTATTTCCATTCCATGCCACATTAATCAGTAATATGTACGCGGAATATACGGGGTGTAAGGGGAACACTCTCGAAGCGAAAAGAAGGTAATAGTACTCATCATTATGAACCACTTTTACTGTGGGACCAGCACTGAAATCGCGAAAAAAATGTCAGTTGTTCTTGAGAAAACGGTCATTGACACTCGACAAAATGTATGGAACAGCTGATTTTTTTTTCGCGATTTCGGGGTTGGTCCCATACTAAAAGTGGTAAATAATGATGAGTACAATTACCTTCTTTTGGCTTCGAGAGTTTTCCCCTTACATCCTGTATAGGCATCCCACTAGATGGACCGACTACATTGTGAGAGGCGCGGGCATCCACGGGATGCAGATGACAGGTTGTCGTTCATTGTGGAGGTCAAAGGGGGAGGCCTATGCTCAGCAGTGGACGTCATCTGGCTGATGATGATGATGACAATATACTCGGAAATATTTACCCATTCTATTTTAGGGTTCCGTATCCAAAAGGTGTAAACGGGACCCTATTACTAAGCCTACGATGTATGCCTGTCTGTATGTACTTATACGTCCTACAATTTAACGGCTATAGCTTTCATAGAAAGCCAGTTGAAATTTTAATAGAATATATGTAATCTTACGACGGATTAACTAAAAAATATAATAAAGTCTAAAGTAGAAACTAAAGAGAGGACCCCATACAACAAACGTTTTTTTTAACGATTTTTTGTATTTGTTCTAATGTAAAATCGGTGATACATATAACAGCGTCAAACTTGGCATGATTATAGTTCACACTCTAATGTAAACCAACAAATAATAAATAATGGCTTAATAAGAGTCGAAATTACACGAATGTATGTTCACCACCAAGTTAAGCAACGTCGGGCGCGGTCGGTACTTGGATGGGTGACTGCCTGGGCGTGATGTTGTCTTTTTAGGGTTCCGTACCCAAAAGGTCAAAACGGGGTCATATTACTAAGCCTACGATGTCTGTCTGTCTGCCTGTCCTACCTATTAACGGCTATATCCTTCGAACCGTAATATATACAGTTGAAATTAAAAAAAAAATATTACATAGTAATTATAAAAATTGTCTAAAAGATTAGCACTATACTGCGCTTCCCCGATCTCCACTCGAACGTGAAGTCCTAATATTGGCATATGCCTAGGCTGTTTGCGCGCTCGTTGTCTTTATTCGCCAATTTACTTACATTCGAGCTCCGCCCCGCGGGTCGTAAAGTAATATTATCCACCGCTGGGCGAGGGCAATAGTGCCTCTTTTACGGGCCGCGAGCGAGCGTCACATGGGAAATTATTTGACGTGGCGTTTAATGGATTTTTGCCTTCATAACACGCTACCTACGGCCAAATAAAAATACCGTCTACCTAGAACTCGGAGTCGTATGTGGAAACATTAAAAATGTTCACAAAACAATTCGGAAGGAGATAATTTTTTATGCCTACTTTTTGTAAATTTCTGGCAATATCTGTCGGTATGCTGTGAAATGATCACTGGCTTCTTTTGTACCGCGGCTTCCATATTTTTATTAGATTTCAGATGACACCACTCATAGCCTCGTCGCCTTTGTTATGTTTATTACCTTCCAAATTTATTTTCATGAGGTTAGATACCTACTTGTATTAGGCCCGAAACCCATCTAAGGGACGTGACAGATCTGACATTTTTCCTGACGCGTAACCTGCTACTTGCCACGCGTTGTATGAAGATTTGTCTGATCACGTGACACGTCACTCAGATGATTTTCGGGACAAAAGCCAGTTGCAGACCATGCGATAATAGCTTGCAAGTAGGTACAATTAGGCGTTCAAACGTAAATAGCCATTCGCGCGGTAAAGTGCAGAATTCGAGTGCGAGTACGTACTCGCACGGGTGTTTGAACGAGACAAACAATACGCAGTGGGGCCAGTGGGCGTCGTGCGAGTAGCGCGGGGAAACGAAGCTTCACTTGCAGAAGTACCAGTGCGAAGTGCTAGTAAGCACTTCCACTGCTACTCGCACTATGCAAAACGTTGCAGACGATGCAGACGATGCGTATTAGGGCGTTTGCAGACGATACGTATTACAAGTAGCAAGTAGAAGTTTTAAGTGGCTACTACACATCGTCTACAACGTTTCAATTAGTGCAAGTGGCAATGCTAGTGTTTAGTAGTACTTTGACGGCCACTTGCAATAAGCAAAACGTTGCAGACGATGCGTAGTATCATAGTCAGGCTTTTACACTGCTGAATTTTCAGCCTACCCCCGTAAGGGTGATTGGGCCATATCTACCACGCTGGCCCATTGCGGATTGGTGGATTTACATACGCCATTGAATTCCTTCTCCGTACGTTTCCTCACGATGTTTTCCTTCACCGAAAAGCCGATGCGTAGTATAGCAACTTACTACTTCTACTTGTTCCTTGTATTACGCATCGTTTGCAAGCGCCCTTAGGTACTTGCTACCTGTACTTCACATGGTCTGCAACGGGCTTAAGGATTTTTTCCTTTGTCGCAGATCAGGGCGTAACGACATTGGTGTTGCTAGAGCTTCGCGTGCCGGCGCATGTGCCGCTGGGCACGCGCGCGGCGCTGTCGTGCCGCTGGCAGCTGGGCCCCGCAGACGTGCTGTACTCGGTGAAGTGGTACAAGGACGGCAAGGAGTTCTTCCGACACGTGCCGCGCGACGCAGAGCCGCGCAGGAGGTTCCCGCTGCCCGGAGTCGACGTCGAGGTAACCAAGATGACATAATATAATATTATGGCTTTAGATAAACTGGTACAACACTTGATTGCCATTATGAGCTCTAATTAGCATTGCTTTATAAAACAGGTATTCTTCCAGCACACAATACTCAATACTCAATATTTTATTGCAGACATACCTATGTAGGTACATGAAGTTCTTAAATTAACATGTTTCAATAAAATCTGGATATGGCAATAGTCGGAACGGAACGATCTACATAAATTTCGTCAAAATTATAATTGAAACATTCTTCTAGGTTGTAATAGCATTTGGATTCTAAAATAGCTTTTAAATTTTATTTAAAACGGGATTAAATACACGGGAATTACTACCGTAAGATTAAGCCGGTCACTCCGACTATAGTTTCAGCCACATTAGGCGGTCTTTTTCAAGGTGATTGTGTGAAAACCACGTCAGTTTCTACAATAAATTTTTATTAATATTATTATATATATTATAAAACTTACTTATTTTTCTAAAACTATTAATTTATTTGTCAATTTATTAAATACTTTAACGGCAATTGTATTAGGGTCAGAGATGTCAAGATCATTGCTAATGTTATATGAACCAATACTCACTATTTAAAACACTCGAAGCCCGGATATTTGTTTGAACAATTCTGCTCCCATAAAAGGCTAAACAGATAACGAGGATGAACTTTGAGAGTGGATGGGTATAATTGGATTAATTCGGCTGTGAGTCGAGTTTGCTTAGGTCTCCCGAGTGGAAACAATATAAAACGGACCGGATATTACACTGTGAAGAGGCGCAGGTGTACACAGACCGCCTCCCGTGTGAGGACTCGTTTCTACTTCTTTCATTTGATGCCACTGCTCCCACCGCGTATAGGCCTCTTCAAATGTTGATTACATTCTGAATAGTGAAACTTTGAAATACAATTTGAGCTTGAGTTTGGTTTTAAGAGTTAAATTGAGATCATTACTAAGCGTACTAAACTTAACTATACAGGTAACCTTCGCGGCCGCCTTTTTTTTATTTGAAACGAGTTGTGTTTTGTTTCTAGTTATAAGATAACTGCCATAAGGTGAAAACTTAGGACAGGTATGACGTCATTAGGTGAAAAATAGAGCTGTTTTTGATTTCGCAAAAAAATTGTTTTGATTGGAGCAATGATAGGAGATGGATAGGAGTGTCAATATCGTAAACAGGGTTACGCATATAGACTGTACTAAGCCGAAAGGAGGTCATTGTACAAACCATTATGAACAATTTTTCTATGGGACCAACCCTGAAATCGCAAAAATACATGTCAGCTGTTCCATTGAAAATGGTCATTGACACTCAACAAACTGTATGGAACAGCTGTTTATTTTTTCGCGATTTCAGGGTTAGTCCCATAGTAAACGTTGTTCATACTGATGAATACAACGACCTCCTTTCGGCTTAGTGCAGTCTATATGTGTAACCCTGTATATAACGCTGTCAGTGTTTTCGTATTGAATATTTCATATGGCTTGTCTAATTTTGAACCTGCTTCAGGCGCGATGACCCAAGTCACTTTACTTCCACGTAAAAGACATTTATAGATTCTGAAGTAGGGTAGAAGTTATTATAAAAGCTTTTGCTAGGGCTTTTGTTTTTCGTTTTGCACTTAACTTGTATCTATATGATTATATTAATTAAATTGCTCTGTGCGGTGTATGCTTTTTTGTATCTATGTAATTTCTTACAAAAATATTAAACACCAATAATAGTAGACAGTGGTGTCGATTCTGTCCTACCACTCTATTCACTACTCACTAAACTAAACAATCTGACAGGACTAAAACTTTCATTTCATTGGCCTTTCTTTTCATTTTAATATGTGAGAGAAGGATGGGAACAATTTTAGAGCTGTCAAATTTAGTTTAGTATAGAGTACCTACATCAGAATCGATGCAGGTGTAAGAAAGTATAACAATTTTGCCTTATAAATTACAATTACATTTCACACACAACAATTCTAGTCAGAGCTAAAAAAAACATACGTCCACATCAATAAAAATATAATTCTATAACAAAAAAATCCTTTTCACATACATACACAATATAATTATAATCTTGGTGTTGACTTCAGTCCCACCAATGCCTCTCAAATAACCGGGTAGACCCGAAAGTCAAAAGACAAAGTGACCTAATGAATAACAATGAAGTTTGCTGCGTATAGTAAATTCATCGACAAATGTGCATGTGGGTGACGTGACGAGCAAGCCGCTTGCCTGATGATAAGCGACACGCTTGCCCATAACAGTACAGTGCCATTTAGAATTTTGAACTTTCAGCAGTGTAAATGTAATATCCTGCGTGGTATTGCACTGCACTCGTCTATACAGCTATTTTTAATTCACCTAAAACCTCTCGTAGACAGCTTCTCGACGTGATAACTGACAAGTTTTGTTCCAAGACTTGTATTAATTAAACAAATTATTCGTTTATTGTTTTAAAAAAACATCATAAAATTAAAAAATTAAAAGGCTTCTAAATGACTATATCCTTATGAAGTCTTGAATAAAAATAAATGCGGGAAGACTAAGCAAAAATTACGAGCCGCAACGTGCATAAAAAAACAAGGCAAAAAAACCATACAAAGTGAACATTTTTTTTGAGGAACTTATTGAATTTTGTAAAACGTTATGGAACAAAGTTGTTAGCTATGATATAGGGATGCTAACTTGGAGAAGTTTTAGGTGCATTAAAAATAACCCTGTATAATGGTATATGCCCAGGCGGGATCGTAAAAAAAGTCCTACAAGAGCTGTAAACTTTAAACGAAAACAGATTTTCTTGAATAATAGCTGAGAGCACTCGATCAAGTCAGCTTTCAAACTAAATCAAAATCGGTTCAGCAGTTTGGGAGCTACCATATGCTACAGACAGACACAGATATACCTAAATTTTAAACTAAAATACCCCTCTTTTTACGTCGGGGGCTAAAGACAAAGACATAGAAGTCGTGTCTATTTCTTTATCCTCATTGTTTTCCACTATTTACAACAAAGGTTAAAGCAACACTTTCCGCAGTGCGTGACTGAAACAAAATAAGATTAAGTTGTTCCCACAAACAGTAGCGACAGATTATTTTGTTGACAGAAATCGAGTCCCAACGGTGCGAACGTAACTCTGTTTCCTGCTATCCTGGAGACGGGGGGGCGGTATCGGTGCGAGGTGTCAGGGGAGCGGCCGCTCTTCCCCACCGTCTCCGACCACGCGGACATGATCATCGTCGGTAAGTCATCATCATCATGATCACACTAAATAAATAAAATAAATAAATATTCGGGACATTTTTGCACAAGCTTGTACTATACAGGATGTTATAAGGGGAAGACTCTCGAAGCCAAAAGAAGGTAATTGTACTCATCATTATGAACCTCTTTTAGTATGGGACCAACCATGAAATGGCGAAAAAAAAATTAGCTGTTCCATACATTTTGTCGAGTGTCAATGACCGTTTTCTATAGAACAAATGATATATTTTTCGCGATTTCAGGGCTGGTCCCATAGTAAAAGTTGTTCATAATGATGAGTACAATTACCTTCTTTTGGCTTCGAGAGTGTTCCTCTTACACCCCGTATAGCTGCCAGAAACTGATATATACATACATATATCTTCTATATATTATACATAAATGAATCCCTATTTACCCTTGTCACGCCATAACTTGAGAACTATACTACCGATTCCATTCATCTTTCAAATCATATTTTTTCAATTTTTCTAATACTTTGTAGAAGGTTCTTACGGAAAGAAAAATTAAGGAAGTTCCGCAGAAAATTAGAAAATTTCAGAAAACTTAACGACGATTTTAACTCGCGGGTTAAACCGCGGGGCGCAGCTAGTATAATATAATATATACTCGTACAAAGTAAAGTATATATCATAATACAAGGTGTTGCCCGCGACTTTTTACGCGTATACTTTCATATAAACTTTCAGTCCCCATTTGCCTCCCATAATTCGGCCCTTTCGCAATTTGATTTTTATTAAAATAAAATATCATAAATGATATTTTTCTATGGAACAGATTATTTGTTTAGCGTCTTCCCTTTGGGAGTAAAAGTTGTTGTTCAAGTGCAATCATCTCCTTTCGGCTTAATATAAAATTATATTATACTATTTTCCATGTGACTCTGTTATACGTTATATATTACGTAATCGAAAAAGTAATTTTAGTCAGCACCTAATTTATTTCTAAGTCCATATAATTCAAATTGGGTTGGTACTCTCTGTTTATCAAATTAAGTTAGTTTTTCAATTCCTTTCCGTAACCTGTGGATACTGCGATTCTATAACATAGCTAACTTATTTATATTTGTAGCGATGAGGATGTTTAATTTTTTTCTGATTTTGTAGCGGTTGAAGCGGGGAACACTATAGATAATTGCGTTTGCTCACTCCAATTGTAAAATTAAATTTCGAGATGGTGCATTACTATATTGCATTGGAACTCCGCTGCAGCCATTGTTGGAGTTATAATTTTATCATTTTTATTATTACTCTCTAGATTATTGACGTAAGTGGATAAGTAGTTCCCCCTTTTTCTTAATGCTAAACTAAATACTGGTCAGTCATAAGCTTATTAAATTAAATACTCATAAGCTAAACTCCGAGCTGATAAAAATGTAAACTTCCAATGAGAAAGAAAGGTTCTTGAGTGGAGACCACGAACCGGAAGACGTAGCGTTGGTAGGCATCTAACTAGATGGACCGGTGACAGAGTCTCAGGCATCCAGTGGATGCAGATGGCAGGCTGTAGTTCAGTGTGGAGTTCCAAGAGCCTCAAGTTTCAAGCTAATTACATAAAAGCTAAATAAATTAACTAAACCTAGCCTTCCGATACAAAAATGGACAGTAGGGAATTAGATCATGTAGATCCGATGCACACTCTCCGAAATGTATCTATGTGACAAAAAACTGATAGACTAACAACTGTTCCTCTGTTGCTGCGTGAAATGGGAACAGAGAAACCAACAAACATACACTTTCGCGTTTATAATATTAGTATGATATCGGGCACTTAAAACAAACTAAAATAACTTTAGATAGTTGATTGAATTAGGCGTTACTTTGCAGATCATCTTCAAAACTGTTTTTTACGAATCTCTAGTGTATTTCCGCTCTAATATTTTACTTTTTCAGCATGGTACATGTAAAACCAGAAATCCACTAGAGATTGGTAAAAAAAAATGACATTTTTGCACACACGGTATTCTGATCCCTAACTAAGCAAAGCTTTTACTATGGCTGCCAGACTGATATACATACATATACATTTTTAAATACAACGATTAAATATATATTAACACTCATATATAGAACAAGCACAAATGTTCATCACATGAATATAGTCCTGGGAGGGAAACGAACCGACGCCCCCAAGCGGAGAACGCAGGTTTACTCCAACTGGGTCGCTATTTAAGAAACAGTTTTTAAATAAATTTGCTTTTAATGCCAACAGCTTTACCAGAAGCAGGGCCTGTCATCTCTGGGTCCCGGCTCCGGTACCAGATCGGCGACCGAGTGCAGGTGAACTGCACGTCCGGCAAGTCGCGGCCGGCCACGAGGCTTGCCTGGTACATTAACGGAGAGCCAGCCCCGGCCATGGCGGTGCTGCCGCCGAGCCACGAAGTCTCTGAAGACGGCCTGGAAACCACCAGCGTAGCGCTCGATTTCAAAGTCAAGCAGAAGCATTTTAGGAAAGGAGACCTTAAATTAAAGGTTTGCGAGTCTAATTCAGTGTATGCACCTAGCTTCTTTTTTTATTTTATTTTTTTACTTTACCTCACAAATATCGATGCACTAGTGAACTACTTACTTGTTTAAATTACTTTTACTATAATCTAACAACGTGAAAAATTACATGTTAATACAGGGTGTTTTTTTTCTGTGTTTCGAATAGACTTGAAACATAATAATATACAAAGATATGAATTTTTAATTATTTTTTTTGTAGTCGTGCGTTTGACTTCCAACTCACCTGATTTTAAGCAATGATGCGAACAATGTCTACGATGGAGAACGCTCGTCTAGAAGAAACCGATCCGTGATTTGAAGATTATGACTATCGGGGAATACCCATTCAGACAGCGCATTATATAAAGACACACAATTAAAGTAGAAATGATGTATTCTTAGAAACAGTACACCCATTTTTTATGAAACCTCATTTTCCTTTTAAAAGTTCTACTTATCCAACTAAAAGACGTACGGTGAGCAAAAAACGTTCCAACTATATACATACATAAATGGGAGTTCACATTATAAAGGTTCCTGGTTTTTATGGAACTCTATACAACTGGACCATTCGTAGCGTAGTGATATGCTACGATGCCCGCTACGTCCCAGCGTGGAGGCTGCCAAGATTGCCTTTGTAACATTCTGTAACATCCGACTGCCGCGGTTGGTTGCGCGGCTGGCTTATTAGATGTACCACAAGTTTTCTGATTATACAAGAATATGATGTATTATTTTATCGGACTGCCGGAGCGGGCACAAAAAATCGACACCGCTTTATGGTTGGTATTCCCAAAACCCGAACGAAGCTCTTTGATTCCACTTTTATTGTGCGAACTGCTTGTCTGTGGAATGCGCTGCCTGAATGGGTGTTCCCCGATAGATACAATCTAGGTGTCTTCAAATCACGAGTGAATCGGTTTCTTCTAGCCAAGCGTGCTCCACGGTAGACCGCATCATCGCTTAATATCAGGCGAGTTGGCGGTCAAGCGCAAGCCTATTATTTATAATAAAAAAAAAATGGGGACCAGCGGTACTTGACCAGAAGATAGCACGGGGAGTTAAAAGTTGAGTTGCCTAACTTTTTGCTATTGGAAAATGTGACATCACGTCCTTATTTTCATAACCAACTTTATTTATATCCAAGCTTTAAGTTGTGATGTTTAGTTAGTAATTGTGAGTTAGTGTGTAATGCATGGTATTGCGGTCAAACTGTACCTAATTAAACATATTTCGTTGAAAATGTTACTTATATATTATAATTGAATTAAATGAAATTGTAATATGTACTTAACCCGTGAGGCGCCTTGATTAGTGAAGCCTTGGATAGCCAAAAATAAATTCTCTAGCCGAATTAACGTCTAAACGTCTATGAATTAAGGTCTAAAATTAGCCTGTTTTGCTTAAGTTCAGATTAGAACATAAGGCACTTCGGATAAAATAAAGAAAAATAATTTAGATTGACAGGTATTTCATCTTTCAAAATACATACACATGCATAGGAATTTGATACCGAAGCAAAAAATATTAGTTCCGCAACAGCATCGATGTTAAAACTAGTTTGACGCTGAAAAACCTTGGTTTAAATTTTCGACACGGCAACGTAGAATGCAGATATTTTTATAAAAATATATTTTCTTTTTAATACCGTAAAACCGAGAATAGAAACGACTGAAAATTTTAAGATAAACCATCTTTTCGTGTTTCGTCTACTATAATCACCCCCCTTTCCATCATTAATCATTAATTCTGCGTTTCTATTCGCCGTGTTTTATTGGTATGGCTTAATCTTGACATATAACAAGTTAGGGGATAATTTGTAGGCCTATCTCTACTGGCTTGTAGTGTTATGTATTGAATGCATGCTAACCTAAATACGAGCTATTGTTCCAGTGTCTCGCAACAATAGCCACCGTGTACTGGCGGAGCAATGAAGAGAGCGTGCAGGGCGAGCGGCTCAAGGGCTACTCGAGGTCTCGAGAGTTCAGCGAAGGTGCCTCGCGCGCCGACCGCGTGCAGGCCCCGGGCGCCGCCGCCTGCCTCGCGCCCGCCCTGCTGCTGCTCTGTGCTACCACAACAATCCTCCTCACGAGACTCTTATAAAACCGAACAGTTATGTGATACGATGCTGCAGTGTCAATTCTAGTGCAACTTTATCGGTGCGAGCGATTATTACGGGAGCTGATTACTCAGGACTCGTTCAATTTGAGCACATCGATGCCGAGCCGGCAATACGAGCACATACGTATCGAACGAGCGTACAAAACGGCACCCATTCAGGCACATATCCTTGTTGAGAGCGAACTTCTAATACTTTGATAGTGCCCTGAGCCATAAAATGGGTAAGTATGTCAAGTTTGGATCAGAGTTTCTGCTAAGTTTGTACTTTCAATATTGGGGTATGCTGTTAATTTTGAACATTTTGCCCGTAAACACAAATGCGTTTTATGAACTGTGAACTACTTACATAAGTATGGCATTTACTTTAGCATCACTTGATGTGTTTTGCTTCTGAGTTAAGCTACTATTGAATACATTGTGTGCATAGTTTGAGTGATTGATAACACTGTTACCTTGTAGAAATACTTATGCGGATATTGTTGAAGTTATAATTACGTATCATTGTACCTTAGTCAAATATTGATATAACAAAGACTCTCAACCAATTTGAATATTATTCAAGTTAACAAGTACGACGGATGCTCGAAATATTTTTTTTGTAAATGAGAACGGTGTGCTATTTATAGAAGAGTGTTTACAATTATCACCTCAGACATTCCCAAAGATCGTTTCTCTGACCAAATCAAAGCATTTTGTTGTATTACCATTTTATATAATGCGTTAAATAATATAAGTTATCAGCAACAAACAAATAAAGTGCTCTCTGCTCGAGCAGTTTTTTTTTTAGTTTTCGTCGGTTTTAGTCGGTTAATTATTCAGTTTTATTTTATAAATTAATTTTACTAATTTTATTTTAATACCTACTTTTGTAGGCATTCCAAATATATATTCGAAATTATTTACTATGCTAGACACAAATCATGTGTGGCTGATAAAAATACGAACTTGTATATAATTTTTGTATTTGTGTATGTACTCGTAATATATTTAAAATATACAATAGATAAATAAAATTGTGTATTTAACCTAGTCACCATTTGCGACAGTGCTATAAATAATTAAGTAAAATAAATAATAGACAAATTATTACTTTTATTATTAACGCTTGCTTTCATTAAAGGGGATTACTACATTCTTATATCTAATTAAGTATGAATCATGTATATAGCTTAGAGTAAGTTAATTAAGAACATTGTTGTTACTATTACAATATAATAATATAATTATGTAAGTATGTCGATAACATTTCATATCCTAAATTGTACAGGGATGAGTAGATATTTGAGATGTAAAGCTTATTAAATGTCTAGTTATAGTAAAGAGAAATTACGATGCTAGTAAATAATACTATGGAAACATTCTATGCCGATTTTACACAAACGAGGTAGGTACTCAATTAGACCATATTTTTATGAATGAAATTTAAAAAAGAGGTTTTCCTACTGTCAATTGTTCCATGTAATTTAAATTGAGTTTAAAACCATATTCACGAAAAAAGTAAGTCCTGAGTTTACTTCTATAAATTTCGATAAATTTTAGAAATACCGACGAAGTCATGTAAAACTATGTTGTCAAAACAATGCCTAATTCAACTTGCACCAATTTTCACATTTGTACAAGCACAGATTATTAATTTGTTTTTTATACATCGGACTAGGCTAACGTTAGCCCGCAATCTTATTTGATGAAAAATTACGATGCGGTTGAACATGGAGGCTAGTAGTGTTTTAGCTTACTTTTCGTTTGAACATTTTGAGCACTGAACAAAAATTCATAGTTTGCAAAAAAAAAAAAATTTGAAACATTGCAAGATAAGCTTTTCCATGACGTCATAACCACAGAAAAGTTTTTTTTTGTGTCGTAATCGCTGTAACTTTTGTTGTCCGTTGCGCTATTTGCTGTGTAATAATAACAAAGATAATATAAATACTACGTAATAATAATAATTTAGTTTACTAAAGCTTTGAAGATTTTCTGAAATTAAACTAGTTACATATCGAACACATAACCCATTGTTATCAATGCTCAAAGACTGGATTTGTTTTATAACAAAATGTTATGGGTCTATGTAACAGCATTTTGGATTCGCCAATTGCTGATGATTACAAAATGATGTTACCATAGTAGAAGCGTCCTATATATAATAATGAGTGTCAATTGCACGTTTCTCTTACTGAGGTGGCATAGTCACTGTTGTGACAAAACCTCTTTACAGCAAATAGGTAGTATGTGACAACCTTTTTACAGCAAATAGGTAGTGCGTATCAACCTCTTTTCAGCAAATAGGTAGTGTTTGACAACGTCTTTACAGCAAATAGGTAAGTAAAATTTCAAATACGAGTAATAACCACATGTTGAACAAGTTCACCGTTCAGTCAACTCCATCGATAGGTACAAATGGGCCCTCCACTTATCTTCTTTCCACGATAATTATTCGATGTCTAACTTTTGGCAGCCTTTTGTTAACTACATTTTAAATAGTATCTGCCCGAAACAATTCTGGGTGATTTTTCTTTACCAATGCCCAAGTGTACTTGAAATTTCATACGCTTATTGTACGTAAAGCATGGGAATGGTATTAAAAAAAACAGATATTGAACCTTTTTGTTACATGTGACAAAAAGGTTCAGTTGCTAGTACAAGTTTACGTACCAACAATAAATATCTCAATCTGATTAAATGTTAAAATTCGAAATTTAAAAAAATGTGATAACAACTGCTTTGAAGTCTTTGTTCTGTGTTGGTTTAATTATATTATTTCGGCTAAAAATGTTACAAACGTATCCAATGGGTATTGTTGCTGATTGTTATAAAAGTTAAAATATTTAAAGTCTAGGTAACAAAATCTGTAAATAATGAAAAATGTGTAGCTCAAAATAAATAAATCTTAAGATTTATCTGCGAGTTGTTGTTTTATTTACATACTACATACGGTGATGAAAAGTAGACACTTTCCGGCCCTTGAACTATAACCATGCAAAATAATCAGGTCGATCCATTGCTCTGTTGCTGCGTGAAAGAGGAATAAACTAACAAATTGTGCTCTAAATAGTATGTTTTTTTTTACCATAACCAGTCCTGGATTTGCAATTCTAAGTTAAATTTTTGGTTACGAGTGTTCGCTCTTTTTAACCGACTTCAAAAAAGGAGGAGGTTCTCAATTCGACTGTATGTTTTTTTTTTTTGTATGTTTGTTACGCGATTACTCCGCCAATTATGAATTGATTTCTGATGGGTTTATTTTGTTTGGTTCTTGCTTTAGATGTGGTCCCCTTATAAATGTCCCCGTCCCCGGGGGTGGACCCCGTGTCCCGTTATAAATTTTATTGAAATTGATTCAGCGATTTTTGAAAATATTAACAAACAAATAATATATTTATACCTACCTTCACAGATTGATTTTTTTCCCTTCATCAAAAGTTTTGACGTGGACGTTTAATCTCTGTTTTAACCCTCATTTTTCTACTTTTTAGTTTAAATTTAGTTTTGAAGTCAGGTTTTTTACCTTTAAAAATTCACTTTATTATAAAAATGACTTCTATGTGTAATCTTTGATTATAAACGTACTAACTTTATTGTATTATAATTGTAATTGTTGTAGTTGATTAATATTTTTCTTGATAGGTGTAAACATAAATAAAATGTTAAAATTATGTATAGAATATATTTTTCAACTGGAATTTAAAAAAACAACTATTTATAATTACTTTCCCATTAATTTCGTAGTGAAATTTCGACATTAAGCAATTTATTCTTGGCATTGGCATCAATTTATAAAACCGGACGTTGATACAGATGGAAAACCATTTTCGTCCGCTTGAATAATATTCCGTAAATGTTCGTAAACTGATTAAACGCTCGGTGTACTGTTAAAAATCCACCGCTATTAATTATTAATTAATGAATTAATGCTGTCCGCAAATTTGTATAACAGTGGTTGCAAAATGTATCTGGTGAGAGCGATTCGTGACCTGCTTGTAATGATGGGGATTAAACCTGTGTTCTGTAATTTTGCTTACTTGTTCGGGTAGCGGCAGCGTGTCTTAGCAGTAAGTTATAAGAACAATGTTTACATTGATAATAGTTGATTGTTACACAAGAGATGTCGATGATCTTTTACACCCTCAAACTATTAGCGCCCTCCTCACTTCTCTAGTCGGGCGCAAAAATATATCTCATCACATAATTGCGTGTGTAAATAATCTACTTTTTATCACTAGTGTAACATAAAACAAAAAAAAACTTGAGTAAAGTCTGTTTTTTTATATTTCCCGTCAATAAAATGAGCAATGCACCATATTCACACCATAGAGATTTTACATTAATTTCACAGATTAAAAAGTTTCTAACATGGTATGGACTTACATGGTAAAAAGATCAATGGTATTTTTTGACATTGGACCAGTTCTACTTATAAATTTCTTTACCTCCCTAGGGAGGCAAACTGATATTTACATCCTGCAGTTTGAGTCATTAATGGTCCACTTACCGAGCGCTAGTGATGAAAAGGTATAACTACGCATATGGTACCGGCCACAAGGGTGTTAGGAACCATCAGAAGATTGAATGAAAATAAGTCCTCAGATCACACAAACGAGGGAGATATAGCGAGGAGAGTGCAAACGCATCTGACTAAAATAAATAAATTGGCAGTTGTTCGATGTGTAGAGACGAGAAAGGAGAAGATGTTTGGCCACCAACATCTTTGGTTGATGATTTGATGTTTGGTTGTACGACATGACTAATTAATTAAAACGATCATAGAGGGAAAAGTAGAAGAGAAGAGAGGACCGGGAAGACCAAGAAAAGTATTCGTAGATCCAATAAAAGAGAAGGCAAATGTCATGTCGTAAAGGGAGGTGAAAACGATGGCAGAAGACAGTTAAGCCTGGAAGTTTCTCCACCGACAAGAGCTACGCTCTTAAGTATTGAAAGTAGTTTTAATCATTACAGATTGAAAACTATTTTATGATGACTAAAATATCTTTTTTTTTACCTTAGTAAATTTAAATATTCGATTATTTTCAGCGCACGTAGTGTGTAAAGTATTATTTTTCCCTAGTGTAGGTATGCGTTCAACTTCACTGATTTCGATCATCTATTTTATTTATATTTACTAGGTAGGTACATGTATTTCACCGAAATAATTTTAAAAACGCCAATGGTTATGCGAAGCTGTCGTCAGTAATAAAGATGATTGAAATGAAACCTACGCTTCCGCAAATTAAAATGTACTTCGAGTATACTCTACCTATATATATCTACACAAATAAGAATGCTGCTTCCGCTACCCACGCACTCTTATACAAGGAATTACGTTGAATAGGGAGGTATATAGGTTTATTATGTTCAACAGATAAGCAAAATTAACCTTGATGCGAGATAAATGAACTTAGAATAATTAAAATAAAGACATTATCGTGATGTTCACTTGTTCGTGAATTTGCATTGAAATAAATATTTCGATACAATGGCGTCTAAGACTAACGATTCGTTATTGTTCTCAATTTTAACTATTTGAAGGTAGGCAAGTGATTAATTCGAAGAAAAAAAAATCAATTGAAAAAAATTACAATCATAGATTCTTACGAATTCAAGTATTTTAGTCGATTGTCTCATAGGGACGTCTCATTTCAGACGTCTTTATCACATTCCAACTATTGGGACTCAGGCCTTGTCTCAAAGAGAGAGGCAGGAAGCTTTATTTCAAACTCAAATGGAATTTAAAAAATATTTAAATTAAATCGAACATTTGAAGTAGAAAGAAAATAGTTGAACTATAAATTTTTTCGCTATAAAAAATAACCTTTGGCACTCTTCAGCCCTCCAAGTATTTGTCTCTGTCCAACAAAGGGGCGTTCGATCCGTTGCTCTTTTGCATGCATGCGTTGCTACATGAAAGAGGAACAAACAAACACATATTTTTCATTATGGCAAAACAGTTAAATAAGGTATTGCTCAGCTCGAATTAGTTCTTGCCGAGAACGAACAAATGCCAATCGCTCACCCTCAATTCTTGTGCACATATCCTCCACTTAGAAAAAGCTTTTGTTAACTGTCATCATCATCATCATTGTAGCCATAGGACGCCCACTGCTGGACGTAAGCCTCCCCATCGATTTCCAAAAGGGCCGGTTGGAAGCGACCTGCATCCAGCTTTTCCTACTTTTGGTTCCTTTTAGGTCGTCTATCCAATCGTGTCTGTCTTTTGGGTAGACGTCCTACGCTGCGTTTACCGGGCCGTGGTCTCCATTCGAGAACCATTTGGCCTCATCGGCCATCTGTTCTGCGTATTGTGAACTGTGCAGAGTGGTAAATTCATCACGAATTGCTAAACCATCTGAAGCATATTGGAGCTGAGTGAGTTTTTCCGTTCAGCCGCAGCGTGACTTCATCATGAGCCATGTTCCAGTGCCGTTCTGTCTTCAAATGAAAAAATTAGTGGGTAAGCCATTGGATTCAGGTCTGAATTATACCACCTAAGCATATTATACCTCCTTCAAGAGGATAAAAACTCGAAAAAATCGTTTTTCTTTAATCTTACAACTAAATATTCACCAAATAAAAATGTCTACATGTAAATTGCTTTGCAAGACTATTCAAAAAATAATCTCTGAAATAGGTTTTTAAATTCCCGCTGTGATTTAATGAAATCGCCTTCTAATAAAACTGTTTTTGTAACTGCTCTCGGTATTCCAATTTGTTGTTAGACAAGATACCGCAGTCCTTCTTGTTATAAATAGGACAATATGCCATTATCGAATCGATAGGCTCATGCAGTGAAATGACAAAACAAACCTTTACACGTAATACTTACTTATAAGAGTTATAAGTAAACGATACTAAGGAAAGTACTGGGGTACCAATATTTATAAATCCAAAAAATATGGTATAAATGTGACTAAAAGACTAGAGCCGTGGTAGCCCATTTGGGAGACCGCTAGACTTTAAACCGTGAGGTCGCGGGTTCAAACCCTGGGCCCGTACCAATGAGCTCTTTGGAGTTAATGTACGGATTTTCATACCACTGGCTTTTCGGTGAAGGAAAACATCGTGAGGAAACCTACATACGTACAGAGAAGGAATTCGATGGCGTATGTGAATCCACCAATCCGCACTGGGCCAGCGTGGTGGATATGGCCCAATCACCCTTTCGGGGGTAGGCTAAAAGGCCAGCAGTGGACTGTTAAAAGGCTGATAATGATAAAATGTGACTAAAAGTAACTATAATGTTGAATTCACAATTTAAAAATAATAAACAACTAAATCTACACTTGAATAATTTTATTAATGTATAGAATCTAGAACTTTAAATAAAAAACTTAATTCAAAACCCCTATTAAGGGTTCCTAAAAATGACCTCTAAATTGCAATAAGTTTATGCGTTTTCAAATGAGAAGGAACACGTGGGCCGGACGAAGGTAAGGAGTCAACACGCACATCTACAAAATGCAGAGCTAAAAAAATTACACCAAGTTCGTTCTTTGTTAAAAACACATGAAATAAAAGTCGTTAAGTTTTTGTAGGAGAATTTTTGGTGAGTAGTCTCTGTGATAGATCTGTTGTCAACGGTGTTGTTATATTCTTATAACCTTACTGTACTTGGTTCTATTGGGTAAGAAAGGAAGGTACTTCTATAGCAGGCCGTGATGTGACCTACGGCCGTACGTCTAGCTGTTTAAAGCAATCCAGTTAAGGTGATGAAAAAATGTTGCGCGACCGCAAGCCGTAGCTGAGCGCGTTCGCGTGATTTTCCGAACTGCGTGGTTTTAACGTTAGTTTGAGATCGCGTAAGGAGTTGGGTTTAAGGCCCCTGAGCAGTAGTTTCTGTAGCAAAAACGCCTGAATCGCTAGTACATCGCGTGCTACACAGCCGTTTGCAGTTTGCATTCAGTTTGCATAATGTACCAACTACTGACGGACTCCCGTACCTCCCTCCCCCCCATCCCTCACCCCGCAGGCCTCCATCCGAGCAGCACACCCCAATCGCATTATCCCAAACATGACAAACATATTCATTATTGTTAATTGTTTGTCATACAATTCACAAAACTGTATTAACGCATGCGATGAATCGCGTCGTCCGTGGATCGTTTTATTGAACATTTAATTACCGCTTTTCCCCTTATTATGATAGAACAATAAATAATGATTGTTGAACGGTTTAAAATTAAGATTAATATTGCGCGGCGCGTTTACCTCGCAGCCTTGGCGCAAAGTTCGCTCGAATAACCTGGATTCACATCGCGCGGGGAAGCGCATTGTTTGGTAATCGCTTGTGAAGTGAATTAGACGTTGGATGCTCGGTTCGATATTAATAAACCAGCAATATCACTGTTTAGAGACGTAATCTTAGCTTAACTACGCTGGACAAAAAATCAGTAGACCTAAAATTGAGTTATAGCGATGGTGGCCGAGCGGTAGCATGTGCACTTTACAATCTGACGGCACCCGGTTCGATCATCGGCCCTGCACCAATGGCTTATTTAGTACTTAAATAAATTATGTACAGTTACATGTTCACTAACATGTAATTGGCCAGCATAGTGGATTAGGGCCTACACTCTCTGAGTGGATTAGGGCCTATACTCTCTCTCTCTCTCTCTCTCTGAGAGAATGCATGTGTCTCAGCACTCTCAGCAGTGGGAACATGATAGGCTGATAATGATTATGATGAAAAGTGAGTGAGAAAACCTACAACGAAATTTGCTTCTTTTCTCCACAACAGCTTTAGTTGTCTACTTTTCTCTTTGTTTTCAACGACAATGAAGCCATACCATGTGAAAGTTCAGACCCTGTTTTTCCCTCAGGATTATTCCACGTATCTACAGTAGTAACCTACAGAGAGAGTCGCTGCGCTGCAGTTTTTACCTGAAATGAAACAGGGAATTGTTTTTTTTTAATACCTCCTTTGATTTAATAAACGTTTTTACAAACGTGAAAAAGCTCAATTAACTCTTGAAAATGAATTTCCGGGGTGTGCAGAGTAGGCAGCCAAACAATTACCTACTTTATTAATTATTAAGTGATACTAGCTGCGCCGCGTGGCTTCGTCGCGGCGTTTTTGTGTTCCCGTGGGATCAGTTGTTTTTCCTGGGTAAAAGTATTTTCTGTCACGAAATAAGATTAAGAGTGCAACTCGTATGAAAACTTGAATACATCTTTTCGTGTGAAATTAAATTGTGTAGGTATTTAATTATTTACTATGCAGGTAATTATGGTGGGGAAGCTCTACATTGCATGTTTCAAAGTACGCTGCAATAATACTTGGTAAGATCTTGGTGGTTACCAAGGTACAGTAAGCTACATGGCATGAGTTGCCAAATATTCCACCAATTCCTAGCGATAAATCTTAACAATCCATTAAAATTATTAGTGGGTGAATGGTAGAACAGTTTTCCTAACTCTTTTAGCTGGCACTATTCATGTTATGTGTAGGTGTGTAGATTCTCAAAGTCACGTTTAAATAACTGGCCAAGAGCCATATGGTAGGGTTCCATTTTACGTAGCCAAAGTCTTATAATTGTGGTCACAATCAGTTCAGAAATTGGTGGTTACAGAAAAAAACTAAAGATTGACGCTGGACTTATCGAAATTTCAGAGGTGCATCATACCAACTTAGCATGTATGGTTTAGACAAATAGAAAACTACTTGAGAAACATTCTTTGTCAAGACAATTTTACGAAAAGGAACTTTGAGCTAGAACATCTTCCCTTCATTTTCAGCCAAACAAGATCTATTCAATGATATTTTACACAAGTGGGTGCAGCGAAAAAAATATTTTCATCCTCTTTTCACATGTGCCAGAGCCACCCCAAAAACGCAAAATTATAATAATATAATAATAATTATGTTATAATTTTTTTATAATTTTAAAACGGAAATCTATACTAAAACTCTAATTGCGCAAATTTTCATCCACTTGCATGAATAAATATACCAGTAGAAGGTTCTAAAAAAATCTGACGGACGAACAGACGGACAGACAGATGGACGGACAGAACGAATTTATAAGGGTTCCTCATAGGACTACGGAACCCTAAAAACGACAAAATTTAACTCACTAGATTTTAGAATATTGACTGACTTTTTTGTATGTATTTTATTGAATTCATTTTCATACATTGAAAGTCCTTTAAAATATTTTTTTTTTCCAAATCGGTTCATAAATTGAAGTTCTGAGGTAATAAACATAACAAATAATTACCTAATTGTGAACAACGCAGCCGTCTTTTTTAGAAATCGATTAAAACATCAATATTACAAGCATAATTAATATAAAAGTTTATTTTATTTTTTATTATGCAAACTGACGTGGTCTTCACACATTTTATTTATATTACACGGGAACTACTCACGTAAGATTAAGCTGGTCACTGCGACTATAGTTTAAACTGCATTAGGCAGTCTTTCGGCACCATGACCTTTAAAAAGACTGCCTAATGCGGTTTAAACTACAGTCGGAGTGACCGGCTTAATCTTACGTGAGTAATTCCTGTGTAAGATAAATATAATGCTTACTTTATTTTTTTAAAGCTTGTTTTATTATAAATCCAACCAAAACCTTGAACAATAATAATGTTGTATCGGTCAGGATTGATGTATGTAGCACGGGGTGCGATTGGTTCCGATCGGTGAGTCATCATCCTCCCCTGCGTATGCACGCGGATGTCTTTCCGTTCGCAACCCCTGTCGATAAGGAAACCGAGGGAACAAATTTAAATGGGAAATGCCTGGAAATGGCTCACGCTATTGTCGCACGATACCCAAAGGGGAGATATCAAAGACCCAATATCTTTCCGACGATTAGCGCCGATATTTATTCTGTGTGAGAAGTCAAAACAAACGGCGCTCCAACTCCATAAATAAACTTCAGTTGAAAACGGGGGACTTATTCCGAACTGATAACATTAATTCGACCAAATTCTTGGTTAACGCCTGTTTGGTTCTCGGTAGAATAGTTGTTAGTTTGTTACACTGGGTTTACGAAATGTTGAATGTTTGGTAAAATCATTACATTCGGCGTCGTAATCGATGTTGTTAGTTACTAATGATGTTGTACCTAAATTTGTACAACTACATATAATTAATTCTCGTAGAAGCATTAGGTATAAGTACCTAATTAATATTATGGTTAAAAAAACCGAAAAAACACGTAAATGTGACTATTTTAAACCAATCAAAGGAGTCCAAATTCGACGTCATGTCACACTTGGTGACGAGAGTCTGATGATGGAAGGGTGGTGGTTAGAGGAACTCGTTGTATGGGACTCGTTAAAATAAACCAATCAATCTCAAACTCGAGGGGTTTAATAGGCACACGGGGCAGCAAGGAGAGACAGAAGAGCCACCACGCCGCTTGACTCATGCGGCATAATGGTTGGCGTCTTTCACGCTAGATGGCTCTGTCAATGTGATTCACCATTGAATAGTTCCACTATCCACGATCAGTTGATGGTACCGTATTATTGTATTGTCATCCGTATTAAATATACTTGCGTAGTTTCTAATCAATATACATTTAGAACTAAGTTAAAATTGACTTCCAATATGTAGGTATTTTAATTGTTAGTTGGTTACTAGTTGAGCTAATATAATCATCATCGTCATCATTTCAGCCATAGGACGTCCACTGCTGGACATCGATCTCCAAAAGAGCCGGTTGGAAGCGGCCTGCTTCCAGCGGTTCCCTGATATAAGCGAATAAAAAAAAACGGTTCCCCTAGAAAGCTAGGTCATTGTATTTCGTCCCTTATAAACTCCCAGAGGGAAAGTATGAGCGAGTAAAAAAATTGGGAGTGACTTTATTAGTGAATAATTGTGACGGCTTGAACTTAGAAAGTAAAGCAGTAATACCTACATTGCTTTAGGCGATAAGGCCGCCTATTATTGGATTGCCGTATATTTGTCTTTTTATTTTAGTTAAGTTTCATTAGTATTTTCGGTGAGTAATAAAGATGCATTGTATTGTACATTTAATTTAGCGTTAATTATGTTGAATTTGAAAGTCAGAAACAGAAGAAGCACCTCCATCTGGCGTGGAGCCCAAACAACCAACTTTTAACGGACGAATAGTTTCTTCTTCACAGCGCGGAAAAGTTTACAGAAACCGTAACTTTACAGACGAAGTTGACCGCCATCTGTACACATTAATGAGTATCTATGACTTTTGTTTGTATTGTTTCATTACCCAGCTCGGTGAACTCAAATATTTCTCGGTAGAGTTTAAATCAGGAACTTTAGAATAGAGTTAGTTTGCATCGGGTCGGGACCTAGTTACCGTCGAGATAAAGAGTTGGAAGTTTAGCTTTAACTGGCTCAATCATAAATTCAGCCAGACACTTCGCAGACACGCTTTCCTTATCTCAAAAACACTCAAGCAGAGCTCTGCGGTTATACTCCGGAATTGAGATAAGCTTGTCTCATTGATTAGCAATGATTTGTGAGTAACTGAAGTACATTTTTTTTTATAGTTTTCGGCCATGCGTTTGATCACAGCTCACCTAATGTATAGGTAAATAATAACAACAGGGGCGGCTTTGTGGCGAGCCGTCGGTGAGTGGTGACACCGCGTATCCCGATTCCATGGGGCTAAAACCCTAGAGACCCCGACCCCTGGCCGGTTTTAACCGGCCGTCTGGGGGCGGAAGAGCAAAGAAGCTAAGAACCTAAGCTATAGGGTGGTAAAGGGCATAATGCCGCAAGCATCGTTTAGTAAAATTGCAGGACACCTCTCGACACGCTAAACCACCCACGCCAATGTTGCCTCTCCAGTGCCAATATAAGGCAGCCTTTATGGGAGGCCCTTTCAGTACATGTGTGACGAGTCATCACCCGCCACAATATTTGGACATGAGGCATAATTTGCAGGTGCCGTACGTCATACCATAAACTAGCTCAACACCATCAAGAATGTACTACAATAACCCAGATTTTTTCAATCTTATACTGTACAATAGTTTCATATTACACAATATAGTTTTATATTCACACAAATTCCATAGTTGTATTTTATATTCAACAGGGCCTCTTGGTATTGGCTTCGGCCCTCACCAATGCCTCTCAAATATCCGGGCTAGACCCATGAACGTATATAAAGAGAGATATTAAGAGATAATAAGAATGTAAATATGGCAAGTCATTAAATACGGAACTTGCTTTTAGGTGATGCTGCTAGAACGCATCGTTACGTGTTTGGCGGCAGATTTTTAACTTGAATGGTGGCTAGCCAGCCGGGCATTAGAAAATACCCGTACCACCATTTTATGCTTTTCCTCGATGTTTTCCTTCACCGAATGCTCAAGCACATTATTGGGATTTAAACCCAAAAAAATTAAAACGCGTAGACCAATAAGCTAACATTGCTACAAAAGTTCCTATTACAGTCTATCCTATCCTCAAATCAGACAAGAACGGAGATATGCTTTAGTACAAATTATCATTCGTGTTCAAATGTCTGTTTCATTAAAAAAAACACTATACCGCAAAACACAAAAACTGTAAGTATGGCTCTTTTACTGATTTTTCACGCAGACTATTAACTTGCAGCGAGACCAATGAACTAATTAATATTACACATGCAAAAATGGGCAGAAAGTTCGTCTGCAGGGTGAATTCGACTAAAGGCATCAAGCCTGATTTAGGCCTGGTGTGTTCGCACCCGCCGCACCACCTTACTATATCTCCGTTGTTAGTCTGATTTGAGATCCTACCGTTCCTAAACCTAACCTAAGTCTTGGGCGCCGTCAGGATTACTTTCAGGGAGGTACATTGGCATCTACACAATAAAATATAGAATTATACATGTATATTATGTAGATACGAGTATATGTATTTTTTTAGTTCTTCAATTTTTATTAAAACAGTAACCTAATAAAAAAAAAAAAAAAAAAAAACTGTATTATTTTATGGATTTTCTTTCCTGACAACTTTCTTCCTTATTGCTTTCCTTCTCTTTCCTTTTTCTTACCTGGGGGTGCAAATGCACCCCCTTAGACCCTGCTACCGGCGCCTATGTACCATGCCTAAGTAACTAAGTATTGACTACATATTTAATTATTTGTATGTACATATCGCACAGCTGACATCACACAAAGGTACCTAAAATAGGGCGCCACTACAAAACACAACAAGTGGCAGGAGTATAGTTAATAGCGTGTTCCGTAATGACAATGACTCTGCCATCGCTATGCCGGGGAGTGTACTCTATAAACTTAGTTACATTACACTCGCTAATTTGTTTAATGGCTGTTTACTCGTATGTTCGCTCTCCCGGGACCAATTACTGTCTCATTTTCTTTACATACTTCGTTAAAAAACCTAGATATTTACTCAACAGAATCGTAATGAGCACGCCTGTTTATTAAGTTGGTTTTATTATTTTTGAGTATTTCCACAATCCGTGGGCGGGCGTGAGTTAATTTCGTTTGTAGTAACCTTTTTTCGTATGGAATTTAAAAATGTGGTATTTATGATTGCTGTTCCTAGAAATAGAAAAAAATTAGATAAAAATGTATATATCTAAAAATTTATATAAATTCCAAATTGACCCTCATATCCGTGCAAATTAACATTGAGAGCGACAACATTTCGCACTATAACTCAATAGGTGCCTATAGCTGACAAAAATGAAATTAACCTACTGGCTGCGCCAAGCCTTCCTTTTACACAAAACATTTGAACTTAATTAAATTGTGTCACAGTGAGCAACCTACACATAGTTTCCCGAAATAAATGGTCAATTAGCCTATGCAAATTGAATAATTTTAAAATATTCCGCGCTGGGGCACGTCAAGGGATAACTGAGGTGAAAATTCAAACTAGTTTGACCCTCGGCACATCGCTGTTCTGATTAACAAAACTTTGCGGCGCCAGCCGTAGGACTGCACGACAGTTTTATAACGTCTGACTTTTGGACTTCTTGTCGTAATGCGATTAGGTGGCAGACACTAGGGTTTATTGCACTAGTTTTACTATTGTTCTACTGGCTGTTTCTAATTGATTAACAGTGGTGGATTAGGGCAGAATTATGTTTAGTGGTGTAGATAGATATTTGTTATTAAGTTATTAGTGATTTGTTAGAAGAAATCCGAATAGCTACTGAAGATGCGGTGGAGGTCGCCAAGTTCTAGAAATAATAGTAATCAAAGTAAATCGAATATAAAATTCGTTGCATGGTTTAAGAGGAGTTAGCGGCCATACAGTCATACAGACAGACAGACAGACGCGGAAAGCGACTTGAGTTTATATTATGTAGAAAAGAGATAGAGATGGAGAAGAGATAGAGATAATTGCATGTGGAAAGAATTACTGATGTCGCTTACAACGCTTAGATTAATGAATTTTTGCTTAATTACATTATCGCAAAATAAACTTTTCTGTATTTCTGTAGATTGGCTGCAAAGACAGTCCATAATTTGGAGACCGACTAGAAAACGAATGTAGCTTAGTAGCTAGAGCAATCGGGGCATTTACCTGGATCGTTGCGCAGGTTTGAATTCTGCCGGTCGTCAAATTTTCAAATTGTCTGTAACATTAAAAAAAGGTAAACCAGCCTATTCGATGGGTGTGTCCGTTGTCATCTCACATTTTCATATCACGTACACAAAATATTAAATATATGTTTTCCTCTCGCTAATATTATAATAGTTCGTTTTCATCGCGTAATAGGTACTCCGTACGTATGAACCTAACATAGAATACTTATAAGTAGGTACGTAATTTACTTCTAATGATAACTCAGGTACAACTATGATGATAATGAATGATCATTTGTGTTTGATTTTTCTCGGCAAATAGGACTACTGCTACTTTGCGCTTTGCTCTGCACAATTTGAATTTGGACGTAAATAATAATAAAAAGTAAATAAAAATGACAACACAAAGGAGGTTGTAGGAAGGGAGGTACTCGTAAGTCATCTACGCCCCTATCAAGGCAGGCCATGAATATTCCAGCGACCGCGGCTTGAATAATTGACCACGGCAACTTTCGCTTCTTGGAAGATTCATAAACTTAGTTAAGTTTTATTTATCAAATCCAGCCGGCCACAAAACATCGAAACTCCAAACTCCTGTAATTTAACTCACGGGGTGTACCGAAGTTAATTCTGAACAAGTGGAGTGAAATTAAGTGCTACTAAATAATGGAAAATGTTCTCTAAATTAAGTAGATATAGGATACCAAAGACGTAATCTGAGTCTAGTGCAAATTAATATAAACTTTGCGCAGTTCATGGAGAGTTTATTAGGAAAGAAACTTTCTTAGTTGGAAATGTAAGGCTCGGTTTTTACGCAATATGGCGGCGCTCGGGTTCAGAGAAGCACAGTGTCTGATGTCTACCGGTGCAGCTTTTATTATCTATGGATCAATCAGCGTGGTGATGCCACCAGCATGCTGGGTACGCTGCCAAAAACGGTCTTTGGGCATACAACTGTTTTTTTAAAACTTTAAGTAGGTATTTACTGTATAGGTATTTTGTTAGCTTGTTTTGTTTAGTTAATAATGAAGCCCTTTTCTTATACAATAACAATTTTATAGCTGAGCAAAGATTAGTTAATCGTTTTTTTATACCTAGCTAAAAAATAAGCTTTTAGCTTAACAATAACAAAAGTTTTTAAAGAGTCTTATCAAATGAAAGGCCTGGAAGAGTAGAAAACGATGAAGTGAGTGACATCACACTAAATTCAATATGGCCACAACTCCAACATGGCGGATTATATTTTCTTTGCTATTCAGCTAAAAGCTTGTTTAAAAAATAATTTTTACCATTAATATTGTCTAAATAAAGTAATTCTGATATTAATATGTATAGATATATTTCAAAGTCAGCTCCAATGTACATGATATTCAGTCCCAATGCTCGAGAAAACATAGGTCGTGCTTCAGTTTTTCGAGGTTTTTTCTCGTAGTTACTCGAAATCAGGATTAATGTCTGTGTAGGCGATAAGCCCGCCGCAAATTGTCTCGCGCCATTTTATCCCGCATCAGGCATGCTGGTACATCACGCTTGATGGAACTTTATGTGGCTGGATTGAGCAGCGGCCGTCTGTCTTGGACTAAGCCCGCTTTGTCCCGCATTTGACGGTTTTCAAGGGCAGCCGTTGTTTGAGCAAGAGATAAAAATATGTTTTTAATAAATGGGTCATAAACAAAAAAGGCTTAAGAGTAATTCTACAAAATATTAGGTAATTTTTCTTCCACTAATTCGTTACGTAATTTATTCGTTAGTTTTATCGGTATAGCTCAAAAAGTTGTTATCACAAAATGTTGAAAATAATTTTGAATAAAGGTTTTTAATATGGTCCATCAACACGGCAAGTTACAAGTTTCTATGTCAAATCTTTTATAATGCTATGTATAAAACTACATGGTATACTAACTTTTTTTTTATTAAACATTGATAGACTGTCCTATGAGCGATGCTGGCCAGGCAGTTAGCATGAGCACTTTATAATCTAACGGCACCTAGTTCGATCCTCGGCCCTGCAACAATTACTTATTTTATGATGTATGTGATGTGCAGTTTCGATGCCATTGCTCGTGCGTTTCGATGCCAAAACATCGTGAGGATACTGGTTTGTCCATGAACCTCAATAAGTAGTATAAAGACATAAATTACATTCACCAACATGCACTGGGTAGATTAGGGCTCATCCTCTCTTTAAGAGAAGGTCTGTGTCCCAGCAGTGGGAACATGATAGGCTGATAATGATGATGATGATACTATCCTATGAAAGAACACGTCATGAGCAGAGAAAATGGCTTTGTAATAATGAAGACCCTAGGCATGATGGTGAACGTAACACCTAAGAAGGTGTTGATTAATGATATGAAAAATAACAAAAGAAAGAAGAAAGAAAAGAAAATGAAAGAGTAAGTAAATGTGGAGATGACGGCTGATAGAGTGAAATGGAGAGAGAAAACACGCTGCATCATAGTGCTACTGCAAAGTGGGGTGAAGACAGAAAGACATGTTTTTTTAAATGAGCAGTTTAATTAACCGATACTCTCCCACTATTGAGCAAAGCTTTCTTCCATTTCCTTAGAAATATCCTTTTTTGTCGGAAAATTTTAGTAACAATAATTAATTTATAAATTTATCTCTAAAAACCTCCTCCTATTCTTTCTCGTTTACATTTTAAAAGTAAACCCTCCACTGCGGAGCAACACTTTAAATATAATAAAATAATTTCGACCTTATTTATGCAAGTTCATAAACCTTAACAAAATAAAAACATCAACGCTAATTTAGAATCTGTCGTCTGCAAAAACCTGTTGCTTCGAATTATGTGCATATTTACCACAATATCTGCAGTTGTCATGTCATTAAATTGGCTGCATGTAAGCAACATCAAACACTCCCTTTGAGCTATTGTATTTAGTAGCTATACTCGTACCCTCAGATCAGACAAACTAGGGAGATATGGTAAGGTGGCATGGTGGGTGCAAAAGCGTGATATTTTCATGCGAAATATTATAATATGAGAGATTCAAAAATGGAGCCTCAGACTTGATGTCGGCTTTAATCGTAGTCACGTAGCAGATGACCTTGTCGTTTTTTTTGTATGTAGACTATTTATTATTTCATTGGTTTGGTGTCACTACAAGTTTCTTAGTGTGCGTGAAAAAAATTCAACTGAGCTGACCTTACTGTTTTTATATTTAGCGATATAGCGGTATACCTAGTAAAAATAAAATTTATAATAAAAAAACAACTTTTTTTTTTTTTTACCTTATTCTTCTCCGCAAACCCTTTCATTTGATACCCATTATCATAATAGTAGATAAGAAAATTTTGTCCGCCATCTTAGGGCATACGCCATATTCAATTTAGTGCGACGTCATTTTATTTTTTGTATTCTTCTCAGCAAACCCTTTCATTTGATATTCCATATCCTGGGAGTACCTAAAAAATAACCAGTCTGTCATCGTTGGCATTCCGCCATATTGGATTTAGAATATAACGTCACTTAGCCAACCTTGCTTGGTCATCCAAACTAAAAGTGTACGAAAATTTTAAGCTCAATCGACTGAGGATAACTGGTCTAAAATGCTGTTGCAAGATTTGTCCCATACATACATACTAACAGGAACTATCTAAAAGCTTGTATGTATGAAAAATGAAGACATTGTAACAGGAACGATAATTATACAAAGGCATATTTCCCTTGTTTGTCTTATCTGAGCTCGTACCTTAAGCTCGGTCGCAGTCGAACAAAACCCGGCAAATCTCAATTAACGTCGAGTCAGCCATGTAAGGCCATCGGACAAATAAGTCTATTTGCCAACATTTAATATTCGCTTCGGGCGCGTTAATTAAGCCGCTCGTTGTACATGCGGTTACGGGCGACTACGGCTACTACGTGCCGGACTTGCCCTTCCAATAAAAGAACTAAACATGCGCTACAGAACGACTAACTTCTCAGTAAAGTTGGCCAAAATATGAAATAAACATTTTTCAATAAAACTAACCATAATATATATAATATTATATGTATATAGTACATGACATGGTTTTAATTTGATACATAGACATTACGAACTCAATATAGAAATCTGATATTTACAGAGAAAAAAGTAGGTAAATAAAAAACGGAAAAATTAACATAGCTGTTTTGAGGCTGAACAAAATATCGCCAACGTGCGGCACCCCAGAATGCTGGCAGCATTTTACCATCTGAACACACGCAAAAAGCTTTGAGTGATCAGTTGACGAAACAATAAATTAATGTATTTATTTCGCGTTTTGTGTTGACCACACGTGTGATCAGTTGGTGACTAAGCCGTAGTTATGTACGTAAATATTGTTACTTCGTCCATTGTTCGCAGTTAGGCCATAGTAGAAACAAAATCTACTAATGGTTAGGCGGCGGCGGTGTTACTGATTGTTTATAACATTACGGAAGTTGCCACCAAGCTTTGTAATTAAACTACTTCAACGAAATTTATTGCGTTTAATTAACAATTTCTCAAGTTTTGACGCTTAACAGAGCTTAATTATAGGATTATGAATTAAGAGTAAGTTATTAAGGCACTAGCTATTCCCCGTGACTTAATACGCGTTGACTTCCATATAAATTTTTATAGTTACTACTTTTGGCGAAATTTTCGCAAAATATTGTCTTAGTCTATAGTCTAGTCTATCTATGTCTTGTCCTCTATAAGGTATGTAATTGACAAATTTCAGCTTCTTAGATCAAATCGTTTTTGACATTTCGTAATGAGTCAGCCAGATAGTGGTATTTTGCATCTCCATAAATACTTATAGATTGTGATGTATTTAACTGATATTTATTTACAGCCTTTGACATCACGAAAAATGAGCACAGGAAAAAAAAATCCTGTAATTTCGAAAGTTTCTCAATATTTATTTATTTTCTATCCAGAAATAGATCCTTACGAAATAGTTTCACCTAGTTTCTTACCTAACTAGCCTGGTTATAAAATTACCTAATTTTGAGCTATAAGGTTATTATACTAATTCAATTAGTCCTAAGCTTTAGGTGGTCTATCAAGAGACAAAGTTCTAGGTACATCATTCGCTTTTAGGGTTCCCCAGTCTAGGATAATTGGGAACCCTCACACATATTTCTGCCTAGCCTAGTTTAATCATATATATTTATTAAATAGGTCCCTACTATAATAACATATTAAAGAAGGTAATAAATTATTTCGCCCAGATTTTCCACAATATGAATGTGCCTAGTGAAAGTAGTAAATAAACCAAAGTTCACTAGATTCTTAATTAAATAATACATATTACATAGTAGTAATCCCGGCAGAGTTAGAGGCAAGCCGCCTCAGTCCGGCGGTTGACCGATAAAAGGCGGGATAAATCTCAATGAGTGCCTCGCCGTGGCGCGAATGAATGATTAAACGTACGCGTTACTTCATTTGTTTTCACTTTAGCCCGGACAACAGCATGTAGGGCGCCTTTTTCCCGCAAACGTACAGAGAAGACACCAGTAAGGAAATTATCAGCTACGACAATGGCAGTGAGTAACTGCATTTTAGGTTGTGAACCTTGCTAAATACAGAGCTTTTTCCGTGGAAGTCTTCGTGATTTCAGTAGTATCTGCAATTAAATATGAATGTGTACATTTCGTGGTAGTACCCACATAACTCAATTTATAGCAACGAAGATAAATTTTGTACTACAAAAACAATATTGAAGTCCTTATATTAGAGTGCCGATGGGCAATTGTTTGTCAGTACAGTTTTTTAATGATTGACAGCTCACCTGATTTTATGGAACTGGCTCTCAAACGATGCAGCCGGATTTTTTATCTATCATAATATAGAGGTGTATATAAGCATACTTTACATCATTGTATATCTATATATGGCCTCTCCCACATCTGCGTCTATCACCACGACTTCGTCTATGCGGTAGCGATAAACGCTAGTGCAGCATAATAGGCCTTATAATAGTCCACTGCTGGGCTTTGGTCACCCCCGAAAGGGCGATTGGGCCATCCACCACCCTGGCCCAGTTGCCGGTTGGTGGATTCATATAGACCATTGAATTTCTTCTCCGTACGAAGATACCTATGAAAGTTTACTCACGATGTTTTCCTTAACCGAAAAGCCAGTGGTATGAAAATCAGCTTTTCGGTGAAGGAAAACATCGTGAGGAAACCTGCATACGTACGGAGAAGGAAACCAATGGCGTATGTGAATCCACCATCCCGCAAAACGTTCGTTCCTAAACACAAGTGTAGGAAGGCATTATAGGCATACGAAAGAACATGACTTTGGCCCCGCATAACTTCATGGAGTCCAATACACCTAGGGGTCGTCCATTAATCACGTGAGGCTTGAAAGGGGGTTTAGCAAAAATCACGAAATATCACAATCCATATACAAACAATAGTCTTAAACCTCACCAAGGGGGAGGGGGGGGATAAAAATGCAAAAAATGTTTTTTTTTTGCATTTTTAACCCTTTGTTATTTTTACTCTTTTTGTATTTCGTGATTTTTGCTAAACCCCCTTTCAAGCTTCACGTGATTAATGGACGGTCCCCTAGGTGTACCAAGCGTTTCCCAAAATTTCCATACTGTACCGTCACAACTACGGCGCACGAGTGTGAGTGATTCAAAACTCGCCATACGCCGTGGTTTGCTTACTGTTTCCTTCACCGTGATATTGTAGTGGTGCCTTTCTGCCTTACTAAAGGAAAATTACACCGCCCGTGGGAACTCGCACGAGTAAATCATCATTAGGCGTCCGGTGGCGGCGGTGGGCGGCCGCACACTGCCACGGGACACGCCTTGTCTTTATAAAAGATTCAACTTAATACAAACTAGGCGGAAAATAATGGCGCTCTTACTTTCTTAGAAGAACCACTTTCTTTGTGGAATTCGTTTAATTTCTATATGTAATTAAAATAAGTTAGTAGTACCTGATGCCTTATTATAGATGATTCGGATCGTGATCGCGATCGCGTGCCATCTCACTCACGCACGTGGTGCGAGTAAGTAGATGCGAACGGGACGGCATGCAATCTCGATCACGATCAAACTTCTATAATAAGGCCGCAGGTTACAAGACGCTAGTATCATTAGAACTTTCCCGACTATATCTCATCATCATCATCATCAGCCAGAAGACGTCGACTGCTGAACATAGGCCTCCCCCTTTAACCTCCACTATATCTGCCTCCTATTAATTATGTAAACATACCTACTTCTCCTCTGTTTTGTTTTTTTATATTTTCTTCTATGTTGTCCACATTATTTGCTTGTTTATTACCTTATTTTATTCTTCTAATGTCTTTAGTTTAGCCTAGTTAGTAGGCGTACAAATGTAGAGAGATGGCAAACAAATGCGGTAAGTATTCATTTATAATAGAGAAAAATATAATTATATTAATTAAATTAACTTGTACGCGTCGAAATAATTTCAAAAGTTAAGATATCATGTTATTAATTTAATTAATTAACAGATATACATTTCTATGATTGTAAAATAAACTTCTCGACTATTCTTCGATAGAGTATGCTTGCCAAATTTTAATTTTGTTTTATTTTATCATACTTACGCGTTTAAATTTTATTTATGTCAAAGTGTATATGGACAGGACACAGGTCCATAATACACTTAGAATCCTCTAAAAAATTGTTAGTTACAATCAATTTGGTACCTTATTGGGACCGTAGATTAAAACATGATACTTTTATCCCAAAAAATATACTCTAGAAGTCTATATAGAATCGTGGGTAAAACAACGAGGCGCTGCTTGTAAGCTAGTAGTAGGTACACTATAGGTACACTAACGACAAACAATATCATTTTAATTAAACTATGTTATCACACAAGTGACAAATTTGTCATCTCTACATTGTATAAATTAAAGTCGCTCTCCGCGCCTGTCTGTCTGTATGGCCGCTAACTCCTTCTAAACAACGCAACGAATTTTGATGCGGTTTTCACTATCAGTTAGATACTTTTTCACGGATGGTTTATATAGGTATATAACTAGCGACCAACCCCGACTTCGCACGTTAATTACACCTGTGCGAAGCCGAGCAGGCGGGTCGCTAATTGTGTTAATAAAGTTCTTTAAACCTAAACCTGTACATTAGTATGGAGTACCTACGACGGCTGTGAACATTTTTTCACAATAAATTTGCCTTCTCATGGTGACATTATACTTCCACCAATTGTAGTTTTTACTTCCATAATTTTCAACATTTTCCAACTTCTGCACTAAATTCCGTTTTATTGTGACTAATTAAGAGGGGGCCTCCGAAATTTTATGCTAATTTGCCATGATATTCTAACTAAACCAAATATCCTATCAACGTAATAATTGATATATGTGATTTTTCAATTCATTTTCTTTCCGGCACTAAGACAGAAACATAATAGCAAGATATTTACTCGATACTTTATTGTTTTCAAAATGGTGCCTTTTTGCTGATTTTTTTGATTTTTTCTTGGATAGAACTTCAGTCACATATCTAAAATAAATACTCATCGAAGGAAAATATAGTTTGTTTTCCGGTGCTAAGACAAAATTTACCTAGATTAATTAGTACTCTCATAATAAATTATATTCGATTTGAGACTTACGTCCTTTAGTTCTAAGCAACTATTCGGTCAAACGGCAAGTCCGATATTCAACCTTATTCTGTTGCGCTTTGTATCTAAATGGCGAAACACGCTCCGTTCAACCTCAGTACCGCACTATGCTCCAACGGGGAAGGACGCACGCGCTTGCTATTCGCCTAGATTTATCTTCCGAGTGCGATTATATCAACACCTACTGTATTTTCAAACAATGGATAACATAAATAATCTATGGCTCGAACGCGACCATTTGATGCGGCAACCAAGTGTTGCCAATGACCTAGAGCACAGACTAGGTAAAGCTACTATGAAAATATTACAGGTATTCATAATTATGGATACGACTAGGCCCTACCTAACGCATCTATTATTATGTACGCTCGGTAATATAGTTATAAGAGTCTAAGTGTTTCGTGTGGAAAGAGAAAGAGAGAGAGAGACAGACGGAGAAAGCTGAGAGAGAGATAGAGAGAGAGACAGTCAGAAAGACTACTAAAAATCAAAATTAATAAGTAAAATATAATTTTTGTTGAATAAAAAAATATAATAATTGTTTTTTTTTTTAATTAATAATTTCATAAATTAAATTAAATTTAATTAAATAATTCATACATACTTAAATAGATTATAGTTATTAACAACCAGGTATAGAACAAACACAAACGTTCATCACATAACTGTTTGTCCTAGGTGGGAATCGAACCCACGCCTCCAAGCTCAGAAGGTAGGTTCACTACCAACTGGACCAACGGGCTTTCGCGTGTTTCATTTATTTTAGTATAGTATAGTATAGTATAGCATAGCATAGCATAGCTTAGTATAGCATAGCATAGCTTAGTATAGAAAAGTATAGTATAGTATAGCATAGCATAGCATAGCAAAGCAAAGCAAAGCATAGCATAGCATAGCATAGCATAGCATAGCATAGCTTAGCTTAGCATAGCATAGCATAGCATAGCATAGCATAGCATAGCATAGCATAGCATAGCATAGCATAGCATAGCTTAGCATAGCATAGCATAGCATAGCTTAGCTTAGTTTAGTATAGCAAAGTATAGTATAGCAAAGTATAGTATAGTACAGTATAGTATAGTATAGTATAGCATAGCATAGCTTAGTATAGCATAGCATAGCTTAGTATAGCAAAGTATAGTATAGTATAGCATAGCATAGCATAGCAAAGCAAAGCAAAGCATAGCATAGCATAGCATAGCATAGCTTAGCTTAGCATAGCATAGCATAGCATAGCATAGCATAGCATAGCATAGCATAGCATAGCATAGCATAGCTTAGCATAGCATAGCATAGCATAGCATAGCTTAGCTTAGTATAGCAAAGTATAGTATAGCAAAGTATAGTATAGTACAGTATAGTATAGTATAGTATAGTATAGTATAGTATAGTATAGTATAGTATAGTATAGTATAGTATAGTATAGTATAGTATAGTATAGTATAGTATAGTATAGTATAGTATAGTATAGTATAGTATAGTATAGTATAGTATAGTATAGTATAGTATAGTATAGTATAGTATAGTATAGCATAGCTTAGTATAGCAAAGTATAGTATAGTATAGTATAGTATAGTATAGCAAAGTATAGTATAATATAGTACTGTATAGTATAGTACAGAATAGTATAGTACAGTACAGTACAGTACAGTATAGTATAGCATAGTATAGCATAGCATAGCGAAGCATAGCGAAGCATAGCATAGCAAAGCATAGCATAGCATAGCATAGCTTAGTATAGCAAAGTATAGTATAGCAAAGTATAGTATAGTACAGTATAGTATAGTACAGTACAGTACAGTACAGTACAGTACAGTACAGTACAGTACAGTCCAGTCCAGTCCAGTCCAGTCCAGTCCAGTCCAGTACAGTACAGTACAGTACAGTACAGTACAGTACAGTACAGTACAGTACAGTACAGTACAGTACAGTACAGTACAGTACAGTACAGTACAGTACAGTACAGTACAGTACAGTACAGTACAGTACAGTACAGTACAGTACAGTACAGTACAGTACAGTATAGTATAGTATAGTACAGTACAGTACAGTACAGTATAGTATAATACAGTACATTACAGTATAGTATAATACAGTATAGTATAGTACAGTACAGTACAGTACAGTACAGTACAGTACAGTACAGTCCAGTCCAGTCCAGTCCAGTACAGTACAGTACAGTACAGTACAGTACAGTACAGTACAGTACAGTACAGTACAGTACAGTACAGTACAGTACAGTACAGTACAGTACAGTACAGTACAGTACAGTACAGTACAGTACAGTACAGTACAGTACAGTACAGTACAGTACAGTACAGTACAGTACAGTACAGTACAGTACAGTACAGTATAGTATAGTATAGTATAGCATAGTATAGCATAGCATAGCATAGCTTAGTATAGCAAAGTATAGTATAGTATAGTATAGTATGGTATGGTATGGTATGGTATGGTATGGTATGGTATGGTATGGTATGGCATGGCATGGCATGGCATGGCATGGCATGGCATGGCATGTCATGGCATGGCATGGCATGGCATGGCATGGCATACCAACCATGGCATGGCATGGCATGGCATGGCATGGCATAGCATGGCATTGTATGGTATGGTATAGTATGGTACGGTATGGCACAGCATAGCACAGCATGGCACAGTATGGCTTAGCATGGCATAACATGGCATAACATGGCATAGCATGGCTTAGCATAGCATAGCATAGAATAGCATAGCATGCATTTACGGAAGTTGTTTGAAGGCGGGTGGGGGTATGTCCGTGGGCTACTGATGGCATGTGGAACGATCCGATAAGTTTTCTAAAATTTTAAAAATTTTGGGATAGTGTGTGGGATTTTGATGAGGGGGGGTCCGGGTAAGAAGACCAAGTCTTGATCTATACACAAAATCCGGTCAGAATTTGTCTCCGACACACCGAAATTTGGAAAAAATTGGGAGGTGGGGGGGGGGGGGGGGAAGTTTCAGGAAATGTTATAAACTAAAGTCCGGATTGACATCCGATTTCCAATTTTTTTTACAAAAATGACCTCATACGTACTGTTTCTGAGATAATCGATGTTTTTTGAAAAAAATTACGAAAATTTTCCGGATTTTTGCGCTTTAATATTTTTTATTAAATATTATTTATTTCCTGAAATTGTGAGAGTAGAAAGCCAAAAAAATATTTATAGTTTATTTATTACACCACTGAATTTTTTGTGTTGAAAAATTTTGTTATTTTTAACATGAAATTCCGGTTACGTAATTTCAAACCCAATTTGGGGTCTTTAGGGTTAGGTCCTAAAGCCGAGTTTTTGAGTTTAACGTCTTCGTCTGCCAGAAAAAATGATGCCTATGACGTCAGATTTTTGATTGGACCTTTGTGTCCAAAGTTATGGACCTTCAAAAAATCGGGTATTTAGGGTCCGCCTCGCTACTTAGTAACTCAAGTTACTATGTACCTACGAGTCTTAAAATACTAAATGACCTATAGTTGGATAGCCAGTGAAGCTAACTATTCTTGCCTGGATTAACCTGGGACAAAATGTTTGAGGAGCCGGGTATTTCAGGTCGTCAAAATCTTAAGACCTAACTTAGACTATAATATAAACTAAAAACTAGAACTAGTTATATTTCCTAAACCACAGCCTTAAAAAATCTGCAAAAAAATTACTAAAATTTAAAATAAGCTTTACTACCTCGAGCCAAAATTTGGGCGTGGTAGGGGGTGGTTTTCACCCTTCTTTATTTCTATTTAAATGTATTTCTCACTGATTTCAAAAGTAAAAATCTAAATATTTTTTTGTAATTTTTTTGGGTTAAAGGTCTGGTTTAGGAGATATGACCCGGGATCGGGTACCCCGTGCCACGAGGTTTTTGGGTTTTTTGGTCTTATCCCGGCAAGTTCAACCTAGCAAAGCATAGCATAGCATAGTTCAGTTTAGTTTAGTTTAATGTTTAGTTTAATGTTTAGCTTTCTGAAACTGTCTCCAGCGTAATATTTTAATTAGAGAATTTATTTAGGTTATATCAATTTAATTTAAATACTTTATTATTTTTATATTGTAGAAAACCTAAACATAAATAACAAATACAATTTTGAAAAGTGAAATAAACAATTTACGGTTTTGCGCGCCGCGACCGAACTCAGCTAATCGCCAAAACACCAAGTGCACCAACACTATGCTTATCCTGTGTGTTATTGCTCCTTGCCGCTTTACAAGGTCGAGTGCGCGAGTTGTGTACACTTTAGCTGCGCGCGACTGCCGCGCTCCCGTGGTTGTGTTTCACACTAATGCGGGTGATGCGAGACGCGCGGGTGAAATCAGAAATTTTTCTTGCCGTATACGCAGCCTTAAGAAGCAAAATAAGTTTTCCCCTGCGAGCGCTCCACAACTACAGAGCGGCGTTCTAAACGTAAAAATGCTTATTTTTTACGTACATAACCTACTTTGAAGCCAAATAATAATATGTATAAAGACATAGAGTACGATAAAATTACGTTTTACTTATTAGATGTAGCCATAGATAAATATACTATACTAGAGATGTAGCTAATGAATAGGTAGTGGCGTCGATTCTGTCATACCACTCACTAAACTAAACCAATCTGACAACACTAAAATTATCTGCCTCTCTTTTAATTTTAATTTATGTAAGAGATGAACTTTTTAAGAGCTGTCAAATTTAGTTTAGTTTAGATAATGGTACAACAGAATTGACACCAGTGGCTATGTAGAAAAACGTCATACTAAATTAAATAATATAAGTCACAGTCTTCGTCTAATCCATGTATCCATACGAATTTGTCCGGACATATCCGGACTTTTAGACAATTGTCTTGACTTTGTGCGCCTTTGTAATTTGTCCAGCTTTTTAGCTTAGGCGATGTAATACGAGTAAATCTTGATTAACGTCTCCCTAAAAGCATATGTAACAAACATCTTTTTTTTAAAATTAACCTACATACTAATATGTTCAGACTTTTATGGAAATATCTGGCTTTAAATATAGCTATATCAATGTGAAATTTAAAAAAAAAAACTTTCACTTATAGACAACACAATGTTGAAGCCTTGATTATTTTTTTTTGTAGAAAGATATGCCATGTTTCTTCGAGCTAACTCTACCATCTCGATACAATGTTTCTACAACAAGGAATGCCATCTTGCGGATACAAGTTGAACTATTGTATACTGGCGGAGCTTACGAAAAGCTCTGCTCTTTTATACACCTAATTGAATTTTCATTTGAAGTCCGTGTTAGGTCTAACATAGATAGATTCTAGTGTTCTAATTTCCTGAACTAAGGAAAATTATCTACGTTAGATATATTTTTTCTAATTGAATAGACACATATTTTTTAGTTTAGAGGTTTAGTCGGAAAAGTCTAGATCTACCTATATACTATTTCTAGGCATTTGTTTAAACAATAGTTCAAGGCCGCTATAATTTCTGTAGGCAGCACAAGGTTATTTAGATATGTAGGTAAATTTTTTTCGGGTTTTAGAATTCTTATAATTCTTACCCACTTAAGCATGGAACACATTGTTCTTTCTAATTTTATAAGTATTAGGAACCTGATAATTATGTAAAAACGATCATCAGAACAAATGAACTTTACAAAGCTACCTAGATGTCCGTTGTCCAGGGCATTAACTTCCTCAAAAAAACCAGATGCCTATTTCTGTACGAAAACTCGTAGGTAAAGTGGCAAAAAATACTCACGCTCCTTCTTTGAACCAATTTTCTACTTTGAGTCATATGCGTTTACCGGTTTATCTAATTGTGCATCGACATCGCTGCACGTCACCGCCACCCATGCCAGGCCCAGTTACCACATAGCCCTTTAAATTAAACAAATAACCAAACTCTTGGAACAATGCATTTTTTCGATGTTTAACTGCAATCACGCGATTGTTTTGACATTGGCAGTGCGGCGACAGCGCATGCGTGAGACACTCGCCACCAGTTTTAAATTTAGAAACGTGTCGCCGGTATTTCGCTGTCCTATTTCGATGCCGCAAACGGCAGATTTTAGTGAATCAAAAGGATTCGGTAATTGTGAAATTGATGATTGTTTGGTTTGCAACGGGCAGTGAATTATCTGTTTAGTGCACGAGTGTCAGTTGTCGTGTACGGTTGTGATGTGAGTGCGTGGACGACGCGTCGCGGTGTGAACAACGACCAACTTCTCGCCAATACAGACCGATTAGTGATGTTTACAAGAACACTCTTACTTTTATTGCTTTTGTGGGGACAAGGTATTTAATTATTTCCCTTTTAGATATTTTAAGGATCGAGCACATTAGGACGGGCCGCAACGGGCCGGGGCGCATCGCAAAAATCGCTTTCATACATTTTATATGAAGTATCGCACATTATGCAGGGCCGCAGCGGGGCGGATTTCCATGTAAAATGAAAATGCGATGCGCTCCGGCCCACTGCGGCCCGTCCTAAAGTGCTCGACCCTTAAGATACCATCTAATCATCTCTTACATTTTATATCGTGTATGACAATGTTATGATTAATATTAAACTGTGACGCGAGTGACGAGTAAGTCATTAGACTGATGGTAAGTACCATTGTAGAAATATAATCATTTTCATCGAATTAGAAATGAGGAGATCCGTAGAAGAACAAAAGTTACCGACATAGCTCACCGGATTAGATAGTTGAAGTGGCAGTAGGCAGGGCATAGCAAGCAGAGCAGATCGCTGATGAGGCTGAAAGGTTCCCAAAAGGAAACCACCAAGCGCAGCGTAGGACGTCCACCCACAAGACGTACGACCTAAAAGAAAACGCAGGAAAACGCTGAATGCAGGCTGCCAACCGGCCCTTTTGGAGATCGATGGGGGATGCCTATGTCCAGGTGGACTTACTATATCTGAAATGATGATGATGAAGCATTATTCTTGCTCATAACAGTACTGTGTCACCTATAATTGAGAACTTCAACAGGCATCACCCTGTTCGGAAATCTCGTTGGAAACATTACCCTCATCCTGGGCAGTTGGGTGATAATCACCATATTCTTGTCCCTGGTCTCTACGATTCCAGACACAGTATGGAGCGTGCGGCTGGTAGAGATGCGGGTGCCTGCGCACGCGCGGGAAGGCGGCGCGGCGCTGCTGAGCTGCCAGTACGACCTCGAGGGGGAGCAGCTCTACTCTGTCAAGTGGTACAAGGGCAATGAGGAGTTCTACCGCTACGTGCCCAAGCACCACCCCTCTATCATCGCATTTAAGAGACCAGGGGTTTACGTTAATGTAAGATTAGTGTTTAGTATTCTGATTTAATGAAAAACGCCTTGTGGTTTATTGAATAAAAGAACCAACCAAGTTGCGATTCAGATGCGCCGAGAGTTTCGCACCCAAAAAAAAATTTCTTTATCATTAGCGTGCGCCTGACTCTATCTCGGTCAGTGTTTATTATTTGTTGTTTTACTTTAGAGTGTAGGTATACGTCAAATTTGGCACGATTCAATGCCAAGTTTGACGAGCTTGACGCTTGTTAATATTTTAACACTAGAGCACTTTAAAATATACGTTTAAATAAGATTGTTGTATGGGGTACTTATAACCAATTATGACGAAAGTCTTCTAAGTTTATTGGGTATACCACAACAAGTATTTTTAATTTGTATTAAAATATATATTTTATTATAATTTTAATAAATCCGACATAGTCATACATTTTAAAGGAAAAAAAACCGGCTATCTAATACGGTTCAAAAGATACAGCCATTATAAGGTAGACCAGAAATGCAGATTGCGTATAGTCTTAGTAATAGGGTCCCGTTGACATCTTTTGGGTACGGAACCCTAAGAACTAGTCTGTGTGTCGGGTGAGTCTGGTTTTTTCTGTAGCACTCCAATTATGCCAAAACAAACAGCGGAATTAAACAATAATAATTATGAAAGAAACGATCTGCGTAGACCAATTTTGTTGAAATCTGAGGATTGAGCTTGATAGCGCCATAATTTAGGAGAGGCCTTAATTCAGCAGTTTAGAAAATATACGCTTATTGTGTATGATATAATGACCTTATTTTCTACACTAGGTTTTTTCGTTGGGTCACAATTTACTACGCGTCAGGCAATGTGCAGAAAACTCATACCTTGGAGAATATAAATTTAACTAGCGATGCCTCTCGTGTTGAAGTTGTTCATATGTGGTTGAGCATACCATCAGTGTGCTAACTGCTTGTATGACGTTTGTCATATAGGCAAAAAAACAACAACTAGTAAGTAACAGAATACAGAGGTTTGAATATCAAAAACCGAAACTGCCAAGATCAACATAACTAGATTTACAAAATGCACGAACGTCTAGACCTATTGGTGAAAACATAAACAGTCTGAAATAACAAGCAGTTTACATCAAGCGGTGACTAATGTAATTTACGTGAGTCAAGAAATCAAATACATACAATAAAAATTATCTATGGTACTAAATCAAAATTTCCGTGCTAAAATCTATGACTACATCGAATACAATCTCGATCGCAATAAAATTAATGCACCCTCCGTCGGCGCACGAGTAAATGGACGTGTTTTATCTCATTTCGTCTTACAAATCAATACAATCAAGGGCGGATTTAAGGGGCACGGGGGCACGTGCCCCCACCAGACGGTGTTTTTGTGCACTGTGGAGATTCCATCACAGTACATACGTAGAAGCAAATCAAATTATCAGAGTTGTCAAAATATATGAATAAAATAACAGAAAGACCATGAATTCTTGTCTATTTCTGGCTGGCATTGCGATTTTTTTGCCCCTCCCAGAAAAAAATCCTGGATCCGCCCTTGAATACAATGCTTTATATTATCTTCCGTTCGTTCTACACGAATGTGAAGTTACTACATGACGCATCGTCTACATTTTTCCGTGACAAAATAAAGCTCCGCTTTTAAGGTTAACGTTAACTCATTCATTCAGTTGATCGTACCGTCAGGAAACAAAAATAGGCGTACTAACGTCACCATTTCACAATAGTTCTGTATAGCGTAAATATAGTTTATTTCATAGACACAGCTGTTGTTAATATTGCATATCAACGTTCCAGCTATTTCCGATTCAGTCTGTGCGAAGTGCGCTGGCATTTTAATGATTGCTAATTTGTAACGTTTGTCACAAATTGCAAGGATTTCTCGACATGATTGTGCAATTAGAAATAAACATCTGATCGCAATTTGTAAGTCACTAAGTAAAATGTCACAAGTATTCACAGTAATTTCACACAAATCACTGCAACATATTCCGATGTTAACCAGAGATTTCCGTAACGTGTATTTTACGTTAACGATTTCAGTTTCTGCCAGTACAAACATTCTTGTGCCAAAATAATTGGACAGTAAAACTCGATATCTCACTCACCTATTTTATCGTTCTAGCTGACCAGATCTTCGAACACTGTAGTGGTTTTAGAGAATTTATCGCGAGAATCAGAAGGCAATTATTCTTGCGAAGTCTCTGGAGAAGCACCCAGTTTCACCACCGCCAGAAATTTAAAACACATTACTGTACATCGTAAGTATTGCTTCTCATTTGAACAAATTTAATTGGTAAAGCTTATTATAAGATTAAAGATTATGTTGAAGATAAATCTGCATGGACCGGTGTAGTTCTGCACAGTAGTAATTAGATTGACAAGGCCTTTTTACAGCCGCACACAAATGTAATCATTTTTAATTATTAATTTATTATGATTTTTAAGGTGCCAAGGCCCATCTACAGCCGCATTTAAATTTTGAACTTAAATTGTTATGTTAATAAGAAAATTGATTTACTTTTGTAACTTGAAATAGCTAAGTGTTCCTTGTGTTCCTATGGTGAAAATAAATTGAATTGAATTGAATCACTTCTTCATGAATTCTCTACTTGTTTACACCAAGAAAGAAAAATCGTTTTCCTTAAGCCAAGTGATCTGAAGTGTGAACATTTCTATTTAAATGATAGGAGCAAAACAGCTAAGGAATTTGCATTCCCTTTTACAAAAGGCTCCCAAAGTGCTCATTTACTAACCTACTTCCATAGGTTCATAAGTGAAAAGAACCTTTATGGGAGACCCTTTTGGCTTTTAGGTAGGTAAAGTATAGGAACTCTGTTTTAAAAACCATCATTTATTAATTTAAAACTCCTGACGACTAATATAGACCATAATTTTGATAGCCCCGTCGTCCAGTTGGTAGTGAACCTGCCTACTGAGTTTGGGGCGTGGGTTCAATTCCCAGCTAGGACAAACATTCATGTGATGAAGATTTGTGTTTGTTCTATATCTGGCTGTTACTATCTATTTATGCATGTATTTAAAAATACATATGTATATCAGTCTCTAGCAGCCTATATACAAGCTTTCCTTAGTTTGGTTGGGGTCATATGACCGTGCGTGTGCAAAAATGTCCGGAATATTTATTAATACTTTTTTAAATACTAAACGCTCTACTGTTTGATAATTTTAAACTACTAGCTGGTTTTCATTACACGGAGTGTTTGGTTTTCCATAATAAAATTTGTACTAGTTTTTTTGAGACGGTTTAGGTGCGTTTATTTCCATTATGAACATAAAAAGCTTTATCCGTCTTAAATTTGGTTTCCAGTTCTCCCAGACAGCGGTCCCCACGTGACTGGTCTAAAGGAGCAGTACAGCCTGGACGAGCAGGCTGTGGTCAACTGCACGTCATCAGCGTCTCGCCCCATGGCGCAGCTGGCCTGGCTGGTGAACGAGCAGCCGGCCTCGCAGGCAGACGTGCAGGGGCCCTGGTACCGCGTGTCACGCGACCGTCCTGATGCTATCGAGACCATTCTGCAATTGCGGTTCACTGTCGCGCCCAGGCATTTCGTGGGTAGTACTATGAAACTCAAAGTAAGTTGTGTCGGAAGTCGGACTTATCTAGTTACTGGAAGAACGTAATGCCAATCTTACCTTTTTTCACTTATTAATAGGATTGGTACAGCTTGTGTGCTTCTCTCTTTTTTTAAATCTATTAATAGTCTTGCGTTTGACCGTCAACTCGCCTGATTTAAAGCGACGTTGCGGTCTACGATGGAGCACGCTTGCCTAGAAGAAACCGATTCACTCGTGATTTTAAGACACCCAGATTGTAACTATGAGGAACACCCCATTCAGGCAGCGCATTCCACAGACTAGCAGTATGCATAATAAAAGTGGAATCAAAGCGCTTCGTACGGGTTTTTGGAATATCAACCATAAAGCGGTGTCTATTTAAAATCTCTCTTTATTATTCGTCATAACTGAGTTCACCACCACCTTTTTAACTCCCAACGCAAAAAGAGGGGTTTGTGTGTCTGTATATATTTGTGCCTGTGTGTCGGTCTGTGACCTGTGACATCGTAGCTGAACCGATTTTGATTTAGTATTTTTATTGAAAGGCGACTTAGGATCTATAGGTGTTCTTAGCTATGATTCAAGACAATCTGCTGTTTGAAGATTATACAGCTCATTTACTGGGGATTAAAAAACAGTTTATGCTTGTTATTCATCGTTTGTGCGTCATGTGGGTAGTCAAGATCAGCACCGACTTTACATAGATGAAAAGTTAATTTGTTGGCTTTGTTTGAACACACATAATTACAAGTTCCCCCTAATGACAATAGACAAGTGACTAACAAAAAAAGTTTATCGTAGTATATGTTAATATCGCAGAATAATAAACTTTATTTCACGTTATAACCGTGAACTAAAGTTTATAATATTAATAACTATGGTTAATTTACTTCATTTCAGTGTCAAGCGACAATTGCGCCGCTGTACCAGCGTGAGACGAATTCGACGCACTACATAGGAATGCCCTATAATTTCGTCACGGAGCCTTTAGAAGTTATTTCATTGTCAGGTGAGGATTATTTGGCAAGTCTATTGATTGAATAATTATACTTCAGTAAAGTACCAAGTGTCCAATACATTTATGGTTGATAGATCGGAAGCTAAGCAATTCATGTTTCAATGCGACAACCTACTTACCTAAATTAAATATTAATAAGATATGAAAAACTTAACTTTTTTTAAATAGTTACCTACTAAGTATGTTACTTACTTACCTGCTTTAAATCATGCTTATATTGTCAAAGTTGTCAGTAAAACTATTGCACTGTATTGAAATTTTCTGTAGGCCTCAAACTCGGCTCAGACGAGTAGAGTTGGGGTTCGATGAGCCAGTTATTCCTATCTGGAGATATGACTTAACGGCCTCTTATACCAAATTAGTTGGTTTTAAATCAATGCTATTCAGTTAAATTACAATATTTGAGCTGGAAAAAAATACATATCACAGATACATCTGTGTTTGAGTTTATGCATTGGTTCAAAAGTTTCCTCGATCAAAAAAAAACTGAAACAAAGTCGATTTAGTTTTATTTTTCGTTTTATGCTCTAATGAAAGCTCGTAACAACTTGGAAATTGCATGCACTGAAAGGCAATCCTATTCAACAGTTTTTCCATTGGGTAGATTTTTGATAGTGTATATGTGTATATGATAGAAGGGAAAAACAAATTGCATTATTTAAATGATAAATTTTTTGTCCTTCACAGGTCCCAACACCGGTTCATCCATTTCAAAACACACAAAAGTCGGTATTTTATTACTCGCTGTTCTACCGTTAATAATGTTGCAGATAGTTTAGTTTTGTCATAAAGTTGAAACTTTGAACGCTCTCGTGGACAGCGAAGCTTTGTTTTGTGATTTTCGCCGGTTCGCATTTCGACCGTTTTGTAGCATATACGTGGTGAGAGCATTGTGAGCCAGGTTAGACACGGTCCACTACTCAAATGAAGCTGTTAATTAATTGGACACACATAGACTTCTCATAAATGATAAATATTTTCATACATTTACATTAAGGCGAGGTTTTCCTGCTTTTTAGCAACGCTTGTTTTACAGACGACCATAAAGCTTAATATATTGTATTAAATTCGCATTTAGTGGAGCGAAACCATAGCGTTTACACACAGTCATGCGTTTGCCTACTTTAATTTTTGATGTTTTTTCCATAGAAATTGTAGCTCGATGGGTTCTTCTCATATTTTTCGAAAAGTATAGCATAAATGTAAAATGTACCTATACGGTTCTCTCCATAATTATGAAATCTGTGATATCGCAGATCTCTTTTATACAAGTATTTGAATGAATAAAAAAAAACAAGGAGAAATGTGCAATAAGTTTCACTTTTTTTTTTCTATCTAGCTGAATGTTCTAAATCATGTTTCGGTCTTAACGGTTTCGTTGATAAAACATTCAATTTTAAAGTGACACCATTTTTATAATTTTAAACTAACCATGGAAGTAGACAAACTAAAACTAGAATGATCAAAATTGCTGAAATTGGGAAAAAAGGACCTTAACACTTACATTGTTTACCATAATTTTGTACATTCGGTGGTGTCATGAGCTTTGATCATGTACATAGAGATCGGTGATTAAAATACCTATATTTTCCTACCTTAGTGGTTAGTTAACACACTGACATTGAATATTATGCATTTTGTAAATAGAATTTAACATTATACTAAGAATTAGAGCTAGTAACTATTTATCATTTACTCTGTTGGCACTTATGCATACTTCTTGCTCTAGCATGATTTGTCTTTTATGCAATTTAGCCGATGATTTGCGTATGTAATTAAATAATTAGAATCTACAATTGTCGCATCATGCCGATATTGAATTTTGTTTTATAAACAGAAATACATAATTTAATAATAATTTTACGAAAATAAAAGATATCTGTGATTGTACTACATCATTTATTTACATTTATTTGATAAACACAAATCAAGCAAATCTTGGAGTCCTTAATTCGTAAGCGAAGTCATTTATTTTTTTGTTAGGAATTTTTCAATATCCACTTCCCCTCTGGCCATCAGGTCCTCCACTGGGGTAGCCTTCCTCCCCATTCGAGCCTCCTCTGCCTCCAGATTGAGAACCTCTTGAGTTTCCTCTCCCATTGCCTTGTGAACCTCTACCTGGCCCACCTCTTGGATAACCTTCACTGCCTTGCTGTCTACCTCCGTTCGATGATTCACGACCATTTCCTCCAGAAAAGCCATTTTGGCCAGGACCCCCACTCGGATACCCTTGTCCCTGGCCATTTGAGCCACCAAAACTAGCAGAACCACCGGGACCACCACTTGGGTAGCCACCACTTTGGCCGCCTGCCCCAGTGTTGCCACTTGAGCCACCCATGTCACTGCCACCTTGTTGATATCTGTTAGATTGGCCACCTTGTGCACCAGGATAGCCTCCGTTAGAGTCACCACCAGGGAAACCACTGCCTCCAGGGCCACCTTGAGGGTATCCTTGGCCACCTTGTGCACCAGAATGGCCCCCGTTAGAGTTACCACCAGGGAAGCCACTGCCTCCAGGGCCACCTTGAGGGTATCCTTGGCCACCTTGTGCACCAGAATGGCCCCCGTTAGAGTTACCACCAGGGAAACCACTGCCTCCAGGGCCACCTTGAGGGTATCCTTGATCACCGCCGCGTCCACCTCCTGAAACAAAATGTGTGTATTATAGAATAATTGTTAATAAGTTAGCATAGCACTTAAGTAAAAAAAAACTAGTTTAACCTATCCCAAAGAACGTACCGGGTCCAAAAGAACCGGCTCCACCTCTACCGCCTCCACTGCCGCCTACAAAACATAATACACAATTTTTTATAACTAACTTTAAAATTTGCAGATGTAAAACAATTATCTAGAGCAGTGTTTTTCAACCTTTTTGAATACGCGACCCCTTTACAAGTTAAAGAATTCTGGCAACCAAAAAATAATTGGCTTCAATCAGAAAATTATCGTCGTCTCAAAAATAGAACTACGTTTTGGCAAACGATTAAAAATACACAGGCACAGCCTTCTTACTGAAATTGTAGTTTTTTTATTGTAGTAGTGTAAGACCCACAAACAGTTGCCTTTTTTTTTTTTTTTTTTTGTCTAAGGCTTGGCGACCCCCATTGGGGGTCGCGACCCACAGGTTGATAAACACTGAATTCTAGAGCAAAATATAGATTTTTGCCAAAGACCAAGGCATAGCAGTGTATTCTATCTAAGCAGTTGATGGCACCTTTATGAACCAACAAGGTAAACACGAACCCTCATAGCGTATCTGGGGCTTGTATCCCTCCAGGCCTGCCTCGTACTCCACCACCTGTTTCCTGCCATCGGGGAGCAGCACGTTGTACTCCCCAGTGGCCAGTTCGCCATCACGTTGTTCTGAATGACCAAATTTAGTACCTGTCTGCTCGTCGTCCACGTCATAGCTAAACTCGTACTTAGCTGGCTCCTGAAATACACAAACACTGTAAATTACTCTATAAACGGTTGTGAAACTTTTAAGTTGAGACTGTAATAATATCTTACATCATTTTCGCCTTCATCATAACCAGATCCAAGTCCTCCCGAGCCTCTTCCACCACTAGATCCGCTGCCACTACCTGATCCACGACCTCCTGAATTCCCAAAATCAGGAGCACCATACGATGATGATGGTGGGCCACCACCAAATCCTTCTTGTAAATCAGCATTTGGAGCTCCATATGTAGAGTCCGGAGATCCTTGTGATCCACCTCTACCACCAGAGCCCATGTTACCTGCAGGACCCGTAGCAGGAGGTCCGTAAGAGCTATCAGGTGTTTGGCCAAATCCAGAACCCGAACCAAAACCACCGTTCCCTTTCCCTCGTCCAGATGATGATCCGCTATTAGGTGCACCATACATCGATTGTAAACCGTTTCCATTTCCAAATGATGACTGACCATTACCAGGTGATCGCGAAGAACCTGGCCCACCTTGACCTGGCCCACCTTGACCTGGCCCACCTTGACCTGGCCCACCTTGACCTGGAGCTCCATACTGTGAATTCGGTTTTCCAAAGCCATTTCCTTGCCCTTGTGATCCGAAACCTCTTTGCTGATTTCTAGATTGTCCAGGTGGGCCATATTGTGTGTCTAAAGAATTTTGGCTAGATTGTCCCGGAGGCAAATAGTTATCTGACAAGGAACTCTGGCCTAATGATCCACCGCCTTGCTGATTTGAACCTCTCGAAGAACCACCGCCAGACCCTGGTGGGCCATATTGAGATGAAGGTCTGCTACCGCCTCCCGATGATGATGGAGGTAAGTAGCTGCTTACTGGAGGTTCACACTTGATCACAGACCACGCGACCGCAGCAATCCAAATAATTGACTGAAAAATATATATATATAAAAGTGAAATACTATTCATTCACTGATTGACTGACACATCACAAAATCTCGAATACTACTTGATCTACGATGCTGAAATATAGCACGTATGTAGCCCTTATGACCTCATCTACACCCGTAGAGAAGATTTTGCGAAAGGGCCGAGTCAATTGGGGCAAAAAGGGCATATGAAAGTCTACGCGCACGAAGTCGCGGGCAATAGCTTGTTTTAAATAATATATTGTCGGAGTCTGATGATGAAGTTTATTTTGCGCACTTTTGAGTAGTTACGTACTCACCAAAATCATGTCTGATGGGTTTTCATCAATTACGAAAAAGAGCTCGATTCCTATTTAAGTATTGAAGGGATGTGTTGCTTTATTAGGATTTGTCTTTTGAATACATTGAGTTTGAATAGGTCGTGTTTATATAGTGATGCTTGCAATGGTGAGCGTAATATCAGTGGTGTAGCAAGATGGCTCTCGCATGGCCTAGTGCAAGCACGAGACTAGAGCAGACCTTGCAACTACCACTTTTTCTGTGGCAGAGGGCCTGTCGAGATGCGACGCTCTATCATAAGTTACATACCGTGACTCATAAACAGGGCTATACGGACCAATACTAATAAGCAAAAAGGAGATCAAAAAAACCGGACAAGTACGAGTACGACTCGTGCTCTGAGGGTTCCGTTGGATGGATACCTTTAAAGCGCGAGTCAAAAAAAAAACTTACTAAAGTTGAAATATTGAAAGACAACCAATTTTGTAGTTGATAATAAGGTTCTTCGATACGTAACAACTACAAAATGTAAGTTTGTAATTTTAAAACAATATTGTTATGTGATATAACTTCAAATTAACAACTTTCAGATTTATTCCTTTAGAGGTGCTGCAAGACCTTGCCTCTTGCAAAATTTATGATACGGTAAGAAACCGTAGACCCAAGTATTTAGTATAAATTTCAACTTGATACCTTTACGCGTTCTTGAGAAAAAGGGTCGTGACAGACGTACAGACAGACGGACAGACGGACAACGAAGTGATGCTATAAAGGTTCCGTTTTTTTCCTTTTGAGGTACGGAACCCTAAAAAGAGGGGTGTTATATGTGTAACGTGTATATCTGTGTGACTGTCTGTGGCATCGTAGCTCCCAAACGGCTGAACCGATTTAGATTTTGTTTTTTGTTTTGTTTGTGACACGATCGATTATGATTCAAGAAAATTTGTTCAGCTGTTTGAAGATCATCAGCTCTTTTATCTCGGTTATTAAAAAAATCTATTTATGCTTGTATTTGTACTTTTACATTATATAACAACTTTTACTATGGGACCCTGAAATAGCGGAAAAAACGGTTTTGCACACATTTCGTTGATTGTCAAAGACATTTTTTTATGGAAAACCTAAACACTGGGGAAAAACTGGGCTTATAGGCGAGTTTAAGGTAGGTCCCATAGTAAAAGTTGTTCATAATAATGATTTACAGTGAACTCCTTTTGCCTTAGTATCGTTGTAACACCGTTAAGCCCTTCTAAAGAGTTCGAAGTAAGGACCCTACTCTGTTGTACAAAATAGATTTTTTTTTTTACAATTATCACAATAATTGTTCTTCTTTCATAACCGCCTAGTCATTTCTATACTTAGTTAATTTCTCTGGGATAACAACTTACTGAGAAACACTGGCGTCCGTAAACAAAATAAACTGTTAATTTTAAAGCAGATGATGATTTGCATAAAATTCCAATTCGTAGAAATAACATTAGTAATTATTTTAATATGGTAATATTGCAAAAAAAATACATTTCGTACATTTACAAACAATAATAATTGTCATCATTACCAGCCTATCATTTTCCCACTGCTGGGACACATGCCTTCTATCAGAGAGAGAGAGAGAGAGAGAGAGAGAGAGAGAGAGAGAGAGAGAGATTGAGATTGACAGTGAGAGAGGATGGGATTTATTCTACCATGCTGGCCCAGTGTATGTTGGTGAAAGTCACTAAGTCGTTGAACTTTTAAATTTCTTGACGTACGTGGTTTCCTCACGATGTTTTACTTCATAATTTTGAGCAATAGCATCTAAAACTGCAAATAATTTACTTAAGTACTGAGTACGATAAGTCATTGGTGCAGGGCCAAGGATCGAACCAGGCGGTACCATGTTATAAAGCACACGTACCTACTACCGCCCGGCCATGATCGCTCGAATCTCGCCTAGGTTAAAATGACTAGCACGTGATGAAAATTACATATAGCTCCGTGGCACGCATCGTATAGCTGGTGTAAAGCTTGCGCAACGTCTCTAATATTGAGAAGAAGGTATTCATCACAATTGTTTTTTACAGTCATTAGGCACAATGTTGGAATCGGAGCAGGATCCGTGATGACGGGCGATGTGATCCGTGTGGTGACACGCCGCAGTGATAGTTAGCGCGATCGTGCGCGCGTGTATCGACGGTGGTGCAACGGAGGCGCTCGCACGGTCTCTACCTAAGATCAGACAAACAAGGGCGATATGGTAAGGTGCCTAGTGCCTATGGTACTTACTATTTTATTTAGTATGTATATTTTACTAATTTTAAAGTCGGTTTTTTTAAATTGATAATTATTGTATTTTGTGGTGGTACAGAACCCTCAGCCCGACTCGCACTTGGCCGGTTTTATTTATTTTATATTTGACGGCAGATTTTTTTTATCGAGAATTTTGACTAGTCGTGGAACAAAGGTAGTTTGCTTTGATCACAGAAAAGAGAAGTAAATAGAACGGAAATGAAAAGGAAAATCTGTCGCCAGGCATTATGACAGAACCTTGATTGAACATTCTTATTTATGTCAACGCGTCAAGCTCCGCATCTAAAGAACTTGGACCTTACCTTTTTGGGTTAGGTCTCAAAGTTATTTGTCTGCATTACAGTTGCTAACTGATTTCGAATGACTTACGTTTCGTTTATATGGGTGTAACTGGCTACAACAAATTTCTTACAAAAATGCCTTGACAGCTGTTCTAATTTAAACAAAAAAAATTTTCTTTTCTATGGTTTTGAGGTACTGGGGCTGCCCTTTAAAGGGATGCTAACTGATTACCCAGTATATTTGAATTAATTGACACCTACACTTACTCATGTTAGTATAGTATAGGATTGCTGGCACAATTTCAGAGTGGGACCTTAGACACGTCAGACTGATAGCCAATTACATTGAGACGAATAAATGACTGACTATTCTCACATTCAAAGATATCCACATTTTCTGTGTCATTCGTGATGCTTATAATCCAATGTAGGACGCCGTAGCGTGGGGACGCTTTATACAGGTTATACAGATTGGTGGTAGTAAGTCGAAAAGAGGTCATTAACAAATATAAATCAACAGTGCACTAATTTATAAAACTAACTGAAAATATGCGACATAAACAGTCATATCTTTTGATCGCGTTGACTTACAAGTTTGATTTTTTCACAGAGCTGAAAGAAACCATAGTTTTTGATATAAATTTCAACTAAATACCTAAACGCGTTCTTTAGAAAAAGGGTCTTGACAGACGGACAGACGTATAACAAAGTGATCCTATAAGGGTTTTAAATACGGATCCCTAATAATACAGTAAATTAAATTAAATTACATGTCAAAACGAAATATAATATGATGAAACTAATAAGTGTTTGAAAAGTCAAGTTTTCGTGTCATTTATGCATTTGTCTAACAAAACTTCTCAGCTTTAAATTTCAAGCATTCAGGCAGTACATTAATTTAAAGTATAGCTGGTCCCAGGGGCTCCATAACTAAGTACAAGTCAACAAATTCGAAAAGTTAGAAATTGCGAAAACAATAACTTCTATTCCATACATACACACGTACCGTACATTTTGTTGAGTGTGAATGACAAGTCTTGGGTTTGACCGCCAACTCGCCTGATGTTAAGGGATGTTGCGGCCTACGATGGAGCACGCTTGCCTAGAAGAAACCGATGTACAATTGCACACCGATCCCACCGTAAAAGTTGTTCATAATGACAAGTACAATGACCTCCTTTCGGCTTTGTACCACCGTTCCGTGCAAGCTTTTATACAATCCATATTAAAATTAAAATCGTTTATATCCTACAGCCAGTAACTTTTGAATAACTAAAGGTAGGATAACAATATGAAACTTTTCTATAAAATTTCATTGGTTTAACATAAATTCAGCTTGCTCGATGCTAATGAAGTATTGAATCGACGTTCGTTATACTATACAATTCCGAAGTTTGAGAGACTTTGTTATTCTAAGTTGAACTCCTGGAGGAAGTGGGTCAGCTCTGAGACAGACCTGATGGCTTGTCAAGTAGTAATGGGCATCATTTCAGCCCGGCGTTACGACCCATCCGTTCTGTACGCATGCATCTTGCTCTAATGTTATTTATTCCCGAAGGATGAAAAGGTACTCGTATCCTAAGCTCGTATCTAACTAACTGAAAAGATTTAATAAAATAAATACATAATATTGATCATTTTATATTTATTTCTGTTTATTTTTTTTTTATTTTTTTTTTGTATTTGTTTAAAAAGCTTTTCATCTAAATCAAAATATTACGACAAATTAGATGTTCAGATAATTAGGTATATGAAGAACATATTCGAGGATATGATAAATTTTGGCTTACACGGTACGAAAAATTTATTAGATATATTTTCTGAAAAACCAAATGAATAATCTTAATCAAAAGTTTTTTAAATATTAAGGTAATGTTTAAATAAAATAACATAATTAGTTGGGTTCAAAATCGTAATTATACTAAATTAAATACCCTTCCCAAAGTAGTAAGTTCCCTGTCGTTTTGAGTAAGTACTTATTTATTTGATAACTTTACTGATACTCAACAAGCAATGCCAAATATATTATGGATTCTTTCTTGGAAATCTCATGTTAGAATAGGAACCCCTCTTTCTCTATCTCTCTTTATTATTTTCTATCATCGAAATAATTTGTGGCTATTTTTGATTTCAATTTATTGAAACAAAGCTTTCGCTGTATCTTGCCGATTGTGCTTTTCATTCTATTTGCCACCAATTACGGCGCGATCAAATGTTCAAATTAGGCAGTGTCAGTCATTCTGCGTGTCGTTGAGTCAGTAAATTATCTAAATTCCACAATGAATGAAATCGGAGACTAAAGTTGTTTGGTTCTCTACTAAGATATTTTTTACCGAACCGGAAAAATTAGGATTTGACCCGTTATTTCGTTTGACGGGTATAGTTAATAGCTAATGTGTTACGAGTTATTTTCAGTGATTTTTTCTATTGAGAAAATTTTACATTTATATTGAGGTTACTGATGTAAAGTGATGAATTATTTTTATGGAATCTTTAATGAATTACTAGGAACGGGAAAATTGCTGTTTTCAAGGTACCAAGGTACAAAACCTTAAAATCATACTCCTACCTACAAGAACATAGAAAAAGTGGTAAACAATTGGATAGGTAAACATTATATAATGAAGTTACATAACTGGATCGATAGTGGCCGGGCGGTAGCATGTGCGCTTTACAATCTGACGGCACCCGGTTCGAACCTCGGCCCTGCACCAATGACTTATTTAGTACCAAAATAAATTATGTGCAGTTTCGATACCATCGCTCAAAACGATGAAGAAAAACATCGTGAGGAAATCGGCATGTCCAAGAAACTTAAAAGTTCAATTGCAAAGTTCAAACATTCACTGAGCCAGCGTGGTGGATTCGGACCCATCCTCTCTCTCTCTCTCTCTCTCTCTCTCTCTCTCTCTCTCTGAGAGCAGGACTGAGTTCCAGCAGTGGGAAACATAATAGGCTGAAATTAAGAGGTAAATAAATAAAACTGAAATATTCTTTACTATGTTTGTATTTGTCTAATTACTCACTAGTTAAATGAAATTGCCTCATAATTTTAATAGATATAGGTAATAACAGTAAATAATCAACACAGAAGAAAAACTATGAATACTTTGGTAAGTATCTAGGTGGTGGTGGTCTACTTTACATTTTAACCGACTTCAAAAAAGGGGTTCTAACTCAATTCGGTTGTATTTTTAATATTTGTTACCTCAGAATCGTCATATATATTTTAAAGGATATTATTACACTTTCATATTTGTCACAGAAATTTCATCAAAATCGGTTCAATAGTTTATCAATTAAAATAACTGGAAAATTTGGTTACTTGGTTGACTTAATATTGTCAGACAAGTAAAGGAAACTGCGTATTTTACAAATATTCGTCGGTATTTTTTAATTTATAATAGGTTATAGGAACTAAAGTAATTGGTCCACGGGGACTACCTACCTCAGTTATTATTTGTCTTGTTTTATTGTCTTGTCTTGTTAATTATTACATTTAATTATCTACAACATTTAGTGCCTACTAAATTATAGTCTATCAACCTGTAGTAAAATAACAACCTACATTTTATTATCTTTCACGGCTGGATCTTACATAAAATCACAATAAAGTATTATCTAACTATAGTATTACGAATATCAATTCATTTCTTTGTTATAGTAAAAATCTATCACTAAGTTAAACGCTATAATAGTCAATTGTTAACGAACTATGTTCCATCACATTTGCACGTATCATACTTACACTATAAATAAAGTCATCAATATTTTTTTCTATCAACAAACAGCTACTTTTAGCAGAATTTGTCATAATAAATAATAATAAAATTATTTACACATACGAGTACATTACAGTAGTCAATATAATTTTAATAATTATAAATTACAGCAGCGGCCTACAACAAAAATACAGGGTTACGCATATAGATTGTAATAAGCCTAAATATCATTGAAATCATCATTAAGAACAACTTTTACTACGAGACCAATGCAGGAATCGCGAAAAATATCAGCTGTACCATGTTTTTTTTTTTGAGTGCCAATGTCCATTTTCTATGGAACAGCAGATACCTATATTTATTCGCGATTTCAGTGGTAGTCCTATAGTAAAAGTTGTTCATAATGATGATCGAGTACAATGACTTCCTTTCGGCTTAGTACAGTCTATATGCGTAACCCTTTATTTATGGATGAAAGTGAGAAAGGCTTGTATAGCACTTTTCTGAAACATTACATTAATGTTCCCGTAAAAATATGCATAAATATATTTTGGTGTATGTACGTACTTTTCACGTTTTATTAGAAAATTGCCTAGCAACCAAACTAAGAATCAAAATTCAGGTGGCTATGGATCGTTCTATGACTATGAGCTAATCAATGGACACCACCTGGAAATGTCATTATTTTCGTCAATAAAAAAGTTACTACTATATACATTCTTATTACTATCATAATATCAATTCAAACTAAATTTACTAAGGAACTGCTTATCGTTTGTATTGTTATGTTACCTTGTTAATCAACTTCGTTGTTTTGTCTTTAAATAATTTTATACAGGGTGTACGGGGAACACTCTCGAAGCCAAAAGAAGGTAATTGTACTCATCATTATAAACAACTTTTAGTATGGGACCAACCATGAACTCGCAAAAAAAATCAGCTGATCCATACATTTTGTCGAGTGTCAATGACCGTTTTCTATAGAACAGCTGATATTTTTTTCGCGATTTCAGGGTTGGTCCCGTAGTAAAAGTTGTTCATAATGATGAGTACAATTACCTTCTTTTAGCATCGAGAGGGTTCCCCTTACACCCCGTATATACCATAGTAATTTCATTCCAACATTAACGAAGAAATTTCCCTCCTTTCTTTTATAATATAATTTTACGTGAGCTTACTATCAAGCAACAGATATCTTTTTTTTGTCACCTAAACTCCTATTGAGGTTGACACTGGTGTGATAGAGACAGAAACAAATACAGAATGCTTTAAAATAAGGTAGTAGTTTACCTAGCCTGTAAACCCAGGTCACCGAATTACTAAGAATAAAAATAAATGAGTAACAGATTCTTTGATTGTATTATTTCCTATTAAAATAGTAGGTAGTTATTGGTAACGTTACAGATGTGTGTTCAACTCGACGGTGTTGATCTTGACTTTCTTCCCCCGGAAGTGCGCTTCTATTTCCGCCAGAGACTTGCCCTTGGTCTCGGGCACTACGAATAGCACGAAGAAAAACGCGATGGCGCAGAATATCGCGTACGCCCAGAAAGTACCGGCTGACGTTAATAACCTCTGTGGAAGAAACGAATACAATATTATTGACGGAGCGAAGAGAGGTCACAGATTCCATTTTTCAGGGAGATAGGTTTCAACGTTTCTATGTATTGTATGTATGTATGTTGTTTGTATCTTTATATATTTGTACTGGGTTACGCGGAAAAGGTGAACTAAGCCGAAAGGAGGCCTATCTGTATATTTGTTCGACGATAACTTGCATATCGTTGATCCGATCTACATGAGATGTAAATAAACGTGTCTCAAAAAAAACCTATACGCAGCCAAGGATCGAAAGAGTTACGAATCGTAACTTACGACAGTCTTCCGAACTATAATATATAGCTAACCTCAAGTGAGAGGTATGACTTGATGAAGGAGAACATGGAGAGCAGGTTGACGGCACTGGCCTTAGCAGAGTACTGCGCCGGGAACAACTCTTCCAGCAGCAGAAATAGCAGCCCGTGGAACTATAGATAACTAACCTCCAGTGCGTGGTATGACTTGATGATGGAGAACATGGAGAGCTGGTCAACGGCTCTGGCCTTGGCAAAGAGCTGCGAGCGGTACTGCGCCAAGAACATGGAGAGCAGGTTGACGGCACTGGCCTTAGCAGAGTACTGCGCCGGGAACAACTCTTCCAGCACCAGGAACAGCAGCCCGTCGGACTATAGATAACTTACCTCAAGTGCGTGGTATGACTTGATGACGGAGAACATGGAGAGCTGGTTGACGGCGCTGACCATACCAGAGAGCTGCGAGCGTCACTGCGCTGGGAACAACTCTACAAGCAGCAGGAACAGCAGCCCGTCGAACTATAGATAACTTACTTCAAGTGCGTGGTATGACTTGATGACGGAGAACATAGAGAGCAGATTGACGGCACTGGCCATGGCAGAGAGCTGCGAGCGGTACTGCGCCGGGAACAGCTCGCCTAACAGCAGGAACGGCAGCCCGCCGAATCCCAGCGAGAACCCCAGCATGAATACCACCAGGCTGCCGATCGGCAGGTATCTGAAACACATCATCAAATAACCCAAGTTAAGCCAATTGCCATTGTTTATAAATTCATGTCATGAATTTCAAAAAGAATACCTACTAACTCAATTAAAATTTTGTGACTCGTTTTTTATGGTTAACGGGCTAGGCGTTTGACCACAGCTCACATGCTGTTAAGTGTCGGTGTGTGAACGAAGATGGTAAACACGCCTAACCTAGAATGGGAACTGGCTATCTAGTGAGACTGCTGGAACACAGTTAGGTGCTTGGTGACAGATTATCAATTTGTGGGTCCTGGTGCAAATGTTTGTTTTTCCTAGATGTTTCTCTTCAAAGAGTAAACAAGAAAAGGCTTTTTACTGCTTCCATAAATATGTGAGCTGTATACATAATAAGTTTTTTTGTGTGATTTGTTTCCCGGAATATCTGCCTGCAGATCTAGTAACTCTAGGCAGGAGTAGCAAGTTGCGTGTTCTTGCTTAATGAAGCGCAATGGCTCCACCATCGCCATTACGCTACATCATCAGCCAGTAAACGTCTCCACTGCTGAACAAAGGCCTCTTAAAGAGGGGTGTTGCCATAATCCCCACACTTGGTAGGTGGCTTGGGGGTTGCAATACGTTCACCGTGTACAATAGGATGCTGCTATATCCTTCGGTGGATCTGGTCTCAGTTTTAGGACTTACACGCCCGTTGAGATACAAATAAGTTGAATTGAGGTGTATAACTGACCCGAGCCAAGAGTCCTGCTCGAACTGGAAGTAGAAGGCCGAGCCCATGGAGGCCATGGAGGCGCACATGACGGCCGCGGACACGAGTAGCAGCGGCCGCCGCCCAGCGCGGTCCACCAGCATCGTGCTCACCAAGTTACTCAACAGCTGCATCACGCCGATTATTATCGTCGCTGTCATCGCGTCCAATGTACTTCCTGCACAAAGAAAAAAACAAATAAAATATAAAAAATAAATAATGTATTTTTTTATTTAATAAAATAAATAATTATTTAACATGATTATTTTTGTGAACAATTTCGAGAGTTTCTTCTATATAATAAAAAGAAGCACGTAAGTCGTTTCACAAATGTTGGAGTAATCGTTGAAGATACCAACCTAAAAAAATTATTTTAATATCGGATTGAATTGAGATCCTCTTTTCCCTTTTTCTTTCTCTTTCTCTCTCTCTCTCTCTCTCTCTCTCTCTCTCTCTGTCCATAATACTACTAGTCCTACTCATAATCTCACCTGCGCTTTTGAAGATCTCAACAGTAAAGAATATAACGGCGTCGATGCCGCTGAACTGCTGGAAGAAAAGCAGCGAGAACCCGATGGTGAGCGGCTTGATCACCACCGACGAGAAGAACACCTTGCGAGTGAACAAAGAAGGAAGGTTGTCGGGGTCTTCTACTTTTCTGTAAAAAAAGATAATAGGTTATCGGACAAGTGTATAATGTTCCAAAAATGAAGAAATCATTTAAGGCGATGTTTTCCCACTTATAAGCAACACTTGTTACTATAGATGACCATAGAAAGTCATTGACACTCGACCAAAATGTATGGAACAGCTGATTTTGTTTTTGCAATTTCTGGGTCGATCCCATAGTAAATAAAAGCTGTACCATGACCTCCTTTTGGCTGAGTACAGTATATACGTAACCCTGTATAATAGTGTTTAATAACAATATCTATTAAGTAAACTAATAATATTTAATTGGGACTTAATAGGAAATACTTAATCAGTAGTTAGACTAGTCTAATGTGGACTTTCGAATGTAAATATTGGAACATGTTAGTATTCAGATCGGACAAACAAGGTTTGTTTACATAGTCATTATTACCTACTTCTCTTTTATTCACAGCATTTTCGGGTCTAGCCCGGACATATGTGAGGAATTGGTGGGGCCGAAACCAACACCAAGAGACCCTGTTCAATATGAAATACAATTAAAGAATTAGCAATTAAGTATGTGAAAGGGAATATTAAACTATTCTACAGTACAGAATTGAAAATTCTGGGCTATTGTGGTGAGTTCTTGATGGGTTAGGGCTGGTCTATGGTTTGATAGCACCCGCCAATTAATACTTCTTGTCAAAATAATAATATTGTGGCGGTGATGACTTGCCACCCACTAAATGGGCCTCCATAAAGGCTGCCCTATGTTGGCACTGGAGGTCCAACATTGGCATGAGTGGCTTAGAGTGTCGAGAAGTGTGCTGCACTTTCACTGTCATTCACATTATCATATCATTTCACATGGAGCTTATATAGGTTCTTAGCTCTTGCGGTTTCCACCCCCAGACGGCTATGTAGTATGTAAGGCATGCAAGGGATCTGGCTATCAATTAGCTCCATAAAATTGGAGTACGCGGTGTCGCTCGCTATTCTAAAAGAACAGTTGATCTTTACGAGATAAATGTAGACAATATTATTCCAGCTACCTTTTTGTCAAATCTGTTCCGCCGTTACAGAGTCGAGTGGGGACAAACATACACGCATACAGATTGACATTCTTAATGTGACTGGGCTACTGGGCATACGTTTGACCTAGTGACTGCAACTATGTAGTCAAGTTTTGAGGGGTATTGTCAAAACAAACAAATAAGTATAACCACTGCAGATGCAAGCAAAAAAAAAACGTTTATAGGACCAACCTAAAAACGGCGGCCAAGGCGAAGCCGAAGCACACAACGTGAGTCCACCAACTACCAATGCCAAATTAGCCGTCAAAGCTTACACTTTTCTCGAACGTAGCGAGGTCACCGAAATACCTCGAGAGAAATGGACGCAAAGATTTCATACTACACGATTATCCAAGCATGTTTAAGGATAAAGATGACGTACTCATTAGTGTCGTCTTTGACGGTGGCCGTGGCGCGCGCCGAAAGGTGCAGCCACTTGACGGAGTGTGAGGCATCCAGCCCTTTGGCCTCGAGCCACACCGGTGACTCTGGCAGCGGGAAAAGTACCAGGAACAAAGCCACTAGAACAAACAAAATCCCATCATACATCTCATGGCCTCACAAAGTATGTGGATGTAATTAATTTTACTTTGGAAGCGATGGTTGATAAACCAGATATTACGATATAACACCATACACCATAACTTACGCGTATTCTTTATAAATGTATGAAAAATTGAACACCTTGAACGCTATTAGACGTAATATGACAGAAACTAAATTTTTCATACATTTTTAACGAATACGTAACGAAGATTTTTTCGCTAGATTTGTGTGAGTACCTACCAACTCTGATGGAAGTATATTTTCTTACCTAAAATACATTTTAAAGGCACATTTCGACCTTGGATGATTTTCAACCGACATTAATAATTTTGATTATATTGCCGAAACTATCTCCAGAGTGGTCCCATTTAAATTTGAAAAAAAATGTCTACCTCTACAGTTGGAAAATTAGGAGATGAACCCTATTTATAAAATTTCACTAACTTCCCATGTTTTTTTTTAAATCTTTGTATTATAGCAGAGGCATTGAGAAACGTGCGATGACCACTGGTGGCATAATTTACAAAGAATTGGTTACGTCTTAAACACTCTTTGTTTCGTAACAACAACATACCGTGATATATTATGGCCTCACAGATAAACGATTGAGTTCTCAAGAAATCTTGTGAACTTGCACACAAAACAAATAGGTTAGAGAGAAGAAATTTATTGTAAAACGAACGCATCAATTAATTAACACCCCCAAAAGACACTGAGAGGTTTGACCCAGCGCGGATAACTCTGATTTCTTTTAAATTTGCTGTATGCAGGGCATATAATGGAAAATGCTATTTAATTACCACAGAAAATAGCAGAAAAGAATGCGAGGTATCTCCAGTAGAGCCAGTTTCCGGCGACGTATGAGAGCAGGATGCCCAAGGACATGGACAGAGTCGGCATCGAGCCCAGCCGGCCGCGGATCTCGGGGTCACAGCATTCACTTACCTGAAACGTGACCATACATAATATTACAGTGTGACCAAGTTATATTCACTGGGTTACGTAATAAGGGTGCGTAAGCCGAAAGGGGACCATAGTACCTGTCATTATGGACAACTTTTTCTATGGGAGCAACACAAAAATCGCCGGGGAAAAACAGCTGTTCCATAGAAAACGGTAATTGACACTGGATAAAATGTATGGAACAGCTGATATATATTTCGCGATTTTAGACTTGCTCCCATAGTAAAAGTTGAACATAAGGATGAGTCCTTTCGGCTTGGGTTAATATGGCGCCTATATAGGGAGACAACGATTTGCGCTCTCGCGTGCGCCGATGTGCGCTGTGCTGCGCAGCAAACGGGCAGCACCTGAGGAGCACATCCTTAGAACAGTGTGTGCAAGGGTCCGGGTCATATTTGGTGTAGTTATTATATATGGTGTGTTGTTTAGTTCATACACAACGCACCCGTTAGCAAGCTGTGCTGCTGCTGACACGCGTTGGTCTGTAGAAGCCTTAATTATTTTTACCGGATGGGCATTAGTTTTGTTCAAAAAATATGATTGTAGTTCCCCCTCTTAACTTTACAGATACATTTGTAAGACATAGGTACTAAATACGTGAACATGAGATAGTAATTGTTATGCTATATGCTAAGGTTAGGTCATAACACGTAATCCTATGCTATAAACGACTACAATTACCCCATTCAAGAACAGCTATCTCTATTTATTATCTTGTATTTACAAAGAACCCATTATTTCAACAGGATATAAATATTTTAAAGACGTCTGCGAAGCAATGTGTTCTTAATGAGTATTTAATCAGGTAGGTATGTATTTAATAATTTATGAATGGTTTCTTTACAGTATAATTAATTTTGAGGAATTTGCATCCTATTTACTTACCACACGTGTTATATCGCGTGTGTGAATAATTTTACAGAACATTGTTTCGGCCTTCTTTTGGTATTCATTCTGCAATCGAATAAGTTTTTTCGATACGGAACAAAAGTTAAAACGAAAAGCATCTTCCGTCCATTAGAAGTTAATCGATTATTAGTCTTTGATTATTAGTGACGATTAACCAACTCAACGTTAATCAAATTAAAGCAGTCAGGAATCAAGATGCAATTATATTGCAACAATAAGCTAACAAATAGGTTGATTTGTTAAAAATAACAGGTTTAGTGAAAAATATAAACAAATGTTATAAAACTACTAAATAAATTATTTTGATTATTGGCTTATAAAGTTCTGAGATTAAGAAATTCAAGTTTTTGTTAGGATTACGAAGGATGCTCTGTCCTTTTTCCGAAAAGTGTATGCCAGTATGAAGTTTGTATCACGTACTCACAAGTGACGTCATTAGTAAATATAGTGCGCTCTCTGTCTAGCAAGAGACAGTAACTTAATTTTGGACACATCATGATTTTGTTTTCTGTGATCGGTTCTACTTATATAATCAGCTTTTATAAGACAATAAAAATAGTCAGTTCGGTAGCATTTTGAAAGTTAAGCAGTGTCGACAAAGCGGCTGGTCGACACTGCTCTTCATCCTGAAACCTCAACAGTAATGTAGGTACGTATATAATTTTTTAACTATCGCGATTTTAAAACAATGCGTGCGTAATAAGTCCCGATAGGTGATAGATACATCAAATGCAATTTTATTTCCAAACCATGAACTACCATTGATAAACTATTCATATCGTGATAAAAATTGATAGTGGCTCGAACTAAGCCTAGAGAGCCCAAGCTCACCAAACACCTAGAGCCGCTCAACATGCGCAGAGAGGTTGGATCTTTCTGTATATTTTATCGCATTTACAACGGGGACTGTTCTGAAAAACTGGTTGATCTGATGCCGGCATCACGGTTTTATCATCGTACTAGCCGTCACCGCCTGAAAGTTCATTCTCATATCATAGAGATGATGGAGATCGTATGGTACACTGTGCGATTCACATGATCTTTCTTGCCTCATACATGCAAAATGTGGAATGTGCTACCTTCCGCGGTGTTCCGAGAATCTATAATATGAGATTCTTCAAAAGGTCGGCAAGGTATTGTGATGCTTCTGGTGTTACAAGTATCCATAGCGACTGCTTACTATCAGGCGGCCCGTCTGATTAATTGCCATCTACGCAATCTGCCTGCCAAGTGTGAGTCGGGCTCGCGCATTGAGGGCTCGGTAAAATACAAAAAGTACCTAGTGCAAAAAGACATCACACCCAGGCGGTCACCCATCGAAGTATTGACCGCGCCCGACGTTGCTTAAGTTGTTGATTTAACAAAAATTTGTCACCGACTCGCACTTTTTTGCCGTCTCGTCATCATAATTTCAGCCGTACGACGTCCACTGCTGGACATAGGCCTCCCCCATCGATATCCAAAAGGGCCGGTTGGCAGCGGCCTGCAACCAGCGTAGGTGCGTTTGCCATTTATGGTATGAAAAAAAAACTTACATAGACTTGAGCAGTGGCGAGCACGAATCCGACGCAGACCCCCGAGAAGGCTCTACCGACGAGCACGAGGGGGAAGTACTTTGCGAAGCCCAGGATGAGCCAGCTGGCGACCCACAGCGGCGCCGTCAGCTGCAGCGTGCGCTTGCGCCCTGCGCGCTGCATCAGCACCCCCGACACCATACTTCCCAGAAAAGCGCCCAGTGGAGGTATGGCACCTGTAAAGAAACCATCACACGTTGTAATCTCTTTATTTTCTTTACTTAGCTACCTTCCACGGTATTTCCGAAAAGCTATAACATGGGGTTCTTCAAAAAGCGAGCTAATAGATTCTTAAAAGGTAGGCAACGTAGTTGGCAAAATATCCATAGGCGTGGTGGCGTGGTGCTTACCATCGGGCAGTCTGTAAGCTTGTTTGCCACCTAAGGCATAAAAAAACTTATCTCTACATCGTCTTGGAAACTTGACACTGTAAAGTGATGCAATACGGATGTACAAGCAGCCAACCGATTCTATGATAACGTAAAAATTGTTCATACCATGCTTACCGGCGATCTAAGTAAGTATATAGTTACAATACGATACTTGCCAACCTCTTCGGAATTAGTCAAGTAAACCTAAGTTAAGAGATAGTCTTTTTACATGTTTATTTATACCAATTTTTGACACGCTTTATATTAATAAAGCGTGTCAAAAATTGGTAAAATATGTAAAAAGACTATCTCCTAAACTAAAACTGCGCCCTCCTCAAATAAAATATGCAATGGCCCTCTATTACTTACGAGGAGTATGCAGTATTAGCTTAGAAATTCAGGTGTCTAATTATGCATCTGTGTTTCATGGCAATGGTATTTATGGGCTGGCATGGCATCATAACGCGGCTTATTATTTAACCAAATAACTTGTGATGTGTTTCGAATCGTAGGAATGTCATTTGTCATTCTTCCCCATAACGTAATAATTATATCTATTGTTCTTAAAATATTGTAAACGTCGACATAAATAATAACCGACGTTAACGTTGAAACACTACTTAGGCAGTACGACAATTCAGAGGAAATCTTACAGCTGGTCAAAACCGAAGATACAGTCGAACATAATATTTGTGGGAGTTTTATAAAAGTCAAGGTCATCATATTAACACTATGATCTAAAAAAAAACGAAGTCTAAAGGCAATGACGATTATGTGTGTCTAGAAAAGACGCGCTTACAAATCAATTACGCACGAGATTTGAATTCAAAGAGTTTTCTGTTTCTATGCGTTCTGTTCAATAGATATATTGACATAAATTATTGTTACTAATTATAGGTACATTTGACATGCGAGTCTAATTAGTTTTTCCAACCAAAAACGAATGGCTTGCTAATGCTAATAACTTAGTAGCCACAGCTTTCTAATTATCCATACTTTTTGTTTAGTTGACACAAACTTTTTTTTGTTGTAGAAATGTAAAAATAATATAAAATGTTTCACCATGTAGGTACTATTATATATACTAATGCTATAAATGGGAAAGTATGTTTGTTTGTTCCTCTTTCACGCAGCAACTGAGCAATGATCGCGTTTTAACCCCCGATGCAAACAGAAGGGTGTTATAAGTTTAACGTATGAATCTATAATATTATATGTGTATATGTGTCTCTGTTTTTTTTAATTATTTCTAACAAAGAAGATGTTATAATTTTATTATTAAGGTACTACTTTATACCTACTACTTAAACATCATCATCATCATCATCATCATCATCATCATCAGCCAGAAGACGTCCACTGCTGAACATAGGCCTCCCCCTTTAACCTCCACACTGAACGACAGCCTGCCTTTTCCATCCACTGGATGCCAGTGACTCTCACTATGTCGTCGGTCTATCTAGTGGGAGGTCTACCTACGCTGCGTCTTCCGGTTCGTGGTCTCCACTCAAGAACCTTTCTTCCCCATCGGTTATCGGTTCTTCGAGCGGTGTGGCCTGCCCATTGCCACTTCAACTTGCAAATTTTAACAGCTATGTCGGTGACTCTGGTTCTTTGGCGAATATCCACCTTTCGGATTTTATCGCGCAAAGAAACTCCGAGCATAGCTCTCTCCATTGCCCGCTGAGTGACTCTGAGTTTTTCCAAAAGGCCAACAGTCAAGAACCACGTCTCAGTACCATATGTCATCACTGGCAACTCACACTGGTCAAAGACCCTCGTCTTGAGCCTGACACTCCTTTGGTTATCTTAATAAATCCTAAGGTTTAGTTTAATTATGAACTTTCATAATTTTAATAATGATAATAAAATGTAACAAAATTGGCCTTGCGATTCCATTCATGTTTATCATTTCAGCAGGTGTTTTTTCTTCAAATACTTGAGTCACTGTCTAATTAAGTTAGTCAACTTCACAAAATTTCATGCCGTACCCACGTCGTTCTTACTTCTAATGCGTATGTAAAAATCTTGTACATAGTACCTATATATCAATGTATAATTTTTAACACAATGTCTAATTATTACACACTTTGACGCGGAAAAACTTGAAAATGCCTTTTTTTCACCCCTGACGCAAACAGAGAGGTGTTATCAGTGAGAATATCAAAATGTTATAAGTTGTGTATCCGTGTGTAGCTACTGGCTCCAAAACGGCTGAACCATTTTTTTTTTAAATATACATATATATCGAGTAAGATGATTTGTTCGAGTGTTCTTAGTCGTGATTCAAGAAAATCGGTTTAGCCATTTGAAGATAATCAGCTCTTTTATCGGAGTTTTTAAGACGAGGTTTTATGCAATTTATTACTACAGATGACCATGAGGCTTAGTTTCTTGTATTAAAGTCGCATTTAGCGGAGCAAAACCCTGGCGCTTACACACATTCGTGGGTTGCGCTACTTCTATTTTTGAGTTTTTCTCATATTTTTCGAAAAGTTCATTATTCGTTGCTGTATTTTAAAATGTACCTTTGCGGTTTCCTTTATAATTATGAAATCTGTATGTTAAGATATCGCAGATATAATTTGTTAAATAGGTATTTAAATGAATCAAAAAGACAGGCAGAAAAGCGCAAATAAGTGTTACTTTCATATTTTTTTTGCTATCGAGCGATCGGTCTTTGCGGATTCCTAGATAAAACATTAAATTATGATATGACACTATATGACACATTTTTTTAACCATGGAACTAGACATACTTAAACTAGAATGACCAAAATTACTAAAAGTCGGAAAAGAAGGCCTTAAATAATTTCAATTTATACTTGTTAACCCAATAGTTTCACATAATCACTGACATGCTGTTTTTTGAATATGATTTAATAACTCGCAATTTTCTTTTTGGCAAATCATCTATACTTGGCAAATATCAAAATATAATTATAGATAAATGTCCTTAAATGAATCTTTAGTGTATTTCCACGATGAACTTCCTTCCACACCAACATGCACTGGGCCAGCATAGTAGAACCCATCCTCTCTGAGAGAAGTCCTCCGTAGTCAAAAGAGGCCATAAATTGGTGCATCTAACTTACCTATCCAGGACTTCTGTTCACTGTGCTGAATGATGTGAGGATCGTAGAGCTCGATAGAGGGGATGGCCGAGGCTGAATACCCTCGCACCAGACCGATGATCAGAAATGACAGCGACGCTCCGAATGTCAGCCATGCCTGAAACATATAACTTTTTACTGTAGAAACTGATGTGGTTTTCACACTTTTTTTGTGCCAAGCGAGACGCAGCCGCGCTCGTGCATTCACCTTGAAAAAGACTGCGTAATGCGGTTGAAACTATAGTCGGAGTGACCGGCTTAATTTTACGTGAGTAATTCCCGTGTAATATAAATAAAATGTTAACTTTTTAGCTAAAAGCCATATAATTATGCTAAATTACGTACACCAAATTACTCTTAATATTAAATGTGAAAACATCTATGTCTCTCGATCTATTTGTTAAATTTTCACGATTGCACCGATCTACATTAAAGACAGAAAGTATTGTTTACCATTATCACGGTACAATGGTTATTTGTTGTAATACTATGCAAATTTGTTAATTGGTTCGAGTGTCTGGTCCTGATTCAGAGCAAGCGAAGGATTCTAAAATTTAAAAGTAGAATCCTGAGCGTAGGCTTAGATTTAAGAAGGACGAGACGTAAATAAATTTTGCAGCCGATTGGGACACACAACTATTCACTTCTCTTGTTGAAAGCTCAATTTAATTCTGCATTATTAACACTTTCTACTAACACCATTTTAACCGAAGAAAGAAGTTTTTAATCTAAGATTGATAATTAAATATAAATCCCGCCCGATTTTAAAATCCGTTTAAAAATATTATTTTGTTTTTTGAAGTTGTATGTATACCTTAGAATGTTTTGTTTTATGGTATTCTTAAGCCATTTATTTTTTTATAATTTAATAGTATAGTTTAGCCTAATTATAGAGCGCTCATGAGGGTAAAACTTATTTCGATGCATTACTTTAAAAAACACATTCATAGGTCTAAGGTCTTAGTTTAAAATTAACTGTTGTACCTACACTAACTTGACATTAAAAAATATAATACAGTAAAATCAGCCATGCACTTGAAATAATATTTATTATACCTGTTTAAAACACGCTGCCCACGAGATTTCTACATTAGCTTCATCACTAATCTTTACTTTCTGGTAATTACACTTCTCCATAATAATTTTAAAAGAGTACACTTTTAATATGATGTAGTTCATTAGCTACTGGACTATGTTAGCTCAGTTTGGCAACCGAAGTGTCACTAACAAAAGATACGGTAGAAAATCTTTCATGGAAAATGTTATACTTATAGCAGATAATTATGCAAATACAAGTTTTTTCAGGTGGCTTCTCCTCGTTTACAAATCGATACTACTATAGTTTGTTTGCTATCGCATGATCACTGCTAAAATAATATGAAAGAAGTTGAATGAGTTATTATTGAGTTGTTTATTTTGAGATAGTTGATTGATTCAGTTCTTGGCCACTGCGACTTCATAGGAAGAAGCCTTGTACCTTCGAACAAAATAAAATGAATGGACGGGCCCAGAACAAGAACATTTTTGAAGATTACAAAATGAGCACCGAGCTGAGCCTATTTTTTATCCTTTGGGTACGGAATCCTAAAAATCACTAAAATGGAGCATGACCATTGCTAATGATAGCTTCTCTATATCTACTTAGTAATAATAGCTCAATCTTCTCATGTTTTTTTCGTTTTAGGTTATAACATAATGACATTGGAAGAGTATTGTAGATCTTATACATACTAAGCTGTCTTTCACCAGAGAAGTTTTTGCTGATGATGATGATTTATGAATTTCATAAATACTTTTGAATAGTTAGCTACACCGGACAGTAACAATCCAATAACGAACGGACAGTAACAGTCATTTGTGTATGACACATCATTTTCAAACCACATTAGGTACTCGTAACTGTAATTATACCAATTTATTAATGAACTATTATGTAGCAGGTACCAATGGGGGTTATACTAACTGGGTATACTTATTTCAGTACCTGTTATCATTATACCTTATGCGCTTAGTCTACAAAAGAGAATCATACCTAAGTATGAGTGTACTCTCCTGTGTATGTCTTCTGTTCCATGAGAAATAACCGTATTTACTGGGTAAATACGGTTAAGTACGGTGTAGTAAGCCAAAAAGGTCCATACTTAGTACTCATCGTTATGAACAACTTTTACTATAGCAGTAGTTTAGTCTATTATATATCATGATGGGTTAGTATTATAGTATTTTTTACGTTTAATTTTATCAAAATAATTTACACACATATTTTGAAATTTGTCTTTCTCTCCAATAAATTTTTCCATTTAATTTAAAATCACAATTTCAGTCATTCTTTGTTACTGTCATTATGCTTATTACCGATGGTAATACCTACTTACCGTTTTGTACCGTTTTTGGCAGCAATATTAATTACCTGTATTGTTAACCATAGCTAATTGTTTGAAATAAATGTTAAAATTATAAATAAATTATGTATGTCGCAAGGAAATCACGAAAACAGGGATTTCGTAAAATTGTATAAAAATTTTAAAGTTGTATTAAAAGTATTCAATTTTAATAGTGAAAACTTAGAATAACTATATAGTTGTGTAGTTAATCTGAGAGCGAAAACCAATTAAATTATTATTCCAAAATCATTGACAATAAATTTAATCATTCAGAACTCATTATTATTTTGATGATTTTTATGTAAATATGATATAACCTTTTTTTTGGTGTGCACAGTAATAAGGTTCTATCTATCTATTCCTAATATAATAATACCGTGAAATTCCGGATGATAACGAATAGCTCGATCTATGACGTTTTCTTTCTCTAGACAAAGCACAAACAGCCAAGTGAAATGACGTTATTGAGTCGGTGAATGATAATTATAGTAGATACGGCGGCAGCGGCGGCGTTAGTTTTTACACACAACACATTAGGTGAACTGTACTTAACGCTGGTTTTACAGCTGTAGGTACGGGAGACCCGCGGGTGGCTTTACTGCGTGACGTGAGACGAGATCTATGCAGAGGCAAGTCCCGTACGGAACAATCCGAGTCGCTGTGAAACGATGTTCTAGCGCTTCACGTACCTACCTACCTATGTCTCCGCTCCGGAAGCCCGTACGGGCGACCCGCGCGGGTCTCCATACAGCTGTGAAACCACCCTAAAGACTTGTACTATTCTTCGACCAAAATAAATGAATGGACAGGCCATAACCATTGAACTTGCTCAGTAAAAACTAGTCAAAACGTCGGACATAATTATACTTCAACACCTATTTATAACCATGCTCAGTGCATTTGTTACATAAAATAGATATCGGTTTTTTGTTGTGTTATAGTACACTTCGGGAAAGCAAACGAAGACATAAATTTGTCAGATGTTTCATTATCATGGTAACAAAAGTCATGTGTCGCACATCCTACGGCTCGAGAGAGAGTGAAACAGGCACGCGCAGCTGCGATCGGCCGCGATGCATGGAAGTCAACCTTTAGGCACAGAATATACATAATAGTACAAGTCTTTAGGCTGGTTTCACAGCTGTAAGGGAGACCTACGTGGGTTGCCCATACGGGATTCCGCATAAATGTCTTTATTTTTATTTTTGTGGATATTTTATGAATATTATTATTATTAGTATTGCGTATTGTATTGTCACCAGAACTAAAGCTGTATATATGGAAAATTTCAACAAGACCGGTTAGGGGAAACTGGTGCTAATTAAGCATGCAAGATTTGATCTAAACAAACTAACAAACATTGCAAGTTAAATAAAAGCTTGTAAAAACCAACAACAGTAAAAAGGTAACGCTCAAAGTATTGCTATTCACTTTTGTATAGGTTGTTAGTGACGCGATGTAGACCGTTCTCTTTTTGCTCAGGCTCTACAGAATTTCCCGAGCTATGAAATCATTTAGGATATTTAACTTCTTACAAATCACCCATGTGCTATTATCTATAATTGAACTCTTACCTCTAATTTCTACTATATTATCTATTAATTGCCTCTTCCTGTTTTCCGTGGAAGGTCTTTATATATAGGTTGGTAGGTGAAATGCAAACAGGTTTACTTATTACTTGGGAATTACTCACGTAAGATTAAGCCGGTTACTCCGACTATAGTCGACTAGCCGGCTTAATCTTACGTGAGTAATTCCCGTGTAATATCAATAAAATATGTGAAAACCACGTCAGTTTCCGTAATAAAGGTTTACTTTAGTCCAACCTCTATACCAAAGTATAAGTTAACATCTAATATCCTGGGAGGCTACCGCAACCTTAAAAACATTATTTATTTTAATCTTACATTGAATGTTGTCTTGCTTTCGGGACCCACTAGAAAGTAGACGTAATCCGGGCATACGTTCGAGAAAATGGCTGATGGGCTCACTGCTGTTGGGTAATTGAATATTATAACCGCAAAAATGGACTTTGCGCGATGCAGCGTCGGACCGGCCATATTATTATATAGTCGAGGTGGCGTTTGCCAGCCGGGCCACAGCCTGCGCGGAACCCCCATGGGCTAGCCGCAATCCTGGCAGTAGGTAGGATAGAGGGGGTCAGTGGGGGGGTCTCCAGTCTCGGGCCTCAGGCGTGTGGGGGCCCACCCAGGCCCTTCCAGTCGAGTCTAACCCTGCCGCGATGACCGAATAAAGTTTACCGGTATGAATACCCAAACCATAGTTTTAGAAGGATGACATTCTTTCCAGGATGAAATAGATCTATAGCATTAGGTAGGTATCTTACAATACAGGGCCACTGGTAATCAGTTAGCATCATCTTTGTACCTACATCAAAACAAACTTTTGTTCTACGACTTTTCGAAATTTGCGGAAAAAAAAACATTTACTCCCGATAAAATGTATTTTGAAAAGTCGTGGAACAGCTTTTGTTCTACGTTTTGTAACCCCGTAACCTCGTATACGAGTATGCAGGGTTGGGCGGCCTTAGTAGGTACATCGAAACAAACAGCTTTGGCTCTACGACTTACAGAAATCCGCGGGGAAAAAAAACACACAAAATCTAATAGTTCCTAACGGACCACCCAAACCAGCCAATCTTTCACTCCCGACAAAATATAATGAAACAGCTGATATTTCGTGAATATTTATAAGTCTTTTAACAAAAGTTGTTTGTTTTGGCGTATTACAGCTTAAACTAATTATCTGTAACCCTGTATACTGACCATTTATCTTTATCACTTATTCATTCCTTAACGGACTCATCACGAAATCTCGAAACTAATATACGAATACCATATTCTGTCTGGATTTGTCTGGACATGTCCGGACTTTTAGGGTCTTTGTTCGATTTTGTAATTTGTCCGGCATTTTAGCTTAGGTGATGTAAGTCTCTAATCTGTTACCACTGTATAGACGCGCGAAGTGTTTTAATTTTGTGACTAAAATTTCCGAACTTTTATTGAAATGTCCGGCTTTATGTCAGGACTTATCAAATTTTTATATGGTACCTAACGTACCTACCCAACCCAAGAAGCTGAAATTTGGCAGTTAGATTTCTTATGTAGCGGGCAGCTAAGGATTATGCGAAAATGCCGAATTAAGGGTCCTATCACATTTTTTGACATAAAAAGAATCTTAAACTGGATTTTTGGTATAAATTTTCTTTCAACTAATAAAATCTGTAGAAAATTCAGTTGCTGTTACAAATAGATCTGTATTTTTTATTGAATGTAGCGGCTTCAGATTTTGGTAAAACTCAACATATCCATTTGTTACCGCCAATTTACAAAAGTAGTTTGTCGTAAAACTTTAGGAGGGAAAGTTTGAGAATGGATTTGGTTAAATTACTGTTATAAAATAAAATAAATTATGTTATTTTATATTTATTTTGAAAATTATGGCTTTGTTTATACGTTTTATGGCCGAAAATACAAATATGTACTTAAAATTTAACGGTTTATTTTGTAATACGCCTCTCGTACAAAAGAGGTTTGATAGACAATCACAGAAAAGAGAAGTAGTTTTTTTTTTCTCTTCTGTGTAGACAATAGACATATTGACAATTGTTATGAAATTTTATAGTTTGAAAGTTTATATGAAAGTCAACGCGTACCAATCCCAGATAGGAACTAATTCGCGGGCAACAGATGGTAGGTACCTACATATATATATATATAAAGAAATTCGCGAACAGATGTATTAGATTTGACCTCGAAAGCAGCTATTTCCCTATTATTATACAATCTACAATAGAGTGCACCTCACTCGCGTGACCGGCGGAAGAGGGCCATCACGGCTGCGACACGTGATATCACCCGACTTGCTGCGCCGACTCCAATCCGTTCAACACTTATTCAAATTGTCCAGCCAAGAGAAAGATTGAATGATTTATTCCTAGGTCAAGTCATTTATTTAGGTTTCAAGATCACCATACAATAAACTGTATCCTACGAATCGTTTACAGTTTCTCGTTCAAACAAGGTGCTCTGAAACGTAGAGCAAGAAAACCTTTTATGAAAAATTCACTCACTCTCATAAAAACAACAGGCGCTACAACAAAAAAACTTCTCGTTTTTCATCTGCTTATTCTTCTTATTCGAGATGGGGGCGATAAGTCCTGCACTGACGTCCCGCTTGGGGTGTATTGTGCATTTCCCCCTACCAGCACCTACCTGCGCCAACCCAACTCCTTGAAATATCGGAGTGAGGCTCTGGGGCGCTGGCACAGTTGCTCCAGTGGCTCCAGTAGATGGTAGTGTAAATAATGATGATGAAAAGCAGTCTAGCTATTGTGGCGACGCGGATGAAGAAGGCAATGCTGCCTCATGCAACCCGGTAGCGATTCTAGTATCTTCTGTGGCTTCACAATGCCACAGCACATGCTCTACAGTTTCGTTTTCTTTCATCTGATGTAGAAGTTATTGATTTCAATGCGGCCATTTCCTCAGGCAACCTGTTCCAGGACTAAGGATTATGTTGCTGAGGATGTGGTGTACAGTGTTAGTCTGTGATGGTGTACGCCAATAGCGCCATTTGTGGTCTGCTTTCTCTTGTGTACCTAACCTTTTAGTAAACCATTAGTGTGTATGTAAAGAACTCTGTAGTAACATTATCATCATCATCATCATCATCAGCCAGAAGACGTCCACAGCTGAACATAAGCCTCCCCCTTTAATCTCCAACCTGAAAACAGCCTGTCTTTTGGATCCACTGGATGCCCGCGACTCTCACAATGTCGTCGGTCCATCTAGTGGGAGGCCTACCTACGCTGCGTCTTCCGGTTCGTGGTCTCCAATCAAGAACCTTTCTTCCTCTTCGGATTTTAACAGCTATGTCGGTCACTCTGCTTCTTTGGCGAATATCCACGTTAGTCCAGTAACATTATGAAGTCCATTTACTATTTTAAGAATTCCAATCACGGGCCTTACGGACAACAGCTATTGCGGCACCTAATCCGCTCAGTTGGAAAATCACGCGACCGCAAACCGTATCTGGGCGCGATAAGGTTCACGTTCGCGTGATTTTCCAACTGAGCGGATTAGGTGCCGCAATAGCTGATGTCCGTAAGACTCCAGGTTGCCGCGTAGTCGTCTTTCTTCCAGAGTGAGGCACAAGCTTTTCGTAATCTTTCTTCGTAAGATTTGCTAGTACAAATGTAAAATTAGGTAAACACGTTTTAAAAATTTACACAAATCCAGAATTAATTGTTTCAATGTAAAACTGACCTTTAGAATGCAATGAAATGGGTTAAATAGCACTTCTTATGCAACACACTTACAGAGAAACCGTCCCAAAATTCGGCAAACAGGTTAAACTTGTATTGTATTGTACATAAAATATCTTATCTCGACTTTTCAATGCTAAAGGAAAACGAGTTTAAAAATATTTGCCTTGTATTCCTTTTTAGGGTTCCGTACCCAAAGGGGAAAAAGAGGACCCAATTACTAAGCCTACTATGTATGTCTGTCTGTCTCTCTGTTAGTCCATTCGTCTGTCCTATATACCTATTAACGGCTGTATCTTTCGAACCGTAATAGATAGCCAGTTGAAATTTTCACAGAATTCATCATATAACTAATTTTTTTTTTCATGTTACAGCGGATTAATTAAGAAATAATAAAAAAGTCAAAAAGTAAAAATTATATAGGGATCCCCATAGAACAAACGTAGTTTTGTATTAGCTCTAATGTGTAAACGATAATACGTACAAGCGTTAAACTTAGCATTATTATAGTAGGTAAATACTCTAAAGTATAACATCAAATAATAAATAATGGCCAAGTGCTAGTCGGTGACAAATTTCTGTTCATTACCAAGTTATAACTGGTAATTGGATTATTTGGATGACCTAATTTTCTTTCACTGAATCGTAATGTCATATTTTACTAATTTTCAAACCAGTTTTTTAAATTGATAATTATTGTATTTTGTGGGGTGGTGCGGAACCCTCAGTGCGCGAGCCCAAATCACACTTGTCTTGGCCGGTTTTATTAAACGGCGCTGTGCAAAAAGAACCATTACAATTTACCGCAAGTACCAACGTATGTAATCATTTGAGCTTATTACAGCTGAATCGTGGTTTGTGATTGCAGCGTAATCACTTGTGATTCATCTGGCATAACTATACCAAAATCACATAAACACTTCTAATAATATTACTGGATTCCAGTCAAAATAAATAATTTGTTCACCAGTACAAAATAAAAACCAAATATTTCGTGATTTCAGGGATGGTATGGTAAAAATATGTTCATAAAATTAAATTTGAGTACCGTCACCTCGCTATGGCCACAGAAGACATAACACTATGGCTCTGTTTCGTATAACCTCGAATGTATAGCAGAGTTCAAAACAAGGGCGGATTTAAGGGGGCACGGAGACACGTGCCCCCCCTCCCCCCCTCTCCTAGACGGTATTTTTGTGTACTGTGGAGATTCCATCACTGTACATACTTAGAAGCAAATCAAATTATCAGAGTTGTTAAAATCTATGTACAATTTATAAAGAGGAAAGATTTGTATGTAAGTATGTTTGTAACGAATTGGCTCAAAAAGTACCGGACTGATTTAAAAATTCTTTCGCCATTTGAATGCTACATTATCACTGATTAATATAGGCTATTTTAATAGGCTATATAACTATACCCGTGTGGAGCCGGGGCGGACCGCTAGTATATAAATAAAATAACAGAAAGAACATGATTGAAACTCTAGTCTATTTCTGGCTGGAATCGCGATTTTATGCCCGTCCGCCCGTTGTGCCCCGAAAAAAAAACTGAATCCGCCCTTGGTTCAAAATCTGCAAATTTAGTTTAAAAGACTGCTGATATTTTTTACCACAGACTATAGGTACAAGCTACTACGTAAGTCTGAGTTCTACATTGCCTACCAATAATTATAACCTCTAAATAAATAACACCTCGGTAGCCCAAATGGTGAATAAATAGTTTTCGTAATAAATTTTCGCCTTGAGGTACCTATTACATTATACTAGGCTTTCGCCGCGTGACGACGACATCGCGGCTCGGATGGAACACGTGCTTACCTATATGATTACAAAACATAAACATTGACACACATCACATCATCAGCCAGAAGACGTCCACTGCTGAACATAGGCCTCCCCCTTTAACCTCCACACTGAACGACAGCCTGCCTTTTGCATCCACTGGATGCCCGCGACTCTTACAATGTCGTCGGTCCATCTAGTGGGAGGCCTCCCTACGCTGCGTCTTCCGGTTCATATAAACATTGACACATGTTCCAAATCATTCGTAAGTGAAATTAACCGTACAATAAACCAGCCACGTGCGAGTCGGGCTCGCGCACTGAAGGTTCCGCACCACCACAAAAAATACAAAACGCAGTGCAAAATACAACATCACGCCCCACCCATCTCAAGTACGGACCACGCCCGGTGGTGAACAAAAATGTTACACCGACTCGCAGTTGTCGACTTCCCATTATTTATTATTTAATTTTGCTGTTTAACTTTAAAGAGTCATCATCATCATCATCAGCCAGAAGACGTCCACTGCTGAACATAGGCCTCCCCCTTTAACCTCCACACTGAACGACAGCCTGCCTTTTGCATCCACTGGATGCCCGTGACTCTCACAATGTCGTCGGTCCATCTAGTGGGAGGCCTCCCTACGCTGCGTCTTCCGGTTCGTGGTCTCCACTCCAGAACCTTTCTTCCCCATCGGTCACTTTAGAGAGTGTACCTACTACGATATAATCATGGCAAGCTTGACACTTGTACGTATTGGCATTTATAAATTAGAGATAATACTTTTAAATAAAACGTTTCTTGTATTAGGAGCTTGTATTAATTTTGTACTTTTTGACTTTATTATTATTTCTTAGTTGATTACATTACATAATTATGCTGTAAAATTTTCTACTGGCTATATATATATATATATATTACGATTCGAAAGGTAGGGCAGACGGACCGACAGACAACATAGGCTTAGTAATAGGGTCCCATTTATACCCTTTGGGTAGGTACGGAACCCTTAAAATTTGCGTTTATTTAGTTACAATAGTTTATTTGTTTATTTATGCGGCGATGTGTACAAAACCTATGGTTACGGGAAATACGCGTTAATTTATTTAAGGTCAAGGATGAATCGCACAAACACACTTTTTGATTTATAATATCATTTAAAAACTAAGAAGGATATCCTCCATCTTAGTCTTAAACTGGATTTTTCAGATAAGACGCAGCAGCTGTGTTGCGTTTGAGTCCATTTCATTGTTAGTTATTTTTGTTTTAGTTTTTAGAAAAATATTGTGCCGTCTTTTAGGTGCTCATCAGCAAGCTAATTGCTTTGCGGGTGTGTACTTTCATGACGTTCGTCTGACGTATTCTAAATTACCATTTTTTTGTATACACAATTACACATGTTTTGGGGTACAATCCAGTTCAGATTTTAATATGTATTTATTTAATAAGGAATTAATAGAATGTAATCTGTTTTGTATATCTAAATAGAAATAAAAATATATGTTTATTAATTATTTTGTTTACGCAAAGAACATAATTAGTAGGCTTTGCATCATACTCGCTGTGGAATGCGCTGCATTTAGGCAGCAGCACGTTCCCCGATATTACAAGTGGTCCATAGTTTATTATGTTTCTACAAGCTATGATATGGATATGGGTGTCTTCAAGTCGCGAGGGAATCTGTTTCTCTAGGCAAGCTTACTTTATCGTAGACCGGACTATCGCTAATTGCCTATTTTCAATATATAAAACAATTACTTGTCATTTCACGTACATTTTACCGACGAAAGGAGGAGGTTATAATTATATATATTTTTTTAATGTTTGTTACGTGATTACATTTTGATGATTCTTTTTCGTTTGGTAGGTCATACTATCCGAATAATTTTTACTGATATTTATTTAACGTATTTGAAAAAAAAAAATACAAAGTCCAAAAATATATAAATAGATCACGTTTTGGTTTGTGGTTCCCTTCAGCAAAAGTTTTTATAAGGACTTTCAATCTCCTTTTTTTGTTTAAGTTTTTACATGCAGGTATAGCCTGAAAGTCGTATTTTTTTGCTAAAAGTTAGATATTAAATTATGATATCATTATATAAGCAAGCTTGTCGGTATTTTATCGGATTTTCCACGGAGAGTGTGCAACGGAACTTCACGAACTTGTTCCCCCATCACCTTTTCATTACCGGACGTCCAGGCGAACGGCAAGGCGTCACCCTTACTTGGTCGAAATGCCATTTATTCGCACCAAGCGTTTTGATTCCTCTTTCTTAATTAGAACAGCAAAACAATGGAACGCCTTGCCCCTATCTGTGTTTCCGCAGCATCACAATCTTGGAGTGTTCAAGTCTAGGGTTAATAGGTTACTACTGGGCAAACGTGCTCCATCTTCGACCGCATCATCGCTTTCCATCAGGCGAGATCGCGGTCAAACGTTAGCCTAGTCCAATGTAAAAAATAAAAAATAAAAAAATAAGCTATACTGTAGTCATGTCGTTTGACACCATAATTATATATTTTTAACCGACTTCAGGAGGAGGTCATTAATTCGAATGTATGTGTTTTTTGTATGTTTGTTTCGCGATCAAGTACTCATTTATTTATCAACATTATAACATAAATAAAATATCAAACGACCACGAAAAAGCATTTATATGTATATACATACATATGTATATTTTTAAACGGTTGAATTGTAACAGTTACCTACCATAAATAATAATACCACCTATCAAAACATAATATTACGAAAAAAAAAAAAAAAAAAAAAGGTGCAAAGTACGCTTAGCCACTTCCAGGTACGCTCGATCCACAACATGTTTACGTTTAGCGAGCCCGGAGTCACCGGCCGCCGGCCGTATTGAGTGAACAGACCGCCCGATATTGATAAGATTGTTTTTACCTACCCTCTAATGTACGACGAAAACAACATTTTTTATTTTAAGTTATATTCTCATGTAAGTGAAATGCATTTCTTTAGAAGAATAATAAATATCTTTAACCACATTATTCCGCCAATTGATCTTTTTTTTTGTTTGGTATGTCATATTTCAAATCAACATAAACTAAAAATATGTACACAATTAGTTCTTCTTCTGAAATATACACAGAGGACGTTTTGGTTTGTGGTTCCCTTGAGCAAAAGTTTTGATGTAGACTCTGTTTGAACTGTCATCACAGAAACATTTGAACAAAGAAAATTGTATGTGTTGTAAGGAGGCGTCAAAATAATTAAAATCCATAGTGTGAGGTGAAAGCTTATCTACTTTTTTTAGTTTAAGCTTGTACAAAATTAATTATCAGTAATATTAACAAATTTTGCTAAAATTAAACACCACTGCAAATGCACCACACAAAATATATAATTATACTAGTGTCTGACAGCTGTCGAAATAGATTATAATAGTAAAATATTCTTATTCAAATTCAGCGCATCGACCGTCAAACGCCGATAGCTCAGTGCTTAAATTATGAAGGTCATTGGTTTCTTTAACTCTCATTATTACCCGAGATCACAAAAAGAAAGCATTTTTTTTCATGCGGTTATAAGTATTTTTGTCTATCTCTATCATCTTAGTAGGTATTTTTTGTAATAAACAAGTAATTTCACCACCATAAAATAACTCTAAACATAATCTTAAGTACCTCATAATTTTTTACAGTTGGAAAATAAATCAAAATAAATCTCGAAAAAACATCTGCTGCTCCATAGAAAACGGTTATTCATACTTTCAAATTTGGCAGGTAGATTCCTTATGGGGTATAGAGGTCAGCTAAGAAAGGATTTTGCGAAAGAGCCGAATTGAGGAGGACAAAAGAGGGTTGAAAGTCTAGGCGTACGAAGTCGCGGGTCACAGCTAGTAGCTCATAAAGATGTAATCACAAAATGTTGGAAATAATTTTGAATAAAGGTTTTATTATGACCTATCAGCATAACAAGTTACAAGTTTCCGGCTTAAATGCAGGAGGAGGGTCGGACTTATAACTAGTAACTTTTACCACTTTGGCGGGTCGTATTTTGAAAAGGATACACTTGATAAAAATAGTTATGTATGAAACCTTACCTTCATTTTAAAACACCTATTACATTAAAGCAAACCGATCAACACAGCAAGCAAGCCTATTATTGAATAAAAAACTATTTGACAATATCCCACAAGGAGGGTGCAGCGAAAATATTTCATACCCATTTCAAATATACCCCCCCACTAAAATGCAAAAATTCTTTGAAAATTTACATGTTTACTAATACTGTAATTGTGCAATATTTCATGCACTTACTCTCATATTCATATACGTAATAAAGGATACTCGAATCTTCACGTCACCTTCAAGTTATGTTTTTATATGCCAAAATACCACTTGAGGGTGACGTGAGTATTCGATGTACTTATCTTTATTTACGTCTATGACTTTGAGGGTTATACCTTAATAACTATAGAAGACAGACGGTTCTGAATAATTAGGAGAGACAGACGAACAGAACGAACTTATAAGGGTTCCTTGTAACCTTAAAAACCAAATAAAAATCTAAGGAACCTTAAAAATCAAAGCGAATGTCATGTTTTGTTTAAATAAAATCAATCGCATCGTAACGGCTAACGGATGCGTCAATCGTTAGCTCGTATAGCGGCGCTGTAGTCCGTATAGTCCGCAGAGTCAAAAACTTATTGTTATCTTTAAAATTGAATCAATTAGGAGTCCGCTTGTTTTCAATTAATTGGATTAGTCACATGTTACATGTGTTCTATTTTAACAAGATACAAGTATTTACACAAACATTTTCTTTTAAAAAGTTAAAAATCCGACAAAGATGTTTTCAGCGGATTATATTTTTTTTATTTATTGTAGATTTCATAAACGGAAAACCTCACATCTTTTTTTTCAAACCTACTGTTAGAAGACAATGCATAGTACAGTTTTTTATCATCCTCACAAATGTCGCCATTACACCTCATGGGGCAAATGCACAATACACCCCAAGCGGGATGTCAGTGCAGGTCTTATCACCCCCAATTTGAATTAGAATTAGAATGGGAAGTTGCCATCTTTGACTTATGATGACGTCACTTACCCTGTGACCATCCCTGACTCAACTGGAATCTATTGAGACTTTATTTATTAAAATCAGTTGGGGCGTTTAAGTAAGATATACAAGCATATGTACATATAAGCTATACCCTGATTTTGGCTTTGTTTGGGTGAGCAAAAAAGCCTATAGTTGCTGACCTTGGTATAACCAGTGAATAAATTTAATGATGTACTTATCTATTATCTATGCAGTGTGTACCGCGATTGGCTCGCGATATTTTGAGAGCGGTTTTGATGTATAATTTTTTATCGACTACCTGCCTAAATACGGAATCGATTTGCCCTAATAAGGAATGCTTTAAAATATAATTGTATGTATAGTTAGTAGTAAATGGTGTCAACGATTTTAGTAAATTTGTTTGAGTTCCTGAACGATTCATACAAAAATTTCATAGAAAAAGCAATTTTGCGGCCAAGTTATCTATTTTTTCTTTCACTTAAAACCTTATTCGGACGATTACAACTTTAAAAAAGCCAATTCGGTCGCACTTACCAATGAACAGCATATAATTTTTATTTATATAGGTAGATATATAGATGCCTTTAAAATGCGTTTCTCGTTTATACAACTTTGTATTGGGTTATACAATTATAGCAAGGAACTGGTTTGAACTTTAACATTTAGATAAATATCTACCTACCTACCTTTATTTGGACCATTATTTTAAATACTTTATTTTTATTTTTATTGTTGGTTCACCAAACGCTTGTCTTAACATTTGTTAAATGCGATGAATGCACAACCTTCTAGAGGTAAACACAGCATGCTACAAATAATAAATAACACTCGTAACGATAGACATTAAGAATTTTGTGAAATAAACATATTTTGACTAAAATAAACTAAAGATTAACTAATAAAACATTAAAAAAAATATTGAAAAATAAAATTTAGTTTGAACCAATTGATGTTGTCGCCGTAAATGCCTAAGTATAATGAATACTTAATACTTGTTTCCACTTCAATTTATAATAGGTCATAATTATTTTACAATAAACCTCACTAACTTGTAAGGTACTTATGTGATAAGTAGTTTAAATAACTAAATTTTAATCAAATAATAAAAATAGGTACCTGTTTCAAAAAAGCCGGTGATATCTTCATTTTCCACACAACGTGTTCTCAACAACGACACACAAATGATAACAGATTTCGCGCACCGAACACTAACCGAGCAATTAAATAACCACAAAAACCTAAAAGGGAATCACAACAAAAAGGTAATGCCTACGAAAGTGAAGACGCAAGAGGTGGCAGCACATAAAAACGCAAAGACCGACCGGTGTGTACAGATCGCCGCGTTTGACTGCACCTCACTGCTCCCGACCGCCCGTTTTCAATACATCAGTCATGTGAGATGAACCATTCCGACAAAAGGTGATAAATTAACTTGAGAAATAAAATCAAATAAATAAATAGCCTTGCGATGATCCCGTGTTGTCAAAACAAATAAACATAAGTTTACTAAACTGTGGCAAACGTGTAATATAAGGGTTGAATTCGCACTTATTACCACCACCCTCTCCATACTGTGAATAACGATAAAAGCTTTTGAAATTGTTTCGACAGTTAATTTAATTATTACTTTTTTATATAAATATTTCTTACGGTATTTTTATACCATCTCTCTAGATTTGTAAGCCTACAAAACTAGGCAAAACATGATACAAAGTGACAAATATTTTAACCGACCTGCGTCTATTGTGCATGCGTTTTAAATGTGTGTATGATTTACTCGTGTTTTGTGCAAATAAATAATCTTTATCTTTATCTTTGTCGATAAATAAAAATAAATAAAAAAAGAAAACTAAATAAATATTGCATTTTTATGCCAGATGCCTGTGGATTGTCCCTTTAGGACTCTGTTAACTCACCTTTACATAAATCGATTGCATTGTTTACATAAATCGATGGTGAGTGGAGCGATGGTGGCCGAGTGGTAGCATGTGCGATTCACAATCTGACGGCACCCGGTTCATTGCACCAATGACTTATTTAGTACTTACCTAAATAAGTTATGTGTAGTTTCCATGCCATCGCTCAAAAAACGGCGAACGAAAACATAGTGAGAAAACCGGTATGTCCAAGAACCTCAAAAGTTCAAAGATACCTATATAAGATTGACCAACATGCACTGGGACAGCATGGTGTATTACGGCCCATCCTCTCTCTCTCTCTCTCTCTGAGAAAAGGCCCAGCAGTACGAACATGATAGACTGACAAAGATAATGACTATTATCAGAGTGAAAATACCATATTTTGCATGACAAGGCGTGCTATTTATTACAAACTAGCTGACCCAACAGACGTTGTCCTGTCTTAGAACTGTCAAACGGGCGAAGTTAAAATCGCCATTAAAGTTTCTGAAATTTCCAATATTCTAAAAATTTTTCTAAATTTTTCTTTTTTAAGAACCTTCTACAAATTATTAGAAAACAATTTAAAAAAGATGAATGAAATCGGTAAAGTCGTTCTCAAGTTATGGCGTGACCAAGGTATAAATGGATTCATTTTTATATATATACATATGTATAGATATTATTACTTACGTGTAATTCAGCCCGATTAAAATAAATTAATAAATCGAATACTATACAATACAAGCAGATTTACATGCAAACCTTTTAGTAAGAAGAGCATAACCCATTTACTTCTACGTTTAGCGTTTGTGGACTATGAGAAAGCCTTTGATTCGATCGAGACATGGGCGGTGCTCGAGTCTCTCCAGTGATGCCGTATTGACTATCGGTATGTCGAAGTGTTGAAGTGATTGTACAATAACGCCACCATGTCGGTCCGAGTACAGGAGCAGAGTTCGAAGGCAATTCCATTGCGAAGAGGCGTGAGACAGGGAGACGTTATCTCTCCGAAACTGTTCACTGCCACAATGGAAGATGCCTTCAAGCTCCTGGAGTGGCAAGGACTAGGCATCAACATCAACGGCGAGTACATCACTCACCTTCGGTTTGCTGACGATATTGTGGTCATGGCAGAATCGATGGAAGATCTCAGCATAATGCTCGAAGGCCTCAACCGAGTCTCCCAACAGGTGGGCCTTAAAATGAACATGGACAAGACAAAGGTCATGTCAAATATCCATGTTGTGCCCACCCCAGTATCAGTTGGGAACTCAGTTCTTGAAGTTGTTGACGCGTACGTCTACCTAGGACAAACAGTCGAACTAGGTAGGTCCAACTTCAATAAAGAGGTCAATCGGCGAATCCAACTCGGCTGGGCAGCGTTCGGTAAACTTCGCAACGTCTTCTCATCTAAAATACCTCAGTGCCTTAAGACGAAAGTCTTCGACCAGTGTGTGTTACCAGTGATGACATACGGCACTGAAACGTGGTCTCTCACTATGGGCCTCATAAGCAAGCTCAATGTAGCACAACGAGCTATGGAGAGGGCTATGCTCGGGGTTTCTCTACGAGATCGAATCCGAAATGAGGAGATCCGTAGACGAACGAAAGTCACCGACATAGCCCACCGGATTAGCAAGTTGAAGTGGCAGTGGGCAGGGTACATATCACGCAGAACAGATGGCCGATGGGGCCGAAAGGTTCTGGAATAAAGACCACGGACTGGTAAACGCAGCGTAGGACGTCCACCCACAAGATGGACAGACGACCTAAGAGAGACCGCAGGGAAACGCTGGATGCAGGCCGCTTCCAACCGGCCCTTTTGGAGATCGATGGGGGAGGCCTATGTCCAGCAGTGGACGTCCTATGGCTGAAATGATGATGATGATGAACCCATTTACTTCAATACTCTAGAATCAACACTGTTTAGCAGACTCCAGGCAAGAAGGGTTTTCAATTCAATCTGTATTTTTATGCCTCGAAAGGGCCAAGAACTGAGATAAAAATGCATATAAAAATTAAATAGGCAAGATATCTAAGAGTAGCTACGATTAGGGACTCAGATAAAAATCACACCAAAAGAAAATGGAAAACTGCTACGTCATTAGAGATTATAGTCATCAAAATCATATGACTAACAATGGAGATTTATTTTCTATTTTATTGGTCTCTAGATTTTGCATTTCAAATGTAAGTATTGGATGAGGTATTTTTTACAGATCATTAGGATTAAAATAACTTGTTATTTTTATATATTTACTTAAAAGCAAAATATTACTCATTCATTCAATGATTGACTGTTACATTTAGCACGGCTAAACACCTTTTACACTAATGATAGACAGTAAATAATTTTAGAAATGTAAACAATTTAAATACTTATCAGAATAACTAATGACTTATTGTTAGACTACGCATAGGAAGTCGCAGGCAACAGCTAGTCTGTTTTAAGCTATCACGGTTATTCACTACAGCTATATGATTATTATCGGGATATTTACCGTGATAAGGTTTGGATGGAGCTCCAGATATTTCGGCGCAGTATTAAGAGCATCTTATACCAAATTTGACGGTTTTAAATCAATTTTTTTCAGTTAAATTACAATATTTGAGCTGGAAAAAAATACATGTCACAGATACATCTGTGTTTAAGTTTATGATTTGGTTCAAAACACGATGGAATAAACTTTCCTCGATAAAAAAAAATCTGAAACAAAGTCGACTTAGTTAATTATTTTCATTTTTTGCTCTAATGAAAGCTCGTAACAACCTGGAAATTGCATGTACTGAAAGGCAATTTTATTCAACATTCTTTTATTTGGATAGATTTTTGATAGTGAATAGTGTAGTTTTTTAGTGAAATCAAAAAAGGGTAAAAAGGACGCGAGAATTTTGGCGCGCCGCGTTCAGTGCCGTGCCAGGCGTCATCGAGGTCGAACCTATGCTCGTTTTGGTCGTTGCACTCCCCCCGCGGGCGTCTTGACTCTAGCATAGCGTCCCTATAACTTGGCGGGGGCTAAGGGAGCGTTTTGTTGCCTACGCGACTCGGATAACGACCCGTGTGAACATTGTGCATGTAACAAAATATTGGGAGCTACATCCACAACCTGATGCCTTATTATGGATGATTCGGATCGTGATCGCGATCGCGTGCCATCTCACTTACGCACGTGGTGCGAGTAAATAGATGCGAACGGGACGGCATGCTATCTCGATCACGTACAAACTTCTATAATAACTCCGCTTATCACGGTAAGTATCCCGTTAATAATCATATACCTAACCTCAACTAAATAAAAAATAAATAAAAATTGTGCACCATACTGACGAGTCCATAATAGGAGCATTCGTAATACATATATTTTTGTAAAAAAATATTACTGATGTAACTGTATGACAACTATTATAAAATTATAACTGTATTCTATTATTTCTATTCTATAACTGTAACAGCAAGTCTATTATAAAATAATAATAATAATAATGTAATGCCATAAATAAATATGATACTAAATTCAAGGGCTATTGACATCTCCCCAGTGAAGGTAAAGATCACCTTGTAAGTAAAATCTTAATTATAGGTGTCTGCAATATTTAAAGAAATAAAAATCTACATTGAAACATTGAAAACAAAAAAAACGGCAAACGTTTTTATGTATAGAAGTCACATAAACAATTGATCAAATTCCCATCATCACCTACCTCCTTGACGCGTCCGTCAACGGCGAAACCTATACCTACTTCGAAAAAAGGACAAAGGTTTTAAACTTTTTTTCACAATTTAAGGATTTAAGGGGTAGACTTGTTCAAAGAACTCGGAATACTTCCGCTGCCATACGAGCTTATCCACCAGCTGGCTTTGTTTACGCATAAGAACTTGCATATGTTGGGATCGCGAAAATCACGCGACCGCAAACCGTATCTGGGCGCGATAAGGGCCACATTCGCGTGATTTTCCAACTGAGCGGATTAGGTGCGGCAATAGCAGTTGTCCGTAAGGCCCCAACCCAAATGTAATCTATCAGCTGCGGAGAGTCCGACAATACCGAAGTACATGGTCATGTTCAGTCAGATATAACATTATGTATATAATTATAATATATAGTGCATTATGGTAAAAGATACTGAAACTAGATACTGACTTTTATCATCAATAGTTTCTCATAATTATATACTTTTTAATTAAGTTATTCCGTATCGGTAAACCGGAACGTGTACCTATAGGTGAACACGTGCTAAGTATATGTATTGATAAATACATGACAGTATTTAAACCACAGAAAAGATTTAAACAAAAAACATTATTTTCTGTGACTTAGACTAATAAAAATACCCGAAATTTCACTATATATTTTAGAAATTAATTTGCTTTAGTACCTAATAGCCTGTGCTGACCTGTTAGCTAATATCAGTCATTATAAAAGTACTCTTAGTGCTAGTGGGTAATTAGGGATTAAGTAACCAAATATAAATAAAATTGTATTCATTTAAACATTTGTTGAAATAAAAATAAGAACATGTATTATGTCCACACAAAAGTGGCCTGTAAGAGATTGACTATAGTATTATCCGTTATCAAACCAATTATTTACACATTTTATCATCTTGACTAATAGCCGGAATATGACAAAAATTCTAAAACCCTCGACTTGGTATCATCATTCATATCGGTTCATAATTCACGGATTATTGCGGGACATACATTTAAAATAAGCTCCTCCTTTTTTAATGTAGTTAGTAAACAGCACCAGTAACCTACTTCCTGAATAAGATCTAAATGATCTGAAATCTTTATCGGACCCATCGATTTGTTTACCTTCTATTGAGTACAGTCAACGTAAATTAAAAGTTTTATTTATTTTACCACAATTTTTTATAAATTGGTTTTGTCATACATATAGAAATAAAATAAGGTTGCATGGAAGAGATCGCTTTAAGTGATAATACCTGCTAAAAACCTATATAATCGTTTATTGTAACTTAAATTAATATGTTTCCTTGTTTCATCATCATCATCATCATCATCAGCCAGAAGACGTCCACTGCTGATCATATACATTGGCCTCCCCCTTTTCCTTTCCTTTCCTTTTCCTTTCCCTTTTCTTTTCCTTTTTTTTTCCTTGTTTACGTGGTCATAAATAAAGAGTTATTTTATTATTCCTTTTTATGGCTTTGCTTTCTTAATTCTTCCAGTATTTTTATCAATAACGATGGTGTTGGTATGGTAGTAGGTATAGGTATTTTGTATAGCAGTTATATACTTACGGGTTTTGGTGCCAACAGTTAAACATGTCTCATTAAAATATTTTAATACTCGACACTGGCATTTGCACAAGACGTGTGACGCCAAAATCCGGTCTCAAGAGGGAAAAAAATCATAGGTACATGATTTTGTCTGAGGAGAATGTATCTTTATTTTTAATATAATAGCATGATAACAATAGCTTAGTGTGTAATAATGTTTCAACGATATTTATCTCTATGGTTTCAACTTGACTTCAACCGGAAACTCTAGGAAGGAATTGTTTGAGTAGGATCAACATTATATGGTGTCGAATAAAATTTATTTTCTTTCTTTTTCTTTCTTTCTTTCTTTCAACATAATTATTTAGTAGATAAGAACTATCAATTAAAAAGATGTGCGTTTAAATTCCTAATGGAGATGGCTTTGTGGCAATCCACCTGAAAGCTTATCCACATAGATCAGTGGAAATCACACACTGTGCGATTCACGCGATTTTTCTTGCCTCACACCTGCAAAATGTGGAATGAGCTACCTTCCGCGGTGTTTCCGAGAAGCTACAACAAAAAGTGAGTTAATAGATTCTGAAAGGGTCAACAACGTAGTTGTGATTCCTCCGGTGTTACAAGTATCCATAGGCAACGGTAACCGCTTACCATCAGGCAGCCCGTCTGATTGCTTGCCACCTATAGCATTAAAAAAAACCGGCCAAGCACGAGTCGGGCTCGTGCATTGAGGGTTCCGTAACACCATAAAATTCAAAAAGTAGTGCAAATAGAGAACATCACAGCCAGTTGGTCACCCATCGAAGTACTGACCGCGCCCGACGTTGCTTAACTTGCCGACTCACACACACACACACCACACCATCAGCCATTAAATGTCCACTGCTGAACAAGGCCTCCCTCTTAGAGAGGAGTGTTGCCATAATCCCCACGCTTGGCAGGCGGCTTGGAGATCGCAGTACGTTCACCGTGTACTAACAGGACGCTGCTGCCCATCCTCCGGTGGTTCACACCGACTCACACTTGACCGTTATTTATTATTTGTTGTTATACTTTAGAATGTGTACTATAATGATGTTGTACCTACGTATTACCGTTTTTACAGGCAAAAAAACACAAATATACCCACGTTTCAAAAATAGGTTTGTTGTATGGGGATCCCTTTAGTTTTTCCTTTTTTACTTTATTATTATTTCTTAATTAATCCGACGTATCATTAGATGTTCTGTGATTTTTTTTACCGGTTATCTATTACGGTTCGAAAGATGCAGCTGTTAAAAAGTTGGACAGACAGACAGACGAATGGTCAGACAGACAACATTGGCTTAGTAAAAGGGTTCCATTTTCACTCTTGGGTACGGAACCCTAAAAACTTACATAAAACTTACATACAAGCAGTACATAATACCTATGATAATACCTACTGCTTACAGAATATAAGTTTGTCTATGTTGTCTTGATTTTTCAATTACTCAGCTACTTTTGTAGTAAGTTGTACCTACTCAATTTAAAAGTAGCCGGCATTTAGCTACTTGAGATGTAGATAATATATTTCGCATACTCGAACTCACTCGTTCCGTTGTCACATGACTGATTAGATACTTATCTGAGCGAAGAGTGATCCAAATCTTTAAATCCAGTTAAATACTTATACAAACTGCGTTTAAATAATAAACATGGATGTTATAACTAGTAACACTCTTACATCAAATCACACTATACAAGGCTATGCGGAAAGGGTGTAGTAAGCTGAAAGGGGTAGTATCAAGGTAGTATCCATAATTATGAACAACTTTCACTATGGGACAAATCCACAAATCGCGAAAAAAATATCAGCTGGTGCCATAGTAAAAGTTGTTCATAACTATGAGTTTATCGGATCCCTTTCGGCTTAGTACACCATTTCCGCGTATCCCTGCTTCTAATGTATAAAAATCTCGTATCACGGTGTTTGTGGTCGAACTCCTCCGAAACGTCTCGACTGATTTTCATGAAATTGTTAATATGTTCTTTTATTTGTTAGGTATGAGAATAGGTCGTAAAGTATATTTTTACACCGCCAGGTGATTAGGGTGTCATAGTAGCGAAGCCGAAGGCCGAGCTCTACGCGCACAAAGTAGCGGGTACTTATATAAATCGATGTGTTTATGTTCCCTATGGACTCATAACAGCTAGACCGATTTTGACGGGAATTTCACTGGTAGATAGCTGATGTTATAAAAATAATGGAATAGTGGTATAGTGAGTGAAACTTGGGGCGCAGATAGTATTATTATAGGAACATAAGATAAACTTTTCTATTGTGTAAAATATGCATAGAAAAAAAACTTTGCTGATCGCAAATTTCTTTTTATGCGTCTAATAAATATTGATTCTTTTAAGTTCATCAGTCATAAGCCAGACCCCCACCAGACGTTCATCAGAAATATGCCTCCCACTAGATTGACCGACGACATTGTGAGAGTCGCTGGCATCCGGTGGATGAAAAGCTGAATTTCGGCAACATATTTTTTTTACGGCATGGTAATAAAATAAACTCTAATACAATAACTATACGTATTAAATTTAAAATATCTATGTATGTATAAATATATTCTAGTGCGCTCTACGCTCACATATTTACGCGTCGACAGATCTTTAGAACTTATCTACAAAAATTAGCCTTGATTGAATAATTTGCAAATATTATGTAGGTAAAACACTGCTTTAAACTATCACGGTTGTTCACTAAAGTTATATGATTATTTACGTTATATTTACCGTACCGTACCGTGCAGGTCAATCCACAACCTTACCACGGTAAATATCCCGTAAATAATCATATAACTTTATTATGTAAGTAGTCACAAAACTGGTTTTGATTGTTTAAAAATAAAGATTGGCCAACTCCACCTAACAAACTGTGCCCAATTGTTGTCAATAATAGCACGTCAGTGTCGCCAACCGGAACGCAATTAGCCTGCTCGTCGTCCTTATAGTTTAACAACAGGTTAGATGCAAACGTTTCGTGGGAACACTCCCACTTAAAGATGATCATCACAAATAGAACGTGGGTGCCCACGTTCTATTTGAAAAATCTAGAGGCGAAATCATGATTGCTCCAAAGATTTTCTAATGATTACTCCTGGATTATTTTTGGAATTCTATTGCACTTGTTTGTACACTGGGCATGAGCGTAGCTAAAGCTTTCACATGCCCATGTGAAAGCTTTATGAGCCCCCGGTTAGCAGGTATAAAAATGTAGTTTTTTTTCAGAAGTTTTTGACCAGACTTCACAAAGAAAAAGGCAGAGTTCTAAGCGCTTCTCTCGCATAGCTATAGTTTGTCAGCAAAGAACCGTTGCTATGACAACCGAGCGGCACGTGCAGATATATATTTTTACTTGGCTTTACGTTTTTTTATGTTTGTTACCTCAGAACTCCGTCATTTATGAACCGATTTGTTTTTTTTTTTTATTGAAAGCAGATACTTTCAGATTGGAATAGTATAATTCCCATAGGAATTTCATCAAAATCGGTTTAGAAGTTTGGCTTTAAAATCAAAATAACTGGAAAAATCGATTACTTGGATGACAATATCCATTTCAAGGAACCGAAATTTCATATTTCACAAATGTTTGAAAGTCGGTTTTGTAAATTGATAACTAGTACCTATATGGCACAGATTATCCGTGTCATCTGTCCAATATTCCACGATTTTTTTCGTCGTAGGCTAAGGAGGGGGAGGGATGTACGGAACCTGAAATCCACTTATACACGCCCATGTACACTGGGATAAAACCAATATTAACCAATAGGCAATTATGTTTACAATCGTTACTTTGTAACTAACTACGTAGCGTAGTTTTCCTGCCAGTAAGTCTTCCGCAGTTTTTTAATATATCGATCACAAGAGCATTGTCTTTCGTCCTTGTGAGCTCAATAAGCCACCTATACATGAGAGCTACCTGCCTTGGTTTTTGTATGACAGTGCTTTTACTGTAGAGCAGCGACTAAAATTAATTAGTGACACAAACACATTAAAGTGTCTTTGCAAGCGCGGTTTTTATGGATCGTTGAATTGTTGTCAAATCAAGGTTGTTGTTCTTGCTGAATGATATTGTAGATAAAAGATAAGAATACAATATTTTATGTTATATATGGATATTTTATGTTTTGGCATATATACTTAAGGCGCAGCAATCAATTTTACGAGGATTTAAAATGTGATAGCATAAAGAAAAACATGTCAAATTATCTTACGTCTCTACCAAGAAGAAGACAGGCCCTTATTCACTAACTAAAACAAGCATGTTTTTTATTTTTATTATAAACTAGCGAACCGCCCGCCCGGCTTCGCACGGGTGTAATTTATGTGCGAAGCCGGGGCGGGTCGCTAGTTATATATATAAACCTTCCATAAAATGTATCTAACTGATGGTGAAAACCGCATCAAAATCCGTTGCGTGGTTTAAGAGGAGTTAGCGGCCATACAGACAGACAGACAGACGCGAAAAGCGACTTCAATTTATAATATGTAGAGAAGAAGAGATAGAGATAGGCTTGCGCTTAGCCGCCAGCTCGCCTGATGTTAAGCGATTATGCGGCCAACGATGGAGCACGCTTACCTAGAAGAAACCTATTCACTCTCGACTTGAAGACACCCAGATTGTAACTATCGGGGACCACCCACTCAGGCAGCGAATTCTACAGACTAGCAGTTTGCACAATAACTTTGGAATCAAAGCGCTTCGTACGGGTTCTCAGAATATCAACCGTAAAGCGGTGTCGATTTTTCGTGCCCGCACTCTGGCAGTCCGATAGAAAAATGGGCAGGAAGGAATCAAATCATGCAGATCTGTAGCACACTCTCCGAAATACATCCGATAAAAAACCGATAGACTAGCAACCTTGCGCCGATACTCAAGACCATAGAGAAATATACTATACTTCAAGACTAACGTAACGTGACATCAAAAAATTTGACGTCTATTTTAAAAAGCTAGCCTTTAAATCCTAGGAAATAAGGCCAGTGGGCCTAGTGCGACTTTTTCCAGTTGCGTTTACCTACTCGATCGCGATAGCGTAAATCACGATTTGTATGAAATAAGATCAGTTTCATCTACCTACATGGCGCCAGATGGCTTTGTTCTTTTTTCATACAAATCGTGGTTTACGCTAACGTGGTCAAGAAAGTAAAAGCAAACGAAAAACTCGCACTAGGCCCACAGCGCCGCGTTACCTGCGTGTTCGTATATATACTTACAGAATCAGAGCTCAGATCTTTACTTATATCTAATCTGCATAAACCTACTTCAAGTGCCTCTCCGCTACTGGAGGTTGGCGGTTAGCTCAGCGAACTTCTCTCTATCCTGTGCCGAGCGTAATAGTTGTTCGACACTGACTATACTAGTCCATTCCCGGATGCTGCACAACGACAACTTTATCGTTCTTCCAACGCGTCTTGCCTTCAACTTCGCCCATCATTATCAACTGTAGAAGCGAATGTTCGTGTATGAATATTTTTCATGTACCTATTGTAGCAAGACGTTGCTAACTGTTCTTTACTAGATGGTCTGCAGTAATTCTTGCCGGTGCGCTAAATCTGCAAATTTCTTATCATCAAAATCATTATCAGCCTATCATGTTCCCACTACTGGGACTCGGGCCTTCTCTCACAGAGAGAAGATGGGCCGTAATCCACCATATTGGCCCAGTTCATATTGGTGAATTTCATGTTTATATACACGATGTTTTCCTTTACCTTTTTTGAGCTATGGCATCGAAACTGCACATAATTTATTTAGGTACTAAATAAGACATTGGTGCAAGGCCGAGGATTGAACTGGGTGCCGTCAGATTTCACTCACACATATCTCTACACTGATTTTAAAGAGGTATAGTGACTTTGTTTGTTTGTAGGGGGTAATTTCTGGAACAACTGAAATGATTCAAAAAAATATTTTACTTATAGAAGGCTACTAACAGTGACTAGGCTATTGGCTGTCTATAGTTACAAAAACAAGCTAGACAGTAAGCAAAAACAAGAGTTTTTTTTAATTGCTTTGAATTAGTACAATAGGCGACTTTTTTTAGTTATAAATAGGCTTGCACTTGGCCGCCAACTTGCCTGACATAATTATATGGAAGTTACTGTATTCGTCAGATGATCTCATATTGCAACAGGAAATGAAAAATATCTATAACCCGTTCAACGCCGACATTTGAAGGTTTACGTATGAATAGCCGACCAAATATATTAAAGTTGTTTTAAGAATTTTCTCGACATATACCGGCTCTATATTCTAATTAGGTATTTAGTCATTTGTATTACCAATTATTCTTACTAATAGGTAGTGTTACTAGTAAGAATTAATAATACACCAGATACATTAGTATGATTTAATAGTACGCTAAATACGCGTAGTACTTACATAATATATATCGATGTATGAGTATATATGTAATGTAAGCACCTAAATAAGAAGGGGCGTGCAATAATCAAGAAATTACCTGATAATTAAATAAACCTTAGAAATACGTTCTGATAATCATTATTATATACGAATACATACACACTAAAATATTATAAATAAATAAATAAATATTAATAGGTAGATAAACAATAATAGTGTCGACAAGGCCAATTAGCTGAAAAAATGTCTGTAATATTATATAATAAGTATTAATAAAATAAGAAAATTTATAGAAAATAAATCTAATTCAAAATAAAGGGTGATGAGACCTGCACTGGCATCCTGCTTGGGGTGTATTGTGCATTTGCTCTTGCCAGCCGACACAAACCAGCCGAGCTTGTTTAAATAATGGAGCACGGCTTTGGGTCGATAGCTAAGCTGTACAAGTTTATTTCTAGTTGTCGTATTGTATAGCAGATGATTCGTGACCTTTTTGAGGTTACACAACGTAAACTAACAGCCAAAACACATAAGCCCGACTCACGTGAGTCTTGCGATCTTATGGGTCACGGTAAAACCAATCTTAAATCACTGCCTAATCTTAATAAAGCTTCAATGCTAGGAAAGATGTACAAAATATATCAGGAGGTTACTCGTATACGTGATTATTGCTATGTAAATATTTTTGACCTAGCTAAATTTAAGGTCTCTAATCTCTATCGCATAGCAAAAATTACGGACAAGTTTTTGTAACCCGGAATGAGGACAACTGTCTGTCAGGGACGATATTTTCATTCTTTCATTGAAATTAATAATTCTTAAATATTTAATACTATGATATTCATAAGATGAGGAAGTGTAATTTTCAAAAAATAATATAAAATGTGACTGTAGACATACCAAGTTACACAGAACTGTGGTCATTAAAGTCATCATTATTAACGATATTAAAAGGGATCAACCCTGAAAAAATTCAAAAACAGCTATTAATAATAATATGTGATTTTTTAGAACAGCTAATGTAAGTTTTTCATAATGATGAGTATACAATGTCTTCCTTTCGGCTGAGTATATCACCATTTTGTGTAACCCTGTACTTATATTGGCATGCAGCTAGAGGCGGATTTTTCTATAGGCCAAGTAGGTCCGGGTCTTTTTTTTATCGAGGGGGAAATCTTCCAAAGAGTCCCGGCTGTATTGGGGGGCAGCCAGGTTATGTGGGATTATACCCACTAAAACCCCACTGACCAACCAGTCTTAGTGCTTGACAAGAGGGCTCCGGGATCTCCAAAGGAACCGGAGCCCTCGGCACTGCGCTATAGGCTCCTCCCGAGACAACCGTGTTGTCTCAGCCCCTCCGCCCATGACAACATTGGTCTCCACGCCAACGTTGGAACCTAGAGCAGCAAAATTTTGTGGGCGGCATAACTTAGTGAAGTTTTTATAGTGTTTCGCGCCCTCAATGAACCCACACGTCAACGTTTAAAATATTTTTTTTTTAAATAGCACCACGCAAATAAAATACACATATGGAGATTACGATTATTAAAAGTTTGGATCATCGAACTGGATCTCCAAGTAGTATTAGTTTTCGTACACGGTAGAGATAAGAGGAATAATCGTTATTGGGATCGGGAGTAGGAGGGCGGCAATCTTCCATAGGCCTAGGGTAGGGTAGGCAGCCAAGGTATCAAAACCGCCCCTGCATGCAACTCCATAATTATAAAATTGGTAAGTAAACGAAAGACTATAATTGGTGGCTTATCTTCCTAAATGATTTTAATATCTCAAGCATAACGCACGAATATATTGCGATTAGCATTATCGCCTATTTAGGTATGTACCTATTGATATAAACTAAATTGAATTCTAAAGATAAACGAGTTTAGTCTGGCAATCAATTTAGCTGAAACATGTTGCTCACTACAATAATATTTATAGCGTTAACTAGTCCATTCGCATCGGGTAAGTTATATTCTTGGTTGTTTATACAGATGAGGGATTTTTTAGTTTAACCTAAGCTAAGCTCACTGATTTTACCATTAAGTTTGTGGTTCATGTAATTTTCATTGTTACGAATTGGTCATTGAAACTGAAATGAGTAATTTTTTTTTCTTCATTGTTTTATTTTGTGTTTTTATTTTGCATAGAGTTTTACTATTGTAACCTTAAAAAGAGGACAGGGCCTAGCAGTAAGACAGATCAGGCTGAATATAATAAAAAAAAATTAAGAAGAATTCAAGACAACTAAATTTATGTGATTATTTACGGGATATTTACCGTGGTAAGGTTGTGGAATGAGCTCCCGATATTTCGGCGCAGCATCATGTTCACGGGAAGACTGAAGAATGCGGGTGGTTGGTCGAACAGTTAAAAAGTTAGGTGCAGACATAACGATCTACCCTCTTTCTTAGTCTTTTGCTTTAGTGTGCTTTAGTGAACAACCGTGATAGTTTATAACAGTGTTTTTCAAGACAACTCTTTTGTATGCAGGTGACTTCGGCCCATTTAAGCAAGCCCATAACTATGTGACGGTCAGGGAAGGCGCCCATATGTTTTACTGGCTGTTCCATACTACGGCTCCAGTGGAAAACTATACCGAGAGGCCCTTGATTGTCTGGCTTCAAGGAGGCCCCGGGGGATCTTCGACTGGTATCGGGAACTTTGAAATACTAGGTCCCCTTGACTTGTCTCTGCAAGAAAGGAATACATCATGGGTGAGATCTATAATTTCGTAAGACCGTACCTAGAGCAGCGAAATAATTATTTCGCTGATTTCTAGAGCATAGTGCTTTAGCATGTCTCTAAAGCACTAAGTATTACACGCGAATTCTTACCCGTAGACTTTTATGAAACGTTTCAAATCCCTTTTGATCGCCTGCTATAATATTGTATGTTCGTGATGGACAAAACTGTTGAAACTAGTACTTACTTATTTTACCATTCATGTACACAGTTTATACAATAAATATTTTCTAATTCTGATTCTGATTCTGCTTTTGTAACAAAATCATTAACTATTGGATACTACACTATAATTGTAAGGAATCTAACTGCCACATTTCAGCGTAGTTTGGGAGTTTCGGGATGAGTCAGTCATAATGGAGTGATAAACTAATCACCTACTTTATATCATGGAAGAAGATTCGTTTATATCCCTAACTATTTTTTTTAAATTGCAGGTGAGAAATTTCAATGTCCTATTCGTAGACAACCCGGTGGGAACTGGATTCAGCTACGTCGATGATCTAAGCTACTTAACCACTACAAATGATATGATAGGTCGGTAAACTTTACAATATTACTGTTAAGTGTTAACCAATATGTATTCCTAATTTTATCAGTGTTTACCTGTTTACCTTTGATTTAACACCACATTTTTATTCACAGCTTTAGACTTCGTTGCTCTAATGCAAGGATTTTATGATGACCATCCCGAATTTAAAGGAGTTCCTTTGTACATCTACGGCCAATCGTACGGAGGAAAAATGGCAGTAGATATGGGTATTCGAATGAAAGAGGTATCTAATTATTATTACCAAGTCTAGTTACAATAAGTACATTCCCACTGCTGGGAAAAAGGATGGGCTGGGCCTTAATCCACCATGCTGGCCCAGTGCATGATGGTGAATGTCAAGTATCTTTGAACTTTTGAGGTAAACATCGTGAGGAAACCGGTATATCCAAGAATATTTTCCTTTTCCAGTTTCCTCGCGATGTTTTCCTTGACGGTTGTTCAGCAATGGCAAAACTGCACATAATTTATTCAAATACTAAACAAGTCATTGGTGCAGGGTGTCGACTAAAATAAAATGAATGGACGGGCCGTAACCACTGAACTTGCTCAGTAAAAACGAATCAAAGCGGTCGGACATATACTTCAACACCTAATTATAAAAATTTACCTTATATTTGTTACAAAAAATAGATACCGGTTTTGTTTGTGTATTTACACTTCGGGAAAGCATACGAATGCATAATTTTGTCAGATGTTTCGTTATCACGTAACGAACGATAGACTCGTGTTGCACTTCCTACGGCTAGAGACCAACTGAAACGAAGTGAGGGGAGGCGCTCATTTTGTAATCTTCAAAAATGCTCTTCAACTGGGTCCGTCCATTCATTTTATTTTCGTCGAAGGTGCAGGGCCGATCATCAAACCGGGTACTGTCAGATTGTAAAGACCTTTTACATGAATGTACCTTTATCACCTTTAATTATAGAATTTTTCGACATTTATTTTTAATGATATTTTGTTACCTTTGTAATGTAATCAGTTAATCTATATGTAACATTACTGAATGAATTATTATTTATTATTTTATCACTTTTTAAGTGAACATTTATTGACTTGTAAATTGCCATTTTATCAATGAATTACCATTTTAAAATTTTTAATTGCCATTTTATCAATGAATTACTTATGACACACATGCTGCCGTCAATGCTACCATCGCTTTGAATAAGTAATCAATTAAAACTAAGTTGTGACTATTTTTAGGCAGAAGAGGAAGGTAGAATTGAATCCAATCTGAGAGGAATTGCTATGGGAAATGCATGGATCTCACCAGTAGATGCTACTCTTACTTGGGGCCCTCTACTACTCGCAGCAGGGTTGGTCGACCAAGCTGGGTACGAAGACATCCAAACAGAGGCCAGAGAAGCAGAAAGGCTATTCAATGAAGGGCTATACTACAACTCGACTAGGCAATGGGCAAACACCCAAGGTGCTGTGTTCGACGCTACGACAAGGGTTGACTTTTATGACATTCTCACGAAAATGTCTGTTCCTAACAACGTAAATGATACGAGAACTTTTGATAATTACTATGGTAACTTTTAATTTTATTTATTTATATTTTATTTTATCTAGACGAGTCTACTACCTGTAGGATGAGATTAATGTTATTTTTTTTTTCAGAAATGGCTAAAGAATTAATGATTCGAGACGGATCTTCGATGGCAGCTAGACAAGAGTGGAATCTAAATACTTTAATGAACACAATAGTAAAGGAGGCTCTTGGAATCCCGGAATCTGTGGAATGGGGATCGCAATCAGGCCCTGTGTTTGACTACCTGAGAGTAGATTTTATGAAGCCAGTTACTGAAGGAAGTAAGTATTTTTTTTAAGTTATTGTAATTTACATTGACCTACTATTTATACAGGGTTACATGGAAACGGTGTACTAAACCGAATGGGGTCCATTATAACCATCGTTTGAAACAACTTTTACAATGGGTCCTACCTGAAATCGAGAAAAAATATCAGCTGTTCCATAGAAAATTCTTGAAAATTTTATGGAACAGCTGATAATATTTTTCTTGATTTTATGGTAGGTCTCATTATAAACTGTTCATAATGGGCCCTTTACGGCTTTCCCTTTCGTCGTAAGCTCGTATATGCCATTATGACACGATGCCTAATAGCGTAGGGTAACCATGGTGGCGTGGTGGTGGAAAATCACGCGTACGCAAACCGTATCTGGGCGCGTTAAGGTTCATGTTCGCGTGATATTTCAACTGAGTGAATTTAACGTCAGTTTGATAACGCGATGACAGTTGGCCGTAAGGCCCCTGTAGACAAGAGCCACTTTCTGTTAGAGTTAATGCCTACGGAAAGATGAAATTGTATGAAAATGACATTAGCTTGAGAAAACATCTCTCAAGCTATTGTAATTGAAAATGTTATTTTCATACCTACAATTTCATCTTTCCGTAGATGTTCAACGTTAACAGAAAGTGATTCTTGTATAACCCACCAAGTCAGTCTTTGGTTAGGTCACAGAAGACATAATAGGTTAGGTGACTGCGAGAGAGCATTCACAACAAAACGCTAAGTACCGGGTTCAGAATGACACAATAAATTGTAGGCTCTGGTTGATTATTCGTTAACGGCCTCTTATAGCAAATTTGACGGTTTTAAATCAATTTTATTCAGTTAAATTACAATATTTGAGCTTGTAAAAAATACATGTCACAGATACATCTGTGTTTGAGTTTAAGATTTGGTTCAAAACAAGATAGAATGAACTTTCCTCGATAAAAAAAAACTGAAACAAAGTCGATTCAGTTTAATAGGCCTTTAACAACTACGACTAAAAACTCTGAAAATACAACACATACGAACACATATGACACATACAACACATATGAAAATTCATACGAATTTACTTTACTTATGACATTTCAGTTGAGAAGCTGTTAAATGAAACCGACATCATCGTGATGAAGTACAATGGAAACTTAGACCTCATATGTGATACTCCCGGTGAGTTACCAACTATTCCAGTTATATGATTATTATCGGAATATTTACCGTGATTAAGGTTGTAGAACTCGGGATATACCTCCATTAAAAAAATTATAAATGTCCCGTTAATAATTATATAACTGATAGTGAACAACCGTGATAGTTTGAAACAGTGGTTTAATAATTATTCATATTAAATTATGAGAAATTGTTTGATGTAACGTTCATCACTTCACTAGGGCAGATCCTTTGGGTGGACCGATTGAAATGGGAAGGAGCAGAAGGCTACAGAAATTCTCCAAGACTTCCCATATGGGAGAACAACCGACTTGAAGGCTACTACAAATCATATGGAAACTTCAGATTCTATTGGATCAACATGGCTGGACACAGTGTAAGTTTTGTCAACAGTACAACAAATGTGAAACAAAATTTCAGTGCCAAATTTTTACAAAACTTTGACCCGGCAGATTTGTAAAGTTATAATTTTATTAGGGTTCCTTACCCACTAAGTAAAAGTGTTTATTTTACTTACGAAACTATTCTTTCTACACAATTTTCTGAGTTAATTGCAAACATAAAGGAAACATCAGCGTTAGGTAACATCACGTGATGCATAACGGCGGCCCTATCCCCATCTCAAGTACGGCAGTTCTAAGGCCTTCGTAAATAATCGCCTTCGTCGTTTATTATGTAAGAATTTAAATGTAATGTGACTATTGTAATAATTTTTGTGTACCTACCTATGAGTCTTGTCACTTGAAATAAATAAATGTTTTTTTTTTTTTTTGTAAAGCATCAATTAGTTCAGATAGGAACAAGTAACATATTCAGTAACAACAAATTATATATTATGCAAGTTTTGTATTCTGTGGTGGTAAAGTAACCCTCCGTGCGCAATCCCAAATCGCTGTTGGCCGGTCTATTTTAATATTATACTGTTTTATTTTATTTTATTTTATTAAAAAGATAATTTAGGCAGTTTGAGTTGCCAGTCCATAATATATTTTGAAATGAAATTATGGCAATGAAGAGACAACTGGACAGTAACGTAGGCTTGTGTCACTCCCGGAATAGCAGACTTTGTTTTATTGGATCAAGAGGGTACTTATAAATAAAAAGTTAACGTTAAAAGTTAAAGGTTAAGTGTTATAATAGTTATTTGTTATACCTACAAGCAAGCAAAGTTGCTTTTTACCCGCGTGCTCAAATTTGATGATCGAGCAAGCGAAGGATTCAAAAGAGCACGAGGTGAAAAATCTTTGCACTCGAGTGTAACACGTAACTTTTCATCCCATCGAATACTTTTTGCGGGTAAGTAAATGGTGGAAAACTAAAAAAACTAAAGTGACAACGTCTATTTCAGGTGCCAAGGGATAATCCGGCGGGAACCGACGCGTTTCTACGAGATATGACGTCATATGGCTAGTCAGTAGGTATCTACGCTAGTCATCGGTATACAACACATAGAGTCACAATCGTGCCAACAAAAAACACGGCGCACGCTACGAATTTACGACTTTTTGGTTAGTTACAAGACAAGGTAACCGCGATCAGACTACAACGCCGCGCGATGCCAGAGCTACGATGACAGCGGACAACTAACGTTGAACACTATGCAAGCGATATGTCATAACGTCTAAATTAGAGTAAATGTGGCATTGTGAACTATATAATTGGTACAATGTATGTACAATGACGCTCCGACGTTTTTTGGCTGTTTTCACTGAGAGATTGTGACTCTATATATAGGAATAAATGATACTGGAAATTGATTTTTATTTATATGAAAATGATTAAGTAGTTAGCTAACTTAAGTAGGTATAGTGAAACGTCTTGAGGAAAAGCGGCGGAAAAATCATCATCAAGTACGTATTATTACACAAGGACATTCGGATTGAGTCGCTGGCATCCAGTGGATGCAAAAGGCAGGCTGTCGTTCAGTGTGGAGGTTAAAGGTGGAGGCCTATGTTCAGCAGTGGACGTCTTCTGGCTGATGATGATTCGGAGAACACATAAATACCACCCCTATCTTAGACCGCTACATAGTTGACATGCCACCGGCTCGAAGTTTCCACCTTCACAATGCAAACCGCTAGGGACTGGAATGATTTGCCACCGTTCTTGTTTCTTGAAAACTATAACCTCATCTTCAAGGACAGAGTGAATAAGTACCTTCTAGGTCTACATGCTTCATTTACGGCCACAACATCCCTTGTCATCTGGTGAGTTGGTGGCCAAAATCCAAATGTAGTTTTTTTTTTTTTAGTTTTTAATTTACAGGACCTCTGTAAATTTTTCTATAAATGAAGAGAAAAATTTATGAACAAATGACAGACTAGCATTTTTGCACCCACGCTCAAGACTAAAAAGCTTATTCTGGACTTGGGAGTCGTTGCTGTAGCTTTTTGGCACGTTTTTCAATAGACTCCAACGCTTCAATCTGGTAGTAGGTACTTGACTGATCCATCCCATAAACAAAAGTTCACTAGTACTGTGCTAGTACCTACCTATGAACTTCCACGTTTCTAACTTCAAAAATAACGAACTTCCATACAAATTCTCATCCCTATTAACCCTTTTCGGTGATGAATTTTCAAGAATCCTTAACGCTCACTTTCGGAGAAATGAACACTACACACTACTGCAAAATGTCATTCTTCTAGACACAGCTGTTCAGGCTTTGCGTTGTCTGTCGATGAATCAATAAGTAGATTTTTGCCGAAGTGGCACCGCGCCTGCCACTTCGATCGCAGAGGATAGGGAGAGCGGCTTAACGCCATACCGACACTCCTTTTCCTCTGCGACCCCACCGTGTTCGCCATCAAACGGTGGCAACCCCGTCGAAGCCGCGGAAGTTAGGGAAAGTGGCAACGAATCACCAGCAGTCCTCTCCCGCCGCGGCTTACCACCTTCAGCTGCAGTACCGCCCATACGACACTTCAACCTACTTTGGCCGCCTCTACACGGGCTTGGGGAAAAAAGCCCGCAGAGGCAGCCTCACCTCGGGTTCCTCTTAGTTTCACCGCAGTGCCCTTCCTATACGGTTACTCAGCCCGCGCCACGACAAGGCGGGAAACCCACGGAGGCGGAGGAAGTACGAATTTGTCCCAGCCCAAGATGGCCAACTCTTTTTAAATTAAGTTGGTTTAATCGTACCTATCGAAGTATACAAATCCTATGTATAATTTAAGATTAAATATCTACGTATAACCCTTATCAAAATAATTAAGCATACCGAAAACCTATTATCAGCATTATCTTATCGCTAATATCATTTGGAAGTAACAAATTAGGTAGTTCAGTAATCCAGTTTAGAATTTGATCATGTTTCATTAATAGCTAATACGAATTAATAATGGAGAAAAAGACTGTAATTATAATAGTTTCGGTGTTAGTTGCTGTGGTGGTAGCGACGGGACTGGGGGTGCTCATTTGGTGGCTAGTGCGGGATACACCACCACCTTTTACCGTAATAGGTTAGTATTTTGTGAGCTTGACCAAACCTTTTTGACGTCAAAGATAATACTAACAAAAAAAGTTTGTGATACTAATTGAGACTACGAAAAGTTGTGTGATAGCATAGGTGATAGGTAAGTAGTACTTGCCTGATACGGCTCTTATTCACAAATCATATTTAAAAAACCGGACGAGTACGAGTAGGGCTCGTGCTCTGAGGGTTCCGTTCGAAGAAACCCTCAGAGCGCGAGTCAAAAAAAATCTAACTGAAGTTGAAATATTGAAAGACAAACTTAACTTTGTAGTTGACAATAAGGTTCTTCTATACATAACAACTACAAAATGTAAGTTTGTAATTCTAAACTATATTTTTTTATGATATAACTGCTATAAGACTTGCCAAAATTAATGATTCTAGGTCAACGGGAAGTACCCTATAGATTTTGATTCCCCTGTGAAGTCGCAAAATATACGACATAAACGTTCATATCTTTTGATTGCGTTGACTTACAACTTTTATTTTTTTACAGCCGAAAGAAACCGTTGACCCAAGTATTTAGTATCAGACGGATAGACGGACAGACGGACAACGAAGTGATCCTATAAGGGTTCCGTTTTTGTCTTTTGAGGTACGGAACCCTAAAAACGATTTTGAAATTGTTTTAATGTACCAGAACTGTTAAAATTTGTTGTTAATACATCATTACAAAAACCCACTATTGGAAGAAGCGTCTTTACCTTGAAAGTGAACTCAATTATTAGGTACAAAAGAATGAGACGAGTTTCTTTTTTTTTTGCTTATTTCTTTTTTTTTTTGTCAATGGCCTTTATCGCCTTTCTTAGAAATGAGTTCTATATCAATCAATAATCGAGTAAAATTTTAGAAAAAAAATACAAAATCCGACCTCAATCCTATACCTACATTTACAAACATAAACAAAAAAGTAGAAACATTACAGTTAAAACAGAGATTGAATGTCTTCATCAAAGGAACCACAAACCAAAACGTCATCTCTGTATACCTATATTTTTTGTATTTGTATATTAAAAAAAAAAACGCTAAATCAATGTCGATAAAATTTACATGGGCATCTGAAGCCTCTGAAGTATGGCTTACCAAACAAAGAACGAACCAACTAAATACATTTTTAATTAGTGGAGTAATCGCGTAGGTAACAAACATCCAAAAAAAACATGGGTACAGTCGAATTGAGAACCTCATCCTTTTATGAAGTCGGTTAAAAAGGTTTGTGTTTTTGTATAAGGCACCATGTCAAATTTCTTTTGGCTGCTTCCCCTTGGTATTGGGACAATTTTACCATGAACTGTCTAAGTCAATTTAAATAGCGTCAAACTTCACACTAATGATAATCATGCTAATACTAATAATGCGGAAGTTAGCTGCATGTGGACGGCATATTCACGTGGGTAAAACCGCGGGGAGAATTTTCTTCATCATCAGCCAGAAGACATCTATATTGCTGAACATTAGGCCTCAACCTTAGAACTCCACACTGATCGACAGCCTGCCATCTGCATCCACTGGATGCCCACGACTCTCACGATATCGTCAGTCCATCTAGTGGGAGGCCTTCCTACGCTGTCAGCGTCTTCCATTTCGTGGTCTCCACTCAAGAACCATTCTTCCCTTTTTCCATTGCCACTTAAACTTGCAAATTTAATTAGCTATGTGGACGACTCTGATTCTTCGGTGAATATACTCGTTCCGGATTCTATCCCGCAAAGAAACTCCGAGCATAGCTCTTTCCATTGCCCGCTGTGCGACTCTGAGTTTTACCAGATACGTCTCAGTACCATATGTGTCATTATTGTGTCATCAATCAATGGCAACACACACTGGTTAAATACCAAATGGAATAAACGCCTTGTGTTTAGGCACTGTGTATCTTCGATATTAAACTTCGAGTTTTAAATTTGTATAGAATTCAATGCGATCCCCAAGCTGCCTGCCAAGCGTAAAGATTATGGTAAAACCCCTCTTTAACAGGGAGGCCTTTGTCTAACAGTGGATGTTTAATGGCTGCTGATGATGATGATAGAATTCAATAATGCATACTTGAACTTCGCCCACCCTAATAATTTTCATATACCAGGGTTGCAGCTGTTAATTTAATTTTCAGAGCTGGATGGCGAAGGTATCGGTAGTGCTAGATACTCGGCAGCATTTACCAGGATCGACGATGTTGGAGATATGTTCTGGTGGTTCTACCCGACCACATCAGCCGCCGCGGCCACGAAACCTTTGCTGCTTTGGCTGGACGGCGTGACAGGAATCCCGCCCAGCTTACTGGCCAACTTCGGCATGATTGGCCCTTATGACTTTAATTTGAATGCTAGAGAAGATTCTTGGGTTAGTTGTCATCTCAGATCAGACAAACAAGGGAGATATAGTAAGGGGCGACGTGGTGGGTGAGAACGCATCAGACCTGACCCCTTTATTAAGCATGAGGACTATTATTATTATTTTTGGTGTCCCTGAAAGTTTTATAGTGTGCGTGATAAATGAGTTAGTGTGCCATAAGTAATTAATTAAAAATTACTTTAAGGGGCTTAGCCGTATAGTGAAAACAGTGGGTAAAACGGAGACATTTGAACACGGACGATAATAATTGTACTAAGTCATATCTCCCTTGTTTTTCTATTCAGAGGTTGTCATTATCGAGATAATATATTTGACAGCATAACACATAATTCATTATACCTAGTATAGTATATTTCTCTATGATTATACCTACATGGGTAGGTACTCAAAACGGTGGTACTAAGCTGAAAAAGGTTATTGTACTTTTCATGAAACCGCTGGGGGAAAACAGCTGCTCCATAGAAAAAATAATTTACACTCAATAATAATGTATGAAACAGATGATATTTTGCTCAATTTAAGGGTCGGTCCCATTGTATAAGATGCCTCCTTTCGGTTTAGTACACCGTTCTATACATCGTGGGTATCTCAGTAGTATTTTTTTTTATGAGATTTTTATGAGATAACGTTAACGATTATTGAATAAGTTAGGAAATAAAGAGGCTACCACAGTAACCCATAAAATAAATATATAATTATATACCTACCTACGTATTAAATATTGCATTTGATTTCAGGTAGATGAATTTAATCTGCTGTTCGTTGATGCTCCTCTAGGCACTGGCTTCAGTATTCCAGAAGATGAAACCAAAATTCCTCAAAGTCTGGATGACCACGGTAAAAAAACAAATATTGACTTGCATTCTTAGTAATAGCATAGTAGACTTTCTACTATGGTAATAGTCCCTATTGCTCATCTGTGGTGGTCGGGATTGAAGGGCGCTGGAACCAGGCATATTTTTTTATGACTACTCTGTTGGCCACAGATGACCACGACAGCTTGACGGGTTGTTAACAATTGCAGATAGCGTTGGACCTAACTTGTGGGCGACTAGCTCAAGGGCACCTCGAAGGTACGGTCTATTCCACTTTGATCACCTGGGTGTATAGATAGATAGATAGATGAGAAATGTGGAATGAGCTACGTAACGTGGTGTTTCCGAGAAGCTACAACATGGGGTTCTTGAAAAGGCGAGTTAATAGAGTCCTTATGGGTCGGCAACGTATTTGTAATGCCTCTGGTGTTACAAGTATCAATAGGCGACGGTGACTGCTTACCATCAAGCGGCCCGTCTGCTTGTTTGCAACCTATAGAATTAAAAAATTAAAATTAAATAGAAACTCTTTATTGTATACACCAGATGATCAAAGGCGAGTTTTTAGTGTCCTTTGATCACGTATAAACACCTAGGTGACCATAGGCGACTCCATTCAAGAACCTTGGCTTGGGGCCATCCCTAGGAGTGGGGAATTAGAGTTGTTCTGGCACCCCAGAAGGGGTGTGTCTTGGAGCTCTAGCAGGTTATTGAACTGATTGACTGTTTGGAGAGGATCTAACAGATCCTGGGGTCTTCGATCCCACTGGCGGGATCGGTTTGTGTATGTGTGCCTATTTGTAACCGGCGTCTATACCAAAAACGGAATATTTCCTGTTGCTTGGAGCAGTCGGATTGACAAGGCATATACCTCAAAGCAAGAGAAGAAGGGACGGTTTTGGGACAATCTCCAACCGCCACAAACGTCGCACGTGTACTTACAGTTATTAAAGCACTATCTACCGTCCGGCTTCTCAATGCATCTGACAGCTGCAAAAACATTGTAAAAATCTAAATGGAAAGAAGTTACTGTAGTACTTATATTAGCTACTAACTACAATCTACCACCCAGCGTTTTTTAACGTCCAAATCTTCTTTTCCAGCTGATCATTTGCTGCACACGTTGCACTCGTTCTACAGGAGTCACAGAGAATATGTGAACGCTCCTTTGTACATTGTTGGCCAGGGTAGCGGAGCCCAAATAGCCTTGCAATTAGCAATTCATCTACAACATGTAAGTGTTTCCTTTTAGATTTTAGATCCAGTTATATATCACTTTTCCACACTCGAGCACGTTAACGGACATTTCATTGTTCCAGCCTTAGGACGTCCACTGCTAGACATAGGCCTCCTCCATCGATTTCCAAAAGGGCCGGTTGGAAGCGGCCTGCATCCAGCGTTTTCCTGCGGTCTCTTTTAGGTCGTCTGTCCATCTTGTGGGTGGACGTCTTACTCTGCGCTTACCGATCCGTGGTCTCCATTCGAAAACCTTTTGGCCCCATCGGCCATCTGTTCTGTACAAAGCACTATACATCAAACTACAGATTTTTAACTTCGGTGGACCCCAATCAAAAATGTTACCCTCATCAAAAATCTATTCGTTTGATGGAGCGTAAAGTAATGGAGGTACCTACTACTCGTAACGCAGCATTTTCTTTTATGCAGGTTATTAACTTTTCGCACAACCTCCGCGGCGTGGTTCTGGCAAACGGCATCGTATCACCAGCTCTAGCCCTGACCAAGCTCGGATTTTATCTGGAAGAGATGGGCTACATCGACTATGTCGGCCGCGCGGCCGTCGAGACCTATTCCAACAACATGACTTCTCTGGTGAACCAACAGAGATATGGGGAGGCCTATGATATGTTCCTCTCCTTGGGAGATTATGTTAACACGGCTGGTGAAACGGTAGCTGTCAATCTTGGGCACATTGTGGAGAAATTGACGAGGACCACAAATACGAGATGGTCTAGAGGTAAAGTTTTTGCACGACAAATGACCTAGACATTTTTGAACAAAGTATCCTTATCCAAGGGTAAGTGTGCCAAGTTTTAATACAACTTTGGCCACTTGAAAAATAGGTATGGGTACCTACCTATTATTTTGTAAGTTTCGATATCCTATTGGTTTTACATAATCAAGGACATTCCCTAAATTCGATATAAATCGAATAATCTTTTACAGCTGCAGCATTACGCATTTTCATACATTTCCGACCAGCCAGAGCAAAAAAAAATTAAGTAGTATTGTTTTATTTTGTCCAGGATATGCTGTAAAGTAAAAAATAAAAAAAAAATCCATTTATATCGTGCCTCGCACCAAGGACGTTTTATACCAGTACCCTTAGTACAAGTTTTGATAGTATTCGAAAACCTTTTTCGTTTTCGTATTGTTTCATAGGTACATGCTGGGCTAAAAAGTATTCGAAAACTTTTTTCATATTAGAGTGAAGCAATCTATACCGCCGATTACTACCAATTTTAGTTCCTCCACGTTTCCGATAGAGGCGCTTTACTAAAATGTTTGGAACAATACGTAAACAAAAAAAGTTTTCGAAAGCTATCAAATCTGGGACTAAGCGTACCGAATATACCTACAGGTTTTTCTTATGTTTACATTTTTATTTGTGCATCAAACCAGCTCAATTGCACAAATTTTCAAATAGGTAGATTATGTACCTACTATTACAAGTGGAAGAAAATAGTTTTCTCAGATTTTTTGCACACACACGATCATTCAGGTGAACAAGTGTGTAAAAGCGGAGTTTATCGTTTAACATCAAAGGTTACAACTTTACTATAAACCAACAGTCGCCAGTTTGTCCTCGTGACAACCATGTAAAGAATAATTTGCTCACAAAGAAGCGCCACTAAATTTGCTTTGGGTTTCTGTAGTAAAATCGGTCGATGAGATCATTTCTACTTTTGTTAGTCGTGGCAGTGCACGAGTATAATAACTATACTTACTTATGTTTTTTGCACCTTGGTGGCGAGAAGAACAAGTCACTCGTTAGATGGTAAGCGTCACACTTGACAGTTCATGTGCCACTCAGAATATTAAACTTATGAAAGCGATGTTTGCGATGCGACCCGGCCCGCTGCGGCCCGTCCTAATGTGCTCGATCCTTTATAGATAGATAGATAGATAGATAGAAACTCTTTATTGTGTACACCAGAAATAAAAATTACAACACAAAACTTACACAATACTTTATAAAACAAGTTTATGACAAACTGTTAGAAAAAATTTATTAGTAAGTACAATTATGTAAAAAGAAAGAAAGAAAGAAAAAAGTTTATTTGTGACCAAATTACGTTTTTTTAAATAGCTAAATGACACAGGTTTATAGGGTAGGTACTACTTGCTACTATTATTGACTCTGCAAAGTGTTATAAGTTTTTATGCCCTATAATTTTACTAAAAGGAAACAACAATCCTAGCGCAGATATATACCTAGGTACCTACTATCGAAAATCTTCGCTATATAATTCGATAGAATGTACAAAAAAATAAGAGTGAACAAGTCACAAGCTTGTGATGCTCGCTGTTCGAAATGAAATTCCATATCCCATACATTTACTATCGAATACATAACGAAGATTTTTGTGTTTTTGTTATGTTCGGTCTTAGTATTTATTTCTCTGACATCTGCAGTAACATTAAAAAGCTGAATGTAAACCACGAATTCTGATCACTTTCGCAAGGTTTTTGAACGTAAAACTGTAGCAGGTACCCGATATAGGTACCTACTATAGTGAAATGTCAAAAGAAAATGTTTTCCTTCAGCTTTTTACAATGTTATTGCAACTGTCTAAGCAAATAAATTAATGGAAATAGTGTTATGTTTAACACTTATAATATACTAGCGACCCGCCCGCCCGGCTTCGCACGGGTGTAATTTACGTGCGAAGCCGGGGCGGGTCGCTAGTTATACATATAAACCTTCATCTTGAATCACTCTATCTATTAAAAAAAACCGCTTCAAAATCCGTTGCGTAGTTTTAAAGATTTAAGCATACATAGGGACGGATAGACAGCGACAGCGACCTTGTTTTATACTATGTAGTGAAACTGCATATAAATTTGTTTTAGAGAAGAACAATGGATTTAATTTCTCTTCTGACAGTTCCAGATTACTTCGGCCAGAAGGAGTACCTCCGAAGCTTATTCCATCAGGGATCCCAGCAGGAGCTGTACTCGTTTATGGACGAGACCGTAGCTCACGCGTTGGGCATCTCCCACGAGACTGGTTACGACGACGGTAGGCAGGAGGTCGTGGAAGGCAGCAGGAATACCTTTATGATGCCTACTGTGGATAAGGGTGAGGGTTTTTATTTTTTGTTGATAGAATCTTCCAAACAATTTTTTACAAACAATTGAAAGTGAAACACCAATCAGAGCGAGTGACGTCATGATTGTGAAAACCATTGCGATGCGGGGAGTGCTACGTACAATTACCTAAGTAGGTACATTTCTATGATTAAAAACATTTTGAAATTTCGCAGAAAGTTCAAGCATATAGTTTAGACAGTTCAGTATGATCGTGACGTCATATGCAGACGCCATCATGCATGTTTAGGCACGAATTAAAAAAAAACAATAATTTGCTACAGAAATAAATAGTTCTGGTAGAACAGATTTTTGAAAATTATTAATTATTATTATGCTTACTTATTTCTTTCATGATGCGGTGGGTATTTTCTTATGCTCTGCTTACTAGATAAAAATCAGAATAAAAGATAATAGATAAGAAGTCAAACATCTGTCGCCAAGCACCTTTCGGTGTACCTACTACCTATTTATAAGTTATAGTTTCATGCAGGTAGCAAGAATTTATAGATAGCGTCACCAACGCTTAGATTGGTAGCAAAGACAGCTCAATGGAGGTCGACAGGAAAGCGACCAGATGGCGCAGGTTCGAATCCTGTCGGTCGTAATTTTTTTAACAGTTAAGACGCTCTTTTCCGACTTGCGCATACCTACATGGTTAGCTTAAAGTTATAAAAATGGTGTCATAACTAAATTGAATGTTTCATCTAGGAAACCCATTAGACCGAGACACGATTAAGCACATTTCGCTCGATAGAAAAAATATATCAAAGTAGCACTGATTTACGCTTTTATCCCTGTTTTTTGGATTCATTCAATTACCTATTTATTAAATTATGTCTGCGATATCTTGATATATAGATTTCATAATTATGAAGGAAACCGGTGAGGTACATTTTACATTATTTTCGAAAAATATGAGAAAAACCCCAAAAATAGAAGTAGCGAAACACACAACTGTGTGTAAGCGCCATGATTTTGCTCCGCTAAATCCGACTTTAGTACAATAAACCAAGGATTATGGTCATCTGTAGTAATAAGCGTTGCTTAAAAGTGGGAAAACCTCGCCTTAAATAGTTAATCATAAAGTGTGGAAGAACACTTCAAATATAAAAATATATGGATATAGAATAGTTAGACCGACGAAATCGTGAGAGACGCGGGCACCCAGTGGATGCCAGGTGGCAGGTTGGCATTCAGTGTGTCTGATGTAGCAGTGCCAGTGGATGTCTTTGGGCTTATGATGATGATGATGATAACCATTAATCTATTATTAAATATGCGTTCAATTTTATTTTCAGTTGAATATATTCTTCAAAACACCGATCTCACCGTATCTATATACAATGGTAATTTGGATGCAGTTTCCAATACACCAGGTACGAGTATAACTACAAATAAACGGTTTTTCTGATTTCAATAGAGCAAAAGATTAGTACCTACATCTAGATTGGGTAACTTGAACAGTGGACACGTCTTGCGAAATGTAAAATACTAGCCTCACAAATTAATAATCTCTTCCGACTTTTAGCAATTTTGGTCATTCTAGTTTTATCTAGGAACCCCCAACGACCGAAATCGCTCGATAGAAACAAAAATTAAAGTAACACTTATTTGCGCTTTTCTTCCTGTTTTATTATTATTATTTATTACATTTCACATTAAATACAGCTATACTTTTCGAAAAATATAGACATTTAACATGAGTGTGAAAAGTTTGTCATATTTTTTAAATTAAAATATTACACAAACAAAAATCATACACGACATTTTGGTCCTTCGAGCTTGAAGTAGAGTGAATTGTGGAAGCTAGATCCCGGAAAACATTATAGACCCAAGTATATGATACGTATTTTCTATCAGTAATAGGAACAATTAATAAGTAGGTAGGAACATAAATCTCAAACTGTCAAACAACACCTATCACAAAATGCAATTATTTTTTTAGGACAATTAGAATGGGTAGACAACTTACAATGGAGCGGCCAGGAAGAGTTTAAAAGTGCGCCGCGACAAACGCTTGTAGTGAACCGACTCGTTGAAGGCTACTTTCGAGTAACCAATAGGCTACGGTTCTACTGGATGAACGCTGCTGGACAATGGGTAAATATACTATAACTTTAACTAAGTAGCTAGAATGCCTACTTACCTAGGTAAGTACTACTCAGGCACTTGATTACCGCTTCCGCGACGTTTTTGTGTTTGGTGAAGATTACTTACCCACAGCACTACTAAGTAGGTAGGTACCTATTATTATTTATTGTGCTTACGCTAAGGATCTCAAACCTTCACTTTAATTTCGTTGAAGCTCGAACCGATTGAAATTAATGTGACTACCTACTTTTTTGGTAAATAAATACTTACCTGAGTAGTACAAAAATATTGCATTGTGCGGTGGTACGGAACCCTCGGTATGCGAATCCGACGCACACCTGACCGGTTCTTTTTAAACATCCTTGTTTTTTTTTTTTAATAAATATAGATACGTAATAATATCTCACTTCTGTGTAGATAAGTACCTATACATAAACTATAAAAAAAAACTTATTAGGTTTAAAGGTTTTTAACCACCTACCATTCAAACCAAATTAAATCTAATATTATGTGTAAAACACCTCAGTTTGTATAATAAAATAGTGGGTAGATACATAAGTTTTATTATTATTCGTTTTTATTTCATTCGCAGGTACCACGTGACAGTCCAGTAGCATCTAGACGAGTTATGCAGCTGATAACCGGAAGCTAAGAAATAAATATAAATTTCCATTATCTAAAATCCTATATCCTATCTCTTCTACCTAAAAGACGGACGGCTCCTTGTATAAAATACTTATAAAATAATTTGCTGATTATTCTTATTCAACTATAATATAATATTACATATACTTAACATATTGTTATAAATAAATGTGTATTGGGTACCTACTATAGATATTTCAAAATTCATGTGAGTATATAAAAATCTCCAGGGAAAAGACGCTTATAGACATTTCCGGACATTTCCTTCAAAGTTCATATTTCGCGGGATAATGTAATCGAGTGGCGGTCTTTTTCGTTTCATTCCTAGAATTCCGGATGTTTTGGAATTCCCCGCATTCCGGACAAAAGATATAATTCCCGGACATGTCTGTAAAATTCCGGATGTATATGGCAACCTTATGTGTGCCTACAGTGCAACCGACTTTATTTAATCAACTTATTAAATTGGATAAGGCAGCAGAAAATTTTATTGATGGACCAGACAGAGATGACAAATCTAACATTTTCCACGGGGCTATTGGTGTTTTGGTTATAAAAAGAAGTTTGGTTTGGTTTTGACTGGAAAGAAGGCGTCATCGCGCGTTTTTTTTTATATTTGAGATTTTCCTTGTTACTCAATGACTATACTACATAATATTATAAGAACATTCTATATAATAATATTATACATACTATATAATAATAATATAAGAACAAAGATTTGATTGTTTTGTGGCGTTCGGAAATCTAACGTGACTTTTAGGATCCGAGAGTGGCAACACCAGAGAGCAAAAAACTATATAAAATTATTGCAGACAAGATCTCTCTACTTGTTTTCTACACATACGGTTTTCATGTTGTGATAATTATGTAATTAACTAAGTGAGAGTTTCATTGACCCTTCGCCGGAGATTATAATATATGGAACAGACCGGGGGGACACATCCCGTTACCCAGTCCATCATCCCATAATTGGTGACCCCGACTCGTCATTTCTACAATGAAGACGTGATCAATCACGTTTTACCAAGAATTATAACCTGCACTGCATGCCTGGAGCCCAAGGAACATCATTACCAGGAGCTACTAACAAATCGACGTGATTACTCACAACATTTTGGCAAAAATCATAACCTGCACTGCATGCCTGGAGCCCAAGGAACATTATTAACTGGAGCTACTAACAAATTGAAAAAAAGTGTTCAAGTTCTATAGTCTGGTGTCCTAATTATTTTGTATTGTGTATGTCTTGCCTTTTAATTATTGTTGTGTTGTATTCTACTGTACATTTGTGGTTTTATTACCAGTACTATTCTGCAGTTGCATTGCAACTACCTATTACAAATTTTGTACTGCGGTGAATGGTTCAACAAACACTAACTTTTAATTTTCCAATGGTAAATGCTTTCTTAAACGTTAACATATTATAAGTACAACTTATCTCTGGTTTCAAATAACATTTAATTTTTAGTTTTTGTATTAATATTAATCTTTATTTAAGGTGACGGTTTCACTTAAGGCGAATTGTACATAGTATAATTTTTTACTAACGGTGATCGGTTTTGTGTAACATTTCATATTGTGTGTTTTATATTAAACATGGAATCTGACATGCAATCCGTATGTGAGGAAAATACATTGCTGCAACAACAAAATGCAATCTTAGCCGCAGAATTACAAAAATTTAAGGCGTTGTTGAGCCCTAACACTTCTGGCATTGCCACAGATACACCTCCTGCTGCTCCGGCTGACCCTCTCTCCGCTCCGCCTCCCTCAATCTGTAGGGTAACCGTAAAGCTTCCTCCATTCTGGCCCGACCGACCCGCTATTTGGTTTGCACAGGTGGAGGCACAGTTTACAATCTCGGGTATCTCCGCGGACCAGACCAAGTTTAATTATGTTGTTGCTGAGCTGGATACACGGATTATAGGCGAAGTTGAGGACATTATTCTGCAACCGCCACCTCAAGACAAATATGGTAGGCTCAAAGCAGAGCTCATCCGTAGGCTATCTACATCCGAAGAGCAACGAGTCCGGCAGCTTGTTAGTGATGAGGAACTGGGCGACCGCTGCCCTTCTCAGTTTTTACGTCATCTTAGGTCGTTGGCTGGGAATAATTTGACGGACGAAAATTTACTTCGTCAGCTTTGGATGCGCCGCCTGCCTCAACATCTTCAGGCAATTCTGGCCGCGCAGTCTGAGCTATCATTAGGCAAAGTCGCAGAGTTGGCGGACAAAATTTTGGAAGTTTCTCCAGGGATGTCTGTTTCTAAACCATCGGCAGTTTTCTCATCAAGCGCTCCTGCTCCCTCATCTTCATCGCTTGATGACATCACCCGGCGTCTTGATGATCTCACGCGCCAGCTTGCTGCAATTACTGCAGACCGCGGCAGGGACAGGTCACGTGGTCGTTCAAATCAGCGAGAACGCTCGCAGACTCCCGGAAAAGCCAAAATGTGTTTCTACCATAGGAAATTCGGTACTAACGCTGTCAAATGTGTCAAGCCGTGCACCTGGACTCCACCGCCTTCGGGAAACGCGAACAGCAGTCTTTAGCGGCGATGACTGACTGCTTACCGGAGAGTCGCCGATTATTTGTCACCGAAAGCGTAACTAAACGCCGTTTCTTGGTTGATACAGGCTCAGATCTCTCCTGTTATCCATACAAATGGTTAGCGAACCGACCAACGCAATCTAACTATACACTGGCTGCTGCCAATGGTAGTGAGATTCGCACTTTTGGTAATTTACAATTGACTTTGAATTTAGGCCTGCGTCGTGCGCTTCAATGGAACTTCATCATTGCGGATGTCAACACCGCCATCATAGGTTCAGACTTTTTGGCTCACTATCGACTATTGCCCGATTGTGCCAACAAAAGACTCGTCGATAGCAGCACTGGTTTGTCTTGTGTGGCCGCCGTCGCAACTTTAGGTCAGACTAGTATTAAAGTGGTTTCAGCTTCACCGTCCGAATTTAGTGTACTTCTTACGGAATTTCCGTCAATCACGAAGCCACCAGGACTTATACGAGAGCCGAAGCATAGCACAGTCCACCACATACTAACTACTGAAGGCGCTCCCGTTTTCTGTCGTCCTAGGCGATTAGCACCTCAGAAGCTTCAAGAAGCTAAAAAGGTTTTTGACGATATGGTCCAGTGTGGGACAGCTAGGCCTTCTAACAGTCCGTGGGCCTCTCCATTGCACATGGTGCCTAAACGTGACGGCACTTGGCGACCCTGCGGCGACTACCGCGCTTTAAACTCGCGCACTATCCCGGACCGATATCCGGTCCGCCACATTGGTGACGTCACTCACAACATTGCCGGCTGTACGATTTTTAGTAAAATCGATTTTGTGAAGGCTTATCAACAAATTCCTGTTGCGCCCGCCGACATTTGCAAGACGGCCATCGCCACACCCTTCGGCCTGTACGAATTCAACTATATGACTTTTGGTCTGCGTAATGCAGGCCAAACTTTCCAAAGATTTATTGACGAAGTCGTCCAAGGGTTAGACTTTTGTTTTCCATACATCGACGACATCCTGGTATATTCACCTAACGCCTCTCTGCATGCTGAACACCTCCGTATTCTCTTCAAGCGACTTGAAGACTACGGAATTGTGATAAATCCAGCAAAATGCGTACTTGGTGTCCCTGAGGTGACTTTCCTCGGCTATCTCATTTCTGCCAACGGGATGCAACCACCAACTGAGCGCATTCAGGCTCTTAAAGATTTTCCTCTCCCCAAGACCGTGCAGGGACTCCGCCGATTTCTTGGTATGGTCAACTATTATCGTCGATTTTTGCGTAATGCTGCAGAATTGCAAGCACCGCTAGTCAACGCTATCGTGGCCTCCCAAGGCAAAGGTTCTGCGCCGGTCACTTGGACGCCTGAGCTTGAGGAATGCTTCAAAGCCTGCAAAGACAGCTTGTCATCTACTGCTCTATTAGCCCACCCGTCGCCGAATGCTGATCTCGGCCTGTTTACTGACGCTTCGAATTCTCACATCGGTGCCTGCCTCCAACAGAAAGTTGGTGACGTTTGGGAACCTCTGGGTTTCTTCAGCAAAAAGCTGAACACCCGACAGTCCCAATGGCCGGCATATTACCGAGAGCTTCTCGCGATATATGAGAGTGTGCAGCATTATCGCCATTTCCTGGCAGCTCAGCACGTAACAGTTTACACCGATCATAAGCCGATAATCTACGCATTCTCACAACGTCGTGAGAAGCTTCCACCGGTCCAGCTGAACCAACTTTCTTTTATCTCCCAATTTACGACGGACATTGTTCACGTAAAGGGGGTAGACAACACAGTAGCCGACACCATGTCCCGCATCGAAGCTATCAGTTTCGAGGCTGACTACTCTTCTCTCTCTTCTTGCCAAGAACGAGACGACGAAATGAAGACATATCTTAACGATGCCAACTCCTCTCTTAAATTAGAGAACGTCGTCGTCCCTGGCACTAACACTACATTGGTCTGTGATACATCCACTGGACGGCCGCGGCCATTTGTCCCGGAACCCATGCGGAAGAAAATTTTTGCTCAATTGCACAATTTGAGCCATCCCGGTTCCCGAGCCACCATCCGGCTAGTATCCGACCGTTTCGTTTGGCCAGGTGTAGCCAAAGATTGCCGCCACTGGTGTCAAACATGCGTGGCTTGCCAACGAAGCAAGGTGACGCGCCACACGCATGCTCCGCTGGGACATTTCTCCAGCCCTACATCTCGGCTTTCCAATGTCCACATTGACATTATCGGACCAATGCCATCATGTGCTGGGTACCTGTACTGCCTGACTGCCATCGACCGCTACACTAGGTGGCCCGAAGCGTGGCCTATGAGTGGTATAACCGCGGAGGAAGTGGCTAGTACCTTTGTGGCTGGCTGGATTTCCCGTTTCGGAGTCCCTGCCGTAATCACTACAGATCAGGGACGTCAATTTGAATCCGACCTGTTTAAACGCCTCACCGACATGTGTGGCACTAAACGTATCCGCACAACCAGTTATCATGCTTGCGCCAATGGCCTCGTAGAGCGCCTGCACAGGCAATTAAAGGCCTCCCTGATGTGCCACGATAACTCGTGGTTGAGCGCCTTGCCCCTGGTTTTGTTGGGAATGCGTTCAGCATTCAAAGAGGATTTACAGGCAACAGCAGCGGAGTTGCTCTATGGCGAAACATTAAGGCTTCCTGGAGAACTACTCGTACCTCCTGCACCTGCTGGCTATGAGGATCCAACGGATTTCGTCGTCAAATTGCGACATCACATGTCCAAATTACGCCCGACACCGGCATCCCATCACACCAAGCTGTCTCCTTTCGTTTTTAAGGAGCTCGCTACCGCATCTCACGTGATGCTCAGAGATGATACCGTGCGGCGTTCTCTGCAGCCACCATATTCCGGCCCTCATAAGATCATATCAAGGTCCGATGACGGAAAGACATTGTCTGTAGAGGTTAAAGGTAAGCAGACTAATGTCAGCATCGATAGGGTCAAGCCTGCGTTCGTCGAACATTCGATTTATATACCACCAAGTCTTGCTGTGCCTCCACTCGTGCATCGTCAACCTGCTCAAGTCCTTCTTCCTCCACCTGTGCAACCTGCACCAACTCCTGCCTCTCCAAAACCACAATATACCACCCGATCCGGTCGTAGAGTCCATTTTTCTAAACCGTTCGACCTCTAACTTTTTCTTTTTCTACGGATTCTCCTTCTCCGTAGGGGGGTGGTGTGGCGTTCGGAAATCTAACGTGACTTTTAGGATCCGAGAGTGGCAACACCAGAGAGCAAAAAACTATATAAAATTATTGCAGACAAGATCTCTCTACTTGTTTTCTACACATACGGTTTTCATGTTGTGATAATTATGTAATTAACTAAGTGAGAGTTTCATTGACCCTTCGCCGGAGATTATAATATATGGAACAGACCGGGGGGACACATCCCGTTACCCAGTCCATCATCCCATAGTTTGTTTGTTTGCATTTATTAGGCTCCGAAACTACTGAACCGATTTGAAAAAATCTTTCACTGTTGATTGGGAAGCTACACTATCCCCGGGTGACATAGGCTATATATCTATACCCGTGTGAAGCCGGGCCGCTAGTGTTTTATATTATTGATAGTAGGTCTATGTATAACGACACTCAGTTTTTTTAAAACTGTTTTCACAGATTGTGACTCTATAGATATTCTATCTCTCGGAAAATTCCTTCATAATACGAACTGCACAGGTATGGAATGTGCTTCCTGCCTCGGTGTTTCCTAGAAGGTAAAACCTGGGTCTCTTCAAGACAAGAGTGAATAGCCACTTCATGGGCAAGCATACCCCATCTTAGACTGCATCGTCACTTACCATCAGGTGAATGTGTAAATGAAAAAAAAAACTCTACATGGTTTTGGCGCTATCGCAGAAAAAAACATATCAGCTCGTTGGATTATTTATTTTCCTAATCTTGTGTATTTTCGAGTGTGCATTTGTGGTGGACTATTATCTAGAAAGTTAAGTAAGTGCTCGTGAACGTGTTCGAGTGTGGGTAAGTGATATAACGACGTAAAATATAACTTTTTGTGTTGTTTCCAAAACTCCATAGAAGCCTCTTGTAAAGCCTCAACCACTTTTACTAGGGCATGAATTTGACTTGACCGAGACTTACTTTGGTTGACTCTGACTCTGACTTGTTTGACGTATTTAATACCAAGTAAACTTAGTATACGACTGAAGGACTCTGTACCAATATTCAGTTTTTTTTTACAAAAAATACTTCTGTTTCACTCTCAAAGTCAAACATTCTATAAGTCAATGTCATATTCATCATTAGTATACGTTCTGAATCATGCCAGTTGTCCAATCGAACGACGGTCGTCGGCTCGCAACAGCAGCGATAATGAAAACAAACCCCCTAGTCCTAGTGGTATGCAAGCGAATGAAAAGTATATAGTTAAGTATGATAAGCCGCACACTGCCGCATGCCGCCGCGCCGTGTTGGTTCTTTTCTTATACACGCTGTCTTGCGCTCAGTGGCGTAGCGTGCCTTGTCGGGGCCCCGTATAAAAAATTTTTTGGAGGCCCTTATATGGAGGTAAAGATTTTTTTCCTTACACACTTTGGGGGCCCCCGTGGCCCGGGGGCCCCGTATAATTGATACGGCAAATACGGCGGTAGCTACGCCCCTGCTTGCGCTACGCTATTGGTAGGTTGGTAATTTGTTTTGTCAGTCGTGTCGAGCCGAGGAGTAATAGTGTTCCGTGCGATTGATTCAGAACGCGAAAAATGAACGCTACTCCGCTCATAATCATACCTCAATTCATCTGAGTTTGTGATGTGAATATTGAGATTTTTTGCTATTCAGTATTCACTATTCAAGATTTAACAGAGTTTATTTTGATAATAATAATGACTGGTATACGAAGCTGATAACTGCCACCTAATTCCCTCCCTACACACAACACTACACCAGCAAAGTTTGCGTTTAAAAAAGCCCCTGATCCCAAAAATCAAAAATGTCTGATATCCTCGATATCCTGGATATTGAGGTCCCTACGACCGAGATCAGCCGTGACAGCATCATCCACGGCGACAAGAACAAGAAGAAATATGTGACTGCTAAGACCGTGAAGCGGCCGGAGGGTATGCACCGTGAGGTGTTCGCCCTCCTCTACAATGATAACAAAGAACTGCCGCCTATGATGCCCACTGACACCGGTAAGCGTTTCTTATTCTTTTAAACCCTTCTCATCCCTACTGCTTCATACAAGCTTGTTCTTCGACATATTAAATGCCTCAATGTTATGCTTTCTTCAAGATTAATTTAGATACTTACTATTTCCCAATATCATTAAAAATTGTGACCTTTAGGCTATTCTGTGTTAATTATTTGTCAAACATCATTTGTAACTATGTAACGTTTGTGATATGAACATTTCTTTAATTGCCTATTGGGACTTAAGGCACCCTATCCTATTTGTATGACCCTAGGCTTTATGCTACTTTGTAAGTGTGTGTACCTACTATGTTCTGTATTGATTGATTGCGCATTATGCGTTTCAATGATGTTATGACTGGGGAAGTTACAGATAGGTGGTTTTATCGGAGTCGATGTCAGAGGCGAAGGCAGAAGAGAGATGTGTTAATTAAGGGCAAGTTAGTGAAAGAGTAATCGACAGAAAGTACATGGGAGAGGGGTTCCCCACGCGGCAAGTACAAATGAATGTAACAAAGTTTATGTTTGTTCGCACATTTCACACCTCGCACGTTTCGCACCTTTGATTCAAATGTCGGGAGCCAAAGTCAGAATCAGAGGCTTGATATAAATCGGAAGTTCTGAATTGATATCAAACCTCCGTTACATCCCTAATTAAAAGCTTAAAGTGTGTGGCTGACTGTGGCATCGTAGCTCCCTAACGGCTGAACCGGTTTTGATATCTTATTTTCTGTTTGAAAGGTGACTTGAATGAGATTGTTCTTAGCTATGAAATGAAATAATTTACCATTCAGATTTGCATCCATAATATATTCAAATACTAATTACTTATATTAATTAATTGATGGACAGAATATTAAAAATCCAATTATCAATTAAAACATAAGTACAGGTCGCATCATGTAAAAAGATGGCTGGCGGTTAGGCTGCGCAGTAGGAGATTTATCGGTCTATTTGGTATGAGATGCGGCGTGGGGCATTCGGGTCACGTGACGCATGCTTGCTGGAGCGCTATTGGTTCGTCAGTCGCAAACACACCCCATCTACTTTCTTCCAGTGTTCTTTTTACATGATGCGACCTGTATCATGTTCGTACATTACAGGCAAAGAATACAAGCAAAAGAAAGCCAAGCTTGGCATGCGTAAAGTGCGGAAGTGGGCGTGGGCACCATTCACTAATCCAGCTCGTAAGGACAATGCTGTGTTCCACCACTGGAAGCGTGCATCTGATGAGGCTAAGGAATATCCTTTTGCACAATTCAACAAGGTATGCTGTTATTTTAATTAGATTCTGGTTCTTTTATTTCTACCCGACTACTCAAAGATGTAGAATTGTCAGTATTTTGCAGGTTTGTTGTTTCCTTGTTAATGTTTTCATTCAGCTTTTTACCTTATTAGTTTACCTATTCATATATAATATTGCACAATATAAGTAGTAGGTTGAACTGTGTACCTATTTGTTGTTATTAGACCAGTCCCCACGATCCTCAGACCAGTAGTTTTTTTTTTTACTTGGAGTCATTTGAAAAATTACTTCCTGTAGTTTTAGACCACCTAAGTATTACCTAATTATTTTTATATATATTTTTTTTAGCAAGTATCTATACCATCATACTCCGAATCGGAGTACAACCAATATTTAAAGTCAGAAGATTGGAGCCAGGCGGAAACTGACCACCTCATAGACTTGTGCCAACGGTTCGACCTCAGGTTCATTGTGATTCACGACCGGTGGGACCGAGCTGCATTTAGGGATCGGAGCGTAGAAGATTTGAAGGAACGGTATTATGGCATCTGTGCTACATTGAGTAAGGTAAGAATTTGTATGTACAGAGTTACGCTGAAGAAGTTTACTAAGCCGACAGGGTCCATAGTACCCAAAAATTATATAACCACTTGATTGTGAGTGAGTCATAATTTATTGTGCAAGATGTAGGCACGTCGGTCGCGGGGTATCCTATGGCGGTTGTGATTGGAGACTCAAAAGTCATTAATTCAATTCTCACCTAGGCTTGGCCTGCTTGAAAATAATTATGCTGAAAATACCTTTGGCTTACGGCGGGGTAAAGGATGAGCAGTCAAGTGTTTGTATAATCATTGATAGTACCCATCAATACTATCTAGAATATAAAAAAAATCCATAATCAATTCCAAAACAAAATTCATTGCTCCTCGTCGCAAGCCCTATGAAGAAATATTAAAAGCTCTGCGGCTCACTATTCTACGAGAAAGGCGGTTGCGCGGTGACCTAATTGGTACCTTTAAAATCCTTAGTTGGTTCTACAACCTTCCTGGCATGCATGGCATATACTCACTTAAAGATTACACAAGAGAAAACAATCGTCACAAATCCCTACTGTGGCCTGCACCATCACAGACTAACTCTGCACACCACTACCTCAGAGATGTTTTCAATTGGAACCGGTTGCTTTAGGATGTGGATGCATCGAAGTCAATAAATGCGTTTAAGAACGGACTGGATGAGAAAGAAGTTTTATTTTTTAATATAATAGTAGACAAACAAGCGACGGGCCACTTGATGGTAAGTAGTCACCGTCGTCTATGGACACCAATACCCGGGGCATTGGCGTTGCGTTGCCTACCTATGAGGACTCTATTCACTCTTCGCTTGAAGCAATTGAGGTTATATTATGATGTAATGAGGTTTTATTTTTGGTAAGCCATTCCACAACTTACAGTTGCGTGGCAGAAAAAATCGATCAAGTCGAACAGTGCGAGACTTCCACTAACAAACATTAAGATAATCTTAACAGATAAATACTTAATTTTGACTGTGTGGCTGTGTGACTGTGTGGATTGATAAATACTTAGTTTTGACTGTGTGTATAGCACATCAGCCTGTGCTGATCAAATAAATAAAGTTTATTAAAATGGTAATTTCAGGTGAAGACAAACCCTTGGTCAAACACAGTGACACTGGTCAACGGCGAGAAGAGGATTTATCACTATGACGCTGAACATGAAAGGAAGAGGAAAGAACAGCTGCGCAGGCTTTTTGATAGGACACAAGATCAGGTGGGTTTTTTTAGGACCTGATTAGCATAAGTGCGACAGGGACAAACAATATCGCATGACCAAGAAAAGCCCGCCAGTTACGATTGTACTAGTGATATTTTAATGTCTTTTTCAAATATCTATACATATAAAAGCGAAATACCACTGATTGACTGGCTAACTTATCACAAAATCTCTAAAACTAGGTACTTGTCCTGCTAAGATGAAATTTGGCGTAGATTCTTTATGGAGTGTAGAAGTTCGCTAAGAAAGGACCTGTCGTAAGGCCCTATCTTATTATCCTATTAAGGGCTCTATTTATGACCAATTTTTTTATGACGTAATAAAAAAGATTAGTCATCATGCCTAACAGAACACAGTGATGTTTGCTCGGCGGTTGAACAACATTTATTTGATTAATGTTTCAGATTGAAGAAGAACAAATGCTGCTCGCCGAACTAAAGAAGATAGAAGCGAGAAAACGCGAGCGAGAGAGAAAGACGCAAGACCTGCAGAAGCTGATATCTCGAGCAGACAGCAGCAACACACCCGCAGCTCACCACGTGAACAACAACACGGATGGAGGAAACGTGACATCCAGCTCGGTTGCCAATATCGCCAGGAGACATGAAAAGAAACTGCATAAGAAGAAAGTGGCGTCGCAGCAGAAGCCTATTCGTGCTCCGGAGACTGTTGTAAGTACTCCTGTAGTAAGTAAAGTCATCATAACTTATTAGATCTGAACAGATCCTAATAGATCAGCAAAGTTCAGCTACATTTGGTTCAGTCAGTGCATTAAAGGTCCTATCACATTTTTTGACGAAAAAAAAGCGTCGAGCGTTGTTTTTTTTGTATAATTTTTCTTACAACTAATAAGATCTGTGGAAAATTCAAAATCATAAATATATTTTTTATTGAATGTAGCGGCTTTAGATTTTGGTAAAACTCAACATATCCATTTGTTACCGCCAATTTACAAAAGTAGTTTTTCGTAAAACTTTAGGAGGGAGAGTTTGAAAATGGATTGCGTTAAATTACTGTCATAAAATAAACATTTATATGTTATGGTTTACTTATTTTATATTAATCTTGAAAATTACGGCTTTATTTATTCGTTTTATGCCCTTAAATACAAATACTTAAAATTGAACGCTTCATTTTGTAATAGGCCTCTTAACATATAAATTGTTATTATATCATGCAGACAGTGGAGTGGTCGGGGATAAAGTTCCCGGAGGCGCGAGCCACGGGCGCGTGGGTGCGCTCGCAGCGCATGAAGCTGCCCCCCGGAGTCGGGCAGCGCAAGACCAAGGCCATCGAGCATGATCTGCGACTCTTGAACATTGGTGAGCTATAACTCAGTCTCTTTATACCACTTGAACCTTGGGCAGGTAATGCCGTTTTTTTTTTAGTAGACAGGCTTGCGCTTGGCCGCCTTCTCGCCTGATGTTAGGTGACGATGCGGTCTACGATGGAGCACGCTTGCCTAGAAGAAACCGATTCACTCTCGACTTGAAGACACCCAGATTGTAACCGACGGGGAAACCCCATTAATTGCCGTATTTTAGATAAAAGACGTTGGTCCAGTTGGTAGTGAACCTACCTTCTGAGCTTGGGGGCGTGGGTTTGATTCCCACCTAGGACAAACATTTTAAGTGTTGAACATTTGTCTTTGTTCTATATCTGATGTTAATATGTATTTAAAACTATATAATTATATGTATATCAGTCTCTGGCAGCCATATCACAAGCTTTGCTTAGTTTGGGGTCAGATGACCGTGTGTGTGTGTGTTAAAATTACCCGATTTTTATTTTATTTATTAGTATAATATATGAGCAGTATTTTTTCCTGCTGGCCACCATGATGTGCAAAATACTAGGGCAGCGTAATTCGAAAGAATCAAGATTTCGTGGTTGTGATGGAGGGGAAAGGGTGGGGATAAAAACAGTATTTTTATGGAAGATAGGCTGGGCGTTTGGTCAGAGCTTACCTGATGTTAAGTGATGGTGTGATCGAAGATGGTAAACATACTTGGAATATGAACTGGCTTTAAAGTGATGATTCCGAAACATACCGTTAGGTGCTTGTTAATAGATTTTCAACTTGAAGGTGGTAGCTAGCCAACCTTCCGACCACCAGATATAGAACAAACACAAATGGTTATTACATAAATGTTTGTCCTAGGTGGGAATCGAACCCACGCCCCGAAGCTCAGTAGGCAGGTTCACTACCAACTGGACCAACGGACTATCATTTTAGGAGTGGCTCTATAACATGTGAAATGGGGATGTATTTATTTATTGCACCCCCTCGTGTAGGGTTCTTGCCTTGCTTATTATTCAAACAATACCTACATCTATATTTTATATACCAGCAAGTTCTATTATTTTATTATATTCTTTTGGTATTTTGTGTAATATGTTTTGTGTTTAGGTTTAAATATTTGTAAAATTACTTTATCGTTTGTGTTTTTATATGTATTATGTTTTTATGTGTATTACATTGGTAATATGGCGTTTGCAACGCACACCTGCTGTCTGACGTGCGTGACGTCACCTGTCGGTTCCAACGGAAGACCAGCGCTGGTTGTTTACAACCAGCATTACGCTGAGTTAGCACCGGCTTGTGACAGAAACTATTATTTTATTTTATTGTGTTTAACTCGTAATGTCCTTGTATCTTTGTTTCTGTCATAAATAAATATTTTTTTTTCTTTCTTTCTATTGCATTGCAGACCTAGCGCCGACACCAACAGAAGCAATATGCAAAAATTTCAACGAGTTGCGGTCAGACCTTGCGCTCGCGTTCGACTTGAAGAATGCTCTCGCTTCGTGCGAATTTGAATTGCAAGCGTTGAGACACCAGTACGAGGCCCTCAACCCTGGGAAGGTTGGTACAATAATTTGCTTAAGAGTGGTATCACAAAATGCAATCAGTAAATTATAGGTATCTGCATTTTCAGACATGTTACCAAAAAATAAAGCCGTAACAAATGTCAAGGCGAATATGAAACAAGTAAACCATAACATAACAGTGGAATTGGGCAACTGGGCAGGACATATTGGAAGTGGTGTACATCGTGGTGACCGAGACCCCGAAACTAGGTTGGCGGAACCCGGGCTGACTGAGGATGAGGTGGACTGACGTCATCAAAAGTACTGTCAGGAACGAGTGGATGTGACTAGCGAAAGACCGGAGAGAGGCATAAGCAAAGGGAGGCCTACACCCAATAGTGGGTCATTCATAGGTGCTGATGATGAAACCATAACATTAAATATTTATTATAGAAATTCAAATTTTTAAATAACGCCAAAAATCAAGTATTCGTTCCTTTTTTCGTAAACATGTGAGAGGGCTCTTAAGAACACCCATTTAGTCAGCGCATTTCAGTCTAGCAGTTTGGACAATAAAGGTGTAATCATAGTGCTTCATACGGGTTTTAGAAATACCAACGGTCGGAACGGTGTCTCTTTTATTTGTACGGCCCTGGCCGTCTGATGAAAAGATTAGCAGGATGGGAATTGGAGGGGGTTACATAGCATGCCACATCTCACCCTTATGAAGCTTGACGATGTCGACTCAGTGTTTTTACTGCTTTAGAACAGTACACACAAGTACTTAATTTATACTAATACTAGCTGCGTCCCGCGGTTTAACCCGCGTAGTGATGAAAAATGGTGATGATGCTGAAGAAAAGTAGCCCATGTCCATCTCCTGGTTCTAAGCTACCCCCCGCCAATTTTCAGCCAAATCGGTTTAGCCGTTCTTGAATTATAAATAGTGTAAATAACACGACTTTTTTTGAAATAACTTAAACTAAAAGACCATTGTTTATTTTTATTATGTTTTTTTTTTTTTACAATACACATTAAGTTTTACTTTTTCTATTTGCTTTATGTAGAACTTTAAACTCCAACTTGTGTTAAAGATATTCTGTATATTTTCAGACACTCACAATCCCCGCATCAATTTGCAACACGTCGACGGATAGTGAAACGAAGCCCGTTGGAGAAATAATCGACGTTGTCGGCTCTCCCAGCGCTCACAACATCACCATATAGACAATGAAACTAAAATATAACATACTAGCCGCGCCCCGCGGTTACACCCGCGTAGTGATGAAAAATGGTGATGATGCTGATGAAAAGTAACCTATGTCCGTCTCCAGGTTCTAAGCTACCTCCCCGCCAATTGTCGGCCAAATCGGTTCAGCCATTCTTGAGTTATAAATAGTGTAAATAACACGACTTTTTTTGTACATATATATGTATATATAGACTAGCTGCGCCCTGCGGTTTCACCCGCTTAGTGATGAAAAATGGTGATGATGATGATGAAAAGTCACTCTCTGGCTCTTGAACTATACCCATGGAAAAAATCAAGTCGATCCATTGTTCCGTTGCAGTGTGAAAGAGGAACAAACATCCATACATACAAACGTTGGTGTTTATAATATTAGTAGGATTTACAACAGAATCACCAGAGACATGAGAAGACATGTAAAACACTGTAACACCATTATGAATGTAAAACAGCCATGCTCAGTGCCGGTTTTAGCACAACCAGCGCCCTGGGGGAGATTTCTATGATGCATCGGGTCAAGTGTGGTTACGAGGGTTATCTAAGCCGAAAGGGGTCCATAGTACTCATCATTATGAACAAGGTAACTCTTATGTTACCCTGTAGCTAGTGGAAATTATGACTATTGAAAATTGTATTATTTGAAGTATAACTTTTAAGTGTGATAGAATTAGAGCTAAGTTAATTATTATGTAAGGAAAAGAAATAAAAAAATTGCTCTGTGTGTGACTTATCATTTGTTATTTTCCCCTAGATTACATGGTATTGATGTACAGTCCTCCATATTATTACTTGGCACCTATGCATAACTAGCTAGCTGCTAGTTACCTCCTAGTAGTATTACCTGCTAGTAGTTCTTTCCTACCCTACATAATCAATCATACTCTGTTGATACAATTTTAGTGAGAATTTTCCCTAATAATACTAGCCTAAAGCCGGCAACTTAATTTTTGTTAGAGCTAACAGATTTTTCTGACAAAATGGGGGTGTGTCCTTTTTTGCCAAACGAAAACACGCTAACATGTTGACTGGACTGGATAATATCTCTGGATACACTTGTAGAGGGAAGGGATGATTGAAAGATTTGAAGGGAGTGTTTATTTCACTGTTGCTCTCTAACGTTATGCACGTCCATCTCTCTCAATTGTGATACTTTGTTTGAGTATCTTTTTTTAGGGTTCCGTACCTCAAAAGGAAAAAACTGAACCCCTAATCACTTCGTTGTCCATATGTCCGTCTGTCAAGAACATTTTTCTCAAGAATGCGTAAAGGTATCAAGTTGAAATTTATACAAAATACTTGAGTCTACGGTTTCTTTCGACTGTAAAAAAATAAAAGTTGTCAACGCAATTAAAAGTTATGAATGTTTATGTCGCATATTTTACGATTTCACAGGGGAATCAAAACCTATAGGGTACTTCCTGTTGACCTAGAATCATCAATTTTGGCAAGAGGCAAGGCCTTACAGCACATATTATTATTAAAGAAATAAATCTGAAAGTTGTTAATTTGAAGTTATATTCCATAAAAAATATTGTTTTACAATTACAAACTTACATTTTGTAGTTTTAATTCATGGAAGAACCTTATTGTCAACTACAAAGTTAAGTTTATCTTTCAATATTTCAACTTCAGTTAGTTTTTTTTTGGACTCGCGCTCCAAGTGTTCCCTCCAACGGAACTCTCAGAGCATGAATTGCTCGTAATTGTCCGGTCTTTTCCTATTGAATATGTTATGAAGATCTTTTTCTAGTCTTTGTTGAGGCACAGGTAATTTGACTGAAAAGTATGTAAATTATAATGTAGTCAAGAGTGAAATCAAACAAATATCATAACTGTTCAGTTTAATTATTTAAAAAAACTGACTTATTAAGTACCACTAAATAGCTCCCTTGGGAGCACCATACGCATCGGGCATTCTCTCAATGGTATACTTATGTTCAGCAACATACAAAATTGGTACACCAGGAATCTTCCTAATTCTTCGTTTTAAATCTTTATCGTTTGTAGCTACAATGTAACATTTGTGTTGGGTCACTCTCTGCACAATACAGTCATCAGCATAAGTTCCCTTATGCATACAAGCTATCCTTTCAAATCGAGGGTCTTTAATAATTCTCAACGCTACCCTGTACTTCCTTCCAAGTTTCTCCAACTCGCCCAACACGCAGTCAGTGATATAGGGTATACATTTAGCATACAGACAATCCATCATGTTCTGTATTATGTCTAATTTATTTTTTATGGAGAAATTGACGAAATTTGTATCGACTAGGATATGATAAGGCGGTCCAAGTTGCGTGTTATATTGAAAGAACAATGCGGAACTAGACTGTGGCGCTTCGCGTATCTTCAACTCATGAGGATCTGGTTTCTTTTTCTTCTTTGGTTCGGCCCTTTCGCTTTGTTTTATCCTATTGTCACTGGGGCTAATCATTTTCTTCATTTTGGCAAACCTTTTCTCCACAATTTTTCGAGTTTTACGTTGTTTTCCCTGTAAATAAATTGTTAGTTTAGAAGGCAGCGTTTACAATTACAATTTTCGTGTTCGTAGCTAATAAAAACGTACCATTTTTATAGATCCGTCGGCCGGTGTGAAATGCAATCTATGTTATCGCAACAAAATGAATTATTATTGTCAAGAAATATACGTAGTAAAAGCGCAATTGTTTTTCATAAACTTATGTTATAACATATAACCTCAAAGTAAATTGAAAAATAAAAACAACATGCAAGTTTACGTGACATAATGACATTTGACATAATTATAGATTATTCTTTATTTACTTCGTATTTTCGCTTATTACTGGGCAAGCTAAAGCTATTAAAGCCATACCGCCTCGTGTTACGTATGTTAAGTTTTTTTTTATTTATTTATAGAGATACGCCAACACAGTGAACATATTACACATTCTTAAAAAATACAAAAAATGTATGCATACATAGATCTGATATGAACACCTTTTACAGGCGTATACAACATTCGCCAAAAAAGCCGAATATATGTGGCCATGAACCGTTCTCATGTGTGAAAAGTGATACAATGAGCCTTTGAACATAGTTTGCATTTGCCCTAAACTCGAGCTAGTTAAGTATCGAAAAAGTCTGGCAAAAACCGAAGGGGGCGAAGTAAATATGTATTGCACACACTAACATATTCATACTAAAGAAATCGCAAAAGTTTTAAAAAAAAAATTACAATATTCATACTAGTCCTACAAACGCACACTTCAATAATGAGCAGAACACAACTACAAACGATACGCTCAAAAGTCATCAAATGGGCGACCAAGTGGGGGGTGTAAGACAAGACTTGTCTTACACCCTCTTACACCCCCCACTTGGTCGTTATCGTACCTGGCAGTAAAATACATACGATGAGCGGTATGTTCTTAATGGCTTTAGCCTGACAAATTAAAAGGCGAAAAAACAAACAAATTGACACAGACAGTGACAGCTCAATAAACTCATTTTGTGTTTTTCTTTTCGACTTTTTCGAGATCGAGACGAAAAAGAAAGAATAACTGATAATACTAACAAAATATTTAATAATGTCCGCACAATTGTCCGCAATTGAACTCTTGGAATTAGGAGACTGTGGAAGAAAGAAGCCATGGGCGAACTACTACTGGTCCCAGATCTTGGGCATTGGGATGGGTGTCTCAGCAGGATCGTTCTTGAATTACCAAACCAGACGTCCTGCTTTTAGCGGTGCGCATTACATAATTCGCTTACTTATTCAAAACAATACCATTGATTACACTGAGATATTGTAATCTGCAGGCATATATTACCTATTTATCGTGCCCTGCAGTTAGTAACGTGTGTTTGTAGTGGCCGAGACACGGTAAACGGGTCGTGGTTTTCCGGCAACAAAATGGGTCGACTATATTCGAAATTGTCGGTTCAAACTTGGACCGGTTTACGCGTAACCGATGCAGATGGCATAAAGGGTTGTTAATCATAATTATGTTACAGGTATTCAAAAACATGTGCTGTTAGCCGCTGGTCTCACTGCCACATTTATGTATATACAGAAGAAGCGAGAAGATTATTTAGCTGAAAAAGATGCTGTTTACAGACATTATGTGGAATTACATCCAGAAGATTTCCCATGTCCTAGTTTGTATCCATTTTTATGTTTTGAACTTATGTTTATGCACTATAGGTACTTCCCTGCTCTGCATTATTAGTAGCAATACCAAAGTGATTAATATTTTATCTTAGGTATCTTACCTAAATAAACAAACCCATTTGTAGTGTGTTTGAAAACTAAAAAGACCACATACATATCTACTAATTTAATGAGATGGTGGCAGACCAGTAGCATGTGCACTTTACAAATCTGATAGCATCTGATATGATCTTCAGCCATGTACCAATGTTTTATTTAGTACTTAAATAAGTTATGTGCAGTTTCAATGCCATCACTAAAAAACGGTGAAGGAAAACATTGTGAGGAAACCAGTGTGTCCAAGAACCTCAAAAGTTCAAAGTCATATGACATTTACCACTATGCACTGGGCCAGCATGGTGGATTTGGGCCCATCTTTCGGAGAAAAGGCCTGTTTCCCAGCAGTAATGTAGGCTAATAATGATGATGAACATTTTACCCTTTTTGCGATTTTTTTTTTAATTGTTTGTGGCTTCAACACTCAAAAATACTGCAAAAGGTGCACCTCATTTCAACAAATCAGGATACCAATACCAAAAAGAAAGTACAACGATAAACATGCATCAAGTCTGTTTTCAGCTTTCAGCTGGAATCTACAAGCTCTTGACCAATGCCATTGGATTGTGAACAAGCAAGGTCATGCACAGTTATCATGAAACTCAGGTATTTCAACTAAAAACGTTTCTAAGCATTTTTCTATCTGTTCTCTTTCAGAACGTAGGAAGATTGGAGACATTCTGGAACCCTGGATCCCAATCCGTTAAATTATCACATCACATTTAAAATAAAATTATAGATGATAAATATTGTAAATGAAATAAATTAATTCAGTTCTGTTCATAAGTTATTTTATTTAATATTTATAACATCAGCATTATGTTTAGAAACAAGCTTTTTGTTTTTAAACATTGATTAACAATGTTTAAAAACAAAAAGACAAGCATAAACTTTATTATATAAATTAAGATGGAAAATCCCCAGTCCATTATGATTAGTTGGATTTTACAAAACAGCTAATTTTAACATAATTATATGCCATACCAAATTTGTCAAAATTCATTGTTAAGGGCTCAAATTTGTCCGCCAAAACTTGATTACCATTTTCCATCTGCCCGGTTTATTTTTGAACACATTTAATGAATTTGAAGCAACCACATCCTCAGGCAACCTGTTTCAATTAAAAACAACTCTGTTGCTGAAGATGTGGTATGCAGTGTTGGTCTGTGATGATGCAAACCATAGTAATAGTAAATAGTAGTTTTGTAGCATTTGCTTCATCTTTTATTGAGTAGGTGCCGTATCAGTCAAGAAGGTTTTTTTTTTTTTTTTTTTTTTTTTTTTTTATAGAATAAGTGGCAAACAAGCTACGGGCCACCTGATGGTAAGTGGTCACCGCTGCCTATAGACACCTACAATACCCGGGGCATTGTCAGTGCGTTGCCTACCTTTGAGGACTCTATTCACCCTTCGCTTGAAGCAGTCCAAATTATACTTCGGAGGAAAAACCGAAGGTGGTAAGCCATTCCACAACTTACAGGTGCGTGGCAGAAACAATCGATCAAATCGAACAGTGCGAGACTTCCACGCATCTATAATGTGCGGATGGCATTTCTGGCGATGGCGACCGGTTCGGTGGTAAAACCGGGATGGAGGGATAAGGTCAAAAAGTTCATCAGAGCATTCATTTGTAGAATCAATTAAGAATTTTAAAGGTTTCAATCAGGTCACCATGCAACTGTCTATCTTCCAGAGTAGTAAGCCACAGAGCTATTAAATTATCTTCACAGGACTTGTGATGAAGAGCATAATATAGTATTTTGTTGGCCCTTCTTTATATTTATAATTCACTTTGATCTTAATTATAGATCACTCAAGGGTTAACTCATAACGGATGTCTATTGTAAACACTTTGGCAGTAGAGCAATGGGTTAGGTTTCTCATCATATGGTAAAGGATGAGCCGGCGCAGTTGGAATGTGATGTGGTTTGTCGCTGAGCAACTGAGGTATGAGATGGTTAACGTCTTTCATGGGTACAGTTTCTTTGCCGACATCTATGCCGATGATGTCAATGTTGCCACTGTTGTTCTGACATGTCGGGGCGATTGAGTGTTTTTTCTGTTTATGCAGCTTCTGCAACAATATATTAATAACTAGTAATTATACTTATTGTAAGAGTAATATCTTGGTACCCCAGAGATGGGAAGAGAACAAGGGGATGTCCACAGAGAAGGTGGGAGAAAGATACCAAAAAGATGCCAGATACACATGTTAAACGTATATTTATAAGACTACTCTTTTAGCATCGGCGGTTAAAAAAAGGTATATGTAACGGTAAAATAAAAGTAAATAAAAAAAGAGGATGGTACGTACCTACACAATAGAAGTATTTTTTATATGTATGTTTATCTGCTTATTTACTTACAAGCGTTGCTTTTGTTAAGTGTTTCAGATTATATGATCAAATAAGGGATATATCAGGTAAGTTGGAAGTTGGCGTAGCGGATGCGAACGAATCAGGCCTAAATAAGGCTTGATTCCTTTATTCGAACTAACCCTGCAGACGACTGAGACCTTCTTTCTTGTTTCCTTTTTTCTTTTTCTTTCATGTGGACTATTTTACTAAGTTCATTCTCTTAATCCCCACCGAAAACTATACGCATAAGTCTAAGAACTTTACTGGTCGATTAAATTTTTGCTTATATTTTTAACTAGCGAAAGGCTTCGCACGGGTGTAATTTACGTGCAAAACCGGGGCGGGACGCTAGTTATATATATATATAAACCTTCCGTGAAAATGTATCTAACTGATGGTGAAAACCGCATCAAAATCCGTTACGTGGTTTAGGAGGAGTTAGCGGTTATACAGACAGACAGACGCGGAAAGCGACTTTAATTTATACTATGTAGAGAAGAGATAGAGAAGATGAATCAGTCAACTACCCGATCTTTTAGACCGCGTTCACTCATACTCTTTTTTTTAACTCTAAAATGCTCTCTACAATAATAAAATGCTTTATTAGTAATTATTGTTCGTTAGTTTTATACAAAAAATTGCACGCCCTAAATGGGTAATCTGTTGATACTCTAGTTATTAAGAACATCTTTTGTACACAGTTCTTGCAATAAATATATTCTGATTCTGATACAGTGTTGGTTGTACCGTACTATAATTTATTTCGCTTCGGCCACTTTCGAAACCAAGTTTCGAAACTAGTTTCGGAAATCGAAAAATTATTCTGATTCCGAAACTGGTTGCTGAATAGGAATTATAAGTCTATTTCCGAAACTCGTTAAAACTCGATAAAATACTTCTTTCAAAACTCCTTAGTCCTAAATGAAACAGAATAAAAACTAACGAGAAAAAAACTTTAAATACAAATTACTAGCTTTCCCATTGCGGGAATAGTGTAGCTTTCTATTAATGAAAGAATTTCCAGTAATTTACAATTTCTACCTCTTAGGGCCCAAGCAGACTAGCGATAGTGTGCTTGGGCCTTAAGAGGTAGAAATTGTAAATTACTGGAAATTCTTTCATTAATAGAAAGCTACACTATTCCCGCAATGGGAAAGCTTGTAATTTGTATTTAAAGTTTGTTTCTCGTTAGTTTTTATTCTGTTTCATTTAGGACTAAGGAGTTTCGAAATAAGAGTTATAAGTCTTTTATCGAAACGAGTTTCGGAAGCAGAATAATCTTTCGTTTTCCGAAACTGGTTTCGAAAGTGGCCGAAGCGACTTATTTGATGATAGGCGAGCAGCATAATTATGCTGATGTGTCTATACCTCACAGTGTCAATAAATCACTGTTTTAAACCATCACGGTTGTTCACTAAAGTTATATGATTATTTACGGAATATTTACCGTGGTAAGGTTGTAGAGTGACCTCCCGATATTTCGGCGCAGTTACAAACACCATGTTCACGGGAAGACTGAAGAATGCAGGTGGTCGGTCGAACAGTTAAAAAGTTAGGTGCAGACATAACGATCTACCCTCTTTCTTAGTCTTTTGCTACTTCAACTTCAACTCTTATTTAATGGCTTCTTTTGTGGAGTGGGGTCACCACTATTTCGCCAATGCAAGTCTTTTGCTATGGTTACCACTGGAACTCGAACTCGAACCTAAGTCCCGACAAAACACAACCTCCACATTCCACAACCTTACCACGGTAAATATCCCGTAAATAATCATATAACTTTAGTGTCAATAAATGTTTGTTACGTACAAGGTTCCTGGAGTGCGTGTACCCCGCGCCGCAAATGTCGCACTTGAAACTCTTCACCTTCCGATGCTTGCTCATGTGGCGGGTCAGCTCGCTCGACGTTATGAATGACTTGTTGCACACCACACAAACCTGACATGAATTACCATTATCACATACATTATCACATTAAACAAGTATAAAATAGATAATATAAGATTTTGTTTTAAAACCCCCTATAAATAGGTCCATTCCACTTTGATCACCTATGATCATAGGTGACACTTTAGTGTCCTATGATCATCCGTGAATATAATCACCTAGGTGACCATAGGCCACTCCAGATCAGATCGTAAAACTAAATCAAAATCGGTTCAACCGTTTGGATGGTACGATGCCACAGACAGACACAAATTATAACACCCGTCTTTTTGCGTCGGAGGTTTAAACAGGTTTTTTGCTCACCAAGTCAGTGCCGAACTTTATGATTGACCTGAGTTAGGGTAAGTACGTCATCTTGGCATTTTTAACAAAAATACTATGTAGTAGTTACGCATCCGATTTTGATGAAAACTGTGAAGCACATAATTATATTTAAATTGTAATTATAAATTTGTTCACAAAATCATTACTTTTATTACAAGCTTATATTTAACTTGCCCTGTTAGTGTATGTATGTGTGGGACAAATCTTACCACTGAATTTTAGACCAGTTACCCTCAAACGATTGAGCTCAAATTTTGCATACACATATAGTTTGGGTAACAATGCATGCTAAATAACGTCATTCAAAATCCAATATGGCGGACTCCCATAGGTGGTGGACCAGTTATTTCTTATGCATCTCCATGATATGGGTATCAATGAAAGGGTTTGCTGAGAAGAATACGAAAAGCTTGTTTTTAAAAAACAAGTATGATTGGTGCAAGTTAACTTACGTGATCTCTTTGCCCTGTGTGAATCTTTAGATGTGCTTGAAGGTTGCCTTGTGCCGAAAAACTCTTGCTGAAAAAAATAATTTAGCAACGTCTGAATCTGAACTGATATTTAGCGAAGATGCGATTTATGTAGTGCGTATGTTAGGGACGGGTTTGTATTAGGATAAATAGAAAAACAAACAACTCTAACATGCACCTCATTTACCGGACAATAAAGAATGACAGAAAAGATGGATATGACGCTTGAATGGTATGTTAGGGTTCCGTACCCAAAGGGTGTAAACGGGTCCCTATTACTAAACCTACGCTGTCTGTCTGTCTGTCAATCTGTCTTATATCATTTAACGGCTGTATTTTTCGAACCGTAATAGATAACCAGTTGAAATTTTCGCAGAATATGTAATGTTACGGCGGATTAACTAAGAAAACATTAAAGTCAAAAAGTGAAAATTAAAGAGGTGTAACCATACAAAAATTATTTGCTTTGTTGTAAAAACGGTAATCCGTACAAGCGTCAAACTTGGCAGGATTATAGTACACACTCTAAAGTATATGACGAATTTCTAGTGTAATTCCGCTTCTACGTCGCTTCGAGAACTTGATGGATTAGTAACCCGATAAGTGATTAGTAATGGATTAGTTTGGGTCCCATTTACACCTTTTGGATACAGAATATAAACACCTGGGGGGTTAGACAAGACCCACTTTCTGTTAGCGTTAACGCCTGCGGAAAGATGAAATTGTATGAAAATTATATTAGCTTGAGATAACAGCTTTCAAGCTAATGTCATTGTCAATGTAATTTTCATACAATTTCATTTTTCCGCAGGCGTTAACGCTAACAGAAAGTGGGTCTTGTCCAACCCCCCTGGGTGTTGCTAATCTTACCTACAAACGTCACATTGGAACGGCTTCTCCCCGGTGTGCACTCTCACGTGTATGGTAAGATTGTGCTTCTGAGTGAACCGACGCGGACAGAACATACAAACAAATGGCTTATCGCCCGTGTGGGTTCTGAAACACATAATTATTAATGTGACCAAATATAAACCATTGAACTTGCTCAGTAACAACGAGTCAAACCCTTTGAACATAATACTTCAACACCTAATTATAACCATGTACAGTACATTAGTTACAAAAAAAAAAAAAAACAGGTTTTTGTTAAGTATTTACACTTCGGGAAAGCACACGAAGACATCATTTTGTCAGATGTTTCGTTATCATGTAACGATAGTCTCGTGTCGCACTTCCTACGGCTAGAGATCGACTGAAACGAAGTGAGCGCCGGCGCTCATTTTGTAATCTTCAATAATGCGCTTCTTCTGGGCCCTTACATTCATTTTATTTTGGTCGAAGCTTATATCTCATAAATTCTTAAAAATTATTTTGACCAACTTCAAAGACAGGTTTTTTATTCGGTTTTTTTTTTATATGAATCATACTGACAGAGCCATCTAGCGGGACAGACGAAAACTATCATGCTGCATGCGCGTGGCACGGTGTCGAACCTCTCTCCTCTTACTTCTCTCCTCATCTCCCCGTACGTGCGAATTTCACATAAATAATCTTTGTTGATGTTGTTTTAGTGTTCTTTAAACTATAATATTTTTCTACAGTAAGTAAATAAACGAGAAAGATAAAGATAAACTGGAATAAGAATACTTTAAGAGTGTTTTATGGCGCTACCTCACATGCATCTCTAGCTGTGCCTGACATCGGAACTGTTTGTCACACTCAAAACATGAGTAATTCTGTTTCGGTTTCGGTTTAGGGCCTCGCTTCTGCTTCTCCGACTCTGGTTTCCGTCTGTAATTGGTGCTGCTTCTTTTTGACTGGGACAAAATGCATTTACTAAAATAAAATAAGTTAAAACACTGTTAAAAAACTATCACGGTTGTTCACTAGAATGACGGACATGCGGACGGTGGAAGTGTCACGGTCTTTGGTCTAAAGCGAGTGTTTTGTAGGGACTTAGGTTCGAGTTCCAGTGATAACCGTAGCAAAAGACTAAGAAAAAGGGTAGATCGTTTTGTCTGCACTTTTTTTTTTCGACCAACCACCGCATTCTTCAGTCTTCACGTGAACATGGTGCATGTAACTGCGCCGAAATATCGGGAGCCTATTCCACAACCTTACCAAGGTAAATATCCCGTAAATAATCATATAACTTTAAAATAAGTTAATAGTAAACAAAACATTTTTAAACAATCTTTTAGCAAATAACATGTAATCTTAACTAAATGTGTATACAAAATTTCTAAAAGAATATTATGAATGCGAAAAGTTTGTTGGATTGATTATTCCTATTTCACGCAGCAAAAGAGCAACGGATTGACCTGATTTTTTGCATGGGTATAGTTCAAGGGCTGGAGAATGACATAGGCTTTTCATCATCATCACCATTTGTCATCACTGCGCGGATGAAACCGCGGGGCTAACCAGCTAGTAGTTACATAAAAGCTTGTAACCTATTTCTATAGTCTGAATGGCATGCGAATTTCAGCCGTAATCATTATGATGTAAGGGCACAAGCTCTCACGAGCACGAAGCGACTCGGTTTGCGCCGTTTCACGGGCACCGGGAATAAATTGAAGAATAGGAAAGCTTCATTATTGCCAAATGATTAGGATAAATGCTTGCGAGGAAGTGGCGCGATCACGGTCTCTCAACCTTTATCATCTGCATCACAACGACATCTTAAATATAGATGGACCATTAGCAGTATTATTTCATCATCATTTCAGCCATAGTACGTTCACTGCTGGACATAGGCCTCCCCCATCGATCTCCAAAAGGGCCAGTTGGAAGTGGCCTGCATCCAGCGTTTCCCTGCAGTCTCTTTTATGTTGTCTGTCCATCTTGTGGGTATGCGTAGCGTAGGAACGCTAAGCATACCGTATTATTTAATTTGTTTTTATTAACATTACTTACCATTTCTTAATAATAGTTGTACGAATGGGAGCCTGAAAAAATAAATAAATAAACTTGAGACAAATAAAACTTTAATTAAAATAAAATTAGTTGTAAAACAGTTTAACTTACGATAGGGTCAGTCATCACAGATACATCATTGGATCTGAAAAACGAAAATTATAAAACACCTTTTAGTAAATGTAATGAAATCACTAATATTTGTGTATATATATTTGTGACCTTATATTATAACTTGTCAATAAGCTATTTTTAAAAAAAAACCTAATTTGGTCACAAATAAACTTTTTCTTTCTTTCTTTCTTTCTAATATCATGTGAACATTTAAACCAATAAACAACAACTTTCTACCATCCAAGAAGATCCTATGAAAATCCATTAGCCTTATTAGTGTCTCTAATACAAAGTAATGAGTTGTACCCAACATACTAATCTATATCTATCTATATATATATAAAAGAAAGTAGTGTTAGTTACACTATTTATAACTCAAGAACGGATGAAACGATTAGGCTGAAAATTGGTGGGGAGGTAGCTTAGAACCAGGAGACGGACATAGGTTACTTTTCATCAGCATCATCACCATTTTTCACCGTAAAAAATAATTCGTGATTTTTATTTTCAAAACAGTTGAAAACATGCGAATGAGATAGCTGTGGGTTGAGATATCCTTATTAATGATTGAATATAACTTTGGATTCATTATTTCGCCTTGCAAAATAACTACACTAAGATGCAATGGAAATAATATTTATTTTAGTTCTAAGTTGGAAATAAAATAAATATTTTAATAAGAAATACTCAAATCTGCGAGATCTCGCAAAATACCGAGATTTTTCAAGATTAGGTCTCGCGAATTATGCAAATGCCGAGATTGAAGATTTTGCTGCAAGATTGCATTCATTTAGTATTATCGCCATACATTAACAGAATACCAGGACTCGGGTATGTCTTCTTATTCTTATTTGAGATGGAGGCGATAAGTCCTGCACTGACGTCTTGAGGTGTATTGTGCATCCCAAGGGATGTCAGTGTCCTAAAGTGTGTAAGTGAACCCGAGTATGTCATAAAACTGCGACCACCGCAGTGGGCAGCAGCGTCCTATTAGTACACGGGGAAAGTACTGCAATCCCTAATATGCCTGCCAACCGTGGGGATTAAGGCAACACCCATAGGGAGGCCTTTGTTCAGCAGTGTATGTTTACTGGCTGATGATGTTGATAACCAGAATAGTGAATATGTTTTAATTTAAATGATGTGCTTACAGTGTAAAGCTTCATTAGTGATACAAGAGAATCTTACTTGCAAGGCAACTGCAATCCTAAATACTGCCTTAGCCTTACATCAGCACTCTCACAGGTTTGCTTGAAGTGGAATGCTATTCCCAACTTATACACACAGTTGCTACACATTAACTCTGGTAGCCCGTCGTCTTTTGTCACCTGAAAATATAGAGTTGGAATTCTGTTACAGCTATTTCAATAGTAACAATAACTGCTTCAAATGAAGTTTTGCATGTCCTGTTTTTTCCACAAATCACGAAAAATCAACTACAGTGTAAACTCTATATAGTTTCACTTAAGGGACTGCGCATTTTATGGAGTTGTTGTGAAATTAGAAAATACTGTTTATAACTTAACTAGTAGACCGCCCCTGCTTCGCACGGGCGAAGCCGGGATATATAGCCTATGTCAACCGGGGATGGTGCAGGATCCCAACAGTGAAAGAATTTTTCAATTCGGTTCAGTAGTTTCGGAGCCTATTCAATGCAAACAAACAAACAATCAAATCTTTCCTCTTTATAATATTAGTATAGATAATGACATATTGTTGTCGTTATTTAGCACTCTAAAAAAAGTTAAATCGAGTGTCGCTCTATAGAGTTTACATTGCATCAGATTAGGCTAGCCTAGCTGTGGAATACTTTACTGGAGCCATATCCACCGCCTCAGTTAAATTATCGGAGAGCCTGGTTGTCTCATCTTTGCTATGCAACCGGTATACATGTGCCTCTAATTATTGTTGTCCGCACACAGGCAGACTTTTTCAATTGTATGTATTTATTAAAAGCGAAATTCATTCATTCACCGACAGATTCACAAAATCTCAAAAATACTTGACCTTTAAAGCTGAAATTTTGCAGGTAGATGCCTTATAAGGTAAAGAGGTCTGCTAAGAAAGGATTTTGCAAAAAACCGAATTAAGGGAGGTAAATGAGAGTTGAAAGTTTATCATTATGAAAGTCAATCTATGCAAACGAAATCGCGGGCAACAGCTAGTGTACAGTCTATAATTATAGTCTAGTCTTGTACAAAATATGTTTTGGCACGTATAAGATATTCTTTTGAAGTAAAACTATATTATTAGTAAGCGAATAGCGAGCCATGCAAGTCCTTTACCTGAATGTAAAGTATCAGTGTTTTCACCTTACCTTAACATTACAACAGTACTCAATCATATCACACAAAGATACATTAAAGTTTTTGGTGAAAATAGAAGAAAGAACCCCTTCTTCTAAACATATTCGGCAAATCTTATTCATGTTGTTACACTTGATTTAGACATCGGCATCGGCTAATTTTGATATGCTATGCAGTAGTCCTGCCCAGCTGCTAGTTGGCGAAGTAATAAGCTAATAAGTAAATAATTCTATCCTATATTTTCTTTTTTTCGCCATACAATTACAAAACAAAATTCAGTTTTTGTTTTCCTCCCTCCCAGTCCTCCCACCCAACTCCCAAAAGTCTATGGTTATCATTTGTCTTGGTCTTGTCAGTTGTCTGTCAAATGGTTAAACATGTCACATACATGTAATTATTTTTTTCTTGTTTCTCTTTGGGTCTTTGGGTTAATTTTGACATCTCACGTTTTGTGCATTTGCCAGTTTCAAGTATAGAAATCGTAACGCCACAGACGTGTTGGCATAAGACATAAATAGCAGTGTCGGACTTGGTTGACGGACTGCCGGCGCCGTCTAACTAACGGGAGAGAAAGAGAGAAAAAATATCTTTCTCTCCAAATTTTTATTTTTATTATGAGCCCGTATATATAATTATAATATAGTAGTCTTTGTTTGGAGCTACCAAAACCGCACGTTTGTTATGGCTTAATACAACCACAGGATAGTCAATTTTCTTAGATAACAACACATTCATCATAATCATTATCAGCCTAACTTGTTCTCACTACTGGGACCTAGGCTTTCTCTCAGAGAGAGAGAGAGAGAGAGAGAGAGATAATAGGCCCTAATCCACCATGCTGGGCCAGTGCATATTGGTGTATATCATATCATTATGTCTTAGAACTTAAAATCAGTAACACTATCGATTGTTTAATCCACAGACAAGCAATTCATCAGACTTTTCGGAAAAAATAACTATCTATAACCAGTATAACCAACCACAACCTATCATCCGATTCGTAAAGTGTAATAATGGTGCATTATAATTTAATGGTTAAAGGGGGAGGCCTATGTTCAGCAGTGGACGTCTTCTGGCTGATGATGATGATGATAATTTAATGTGTTCGTAAATGCTAAAGTCAGCGTGTGGGCTGAGTATGTAATGAGGTGAAACATAAATTATTATAATGTTCATGTAGATTCCAATTAAAACTCAATAGCAGTCTCAAGGAAAGTCTCAACGTCATTATTCGAGAGGGTTTCTAATCTTTGTATTATAAGATCCAAACACCTGACATTTTCTTTTAAAGTTTTTAATAACATACATAAGACTTAGTACTCACTTCAGAAAAACATAATATCAAATATTAGTTTATACCCCCAGCAGGCCTAGCATGGGCTGTGGATAAATTGTCTTTCCACCGTTTTTATCCACGCCTAGACGCAACAAAGCTAGAATATGGATAAGTTTGTCATTTTCTCGCGGGATAAAAACGGTGGAAATACAATTTGTCCACGGCCCGCGCTAGGCCTGCTATACCTAACCACATAGTTTACTCTAAAATAGTCGTTTTCCGCGAGTCTGTATAATCATCGTATATCCACTATCTCTTCCTAAACCACGCCACAGCACGCATCGGATTTTGATGCGGTTTTGACCATCAGATAATCTTTTCACGGAAGGTTTATTATAAAAAAATACACCCGTGCGAAGCCAGGGTGGGTTACTAATTTGTAATAAAATTGTAAATCGGTAATTATACCTCATTAAAAACTTAACTGACAACATTGAATGTGACATAACGTAATTATACATGCTAGACAACGTAGAGGGACAAACATTGTGTCACAGACTAGGTAAGTCCAACAATAATAAAATTATAGATATTACAGCATTTTCAACTGTTTAGTCAACAATATTACAAAAATATATCTTAGTGTTTACGTTAATTTAACCACCTACTTAGATACTCTACACTTTTCGTGCAAATTTTCATCAATGTGCTGATATTAATTACACTATTTAAAAAAACTGTTATTTTAAAAATTGTTAGGATTTTAACATAATTGTATAGTATATAATTATACTCTATGGTTATAATGATATCTTAAAAGGCACAAGTTGGTAAATATTGTTGTGCGTTTATCAATAACGAATGGGACAATGCAATGCCACAATGGAAATTTACTGTGGAAGAACAAAGTATAATAATAACATTAAATACGATAATACCTAAATAAAATGTTAATGCACAACCTTATTAATGCGATATTTAAATACTTAAACGTTTGCAACAGCGGGGATAAGCTTCATATAGATGTCTATACCCTTGAGGAAGATGTCTGCTTTCAAAAACTCATCATGGTCATGAAGCAAGACTGGAGTGTTGTTCATGGGAGAAAAGCCAATGGCCGGTATACCAACACGTCTCACGTATCTGCTGTCTGTGCCGCCAGGAAATATTCTGATATCTAGCTTCAGCTTCCTAGGTAAGAAAACAGAAATATTAAAAAGTTGCCCTATTTTAACAATTTTTTAAGCATTTACTGCGAACAAATGATTAATTATTACGCACGCACAGATAGGTATAAAACTAATGAAATAGATGGTGACTTACAAGTCATCAGCAGCAGATTTGAAAGCAACCCAGTAAAGGTTTGTGCCATCAACTTTAGTGCATTCAACAGGAGGGTTTTTCTGCTCAAATTCAATGGTAACACCTTCACCAGCTTCTTTACACCACTGGTTTATCTGAAAATAACCACTAAGTATAGAAACGAGAAATGACACAATGAATTGTTTTTCAACGTAATTAACAGAAGAAAAAAAAACAAAGATAATAAGGAAATACAGAAAGAATTAACAATACCTTGCTTTCAAACTGAGCGTGATTAACATTAACTGCTAATCTAATGTCAAAAACGGCAGTCAATTTTTCAGGAACCACGTTTGATTGTACTCCGCCCTAAAATTAAACCAAAGAGTACCTTTAAAAGTTCCTAGAAAATGATTATAATATATAGTTTATGTACAAAACGTGCTATATACGAAAATACGTACGTATATTTGAGTCAAATTAACTGTAGTCACGTCACCAATAGTAAATTTTGGATTGCTCTCAAGTATTTTCTTTTGTTCTTCTCTCAAATCCATAAACTTGTCGATAATATACCTCAACTGTAATAAAACAATAACGGTTATATTATATTATGGGTTATATCCTTACTAAAAATTACAGTAATAGTATTATTATTCTGTGGCAATACGTATTATGTCTTTTCTCTAGCCATTGTCATGACTTTTGGCTTGTGCATCTTTACGCCGGGAACAGTTAGAGGTCGGGTTGCCAGATCTGATAGATAAATACTGAGATATAATATAAACTCTTTATTATTTACACCACACATTACATACACACGAAAAAACAGCAACAACCATTGCCATTGCAAGTAATATTTTTGTTGCTATTTTTAAATTCCGGGATTTTTTTGGCAATTCTGGGACCCGGGACATAGGCTCTCATTCTAGGACAATCATCAGCCATCTGGCAACCCTAGTTAAGTGTGGGTGACAAATTTATCTTTGTGCAATAAACTTGTGTATATTTTTACCTTTTCTCCTGCTGTGTTTGGGATCAACAACGAACCATGCCCTGGCTGCCCTGTGCAATGCACGTGTATTTCTAAAGAAAAATATAGATCAGTAAGCTGTCGTAGTTTTGAAATCAAAGTTAAAATATTACGGTATTTCCATGGTGCTTACGCCAGATATTTCTCTCGCCATTGAATATGATAAATTCGTCAGTCGGACATGCCATTCCTTCATCTAGCGCAAAACCAACGTTAAGTGCTTTAAACTCTTTGGTGTGGACAAATTTTTCCATCCCATCATGGCCTCCAATTTCTTCATCTAAAAAAATATTACATAATTATTAGCTTTGACATCCTTTTTCATACATACATTGCTTTTACATCATCATAATAATTATTTTACATAATGATATAATCAAAAAATACATGGGTACATACAACACATGTATTTTTTGGCGTATTTTTATCTTTGCTTGTAAAACACAAGCGTCAAACTTGGCATGAGTAGGTATATAGTAGGTATACACCAGTAAAACAAGAAATAATAAACACCGGCCAAGTGCGAGTTGGGTGCGTGGTAAAGATCCCGAACAGAATAGAAGAAAACACATTTTTTTGGGTATAGAACCCTCAAATGGTCACACGGCGGTTTGTCTCACTCATGGGTGCACGAGTGCAACTTGCACTGCCGATGTTTATTTTATATCGATATGATTACTTATAATATGATGACGAAAACTTTTAAGTATTAAAAAGGAGCATTTAATGTACCTGGAACAAAACAAACATGTAACGTGCGTTTCAGAGGAATTCCAGATTCTTTCAGTTTTCTGATCGCTTCAAGATATTGGATCCCCACACATTTCATATCCTGGGATCCACGTGCAAATATTTTACCATCTTGGTCTATATGACCGCTAAACGGTGGGTACGTCCAACTATTCTGTAAAAATCAATGAATTATTTAAGAGTTACAAAACTATAAAAAAAAAAAAACAGAAAAAATGTACATATAAATTATATTTTTTTGAATTCTAAAATCATCAAAACACGATATAAGTACACATACGAGTACCTAACACCTATCTTGAAAAACAACATTTTATTTGTTTGATAGTTTGAAATAACAACATTTATTAAGAAGTTTATCGATAGCTTGACCGTTATTTGAAAACCTAATTACAAAAATTTGAGATAAGCTACTTCCGTTTCTGTTCTGTTCAAGCGAGTGCTTTCCTCCGTCAGATACCTGCGCGACTGCGTGCTGCCACCGCTTGGTCTGACGTCATATCCTACCACCGAATTGGTTTGATTTGCTTTCATTAGCGTCCTGACTCCTGTTTCTAGACTGCTGAAGTCGCTCGTGCTTCTGAACAGTTTTACCAGCACTGCTAATCAAACGAGACCTAATCGTTCTAATCACTGATTGTGTGTATCTTACTACTCACATTTAAATACAATTGCACTTAAGACGCGGTACAATCGCAAAATTAACCAAAACAAGTGTTTTTAAACGCTTTGTGTGACGTGATAAAATTAGCTGATCAGATAAAAAAAATACTACGAGTAGAAAAAACCCCTTGGTAATAATCTTAACCGAATAAAATTTTGAAAAATTGTCTAGACTCTTAAAAAAACATATTACAAATTGCGTAATAAAAATAGCTTCTGAATTGAAGAACTCTGAATTTTCAGCGACAACAACATATTTTTTTGTACGAATTATTTAGCCAGACTAGTCTTTTAAAACTTTAACCAGTTAATTGTTGAAATTCATTTATATATTTTGATAAATTAAATAAAAACCCTCAAAATAATATAAACACAAGCACAAAGTCATCATAATCATCAAATACGATGATATACGATTTTCGACTTTAAACAAAGCCGTTTTAGATAGCAAATAGACCATGGCGTAAGCGGGTGAAAAACGAAATTGAAATCGTGATCAGACCGCGCCTTAATACTCATTTTTTAGTTTGAATAGGCATGTCTATTCATTCATGTTAAGATGTGATTTTCGCATCAACCTTTTGTACTTAATTAGATTCTTATGTATTTACCTACTTACTTACTTTACACAAATGGTTAACTTATATTAGCTGATTTAGTACCTATTCCTGCATAATAATAATTATGAAGGTGTTTGTCTGATTTTGAGAAATGAAACAAACCTGTCTGGCAGTGGTAATTTTATTTTATTTTTACCTACAAGCTGACGTAGTTTGTCTAACAATCTCTTCTTAGACTAGGGTAACTTTACGTAACATGATAACTATAACAGACTTCTAAAAGTATTATGTACCTCCTCGAAAGTACGAAACAACAGGGTAACAGTTGTTTATAAATTTAATAAAACTAGGCATATTGAATATCAGTATAACTATAGCTAGAAAAAACATACATTCCCATTAGCGTCCAAACCCTACTGTATAATGTAATTCATGTAGGTACTAGGTAGTTATGCATCCTCGCCATCCGTCTGTATTAGATTAGCAGACAGACTACTCAGCATATCACAATGTATTTCTTGGTAATGCTGAGTAAGGCCTCCCAGGCCACCGTGTCGTTTTAAGTTAGTATTAAGATTTTGATTCATTAGCATTAAAGCCTCCAAATCGGCTACACGTATTTTTATTTCTAGTTTTAAAACAAAGTGCTCCCAAAACTTAACTGGCGCAGCCGGTAGGATTCGCTCGTATATCGCTGCACTAGTTTTCGTGTGATTATCCGGGTATCCAAATTTACCTGATCGCGGAAATGCGGCGAGAGTGAATCTTCAAACCAAATAAATTTGTTATGAACGGGACACGCAGGATGGAAGCGGTCGGTTGGTGAGTAAAACTTTTCGCCATCCTTTCCAAATCCTAACCTTCCACGAATATTGTTATTATTGAGATAAGACTTCGCTCATTATAACGTGTCTGGTGACTCAATATAAAACTTTGTTTAGTTCACCGTTAGTGATAAGCATTCTGAGAAAACTTTATAGAGTAGAGTAAATGTAGAGACATCGTAGACAATAAGTATTTTAAAATTGAATTTTTGCATGCTGTAAGCTGTAACCTGCTTAGTACTCTATACTTATAAGAATTCTGAAAAAAACCTTATAGAGTGGAGTAAATGTGTAGTGACATCTTACTCAATTAATATTTTAGAATTTAATTTTTGTATTCTCTAACCTGCTCATTACTCTACGAAAAAATGGCCCAAGTAGAAGAGGTCGTACCGATTCCACGCGAAATTTTGAACCTTGTTCCTATTTATGGAGGAGACAAGGGCACATTAAATTTGTACATTAGAAAATGTGAATATGTAATTAGCAGGTATAGAGGCAATGCTGCTCAGGATTTATTTGTGTATCAATCTGTAACAAGTCGACTTAATGATAAAGCGGCTGCTTTATTATCTGAACGCGAAGATGTTACGACTTGGACCCAGTTAAAAGAATTACTGAAACAACATTTTGGAGATCCGCGCAGTGAACAATGCATAAATATTGAACTTGAATCGATGAAAATTAAATCCGGTGAAAGTTATTTGGATTTTTGTAGTCGAATTCAAAGTGTTCGGTCATTATTGATTTCCAAAGTGAATATGTTAGATGACGTTACCTTAAAACGCGCAAAAACAACTATTTATAATAACATGTCATTAAACGTATTTCTTTACAACTTGCCCGAGGATATGGTGCGCATAGTAAGGTTAAAATGCCCAGCGACCTTGGAAGATGCTCTGAGTGTAGTGCTTGAAGAAGTAAACTTTCACGACCAGTATAACATGCGAAAACGTATGCACGGTATTAATAGTAACAGTTCAGTGTCAAGGCCGACTTTACCGCAAAATCCTGGTTTAGGTTTTAAATTTGGCGTGAACCCGCAACCCAGTGGATTTAGATTCCCTGCTCTATTACCAAATAATGATGCAACGCCTAAATTTAATTTCGGCATTCAACCCACACCATTTAGGATGCCTCAAGGTCAACCGCAAAACTTCGGCTACCGGCCTCAGCTTGGGTATCGTCCACCACAGTTCGGTTACAGACCACAGTTAGGCTACCGCCCACAATTTGGTAACAATCAGCTGCAACCATTAGGCTTTAGACCAACCCCTAATGTTGGGATGACACCCCAACAATTCGGATACAGACCACCCCAAGTCCAGCCGCCACGCTTGCAAACCTCAGACGTAACTATGAGGACAGCCGTTCCATTGCCACGCGAAGGTTTTAAGCTCAACGAGATGACCGGATATGACGACGAACAGTATCACGAATATTACGATGATAACGAGTTTGACTACGGTAAGTACGAATACACGGACGACGTTGAACATGAAGTATACAATAACGAGACAGAATTGCCCCAGGAACAATTAACTGAAAATTTTCCTATACCGGCCTCCATAATAGAGAAGAAGTCGTAGAATTAAATTGTGACCCCACGCTTAAATTACCTCACATTTATATCCCGGAAATAGATGCAAAAATGATGATCGACACTGGTAGTACAAGGTCATTCTTGAGCCCTCAAAAGGCGTACCAGTTCTTTTACTACAATATCAGGTATGAACCCTTCCAAATTGTCAGTACTCATGCGTCGAGTAGACACAGTGAAGTTATCGAAATTCCACTGTTACCGACATTCAACAGTGATGATTTTCACAAATTTTATTTGTACGATGTCGACTCGCGCTACGATGGTTTAATCGGAAATGACTTGTTGAGACAACTGGATGCAGTAATTGATCTCAAACACTCAGTTTTAAAAACAAAAACCACATGCATTCCAATAATTAACACAAATCTGAACTATGTAATTGAACTTCAACCGCGGTCAGAACAACGCGTCAAAGTGCCTACAGACCAACATTCAGGCGAAGCTATAATTGACTATAGAGAATTTGGCCCCGGCGTACGAATGCCAAGTGCAATAGTGAATTGTATCAACGGATACGCTACTACAGTTATCCAAAACGCTTCTGACGAAAGAGTAATTCTCACAGTTAAACAACCCTTGCAAGTTTTGAATTATTTAAATACAGATTCTGACCTCTCTTTTTCTACAAACTTGACAAGCGTACAAACGGACAAAATACTTGAAGAAAATTTAAATAAACTCAGATTGGACCATACTAACTGCGAGGAACGAAAAAAAATTTCTAAGCTCTGTAGAGAATACAAAGATATTTTCCACTGTGACCTGTTGCCTTTAACTTTTACCAACCAAGTAAAACATAAAATTCGTACCAAAAATGAAGACCCGATTTTTGTGAAACCATATAGACAGGCTCCGACACAAGCAAATGAAATAAATCGTCAAGTACAGAAAATGTTACAAGATAATGTTATCCAAGAGTCCCATTCCCCGTGGAATGCTCCGGTGCACCTAGTGCCGAAAAAAATCGATGCATCTGGAGAGCAAAAGTTTCGTATGGTTATAGACTACAGACGCCTAAATGAAATTACCATCGACGACAAATACCCCTTACCAAATATTAACGACTTGTTTGACAAATTGGGTAAAAGTGTTTACTTCAGTACAATAGATTTAGCGAGCGGTTACCATCAGATTGAAGTTGAGGAACAGGATAGACAGAAGACAGCTTTTAGCTCGCAGAACGGCCATTTTGAATTTTTGAGGATGCCGTTCGGTTTAAAGACAGCTCCCGCAACTTTTCAGCGTACTATGGACCATGTACTTCGAGGACTACAAGGTTTACACTGTATGGTGTATCTTGATGACGTCATCATTTTTTCATCCAGCCTCGAAGAGCATATCCAAAAACTACGGCTAGTTTTTGATAGACTCAGAGAAACTAACCTCAAGGTACAGCTTGACAAATCAGAATTTTTGCGAAAAGAAGTATTGTATCTTGGACATACCATTACAAAAAACGGGTTGAAACCTAATGACGACAAAATTAAAGCTGTAATGAACTTCCCAATACCAAAAACCACGACAGAAATTAAAAGTTTCCTTGGACTTGTTGGATATTATAGACGTTTTATTCCCAACTTTGCAAAGATAACCCAACCATTGACTGCCTGTTTGAAAAAACGCAATAAAATCATCATAGATCAAAATTATATTGACGCATTTAATAAATGCAAGGAACTCCTGACTCACGCACCGCTTTTGCAATACCCTGACTACGAGAAACCATTCATTTTAACAACAGATGCTTCAAATGTAGCTTTAGGGGCGGTGCTCTCACAAGGACAGGTTGGCAGCGACAAACCGATAGCTTACGCCAGCCGAACCTTGAGTGATACAGAGACTCGTTATAGCACTATAGAACGAGAGCTACTCGCTATTATCTGGGCGACTAAACATTTTCGACCATATTTGTATGGAAAAAAATTCTACATATACACCGATCATCGACCATTAGCCTGGCTAAACTCCCTTAAGGATCCAAATAGTAAACTCACACGTTGGAGGCTACGCCTTCAAGACTTTGACTTTGAAATTATATACAAAAATGGCAAACAAAACACGAATGCAGACGCCCTAAGTAGGATTAAGGTTAATGCTTTAGATTCGGACGATGAAGGAAACTCAATGGCAGTAAACTTGGACAGAAAAGAACGTAAATTACAGAAAGAAATGGACGAGGTAGTTCAAAACATCATACAATTGTCAGGTGGTAAAAGGGAACGACACGATTCATCAACTGTTACGATATCAGACTTGAGTAAAACAATTTCTGCTAGTCGTAGCAATATTTCAGACTCTTCAGATACCGTTGTACTGTTTTCTGAACACCAGATTGAACGCCCGGTTATCCAATCAGCACCTGAAAGTAGTCATTCACAAACTATTCATTCGGCCGCCGATTTAGAATCAACAGGAATACCCATTTTACACGAGGCTATTGACAACAAGCCTAACCAAATTTTAGTATTTTCATGGCTTAAAAATGAATTACATGTAAAAGACCTTTCTCGCGAAAAACAAAAAATTTTAGAAGTTTTCATGCCTACAAACAACCCAGAATTAGTGAAAACATTTCTCAAAGAGTACATCAGGCCAAAAATTAAGTATTTTATTTATTTCGAGGAAAATGAACATCGCCGACAGTTTAGTAATATAGTTGTTGGACTATTTAAAAAGGATATGATTAACCTGTATGAGTGCACAGAACGAGTTGTATATGTTGAAGAAGAAAGTGAACAGAAAGAGATAGTTCTGAAATATCATGAAGGAAAAACGTGCCATCGTGGTATTAAGGAAACATTAGTCAGGATTCGAAGAAATTATTTTTGGAGTAAAATGGAAGAGACAGTAGCAGCAATCATAAATGCCTGTGAAGCATGCAGGAAGATGAAGTACGACAGGAAGCCCCTAAAACCCGTCTTGCAATTAACACAAACACAAGATGCACCGTTCCAGGAGTTATTCATCGATCTGTTTTCCATGGAAGGCAAATACTACTTGACTCTAATCGATGCATTCAGTAAATTAGGGCAAGCCATTGAAATACCAAACAAATCAACACCGGAAGTTGTAAGAGCCCTAATGAAGTACTTTTCTTTTTATGGAATTCCCAAAAGGATAAGTTCAGATCCTGGCATGGAATTCAATAACGAGTTAATGAAAGAATTCCTTAGCCTCCACAAAATAGAACGTCATATAGGGACAGTCAATAATCCGAACTCAATGGGACTAATCGAACGGTTCCATTCAACAATTATTGAAATATACCGATTAGGAAAATATGAACAGAAATGCACCGACGCTGCGTCTATTATGACGTACTCAGTTATGGCATATAATCATACTATACACACAACGACAGGTCTAACCCCATTTGAAGTCGTTTTCGGTCATACAGATACAGACAATCCATTTAACGTAGAATTTGAAAAAACATATACCCAGCAACTAGTAAAAGATCATGAGAAGCGCACGAAATTCTTGTACAAGCAATTGGCAAAAAATATAGTGGCTAATAAGGAACTAATTAGGGAAAAACGAGGTGGTGAGACTAACATTAAACTTCTACAAGAAGAGACTGTCTTCGTGAAAGACATCAATAAAAGGAAAAGTAAAGATAAGGCTAGATATAAAAAGGCGAAAGTCATAGGTGTGACTGAAAGAAACGTTGCCCCTATTAAAGTAGAAACAGCAAAAGGAGACACAAAGGCTCCGATTAAAAATATAAAACGCCCTCCGCAGGTGCTGTATCCTGGCGCTAGCAACATCGGCTGCTGCTCTTCATCTGCAATCACTGGAAGGTAATCCAGGAGTCCTGCCAGTAAAAGAAGGCCAAGCATATGTGGAAATAGATAATTGGACAATTATAAAAACCCTGAATTTAGATAATGTTTATACTGATTTGAATATTGTCATAGCAAAATTCACCGAGTATCAGAAATTGATTTCTCTAAACAAAAAGTTTCCCCATGAATTTATCGGTATATTAATGCACGCAGAGCATCTACGCGACATAACCGTTGATAAATATCGTCAACTAATTCCAAATCGATTTAAGAGAGGCATTTTCAATCCACTAGGCTCTATTATAAAAGTTATAACAGGAAATCTAGATCATGATGACGCACTTAAATACGATAAATTAATTTCCGAAACTAACCACGACCAAATTATTGTTTCAAAGAAAGTTACTGTCGTCTCCAAAATGTTGAACAGCCTCATAAATATTACTGAGTTAATCCACCAAGATTCGTTAACTCTTGATACACGCCTAAAAATGGTCGAAACCTCTTTGAAAGAAACGTTAACTAAAGAAAACAATTTAGCTGTGTCCTCTTATGTTTTAGGATTGTATAGTTTATTTATAAGTAACTTCCGTACTATATTTATTAAATTAAGTGAAATCGAGACCGCATTAGCACTAAGTAAAAGCTCTATCTTACACCAGTCTATTGTAAACTCTACTGAACTTTTGCACCATTTGCAATTAATATCAAATGTTGGAAATTTGGTATATGAACCTACCGAATCAAATTTAGTCAGAATTGAAGAAACTATTACTGTAAAATCATATATTAAGAAAAACCAGATCACGTTCATTATGGAAATTCCTCTAACTGATAATTGTACCTATAACTATTTTAAAATGTACGCACTCCCAGTTTTCCACGAACCTGAAAACCAAACCTTTGCTATATTTCCTAAATACCCTTACCTATTGGCGAACGGGATGAAATACTTACCGATCGTAAAGCCTTGCCACCCTCTTGGCGCTGGAGACCATTACCTATGCAATGATGACAACAGAGCCTTGTACAGTGGGCCTACCTGTGAAGAGCAACTTTTGAAATATGAGAAAAATCTCACCGGCTGCAAACGATATCCTGTCTACCTAGAAGACGTAAAACTTCAGAAAATTACCGACGACAATTGGATACTTTTTACGAGATTGGAAACACTGCTTACCAAACGATGTGGTGATGAAATTTCCAAATACCCAGTACACGGGACTTACATCATGACACTCGACGAGCCATGTGACGTCGAGATTAACGAAATCAAGATCCGTTACCATCGTACTTACACCGAGATAGATAAGGCGACACCGATGCCTATCATCAATCTACCGCAACTTCGTACGAACGCGAGTTTGTCAAGTGCACAAGCACTTAACATGCACGAGATCGGCTTGGATGAAGTAAAATATTTGTCGTTTGCGTTAAAAAATAGTGAAGTGTTTGAAAGTGTTACTAAAAGAGAAACGGACTCTATTAGCATCAGTGTTTTAGGTTACGCCACATTAGGCCTCGTAATTTTAAGTTTATGTATAACTTTTGTGTATGCTTTTTATTTTAGGGTTATCCCGTTTTTACGAAATTGTCGGAAAAGTCCTCAAATCGAACATCCCGATAATTTCTCACTTAGGGAGGGAGGAGTTATGCATCCTCGCCATCCGTCTGTATTAGATTAGCAGACAGACTACTCAGCATATCACAATGTATTTCTTGGTAATGCTGAGTAAGGCCTCCCAGGCCACCGTGTCGTTTTAAGTTAGTATTAAGATTTTGATTCATTAGCATTAAAGCCTCCAAATCGGCTACACGTATTTTTATTTCTAGTTTTAAAACAAAGTGCTCCCAAAACTTAACTAGGTACTTCTTAGGAGTCTGTGTTGGTTGTATGATAACAACCTACCGCCACCAGGCGATAACAAACAGGTCTCATATTTTAGTAATCAGGTTTTCAAATAACGATAAGCTATTTAATAGTGACGTTTTTTCCTAAAAATAAAACATATATTAAATAGGTTTTCAAATAAGGTAAGTATTTAATATACGTTTTATTTTTAGGTTAAACGTCACTATAATCTAGAAATATCAGTACTGAATAAAAATTGAAGTCTAGAAATAAGACTTATCTCTTATCATTTTATCTTGAATTACATATCTTAGTCTTGTCAAACTAGCTACGTTAAATGAGTTAAATCCGTCCTCTCAAAATCAAGGTCATTTTACGATCATCGAAAGATTGTTTAAAATAAAATTGATAAAAATAAAACTGTTGAGAGCGTAAATTTAGAATATTTAGAATTTAAACGAAATAAATATAGATTTTTGTGTGCGTGTGTGTGTGTGTGTGTGTGTGTGTGTGTGTGTGTGTGTGTAGCGTATTACTTGTGATTCAGTTTATTCTTGCATCAACTATCTTAGTCTTAAGACAGTTTTACAATATACCAATGCAATATGTACAATGTTTGGTAAGGGTATCGCAAAGGCTTATTCTAAGCACTTACTTCAAATACTGGTACAACGTCCATATGAGAGTTTAGCAGGATAGATGGAAGAGAAGGTTCTTTTCCCAGCCATGTCAATACAACAATAGGTTTTCGGGGCACCAGCTCATAAATTTTGAACGATAAATCAAGGTCTTTTGCTTGTTTTTTTAGAAAAGCCACACAGTCGTCTGAAAATTGAAAAACGTTCTTTTATTAGGTGCTTCCGTTAAAATAATAATTGATTTAAATTTAACATTGGAAATTTTAATAATACATATTTAGTCAATGATGTTACATATAAACCGAGGTAGATAAATTTTACCGAGGTCTACGCGGCAATACAAACACAAGTTAATTAGCTTGGTTGAACTCAGTCCACCCTGTGTCTGGCAACGATGCAAACATACGATGCACGATTTTGAAGTATGGAAAATAATAATAAATGCCATGTTGTTTGTTGAGCAAGTAAAATACTTATACTGGAACGGCTGTAAGTCTGTAAAGTTATATGGGTCCAATGTAGAAAGCTATAATAAAATATTGCCATGTTTTTAGTGTTTATTTTTAAAGAGAATAAGGTCTCTGTTGGTAAAACCTCATTGTATTCATTTATATTTATATTATAAAAATTATAAAGTCCCTAAAATAAAAAAAGTACCTATGCAAGACCCATATCGTTCTAAAGATTGATTGCTACCAAATGATAGACGTGAGAATGATGGATGCATCGCAAGGTCTATAACTAAATTGCAAGAAGTGCGAGATTATTCAATTGAGTTTTATTGGCTAGGATTTCTAGGTTAGCTAACTGGGGTGCTGCGTATGTACCTAGTCACTAGCGCTAGTGTCAATTTGAGATATCCCATAACAAGCAGAGAGCTAGGTTCATTTTCCCATGTATGTAGGTGCCACTGCAAACTGAAAATAGTATATTAACTCATACAATAGGTACCTACATAGGTACCTATACTACAGTTCCACATGACTATATACACATTGATGTTGTTTGAATGTCATGTTAGCTATATGAATGTAAAAATCTATTAAAAATTAAAAGTCAATGAAATACTGAATAATAAAATGAAATAAATTACTGAGACTAATTATACAATTTTCGAAATGTTTGGAAGTGAGCAACATAATTAAGTAATACATTGTGTTATGTACTTTTAAAATATAAGTAGGTAGGTATTGTTTGATCGTATGAAGAACAAATAATTATGATAAGGGACAGAAAAATAATTCCTTCGGTCACCTTTATTTGTCTTCTTTGCATAATATCTTAGTTTCAACAAGTCGGTATTGTTTGTATTATCTGACGACAAACAATTAATAGAGTGATAAAATGTGACTTTATTTTACATATAATAAATAAGTATGTTTCATACAAAGTGCTATTACTAAAGTTTCTTTTTATTAAAGGGTCCTTATAAAAAAACAATCCGATTTTTAACAGCTTTACCATACCAAATCTGTTTGTAAAAATTCGTAATAGGTAAATAATAATATTCGGGACATTTTTGCACACACGGTCATTTGACCCCAAACTACAATAACCATATAATTATATATTTTTAAAAACATACTTAAATAGATATTAACACCCAGATATAAAACAAGAACAAATGTTCCTCACATAAATGTTTGTCCTAGGTGGGAATCGAACCCACGCATCCAAGCACAGAAGGTAATTTCACTACCAACTGGACCAACAGGCTATATAAGTAACCGTTGCTGTCGTCGTTACGAAAAGTGTGAATAGGGAATTAGGGACATTGGGGACCCAGGATTCAACAGTTTGTTAACGGCAGTCAGTAGAAAGTAGTGTTTCCAACCCTACTATATACTATAGTATTCTACCATAATATCAGGGGTCTGAAAAATAAACTTCAAAAATATATTTATAATAGCTGAAATTAATTATGCCTACTTGATGCTGTGCTGACCTAGTATATGTTTTATTTTATTTATAATCGTCAGCTACTATAATATTTTTTGCCCCGAAAACACTGTAAATAGGTATGTTTATTAAGTTGGCAACTCTGCTAGGTTCGCAGCAGGGTTAATATAAATAATTATGTATTTATTATCTGATAATCATGGAAAATATTGGCATCTATTTTTTTTACTAACTTTTTGATGAAGTGTTATCCCCGTAATATTCTTTGGTTTAATTGTATATTGCTAGCGAAAGTAAAATAGGATTTAAAAAAAGTCTAAATCGTACTCCTGTTTTTTACAACTACAATAAATAAGAATGAGCTTTAATCATTCGTGTCATTTTTTATTTATTAACCGTGCGTTAATTATCAAGAAAAGTAAGCTATTATATACATAATTTCATTACAATGATATTCATATTTACCATAATTGATGTTAGGCTGTACGCTGGGTATTTTCAAGTATTCAATAAAATTGACGATTGCCTGATTGCTGCTGTATTTATCTGCCATCGCGCACTGTTTACTCTGAGCACTGCAGTGTGAATGAGCTCCGATCGCATCTGACGGCACTCAGTGCCTCTGTTATCGATAACAAACATAACTGTAAATACAAAGTAAACGAATATAATCATCTCTAATAGTACGCGCACATTATGCCGGGCCGCAGCGTGCCGGGTCGCATTGCATAAATCGCTTTCATACATTTTATAGGTATGAACTATCGCAAATTATGCCGGGACGCAGCGGGGCGGATTTCCATATTATTATACAAGGCATGAAAGTGATTATTGCGATGCGACCCGGCCCGCTGCGGCCCGTCCGTCCTAATATGTGGTACGTAGATGTACCTACACTAATAAAATTATATTTATTGATTCATTCATTAATAATATCTAGTACGTAATGAAATTGGTCACGTCTAAAACAATTTGAAGCATTGCAGCATTGTAATACTATCATGAAAATATTATTTGACAAATCAAATAATATTTTCATGATAGAATTACTGTTTTTTTTGGGATCATTTATTATATCGGGATAAAAAGTAGCATAGGTATTAATTAACCCACTGTATCCAAATTCCATGTAAATCAATTTTACAAATTTTATCCATATTCGTTTAGCCGTTACGGTGTTGAGAGAAAATTTTCGCATGCGAATAATCTTGAGAAGAGCATGAAGTATGTACATAATTATGCCTACCTATAGGTATGTACCTTTTTAATTTCACTTTATGATTTGATATAAAGTATTCTGTATTCTATATTCTGTAAGTATTCTGAATTCATTAGAATTTGCGTATTTTCTTAGCGTATTTTATAATTTTGTAAAATGATATTAAGGTGGTACGATTCACCTATGGCGGGAAATTCAAATTTTAAACAGTTTTTTGGTCCGAGTAGCCAGGTCATGTAGTTATTTTTAAATAACACAGTGTTTGCGCAAGATATTGGCTGTTCTTTACATTATAATGTAAAATTATTTAGCAGTAACGCACCATATTACTTACATTTGTGAATAAACCGTTTGAAACAGCAAAAATTTGTTTATTCACAAATATAAGTAATAATGGCCATTAGAGATACATGTTCATGAGTTCTTTACATGTTTTTGTAAAGAATGATAATCAATTTGCGCAAACATCATGGTTGTTTACAATCATTACCCGGCCTAGCTACAAAGACAAGAAAACTGTTTGAAATTTGAATTTCCCGCAGTTTGTGAATCGAACCACCTTAAGACGATCACCTGATCAGATGCTATAAATATCTGCCTCTAGACATACGTAGTAAGTATGAAATCTTTGATCTGCCTGTATAAAGCTGCACTTACTATCACGTTTGTTTTGATGTCATGTCATTCTGAAACACGCACTCTTGACAATTTTACCTACAAAATAAAAAATAAAATATACATGGAATATTGAATACAACACAAGATATTTACCTGACTACTGTTATATCAGCAGTTGGATTTGTCAAAACAATACACACCGCCCTTCGGCTACAGGCTTGGCCTACAGTTTTTAACGCGACTGTACCACGGAACCATTACTCCGCTAGGAGTAAAAATGTTCCTTGCACGGAAACGTATGTAGTGATTATAATCAAAGAGATTATAATATATTCTCTTTAGCACAGAACACTATATACGTGTACACAGTGTACGTTGTACGTACCTATTGTTTCATTCGTTCAATTTCGTTCGTAAATGGTAAATCATAATGTTTGTGAATGTTCGTGCTCGTATGTCGTTCACACAATACATATCTGTGGTTCAATCATAGACAAGGTAGGGAGTTTTGGCGCCAACATGAAAAAAACATGTCGTGTCATTGTATTATTTTCTTAAACTTATGTATTTTCAAGTGTTAATTAATACGTAATAATGGTGGATTATTGAAGTGAACTTCTAATGCAACTTCTCACAAGGTTGCGTTAAACGTTTAACGCTACCATGGAGGGGGAATAGAAAGAGACAGAGCGAGAGTTTCACTTGTTCCGCGCGGAGGGACTCCGCGCACTATTTTTTTATTAAGTGTTCGTGGATGAGCTCGAGTGTGGGCAGTGATATAATGCGCTGAAACGTGTATTTTCTTGTTGTTTCCAAAAAGTTTCCAAAGTTCCATAAAAGATGTCTCTACCTTTTTACTAGGGTCTGACTTTGACTTGACCATGACTTGTTTAATATAATAATTTCATCAAATCGTTTTTGGATTGTTTTTTTTTTGCATCCGTGATTTACAAAGCGTAGTACGTCGTCTGTCAAATAACGACGATACGATGTATGTAGACTATGTATAGTATGTAGCTTAGGCTTTAGGGTATATATAAAATCCTTGAGCTTAGTTATGTAGCATCTACTGTATGTAGAATAGTATGTATGTGTCATTGGTCTGTGTGGATGGTGTGGCACATGTGTGGTATTATCAAAGTGCTTATGGTGGGCATTATTCATTGGAAAAACTTTTATGACTTTTTTTTTGGGTCATTGCGAGGACGTTGCATTGACCCACTGAAAACTTAAGGCCAAAGAGTACCTTTGAATATGGCCATCATTTTTATCCCGACTGAAGGAGTTTGTTAAATGGTCAGAAAAATAATAATAAAAAAAACTGGTCTACCTACCGTTACATTACGAACAATAAACGAAGCAATTTTTTATTATTTTTATTTATTTCCAATTTTAAAACAATGGAGAGGGAATATTATGAAATGACATCGGAATTAGACGCAAGAGAGATCTTAAGATATTTAAATAATTTGGGAATACAAAATATCACCGGGGAAGTGCTAAAATACTTCATTACAGGTGTGTAAGCTTATTTCTACTGTATTTGAACTAGCTTTACAGAATGGCATCTACTGGCATTTAAAACTGAGCTCTACTGTGTTTTGAAATTTTGAAAGGTCCTACATGTTATTTCTAAAACGAGAATCGAGGAGGCCATGTCGCCAGAATATTTTTAGTGGCATTTAAATTCATCGAGGCTGCTGCTCAGCGTAATCGACATTTTAAATATTACAGATCTCAAGAAACTCATCAAATATGATCTGGAGAATCGACATGCAGACTCACACGAAAAGTATACACCAGGCCCAGAGAGGTTACACAGTGCTACTACATTTTCTTCAAGAGCAAGATCCAGAACCTATGATGGGTCGACACTGTGCACATGTGAATGTCAGAGTAAAAGAGGAATTCTGAAAGCGAGGAACTCACAATCTGCTCCTAATTTGCCGCAGCAGACTGTGGAGAGGCCTATGAGACGGGCATGCTCTTGTGTTAGAGTAGAAAAGAAACCCGAGAGTCGAGAGTCTGCCTCAATCAAGGACAAAGTCACTGTGAGCTCTAATAATAACTGTAAGTATTGAACAGCCAATATGCAAACTTATTCTAGACTAACTGGCCTGTGGTTGCACCCTAATGGACTCTGAAACAGTAAGTAAAAAGTATTTTGTCACTTATCTTATGCAATAAATGACATTGTTTCGTTGATCAGTTGCTATGAGAAAGACAAACACACTTTCGTATTTATATTATTAAGTATAGGAAGAATTCATAGAAAAACACCACACCAGAAATTACATAGGTATATGGAATAGTATAGAATACAATGATCTCAATAAAAAGTTCATGACATTGTGGCACAACACGACATTGTGCCAAAAAAACTATTACATGCATCATATAGATTGATGACACAATGTGATATTGTGGTAGTGTCATGCATCATATCGCAATATCATATGATAGTTTTTTACGATGTAACGTGCCATGTGCATGTTTCGGACCGAACAACTGAGGCTTTTATGTCTAAAAGCTATATCGTCCAGGCAACCTTTACCACAGGTAAAAAAATGTTATCCCTAGCCTTAACGGCCAAGTTTAAATTCTCAACCATGGCTTGTTGACCTAGATAATGTGACAAAACCACTACACCTACCTAGGCTAGTCATATTATTATTTTTGTATTCTACATAGTATTGTTTACCCGTGAAAAAAAAAAACGACAGAAAGGAAGCTATAAATGCAAGTGTGTACCCTATAAGGTATATGGACAGTCCACTGTGTCGTGGCTGCATGAAAGAAAACGAAACTGTAGAGCATGTGCTGTGGCATTGTGAAGCCACAGAAGAAACTAGAATCGCCACCCGGTTGCATGAGGCAGCATTGCCTTCTTCATCCGCGTCGCCACAACAGCTAGACTGCTTTTCATCATCATTACTTACACTACCATCTACGCCACTGGAGCAACTGTGCCAGCGCCCCAGAGCCTCACTCCGATATTTCAAGGAGTTGGGTTGGCTCGGGTAGGTGCTGGTAGGGGGAAATGCACAATACACCCCAAGCGGGACGTCAGTGCAGGACTTATCGCCCCCATCTCGAATAAGAATGTATACAAAGTCCTTGAAGTGTGTTTGTTTGTTCCTCTTTCATCCATCAACAGAGCAACATGATTTATTGCATAGATATAGCTGAAGGGCGGGAGATTGACATAAGATACTTTTTTTTCTGGGAAATATGTACTATTCCTGAGGAAATTTAATGTGCACACAGGTAAAACCAAGAATGTAGTTAGTTTACCCTAAATACAAGACTTAGAATGGCTAAAGCAGACTAAATGTTTGGTTTTTCAGTAATAAAAGTACCTATACAAGCTGCTAAGAAGAAATGCGATCCAGTTTCACTGTACCACTACTACACAACACTGTGGGCGAAATACAAGCCAAATGTTCCCGGAGAAAATGACTGGGCTGACCTCAGATGGAAAGTGAGGCAAAAAATGGCTGGATCAGACATCCAAGGACAAAACAAAGAAAACAGAGCATCCAAAAACCATCTATGACATTTACAAATTTTTAGCATTCCATACTACTTTAACAACGAATTTATTATAGGTTTAAGATCAATAAAATCGGTGACTATTTTAGTATCTGTTTATTAATTTAACAACTACATAACTTATATGGCGTTATCTTTAAACTTGATCTAATTTGAAAGCTTTTTCTTTATCTGTGGTGATAGAATTAAAATGCATTAGTAATCTTTCTTCAATTTTCTCTGCAGCTGCTTGTGTTAGGACTAATGTGTCATGCTTTAGCATCGAGTAGACATTCAATCCATACACTGGCATTATGTTGATATGAGGCAAACTCTCCGTAGCAGCTACAATGTTTCTTAGTGCATAGTCAGTACTGAAATAGTAAGAACATTATTAGTTACAAAATTGTGTCATTGCCCCTAGATAATCGCATTATACCTGGGCCCCGATTCTACTAAAGAAATTGTTTTTAAATTGTAAAGTTGACAGTTTAAAATTTTATTTTATACTAGAAAAATACCACCACCACTAACTATTATAACTTAGTATATAAAATAAAAAAAACTCAATTTTGAGGCAATTATTTAATAAATAAAATTGAAACAATTACAATTTAAAAACAATTTCTTTAGTAGAATTGGGGCCCTGGATAATCATATTATACCTGGAAATAGATTGAGAAAAGACTACAATTATAAGCACAACACTACTATAGAATAAATTCTGCTTTTCATCGTAAATCATACAGCGACAGATCTGTGATAGCTCTGTGCCTTACTAAATTGAAGAAAGACGACTGCGTGGTGGCAAACTTGGTCAAAGCATTTATTTGCTCTGTCAGCTGCAAAAACCTTTTAATATTTTACTGAAGTGTATTCGATACACCTGCTACAGTCTGACATTCAAAAACTTAGCGGAAGTGTTTGCAACATCAGTGCAGTCGTTTAAAATTGGAAAGGGTTGCCTGAAAATGTTCTCTTCAAATTCAATAAATACTTTAAAAAGCACTAGACAGACAGATAAAATGTTAATATTGGTAATTACAATAAATATGAGATATCGGTATATCGGCTTAAGCTGCTCGCCTATTGTGTGTCAAAATCTAAACAGAATAGGTCTGAATGTTTGCGCACACTGGTCTTGGCTAGATGGTATGGTTTATGAGATCCGAGGTCCTGACCTGGGCTCCAGACTTCAAATTGCACCAGTTGAGGGTTTAAATGTTGGTACAAAATGAATTTAAAATGATGACTAGTACTAAGCTGGGGTAGTGATACTACAAAATGATCACGTTTCAGTTCAATAGATTCATCATCATCATTGTTTCAGCCATAGGATGTCCACTGCTGGAGATAGGCTTCCCCCATCAATCTCCAAATGGGCCGGTTGGAAGCAGTCTGCATTCAGCGTTTCCCTGCAGTCTCTTTTAAGTTTGATCATGGTATATTTCTGATTCATACTTTGCTGCACAATACTTTGGCTAGGTATAGGTCAGACTATCCATTGTTGTATACTCTACATTTATTCAGTTTCCAGAAGCATTAAAAATTTATTACTTACTCATCGACGATGAGAACAGATGGGCCCCAGTTTCTCTCATCAACAAGCTCAGCCAAGTAATCAGGGTTGTCTGTTGGTAACTCCAAGTCTTTAACAACATGTAGGTCATCCTGTGCCAGTTTCGCTGATAATGTAGTTGTAAGACCATGGAGTCTTAAATGAAAAGGTAACATGAAGAAGTGGGTTTTGCCGGAACGCGGGCCGTGAGCGACGCCGCCGCCTTTGAAAAGTGGCGATCGAATTGACCCGTGACGGGCGCGACCCAAACCCTTCTGCGGCCAGGGTTTTCTGCCACCACCGCGCACCTCCGCTCGCGTCTTCGTATTAGCCCAGGATACCCATCGGTATTTCTTCTGCCATGTCACATTACGGTGAATAATGTCGATCCTTGGAGGAGCAGCGTATACCAAAGGATGTAGCTCGAACAAACCAAGCTTTTTCTCCTCAATTGTATCCATGTTCTCGATCCACACCTCCCGAGGCTTCACGTATTGAGGCGGAAACTTCCATTCTTTCTGAGTTACATCCAAATTGCTATTCGAAGTAGCGACTGCAGTTGATGTTACGTTTGATGAGAATGTTCTTATTTGAGGGGCTGCTGATATTTGAAGTCGTCTTATAGCATTTATTAGCACGGACGTCATCTTTTAATACTAGTTTTTCGTAGTCATGTGAATTATACAAAGTTTTATTCATCAAAACATCAACACCTGAGTTATGTAAAAAACTGTCAAAGTGTTAGGTTATTTTTTAACATCTGTGGCTTAGTTCTTTTTTTTTTTTTTTGTTTCAGCCCAAAGAGCTTATGGTTATTTTCACAAAGCTACGGCCCCAGTTTTTGCTTTGAATAAATAATCAAAGAGTTTTTGGGGCAATTTGAGTAGAACTATCACTATCTACTCAAATTAATTCTTAATTCTATAATTTTTTAGCATAGATACAGATTAAAAATGCTACACAAAAATAGACATGACCATAGACAACAAAAAGTTGAATTTGTGCCAGTACCATCTATTGTCGAGTAACGGAACCAACTATTCAGCATCTATCGACGAGTAGAGTAAACTGTAGAAAAAGTGTATATTTTATCGTCTAGATGGCGCATCTCGGTTAGTATTTTTTACCCGCGAAAAGTTCAAACATACTTGCGACGGCACAGGCACAGAAGACATGCACAGATTGCACAGAATACGAGTTTCTCACCGGAACTTCACAAAAAGAAACTTTTTTTTCAGTAGGCATACGTCCAGAACATGAAGTGGTCATATTATTTTGCAAATTAATGTTGCCAGACAACCCCTGATATTACCTATAGAAACCATAATTTGGCATTTTGTACATAGGTAAGTATACTTATTCCTACCTCCAATATAACATCCTCCAATAAACATGTGGTAATCAGATCTATGATGCTTCCTTTCGTGAGCAGTGACCGAGTATCCAATAAATATCTACAAATTAGTTAGAGCAACGCCGCGATTAATAGCGCGGATCGCCTCCATTTTCCTCTTATGTTTATTGCGTGAATTCATATCTTCTTAGTAGCATTAATTACGAGCCTCCAACCGGCTCTCTTTATACTGGCTGGTAAAGGTGTGCACAGGAATTCGGATTCTAGAACGAAACCACGAATGTATGACGAACACGATTTTGAAAGCCCTTTCTTCTTGTCCGGTAATTTTTCTTGAATAAATAAAACCGGCCAAGTGCGAGTCGGGTTTGCGCACTGAGGGTTCCGTACAAAGATAATAAAACCACTTGATCGCGCATGTAGTCAAAATTCCATTTTGTAAAATGATGCCACGTCGGTCGCGGGGGGTAGCTTGTGATTGGAGACGACGCGACTCGACGATTGTGATTGAAGAATCAAAAGTAGTTCATTCAATTCGCGTTTAGGATTGGCCCCACTCGAAATAGTTTAGGTTGACATGTCAGAACCTTTGCCTCATGCGGGGTAAAGGATGAGCAGTCAAGTGGTTATATTATATTGTTATTGGTTCCGTACCAGCACATAACTTGTTAGCTACTAAAGCACAAATAAGTAGTGCAAAAAGTTTTTTTCTTTCCCGTGTAATATAAATAAAATGTGTGAAAACCACGTCAGTTTCAATAATAAAATAGTGCAAAAAGAATTCCCATCAACGCCCAGGCGGTCACCCATCCAAGATACCGACAGCGCCCGACGTTGCCGTACGAGAACCGGTGGCGAACAGAGATTTGTCACCGACTCGGACTTGGCCATTTATTATTATTTGTTGTTATAGGTACCAACTTTAGAGTGTGTACTATAATCATGCAAGCATGTATATACGTATTACCGGTTTTAAATTAGAGCAAATGAAAAATACGTAAAAAAATACGTTTTGTTGTATGGGGACCACCTTTCGTTTTTACTTTTACACTTTTTCAAAATTTTCTTTTTGCTTCATCTTCGACCACATCGTCGTTTACCAACAGGCGAGTTGGTGGTCAAACGCGGACTTATTCGCATAAAAAAAGGACGGACAGACAGACAGTGTAGGCTTAGTAATAGAGTCCCGTTTTTACCCTTCGGGTATAGACCCCTATAAAATTTTGTTAAAGAAGACATCAGTGTTGATGATCGAAGCGACGTGCTAGTGGCGTCCTTCAGCACCGGTATAAATATTGAATAGAATAGAAAATTAGCCCAATTAGTTTAACCACTGGGTGTGACTTTAAAGCAATTGATAAATATTCACTGTTTTAGAAAAGATAGGTCTATTCATTTTGTATCTACGTTTGATCTCACCTTAAAAAGCAAGCAGGCAGTGTTACGACCAATCTCAATTTCAATTTCATCTCGACGATTCAGGGCCGAATTAGGTGCGATTTATTTTCATTCTTCAGGTTAGGTACGTACTCCTAAAGGTAAATGCTGAGGAACTGGTGAATTTATTGAGTTTCGCGCGCGTCTCGACGGCTTCATTGGTCCTACAGCGGTAGTTACAGTTTCCCTACTGCTGCTAAGGAGCGAAAGATAAATGTGCGCTGATTTTTTACATTGAATTTGTGTAGGCATGATATCATGTTGATCAGGTACCTATGGTATTTCATCTGGGTCCAGGCGTACCTACGTAATGTACCGTAAAATATATCATGTAAATTTAATGCGTTAATTCGCATGTGGGTGTGGCATTCTTAACAAATCAGATCAAAGTAAACACTTTATTCATAGTTGATTGAATCAGGCGTTACTTTGCGGAAGTCCATTTTTAATTTGATGTCGAATTTCTAGTGTAATTCCGCTTCTACGTCGTTTCGAGTACAATAAGGATTTTAGGTTAAATTATTTATATTATAGATATTTGTGATGCTAATTTGACTTTTGACTTTATTCATACAAAAGATTACATCAGGTTTCGAATATTCAGTGGCCCCCACACTAGGCTCAAGGCCCGTGTCGTGGGAACCTCATTGATTTAACATTATTACGCAAAGTTTTATATCAAATTTATTTGGCTTTAGATTGTGGTTACATAAACAACTAGCTGTTGCCCGCGACTTTGTACGCGTAGACTTTCATATAAAATGATAACCCCTGTTTGCCCACTTTTTTTTTTTTAATTTATTTAAAATCACATTGTACGTTACATTTCGAGTTAGTTGTCTTAAAACCTATGTTAGATTTATCTAGACAACTAGTTCTCGGTATAGTATATAATTTTCTTTTTTTAATCTAATTAAATCTAATTATCTACATTGTAGAAAAAATTAAACGCGCGAATACACCAAAAAATTCACCTTAATTCAGCCCTTTCGCAAAATCCTTTCTTAGCGGACCTCTACACCCCATAAGGAATCCACCTATCTTTTTTCGATAATACACGTCCAATTTTGGGAAGTTTGGGAAATTTGGGAAACTTGGGAAGTAAATTTAAATTGGAAATATGATTTACTTTTCAGAAAAACTGAAACTGTAAAAATGTATAGGTATTTCATAATCTAAACGTAGATTATAGATACCTATAAGAAAAAAATGCCTATTATGGTCGATTGATTCTTAATTAGGTACCTATGTATTCAAATAGCAAGAGTTTATTCTTACTTCTTTGTCTTTTTCACAAATAATTTCCAACTAAAACTTATGGATAACTTTAAATTCTGCCAATCTACCTAGTTTAGTAAGGTTCCACCTATCTGAGATCTTAAAGAAAAAGTTGTCTTTATCTGAAACTTTCCAACCTTTCATTTTCTTAGAAATTAGTTTAAAGTTACATTAGGCAACTTTGGTCGTTAGAATAAATGAATGAAGTTAACCTGCATAATATATCTTCAAATCACTGACATTAGTAGGGTTAATTTTGAAATACAGCGGGAAGAGGTTTTAAGGTCAAGAGAACGTAATGCCATAATATACCTATATGGGGTTCCGCAAAGAAGTGTCTAGGCCCTCTTTAATTTTTAATATTTTGTAAAGATTTATCTAACGCTACGTTTAAGGCGCCGTGACTAGCTGACTTTTATGTTTTTGAGGAGGTGAAGCAGAGGAAGTGGCGGCCGACTAGTCCCACCTACAGCGGGGCGCACCGCGTGAATCTCGCCGAAACGCGACGTCCTTCACCTATAGACAGCTATAGACATGTAATTTCGTCGGTCCACAGCATAGCTCCGTTGGCGCAGTGGTCTGGCCCCGCGCTGGTAAACCACGAATGCCCGGTTCAAATCTGTAGTATGTAGATATTTTTGGACCCAATTTTTTATCATAACACTAAATCAAAGGATACGGCCGTTTCTGCCACATATTTTGAGACTCGTAGGAGTGCTCTTCACTCCATTTGCTCCATTGATCTAAAATCATGAAATTTAGCAAGAAACAATCTCTTATCACAAGTAAAGGGAAAAATGCAAAAGTCAGAAATGGTTAGTTCCATTAAAAAAAAAACAACAGCCAAGTGCGAGACGGGCTCGCGCACTGAGGGTTCCGTACCACAACGTAACTTGTTAGGTACTAAAGTAAAAAAAAGTGCATAAAGCCCAGGCGGTCACCCATCCAAGTACCAGCCGCACCCGACGTTGCTTCACTTCGGTGATCGTACGAGAACTGGTGGTGAACAGAAGTTGACACCGACTCGAACTTGGCCATTATTTATTATTTGTATTTGTAGTTGTTGTTTTTTTAGTGTGTACTATTATCATGGAAAATGCCATGTGAAAGATACAGCCGTTAATAGGTGTGTGTACGTTCCCGATGAAAAAAAAACGTTTTAGCGCAAAACAAACTTAACTTTGTTATTTAAAAACTGTTGTCTCCATACATCGACCTAGGTTGCGATCAGTTTATCAAATGCAAAAATGTTTACAATCTCGAATATTAGGGTTCCGTACCCAAAGGATAAAACGGGACCCTATTACTAAGCGTACGATGTATGCCTGTCTGTCCGTCCCAAGTTATTTAGAACTTTTTTAGTTTTATTGTAGACTAGCTGCGCCTCGCGGTTTTACCTGCGTAGTGATGAAAATTGGTGATCATGATGATGAAAACAGTTTTTTTTTTCTCTTTCAACATAAGCTATCTTACAGGGAAAATCCCGTCAAAATCGGTTCAGCCATTTTGGAGTCTATATGGAACATCATCATCATCAGCCTTCATAGGAAACATACATACATATACATACATACACACATCGCCTTTTACATGTGTAGAGAAGATAGATAATTATTATGTTCAAAGAAGACTGTAACACCTTTTTAGGGTTCCGTAGAACTACAAAGAACCCATATACTTGTGTTCGTTCTGTCCATCCGTCTGTCTGTCTGTATGTCCATTCCAAGTTGTTTAGAACTTTTTAACTTTTATAGTAGACTAGCTGCGCCCCGTGGTTTCACCCGCGTAGTGATGAAAATTGGTGATGATGATGACAATGAAGATGAAAAGCAGCATTTTTTCCTCTTGTTATAACATCAGCTATCTGAGAGTGAAAATCCCGTCAAAATCAGTTCAGCCATTATGGAGTCTATACGGAATATCATCATCATCAGCCTTCATAGGAAACATACAAACATACATCGCTTTTTATATGTATATAGAAGAAATATAAATTCCAAAAATACTGTAATACCTTTTTAGGGTTCCGTAGAATTACAAGGAACCCATATAAGTTCGTTCTGCCCATCCGTCTGTCTGTCTGTCTGTTCATCCTAAGTTGTTTAGAACTTTCTAACCTTTATAGTAGACTAGCTGCGCCCCGCGGTTTCACCGTGTACTGATGAAAAATGGTGATGATGATGATGATGATGATGACAAGTTAAATTTTTTTCTTTCCTTATAACATCAGCTATCTGAGAGTGAAAATCCCGTCAAAATTTGTTCAGCCATTTTGAAGTCTATACGGAATATTATCATCATCATCATCAGCCTTCGTAGGGAACATACATACATACATCGCTTTTTACGTATATAGAAGAAAGATATACTCAAAGAAGACTGTAACACCTTTTTAGGGTTCCGTAGAACTACAAAGAACCTATAATTATAAGTTCGTTCTGTCCACCCGTCTGTCTGTCTGTCCAGCCCAAGTTATTTAGAACTTTCTAACTTTTATAGTAGACTAGCTGCGCCCCACGGTTTCACCCACGTAGTGATGAAAAATCATGATGATGATGAAAAGTTTCATTTTTCTCTCCTTATAACATCAGCTATCTGCCAGTGAAAATCCCGTCAAAATCGGTTTGGCCAATTTTGAGTTTATACGGAATATCATCATCATCATCATCAGCCTTAATAGGGAACATACATACATACATACATCGCTTTTTACGTATATAGAAGAAAGATATACTCAAAGAAAACTGTAACACCTTTTAAGGGTTCCGTAGAACTACAAGGAACCCATATAAGTTCGTTCTGTCCACCCGTCTGTCTGTCTGTCCAGCCCAAGTTGTTTAGAACTTTCTAAACTTTATAGTAGACTAGCTGCGCCCCGCGGTTTCACCGTGTACTGATTAAAAATGGTGGTGATGATGATGATGATGAAAAGTTAAATTTTTTTTCTCTCCTTATAACATCAGCTATCTGACAGTGAAAATCCCGTCAAAATCAATTCAGCCATTTTAGTCTATACGAAATATCATCATCATCAGCCTTCATAGGGGACACATACATACATACATACATCGCTTTTGTATGTATATAGAAGAAAGATATACTCAAAGAAGACTGTAACACCTTTTTAGGGTTCCGTAGAATTACAAGGAACCTATATAAGTTCGTTCGTCCATCCGTCTGTTTGTCTGTCTGTCTGTCTATCCGTCCAAAATTGTTTCGAACTTTCTAACTTAGCTAGCTGTGCCCTGCGGTTTCACCTATGTAGTGATGAAAAAAAGTGATGATGATGATGATGATGAAATGCTGATTATTTTTTCTCTCCTTATAACATCAGCTATCTGAGAGTGAAAATCCCGTCAAAATCAGTTCAGCTATTTTGGATTTTATATGGAATATCATCATCATCAGCCTTCATAGGAAACATACATACATATACATGCATACACACATCGCCTTATATATGTGTATAGAAGAAATATATATTATTCAAAGAAGACTGTAACACCTTTTTAGGGTTCCGTAGAATTACAAGGAACCCATATACGTTCGTTCTGCCCATCCGTCTGTCTGTCTGTCTATCCGTCCTAAGTTGTTTCGAACTTTCTAACTAAGCTAGCTGTGCCCTGCGGTTTCACTCATGAAGTGATGAAAAAAAGGTGATGATGATGATGAAACGTAGAATTTTTTTCTCTCCTTATAACATCAGCTATCTGAGAGTGAAAATCCCGTCAAAATCAGTTCAGCCATTTTGGACTCTATACGGAATATCATCATCATCATCATCAGCCTTCATAGGAAACATACATACATATACATATATACACATCGCCTTTTATATGTGTAGAGAAGATAGATAATTATTATGTTCAAAGAAGACTGTAACACTTTATTTAGGGTTCCGTAGAATTACAAAGAACCCATATACTTATGTTCATTCTGTCCATCTGTCTGTCTGTCTGTCCATTCCAAGTTGTTTAGAAATGTTAACCTTTATAGTAGACTAGCTGCGCCCCGCGGTTTCACCCGCGTAGTGATGAAAATTTATGATGATGATGAAGATGATGATGAAAAGCAGCATTATTTCCTCTCGTTATAACATCAGCTATCTGAGAGTGAAAATCCCGTCAAAATAAGTTCAGCCATTTTGGAGTCTTTACGGAATATCATCATCATCATCAGCCTTCATAGGGTACATACATACATACATCGCTTTTAATATGTATAGAAGAAAGATATACTCAAAGAAGACTGTAACACCTTTTTAGGGTTCCGTAGAATTACAAGGAACCCATATACGTTCGTTCTGCCCATCCGTCTGTTTGTCTGTCTGTCTATCCATCCAAAATTGTTTCGAACTTTCTAACTTAGCTAGCTGCGCTCTGCAGTTTCACCTATGTAGTAATGAAAAAAAGTGATGATGATGATGATGAAAAGTAGTTTTTTTTTTCTCTCCTTATAACATCAGCTATCTGAGAGTGAAAATCCCGTCAAAATCAGTTCAGCTATTTTGGAGTCTATATGGAATATCATCATCATCATCAGCCTTCATAGGAAACATACATACATATACATACATACACACATCGCCTATTATATGTGTAGAGAAGATAGATAATTATTATGTTCAAAGAAGACTGTAACACTTTTTTAGGGTTCCGTAGAACTACAAAGAACCCATATACTTGTGTTCGTTCTGTCCATCCATCCGTCTGTCTGTCTGTCTGTCCATTCCAAGTTGTTTAGAACTTTCTAACTTTTATAGTAGACTTGCTGCGCCCCGCGGTTTCACCCGCGTAGTGATGCAAAATAGTGATGATGATGATTAAAAGTAGCATTTTTACTCTCCTTATTATATTTGTTATCTGACAGTGAAAATCCCGTCAAAATCGGTTTGGCCATTTTTGAGTCCATACGGAATATCATCATCATCATCAGCCTTCATAGGGAACATACATACATACATACATAGATCGCTTTTTATATGTATATAGAAGAAAGATATACTCAAAGAAGACTGTAACACCTTTTTAGGGTTCCGTTGAACTACAAGGAACCCATATAAGTTCGTTCGTCCATCCGTCTGTCTCTGTCCATCCCAAGTTGTTTAGAACTTCCTAACCATTATAGTAGACTAACTGCACGCCGCGCATTCACCTGCGTAGTAATGAAAAAAATTGTGATGATGATGATGAAAAGTTGCAAATTTTTTTCTCGTCATAACCTCAGCTATCTGATAGTGAAAATACCATCAAAATCGGTCCTGCAGTTTTCGAGTCTATAAAGAACGTTACAGACACACACATACGCACACGACGAATTATTTCAAAAACATTAGAAAAATAACAAAAAGAAAATGGAAAATGTGAGAATTGAACCCGAAGCCTACTCACAGTCGCAGGAACTTATCCATTGCGTCAACCACTCGTCCAATTGAAATATGATGCTAGTGGTGAAATTATGCTTCTAATATATAAAATAATATAAATGTACAAACAAATCGTCACAAAATGTAAGGTAGCATCAGGTAGCCCGTCTGCTTGTTTGCCACCTGTGGCACATAAAAAAAAAGTAGACTAACTGTGCTCTGCAGGTTCACCTGCGAAGTAATGAAAATATGATGATGATGATGATGAAAAGTTGCAAATTTTTTTTCTCCTCATAACATCAGCCATCTGACAGTGGAAGTCCCATCAAAATCGCTCCTACCGTTTTCGTGTAAAGAACATTACACACAAGCATACAAACACAAACACACACACACACACACACACACACACACACACACACACACACGCATGCACGCATGCACATGACGAATTATTTTAAAAACATTAAAAAAAAATACAAAAAGAAAATTGGTAAATATGAGATTTGAACCCTGAACCTTACTCACAGTCGCAGAGAACTTATCCAATACGTCGAACCGTTCGGCCAACTGGACTATGACAATTGTGGTGAAATTAAGCTTCATAAAATAATATATACAAACAAATCGTTACAAAATGTAATTTTCATTCGCCTGCCTTTTTAGTACTTATAATCCAAGAAAACATTGCGGATAAGGTAGGTACTTACTTTACAACTTCCGTCAAGGTGTTTTTGTGTCATAAAGTTGAGATTATATTTTGGAGAGGTTAGCGGAACAAAGCGACACACGTCCGTCTAGCAGCGCGCCTCAGCGGTCTCTGTCACATCGCGTAAAAATAAAAGAGAAGTGAAAAGACGCCGCGGCGGCACGACGTCTCGTTCGACACGTTCGAGCCAGTTTATGATTAAATTAATTAATAGTTAGAAAAATTGAATTTTAACCGATAAATAAAAACTATGATGCTATTTGTAACAATATTTCACATCATTCTTGTAAATTTTGTAAAGATTTGTTCATAAATAGTCGAGATAAAATTGTATGCGTTTAGGTAAATTTCAAGGTTAGAGGTTATTTCATGATTTTTTTCTATCGAGAAAATTTATCGGAATCGTGTTTTGGATCCAATGGTCCACTCAGAAATATGATCAAAATTACCAAATATTTTTTTTTACTGCTTTAAAATGAATACATTATCTTAAAAAAATGTTCTGTGAAGCCTTTTTCACTGTAAGACCGCCTTAATCATTGACCAAGGAAAAACAAATTTTGCTGATGACTGTACATTAAAGTTAGAAGTAAAAGATTTGACTGTTACGAATCAATATCAATATTTCTTTGACATCCATAATTTCCGCTTCGGAAACTTTCGAAACTAAGTTTCGAAACTTTCATGGCTTTATAATAATAGTTGCCAATGCCTATCAAATGTCCGGGCAAGACCCGAGAATGTTTCAAAATAAAGCGAAATAATAATTTAACCTTATGAGGCTGTCGCTAGACGGTTGGGTCAAGGGTCAGATGCAAAAGGCGGTCATCCTGGACACGGCACGCATTGTCAGGAGGTTCCTCACTCTGCAGCCCTGACCACTGGTAGCTTGGGCCCCGTTGTCGGCGGTATCCTGGTTGTAAGTTTTTTAAAAATTTATTTAACGTATGTAACAAAAAAAAAAATCAAATAATTATCTGGAATAACAATTTAAAAATAACAATAAACTAGAATTATTTCCGGGAATATCTGACTTGGTGTTAAGAAATCGTTGGTACCAAAACAGACGTCGTCATCATAATCAGTCTTTTAACAGTCCACTGCTGGACTTTTAGCCTACCCCCGAAAGGGTGATTGGGCCATATCCACCACGCTGGCCTAGTGCGGATTGGTGGATTCACATACGCCATTGAATTCCTTCTACGTACGTATGCAGGTTTCCTAACGATGTTTTCCTTCACCGAAAAGCTTGTGTACGGATTTTCATACCACTGGGTATGAAAATCCGTACATAAGCTCCAAAGAGCTCATTGTTACGGGACCGGGGTTTGAACCTGCAACCTCACGCTTTCAAGTCTAGCGGTCTCCCAAATGGGCTACCACGGCTTAAACAGACGTCGTAATTGCTCTAAAATTTAAATAAAAATGTCCAAATGTGAAATATTACAATAAAAACACATAAAATTAAAACAGACATCCACTAACATACAAAACCTAATATTAAATAAATATGTCAACGTCTGGTTGTTATAAGTTTAACGTTATCTGCGTGCATCTCTGTAGATTCTGTATGTGGCATCGTAGCTCCCAATCGGTAAAACCGATTATGATCGAGAGTGTTCTTAGCTATGATTCATTAAAATCTGTTTAGCTGTTTAACGATTATGAGCGATAAAAAAACAATGTGTACTTATTCAGATAATGTAGCTACTCTTCTTTTATTTGCAGGTTTCTCTTGTACATAAGTTTCAGCTAAAACCCTGAAATACCAGGAATAGCTCAGCGAACGTTTATTACGAAGCCCGCTCAATGGAAGTCCATTTATGAACATTTTTGTCCGAATACCACGACATACCGACAAGTTATTAAATACCGAACATCGTGTAGGTACCAACCGTCTATTATTATACTAGATAAATCTGGAAACACATGGGAAAATTCTGACATCTGAAGATATATAAATAATTTATTTGCACAAAACACGAGTAAATCATACACACATTTAAAAAACGCGTGCACAATAGGTGGGTTAAATTATTAGTCACTTTGTATTATGTTTTGCCATGTTTTGTTTATTTTGCCTGTTCTCATGTTATCTGAAATTATACAAGGATCTTATCAAACTAGAGAAATATTTATACAGGCTGGTAATCAGTTAGCATCTTCTTAAGGCCCAGTAAAAACAAAGATAATATAAATCACCATTGATCAAAACGAACAACTTCTGTTCTACGAGTTTTCGAAATTCGCGAGAAAAGAATCCCAGCTGTTTTATAACCTATACCAAATCTGTAAACTAGGTTTTAGGGGGATGTACTTATACCTACTAGCTACCTACATTTATAATATGATTTGACTTGTAAAATAATATTTTATGAATAAATATGAATATGAATACTAGGTAATAATGATCATTAAGTACCTAATCACAAGCCGCTCCCCACAGTTTCAACCGTGTGGAACCTTAATTTTTTCAGGGATAAAAAGTAGCCTATTAATCTTGGGTAGGTATATATGCTTCTTTAATGTCAAATATAATTCAAATTTGTTCGGTTGTTACGGAGTTGAGTGCGGACAAACATACACACTTATATACAAACTTATTTTACAATATTTTAATAATTATGCTTGTTTCGCATGATTAAGAAAATGCTGTACGTAAACTGAAAATATGAATTTCTTTCGCCATTTTTTTTGTTTATTTTGTAGCTCCACTATCTCAAAGGTTTAAGCCTTTTGTCTAATTATACAATTTATTTTGTCAAGTATGGCTAATATAACACTAAACTAATGGTTTTACATAAGGAGGAGTTTCAGTTTTTTTTCATTCTAATACCTACATATTAGCATTGTAAATAACACAGATAATTAAAACCTAAAACTATTACTACCAAACATAAAAAAAAAAACAAAAAAAAACAACAAATTAAAACCTAACCATCACTCTATTAAACCGCTACCAGTGGGAACTGTGCCCAAAATGCTGGCCCCATTACCACGTTGTATGGCAATGCTCACACTTTGAGCAAATGATCCCCAAGGCCACCTGGTTTCGACCCCAAAAGGCTCAAATATGTATCCACTATCCAGTGTACCATATTTGCGCCTTTTGAGATCCTCTGCAGATTCTGCCGCCGCGCCAGCCCTAATCTGCGTCCCGGAAAGATTTCAATTTCATTCTTAGTTTACGATAAGTCTTTAATTATTGAAACTTATATCAGGACTTACTTGACTTCTTGGGATTTTGGCTTCTGCAATAATTTAGGACAAAATAATATGGTAATCGTTTTGACAAAGTCAGGTCATAGTTGTGTGAAAATGAGGCGCTGTTTTGGCACCTCGCTTCGTGCGTCTATAGATCACGCGCATTTCAAAAAATTTGTAGTTATAAAGTGATTAAATTAATGTACTTTTGTAACACACATGAAAAATTTACGGTTCCTGTAGGAAGGCTTGCAATACACAGTAACAGTAGCAGTAGTAGCAGTAATTGTGCACATGCAGTAGCAGTTTAATATTTTTTCATCCCATCTATTCGAAAAGGACGACTTGGTTCGCCTTTAAGTGCACCCAAAGGTGGTGTTTTCTAATAAGAAACTTTTAGCGGCTAGTAATGAGTTTTTAATCCTCTTTATAAGTGCGCCGCAAATAATTTTTGCTTTATTAACTTTATTATCTTTAGTAATGTTGGAACGCGCAAGCGAGATACACGACGCACAAACTATTGACGCTTAACCACGTCAAACAAGTCATACCTTCTAATATCGCCCAAGACATAAAATGTAAGTCTCAAGATTGCATGGTCCCCATGATTAGGTGTGCAATCATTGTGTTTGTACAAACGCCTCATGTTTGTCAATAGTATTGCTTCCCAAGAATCAGCTGAGGAAACGAGAGGGGAGAGCAATAATGTGCGTTTTGTATAGTGCCGTCTCGTTTATTCGGGTGAATCGATTGAGACAGTGGTGCATTTTCCGAGATAGTGGTCACAGTATGGGAAATCGTAGAAGGTAAGGTTGATAAATTTATTACAGGTTAACTGGTGAGAAATGTGAAAAAGACGAACTGATGTTTGATTACCTGACCACATCTTCACATTAATATAAATATTAAAAATGCGAAAGCTTTTTGTTGATGATTGTACCAACTCTATTGGTACAACGGAAGTAGGTAAAAAGGAAGCAAAGGAAAACATAACTAATAAATAACAGCTTAACAGTTAGCAAGACCCTATTTATATAAGTCTAAAATGATAATAATAATTAAATCATACACACAAGCTTAAATTTAGATGTATTACCTGATCGAAGCGAAATAAACACGTAATTAAACCCATAAGAACGATTATCTTTAAATGAGTGTACCTACTAAATACCTTAATGCTAAGATATACTATTCACCCTGCTCATACTGTGGCAACAAGAGATGTGTGCCAGCGATGGGACCCGCACGATCCGCCAGTATGGCGCCAACCAACTCACCCCGTTTCAAATCACGTGGCATCATTCTTTTCGGTGATACAAATATTTCGAAAGCACCCGGAAAGGTGGGCAAAGGTCCTTGTGCATTGGGTGCTTGGAAACGGGTATTGACCCTCAGGAAGGTTCCGAAAACGTTGGTGGGACGACTTATGCGCGTTTTGCCATATTGCCTGCCAACTTCCTGCCGTCCTACTTGTTTCCTGAGAACTACAATCTAGGCATATTCAAGACTAGAATGAATAGATTTCTTCTAGATCAACGAGATGGACAGACGACCTAAAAGAGACCACAGAGAAACACTGGATGAAGGCCGCTTCCAACCGGTCCTTTTCGATCGATGGGGGAGGCATATGTCCAGCAGTGGACGTCCTACGGCTGAAATGATGATGATGATGATGATGATGAGATCAACGTGTTCCATCCTCGGCCTCACAGTCGCTTACCATCAGGTGACTTGGTGGCCAAACGTTAGATCTATATATTTTAAAATAACTCTGCTTAAAAATAATACTGTTCATCCAAATGTTTACTCAAAGGCAAAGCGTCTTCATAACTCACTGGTTTTATACACACGTAAGTTAATAAAGATAATAAGAGCTTTAGTCCCGTAACATTTACCTATGTCTATAAATATTTCTCTTCTAATGCTATAATAAATCCCGAGATTTAAGGAAGTGCCAGCGTTTAAAGCTTTATTAAATTTATAAGGTAAATTTTTTACCTCCATGTTGCTTCTTTGTTATAATTTCAGTTGTAAATTCTCAGGTATTCACGTAGTGATTTATTGTACCTATTGTGTCTTTAAATTGTCGGAATAGGCAAGTAGACTGATTATTTTTTTGGCCGTACATCTTGAAAAAACTGACTCTAGATCTATCTCTCTCTCTCTATCTCTGTCTGTAGTTTTCGTCGCTTGGCTCTTTAAATAGAGTCGATCGACAAATTAACATCAAGTTATGCCGAACGTGCGTTCGGCAACTAGTCCGGTCCAGCTGTAGAGGCCAAAAGGCAAACAATACAAGTCAATATAACAAAAAAAAAAAACAGGTTTTTTATTGATGAAATTGACTAGCGTTTGACCACAACTCACCTGACGGAAAGTGACGAGGTGGTGAAAGATGTAGCATGATGTCCATGAGATGCCTACACTTATATAGGTATATTGATAGCCCGTTGGTCCAGTTGGTAGTGAACTTACCTTCGAGCTTGGGGGCGTGGGTTCGATTCCCACCTAGGACAAACATTTATGTGATGAACATTTGTGTTTGTTCTATATCTGGTTGTTAATATCAATCTAAGTATGTATTTAAAAATTATTTATGTCTGTATATCAGTCTCTGGCACCCATATCACAAGCTTTGCTTAGTTTGGGGTTAGATGACCGTGTGTGTAAAAATATCCCGAATCTTTATGTACATATTTATTATTATATATATTGAAAAGACTCAGGTTGAACTTTATAAGGAACACCAAGGCATGGAGCGCATTCCATTCCTTTGCGGTTTGTATTGAAAAGGATGTTTGGAAGCGTTGCGTGTGGATTTTATCAAAGTTCATATCACGTAAGGATGGAATGACAGCGCCTCGATGACCTATGGCGGAAATTTGTTGACGGGAACAACTCTCAACTAACTAACGGAACTACTCTTGTGCACATTTTCCAAAATTAATAATAGAGTTCGAACATTAGGGAAACCGACTTCACAAATTTGTAAACACGCAATTTCGTTTACTTGGATGACTTATTTTAAGTTATTTTGATTTAAAAACCAAACGAATGAATGATTTTTTTTGTGGCATCTTCTTCAAAGCATATTCTTTAAAATTAAAATAATAATATATCAAATCGGTTTATAAATGACGGAGTTATAAGGTAACAAACACATACAAAAGAAAAAACACAACCAAATTGAGAACCTCCTTTATGAAGTCGGTTAAAAAGAGAACATCACCACGTCTATTTCAGTTAACGTAAATTAACGTAAACTTAATAGTTCATTTTTCATGGGGGAGGCCTATGTCCAGCAGTGGATGTCCTATGGCTGAAATGATGATGATGATGATGACATATTTCATAACCTAAAGATTTTCACCCAAAAATACCCACAGAAAGTGGAAAACAAGCTCAACTTCGTATTTTCGGTTTTTAGGTTGTTACAAACTCCAAACTTCCCAGCGGTTTGTGAACGAATATATTGTTCAAAAGTCTGAATAAAATATGATTTAGTAATTTATTGAAAGAACTAGAATACAATGTTTTTCTTATTGCCTAAAGCTTTTAGCTGAAAATAGAAGTGTTAGAGATTTATAAGGTATTCGGCCCCGAACCTCTCTCGGTTTCGTGTTAGGTTTAGAGTTAATGTGTTTCTTTTGTAAAATCATTACGGCTTTATTGCGGTTACATTTCAAATTAAATGAATTTACTGGCTTTAACTTATTTTCTAAAAGGATAAGGCATTAAAGTTTATTACCACACCGTTAGCTACCAAGATTCATAAATACCTTTATGTACCTACTTACAAATACTTATTATATGCAGATAGCTTTGATATACGTAATACCATGGATGGCATTGATAGAGGTAATACGTATTTTTACAATAACATCGATTTTAGGTACCAAATGAAAAATTCCCCTGAATATTAAGTAGATATAAAGTGAGATGCGTTTTAGAAATATAGAAACCAATTTATATTATAATGTCTTTTTTGTCCTAATACATTATGTCTATTATTTCTTTAAAAAAAAATATAAAAGAAAGAGCGGCAAACAGTCATGCGGTCCGCCTGGTGGTAGTTAAGTATTAGTTTTGAGTAAATGTAAGCAGAAACCGCCGTCTACGGACATTTGTAACACTAGCGTTTTTAGGGTTCCGTACTCAAAGGGTGAAAACGGGACCCTATCACTAAGTCTACGATATCCATCTGTCTCTGTCCATCTGTCCGTCTGTCCGTCTGTCCAACCTATTAACGGCTGTATCTTTCGAACTGTAGAAGATAGCCAGCTCCCTTGCGGCATTTCCAAACAGTAACAACAACATGGGGCTTTCAAAAGTCTTCAAATGTCGGCAGAGTATCTGTGATTCGCTTGGTGCTACACGGTGATCGCATATCATCAGGCGGCCAAAAAAATGGTAGGATATCTACCATTTTAATTCTTCTCCTTAATCAAAATAGAAAATAATTAATACCATAAAATCCTTTAAAACATTTTCAATATAATTTTAAAGATGCCCGATCATTTTTTTAATCTAATTTTTTTTTTCTTTTTTTTTAAGTATGCTTAATATATTGTACATTGGTCTGGTCGGGATCGCAGCCGGATGTACCTTTTTTATTATCTTCTCATAATGAAATGTTAAACATGTGGAAACATTTCAGAGAGGTTATCCTATATGAGATTTGCGAAGGCCACATACTTACCAACCCTTTTCTTTGTCAATCACTCATATTCCTTCCATAAGATTTATAAAACTAGCCAAGTAGGTAAACAGGTTTACGCGGAAATGGTATTCTATACCGCAACGACTCCATAATGCCTATTATAATAGATTTCCAATCCATGGATCCAATCCTAAAATCGCGAAAAATTATCAGCTGATCCTTCGACCAAAATAAAATCAATGGACGGGTCATATTCCATAACCATTGAACTTGCTCAGTAAAAACGAGTCAAAACCGTCGGACATATGGACATAGGACTTCAACACCTAACTGTAACCATGTAGGTACCTACAGTACATTTGTTACAAAAAATAGATAGCGGTTTTTTGTTGTGTATTTACATTTCGGGAAAGCACACGAAGGCATAATTTTGTCAGATGTTTCGTTATCATGTAACAATAGCCTCGTGTTGCACTTCCTACGGCTAGAGACCGATTGAAACCAAGTGAGCGCCGGCGCTCATTTTGTAATATTCAAAAATGCGCTTCTTCTGGGCCCGTCCATTCATTTTATTTTGGTTGAAGAGCTGATCCAGAGAAAGCGGCCATTCACAATCGACAAAATTATGAACAATCTGATATTTTTCAAAGATTTCAGGGTTGATCCATTACTAAAAGTTGTATATGACGATGGTTGTTATGTACCCTTTTCGGCATAAAACACTCTTTCCGCGTAACCCTGTATAGGTACCTAGGTATTATAAGTGATATGGAGTTGTTTGTATCTTTATTTGCCAACGGGACCCACGCTTACCTATTCCGTAAGGATGCTCGAAATATATGCCATTAGTATGTCGGTCACAACCCATATTTTTTGCGGCTATTAGATACATAAAATTGGTCCCAATAAGTGCCTTTTTTATATTTGTGTTATATTTATGTAAATTACTTACGTCATAAAAGGGAGATGGAAAGCACGAGCCAAAACCATAACTTTTTGTCAAAGATTACAAAAGTAAGGACCTGCCAATCTGATTTTTTTGCGTCCGAGTATCATCATCTTCTTCATTATCAACCTATCATTATCCCACTGCTGGGACACATAACACTCTCGGAGATAGAGTGAGAGAGAGAGAGAGCGAGACGGGTATGTATAATTAATTAATTATCTATATACGTCCGAATATGTCCAGGTTCACGCGAATGTGAACCTTATCGCGCCCAGATACGGTTTGCGGTCGTGTGATTTTCCAACTGAGTGGATTAGGTGCCGCTATTAGCAGTTGTCCGTAAGGCCCCAGTTCATTCTTATGCCAACTTACCTTCATCTGTCAAAATCTCTACTTACCTACTATACTTTTTAGGGTTCTATGCCCAAAAGGTGTCTACGGAACCCTATTACTAATCCTACCTGTTTGCAAGGCACAATTTTCACTCGAACTCTTATTAAAAAATATATTTTCTAACCTTCAAGAGCACCTCAATATCCATCCTCTGTAATTATTTCCGTTGTAACACTATAAAAAAATTTGGTTGTGTAAAGTGAATTTCGAGGATCTGTCTTAAAAATGTCTACTTTCAAATTCAATTATTATTAAAAAATATCATATATATTATATGTTAATTATTATTTAAAGTCAGTTTTTTATTGCCAAGGATATACAAAGTCCTTGTTTATTGTATATTATGCTAAATAGGTGAAACTTATATTAGCATTACGATCCAATTATTAGGGTATGGCAATTTGTATATGGACCCAAAATATGGAGCGGCCCGATCTGTTTTATGTTTTATCATTACGAAAATTATCTACTGAATAAGCACTTTTCAATTAACACGTTTTCAGTTAATTTTTTTCGAAATTTCGTTCTTTTTCGTCACTTTTTAAGTCGTCAGGTAATCTATACTTCTATACTAATATTATAAAGAGGCATCGATCTAAATGTACTAGGTACTTTGTAAAGAGGAAAGATTTGATTGTTTGTTTGTTTGTTTGCCTATTCAGGCTCCGAAACTACTTAACCGATTTGATTTGAACTGTTGGGATGCTGCACTATCCCCGGTTGACATAGGCTATATATCCCTGCTTCGCCCGTGCGAAGCAAGGGCGGCCTACTAGTTTATTATAAATAGTTTTATAGCCATTGAATAACGGCCACTACTATGCATGTCTAGCCTTGATTTCGCTATTGATAATTTATGCTTAAACCTGAGCAGATGTTTACGTGGTTTAACTGAAACTTTTTTAAAATATTCCAGATATTTTTGAACAAAATCGCATATTTCAAAGATGTAAATTGACATTGGTATTGAAAAAATTCTATTGGTCCTGTCCTTACGTGTTAAAAAAATAATAAGTCAACGCTTGTGTAACTTGAGGGTAAAATAAGTAGGTTGCGTTATCTAGCGGTGCGAAAACGTCAACCCACTTTGCAGGAAAGAATAGTTTGCATGTAAAACGCGGTAAAAAAGTCACGTACAAGCGTACCTACTTAGCATGGCCGACGTAGAGTTTTACGGGGATGCAAGCATCGACCCTCTTAACTTGGTTTTGGTTTAATATTCCCCCAAAAATATCTTTTGCGCCACGCAAATAAAAATGAAGCAGAAGCGTCCATTGTGTTTTGACCTATAGTTTGGCTACATTCTTCGTTGCAGAGTTTTTTATGACATAGGAGGCAAACAAGCTGACGGGCCGCCTGATGGTAAGTGATCACCGTTGCCTATGGATACCTGTAACACCAGGAACATCACAGATACATAGACGTCAATGCGCATGCTGAATGGCTCAAGGTGTTCAATGATCTTGGGATCATCGACAATTTTGACAGCTCTACGCTGTATTGCATCAAGTGGGTCAAACTGATACTGATGATGATGAACGAAGCACCCATGCTTCGTTCTAAAGATGGGAGCAGTACTCCATGTGAGGTCGGACTTGCGCTTTGTAAAGCAACATTTTTTGGATCGACGTGAATGATAAATATACTGGACCGACAACATAGTGACAATCGCTGGCATCCAGTGGATGCAAAAGGCAGGCTGTCGTTCAGTGTGGAGGTTAAAGGGGGAGGCCTATGTTCAGCAGTGGACGTCTTCTGGCTGATGATGATGATGATGATAAATATACTAGGTATAATTAATTATTAGAAGTCGTATCTCTGTAGTCAAAATAGTAACTTACACATTTGTCTACCAAATTGGAGTAATAGTAAAACTGATTTCTGATTTAGTTTAGGTATTTTTGGTTTAGTTTCGTTCCGTTTAAAATGCGGCCAGCATTTTGGGAACGATGCCAAAGGGCAGCGGTTTATTAGATTAGTTTAGTTTAATATAATATATTTTTATTTAGCGTATTTAATTTAGTTTAGTATTAGTTTTTAATTTTGTAAGTAGTTTTAGGTTTTATTTTTGTTTCTATTCCAAATGTGTGTAATTTTCTTGTTTTAATAAAACCTCAAAGGAGTTTAGGGTTAATTTACCTAAAGTTGCATGCCTACCAGTGGCAGTAGGAAATGGGTACTATTTTTGTCACGTTCACTCTTACTGAGATGGACGAGGATAGAAACAATGTCTAGTGCACCAAAATCTTTGGCATCGACGCACAAGAGCTTGGTTGTGAGGCATTCCGTTTCCGTTAATTCCGTTAATGTAGAGCCGCTAAGCGTGCGTAGACGTTGGGTCTCTTTGTGTCTTTTATCGCATTTACAGTGGGGAATGTTTTGAAGAACTATTCGATCTGATACTAGCATCGCGGTTTTATCATCGCACCAGCCGCCACCGCCTGAAAGTTCATCCACATATCATAGATCGCACACGGTGCGTTTTATGCGATCTTTTTTGCCTCACACCTGCAGTTTGTGGAATGAGCTCACCTCCTCAACCTCCTGCGGCATTTCCGAGTAACCATAACATGGGGTTCTTCAAAAGGGCTGTTAATAGAGTCTTTAAGGGTTTGCAACGTATCTGTTGCTCCTTGTGTTGCAGTTATCTACAGGCGACGGTGATCGCTTACCATCAGGTGGCACGTCAGCTTGTTTGCCACCTGTGGCAAAAAAAAACATTGTTCTTTTGTATGGCGCATTTGGAAGGGGTCTCGTTACGCTGGCTACTAGGGTGACACCGCAGCATTCCTGCACAAGTAGTCTAGACGGCGCCATCGCTATGTGACTCAGCCCAACTCTACAAAGCAGCTGCTGTATCGCTTTACCGCTGACTCACCGCAATCCATCATTGATTTAATTTAATCCCTATGATATTCATAAACCTCTATTCAAATTTTCGAGGATCTCGTCGGCCAGCATGGTCCATTTACCTTATTCAAGCGGCTAGTGAATAACCGCCCGTAATGAGATTTAGACCAAGACCCACGGATTTATGGAAATCTAGCTAAACACAGATACGAATATAATATTCTGATTGTTATTCTGGATTGTAGTTACTCAGAAATATACAAGATACTAGACCTATTAAAATTGATAATATAATTTAGTTAGATTCAATAATATTTTGGTGCCAGAAGCTGTGTACGACTGGCGTTGTGAAGTCAACGTAAAATTGAAATGTTCAGGAAATAAAATTCTTATGAGTATTGAAAAATAATGTCTCTCGCTTTTGAATATCTGTTTCGCGAGTGCTCGGGATGTGTAGGTTCTTTTTATTTCTCTGTTAAAATGAAATACCAGCCCTGGGCACCATGCAATGTGTTGAATTTTTCTAGGTGCCAGTGTTTTGTTACTACTTGGCTATATTTTATTCCTGCGACAAAAAAAGTCGTAAGTAGTTAAAAACAATATAATTAATATCATAAAATATTGTAAAATGGCTTATCTTTACTTTATGTTTATCGGTCGAGACGATCGACCGGTTTCGGAGCCATTAGAACTCCTTCATAAGAAAAAACGCACAGACCGTCTCTGAGCGCGTGTACTCTCTGATGAAGGATCTCTAATGGCTCCAAAACCGGTCGAACGTCTCGATCGATAAACATAGTGAGTGTAAACCGTTTTGTAATAATCTATAATGAATACTCACGCGAGTTTTTAATGAAGTATTTTTACTATATTTAGGTATCTAATATTATAGACAGACAATAAAAAAAAAAAACCATCAGAATTTGAACTTGCGCCGCGTAACGAACTGGGTAAAAGCCCCGATTGCTCTGGCCACCTTCTTACGTAGTATTTATATTCTCTTTGTGGCCAACTATATTGCTACGGTCGTTTTTGAATGTTTGCGCAGGTTCGAATCCTGGCAGTCATATTTTTTTTGCATTATATATAATATTTAAATAGACTAAAGTTTGCTAAACTTCATTATACCATTATTTTTAGATAAAATAATAACAATGTGTGTTATTTTAGAAAATCCAAAATTAATTAAATTTAGAGTAAAGTGTGATTATAAACTATTTTTGCTTTTTGCTAATTGCAAGTAGTATTATTATTAATTTGCAAAATGAGAATTGAATTTTTAATTTATGTTTAAAATTAGTTTGACATCTGACTGCTGAAACAAACGTTCAACTTAACCACCTTTGACCATCAAATTAGTAAAGTTTATAGTAAAGACTATTTGTATTTCAAATAATAGCTACATCTATATACTCTTTACTACCCGCTGAACTTAGATTTGTATTTTTTATAGAATAAGTGGCAAACAAGACCTATATGACATTGTTGAGTTGCCTACCTTTGAGGACTCTATTAAAAAAATAATCCAAATTATACTTCGCAGAAGAAACATAACGCAAACGAATCCCCTCGCCCCTGCCTCGCCCTCTGTTCAAGACCGGAGCAAATAGATACCTCATGGGCAAGCATGCTCAATTTTATACCACATCGTTATTTACCACCAGGTGAGTTGTAGTCAAACGCTAGCCTATTTCATTACAAAAAAAACCAAAGCTAAGCCGTTCAATAAACAATCGATTTAATCGAAGAGTGCGTGACTTCTACGCATCTATAATGGGTGGATGGTATTTCTGGCAAAGGCGATTGAAAACGGTCTGAATCCATAATTATCTTTAAAAGTCACAAAGGGCACAACACTCGGTCCAAGTTTTTTTTGCCCTGACAACTGCATTAGTGTAAAAAACCGAACGAAAACCGTAAATTTTTATTACTTTTGCAAAAAAAAATAATGTAAGATTGCAGCTGGTAGCTGATATCATCTCCATAATCCGCCATAAGACGTCCACTGCTGAACATAGGCCTCAGAACTTCACATTGAACGACAGCCTGTCATCTGCATCCAGTTTATGCCCGCGACTATCACGATGTCGTTGGTCCATCTAGTGCGAGGCCTACCAACGCTGCATCTTCCGGTTCGTGGTCTCCACTCAAGAACCTATCTTCCTCATCGGTTATCGGTTCTTAAAGCGAATCGAGTTTTTTTAATGAAAAGGGTCCGCCTAGAAGAATTTTGCTAAAGGGCTGAAATAAGAAGGGATCGGAGCAAATGGTTACAATCTGGGTGTCTTCAAATCACGAGTGAATCGGTTCCTTCTAGGTAAGCGTGCTCCAACGTAGACCGCATCATCGCTTAACATCAGGCGTGATGGTGGTCAAACGCAAGACTATTATAAAAAAAAAAAGGAGAAAGTGTATATGAAAATTAGTTGAATCCCGCGGTGTTACCAGTGATTTTCCAATTTTCCGCATTTTTTGGAGGACAAAGTACCCTATGTCCGTCTTCATGATACATACTATTCTCCTGCCAAATTTCGTTAAGATCGGCTTAGCCGTTTAGTCGTGAAAAGCAAACAAACATCCAGACAGAGAGACAGAGTTACATTCGCTTTTATAATATTAGTAAGGAATAAGGATAAGGATGTACGCGTACTAAGTCACAGGCAACAGCTAGTGTTATAATTTCTAGGCGTTTTTTCAAACTATCGCATTGGTTGACGCCATTGACACAAAAAAATCATGCTTGAAGCGCTTTATTGAACTTTTGTTTTCGACATCCGACACCATAACATTTGGTGAGTGCCCCAAGTTTGGCTCCCCTACGATCGCACCCCGTCGCAATGCGGCCCCACCGAGATGAAGTTGACTTATAAATTGCTTTAATTTAATATATCGCCTCTAAGCTTAGGGTAACTCATGTGGCAAGTTTAAGATATTTTTTCTCTGAAATGAAAACTTTGGCAGAAGATTCATACATATACGTTGCTTGAGTCTCACTCGTGCCAAAATTGCAGAGGGTTTTTTAAGCTTAGCTTCCAAGTTTTATCGTACTCACTAAGTAATACCTGTCTATCTGCGTCATAGGCCTGTAAGCCATAATCCCATCTTGATGTTGTGAAAAAATGTCAAGCAGATGATCTCCGTATCATTTTTGAAAGGTATATTCATTTTTCTCGGTGGTAACTAGTTCGAGTACTACCTAGTATCGTAAGAATAATTTCTACCCGCCATGGCATAACCAAGAACTTTCTGGACATATTTTTGGGAAAAATAGAAAGTTCTAGCCCAGGTTCTAGTAGTAAAAGCGTCCATATTCATCATCATCATCATCTACTGCTGGACATAGGCATCCCCAATCGATCTCCAAAAGGGCCGGTGGGAAGTGGCCTGCATCCAGCGTTTCCCTGCGGTCTGTAGTATCCATTCGAGAACCTTTCGGCCCCATCGGCCATCTGTTCTGCGTGATATGTGCCCTACCTACTGCCTCTTCAACTTGCTAATCCGGTGGGCTATATCGGTAACCTTTGTTCGTCTACAGATCTCCTCATTTCTGATTCCATATTCATACATTGAAATAAGTGGCAATAGTTGGCTTATAAAGGTCAACATCTAAGATAATTACTTATACTAATGTGACACATTTTTATAAGTAACTTGCTGCACCCCCCGTTTTCACCCGCGTAGTGATTAAAAATCGTGATGGTGATGATGATGATGAAAAGTAGCATATGTCACTCTCTGGCTCTTGAACTATACCCATGCAAAAAATCAGGTCGATCCGTTGTTCCGTTGGAGCGTGAAAGAGGAAAAAACAAAGCAACAAACTAGCAAACAAACAGTCTTTCGCATTTATAATATTAGTATGATTATTTAATATCCTAAATTGTATTATTAGCACTATGTAACTTGTCCCTTGAAGAGCACTAGTTATCGCAACACAGGGAATCCTATAGCGATAACTAGCGACTGCTAATTGTAATAATAATGGCATGTTAATTTTAATCATATTGCAATAAGTTTTGTAACCCTAATTTTATTTTATTTTTAACTAAATATTGTACCTACTTAATATTAATGGTTGCAAATAAAAATTAATTATTAATAACATTTTGTCTGAAACCCGACTGAAAATGTATGCCTTAACTTGTCTGACGAAAACGAGATAAAAATAGTGTATTGCACGTGGACCATTGCGTGTTTTGACCTTAATTTACCAGTGCTATCGTAGGAGGTGTGCAGAACCCTTAACTAGTGGGTAACTAGGAAAGTTCCAGTCAAACATGTCGAAAGTTCTGAATGAAATAATGATTTACCTATACAGGGTAAACAAGGTTATACGGAACGATGGTGTGGTACTAAGCCGGAAGAAGGTACCTTGTGTTCATTATTATATATTTTATTTTAATTTCTCTTTGACATATTTATTGATTTGACATTTGCTTAATTTTGTTTGTTATTATATACCTATGTAATGAAATACCTACTCGTTTGACTTGCAATTATGTATGTTAAAGTGTTTGCGGAATTGTTTGTTGATCCCTGTATTATGTTTAATCAAATAGCAATAAAATAAAATATAATAAAAATAATTTTATTTTATTTAAAGATAGGAAATATATTAATTGACTTATAAAACAGAAAATTAAGATTAAAATTATTATTAAATTAAAATTATTTGTAAATTTTAATAATTAATTTAGCAATTACTTATTTTTTATAGTCATAGTCATCATGTTTTTTTTATTATAGTAGATAGGCTTGCGCTTGGCCGCCATCTCACCTGATGTCTGTATACCATTTTCTAGGTAGAAGCTAGAGCACACACAACTGTTTTGACACCTACGTAACATATATTATTACCTAGTATCACAGATCAATAAAGTCTCTGTCTGTATCAAAAATAAAATCTCTGAAATCACGAAAAATATATTGGCTGTTCTATGTTTTATGGAACAGCTGATTTTGTTTCGCGATTACAGGTTAGTCGCATTCTCAGAACAGAGATATCATCATCATCAGCAGCCAGAAGACGTCCACTGCTGAACATAGGCCTCCCCCTTTAACCTCCACTCTGAACGACAGCCTGCCTTTTGCATCCACTGGATGCCCGCGACAACAAGGGAATAACAAGGGAGATATGCCTTAGCACAATTATCGTTCCGGTTCAAATGTCTCCGTGTTTCACCCACTTTTTGATTTTACTGCTAAACCGCTTAACGCAAAAACTAAGTACGGTACTTTTACTCATTTTTCACGCACTAAGAAACTTGCACTGATATCAGTGAACTAAACAATAGACCACATGCAAAAAGGGCGGAAAGGTTGTATGCAGGGTGAGTTCGGCCGGGTGACTTCATCTTTAATTTTTTTGTGGCTTCTGCAGTGCTGTCGAAATTTTGCCAATAACCCTGTAAACAATAACAATCAAGGAGTAGGTCCCTACACCTACTTATCTAGAATGGCAAATCCACTGACACAGATACGAAATTACCACTTGGGTGCTATTCTTTCACATCAACATTCATAAGCCGAAAATACGATATTTGTCACGTCGTCCGTCGCCAATATTATGGCAAATATCTCTATATTACGGCAAATATAGCTTCGTAAACATCGGCGTAGTTTCCAAGTCATAAAACATGCTCCGATTGGGGCGTTCGATGAACCCTGCTGTTGGTTTAGGACGGTTCGCCCTCGTGATCAAGCCTAGGCGCATAATCCAGCCAATAATAAGTAGGTATTGGTTTATAGCTGGCTGAATCGTTGGTTACTTTGAGAAAGTGTGAAGTGAATAGGGTTACCAGATGAAAAAAAAACTCCGGAGAAAAACCCGGACGTTAAAAGAAATTTCCGGATGTCAAAGTTTATACTTTGCAGCATAATAACTCGTATGGCGGTCGTAGCACTACTGCGTGCATCTTACCTAATATATAATCAGTGAGATGTAGTATCTAGTAATCTGTTAAATCAACACGTCAAAACAAATTTTTTTAGGACATAAAAATTCGCGAGAAATAAATCTGCTGTTTCAGATATTTTGTCGGGAGTACTCGCCGATGCTCAAGCCTAAGAAGCTTAGTCTGAACAAGGGATTCGTTGCTGATGAGCCTCTTGGCACGTTACTCAATAGACTCCAGTTCCCCAAGCTGGTACTTACCTGATCCATCCCCATCCCAAAGGTGAGAGCTACTCCATGCACGACTGAACTTGGGCTTGGTACAGTGATAGCAACTGTTCCGACGTTACCGTCGTACCTTCAATCGGATACCCAGCTTTTTTTTGCAGCTAATTGAGTTTTGTTGACGATAAAGTACCTAAAATTTAGGGTAGAAGACAGAGTAACGCCGAAAAGCCGGAATGGATACATCCCGGAAAGTGGGAGCCAGTTGGAATGACGTTCTCTTAACAGACAATAGACACGCCTGGGTCTTAGCGGTATTGAACTTTACCATGATGGCATCGCCCCAATCGGAGACTGCCTTAAGGGACAAGTTCATGCGCTCGAGCATGGCCTCTTTGAGAGACTGGATTAGTGGTCCGCTGGTTCCTGCATTAGATATATAGCTCTCTACTACTGTGCTGTTGTCTGCGTACCCAAAGGTACAAATCGTTGATGTGCAGCAGGAAGAGCGTTGCAGAGAGCACCGACCCCTGCAGGCCTAGCACGGGCCGTGGACAAATTGTCTTTCCACCGTTTTTATCCCGCGAGAAAAAGACAAACGTATCCATATTCTAGCTTTGTCACGTCTAGGCGTGGATAAAAACGGTGGAAAGACAATTTATCCACAGCCCATGCTAAGCCTACTGGAGAACACCGGCATTAACAATTGAATATTTTGTCTTCCGGTTCGAGCTCATCACACTAATACTAACCATTGACCCAGGTCTTCGGATAACCCAATAAATGAGTACTATCACTAACCAAATATTTCAATTCGTATTTTATTCCTTCGTATACAATCGTTTCAGACCTATTTTATCAAGAATTATAATCCTATCTTTGCATAATACAGATAGCGAATAATAACAGGCAAAATACGCATTGTATTAGGTAGCTTGTACGGACTGGAAATTTAATGGGACCACTAGATGATGTTGTCCTCAAGTTTAACTAAGTACACAGGGCCATAATCATTTAAGTTACTGAACGAGCGTGGCTTAACGACGACTAAACAGAACACAAAATGGACCTCCCAAACTGCTCGTTTTAAATTGCTTGTTAAACTGTCATTAGGCGTACAAACTGGGCACAAGTTGATACAAACAGTCCCAAATACAGTGCCCAAAATCACAGGTGTGGAGCCAAAGTTTCGTCCTTGCCGGAAACAGGTGTTTGTCGTCATAAAACTTCATGGAGGTACATACTTGACATGAATGCCGCTAATGATAACTTCATAAGGGCTGTCACGCGCAGCCTTTGAAGATTTTGTCAAGCCTTTGCTCTGGGTTCGGGGAAATTTCTTTCTCATTAAATGGGTAATTATTTCGAAGGATCTTTCGTAATCATGGTATGCTTAAGTATCTCATTTAGTAGAAAGGTTGTATTTTATTAAAAGCCGTATTACAAAATGCAATAGTTAAATTTTAGGTATCTGGGTTAACGAAAAAATAAAGTCATTAATAATAATAGAATACAGGTATTTAAGTTTGTATTAATGAAAACTTTTTTTGGCTTTTGTGTTACTATTTATCGCGTATCTACCGTGTTTGTTAGCAGCTGCTTGTTTTCCATGTAAAACAAAATAATTGTCAGGGCGAATATAAAAAAAAGTAGAATAAATATCAAACTTGGCGAATATAAATCAAACTTGAGGAGTCATTACACTAGTTGACGTAGACGAAGAAGTCTAAAATTATTAGACTTTTTATGAATCAAGAAACAAACCAAAGGACCTCTAACTCGATAAGTCTTTACACTATAGTTGACAAAAACAAAGAAGTCAAAAATTATTAGACATCTTATCATTCAATAAACACACCAAAGGACCTCCCAAACACGAACATCACACAGTTTTAATAAATCTTTTGCCTCCATTACACTGACCGTCGTCCTCATAAGTGCAGGTTTTTGTTACATGTCTATATTAATATTATAAAGAGGAAAGATTTGATTGATTGTTTGTTTGTTTGCATTGAATAGGCTCCGAAACTACTGAGCCGATTTGGAAAATTCTTTCACTGTTGGGATGCTGCACTATCCCGGGTTGACATAGGCTATATATCCCGGCTTCGCCCGCCCGTGCGATGCAGGGGCGGCCTACTAGTTTATAATAAAGGATGTACTGAGTTCTTAGTAGGTAGGTACTGTATGTATATGGATCCAAGTAGTATAATATTATCATTGGATTAAATGAAAAGTTCTTCGGAGGATTGACTAACAATAGGCTGGATTTTACTATTTTTGTTTTATTTTCTAAAATAGAACAAAACAAAATCTATAACTATAATCACATAAATACACACCACATATATCATACATCACATTATATAATAATGATATCTGTGTAATATCTGTCACACCTTAGTGTGACTGATATTTTAATCACACCAAGAATAGAATGAAGATGGAATGAGATGGTGAGAATCACACCAAGTTATATAAAATACATTGAGAACAAGTAGAAAGTAGTACTTAATATAAACTTTTTTACAAAAAACTAAACCGACAAAAAAGGAACTGAAAACAGCGAAATAGTACTGCAGCGACCGCTAACCTAAATGCAATTTGCAAGCCAGTTCGAAATTTAAATAAAATCTTTGATAAGTTACCTCCTTGGTTGCCATGTTTCGGAATAAAAAGTTCGTTTTATTTTTAAATAACACGATAGTAATTTATTTAGCCTGCTAAGCATGACTGATATGGACTTTCATACTAAGGGCGCTTGCAGACGATACGTTGTACAAGCTGTGGTACAAGCATCGATCTAAATGTACTACATTCTTCTTTGGGTACAAGTAGCATGTTTAGTAGAAATTGTAAGTAGCTATTACGCATCGCCTGCGACGTTTTGCTTATTGCAAGTGGCAGTAGAAGTACTATTAAGCACTACCACTGCCACTTGCACTAAGCAGAACGTTACAGATGATGCGTAGTAACTTCTTACAACTTCTACTTGCTACTTGTAAAACGCATCGTCTGTGGTGCCTTAACTTTGCCGGCCGGGCTGCTTGCGTGTATTTGATCAGTGACATAACTTGAAGATTGTCGCAATAATGATCGAATTTTTTAAGCATAAAATATTTCAGAAAATTAGTTTCAGTAAAAAGTCTTTCATATTATTGACCATTTTGATGCGTAGGTAAGTTATACTATGCTATGTTATATGCTGCATTTAGTCAGTTTTTAAAGCCGTAGTTTTGTTCGCCTATAACGTCTCTATTATAACACCTCACTGGGTATTGCATATTGTTTATTTTTGATTTTTTGTTAAAATTTTCATGATCGTGGGTTTAATGTCCTTTAGTCGTAATATTAAACATGTTTACATAGTATTAAAAGCGTCAAACAAGTCATAGTGACAGTCACAGTCAAGAAAAGTAAGTCACGGTCAAGTCAAACTCATGCCCCTGTAAAGTGACTTTACAAGAGGCTCCTATGGAGTTTTGGAAACAACACGAAAATACAATACATGTTTTACCTCGTTATATCACTTTCCCACACTCGAGCACTTTTACGAGCACTTAATGAATAATAATTCACCATTTAGTACACATTAACAATCGAAAATACACACGTTTAGGAACATAATCCAACGAGCCGAATTTTTTTTTCCAGGTTGGCGCCAAAACTCCATTGCATATTGTTTTGCTTGTGTCACCTGGGGCCTTACGGAAAACTGCTATTGTGGCACCTAATCCGCTCAGTTGGAAAAACACGCGAGCGCAAACCGTATCTGGGCGCGATAAGGTTCACGTTCGCGTGATTTTCCAACTGAGCGGATTAGGTGCCGCAATAGCAGTTGTCCGTAAGGCCCCTGAACTAAAGATGTATGCAACTATTCAGCAAAATCGGTTGGAGGAACTGGTTTCAATTCAGCTTGCAAGATTTGACCTAAACAAACATTGCAAGTTAAAAGCTTGTAAAAAAATACCTCGTGGTTAAATATCATCATCATCATCATCAGCCAGAAGACTTTCACTGCTGAACATAGGCCTCCCCCTTTAACCTCCACACTGAACGACAGCCTGCCTTTTGCATCCACTGGATGCCCGCGACTCTCACAATGTCGTCGGTCCATCTAGTGGGAGGCCTCCCTACGCTGCGTCTTCCGGTTCGTGGTCTCCACTCCAGAACCTTTCTTCCCCATCGGTTATCGGTTCTTCGAGCGATGTGGCCTGCCCATTGCCACTTCAACTTGCAAATTTTAACAGCTATGTCGGTGACTCTGGTTCTTTGGCGTATATCCACGTTTCGGATTTTATCGCGCAACGAAACTCCGAGCATAGCTCTCTCCATTGCCCGCTGTGTGACTCTGAGTTTTTCCAAAAGGCCAACAGTTAAGGACCACGTCTCAGTACCATATGTCATCACTGGCAACACACACTGGTCAAAGACCTTCGTCTTGAGGCACTGTGGTATCTTGGACGAGAAGATGTCACGCAATTTCCCGAATGCTGCCCATCCGAGTTGGATTCTTCGGGCGACCTCTTTGCCTAAGTTGGACTTACCTAACTGAACAATCTGTCCAAGATAGGTGTAATGGTCAACAACTTCGAGAGTATCGTTCCCAACGACTACTGGCACGGGTTTAACATGGACATTGGACAAATTGGATCGTGGCAAAATATACTTACTGGTAAGTTTCACTATAATTATCCTACTCAACATAAAACTAACTTGTACCTTGTTTAATTTAATATTCGCTAGGGGTCAACCGGAAAAATTGCTATGGGACTTCGAACGAACTTGCCCTATAAAATAAAAGTAATCTAAAGGCTCTCTAAAGGAACATAAAACGAAAGTTTGCCGGAATGTACTTAGATAAAAATACTTTAACAAAACGGACCCTGGAACTGGCTTGCTTTTTGTTTTTTGTGGTTGGTGTTGCGTAGTTGTTATTCGTTGAGTTAGCAACGATAACATGAAAACTGTCTTCTTTTTTAGAAAATCTTTGTTACAAAATTAGTTTTATAAATTTTACCCAAGGGTAAAAACGGGACCCTATTACTAAGCCTACGATGTTTGTTTGTATGTATGACTGTCTGTCCGTCTGTCCATCTGTCCTACCTATTAACGGCTGTATTTTTCGAAACGTAATAGATAGCTATATAAAATTTTCACAGTATTTATGTAATGTTACGGCGAATTCACTAAGAAAAGTCAATATACAACATAGCTCTTATGTAAAAACGGTAATATGCACAAACGTCAAACTTAGCATGATTATAGTAAGCACTCTAAAATATAATAACAAATAATAAATAATGGCCAAGTGCGAGTCGGTGACAAGTTTCTGTTCATTACCAAATTATAACTGGTAATTTCGTTATTGAATTTTATAGTTGTACGGAACCCTCAGTGCGCGAGCCCGACTTGCACTTGGCCGGTTTATTTATAGAAACTGCGTCTCAGATCGCGTAGGTTACACAAATACACATCTGCTCTTTGGTCAATGGACTAGTAAACGAACAAGATAAGTGTGAAGAAACGCTGTGATCGATTGGACTTTGGAGAACCTATAGCGAATTGATTATCACTTGTTGCTCTTTCTTCTTATTCGACAGTTTGATAGTTTGGTAAATTGCTATTTAACTGACTTCAAAAAGGAGGAGTTTCTCTGTTCTACTGTATGTTTTTTTGTGATTGTTACGCGTTTACTCGCATATATATTTCTATCCAAATTGGTTAAGCGCTTTTAGAAAAATCATCAAAAACCAAAAATTTGTAGTCAAAAGCACTATTATGTATTCAAAAATTTGCAAATATGTAGTCAAAAGCACTATTGACCAGTCAAAAGTAGTTTTGACCAACCTGTGCAGTGTGCAGTCGAAAGTACACTGACAAAATTAGTCAAAAGTAGTTTTGACTGGTTAAGAGTTTTGACTGCAACATATACATTTCGTAACCCGTGGTGATATTTTTATACAACATAGAATTTCAAAAATGGAGGAAATTGTAAAACATCTATTCCATAAGCTTTTACTGCGTTAGGTTTGATAATCTGTGTGGGTACTCCATTTATCTACCTGTCACTTAAGGTATGACAGGTAGATGTGTGGAGTTTTTCCGTTTCGATATTCGACACACCCATTTCTAGGGGTATATATAAAATCCTTGCATTTACGGAACGCTATTACTCCTAGCGGAGCACCCATTGATCTATCATCATCATCAGCCAGAAGACGTCCACTGCTGAACATAGGCCTCCCCCTTTAACCACACTGAACGACACTGATCCGTTCATCTCCAGATCCATTGATCTATATGTACGACGTACTTAATTTCTTTAGACATACGCCTACTTACCTGTGACTGGAGATTTTAAATTACTGCAGAACTAGATAAGGCAGTTTACTCGAAAATGTGTCTTGGCCATTACACAAAAAAAAATAGGTTTTTCAAATAGGCTTGTGTTTAACCGCCACCAAGCCCGATGTTAGCGTAGGTATTATTTTCTAATTCAAGCTAAATAAATGAAAGCCTAGATTGCGGTGGAGTTGCACGCGGTGAAAGGCTGGCGATAAACAATGCCCGATAAAACGCGCATCTCATTTACCTTTTACGATTTCCTGTTCAAATCGCTTACAAAATGACTTAGTTTTCCACGTGGCTGGCTCCAAGTTCCAACGGGATTCTGTTGGTGTATTTGTAAGACTGTAGGTATGCGGTAAAGCGCATTTGTGCTGATAAATATTCAACGATCTCGCTGCTAGTATTGTTTTCTCGGCAAAACAAATAATTTCTGAATTGATTAAGCTTGCCATTTACATTGTCAGTGAACATCTGTGTAAAACAGATATAAAGTGATTTACATAAAATCATAGCCGAAAAAATCCAGACGAACCTTTCTTAAAGAGGTTTCTTGCCAACTTTTTTAATGTTTTCTTAATGTAAGCTATAATTTGATTACTTTGTCATCATTACTATGTAGGATACCTTTTCACTAAGTAAAGCTTTCCCTCTACCATATAATTCTCTATATTATAGTTTCGTCCAATTCCCAACAAAGCTTTTATCGGCTTTACAGCCAAACCATGTCGTTCCTTCACTAATCACTCTGATACGTACACCAACTGAACGTGGCTTGCTTACAATCGATTTCAACTAAATTCACGAAGCGTACATTTGAGTTGCTTGCTATTTGTTAAGCTGGCGTTTTACAATCACAAGAATATATATTGCCATTGACTGCCTACATCAATAATAACAATAACTTTACTCTAATGAAAAATATTTTGAATTGAATAATCTGAAACCAAATATACTTACGTAGGTGCTTCTTACATTTCAATGTCTCCGCCCACATGGCTTTTTCTAGAGGAGTCATTTCTAATATCTTATCAACATATTACAAATGTTATCAACATGATTCTCAAAAGTGGGATCCCTTGAAGAATTTGTTAGGACTAGACCTTATTTTTTTACTTTCTACAAAAAGTCGTTTCTAGGAATTACGTTATCAACATCATTCTCTGGAAAAGTGGGATCCCTTGATGAATTTGTTAGGACTAGACCTTATTTTTTTAACTTTCTACAAAAACACAAGTGCCCAGGATTCGTTTCTCATAAACACAACTTTCTCAGATACCTTTTAGTTCGGTCAATTCCCCATGTGAGTTGAGTATACCAGCTGATGCCGCTTTGAAGACACATTTTCTTAGCTTTTGAGTCCGTATAAAAGGCTACTTTCGGAAGGCTTCATTAGCATACTTTTAAGAGCGGTTTCTGAACCATTAAGTCTTATAATATCTACTTAGTCTTTCTAGATTTTTTAAAGAAGGCTATTAAGCACCTTGGCAGGCTCGTTTCTTTAGAATGCAAACCTAATGACGTCATTTCTCATGTTAACCGCTCGTATTTGCAACAATAGATTGCTCGAAGAATACGTTTGTGAACGGTGGGTGCAGACAGCCTCTTTCACTTGCATCGTAATGTGCAATAAAAACGTCTGGAAAACTTATATGGTTGCGTAACCGTCGCATTGCCGGCAATAAAGTCGTATTCCGTCGCCAACAGCTTCGGCTCCAAACGAGAAATATCGAAAACCCTCGAGGAAATGGGAAACTGTTTATATTTTTATCAAGAAGTTACAATACCTCGACATGCAAATAGACTCTAAACGTGAAAAACATTATCTTTATGAATATTATTATGGAAAAAAGCCAGTATACATTACACATTTTTGACAATGGCACCGCATTTCTGAATAAATTGGATTCGATCAAATGAAACAACGTCTCGTGTATTTCATTTAATGAAATACATAAATTCGGGTTGGCACAACTACAAAGTATCAACAGTGAAAATATAGAGAAGAATTTATCAGTCATAGAAACGTCAGGATTTTGGGATTTTTATACACAAGTTGACAGAGAATATAATATAAAAATTTAACTAACTAATAGTGGTTAAAGAGTAAATTATCTGAGAACAGTTGGCAAAATAAGTGAGATGATTGGGAGTAATGTAGTTGATGCGTCCCCTCGGATCGCGCAGCCATCTGGAACAGAAACAGAATTCCGTTAATTGTGTCATTAATAATGCAGAAGAGACGGCGTGGTATGAGGACTTGTATTATAACGTAATCAGCAGTATGGATATCTCGAATAAGATACCATCCAAGAATATATCTCATAGCGCTGGATATCTTTTTGGTAGGGTTGGTAGACAATACGCGCGACTGGCCTAATATATATATATATATATATACATATATATAATATATATATACATATAAATATATATATATATATATATATATATATATATATATGTATTTTTTTTTTCTCCCAAAACATTCTTAAAAATGTAATGCTACAATAAACTTTACATAATTCAAATGCATATTGTCTTTGTGAATAGAATACCATAAACACAAGTTTATCCAGTAAGTTATATTATGTTGTAAGCGAAGATTTCATACTATACTATTTGGTTGTAGGTAAGTTTTATAAAAGTTAGTACAAGTGTTAAACAAATAAAGTTATTGTAAACTAGGACAAATTTAACACACTCTTTGAATTATTATTAAGAAATAACGATACTTTGAAACTGAATTGAATTGACGCGCGACTGCACGCTAAATGTAAATTACAATGTAACAAAAATTTGACGTCATAAAAATTTAATTCTTCTTTTCTCTGTGAAGATTTTGGTGTCGAACTTCTTTTGCATTTGCCAGTGTATTAAAATATTTTCAAGTTTGATGTAATATCGTCAAACAAGTCAGAGTCAAGTATAGTAACGGTCAAGTCAAAGTCATGCCCTTAGTAAAGTGGTGGATACTTTACAAGTGGCTTCTATGGAGCTTTGGAAACAACAAAAATACATTAGAGCATATCCACGAACTCTTAATAAATTATAATCTACTATTATTCCATATTAAAACTCGAAAATACACAAGTTTAGAAAAAATAATACACTGACAAGACATGTATTTTTTTCACGTTGGCGCCAAAACTCCAATTGACGTCTCTCGATAGAATTTCATCAGCTGTCAGTCTTCGAACTTGACACTTGACAGCTTTCAATTGTTGTAAAATAAATCTACTGTTATAACTAGGCTAGTAATGATCTCCGCTAGGAGTAATAGTGTTCCGTGGTAATGATAATAATCAGTGTTTTATAACAGAGTTGGTCTGTAGAAACTTTTTTACCATTGATCCAAATGAGTATAAGTAGGGTCTTCCCTTACTGGTTTTTATAGACTGTGACATTAAGTTATTCTCTGTGAAGATCTTAATATTGCCTCTTGTTGTGGTAAAGAATCCTTATATTCCACTAAGTGATTCAGCAATAAAGGGGTGCTTAGAGTAGAGATCGCACGATTCGCCAATATTGACAATACTTGATTCTTATTGATAAATGAACATTTAGATCATAAGGTTTTCGAACTTATGAATTATATTCATAATATGCATGTAGATCATTGTTTACATTCTCGGGTCTAGCTTGGAATTTTGAGAGGCACTAGTGGGGCCGAAGCCAACACCTAGAGGCTTGGTGTTTACATAAAATACAATTATGTAATGTGTGAAAGAAAGTATGAAACTATTGTACAGTATAGGATTGAAAAATACTGGGTTATTGTAGTACATTCTTGATGTTGTTTAGCCGGTTTATATTATCTGGTACGGCTCCCGCCAATTATGCCTCATATCAAAATATTGTGGCGGTTGATGACTTGCCAATAAACGCAACGCAACAACGCCCCCCCCCCCCCGTAACGCTGCTCTATTTTGGCGCCGGAAGGGCAACATTGGCGTGGGTGGCTGAGGGTATTGAGAAGTGTGCTGCACTCTCACTGAACGCTACTCGTGGCTTTATGCCTTTAACACTTTCACTGGAGCTTAGGTTCTTAGCTCTTGCCGTTTCTACCCCCAGACGGCCGGTTAAGGCAAGCCGTCGAGGTCTCATTTAGTTTAGATCTATTATTATTATTACAAAATATTATCTGAGATTCTGATTCTTGGATTAGGCTTAATTCATTCATTGGTAGGTATCAGTGGGGCCAAAGACAACAGTGATTATTAACAGTAGTAAAAAAAGTTTAAAGATTGTGAGTAAAATTCTAACTAATATTATAAAAGCGAATGTAACTCTGTCTCTCTGTCTGGATGTTTGTTCGCTTTTCACAACTAAACGGCGGTTTGGCAGGGAAATAGTGATCATCATGAAGACGGACATAGCGTACTTTTCTCTCAAAAAATTTGGAAAAATTGGAAAATCGTGTGTAACACTGCGTGTTCAACTAGTAAGTTAATAAATATGAAAAACATACAGTCGAATTGAGAACCTCCTTTTTTGAAGTCGGTTAAAATATGAATTGAATTGAAAACTTCGCTCCTGAAGTCTGTTATAAAGCAAAACACAGCTTCGTCAAGTTATTAGCAATTATTTCGCGTTTGTGTCTAATTGCATACACAATAGGTAGGTAACTCGTTTAACTATTAGACGCTAACCAGCTAAAGCTGCCTTTGAATGTTGAAACCTTGATTATCTTTTTTGTGGTGAGACCGTAAGAATTCTTAAATAGCACTCAAAGCGTAGGCTTACTACGATTATTAAGCTCCATTATTAAATGGAAAAATAACAAACAAAATGAATAAACATGAAAATGAAGGTAGTTAGGTCTATCACGACGTAATATTTACATTTGTTTCAGATTTATCAAAGTCGTGCTTGGCAATGGCGATTTCATTATTCATAGTTGTTTCTCCTTTATTCTTAATGTGCTTCCTGGAGCCCCTTTGTAGTTTTTTCCTACATCAATCATATTGGATAGATTTGGGTGGTTTATCAAAAGGAATATACTATAATAGACAGGTACCTATACGAGTGTACAGTCATTCTAACGTTTGACTATTGACTTCTTACTTATTTACTAGCAAATTGTACTTTATCATCATCATCAGCTAGAAGACATCCACTGCTAAACTAGGCCTCTCTTTTAGATTTCCACACTGAACGACAGCTTGCCATCTGTCCCGCAACTCTCATGAGGTCGGTCCATCTAGTGCGAGGTCTACCTACGTTGCGTCTTTCGGTTCGTATATTATAGTCTCCACTCAAGAACCTATCTCCCCCATTAGTTACAAATCTGACTTGCAAATCTAAGCAGCTATGTCGGTATGTGCGGTTCTTCGGCGAATATCTTCGTTCCGGATTTTATCGATCAAAGAAACTCCGAACATAGATCTCTCAATTGCCCGCCGTGCAACTCTGAGTTTTTCCAAAAGACCAGCAGTTAAGGACCACGTCTCAGTACCATAATTATGTCATCAGTAAATTGTATTTAGGTACCTATTTGTAAGCTTAGTAATACAATTTTATTTTCACTTTCACAGACAACAATTTTAGCTTACAGTCCAATTTTTGTTTTAAGTCGATGCCGTTTATTCCGAAAAATTGCTACGTAAAATATTATTCATTTTATACCGTTATCTCGACGCGTTTAGCGTTAATACTCCATTAAAATTGTAAGAGTACGAATGCGATCAGAATTTCAATAAAACAACAATCTCTCAATAATGTTCCAGAGCAAATTGCTAAAGATAAACTTTGTATATTCCTCCCCGCGGGAACGCGAGTGCAATCTTTGTCATCGAAGTTGCGGTAACTTTCGAAATATATGTGTGCCATTCCGGTACTATAAATATTCCGTCAGCCTGAACACAGAATGCCACAGAGAACTTTGCAAGGACAGATACTGATGTAACTTGAAAGCCAGTTGCCATTCAAAGTTAAGAGTGTAACCATCGAACATTTTGATTGTATCGATAATAGGGTTTCTATTTCTGTAATAAAGAAACCTTTTAGTCGAATAGTAGAAAAAGTCTATTTGTAATAAAGAAAACCAGTCACTATAAAGAAAATAAAGCTTTGCAGAGTAGGTAAAAAACGTGACAAACGTATTATAACCACAGTTAAGCCCAACGCCTACACGAGACAAGGCAGCATTTTAAAATTTTATTCGTAGCTCTTACCTCCTCAATATGTTTGGTCTCCTAGTACTTTGTGTTGTATAACTGGCGTGAAGGTTATTTGATCGCGACATTTTATATTATGCACGCATATATTAACTAGAATTTTTTACCACTAATCCAAACATTTCAGGAATTCAACATTTTGGAAATTATGCTTCAACATCAAGAAAATTCAATACTACGAAAATATACATTATGAGATTTTAACATTTAAAGAATTTAGCATTTTGCGAAGTCGAAGTAATGAACCTAGAGGGTCGCACAAGTGATTGTGGAAAAGTGAACTTTTTTGGTTTACGCTAGGTTCAAAATGAATAGTAAAATAAAGCAGAAAAAAGAATAGGAAATACAGAGAAAAATACAAAAAAAAAAAAACAAAGAATATTCCTCATTTTAATAGAGTTTAACACAATCAAGATGCGGTGGAGATGTGACGCGGCACGGAAGCGAGGCGACACAATTTGAACCTACCAAAAAGAGTGATATTCATGTGACCGCCGCCACCTCGACTCATGGTCAGCGTTGGGCCTTTTAGAGTAACACTACCTCTACTACTTATAAATTTTGCAGTTTGAGTTATAAATTTATGTTCTTCTCTGTAGTCTCCGCTAAAACTTTAAGCTCGCAAGCTTTAAAAATAACATATGGGTAAAGATATATAGCAAAAATTTAAGCTATAAGAATAGAAAAATTTGGAAGAATGAAAAGAATATATTATGAAGAGAGAGCTCAAACAATACAAACAGTAACCAGCTGATAGAGCAATTATACTATTTCCATTCGTTTATTTGTTCTGCTGCAATAACATTGTAAAAAGCAGAATAAAATATTAAAGTATATAATGGGTCCCAGGTACCCAACGACGTAGTTTGTATTACTATAAGAATGTATGTGTATGGTATAAGTAAACATTTAATAGTCTATCCTCTATTGCACACCCCGTCTTCTACGTCTTCTATAAATTGATTTGTACCTACAAAATATGTTTTAATAATTGTCTCTAAAATGTGTTAATGTTGTTCTGCCGTTCAAAAGTGTACATTGGTGTACCAATTTGAGGAATAAATGAATATGAATATAAATCCTTTCCATCCTAAGGTTGCCTGTAAGAGATCGCTTTTTGTATTATTTACCGACAGATCAAGTGTTTTTTTTTACCGAAACGATCTTTAGGGGGTGACAAGTTCATGAAGTTTATGGCACAATAGTTGTATTTTTTTTCTTTGTTTTTTTTTTATCATTTGTTACAAGAAAAAAAACTCTAATTGTCCCTCTCCAGTGCCCTTAGTCTCAAATTTGATAGTTTACGAAAACTTTTTTAGTTTTCGTCTTGTTCCATACATTGCTGGGCTAAAAGGTATTCGAAAACTTTTTTCGTATTAGAGTGAAGCAATCTATACCGCCGATAACTGCCAAATTTAGTTCCTCCACGTTTCCGATAGAGGCGCTTTACTAAAATGTATGGAACAATACGTAAACGAAAAAGGTTTTCGTAAACTATCAAATCTGGGACTAAGGGCACTGAATAAAAACCTCCATACTAAAGAGGACTTTAAAAAATTAAAAATATCGGTACAATAGACAATAGACAATTTTTTATTTATGGAAGAAAATAAAACATTTTTAAGAATTAATAGTAATAAATACACACATTACAAATTGTTTTCCTCCACAAACCGGTTCCAACTCAGCATAATGCTGGTTGCGAACAACCAGCGCTGGTCTTCCGTTGGAGCCGCCGGTGACATCACCCATGGCCAACATTACACCCAACACCCAACAGTACACGACAAATTGAATAATAATATAGGAACAACAACACATAATACATAACAAACTAACATTTAATATAAACAAACCATAACATAAATACATAATACTAATTGGGTAAAGTCTCGTTGCCATAGGCTTTTACTCTATATAGGTACCTATCCCACCCCATGTTTTATTTCACCCGTTTCAGTGTGAAAAAGTCACCTGGTATAATTTCAACACCAAGTTTTAGAATTCATAATTAAAGAGACTCGTAGGGTTAACGGAGTTCACTATGAATAATTTGGGGTAAAGATCGTTGATCTAATAAGTTTGACTATAGTATAAATTACGCTGATGTTACAAGTTATTCTGTGGAATAATGAATTGTCGGTTATCATCTGTCTATTTATTGATAGAAGTTAACGTATAATTAATGTTGTAGACCAAATATTGTATGGTTTTTTACATTTGATGTATTTTTAGGGTTCCGTACCCAAAGGGTCCGTCCGTCCGTCTGTCGTACCTATTTAACTGAACTGGTAAAAAACTCTGTGGGGATTTGGTAAAAACAAGTTTATTAATAATTAATTTTAACACGAAAATGCCTTTCAGGCTTTGCCACTATGATATGATATAAAGCGAAATAATAATAATGAAAACAAAAGTCCGGGCTATCACCGTGAATTAAAATAAATACTACGGAATAATAATAACGCGAGTAGTGATTAGTGAAAGTGCAGCACACCTCTCAAAACCCTCCTAAGCCACCCACGCCAATGTTGCCTTTCTGATGTCAATATGCGGCAGCCTTTATGCCACTCATTTAGTAGGTGGTAAGTCATCACCCGCCGCAATATCTTGAGATGAGGCACAATTGGCGGGTGCCGTACCTCGTATCCATTTTTTTTTCCTGTATTGTACAATAGTTTCATAATTGCCATTCACGAGGCACGAACCGTGCACTCACCAGCTCAACCCACAAGTGGGGTTGTGCCCACGAGATGGACAGACGATGTAAAAGAGATCGCAGGGAAACGCTGGATGCAGGCCGCTTCCAACCGGCCCTTTTGGAGATCGATGGGGAGGCCTATGTCCGGCAGTGGACGTCCTACGCTGAAATGATGGTGATGACTCCAGATATCTAAAAAGTAGGTGACTTACTAATTTCTGGCTCTCTTTGTATGGAGTAAACTATTGCCTCCTTAATCTCCGGGAGGCTGGCAGCGGTGGTGCGGACTCTTTCCTCCTCTGCACTCTTCTCTAGACTTTGCAGGTATATTGAGTATACGTTCGCTGTACACCGGATCTGCCAAGAAAAATAAAACTCAGAAAAAAATCTTTTTGACGTGAATACGTCTTTAATTTTGCGTCCATAGTGAGAGGCAATAAAAAACCGATGATTATAAAATCGGGGGATTCTGTTTGATGCTGAAGCTATATATCCAAAATATAAATATACCACTCGATAGTTAAAGAATCAAATAACTCGTAACGTTACGTTGAGTGAGGCATACTAGCTGCTGCCCGCGACTTCGTACGTGTTGCGCAAAGTAAGTAGAGTTTTTTTAACTGCATGGCCTTTTACCATTGGTGCAGGGCCGAGGATCGAATAGGGCACCGTCAGATTATAAAGTGCGCTCAGCCACCATCACTGATCTATGTTATCATTAACTAGCGGTTTCATCCACTCCTGTACAGCATACATAATACACTATATACATCTGTACAGGAACGATGATTTTTTCCGGTATAAAAAGTTACCTATGATAATGCAGGGTATCAACTACCTCCAAACTCAATTTCATTCATAACCTTTTAGCCGATATAAAGTTGAGTGTGGCCAAAGATACACTTCACAATTAGATGTGATACAAATAAAAATATGCCCGTGTTATATAAATAAAATGATGTGATACAAGTTCGTAAAATGAGGTTTTTTTCTACCTTAATTATTTTACTGGTGTAATCGGATGAATACATATTGTAGTCCAGACATGGAAGGTCCAATCGATTCCGTCGATCTGGCATCTTAGCTTCTATATTCTCGGGTTATAAATTATTCGTAAGACTTTGGTCAAGTCTGATATTTCGAATAGGTTACACGTGAACACCGTACCTACAATGCTCGTGCTCGTAGTAGGTAATCAAACAAGTATTATAAATGATTTATTTATTTATTGATAAATTGGTTAATGCTTGACCGCCATTTCATTGATGAAGCGATGATGCGGTGTACGGCGGAGCACGCTTGCCTAGAAGAAACCGATTTTGTCGTGACTTGACATTCAGATTGTACTTATCGGGGTCAGGTTAATCGAGATATAGGGTCCCCAGATTTCTGGAACGTTGAATACGTTCAAATTACAATCTTCAGCATCATCCAAATATCAACGGTTAGAGGAGACAAAATGATGATGTTATGCAAGAATGCTCAATGAACGCGCAAGGGGATCTTTGTAGATCCTCTTGCGGCATATCGGCCAAGTTTGCATACCTCCTTTCTTTATTTAATTCAATGGAAGGCCAACGGCTTTTAAAAATATAACAATCTTAATAGATCCAGAAGCAAATTATAGGTCCTGGCAGATAACAATTGGATAAGTAACAATGCGGTAAAAGTCGCTAATTTAAGCATTTAAAGTGTTGCCCATCACTTGATCTTTTTTTCTATCTAGTACCATAGGAAACCCTTCATCATCATCATCATCAGCCAGAAGACGTCCACTGCTGAACATAGGCCTCCCCCTTTAACCTCCACACTGAACGACAGCCTGCCTTTTGCATCCACTGGATGCCATGTCACTATGTCGTCGGTCCATCTAGTGGGAGGCCTACCTACGCTGGAAACCCTTGGTGTTATGTAATTACCTTAATTTTCCCTCTGACAAAGTGGTGTTTCTGCACCGTAAACTGTATCGTGCTGTACGCTGACATTGGACCACCGGCCAGCTCGCCGTCCACTCTGTGCAGAACGTGCTGCGAAAGTGCCTGAGAACAATTTAAGACCTGGTTATCTTACTAGTTTCAAGGACTTGCAACTAATTGAAGAACAAGTTAGGAACATTTGATTTTGTACTAAACCGAATAACATTATTGGACTCATAATCACTATTTACTATGAAAACTTTTGCTGTGGAACCAATTCTGAAATCGCAAAAAAATATCAGCTGTTCAAGACAAAAAATGTTTCATACTCAACGATATAATTATATGAAACAGGTGTTATATTTTTCGTGGTTTCAGGATTGACACACGCCTTCTCTGAGAGAGAGAGAGAGAGAGGGTGGGTCCTAATCCACCATGCTGGCCCAGTGCATATTGGTTAATATCGTACGTCTTTGAAATTTTAAGGTTCTTGGATATACTGGTTTTCTAACGATATTTTCCTCTACCGTTGTTGAACGATGGCACATGATTGCATTGGTTGGCAGAGCCAAGGATCTACGGCCTGCTACGGCCATCGCTCGTAGTGCGAATTGAAAAATTACAAAGTGAAAATTGACCATAGGAAAATTATGAGTAGGTACAATGCCGTCTTCCCTTTGACTTAGGATCATCGTTCCGTGTAAAACTGTATGATATTAAAACTGTATGACTTTTTGGTCCACTTATAGTAATATCTATCCGTATTTTAGATCTTGTGTTCATCAGAACTATTGGTTAGCAACGTACTGCAAATGCTGCGGCATACACGTATGTAATTGCAGTCCTGTTTGACTAAACAGAATTAATGCCCTCATTTAGTCACGAATACCAACTAGGCAAAGAGCCACAAATGAGCAAACATTAAGTACTAAGCTGAACTTAACAGTATCTCTTTTAAAAGAAAATTCTACTCTACTCAACTCTACTCAAAAACCTACCTATATACTCTATGAATGGCAACTGCAGTATGAATGAAAACAGTAAGTTCTTATCACTTTTGTAGGTTTGAGAACGTAAGATTGTAGATAGCACTTTGCTTCATAGCTATGTTAGACCTAAAAAATTGGACCGAATATATTCAGTTATTTACATCTCCGTTCGAGGAAGTTGTCTAGACATTATAAATAATAAGATAGTAATAGATATTTTTATTTCAAAAATTGCCCATTATATTAGGTCATTAAAAGATATTCTCTATACCAAACCCGTCCGATCAGACACAACCACTGGGTCGAGTCTGGCTGCTCTAAACACATCGGATGCATAGCATACTCGTGCAGAGTACGCACACCTGAGACGCTTGTAGCGGTAGTGTGCGCTCTCCAGGTTTATGCACAGTTTGTATAAATTAAGAACTAACCTCATTCTTATCTGCTCATTTTGTTTTTATGTTTACACATATTTTAAATTTGCAATCCAGATCTGAACCTATAATAGGAGATATAATGTTTTGTAATATTGTAATTTGTGTTGTGTAAACGGGGTGTAAGGGGAACACTCTCGAAGCCAAAAGAAGGTAATTGTACTTATCATTATGAACAACTTTTACTATGGGACCAGCCCTGAAATCGCGAAAAAAATATCAGCTGTTCTATAGAAAACGGTCATTCAACGGACACTCGACAAAATGTATGGAACAGCTGATTTTTTTCCTGTATAATAAAATAAATAAATAAACATTCAAGGAGTTGGACGTCACAGATGTAACTAGCCTGAACGGAGCGCAAACACTCACTGTCAAATCAAGTAATCTTACTTTTCGGATAGCATTAACGATCAATCACTGCGAATGTTATACTGAGATATATAGAGCAAAGATAACAGAAGAGTCAAGCAAAATGGGAAGTAACATTTATGAAATTTAAATGCAGCGTTTTTTTAAGTCACGCAGAATTTGTGAAGCTCTCGTTTCACAATGATCTAGTTAGATGAAAATCTCTTCACAAATCTTGTTGTTTTAGAGAGCCCAACTCAAATAAAACAAAAGAAAAACAAAGTTCTCAGCGGTATATAAACTGAATAGTAAAGTGCAGTCATAAGTGCTAAAGATACAACACTGAAACTTGTATTTCAGTACTTCCCTGAGTTCCGGTACAAGATGTTAAAAGTTTAGGTAGAAGCATCAACTTACTCTATACTTTCAATAATTTACTAGTAAGTTTGACTTTAACCAGTGCGTTCTATCTGGTTTTGGCACGGACACTTACAGTTGGATTAGCCCACAAGTTCAAGGTCATTGATGAAGCTATGGAAAGAGCTATGCTCGGTGTTTCTCTGAGGAATCATATCCGGAAAGCAGTTATTCGCCAGAGAACTAATGTCACCGACATAGTTTAGCTAATAAGTAAGCTGAAATGGCAGAGGTCTGATAGCATTACCGATAACCATTGGAGTAGACGTGTTTGGAGACCATTAATCGGTAAATGTAGCGTAGGAAGCCCTGAGACTCGATGGAGTGACGATATAGGTACGTAAGGCAGTGGTTGGAAGCCATAAGATTTGGAAGCCAAAGATTGGGCTGTGTGGCGTGCCTTGCAAGAAGCCGCACTGCAGGCCAATATCCAGCACTGGATTTAAATAGGTTAATTATGATGACTATAGTAAGTAACAAGCATTATTATTATCAGCCTAATGTTCCTTCTGCTGGGACACAGGCCTTCTCTCAGAGAGTGAGAGACAGGGCATGTTATTGAAATATCACATAGTCTTTGAACTTTTAAGGTTCCTTGACATACCGGATTCCTCAAGATATTTTCATCCACCATTTTTGAGTGATGGCATCGAAACTGCACATAAATTTTGTTCTTTGAGTCATTGGCCGAGGATCGAACCATGTTCCATCAGATTCTTTAGCGTATATGTTACCGCTCGGCCACCATCGCTTACTAATAAGTATGTATATTTAAAAACAGTAGTAAGGAATAAATATGTATAAAAGAACATAAATCCTACTGCGAAATGTAGCCTCTGACTTTTCGGAGGCGTGAAGACAAATCTAACAACACCTCTCACTTTGCAATCTGTCAAGCCGTCAGGCTACATAGTATACATACACATGAAAAATATTACACTCCTACCGGGCATTTGGGTAGAAATCAAAGTTAGGTATGTAGTTTTTCTGTGTTCAGTATTATAATAAATCTATTACGCATTTTTATTCGCTAAAGTCAAGAGTAATTTTTTATGTTTCATGGACGACCACAATTCGATTGATGTTAAGTAAGGTCCGAATGGGAGCTGGCTCTTAAGTGAGGCTTCTGGAACTCACTGTCTCGCACTTGATATCAGATTTTCATCTTGAAGTATGCTAGCCACCTGAATACTAGAAAGTACTTACCACCATGCTATGGTTTTTTTTTTCTTTACCGGTAACTTAAAGATGCCAGCGGCGTAGGAGTCTAACTCATCAATCGCTGAACCATTATCGCTTTAAAAAGCGATGTATCCCTATTGGGTTTTCATGAGGAATTGGGTTTGATTAATAGCTACTTCATCATCAGCAGTGAGACGCCCGTTGCTGAACACAGACCTCCACCAAAGAACGAAACATTGAATGACAACCTGTCATCTACATTCACTGGATGCCTGCGTCTTTCACGATATCGTCAGTCCATCTAGTGCGGAGGCCCAACTTGCGTCTTCCAGTTCGTGGTCTCTACTCAAGAACCTTTCTTCCCCATCGGTTATCCGAGAACTCCGACCATAGCTCTACCCATTGTCCGCTGTGCAACTCTGAATTTTGCCAAAAGGCCAGAAATTAAATATTGCAATTTTATAGCTACTTTTATAGCTATTGTTATCGAAATAAATATTGAAGATATCCATGTAATATATCACTGCAAATCAATAACAGTATGTCAAATAAAGATTGGAAAAATAATAGAAAACAGAATACCTGCTAGAAAATGTCATCTACACAATCATGGAAGTAAAATTTACTTTAACAGAATGACGAGACGAGAAAGTCGCTTTGATAGTTCAGTACCACCGAGAATTTCAACAGTTCAAAAGCCTGCGTGGTAATGATCTGCGCTCGCTAGTCGCCACTTTGAGTATGAGACGTTAAATCACTTCCAGTAATTTCACTGCAAATATTGCCCTTAAATACGAAACACAATAATGATGAAAATGAAATAAAATAGATTATTGTCCAGATTTTCATCCATAACTTATTCAAAAACTAATTATATTAATTTTTGGTTTGAAAATAACTTAATAATGTCTGTACGAATTGTTTCTATGTCTACAGATTCCCATGTCTACATATTCCCATGTCTACATATTCCCATGTCTACAGATTCCCATGTCTACATATTCCCATCTCTACATATTCCCATGTCTACAGATTCCCATGTCTACATATTCCCATCTCTACATATTCCCATGTCTACAGATTCCCATGTCTACATATTCCCATGTCTACATATTCCCATGTCTACATATTCCCATGTCTACATATTCCCATGTCTACATATTCCCATGTCTACATATTCCCATGTCTACATATTCCCATGTCTACAGATTCCCATGTCTACATATTCCCATGTCTACATATTCCCATGTCTACATATTCCCATGTCTACATATTCCCATGTCTACATATTCCCATGTCTACATATTCTTATATCCACAGATTCCCAACACTACAACTTGGCGGTTGAATAACTGGAAAACTGGCAAACCTCAGGTGGACTTTGTAAAAGAGCCCTACCATTAAAATAACAAATATAATAAAAATATTTAAAAAAAACTTGCAAATCACACAAAAAATATATCGTAATTAGCTGTCTAATCTACAAAATAAACCTTGTGATACAATTATAATTTTGTTTATCGTTGCCAGGGTCGAATTGATCGTATTTCAATTAATTCGGCCGCGAGATTCATCAGCTGCCATTGAAGCAAGCTTCTTGGACCATGTACACTGAAGGCAGCGGTTCATCCTCAATAGAATTGATTTCAATCTGAACGATTTTTTTTAAATATCTATATTAAAACAAGCACTACAAACGAGTTTGTCAAGTACCCAAACGATAAAAAATGCGGTAATGATAAAAAAAAACTTTATTATTTCCATTCGTGTTTTGGCTCTGACAACTGCATTACTTCCAGATACATTGTAAAAAGCTAAATAAGAATATATATTATTAATATTTCATTGAAGTATACCAGGCACTTGCTACAGCCTTACTTTCTAAAACCTAGCCATAGTAATCAGAACTCGTAGTTTAAAAATTTTGTTATTGCAGCTGTCAGAGCAAATAAATACTGGGATCGCGTTTAACTTAGTAGTTTTTGTTTTGAGTTAGTACGAACGTGATTTAAATTCAAATCTGGACTTATTTTTGTTGGTTATATTACATAGTCTACGGTTTTGCCACATACCAGGCATAATTTTTACTACATTACAAATTAAGTTAATTCTGGAGAATCATTGTTCACTCACTTCCAGCTTAAATATTAGAATGGTAAAATGTGTCTCGTATAGAAATAAATTCGTTACAGCAGCTCTTTTTAAACGCGATAGACTATTCTAAAAAGAAAATTTATACAAAAGAAGTGAACATAGAAATAAGTACAAACACGACCGTTGTTATGATTTTTTTGTCTGTAATTTTTGTTGTCATGCTGTCGTCTAAAGAAATTGAGTTATTTTGTTATATGATTTGATTCAATAAGCAATATTTTTTTATCAACATCTTACTAGCGTAATTTTTTTTTTTAATTGAAACTGACGTGGTTTTCACACCCGACAAGCAGCCGGTGTCATCACGTGCGCGCCGCGCGGCGGCCCGTAGTGCAAAGCGAGACGCAGCCGCGCGCGCGCATTCACCTTGAAAAAGGCCGTCTAATGCGGTTGAAACTATAGTCGGAGTAACCAGCTTAATCTTACGTGAGTAATTCCCGTGGAATATATATAAAAAGTTATTTATCTTGTTAGATATTTCGTAAGATTTAAAAAAAAAGTCATTTATTAGGCAAAAAATATGTTTTTAGCACTGCAGAGAATTAAAGTTATATGATTATTTACGGGATATTTACCGTATCATATAACTTTAGTGAACAACCGTGATAGTTTAAAACAGTGTTCTGCAGAGAATTGTCTGTGGGCCCCAATTCATCTCCAGAGTTCGCCCAAGCTCTGTCACTGTTACTTTGTGCCCTAGGGATTATCATCTACAAATCGTCGATGGTTCCCAGACCCTGCAATTAGGGTAATTGGTTTAGCCTCCTTAATGGGAGCGAAATGCTATTTGTCAGTTTGTTTAGGAAAGTTTCGGGTAAGTTCCCACAAACCAGCAATTAGGCATCGATCGTCATTAATGATCGTGTAGCTCCCGCGACTAAATTTTTTTAAATTTATTAGCTTTTACACATGCTTAATATTTATAGCACGATATTTAGGTACAGCTAATAAAACAATATAGAGCAGATCAATATTTTATTGATTCTAGCTCACAATTCGCATATCAATAACTGAAGCAGCTATGCAACAAATTTTAGAGCTGATCTAAAAAACTTGGTGACAATTTCTTTATATTGCCGACCGCAATTTTTTGGCTAAATGTATTTCACTGTTTCCTCGTGGTCATACTAGTTTGTCACAGTTGTAGTTGTAGTTTGGGCTAGTGAAGGTAGAGACTGAAAAAGCACGGCAAATTTAAAAATATCGGTATTGGAATCCCAAAAATTTGTATGAAATAACTGGAATAACATTTTTTTTTTAATGCCATAGGTGGCAAACAAGCAGACGGGCTGCTTGATGGTAAGCAGTCACCGTCGCTTATGGATACTTGTAACACCAGAAGCATCACAAATACGTTGCCGACCCTTTAGAACTCGATTAACTCGCCTTTTGAAGAACCCCATGTTGTAGCTTCTCGGAAACCTCACTTAATGTTTGCATTTCATAAAAATTTTGGGGTTGCAATGCGGATTTTTTAAAAGTTTGCGCGTTTTTTGAGTCTCTACTTTTATTAGCCAGACTCTAGTGCTGACCGTTTACATCATTGCTTTTTGATCTGTGGCGAGTGTTTGATGACACGGGAATGTCAAATCTGTGTGAGATATCTAATTAAAATGCGAGTTTCTTGTCATTCACTTAGGCCATCTATCTAAGGCCTCCCCTGTATGGATTTTTAATATCATAATATAGCTAATCAACACCATGTTAGCGATTCATATATCAAAATTATTCTTCAGCTTTCTAGCCGTCACAAGAATCAATCGGTTACTAATTTCTTGGGAAAGCAATTAATTACGCAAGAAGGTTATAGGAGAGGCACGTGTGGATATATTACATAAATAGAAAGCTAACAATATAATTAATTGGAAAATAGAATAAACCTGTTATACATACTAGGTATTATGTATGTAGTAAGACGATACAATCATCAAAATCATTTCAGCCATAGGTCGTCCACTGCTGGATATAGGCCTCCCTCATCGATTTTCAAAAGGGCCGGTTGGAAGGAGCCTGCAACCAGTGTTTCCCTGCGGTCTCTTTTAGGTCGTCTGTCCATCTTGTGGGTGGACGTCCTACGCTGCGCTTATCTGGCCCAGTCTCCATTCCAGAACCTTTCGGTCCCATCGGTCATCTTTTCTGCGTGATATGTGCCCTGCCCACTGCCTCTTCAACTTGCTAATTCGGTACATCAACCAAAATGTATTTTGGAAGCTTAGTACTCAAAAGTACTACGTATACGCAATTTTTTGCACATGTCTAGTAGGAAGTCTGTAGTATGTCTAGTATTAAAAAAAAAACTATGGCGTGTCGTTCTTCACTAACTACGTGCATAAAGGCTTACGAACACAGACCGATAATAAAAGTCCTATAAAAATCTGCGCTTACGACTGAATCCACGATGGTGTGAAATCAAGTCACTACTTGTTGAAACCAAGTTGAAACCATTGAAGAAGTTTCATTGGCCCAATGAAACTTTGTTCCACCTACTTCCTAAAGAGAGGCCCTCTCTTTATGAAGAAGGTACGAGTAATATTACCTTCTTCATAAAGAGATTGCGTGACATTTTCTCGTCCAAGATACCACAGTGCCTCAAGACGAAGGTCTTTGACCAGTGTGTGTTGCCAGTGATGACATATGGTACTGAGACGTGGTCCTTAACTGTTGGCCTTTTGGAAAAACTCAGAGTCACAAAGCGGGCAATGGAGAGAGCTATGCTCGGAGTTTCTTTGCGCGATAAAATCCGAAACGTGGATATTCGCCAAAGAACCAGACTCACCGACATAGCTGTAAAAATTTGCAAGTTGAAGTGGCAATGGGCAGGCCACATCGCTCGAAGAACCGATAACCGATGGGGAAGAAAGGTTCTGGAGTGGAGACCACGAACCGGAAGACGCAGCGTAGGGAGGCCTCCCACTAGATGGACCGACGACATTGTGAGAGTCGCGGGCATCCAGTGGATGCAAAAGGCAGGCTGTCGTTCAGTGTGGAGGTTAAAGGGGGAGGCCTATGTTCAGCAGTGGACGTCTTCTGGCTGATTGATGATGATGACGAGTAATATTAAGTCAATGAACACAAGTTTAGGAAAATAATACAACGAGCTGTCTGGTTTGTTTCACGTTGTTGGCGCCAAAATTCACATATGAAATTCACCAAGAAATAACTGTAGTTCCAATTTTGCCCACCTTAGTTGGTGGCACTGTATAATGTACATTGAATTCGTAGCTTATCGTCATGTTTTTGTCTGAGGTTTTTGTAGATTTTTCAAAAAGCGCTGAAATTGATTCAGCGCTTTTTGATAAAAAAAAACATTATGGGACCACCTATGAGATATGACCTACCAAACAAAAAAAGAATCATCAAAAACAATTCTAAATTAGCGGAGTAATCGCGTAACCAAAAAAAAAATACATACAGTCGAAATGGTAACCTCCTCCTTTTGGAAGTCGGTTAAAAAGTCAAGATATTTCACTGATAATGTTATTAATGGTACAGCAATATTATTGTTTATTTTTATGCTTGTGTAGTTTTTGAATTTATTATTATTATTAAAAAAAAATGTTTTCTGTATTATTATGTGAGGTAAATGTAATTGATTCTGTCGTTTTTATATCAATCTATATCTATACTAATATTATAAAGAGGAAAAATTTGATTGTTTGTTTGTTTATTTGCATATAACTATATAATAACTAGCATTTAGGTAACTAGCATGCTATAAATCAAAACGAATGTGAATAACTGAAGAGCATGCTAATAAGCGTGTTGGATGTGAGACTCCTATCTTCACCAGTATTATCTTCCATTGTGATTTAAAAATGAACTTATGTTTCAATTTTCTACCCGAATTATTCCTTTGGCCTGTATACAGGAAATATTCGAATTTTTGATAACCTTATAACATTGACATCACGCAACTGGTCTATGATTTGCTTTGCTGTAAGTAAATAAGTAGGTATCATTGACCGGTTCATTACATTTGATGGAATGACTAAAATAATATTGTATAAACAATGAATCGACAAGATTTTCCCTAATACTTATGTTTGATAATAAGTAAGATAATAAGACACTATAAAATTATAGCTTGTAATAGTAAATTATTAAAAGTAACTTCTAATTATTCGCGATTTGAACAGATTGCTTAAATGTCTATCGGGACCTCAGAAAAGATAATTCTTTCGTTTAAATCTTTAAAAAATAGTTATATTTAGATAACAAGTACATATAAATTGTTATTTTAAAACCCCTGATAAAAGAGCTGATATTCTTCAAACGGCAGATTTTTTTTTCTCGAATCATAGCTAAGAACACCATCGATCAAGGTCACCTTTCTTACAAAAAAATATATAATAATTTATAAAAATCGGTTTAGCCGTTTGGGAGCTACGATGCCATATACAAATACCTTGTTATTGTTATTTAAACTATTTATGCAACTGAGTTACGAAACAAGCAAGTCGCTCGCCCTATGGTAAGAGCCACGCACGCCAATAACAGTTCAGTAAATCAGAATTTAGAACTTCGGCAGTTCAAAACCCAGCGAGACAATGCTCTGTGCTCGTTCATCATAATAGCTTTTTACCAGTCCACTGCTGGACTTTTAGCCTACCCCTAAAAGGGTGATTGAGCCACATCCACCACGCTGGCCCAATGCGGATTGGTGGATTCACAAACGACATTGAATTTCTTCTCTGTACGTATGCAGGTTTCCTCACGATGTTTTCCTTCACCGAAAAGCCAGTGGTATGAAAATCCGTACATAAGCTCCAAAGAGCTCATTGGTACGGGCCCGGGGTTTGAACCCGCGACCTCACGCTTGTAAAGTCTAGCGGTCTCCCAAATGGGCTACCACGGCTTTTGTACCACTGTGCTCGTTACCCTGAGATATTAAATGTCAAGTCTCTTTATACTCATTAATACCACCGGATACATTGACCTTCAATACAAACACAGTTAAGTTTGCATTTTACTGCTTAGCGGTTGAATAACTGGTAAAGGAGTGGGGGTTCTCTCAGTGGACACTTCAAGAGTCCTAGCAATACAAAATGTGTATCCTATAATATTTATACAAATAATAAACATTATTATCAGCCATAAGACGACCACTGCTGAACATAGGCCACCCTCTTAGACCTCCACACTGAACGACAGCCTGCCGTCTGCTTCCACTGGATGCCCGCGACTCTCACGATGTCGTCGGTTCATCTATATTAGGAGACCTACCTACGCTCTTCGACCAAAATAAAATGAATAAACGAGCCATAACCATTGAACTTGCTCAGTAAAAACGAGTCAAAACCGTCGGACATATACTTCAACACCTAATTATGGCATGTACAGTACATTTGTTACAAAATCTAGATAGCGGGTTTTGTGTATTTACACTTCGGGAAAGCACACGAAGACATTATTTTGTCAGATGTTTCATTATCATGTAACAATAGTCTTGTGTAGCACTTCCTAGGGCTAGAGACCAACTGAAACGAAGTGAGCGCCGGCGATCATTTTGTAATCTTCAAAAATGCTCTTCTTCTGGGCGCGTCCACTCATTTTATTTTGGTCGAAGCCTACGCTGCGTCTTCCGGTTCGTGGTCTCTACCTACGTTCTTCGAGCAATGTGGCGCACCGCGTTGGTAACCGTAGTTCTTCGGCGAATATTTTCGCTCCAGAATCTATTGCGCAAAGAAACTCCGAGCATGGCTCTCTCCATTGCCCGCTGTGTTAGTTACTCTGAGTTTTTCCTAAAGACCGGCAGTTAAGGACATGTCTCAGTACCATTATGTCATCAAACAACACAAACAATGATGCTAGGATATTTTAAGGTTAAGGTATACAAATTTACTAGTATACTTAGAATACACCTACCAGATAAGATAATGTTTGTTCATAATTAAGTATTTATTTTACTATTGACTTTGTGTTCTGCAAATGTTATTTTATTCTGTAAGTATTCCGTTTTGATGTTTTTATTTTATAATTTTTTTATAGTAGATAGGCTTACGGTTGGTCATAATCTCGCCTGATGTTAAGCGATGATGCGGTCTACGATGGAGCACGCTGATGCACACCGCCACTGCACTTACATTTTTTCATTTGTATGGTGGATAAACTCATTAGTGGTAATTTACAATTAAAAAGAAACCAGTAAAAAAAAAAACATTGCAAAAACACAATCCAGTACAAAATCGGTGTAAAACAACTACGAAATAGGCTCCACTTATGTCGCATATATGATCTGTTACGAAAAAAGATCACCAGGTATTTGGCAAGCAATATGAAATGAATGATGAAAAACAAGCTATTCAAAGCTGCTCCTTAAAATACTATTTCTTGCGTTTCCTTCAAAGGTGAAACATACTTAGAAAAGCACATAGAAACATTAAGCGTAAATACTAGTTCATACTCTGGTAGAGACATTTCAGTGTGACATTGTTTTGACTTATATTTGCACGCGTAATAAAAAATCTGATTATTTTGTTCATATGTCATCAAAATAAACATACCTACTACTGTTTATATTACGTACCACGCTGAAACGGTATTTATATAGAAGTATAGATAGTAAAATCCGTGGTTACTAGACGTATTTTAACAACTACGACGTATTTACAACTACGACGTATTTTTATAACAAGAAAGTGTTCTACTTATTTTTATTTTATAGTGAATAAATTATTACTAAAACGCTAATCAAAGTGCAGCGCCTATAGTTTGATTGCCATAATTATTATTTTATTGAATTATTTATGAAAAATGTGTAAGTCCAGTGTTTCGTGTAAAGTGAAAGAAGAAAAGAAAGGAAATAATTATATACAATGGGTAATTGGAATGTTGGGTAAGTTGAAGTTATGATGATGTTTTGTAAAAATTCAATGAAGCTTTAAATACAAAAGGTTATTAATTTGACACTGAAACTGTTTCTCTTAGGAATATCTTCGTTTTTTCTCATTTAAATACAAAGAAATACGTAGTACATATAGGTCAATGTTTAGATTTTTTTTGTTATAGATTAGGTTAAATTAGCATCATTGACAAAAATGTCTGTAGAGTAAAACAAAATTAATTGATAACAAATTCATTATTGTACTTAATGCGTTGTTAATGCGAAAATAAACCAGAGATTCGGACAAAGAAACCGTTACTTCCGCAAAGTAACGCCTGATTCAATCAACTGTTTTGATTATTCACTGCAGATTTCATCGGCCGATTATAACAACCCACACTGTTTTCAGTGAACATGTCCCTGTTTACGTACGGATTGCAGTTTGGTTGGGTGTCTCCCATGACTAAAGTCCTCAAATCCGACCAATCCCCAACGGGACATCCATTGTCAAGCTACGAGATATCTTGGATAGCCAGCGTGGTGTGCTTGACGGCATTGTTGACAGTTCGGATTTACTCCACCGTGGTGGACAGATTTGGAAGGAAAACTGGTGTAATGATTATAGCTATATTTCAAGCGGTGAGCTAACATTTTTATACTATTATCTCACCAAAACGAATAAGAAACTCGTCTGAAGGCAAAGATGTGACTATACCGCGTTAGACATAATATGATCAATAAAACACGGAAACTTGTTGAATTAGAAATCAGTAAACATGAGATTCTGTTAAAACGAAAATCTGTAGATTTGGGACTCCGAAGACATGAAAATCAGTAATCGTGGGATTCTGTTGAAAAGAAAATCTGTAGAAATGGGAGTCTGTAGACATGGAAATCTGTAGACATGGAAATCTGTAGACATGGGAATCTGTAGATATGGGAATTTGTAGACATGGGAATCTGTAGACACGGGAATCTGTAGACATAGGAATCTGTAGAACTGGGAACAATTTGTAAAACGTCATAATCACATTTGACAACCGATGGGGTAGACGAGTTCTAGAGTAGAGATCACGTTTAAGCAAACGTAGTGTAGGATACCCTAAAGCCAGGTGAAGTGACGACATTACACCAGTGTGACCAGAGCTCGTTTGCGGAGAGTATAGTTTAAGAAGTGTTTAAAAAAAGTAACAACAACGGAAAAATAACGAAGCGAGATCAACGTTACATTTGAAAAGTTACGTTTTGGCAACGGTGCCTACACGTCAAACGCAGATGTGTCTTCAAATCACGAGAGAATCGGTTTCTTCTAGGCAAGTGTGCTCCAACAAGGCCGCATCATCGCTTAACATCAGGCGAGATGGTGGTCCAACGCAAGCCAATTATTTATAAAAAAAAGATGTTAAAAAGTCGACTATTTGAAGTTTACGATTAAATTGAGACGCGTAAAATAAGTTATCTCAAGCGGTTGTCAACCGCACCTCCGTCCGATATGGAAATATATTTGGACAGTTATTTCATACAAAGATTGCCTCCAACGGAAGGCGGAAGATCAACAGAATATGCGGGGAAATATTTTTGCATCTGCTCAACGATATTTCTCACAAAAACAACATTTTTATAACAAGCTTTTTGGCAAACTTTGCAAGGTTCCTATAAAGATGTAATATTTTTAATACAATTTTTTTTATTCTACAGTTATCTGATTATAAACGTTAAATTTACCGTGATAGGGTTGCTTATGGTTAATGGTAAGATTAGGTTGTGTATCTATAAACAACCTTATAGTAGATAAAATACCTTTTTTGTGTACAACAGAAATAAAAATTCTAGACAGACAGAAAACGCGGTAAATATCCCATTATAATCATAAGTATAACCGCAGTGAACAACCATAAATAAGTAAAAACTTTTTATCTCTCTTTATCATAAGAATTGAAATATGAAACGGAATATAAGGCATTATAAATTTTGACATACTAGCCACTCCTTGCTGTTTTTGTCATTTTTAGTATATGAAAAAAGTCTTTAAATTTGTCCTAATGATACACGATTAAAAACAAATGTTAGCAGCTGATATTTTTTTCGCGATTTCATGGTTGGTCTCATAGTAAAAGTTGTTCGTAATGAGTACAATGACCTTTTTTTGGCTTAGTACAGTCTATATGCGTAACCTTGTATATCTTTGTGGTGTGAACCCTCAGACAATGACACATTTAATGGACGGTGCATCGTGTCCTACAACTTGCACACTAGACGACTGAATGAAGCCACGGAGAGTGCCATTGGGATGGCAAAATTTGATTGTTTGTTTGTTTGCATTGAATAGGATCCGAACCTACTGAACCGATTTAAAAAAAAAACACTGTTGGGAAGCTACACTTTCCCCGGGTAACATAGGCTATATTATATTTTCCAAAAAAATAGCGATCCTCACTAAAACTCGAATAATGTAACCAAAGGTGTAAAAAAATAAGATTTACAATGTTAACTTTACGTGTTTGACAGTTCTAAGACAGGAAAACGTCTGTCAGGTCAGCTAGTTTGAAAATGAAATTATAATTTACAGAACATCGACTCGAAAGAAGAAGACCCTGTATAGACATATTGTGCAAGTAACAAGTATGTGGAACCCCAGCTTTACTATTTTATTCCGTTTCTTGTACATTGTGTAACTCGATTTTCGTCGTATCTTTGCCGATCATGTTAAATTTTGGATACCGTAACATATACGGATACCCGTAACATGTTTTTACGAAAATCCAAACAATACGTCGAAATTGGATTTGAGAACAGAGGGATGCTTGTAAAATTATTCATTGATGTGGAACTGAAACTGTACGTACCGATTTTGCGGACAATCTAGCTGTGCTTTACTTAATTAATTGGCTCACAGGCTATGTTCAAGTTATCTAATAAGATATCCCAAATAACGAGATTGAACGTAACATTAGCTATACAGGGTTACGCAGAAAGGGTGTACTAAGCCGAAAGGGCCCGCAATACCCATAATTAATGAACAACTTTTACTATGGGACTAACCCTGAAATCATTGCTTGGTGTATATGGTGCATTTACACCAGGCCGTTACGAGTAGTAGACATAAACGCAAACGTAATTTATTAATGTTTTCAACGTTTTTCAACGTTATACAGCGTTAAATAAAGAAAATTATATTTTTACCATATCAACTCGGAAATACATTCTATTATAAATTCAGTTAGAAAAAAAAATTGGTTTAGTTTGGTCTTTTGTATGTTTTTTTTAATCATAAATAAGCAAGAACAATGCCTTACATTGTCCAACTCATAAATTGAAAAAATGGTGGTTTGAATAAAAATACATGTCTAATCATTAATAATTATTAAATTATTATGTGATTTTATGCTCTCAGCAAACGATGTGGGTGGCCATACCTATTATTAAAATGGTTTAAATTAAAAAACTACAAATATTACCAATACAGATAAAACAACCACAATATCACTGCATCAGACGAGTTGGAGGCGAAGCGTATAGTTATTGTTTTTAAAAAACTTGATATTTGGTTTTTGGGTCTAATAGTAATTTTAGCCAGAGTCACCGACATAGCTATTAAAATTAGCAAGTTGAACAGGCCACAACGCTCGAAGAACTGATAACCGATGGGGAAGAAAGGTTTTTGAGTGGAGACAACGAACCAGAAGACGCAGCGTAGGTAGGCCTCTTACTAGATGGACCGATGACATCGCGAGAGTCCGTCCAACCGTCGTTAATGTGTTTGACCTAACTAGTATAACGAATCATTGTTATAAGGCTAATAAAAATCTGAATCTGAATCTGAACGATGACTTCACAAACATATAGTGGACGCAAATAGGAGCCTGTCGTTCAGTGTGGAGTTTGAAGTGGGAGGCCTATGTTCAGCAATGGACGTCTTCTGCCTGATGATGATGAGTAATTTTTAAGCACTCCAATGGCTAAATGAACCAATATTCTTAAATATACACTTGTTACCACTTTGTCGAAAGCCATAAAAACGCAACGCATAGTAAGCTAAGCACACGTTACGTGTTGTTAGAATCTTTCTACAACTTTCAACAACGTTGTTATTTTTAACAAGAGCTCCAATATGTTCTAGTTCTGCTGGATAACAAAATGCTTCGCAACAAGTACAGTGGCGCTTATAATATCGCGGGTATTCTGCGGCGTGGCTGCTGGAGCGTGTTACAGTATTATACCCTTGTACGTCAGGGAAATAAGCCACGACAGCATTAGAGGGAAACTTGGCTCTCTTTTCATCCTCTTCCAAAACACTGGAGTCCTAGTCGTGTACACCATGGGAGCTTTCTTGGATTACTACATAGTCCTGTATATTGTGACTACAGTATCAGTTGTCACGGTGGTGGTCTTTTGGTTCACGTTGCCGGAGACGCCAGTTTTTTTGGTGAAAATGGAAAAGAACGAGGTGAGTACTGTTGTAAATTTTGCAAAAGAAACTCAAGACTATCAAGTATTTTAATGAAGGTTAACATTATTTGTGGCTCCTTGACACGATACGCAGTAGTTCGAGTAATCTACTACATTTTTACCACGTTAATTTTACTTCATAAAGCTTTTTCAGGTCAGGTGGTTTGTTTTGGGTCCATGATAAAGTTACTTTGATGCGCAATACTGCATATTCTATCAGCTATGGGTTACCAAATAAATACTGATTCAATTTGCGAATCGGAACTAGAAAAAATAAAACCTACATACAGCTGCTAAGTACAGCTAACATACAGTATTGCGTATTCTATCAGCCATGGGATACCAAAAAATATTAGTTGTTAACCGCTTTTGGAAAAACTCAGAGTCACACAGCGGGCAATGGAGAGAGCTATGCTTGGAGTTTCTTTGCGCGATAAAATCCGAAACGTGGATATTCGCCAAAGAACTAGAGTCACCGACAACGAGCTGTTAAAATTTGCAAGTTGAAGTTGCAATGGGCAGGCCACATCGCTCGAAGAACCGATAACCGATGAGGAAGAAAGGTTCTGGAGTGGAGACCACGAACCGGAAGACGCAGCGTAGGTACGCCTCCCACTAGATGGACCGTCGACATTGTGAGAGTCGCGGGCATCCAGTGGATGCAAAAGGCAGGCTGTCGTTCAGTGTGGAGGTTAAAGGGGGAGGCCTATGTTCAGCAGTGGACGTCTTCTGGCTAATGATGATGATGATGATGATGAACCGCTTAATCGCGCACGAGTCATAATTTGCTTGTGCACGATATAAGCCACGTCGGTTGCGGGGGAGGGTATATATATTATGGCGCTTGTGATTGGAGACTCAAAATTAATTCATCCAATTCGCGCCTGGGATTGGCCCGCTTTAAAAAGATTATGCTGAAAATTTAGTACCTACCTTTGGCTTACGGCGGTGTAAAGGATGAGCAGTCAAGTGGTTAATACTTGAATAATTCAATAAGTAGTACTCGTGGGTAGTACTTATGTTAAGTAGTAAAACATAACGTGGCAGTTGTCAAAGGTTAAGTTTTTTTCCTCTATTTTTTAGCAAGCTGCGTGTACATTAGGAAAGCTAAGAGGGTTGGACGCAGACCATGAATTAATAACAAATGAACTCGAGTCCATGAAGAAATCCGACTCAGTATTCAAATCCTTACCTACCATATCCTTTATAAGCATATGTAAGTAGCGCACTTGGTGAAGTTTTACTTAATTTGCACTTACTGAGCGCACGTGATCGTCATAAATTATTCGCTAAGATTACCTACGCTAAGTGGTTTGAACCAAATGTACCTATGTAAATGTAATACTAGCGTCAAATATTTTGTCCTTATCTTCGTGCTGGCTACTGATGTGTACCCATTTCTCGTATTAGGTATCCCTTCTCGAGAAAAAAGGGTACAGGCTATAAATTCTCCATACTATGCTAGTGGAATAAATAGGATAGAATATCTACATCCTTGAATCTTCGATATTGGCATCTCCGTTTTCGTGATTTTTTCCTGTGTTCTTTTATTATATCAGAACATAATGTAATTCAGGTTTTTGGACCAATTTTTTATCCAAATCATTCGAATGTTCCTTACATTACCTTAATATACTGCTATACAAGTTTACTCGTTTAAAAAAAAACACTTTCATTCTTGGGATTAGGCTGGGTATTTGAGTGGCATTGGTGGGCCGAAGCTAACACATGTCTTCTGTGCTAACACCAAAAAGCCCTGTTGAATATAAAATACAATCATTGAATGTGTTTGTAAGGGAATATGAAACTATTGTACAGTATGGGATTGAAAAATTTTAAGCTAGTAAGAGAGTTCTTGATGGTTTTGAATTGGTTTATGCTATGAGGATTATTACCATGTAAACTTGTAAAGCAAAAGCAAACTCGAAAGGAAATCTACCTTTTCGCAGAAGTAGGATAACGTAATTGTTTCGCCCTTCAGGATGAATAAATACAACAACCGTTTGTTAGGGATTCTTCAGTAAATATAACATATGAGAAAAGAACTGTGTTTTCTTTGAAAAAAAGTTTGTTGGCATGTATAGAAGTAACGAGTTCAAAGTGTTTGTTTTTAAATATTGACACGTCGTTGAATGTTTACTACGAATATTGTTATCGTATCGATTTCTATAGGTAACTATTGTGACTTGTAACCGACAAAGAAGGTTTTTTTTCTCACAATAATATTATAGTCCTTATGTTCTAACAACAATAAAACTCGTCAATTGTGAATCAATTTGATCAACTATATACTTCAAGGTGAATTCCGTTCAAATATCGTCACATGGAGAAAAAAAAAACAACTCTTAAGCTACAACAAAGAACGCTTGGTTAAAAAATACATTTTATGCTAAAGAGAATTTGTTTAGAGGAACTAGAATTATTGTAAACACATTTTGTGAATGCCTAGAAAGGCTAAGATAATGCAATTGTGTATTTCAGAAACTAACTATTTCCATGTGTATGTTCATTACTGGGAGCCAAGAGGTTGCATTTTGCATAAAATACGTTCAATTTCTCAGCTATATGCTGCATGTTGAATCAGTTGCTGAACCGTAACTTATTTTTATTACTAATTTTTCTGTTTATTTAATTACAGTTAAAAACAAACCCTGGAGGCGAGGATTCTTCATAATTGCGTCCCTGGTTGTAACGCAGTCCATGAGTGGAAACTTCGCCGTGATAACATATGCGCCCGCCATTTTGTCGTCATCTGGGGTCACTTTAAGCCCCGAACTACAGACTCTGAGCTTCCCGATCTTCTTGATCTTTGGCTCCTTCGTTTCTATGAACATAGTGGAGAGGTTTGGCAGAAAGGTATTTTGAATCAAGTTCAAAAGTATTTACCTACTTTAACATCTATCATACATTGTTGGTAGGTATCTATAGTCTTTCTCTGGAGTCTGGGTATTAAAATTCGGCTTCGGTATCCCTTGCTTATCGTAAAAACCAATTAAAAGGGGACCTAGCTGTTGGGTCGTGGTTGGTCAGATTTGGGGATTTGACCTTCCATATGAGCGAGCCCAGGGAAAATAACTGGTATATAACTGCAGTGTGGCCTGCACTATTGTAGAGGGAAATAGCGGAAATGGTTCAACCATTTCCCAAGAGTGATACCTCAGGCAGCGTGCTAGGGGGGTACCAGTGCGTTCCTATATATGAAGATCCCGGCGCCCTCCATCTGGCACAGAGACAGGCCACCAAAAAGGTTTTAGTAGGTGCAATCCTACATAACCTGGCTGTAACCCCAACACAGCCCCGTGTATCTTTGGACGATCTCCCCCCGTATAAAAAATGTACATAGATAGTCTCACTATATGGACAAAACACAATCAGACGTAAATTGAAGTCGCAAAAATATTATCTAGATACAAGTATAGACCAACTAGCTGTTGCATACACGGCCCGTGACTTCGTACGTGTAGACTTTCATATAATAATAATATGTCAACACCCTTTGCTCTCCGTAATTCAGACCTTTCGCAAAAAAATCTTAGCGGACCTCTACACCCCATAAGTAATCTTGCCAAATTTCAGCTTCGCAGGTCAAGTAGTTTTCGAGATTTGGTGATGACTGAGTGAATGGGTGAGTGAGTGAGCGCTTATATACTTATATATATATATATATATTTCGATTTTTTATCTATAGATAGGTGCTACAGTAGGTAAACTTTGTATTAATTTAGTTTATTTAAATTTAATTATACTCTGCGAGCTAAAATTATTTCTCACCAAAATACACACCATATCATTATAATAACAACGTGCCCATACATAAACAAGTCGTACTCGTATATTTTTATGAATAACATTATCCTAACTTCAGCAGTACTTCAGGTAGAGGGCCTTTTGTCTAAAGCTATGTGTAGAGGTAGTTATACTGATATAAATCACTGCTAACGAGCGACCCTTCCATCCTGATGGCATCGACGCCGATGGTCAAGGGAGGTTACGGCATAAAGTGCCGGACCCGTACCAGCTTGGGATCAACCATACCTATAACTTGCCTTTAGTTATGCCTTATCTTGCTAACTATTGTAATAAAAACTTGAAATTATAGCTTGGGGATTTTACGCTCTAAATTGTACTGTACAAATTTAAAACGCAAATTGAAGTATCTACTCGTAGAAAATTGTAAACTATACTCGATCTGCTATATTTGAAACGAAGTGCGATCCGAAAAAGAAACAAATTTACCGACATAGCTCAAAGGATTAGTAAGCTGAAGTGGCAGTGGTCCGGCCATATTGCTTGAAGCACCGATAAGTTGACATGCTGAGTTGGGGCCGGTTTTTGTGTCACTGGGATCGATTTTTAAGGTATAGTATAAAAGTGTTGCTGTGACGTGCATTTCAGGATAGGCCTATGACTAGCAGTGGACAAGAAAAGGCTGATGATAGTTTGTTTATTTATTTATCCAAATTACAACTATCATTACAGGAATGTCCTAATTCAATAGCGTATTTCAACATAATAATTTTTAAACCTAGCTTATAACACAATTATTTTAATTATTTTAGTTTTAGATTAGTTTTAGTTATAAATTTAAATTTAAGATAGTTTTTATTTTACTTGTAATTTTTATTGAATACATTAAGTAGCTAACACATTAAACATTAAATTAATCACACACTACATACGTTAAACATTAAATTAAGTTTTACACACAAAAACACACGTCAAATAATATCGTCATTTTGAACAATGACGATGCCTATGATGATACTCAGTTTAGATTTTATACTCTAAAAACTAAAGGCAATTTTAAAAAGCTGACTGAATTTTCGAACCTAAGATTGTTGATAGCTAGTAGATGATATACTACAGTTAAATATTAAAAGATAACTTTTTACAATATCAATAAACATGCCAGATCCACAAAAAATGGACCGAGTATAAGTTAAGCATTTGAGGAAATTGATCCGTGGTGTTTTTATATGCAAATAAAAAACTGTCACAAGGATTCCCTAAATTGAACGTCGCGTCGCAGAAATCCCCGCATTGTAAATCAAAGTAGCGTAAAATTGGTTATGTTTTGCTTGTTTGTGTTTACTTTCCTCGAACCGGGAAGAGCAAGTACTCCCTTATTTATGTACCAACATTATTACATTAAAAAACTCCACACGTTTCTGGGGAGGGAAAAACGGTGAATAACACTGGAGATAGGTAAAACGTTTTTCAATTATGACATAAATGTCACCATTATTTTCTGATGACTAAGCTCTTATGGTATTATGTTTCGACTAAGTGCGTTCAAAAAAAGAAAGACATAGAAAAAAAATAGTGCGTGGAGTCCCTCCACACGGAAGAAGTTATACTTCAACAAGGAACCCTAAAATTATAACTAGGGCAAAAATATCAACAATCAAAAAACATGCTTTTCTCGAGATTCGAACCTAGCTCCTCAGGTTTCTCAATCCATTAGCGACACCATTACTACCGGTTCTGCTAGTCGCAGCGCAAAAAAAAGGATACGCATTTCGCAACCATACGAGAGAGAAAAATTCCCCCTCCATGGTAGCGTTAAACGTTTAACGCAACCTTGTTGCAAGGCGCATAAAAAGTATAACTTAAAAAAAAATTGTGCGTGGAGTCCCTTCGCGTGGAAGAAGTGAAACTCTCGCTCTGTCTCTTTTTATTCCCCCTCCATGGTAGCGTTAAACGTTTAACGCAACCTTGTTGGAAGTCGCAATAGAAGTTTCACTTCAACAACACACGCTGAAGGATAAAATGTCATTCTAACCTGCCTTAATACACTCATAAACTCTACATTACTAGCCTGATCGTCTAAATAATTTAGACGATCAGGCTGGTGAAGAACAAAACCTCACTTTTCCACTTTTGAAAATTTCGTTTTTTTTTTCTTTGGGCAAAAAATTATAAATTGATTGAAGCATGTGAGTAAAACCTTGTCAAAAACACCTCTTTTCCTATATAAAATTTCATTTGAAATCGAGAGTTTTGAACAAAACCACACTTTTCCCTTGAAAAAGAGAAATTCCGTCGAGACATTTTTATGTATTCTCTAAAATTTGAAAAACTGGAAATGTGAGGTTTTGTTCTTCATCTCCTCTAATGTAATGCGTCAGCACAGACTGTGCCGATGTCAACCTGGTAAAGTTCAATGCAGCTAAGAATCAGGCGTGTCTGTTCTCCACCAATAGGAGGCTATTCTAACTGGCTTCTAATTTCCGAGATGTATTCATACCGATGTCTGACCGGCTTCAGCTCTTGGATGTTACTTTGACGCCAATCCTCAATTTTGGCTCATATATTGAAAAAATATGGCTTAATGGCTGCTAAAAACTGGATATCCTTTCAAAACAGCGATGGTACTTCACGTCCGAATAGTTGGTTACATTCTATCAAGCACAAGTTCAGTCGTGCATGGAGTACTGCTTGTACCTTTGGGATGGATCAGCCAAGTACCAGCTTGAGACTTTGAAGTCCATTGAGAAATGTGCCAAGAACTGCATCAGCAACGAATGCCTAGTTCAAACGAAGCTATAGTCTTGAACATCGACGCAAAGTTGCTAGTCTATCGGTTTTTTTGGCCTTTTTTCGCTTTGCGTTTGTGTGTGTGCGTGGGAATTCAAAGTGGGCACGAAGCGGCAACTCAGTTTCATAGTTGATATTTCGTATACGGGGTGTAAGGGGAACACTCTTGAAGCCAAAAGAAGGTAATTGTACTCATCATTATGAACAACTTTTACTATGGGACCAACCCTGAAATCGCGAAAAAAATATCAACTGTTCTATAGAAAACGGTCATTGACACTCGACAAAATGTAAGGAACGGCTGTTTTTTTTTCGCGATTTCAGGGTTGGTATCTTATTAAAAGTGATTCATAATGATGAGTACAATAGGCATGATGACTAATATTTAATTTATTATAAATAACTGTCTTAGCGATTAATATAACTAAATACATTACACATACTGAAATAATAATTTAAATTGGCTGATAAATCTCTGAGATATGAGTGTTTAAAGTTTTAGGTGGGGATAGAGAGGGGATGCTCTATCCCTTTCTCGCAAAGCGTGTGTTAGTATAGCATTTGTATGGCGCACCTGAGCCGTGACGTCATGGCTCAGTATAGTGCGCTCTTTGTCTAGCATGAAATTAAAATGCTTATATCTTATTTATTATTTAACTAATTTTAATTTTGTTTTCGTTGATGGGCTCTATTTATGATCGGCTTTTTCATAAGGTAATAAAAAAATATTAGTCATCATGCCCATTACCTTCTTTTGGTTTCGAGAGTGTTCCTCTTACACCCTGTAAAACATACCCGTACGAATCACTTTTACTGTGCAAACTGCTAGACTGTAGAATGCACTGGCTGAATGGTCTTCAAGTCACGAGTGAATCAATTTCTTCTAGGCAAGCATGCTCTATCGTAGACTGCACATCAGGCGAGGTAGCAACTTAGCGCAAGCCTATTCATAAAATATAAACTAGTGAGTTTCTAGGACCACGTCGTACTTTTTAAATTTTTGGTTATGACGCAAAGCTGAAATGTGGATACATCTAGGTACAGTAGCTATGGGTACGTATAATCTTTACTAATATAATATTATAAAGAGGAAAGATTTGTTTGTTTTTTTGCTTTGAATAGGCTCCGAAACTACTCAACCGATTTGAAAAATTCTTTCACTGTTGGGATGCTGCACTATCCCCGGTTGACATAGGCTATATATCCCGGCTTTGCCCGTGCGAAGCAGGGGCGGCCTACTAGTCCCGGAAATAAAGAACAATAACCACATATTGTGTCTACCGTAACATAAATAGACATAATCACGTTTTCAATCGTACCTGAACTAAAAGGCTTTTAATAGAGTCTTTAAGATGGGGGAACGTGTCTATGATCTGGTGTTACAGGTAACCCTATAATTAAGTGTCTTCTCTCATAGAAACGTAAAACCCAACAAATCAGCTGTGCCCCATTAGACTCGGGAGATATAAGTAATAGGCTAATTTATTACCGCAGTCAAGTTTATAAACAAACATTTTCTTTTGTTTCTGTGCAGATGCTGCTTGCAGCTACGTTCTTAATTGGCGTAGCATGCATGGCGATCCTCGGAACAGTGATGCTGATCCTTCAGAGAGGAGGCTCGGTCCCCTGGTGGCTTCCTATGATCACCATAGCCGCATATTGCTGCGCGTACGCAGCCGGCATTGCGCCCATGCCTTACATCGTCATGTCTGAGATGTTCAACTTTCAGGTGTGTACTTTTAGGTTTGCATCTGGTTATACCTACATTGATAAAAAATAGAACTTTTTCATTATTTTATACACTAATATTATGAGAGAGTAAAGTTTCCATAAACATCAATATTTCAAGGCGGTTATGAATTATAGATGGCGCCACTTGATTACCACTAAGATTGATTGCAAAAAACCATTTAAAGGTGGAATTCCACAGTCAACGGCAGACGGCAGGTAGCAATGACAAACTGCTACGAGATGTTCCGTGGCGGCAGACGGCATTACTTTGCAGTATTATTTTGTATGATGCCGATTCCGACCAGCGACTGCAACTGCCACGCGGAAGTTGCAGTCATATCGTGTCTACCCATATCCATACCCAGCGTATGGAATATATACGAACTCATAGGGTACTAAGATACAGAAGCAATATTATATTAGCTTAGCTAAGGTGCCGAAGCTTTTACGTTCGGTTGAGTCTATCTTTGCTGGTTACTTAAATAATTGTTTACCGCTGAAAAAGATTGTAAAAAGCACGAGAGGAAATCTGTATTGTCACTTGTGTATACTGCTTTACTTATTAAACAGAAAGGGGTTCTCGTTTTAAGATCTCTGTTATTATATAAATATTTAGAAAATAATTGTTTCATTTGAAAGGATATACCTTCGGATTAGTTCCAAGGAAAAAAAATCCTTGGGACCAAATCTTGGGGGAAGAAATCGGGATAGTATTTTGGTTTTTAAATCAAAATTACTGGAAAAATATGCCATCCATGTAAACGAAATTGTGTATTTACTAATTTGATATTTGATAATTATTTAATTTCAGATTCGTGCTCGTCTAATGGGAGTTCTCGTTACAATGGCGTGGTGTACCTCCTTCACACAGCTGTCTACTTTTACCCCAATCTCCGAAACCTTCGGCCCCTATTCTACTTTCTACTTCTACGCAGGAGTTAACCTCATCGGAGGAATGGTCAGCCTTGTGCTGTTACCAGAAACTAAGGGGAAGAATGTGGAAACAATTGAGAAAGAATTGGGGGGACGAGAAAGTAAATAAGTGAAAAACACTGTCTTTCAATTTTTTTAAAAGAAATAATGGTTGGTTGACAATGTATCAGAAGAATAAATATTATTTTATTAATTTTTAATACTTACAGAACCCTACCACAAACGTGTCACGACACGCACATGACAGTTTATTCTTATACTTAACTAGCGCCGCAATTTCATCCGCCATCCTACAGGAACCATGTTTTTCCGGAACAAAGGTAACCAATTAACCAGTGATGACGTAAGTTACTGAGACGTAGTCCTTAACTGTTATGGCTTTTGGAAAAACTCAGAATCATACAGTGGGCAATGAAGAGAGCTATGCTCGGAGTTTCTTTGCGCGATAGATTCCGGAACGTAGATATTCGCTAAAGAACTAGAGTCACCGATATAGTTATTAACACTTGCAAGTTGAAGTAGCAATGGGTAGACTTCATCGCTCAAAAAACCAATAACCGATGGGGAAGAAAGGATCTTGAGTGGAGGCCACGAACCGGAAGACGCAGCGTAGGTAGGACTTCCACTAGATGGACCGACGATATCGTGAGAGTTGTGGGCATCCAGCGGATGCAGATGGCAGGCTGTCGTTCGGTAGTGGGCGTCTTCTGGCTGATGATGATGAACACTTCATCAAAACCCGCGTGAGGAAACAAATAAGTTAATACAAACGGCGATCTCGATAAACCTAATCGTGAGTGTAAGACGTTTGTAATAATTTATGATGATGATGAATTAACGAGTAAACACCACTATACACTCTTAAATATACCTTAAAGATTTATATAACCTTACGGAATCCCAAATAGCTGATTTTGAACACTATTGATATCGCTTCAGCTACAACTACCTCTGTAATAAATGATAGCCATAATACGGGGACTGTTGATAAATTCAAGCTATTAAACCACGCTAGGTCCAGGTTCATAGTAGAGTAACTCGTTATAAAGGGTTACACGGAACGGAGGTACTAATCCGAAAGAAGGTCGTTAGCAATTTCTGGGTTGATCACTTAGTAAAAGTTGTTTCAGTAGAATGATCTCCTATTTTATTTTCTAGATAAAATAGAGTCACAAAAAGCAGGCGGGCCATCTGATGGTGGTCACCGCCAACTATAGAAAACTGAAACACCAGAAGCGCCCGCCGGTCGTTGCTTACTCTTGCCTCTTGTCGGCTAAATATCAGCGTTCTGCGTAACGTTATACACTTTTGTTGTTTGCGAGGACTGTATAAACAGAGGTTATCAAATTCTCGGCCTAATAATTTAAGATTTTCTCGGCTTAATAATTTAATTTAAGATTATTATATAATTATTATCTTGATTATTTAATAGTCTAACACCTACAACTCCGGAAACTTAGTGTATTGCATATAGATATTTAAATGCTACTAATACTATGTGTGAGACCGCAGGGAAACGTTGGATGGAGGCCACTTCCAACCGGCCTTTTTGGAGATCGATGGGGGAGGCCTATGCCCAGCAGTGGACGTCCTATGGCTAAAATGATAATGACGATGATGAATACGAAACGTGGGAGTATTTTTAGACCCATTTAATAAAATAAACCGGCCATGTGTAAGTCGGGCTCGCACATTACGTGTTCCGCACCACCACATGTTTATCAATTTAAAAACCGACTTCAAATTGGTAAAATTTTTCAGTCATTTTGATTTAAAAACCAAACTACTAAACCAAATTTTGATGAAATTTCTACGGGACCAATTAAAAGTATTTCAAATAAAAAAAATAGTAAGGAGTTCTGAGGTAACGAACATTCAAAAAAAATACCGAATTGAGAATCTTTCAAATAATAAAATAATTTTGATGGAGAAGTTCTAAGGTAAAAACACAACCGAATTGAGAACAGGGTTAAATAAACAAAATCTTGAATTTATTTTGTTACGTTACCAACAGAAATTGGTACCCGACTTGCACCTGGCGACATTTGTTTTATAGATATTTCTTAGTTACTCCGTCGCGACATTACATATTCTGTGAAACTTTCAAATGCCTGAGAAAATACATCCGTTAAAAAGTGAGACAGACAGACAGATAAACATACATACTTTTGTATGCTTAGTAATAGGATCAACATACACGCTTTGAGTACGGAACCCTAAAACAATTAAATGTCTTAATCCTTCGAATAAACGTGGAAAAAACACTTGCGAAAAATTTACCAATTTATTATTGCTGGCTTAGTCCCTCGAATATTGGAAAAAGCACTTGCGTAAAAGCATTTATTATCCTATAAATAAACTGGTCAGTAAGTAAATAAAATTTACTCCCAGACAGACAGAGTAACTTTGTAATTTCCTTCAACTGATTTCAGCTTAAACTAACATTTAATTGATTTCCAATCCGAATGTTTACTATCAAAACTCTCGATGAAAGTCTTCATGTAAATTACGGGTCCTATCAGCTCTTTAGATAGGTAAATAGCTATCTAAATTCTCTTTTCACTTAGATCCTGTAACTGTAAGCAAGGTCTTAATCGACCTTTAGCTGCCCGGATCTTGCGTCAAAGGCCGCATTATGTCGGGGTCTTTCCTATCTTGACCATTAGACCCCGATGACGGTTCAGATAAATTATGCAATAACCTTAGCTAGAACGTTAGCTGCGCGGTGTAAAGTTGAGAATGGGCTAGGAATGGGCGTTGTTTCGTTTTTGTTTTATTCATGGCGCAAGAAAGATGTTGAAGGCAATGAATTAACTTGAAACTACCCTACTTGATTAATCGCCACCCGTCGAGAACGTTCTTACTTGAATTGTTTCGCTAGCTTAGCCCGTGTCCGTATTATTTTCACGAAATGGGTTGAAGTGATAGCAGTGCTATGATGGATAGAGTAATTGATATATAAGGGTCTAAAAACTGAAAATAGCGTGCCAGGAGCCTACCTACCTATATAATCTACCTATATAAAGTTAAACAGAACGGTACCTCCATCCTGTGTAACCTAAGAAGAAAGAAGACCTTGTGACAACTTTTAAAATAGAACTATTTCATAAATCGCGAAAAAATCAGTTGAACCATACATTTCGTTACACGTTTAGTTTCGTTACGTTGTGTTCTTGTAGATGTTTTTTTTTTTGTGGAACAGCCCATTTTATTTCCAATTTAAGGGTTGGTTGGTTGGCTTCCATGGCCATTCAACCAACCCTTTTATTAAACTCTTAATATTAGAATCTTTAGTATTAGAAACGGCAGCGCCAGCCTATTCCATTGTTGCAGGAAGATGAGACGGCAGCGCTAGTAATTCGACACTTATTATCCACAGGGTTGGTTGGTTCCATGGCAAAAGTTGTTCATAACGATGAGTATAATAACCCCCGTTCGGTTTAGTACCACTGTTCAGTATAACCCTGTAAAGTGCGAGTATAATAGTGCTATTGTCCATGCTACGTGTAAGAACTTGTTTAATGCTAGTTTTTCTTACCTATAGCTTTGGGGTCAGGATTATAGATGCCAACATTATCAGTTGATAAGATAAAGAAAATATGCAAAAAGGTAATTCAAGAATTTGGAGGCCGACAGCAAAGCGACCATAGCTCTGTGGGTAAGAGCAATGGGGGCGTTTACCCGGATCGTTTCACATATTCAAATACTGGCTCTCGTAATTTTTTTAAATAACGAAAACATTTGAATTATAATATTTATGTATGTAGGTCTAAAACGTATTTTATTGCTGTTTCTCTTAATCCACTTACCGGCTCATTATTGATGAAGAAGGACAAGTTGGCCGCCGGCATGGAGTTATGACTGATGCACTCCACTTTCAGCTTCATGCCAGCTCTGTATCTTCTCTTTAATCCATACATGATGGGGCCTTCCTTTGGTAGTACTGCAAACAAATAGAACATTAATACACAAGTAATTTTTACATAAAACTAGCTGTTGCCTGTGACATCGTACGCGTAGACTTTCATATAATATTTCAACTCCATTTTGCCCCCCGTAATTCAGCCTTTTCGCAAAATCCATTCTTAGCAGACCTCTACACCCCATAAGGAGTCTACCTGCCAAATTTCAGCTTTGTAAGTCAAGTAGCTTTCGAGATTTCGTGATGAGTGAGTGAGTGAGTAGATGAATTTCGCTTCTATGTATATATATATATATGGATTATTTTTTTACTATGATTTGGTATTTGGTTAATTATTGCATTTAGCAAGCATAATTTTAGAGCGGCACGAAAGTTTAGATTGGTTGCAAAAAATAATCCAAGAATTTGGGGCCGGCAGGAAATCGACCATAGTAGTGTAATAAACTTAGATAGTAAGACTCTAACATATAGTACTAAAGTTAAAACGCCATAAAATAAGGGGGGGGGGTTAAGCTTTAACCTTACCATGTTTAATGTTTTTAGTACACACTCTAAAGTCATACATCAAATAATAAACACCAGCTACATGCAAATAAAGATCCTGAACCGAAAACAACTGTTTAGATACGGAAATTTCGGTGTACCAGGCCATCTCGCACTTGGCTGTTTTTAGGTTTAAGTAAGTTGGAATGAAAATTATACAAATTAACCGGGCTTCGGGGATTTTATGGTTATTTCCTCAGGGATGTATTTTGTTAAGGTATTTCGGAAATTCGTATTTTTTTGTAATTCTTAGGTGGTTTTGTTGCAAATTTGATATGAATTGACGCATACAGTTTTCAATTTACCGTGGTAGTTTGTTGTAAAAGCAACATTGGAGATAAGATCGTCAATCGACTTTTTGGAGTCTTAAATTCGTACTGAGCAGTAGGTCGCGCGACGCGGCGCAGCCTACCGCGGTCGCCGGTTGCTGTAGCCGGTCGTGGTCGCTGGTCGAGGTCGCCGGTCGCGGTCGCTGATCGCGGTCGCTGGTCGCAGTCGGAATGCTAGATAGATAGATCGGAAGGCTTTAAAAAATTAGAGCGTTGTTCTTATTCCGGCTAGGCATGTTTATTATCCTCACTGAAACGCCTACTGAAATAAACATTACGCCATTTATCTACATTTAAATCTTCATTTACAGAAATACCAAAATTAAACAAAAACCAACAAAACAATATAAATATGTATACCACCTTGCAGAATAGAACATAGGAAGATTTATATTTAAAGTACCTAACGAGAATTTTATTCACGGAGAAGCTTAAAAAGCGAGGCGCGTTCATTAACAGGAAAACGGAAAAGGAAAAAGTCTACGAAAGTAATTAAGTATCCTAATTATTTAAGTTATAATAAGAAGCTAACTGTAGGTAGGTATAAGTTGAGTAAAATAATATGGGAATGATTCGACTGTTCAAAAGTAAACTCCACGTTTTGATATCTTTAGATATGTTTTTCTAAATTTCTTTTTTCTCTTACGTAATTTTCGTATATTCTTTTACGTATATTTTCAATGGATATAAAAATGTTGTGAGTAACTTACATAGACATGGGTAACTATTTGTATTGACTACGATAAACAATTTAGATGATTGAGTAAAATAATATAAAAGTAAAATATTATGCTTTTTAAAATAGCCTTTGATTATTTTATAGTTGGTATTATATTATCAAGCAAAATTAGCATTTGTAGCAACTATCAGTTTTGCTAAAAAAAGACAACTGATTAGCAAATTTTTCGTCAAATTATTACCACAAATAAATTACTCGTTCAACTTTAATTTGGTAGTGTAATTTGATTTGGATAGAATATACCTACTAGTAATTTTATATTAAAGCGTAACTTTAAGATTTAATATTTAAATGTTAAATACTACTCAAAAATTTTACGACTGGCAGAAAACCTAACGATTCGAGTAGAACCACCGAAGGATGGGCAGCAGCATCCTATTAGTACACGGTGAATGTACTGCGATCCCCAAGCCGCCTGCCAAGCGTGGGGATTATGGCAACACCCCTCTCTAAGAGGGAGGCCTTTGTTCAGCAGTGGACGTTTGCTGGCTGATGATGTGATTCGAGTAGGTAAAAAACGCCCCGATTGGTCTAGACACTAAGCTACAGTCGCTTACTTGTCGGCCTCCAAATTATTGAGGTGAAAATCTCTTTAGCCGCGTTAGCGATTTTTTGTATGGTCAAAACTTATGGGCTCGCTTCACCGACATGCTAATGTGACGCGCCAGACTGAGTTTTAAGTTTTCACTTCTGTCGGTACTTAGTTCCCCTTTATTTACTGTTTTTGCAATTAAGGTAAGCTTGTGGCGTCATCTATAATGCTTGCTACTTGCAAGTAATCATAAAAGTAGGTCATCATCACAACCACCGTCATTTCAGCCATACGTCGTCCACTGCTGGACATAGGCCTCCCCCATCGATCTCCAAAAGGGCCGGTTGGAAGCGGCCTGCATTTTAATTTATTGCAATTATGATAAATTAATTTTAACAAAAAGCTGCTTACAAATAGCAAAAGAAGAAAAAGTAACACGTAATCGCCAAGTGTATAAAGCGATTAGTTTAAACTTCGGAGACGTTGTTTGATCTTGGGGCATGATCCTCACCCATGTTGCAATTTACTTACATTTACGTTGTAGGCCTAATTAATCCTTTGATCCACAAATGTTTGTACACACGCAATTTGAGTACATGCATAAGTACATGTTAGGCGTTATTTGGCTGCGTCGTATAAGTATTTGTTTGGGACGGATTCCGTTATTTGACTTGCCTAGAGTGGACTCAAGTTTGAAGAATCTTGGCTCGAGAATTTGGATTGAGATCCGCAGATTATGCGGCAGACGTTTTAATAGTTTACTAGTTTCGAGAACAATGCTAAAATTTCGTAGAGTTGTATAAACAATATTTTCAAGCGTCTTTATAGGCCCTACAAAGACTCTTTACTTAGGTATTATAGCATCATAGCGAACCAAGAATGTCTAGCTAGATAATATTCTTTAGTTAGGAAAGAAACATGTCGTCTTATTTATTTATTTTATTTTTATTTTATGTTTATTTAAGACCAACAGCACAAAAATATATATATAGTTTTAAATAATTATTTTAAATTACAGCCATTAATAGGTCTATACTAGTGATAGTAAGTAACATTGGCATGGAAAATCACTACTAAAAATCATATATTATATGTAATGCAAACAAGCGCGCTTGTTATATTATTTTCCTAAACTTGTGTATTTTTAGGGTTTAATACGCAATAATGGTGCATTATTGTTTATTAAGTATTTGTGGACGTCTTTGAGTGTGGCAAAGTGATTATAACGCCTGAAACATGTATTTTTGTGTTGAATCCAAAGGTCCATAGTATAGCCTCCTGTAAAATCTCCACCACTTTACCATAGGGCCTGACTTTGACTTGATCGTGACTTACTTTGCTAACTGTGACTGACTATGCGACTGTTTAGACGATATTCCATCAAATTTGATAATAATTTAATACTTGACACTGGGAGAGTTTGGCGTCGCACTCCAAACTCATCACAGAGGAAAGAATAAAAATATAATTATTTTCTTAAGCTAAGTATTAATATCTAGGTCAATCTAGGTAATAATACCCTTTACTCTTTTCTTGTATAAGAATAAACTTATAAGTCTTTTTTTCTGAGCAAAGGGGTATGCCGAAAACCAGCCCTGCGTGACCCTTCGGGACCTCGCAGTACAGCGCTGAGCTTACCCCTATTGCCAAACGCTGTTTCTCCTTATGTTTCTTATAGTACATGTTCATTGTTTTTGTTTTTTTGGCAATAAATATATCTTATTCTTATTCTTAAGTTCCAAGGATTTGACAAAAACTTGTATTTCAACAACTTCATGTGAAATAAATTATTTTCTTCACATATGTTAAAAATATTGTTTGTTCTAATTATAGATTCTGAATGTCTGAATATTGGAAACTAAGTATTTATCGATATCAATTTTATTTTCTTCAAAGCAGAACTTGACTACTTATCGTATTTGATATTGCGTAACGATAAAATTGTCTCACAATAAGTTGACTTTGAATTTTAACTGATCTTGTTTATTTTGAATACTTTACGTTGTACTCAGAAGCGTGTGTTAACCATCACCAAAATAAAATGAATGGACGGGCCATAACTTTTGAACTTGCTCAGTAAAAACGAGTCAAAACCGTCGGACATAATTATAATAACCGTACAGTACATTTGTTACAAAAAATAGATATTTAGCGGTTTTTTGTTGTGTTTTTACACTTCGGGAAAGCACACGAAGGCATAATTTTGTCAGATGTTTGTTATCATGTAATAGCCTTGTGTCGCACTTCCTACTGCTAGAGACCGACTGAAACGAAGTGAGCGCTGGCGCTCATTTTATAATCTTAAAAAATACGCTTCATCTGGGCCCGTCCATTCATTTTATAGTAGTCGAAGAGTATCATGACCTCCTTTCGGCTTAGTCCTTTCGGTTTTGCGTAAAACTGTACAGTATACATACAGATATTTGAGGTTTGTTACTACTTCATTATGTCGTACATACAGTCATGATCGTGAGGGGTTTAAATCAGAAATAATAATTGAATTTTACCAGATCAGACCCTCGCAAATTGATTCGCAGGGTCGGGCAATCACCGCTCTCAGCTTGATACAATATAAATCTAACAATATTTTACTGATGAAATGTATTTATATTTACCAAATAGCTGCCAACTTTGTAATATCTTTAATTGGTGCTTGTTTTTATATTAAAATAACACAAAACTTTGTAGCAATTTGTGAGTGAAATTGAGCCGAAATGAATGTGTTGTTTTTTCGTTGCAATATTGAAACATCTAACAATAAATTGTGCGTTTTATTGTTAGATATTTCAATATTGTTATCGGAACTGCAGATGGTCACAGTCAATAAAAACAGAGTCAGACTATCTGGTGAAATTGTATGCCGGTTTACGGATCACGCTGGAAACAGAAAAGTTATTTGCAGTCTTTATAAAAACAAAATACGAATACTTTACCGACTCTCTAAAACTACTTGATCTATGAAGCTGATTGCCAGGAAAATTTCTTATAATGTAGACATACCGCCAGTGTTTTACGACATGGACGAATTAATGAGGTCAAATGAGAGTTAAATTGTTATTGAAAGTCAACAACTAGTATATTATTAATAATCTCGATCAGTTAATTAATAATATTATTATTAAGTCGTAAATTTTCTGCCCTGTATCGATTTACATCAGTTAACTTAGGTTCGTAGTTATATAGCTGGGTGTATGTATAGGCACGTTTGTTTATTGTGAAGTTAGACAAATCCACGGAATTTCAAAGCAAATCTGGACAATAGGGATAGATTACGAAGGAATTAAGCCCTTTTCACGGACTATTGCACGGGGTTTCGAGGATATTTCCGACGGCCGTATTGTTGTTTACGGGAAGTAAAGAGTTGCACATAAGCTTTAATACTTTGTGAGTATATTTTAGGAGGTAATCTTTAGTGATTCAAGGGATAGTTGAAATATGAGAACAGGAAGGGATTAGGGAAGTCTAACAAAGCGGTACATGGCATTAATCATATAAACGATTTTATCTTACTTCCTACATAATTATCCTACTTAATATAATAAACGCGAAAGTTTGTATGCATGGATGTATGGATGGTTGTTCCTCTTTCACGCTGCAACGGAGCAACGGATCGACCTGGTCTTTGCATGGTTATAGGTCAAAAGCCAGAGAGTGACATAGGCTACTTTTCATCATCTATACATCCAGGTCATAAGCTATCCATATTCTAAATTTCATCCAAATCCGTTCAGCCAATTCAGCGTAAAGGAGTAACAAACATACACACACATGATGATGATGATGATGAGGATATCATTGTAATGTTATTCACGGTCCAAAAATTTTACGACTGCTAAGCTACGGTCGCTTTCCCGGCGACCTCCAAATACTTGAGCTGTCTTTGCAACCAATATAAGCGTTAACTGTTGTAATAATGTTTATTACTTACCAACAACATGCATGTGTGAGTGAACCTGCGCGGTTTGGAAGGAGGGCGCGTCAGCTGATACCTCGCAGGTGTACCGACCTTCTGCGATCTGCGTCGCAGCCTCTATCGTCAGCCGCTCCGCGTCGCTTGCATCGCGCTGTGAACAAAAATATTCATTAGAGTTTAAGATAAAATAGGCTATCGGACTCTATTAGCACAGGACCGAGGCAGATGGCATAGATAGAGAGAGGCCTATACCCAGCAGTGGGATAAGGAAGGCTGTGGATGATGATGATTATGGTGATGCTATCGGACAGGTGTTCGGTTTGTAAATAACAATGAAGATACATGACTTCTCATTCTTTCCCCCGCGCTATGAAACAGGTACAAAATTTTCAGCATAATCTTTCAAACGAAAAACCCTAGGCGCGAATTGTATGAATGACTTTTGAGTCTCCAATCACAAGCGCCATTCAACACCCCCCGCGACCGACGTGGCTTACTCGTGTAAAAGGCAATTGTGACATCATGCGCGTTCAGTGATTATATTATCTCTGGTAAATAATAACAGGCTTAGTGAACAAGTAAAAAATTATATTAAAAAAACACAAACTTTATCGTTTTCTTCTCAGCAAAACCTTTCATGTGATGCCCATATCATGATGTGAACATTTTGTTTGCCATCTTGAGGCGTCCGCCATATTGAATTTATCATATCCAATTAATACCCAAACTCGACGGGATTACGTCGTTTCCTTTAGGAGTTCCTATGGCCACCTTCTGTCTCCATCATCATACCAGCTCGTAGGCATAGAATTGCATTGTCACCGAATTTACATAAGTATGCCAAATTTCAGCTCAATCGGTTGAAGATATCTGCTTAAAAATTTAGTTACAAGATTCCACCCGAACAAACATAGTTACATACATTCCAAGTTAAATAAAAGCTTGTAAAATAGAGACCTACAGTTACCTACTTACCAGACTCCTGGATACAAGCATTTAAGTACTTCATCATCATCATCAGCCAGAAGACGTCCACTGCTGAACATAGGCCTCTCCCTTTAACCTCCACACTGAACGACAGCCTGCCTTTTGCATCCACTGGATGCCCGCGACTCTCACAATGTCGTCGGTCCATCTAGTGGGAGGCCTCCCTACGCTGCGTCTTCCGGTTCGTGCTCTCCACTCCAGAACCTTTCTTCCCCATCGGTTATCGGTTCTTCGAGCGATGTGGCCTGCCCATTGCCACTTTAACTTGCAAATTTTAACAGCTATGTCGGTGACTCTGGTTCTTATTTAAGTACTTATGTTGCCAGATTTCAGTCAACATAACAGTCTAAATAAACGCAGTCCTTAATACTAACGCCTAACAATTTACCCAAAGGTACAGATCATTTAGGCTTAGCTTAATTCTGGCGGCCTTGTCCGTGGTTTGTGGAGAATCTTTGTAAGTGTTAATTAAACCACAAAGAGCTTTACTAGACAGACGCATTGTAAAGCTCTTTGTGTTATAAAAGTAAAGACCATACAGCAAGTTATTAAAAAAAAAAATACTCAACCTGAGAAGAACCTCAAAACTACAAAAACATAAATGACATTCACCAACATGTACTGGGCCAGCATGCCTATCTTGTCTTTTTGAGAGGCTTGTTTTCCAGCATTGGAAACCCGAAAGGAAATAGCATTAAACGTTGAGCTACCAGCTACCTACGACAGAGTAGAATAAGATCTACAAAAGTCTTGAATTTAATACAGAAATAGGAATCCTAATGAAAAAGTTAAAACATCTGAGTTATTTATATAATGCAGTCGTAAAAAAAACTCCGGCTTATTTGTCCATAATCTCATGCTCATGACGTGCACGTAAATATTCGTTAGCTGTATACGACTAAGTCATTTATATCGTGAACTAATGTTGGTTTTTGTGGCAGTTGTGTATGGAAACAAATGGAGGTCTCGGATTTCACACAGTTTATTCATGAAGAAGAAATGCCATTAGTGTCGAAAACCTGAGTAATAGCTTTCCTCGACCCTCTCATATACAAGTCCAAGCTTATTCGGAACCTAGATTTTTGAACTACGAATGATGTAACAGAAAAGAAAGGTTTCATTTGCTATTTTTACTGAGACAGCCTAGATGAAATAGGTCCAAGCTGAAGGATTTCTTGAAAGAGGACATTCTTCAAAACGTTTTGTTATCTAAATCACCGTTGATCTACATTTTGTTCGGGAAATGCCTCCGAAAACGAAGACTGGTGAGTGCTGGTGATTGATGATACGATACCACAAAAAAAAACATTTTGTTTTACGTGTCCACGTTTGACCACCAACTCGACTGTTGATAAGCGACGATGTGGTCGAAGATGAAGCACGCAGACCTCCCAGTTCTTTTTTTAATGTTTGCAATGTAATGCAAATAAAATATCAGCTGACGCTAGAGATGACTGGCATTTCGCTGCATTGCTTGCGCGCGCGCATGTACGCTTTACATTTCTGGTTTGCAAAATATTGAAATGCAAAAACAACACTAAAATAACAAGTATAATGCAAATTGCTATTGATATGAATTTGTTTTTAGATAGTACAATAATAGCGTTTTGGCTTCGGAAGTGGTAAACAGTTTTTTTTTGTTTCGGCCTTAGCCCATGCCTTAACAAATCTGTTAGAAATTGGTTTTATTAGAAACTTAACCAAGTTATTCAAGAGCCAAAAAAAACCGGCCAAGTGCGAGATGGACTCGCGCACCGAGGGTTCCGTACAAACTTGTCTAAGTATTATAAGTTAAATAGTTCGCCCACCGAAGACTTATTCCGTTTTTCCGATTAAGTATCCCAAAAACATATATTACAACTAGCTTCCGCCCGCGGCTTCGCCCGCGTTGTTCTAGGGAAAAATTGTGGAGTTCTCTGCAAAAAGTTTTATTTTAGGACGCTACTGAATACGTTTTATGTAACTATTTCATCCTGGATTGTAAGTACATGGTGCTTTATGAGCAGGAGTAGCTGATAATTATAATTATAGTATAGCTGAAATTTTATAGTGGTTAATTTCTATAGCAGACAAATAATATTAAGAATATCATATAATTATGTTATTTGATTATATAGTTTTAGTGTCTAACCACTTTTTTGGCGAATGTTGTATACGCCTGTAAAAGGTGTTCATATCAGATCTATGTATGTATAAATTTTTTGTATTTTTTAAGAATGTGTAATATGTTCACTGTTGGCGTATCTCTATAAATAAATAAATAAATAAATAAATAGCAGTACTTATTACTAAAGATAAAAATTAAAGTTATTTGATTAATTGCGTATGTTTTAAATTTGAACCTAATTTGTAGGTGGTGACTGAAAAAGGAATGAATAGTGCGGCATTGTATATCGAAGATACAAGAAAAAGGGTCTTGACAGACGGACAAACAGATGGACAGACAAACAGACGTATAACAAAGTGATCTTATAAGGGTTCTGTTTTTTATTTTTGAGGTACGGAACCCTAAAAACTAACTGAACGTGAAATATTAAAAGACAAACTTAACTTTGTAGTTGACAATTCGGTTCTTCCATACATTCCAACTACAAAATGTAAGTTTGTAATAGCAAAATAATTATTTTTAAATGATATAACTTCAAATTTGTGACTTTCGGATTTATTCCTATATATGTGCTATGTGAAATTACTTTTAGCCAAATTTCATGATTCTAGGTTAACGGGAAGTACCCTATAGGTTTTGATTCCCCTGTGAAATCGCAAAATATGCGACATAAACGTTCATATCTTTTGATTGCGTAAACTTACAACTTTTATTTTTTTACAGCCGAAAGAAACCGTAGACCCAAGTATTAAATATAAATTTCAACTTTATACCTTTACGCGTTCTTGAGAAAAATGCTCTTGACAGACGGACAGACGGACAGACAGACGGACAGACGGACAACGAAGTGATCCTATAACGAAGGGTTCCGTTTTTTCCTTTTGAGGTACGGAACCCTAAAAATGCTCGGAGTTTCTTTGCGCGATAAAATCCGAAACGTGGATATTCGCCAAAGAACCAGAGTCACCGACATAGCTGTTAAAATTTGCAAGTTGAAGTGGCAATAGGCAGGCCACATCGCTCGAAGAACCGATAACCGATGGGGAAGAAAGGTTCTTGAGTGGAGACTACGAACCGGAAGACGCAGCGTAGGTAGGCCTCCCACTAGATGGACCGACGACATAGTGAGAGTCGCTGGCATCCAGTGGATGCAAAAGGCAGGCTGTCGTTCAGTGTGGAGGTTATAGGGGGAGGCCTATGTTCAGCAGTGGACGTCTTCTGGCTGATGATGATGATGATGAACCCTAAAAAAGCCAAGATATGACTGCTAATGGCAGTTTTCTGCAATAGTTTCCTGAAAATGGCAGTTAAGTACCCGGCAGCCTCACCGGAAGACTGGGATCGGATTAATCCTCTCCAATTTACGGTGAAAAGGGCGAAAGGTCCCGTCTGCTGGCAGTGGGCGAAGGTAAAAAATAGAGCTGTTGTAAAAATAAAGTTTGAATTATTTATTAGAATCTAAGTGAGCACTTTAATAACCTTCCCCAAAAGCTTGTTTGTAACTTCAAACGAAGAAACTTGGTTCATCTGAACAAAGGGAAATTTTAGGGTTTTAAATGCTTACAGCTTTTACATCTAATTGTAGAGATTTATAGAGATTTTCATCTGGGTGTTATACCTCTGGTATTTATCTGCAGTGCGTTCGTTGTCCCTTTCATTATAAATTTTCAATGTCGACGAGACACGGCAGAATGAATATATTATAACGAAACCCTTTGTGACTCAAAATTTTGGATGTAAACATGATGCGGGTAATGCCTTATTTTACATCAGTCATCTGGCTAATATACTCTAAGCTCTTGACGATTGACTTGAAAATGTTATTATCTCAAATAAGGTTGGAAATTCGATTATTATTTTGACAATATTCTTCGAAATAAAACAAAAATTTCCATACATGGACACTTACATGCAAACAGTAGTCGACAAAGTTAGAAAGTAAGTATGAAAATACATATCAGTCGTGTTTTAGTAGGTCGAATAACTCATAACATAAATGTCGTGTTATTTAAAAATGCAACAAACTTAATACTCCGAAACATGGCAAGCAAGGAGGTAAATTATCAAATATTTTATTAAAATTCCGAACAGGCTTTTTAAGTAAAAAAGAAAGAAATGACGTGTGAAAAACTAGTTGTTCATGTGACTATGATTTTTTGATGATATTTAATAAAACTTGAAAATATTTTGGTCTTGCTTGACACTGGCAAATGCACAAATTAATGAAATCCACTCATGGGTAAAAAATAAATAATTGATTCTGAAACTCTGACATTTATTGATTTAATTTTACAAAAAAGTTTAAGTAAATTGTGTGTGCGAGTGTGATAAAATATTTTTCTTTCAACTACGTAGTAATGTTATCATTAATCACTACAAAACCGATCACAAAGGACGTATTTTTTGGCTTAGAACAGTGCAAAAATATTATATGAAATCTCATTGATGCACAGTTTTTCATTAAGGCACTGTTTTTTTTATATATTTAGATATTAATTTCCCACAGATGTTTAATGTCTCTTATTGAGTTGAAAATAAAATGTATGCATTAGATCAAAAAGATGCACTCGTGTTAATTTAGTGCCCTCGCTTGCGTTCGGGCACCAACATACATTGTTCTTGAGCGCAAAGTGAGAGAATAATAGATAATGAATAATAGATTATTGCATCGATGCAACAGTCTATTATGAATGCCAGAAAGTCCACAAAAAGGTTTAAAAATTGTGAATTGTAAAACTGTATTTTCAAATAAAATGTTCTACATTGGTACTACCAATAGCTTGAACTTCCGCGCATTATCTGATAAAAGTACTATAGTACAGTACATGCCTTGGCCGCAACTAAGCATTTATGGACTCAAGTATGCTGGCCTCGGCTAAGTATCGACCCACATTTTCACGTTCCTCTATAAATGCGTCTATTAATGGCCACTGTAGTTATAATACAGCTGCAAAAATGCACTATAAAATAATGGCTGGCATTTTTTAAAGCTTGCTGATTTTTAGCAATAATTCTTAGAAAAATATACAGCTTACTTGGTATAATTATAATTACACAATGAATTTTCATTCTAAATAGTACTATGAAAATAAACGGATTAAATTTTCCTCTGTTATTAAAGCGCCTTGCTACATACTGCAAAAGTACTGCGGGACACGCAAGTTGAGAATGCTATCCATTGAATACGAAGAAATCTTTGTTGCGAAATCAATTCCACATACTTAATCTAGCACTGGAATCAGTTAACTCATTCTACCTTTAGAAAATCAGAAACAAGTTATTTGGGTAGAATGTTACGTTAACTGGATGACATTTTTTATCGTAAAAATTATGATATGGCAAAGACAGTGTTGTTTTACAAATTTTTCAGTGTTTTATATCTTCTGCTGTTTGTAATAAATTGATACTAAAAAACCTTTTCAAAACAAGCTTTTAACAAGGAAAATGTAATCTGCCATGTCATGGTTACACTTAGAATGGGGGTTATCATCACTGTCCTATCCAAGTATAATCAACAAGTTGGATGCATGTTGGATCATATTTCCGATACAATTATGATTAATCGTCATAATTGAGTCCGGCTAAAATCAGTCTGCTGAATCGGTGCCGCGACAACACGAACGAAACGAAAATGGGTAATTGTGCAATACTGAGTTGTGAGTTGTAAGAATACCGCAAATAGAGTTGGCCGACGGAATAAAGATATTTCTTTTCACTTTTAGGTACGAAAAATTTGACACGCTAGTTTTCATACATTTTGGACCGCTTGTGAAGTCTTCTTAGATATAGGCCTGTGGTTATCTATATAAAAATGCGTATACAACATTTCATCTCTGTGCTGCTAACCATTGAGGAATTCCCTAGATAAGACAGGACCAGCGGCCTTATTATAAATTTGATTGTGATCGAGATTGCATGCCGTCCCGTTCGCATCTACTTACTCGCACCATGTTCATAAGTGAGATGGCACGCGATCGCGATCACAATCCGAAACACGATAAGACATCTATAATAAGGCATCTGGATCTCTGAGTGCAGCAATCATGTCATTGTACAATTAAAAAAATGCGTACATAAAATTTCGTTTCCAACATCGAACTTCGGTTACCGAAAACCGAAAACCGATTCAATGTTGACCGTTGAAGAGTTACTTTATATGGAGCTGATCTTGAATGTCAATTCAGGTCATTCTTACCTTAAAAATTATTATGTCATCGGAAATGAACCAACATGTAAAAATTCAACTCGATAAGATGAAGTGGTTTTAATTCAGCTTGTAAGATTTGACTTAAACAAACCTACCTAAATATCATCATCATCATCATCAGCCCTGGGTGACCCACTGCTGGGTATAGGCTTCCCTTTGTTTATGTCACTTTCCCCGGTCTCTCGCTATTCGCATCCATATTGCAAGCTAAACAACAGCTTGTAAAAATCGCCGAAATAGTCTATCCTCCTTATAAAAATCAAAAAACCTACAAAGTAACTATGGCATTATGCTTCTACACCATGTACCTTTCATACCCAAATTTTTCGTCACGGTAAAAATGTATCTGAATATATACCTATTTAGTAGGTATGTATTCGTATATTGAACTATACGCCCAGTGCGCAGAAAAACGTTTTTGTAAAAACATATTATTTGCGTACGTACTGCTTTAATGGCGGATTTTCTCAAGTATCCACTTTTATCTCCTCAAGAACCAGAGGAAAATGGAGCGGATAGGCGCCTGGGTGCTTGTAATACCTACAACGCTGATAGTCTGATATACGAGTGCCTAGTATTGAATCCTAATGGCCAATATTTCTAAGCTTTTTCTGTACCTATAAACCTAATGGACCGCTGTCATTCTCTTGTTCAGAAAGCTGCAAAAATAGGACAAAAAGAGGGTACGTTCTTAAGTAATCGGTTTTCAATCTACTCACTCTTTTTAAAGGATTCAAGGGTTCATTGTTCAAATCTTATGTAGGCGTACGTTTATTCTTTCACCAATCAGTCATGTCGTGACATTGTGCATTGACCAAAAGGCAAAAAGGGGTTTATATAGGATGGGTCCAAAAATAACTTGATTGATTCGCCCTACCCTCTTATTCAGTATTCAATTAGGTATTTAGTTTAGTTATAGTTAAAAAAAAACAAAATTGTTTTTAATGAGCTTTAATCATCATCATCATAATCAGCCTTTTAACAGTCCACTGCTGGATTTTAGCCTACCTCCGAAAGGGTGATTGGGCCATATCCACCACGCGCGGTTGGTGGATTCACATACGCCATTGAATTCCTTCTCCGTACGTATGCAGGTTTCTTCACGATGTTTTCCTTCACCGAAAAGCCAGTGGTATGAAAATCCGTACATAAGCTCCAAAGAGATCATTGGTACGGGCCCGGGGTTTGAACCCGCGACCTCACGCTTCCAAAGTCTAGTGGTCTCGCAAATGGGCTATACTCGAATAAAAAAAACTGTGCTGTATGCAGTGTCAAATTATAATGTACTATGTGTATTGTTATATCATTATCATCAGCCAAAAGACGGCCACTGCTGAACATAGGCCTCCCCTTTAGACCTTCATACTGAACGACAGCCTGTCATCTGCATCCACTGGATGACCGCGACTCTCACGATGTCATCGATCCATCTTGTGGGAAGTCTACATACGAGTACGCTGCGTCTTCCAGTTCATGGTCTCTACTCAAAAATTTATTTTCCATCTTTATTCTCCATCAGTTATCGGTTCTTCGAGCAATGTGGCCTGCCCATTGCCAGTTCAACTTGAAAATTATTATAGCTATGTTGGTGAATCTGGTTCTTTGGCGAATATCCACGTATCGGATTCTATCACGCAAAGAAATTCCGAGGGTAGCTCTCTCCATTGCCCGCTGTGTGCCCAATAGTAAATTTTGAATTGACACTGCCTTGGCAATGCGTTAGGAAGGATGTAGTACAACTTAATTAAGAAAAACAATACAAAGATAAAGCAAAACTCGTTAACATTACAAATACCAGTTGGGGAGTTTGTTATATAGTTTCCAACTTTGTTTTCACGTTCTTCACTGTAGCTTGCATAGTCTACTTCCTACAACTATGTGCATTTGTATTACAGTGATTTTCTGTGATAGTTTTACCTTTGCTTAGTGCGTACTATGATCACTCCTGTGCCATTTTGCATTTACATTATTAGGGTTTCGTACTAAGTACTACAAAGAACCCTTTTAAGTTCGTTCTGTCCATTCATCTGTCTGGCTGTTTGTCTGTCTGTCATAATTCTTTAGAACCTTTTAACTTATATAGGTATTAAAATAAGTAGAGAAACTTTGCACAATTGCAGTTTTAGTATAGATCTCAATTATAAAAAAAAACGTTTTAGGGGTGGTTTTGCAACATGTGAAATAAGGATGAAATAATTTCGCTGCAACCCCTCGTGTTGTTTATCGTTGAATAAGTCTTTTAAAGAAATGAAAGTAAGGTTTCATAGATATTTATTATATTAATTGTATCTTTTGCGAAATATGGGCCACCAAGTGTCCCATATAATGTCCATATATTATGTCACATATGATTTATGGAGTGTTAAAAAGTTGTTCACCCCTGCATTTCTAAACTATAAGACATAGAAACTTGCAATTTGCCATGTTGTTAGGTCTTATTAAAAAACTTTATTCAAAATTATTTCGACCTTTATTGATTATAATTTTTTAGATATAACGATAAAGCTGTAATAAGTTCAAGACATTCTTAAAGGTCATTGACCTTTTCGTAAAAATTTTGGACAGCTCTTTGTATAGAATGCAACTTGTGTCGATACTTTGGCGCCATCACAACTTCCTGAGACACTAGGTACAGGCTGGTGCGGCTGCCAATTTGGCAGAGCAGCACAAGCGGCGCAAATATACTAATCTCTGCAGTTGTTACAAATTTGAGACGTTTGGGGTCGACACATTGGGCCTTTGGGGACCGGAAACACCTCATTTTAATGCGACGCGTGATCAAAATCCAGTTATATGATTATTAATATAACGGGATATTTACCGTGATAAGGTTATGGATGAAGTTCGGTTAGTAATCATAATACTGTAGTGAACCACCGTGATAGTTTAAAGCAGCGTGATCAAAATGCTGGCATTTTTCTGGCTCAACGCATAAGCATTGCCATTCAGCATGGTAATGCCGCCAGCATGCTGGGTAAGCTGCCAACTGATGGTAAGTTTCGGCATTTGGATTGTGTCTAAACATTCAACGCTCGAAGGGCAGTCTGTTTTTGTATAATAGGTCAGGTAGTTTAGGTTTCTAGTGCGAGTTTTTTAAACAATAAAGGCACTTAACAGTAAAAAAACTGGGAATAAGAGTTCGATAATGAACCTCAAGAAATGAAGCTGAATGCAGTTCTTCTTTCTCTGGCGATGAGATTTGAAACCATTTGTCGTATCCAGAGTCCCAGCGCGCTCCACCTATTAGAGCTACGTGACTTGAGAGCGTGTGATTTAAACGTTCTCACAATGATAGCTCGATTTTAAAGGAAACCGTCCCGCACTACGGACTTTAAATTACGAATTCCTTTGTTCTTGGAAAATTATCTATCGTTTCAAATAACTTGATTGTTACAACGTTTTCATAAATTAGAACTTAAATTGAAATGGGTGCCAAAAGATTTCACTAGCTGAGTTTTACCTAGGGCCTTCCGGTTAACTGTTTTAAGCGATTCTGTTTAGGTGATTGTGAAAAGTTGCGCGATCGCAAATCGTATCTTGGAGTGTTATGGTGCGCGCGATTTTACTAACTGCGCTGTCATGAGAAATGGTCTATGACGGCTGATGGCTGGACCGATATTGATTAGCATCAAGGCGGTAATGAGCATCACGAGGATAGACTTAGTATCATCATCATAATCAGCCATTTTAACAGTCCACTCCTCGACTTTTAGCCTACCCCCGAAAGGGTGAGACTTAGTATACCTCCCTCCAAATGCGATGAACTCAGATCAGACAAACAAGGGAGAAATGGTATGGTATCGTGGTGGATGCGAACGCATCAAACTTAAATCAGGCGACACCTTTAGTCGAACTCTAATTACAGACGACCATGGTCCTTCCACAAACTTACCACGGTAAATGTCCCGTTAATAATCATACAACTGTGGTGAAAAACCGTGATAGTTCTTATTGCTATTCGAGATGGGGGCGATAAGTCCTGCACTGACGTCCCGCTTGGGGTATATTATGCATTTCCCTCTACCAGCACCTACTCGAGCCAACCCAACTCCTTGAAATATCGGAGTGACGCTCTGGGGCGCTGGCACAGTTGTTTCCAGATACGTAGATGGTAGTGTGCATAATGACGATGAAAAGCAGTCTAGCTGTTATGATGACGTGGATGAAAAAGGCGATGATGCTTCATGCAACCCGGTAGCGATTCTAGTTTCTTCTGTGGCTTCACAATGCCACAGTACATGCTCTAAAGTTTCGTTCTCCATCATGCAGCCACGACACAGTGGACTGTCCGTGGCTCCCAGCTTATACAAGTGGTTATTCAAGTTGCAATGACCGGTTATAAGGCCTAGCAGGCGAAGGTCCTGATGTTGCAAAATCAATAGGTTGTTGGTGATCTTCCTGTTAAGAATTGGGAAAGCGGCTTTAGCATGCTTACAGTCATCTTTCTTCTCCTACAGATTCTGTTGTTCTGTTTCGGTGGGGCCACTCCATAGCTTTCGCACTCTCATCGCCGATGGTTTCATTCACATCAACCATGATAGGCTAAAAGTGCTTTAAAAATCAGTTTGCCGCCCAAACGCCCTTGAAATAATATTCCTAATTTATGATTCAAATTATTTAAAATTTCACAAATTCTCATCTGTTTATGACTCGCACGTCAAGTTATGCCGTCTCTCATTAAAATAATTAACATCACAAAGGATGTCATGCAATGTAATGTACTAAACTATTAATACGACAAACTAAACGTGTTAAACCACGCGGGTATTCTACCTTCTAATTATTAAGTAAATAATTAATGGGTAGGTATGTAATCTATGGAATATATTACAACAGGGTGAGATGCCGATTAGGGATATGAAGATTAAAATCATTTAGGTATAGTACTCATTGACCAATATGTACATTATTTTGCAAGGACAGGGCCAATGGAACTTTTTAGGGTACCGCACCCAAAGGGTGTAAATGGGACTCTATTACTAAGCCTACGCTGTCTATCTATTTTTTGTCTGCCTGTCCGTCTGACTGTCTGTCCGTCGTACCTTTTAACGGCTGTATCTTTCGAACCGTAATGGATAATAATACGTAGAATTTTCATAGAATATGTAATGTTACGGCAGCTTAACTAAGAAATAATAATAAAGATAAAAATCAATATACGTTTTTTAAACACACACGTCAATCTGGGAAAAATTATAATCTCAGAAAAAAAAATGGTAGTGTTATACCTACAGTTTCTCCTTTAGCTCTTACAGTAGGTACTTGAATGGGTGGGCGTTATATTATTGTCTTTTCGCACAACTTTTTTGTACTTTAGTAGTATTTTTTATGTGGTGGTCTGGAACTCAGATTGTTCGAGCCCGACTCGCACTTGACCGGTTTATTCAATGGTACGGACTCAGTGGTGAGCACACAAGTATTATTTATTTTACTCTCTATTGTAGACTCAGTTGCAAGCTTACTTTGTTGGTAAGCGGTCGTCGTTTATACTTGAGAACGACGCAGAGTAGTTATTAGAGAACGATGCGATGCAGTTTTAATCTGTTAATTTAAAGACTCGAAAATGGCGGCTTGTACTTGCATTGACATTAGTACAGTTAGCAAAAAAAGTTGTATTAGCTTGCGCCTGCAATTTTGCTCTTCCATTTAAAGATTTTGTATCTATAATGTACATTTTTTAATTATTTTTAGAATTATTATACTGAGAAGTGTACTTTTTGTTAAAATTATGTTTAACTTGATGATGATGTTGATGACTGCAAAAGTTGCTTTGTTGATTCAATAAACTCATATTAGGGACTAAGATAGGACATATTAATAAACAAAAAAACTCAACGATACAAATCTATAACGGAAAAATATAACAACAACAATGAGCTCGGGTGACCGTCTCTGAGAGCGCGCGTATTCCCTGACGACGGAGCTCTAATGGCTTTGAAACCGTTTGGGAGCTCGTCTCGACCAATAAACGTATCGTAACTGTAAACAGTTTTATACACAACAATAAATGCGCAATAAAAAACTGAGAGCGTCATGACAGCGTGTCAATGTAAAATCAGAATGTAGATTGATGTTTTTTGCACGCTGTACCATGTGCCATAGCCATGTGAGTATAGACAGCAATGGTTTGCGATTTTTTTGTTATTTCCTTAGAAATGGCGTTATTATTTTTACGTGCAGAGAGTAGAATGTTTGGATGAACTTATCCTTACTTTTAAGATCATTGATTTATGTAATGATTACGTCAATTTAGTTAATGGCATGCCACATCTTACGCCGATTTCTTATGGGTGGTCATTTTATAATGTTTCTTTCGCATTTGTGTTAGATTTAACTTTGAGCGTGTTTTCCTAACCGTTGGACTAATGAGGTCATTAGTGATATTGAAATATAAAAAAATTCGTAAATGATGAAAAAAAAGTAAAACAAAACCAGTCGAAATAAAATATTTCGACATATTTTTTACACTGGCAACTGATTTTATTAACTAAACTAACTACAAGCTAACACTACAAAAACAGTTAGATTGCCCACAGACCGCTGAAGGTATAAAGACAATCCAATTGCTCAAGCCCACTACCCAGCTTACCCAGTAGGTATGCTGGTGGCATTACCACATCATCATCATCATCAGCCTCTAATTGTCCACAGCTGGACATAGGCCTCTCCCAATGCACGCCACTCGGTCGCTCCAGCTCGGTCGGCAGTTCCTTGCATCCAGTTTTTACCCGCCGTTTTACGCAGGTCATCACTCCACCTGGCCACAGGGTGTCCTACACTACGTTTGCCTAAACGTGGTCTCCACTCCAGAACTCGTCTACCCCATCGGTTATCGGTTCTTCGGGAAATGTGGCCGGCCCACTGCCACTTCAGCTTGCTAATCCTTTGAGCTATGTCGGTAACTTTGGTTTTATGTCGAATAACTTCGTTCCGAATTTTGTCCCGTATAGAAACTCCAAGCATAGCTCTCTCCATAGCTCGCTGAGCGACTTTAAATTTGTGGACCACCTTAACCGTGAGTGTCCACGTCTCGGCACCGTAGGTCATAACGGGTAGAACACACTGATTAAAGACCTTTGTCTTGAGACACTGTGGTATGGACGACGTGAAGACTTGACGAAGCTTACCGAATGCTGCCCATCCCAGCTGAATCCTTCTATTGGCTTCTTTATCGAAGTTGTTCTTACCTAACTGCAGAGTTTGTCCTAGGCATGCGTACTCTTGAACTACTTCGAGGTGAACGCCATTAACTACTATCGGCCCCGGGTCTATGCGACTATTGAGCATGATTTTTGTCTTATCTATGTTCATTCCGAGGTCGATGCGTCTAGAAGCGTCAGCCAGGCTAGACAGCATCCCTTGCAGTTCCTGCAGCGACTCAGCCATTATGACAATATCGTCAGCAAATCGTAAATGTGAGAGGTATTCGCCGTTGACATTAATGCCCTTACCTTTCCAGTCCAGTGTCTTAAACATATCTTCCAGGACACTCGTGAACAATTTCGGGGATACTACATCTCCCTGTCTCACTCCCCTGCGCAATTGGATATGCTTAGACTGCTGGTTCTGTACTTGGACACTCATAGTTGCGGCGTCGTAAATACTTCTCAACACCTCGATGTACCGACAGTCGACTTGGCAGCGCTGCAGAGACTCCAGAACAGCCCAGGTTTCGACTGAGTCAAAGGCTTTCTCATAGTCCACGAACGCAAGGCACAGGGGCTGGTTATACTCTTCGGTCTTCTGTATAACTTGCCTCACTGTGTGTATGTGGTCTATAGTGCCAAATCCTGAGCGAAACCCGGCCTGCTCCGGGGGCTGAAACTCATCAAGTCTTCTAGCGAGGCGATTTAGGATGACCCTCGAGAACAACTTAGAAACATGGCTCAGAAGTGAAATGGGGCGGTAGTTCTTAAGAAGCGTTTTGTCTCCTTTCTTGAAGAACAAGACCACCACACTCCTGCTCCACGCCTCTGGAGTTCTCCCGGTGTTCAAAACGGTACCAAATAACTTCCGAAGCTCAAGAAGTACGGGCTTACCCCCTGCCTTCAATAGCTCCGAAATTATACCGTCTTCACCTGGGGCTTTTCCATTTTTAAGTTGTCTGAGGGCCAGCTCGATCTCGCCTAAGCTGACGTCTGGCAGCTCGTCAGTGTAGTGGCGTGCTAGTTTTGCGCGAGAATCCTCTGCACTGGTTTCAGGTCTTGGGGCGTGCGAAGCGTACAATCGGCCGTAGAAGTCTTCAATCTCTACGAGCACCTCCGGCTTAGAGACAACAGTGTTGCCATTTGCAGTTTTGAGCTTTGTCAGATGGGCTCTACTAAGTTGTTTGGCAAAGACTTTGGACCCCCGATTCTGTTCAATTGCCTCTTCAATTCGGCGTGTGTTTGAACGTCGGAGGTCACGCCGCACAAACTTAGAGACCTTCTGATTTAGCTCCCGCAACTCTGATGCTGGGGCATCCTGCTTATCTCGCCTTAGATCCATAAGCTGGAGGGTCTCATCGGAGAGTTTAGACCTCGTACCTGTACGCTGCGACTGGCAAAACTTCGCACCCTCCTCCCTCAGGATTCTCACTATATGTTGGAGTTCCTCGTCCACGTCACTTGAGGTTCCTAAAGCAGCGAATCTGTTTTGCAGCTTGAGCTGAAATGTGTCGGATCCCACTACAGTTTGGATAAGATTAGGTCGGAGCGTAGAATTCATCAGACGACATCTTTCAAGCTTACAGTTGATATTCAAAGAGCCTCGAACAAGCCTGTGATCACTTCCGGTATAAAACCTGTTAAGCACTGAGACATCTCTGAATACGTGCTTCTTGTCTGTCATGATGAAATCAATCTCGTTTCTAGTAACCTTATCTGGGCTTTCCCAAGTCCACTTTCGGTGAGGCTTCTTCTCAAAGAACGAGTTCATTAAGAAGAGCCCCTCCTTTGCCATGAAGTTGACCAGGATATGACCCCTGTCATTCCTGCTTCCAAAGCCATGTGGACCGACTTTTGATTCGCTGCAAGCCTGTACTCCCACTTTAGCGTTGAAGTCCCCCATGACAATGTTGTAGTGAGTGTTGGCTCTACATAACACCTAGTGGTGTTATGTAGAGCCGAAGAAACGTAGTCTAAGGTTTCCTCGTATTCTTCGTCTGGGTATCGGCAACAGGGTGCGTATACCTGTACGACTTTGAGAGTATACCTCTCAGTCAGTTTCAGTATAAGGTACGCTACCCTTGCCGACGCACTCGACATTTCCACAACATTGTCAGCTAGGGACTTGTTGACGAGAAACCCCACCCCACCTTGGGACAGTTGGTCGCCCTCTCGGTAATAGAATAGGTGGCCAGAATCCAGAGTTATGGTGTCCTCCCCCTGTCTTCGGACTTCACATAGCCCTAGGATGTCCCACCTAATCTTTGACAGTTCGACCTCGAGTTCTGCCATCCTGTCATCAGTCCTCATCGATCGTCCGTTGTACGAAGCTAGGGTCAGTGGTTTTGATTTTCGGTGGCCTGCGGTAACCCGGGGATTCTTAGCACCCCCCACCTCGCCGTTACCATGGCCGCCACCTTGGCCAGGAATAGCGAGGCTACCGGGAACTAGGGGCCGTTTTTTGGTTGTACTGTGCATTGGAGGTAATACCCATAATCGCCACGCTGGGCAGACGTGTTGGCGATCGCAGAAACGTAGCTTTGCATCAAGAATGCTGCTGCCCATCCCTGACCTGTGTTATTTCAGCTACGTTTGGTTGGAAATGGTTATACCGCCATTTATCGGTTCGCCAGAGCCTCGCTCGTTGTTCAGCAGGATGTACCACGTGCAGGTGAGGTTGGCTTAGAGCAAGAGGTGGTTTTCGCTCCCTTCATCCCATTACCTTCTTTCTTCGTTCTTCGTTCTTCCCCATCGGCTCAACGTGGTCTGCTCATTGCCACTTCAACTTGCAAATTTGATTATAAATTATCACTCCTCAAAAGTATTTTAAGAAATTTTCTGCGTGAAAATATTTAATTGTTGGTAACAGGAAAAACCGACCAATTCGTAGAAGCCGATTGAAAAAATCAACAACAACTTGCGAAAACTCTCAGAAATCTCGTTTTAGCATTCAACAAAAATACGCATCGGAATGTTAGAAATATTGTAGAGAAATACCAGTTTTTCTTGATTCTGTATATAGGTAAATGTATTTTATCCTGATTTGAATTTCTATCCATATTTACCACATCTTTTAGTATAATACCTAAGGAATGTACATACAATTTTGAAAAGTTGGCGGCTTTAAATCTAGGTTAGTTATACACTAATAGGTCTTTTTTAGAAGGCGTGCTTCGTTGAAAACCGAGGAAGTGGTTAGGTGTTTCGAAATACCTAAGTTAAGAAGGACGAAGAAGTTAAGCAACGGACTATCCAGTCAGTCTTTCGATGGGGCAACTTGAACAAGTTTTACCGAGTAGTTTTACCGAATAGTCATACCGAACAGTCTTACCGAACAGCCATACCGAACAAAGGTCCAAAATAATGGTCTTACCGAATGTCCTTACCGATTGTCAGCCTTACTCATCATCATCATCATTTCAGCCATAGGACGTCCACTGCTGGACATAGGCCTCCCCCATCGATCTCCAAAAGGGCCGGTTGGAAGCGGCTTGCATCCAGCGTTTCCCTGCAGTCTCTTTTAGGTCGTCTGTCCATCTTGTGGGTGGACGTCCTACGCTGCGCTTACCGGTCCGTGGTCTCCATTCCAGAACCTTTCGGCCCCATCGGCCATCTGTTCTGCGTGATATGCGCCCTGCCCACTGCCACTTCAACTTGCTAATCCGGTGGGCTATGCCGGTGACTTTCGTTCGTCTACGGATCTCCTCATCAGCCTTACTAAATAATTATAATTATATAACTGAATAAAATTAGCCTACCGAATATTCTTACAGATAGGTCTAGGAGGGAATTTCCGTCCCTATAAACTTATCGGAAGTTGGACTATGCTCATCTTATTGTTTCTGTTATCTGTTATTTTATTTTATTTTACATGGAAAACAAACACGGTAGATACGAGATAAATAGTAACACAAAAGCCAAAAAAATGTTTTCACTAATACAAACTTAAATACCTAATACCTATGAATGATAGTGTAAATGCCCCGTTGCAACACCAACTTGGGCATGGATAGATAAGTAGAATTTAGACAGTAGATAAAACAGTTGATAAGTAGTATTAACATTTTAAGATATTAAATTGAATTAACTTAAAGAAAAAGAATTAATGGAATAGATAGATAACAGCCAAATTATGAATATAAAAAACCTCATACAAATTCACAGATTATTTTTGTTTTTATGTTTTTTTGCAATTCTATTTTTAGAATTATTAAATTTAACTGTTGCTGTGTCAAAGAATTGTTTAGAAATTGCATTTCTAAACAATTCTTTGTTATTGCAATGTTATCAAGGTACAGCACAAAATTATATAAAAACCAATAGGAAGGTACCATCTTCAACTTAATGAGCTATATTATCAGAATAGCTGTCGTAGATAAATAGCAATAGCTAAATTAAAGCATAAGGAATAAAAAAAAACTTCGGGACAAAATACGTGTCGGCGACAGCACAGCTTAAACGCGGGCCATTACGTTTCGTAATATAAGGAACTTTACATACCTAATACGCTAGCAGCACCTGAGCAGCGCAGCCGCGAAGCAGCTTGTGCCATGAGTAGTGGTAATAGATATTTTGAGATAGAAGTTCATCTACATTGCGTGCCTGAGGACTGTCTTAAGTATGATCAATGTTCTTAATATCACGCCTCGTAATTCAGTTCGATCTCCGTCGTCTTGAAAGTAGCACATATTCAGACGTCAATACAAAAAAGCCAAACTGCACCGTATCAACTGTTAAAAATCTTTGAAAACAATGTGCCGTGTCAATAGAGTTATATTTCTACTATATTGCCCTCGTAACGTCATAGTACACAAATGCGACACATATGATTTCAATCTTAACATGAAGGACCAAATATGAACAATATGAAGCACTAAGATGAACCGTATGAAACACTAGAATGAACTGTTTGAACAACTAGGATGAACTGTGTGAACCACTAGGATGAACTGTTTGAACAACTAGGATGAACTTTGTGTTACAAAACGCGCTGGCCCACGTTAAGTTGCGCTGCCGTTGCTGCTACTTTTGCTTTGTAGAACCCTTAAAACCTATTTAACATGTATGACCAGCGAGATCCACTGAAAGGATAAACAAATACACAATATTATCCACTGTATTTTAAAACGAACACGATCGACCAATGACAAGTTTTAATTTATACAACACAATGCGGGTTATTCCCATGTTAATTTGAAATGCTTTTGTTGTTTCGATCACGCGTTTGTTTTAGTCAATTAACAGTGGTAGAATGCGCATTTTGTGGCAGTTTGAAATGTCAATGTCCAATGAATGTGCATGTATTCGGGTTGCGGTATACTTCAACAGACCACAGTAATATGATGATTAACTAGATATTTACCGTGATAAGGTTGTGAATGGAGCTCCCGATATTTTGGTACGATTTAGGTACCAAAATAACAACATGGGTAAGATGGGGTTCTTTAAAAGGGACGTCAATTGGGCAACGTAACTGTGATGCCCCTGGTGTTGCAGGTATCCATAGGCGACGGTGACTGCTTACCATCAGGCAACCCGTCTGTTTGTTTGCCACCTATGTCATAAATATTTTCTAAGTCTTCCATCTTCGATCACGTCCACCTTTTGCGATGAACGACGACGAGCAAGTTGGTGTAATTTTGTAACAAAACAGTATGATCTTAACGGTCAAAATAAAATGAAATTAATTTGATTTTTATAACAAGCTTTTATTTATATAATACTGGCTGCGCCCCGCAGTTGCACCCGCGTAGTGATGATGATGATGATGAAAAGTAGCTCATGTCACTCTCCGTTCCTTGAACTATACCCATGCCAAAAATCAGGTCGATCAATTGCTTTGTTGCTGCGTGAAAGAGGAACAAATAAACCAACAAACAAACACACTTTCGCATTTATAATATTAGTATGAATAGAAAACAGATGAATGTTTTGCGATCTGTAAACTCTTTTTTTTGTAAAATAATATAATTTGATCATAATAGTCGAAATTAAATGAAATGAATTTGATTATCTCATCAAGTAACATTTCCCTCAACTCACCTCATTTTCAAAAATCTTTCAGACCACGCGTAACCAAAATGCTGGCGTGTGTCTGGCTCAACGCATAAGATTGCCATTCAGCATGGTAATGTCGCCAGCATGCTGGGTACGCTGCCAACTGATAGTGAGCTTGAGCATTTGGATTATCTTTAGACCTTGAACGGTCTTTAGGCAGTCCAACTGTGTTAGTGCTAGCTTGTATTTTGTTTAGTAAATAAAAGCACTTAATCTAGTAAAAAAAAGTAAAATATATTTGTAAAATAAATAAAATAAATATCTGGGACATTTTTGCACACACGGTCAACTGACCCCAAACTAAGCAAAGCTTGTAATATGGCTGCCAGAAACTGATATACGTACATATATATTAAAAATAGTAAAAAAAACAAAAATAGTAAAATAAAAAATAGTAAAATAGTATGGACAATAACAATTTTGGCGAAGAGAATGCAATAACTGTCTCTAGCACAGAAGGACGTGTGCTTAAACCGCATATTGTCCCACTGAAATATCGTCTGAATTTCAGTTCGGTTTAGTTCGCAGTATGAGCATATACTATCAATTTATCTCCCGCAAAACGAACGGGCAGAATAGAAAGTTTTATCAGTTTTTACCCGACGAAGAAGCATAAAGGAGAGTAATTGTTTTCAAGATACTTGCTCTCCGGCCAGAGCTATCCCTTTGGCACATTTTTAGGGTTCCGTACCCCAAAAAGAAAAAAACAGAACCCTTATAGGATCACTTTGTTGTCCATCTGTCAAGACCCTTTTTCTCAAGAACGGGTAAAGGTATCAAGCTGAAATTTATACTAAATACTTGAGTTTACGGTTTCTTCCGGAAATAAAAAATTTAAAGTTGTAAGTCAACCCAATCAAAAGATATGAACGTGTATGTCGCATATTTTGCGATTTCATAGGGGAATCAAAACCTTCCCGACTACTTACTTCCCGTTGACCTAGAATCATTAATTTTGGCAAGAGGCAAGGTCTTACAGCACATATAAAGGAATAGATCTGAAAGTTGTTAATTTGAAGTTATATCATAATTATAAATAAATATTGTTTTATAATTACAAACTTACATTTTGTAGTTGTTATGTATCGAAGAACCTTATTGTCAACCACAAAGTTAAGTTTGTATTTCAATATTTCAACTTCAGTTAGTTAGTTTTTTAACTCGCGCTCTGAGGGTTTAATCTAACGGAACTCTCTGAGCACTTGTACACGTACTTGGCCGGTTTTTATTAACATGTTAAAAGACAAAAAAATTCTATACTCTAATAAAAAAATAAACGGTTGGGCATTATTTTTTTAATAACATTACATACGCTTTATTTTGATATGGTTTATGTTGGCGGAAGAGGTTGAAAAACATATTTTTTTGGAGTTTTTTTCGACCTCCGCCATCCTATAAAATATCGACACAATTGTTTTACACCATTTGTAATGTTATTCTAAAGATCCCCGCCTCGACCGATTTTGATTAATGATGGTTCGATAGATTCCACTAAGTTCAGGGATGGTATCGGTGACGTCACAAGATGGCGACATGTAAAGTAGGGTTAAATTTCTTTACCGGTTAAATTTCTTTCTCATTTATTAACTAAACAAAATACAAGCTTCCAATATCAGCCTATCATTTTCCTACTGCTGGGACAAAGGCCTTTAGGTACTTTATTTATTGAACAAAATACAAGTTTACAAACCCTAAAAACCGGAACAAAAAAAAATTTGACTACATGTGTGTCCCCCTTGTGTGTCGTATACCTACACAGAAAAGAAAAGAAAAAACGTATATGACATGTATGTATTTTCAAATGAACGCGAGGATTGAGGCGAGGATACATAATTTTTGTTTAGATGTAAGTATCGGCGACGAAATATGATCCGCCACGCGGATTAATAACTTTCTTAAAGATAAAAACTTGTTGTTCGTTGCTACTAGGAAGGGGATAAAACATGGCACTAGCTAGTTTGCATATTATTATTAAGAACACGAGTGCTATAATATATGTTTATCTATTTAGTATCTGTGTTAGCCGAGCCAAATGCACTGTAATATCAGAGAACAATTACCTAAATTAGCTTGTTTTACGTTAATTGGCAAGCTAGAATAGATATCAGTTTGCGCAATGATTTATGCGCAATCTATAATATGAACCGTGGTATCCCATTTGGGAATCCGCTAGACTTGAAAGCGTGAGGTCGCGGGTTCAAACCCCGAGCCCGTACCAATGAGCTCTTTGGAGCTTATGTACGGATTTTCATACCACTGGCTTTTCAGTGAAGGAAAACATCGTGAGGAAACCTGCATACGTACGGAGTAGGAATTCAATGGCGTATGGGAATCCACCAATCCGCACTGGCCCAGCGTGGTTGATATGGCCCAATCACCCTTTCAACTAAAAGTCCAGCAGTGGACTGTTAAAAAGGTTGATTATGATGATGAATGATTTATGCGCGTCAGATAAATGAGTTTCTTCTAGGCAATCGGGTTCCAACTTCGCTTACCATTGGGCGAGATGGAGCCATATGCAAACCCATTTGAGCAGTTAATTCAGCACCTGATTTTTTTTCTTCATTTTGAGATAACGGCATGGCCTTGATTCGGTCAAGATAGTAGAAGATGGGTATATTTTTCAAGTTATTGCCAGTCTAAAGTGGTATAAAAACTTGGCAGTTTAATGTAGAAAAACTCCACAACTTCGGTTGATTTTGTTGTACCATCTTTTTTCATTTCAATATTCGATAAAAATAGGCAACAGTTTTAAAAAAAACCTAGCTTAGAGTAGAAAATTACATATCGACACCATTATCCGAATTTACGATCCAATATACTCTAACCTTAAAATAGTAAATTTCCGTGAATAGTTTGTAGGAAAATATGTCATTTTGCAAGTGTTGTGCTCGTCAGATAACTTTGTACCTAATTAGCTTCGTATTTGCGAGCCAAATTCTAATGTCAAAATGCTCATTATAGCATTAGCCAAAGTGGACAATTTACGTAAATAGCCTGTAGGCAATTATGACCAAAATTCAGATACATGTATGACTAAATGATATTGTTTGTCGAACGCGTTCGCTTGATATTCGATTATTATGTCCAATATTTGGTTGGCACGCAAAACGATATAAAGCTTTTGAAAACTCGTCAGAGCAGTTGATGGTAAATGTATTATTTTGCAGTTAGGTTGGTACATAATATAATTAAGGATTGATTTAAAATTTGACTAGATGGACGGCTATAAAATAAACACATCAAAATTTGCGTGTTTAGATATAGGTACCTTCACTACTACTAATATAACAAATATTAGTTGGACTGTTAGCGTTTCCTACAACCTGCACACTAGACGACTTGAATGAAGCCACGGAGAGCAAATTGGGGCCCATTAGGGTGGCAAAATCGGCCAAAAAAGTTAAATAAAAACAAATCAATTATTTACGAAACATCGATACGAAAGAAGAAGCCTGTAGAAAAGATTTTTATGAGCCACTTGTAACTAATTTCGGGAAAAACAAATAGTAATAAGTTATAAAACATTCAAAATCAAAATAACAAAAAATCTCTAAAACTGGCGGTCTCTAACTGTACACTGTGACAAATAAAGAAGATCGCGACGGCCCGGAGTAAGCTTAGAAGCGATTTTTTGCACTTATAGAAGCCAAAAAAGCTAAACAATTTTTATTTTTTAATATATTAACTATTGTGATGTATGATGTAGGAAAACTGCCTCCGAGAACGCATTAAAATAATATAGTGAGTTTGTGTTGATTGGAATTAAAAATTCCCAGTTGCAAAAGCAATCAACAAATTTCCAAGCGAGGTTTTTTTGCAGTTAAAACAAGAGAATTCAGCAGCGAATGTTGGTCATAAAGACAGCCAAAAGAAAAAACTGACTACATTCAGCACCGAACAATAGTATAAACACACAAGCTTTTAGCAGGTGAAACAAAGGGTACACTCGCTGTCATGAAAACGGAATGCTCAAAATGAACAGTTTCCAACTGTACCATAAAAGTAGACTAAAACTGAACCCTAAACGTTACACAATAATGATAGTTGCTACATGCACGTCCGTCCGTCAAATAGAGTTCTAAACTATTCTGATAGGTACTGCGCTACTAGCTGTGCCTCATGGTTTCACCCGCATTTCACTTTGAAACTGTAGAATGTGGAATGTGCCGCCTGAATGGGTGTTCCCCGATAGATACAATCTGGGTATCTGGAAGTCACGAGTGAATTGGTTTGAGTGAAACGCAAGCAAGCCTATTTATAATAAAACTAGCGGCCCGGCCCGGCTTCGCACGGGTATAGATATATAGCTTATGTCACCCGGGGATAGTGTAGCTTCCCAACAGTGAAAATTTTTTTCAAATTGGTTCCGTAGTTTCGGAGCCTATTCATTGTAAACAAACAAACAAATCTTGCCTCTTTATAATATTAGTATAGAAACATATCACAACACCAATACATCATCATTTCGGCCTATCATGTTCCCACTGCTGGGATTCAGGCCTCCTCAGAGAGAGAGAGAGAGAGAGAGAGAGAGAGAGAGAGAGAGAGAGAATGAAAGAGAGGCTGGGCCCTATTACACGATATGTTCGTGAATTACATAATATGACCTCAAAAATTTAAAACATAATGTTTTTGAACATTCCAAGAACCTCTGTTCTTGGACATACCTACCGGTTTCCTCACAATATTTTTCCTTCTACGTTTTGAGCTATGTTATCGAAACTGCCAGGTACCAAATAATTCATTGGTGCAGGCCGAGAATCGAACTGGGAACAAACCTATTGTAAAGCGCACACGCTACCGCTCGGCCACCATCGCTAGTCACTGACATAGCTGCTCAGATTTGCAAGTTGAAGTAGCAATGGGCGGGCCACATTGCTCGAAGAACCGGTATTCGATGGGGAAGAAAGGTGTTCTTGAGTGGAGACCACGAATCGGAAGACGCATCGTAGGTAGGTCTCCCACTTTATATGGCATACATAGGACAAAAGAGACTTCAAACTAGTGTAACAACTGGCTCCCTTATCGGTATAAGCGATATCTTACAGGCAAAAAATATACAGAAAAAACTGTTATTCTTGACTTCCACTTTCTTTTTCATAGATTTTAGTGATGAAATTTATAAATATTCACAAAATAATCGCACTAAAAATACTTTCCTCCAAATGGTATATGATTTATTCCAGAAAATAAAATCTAGCTATGAATAATTATTTTAATGAATAACGTAGAAAGAATATCTAATTAATTATTCATTCTAGAAGTTTTTCTTTGAAACGACGCTCCATGTTGTTTGAACAGTGCATGAAATATGAGCTTCAGTCTCGACTAGTCACATAATTTCAAGGTTGAAGTAAATCTCGTATGTATACGACGAATATATTCGATAACATTATTCAGCCGTGAATTTTACTACCAACTACGTGACGTGACATGTTTGTTGTAAGCATTTGTTATGCTTAAGGCAATTTTTCCCACTTTTAAGCAACGCTTCTTGTTACTACAGATGACCATAAGTCTTAAAGTGTTGTATGGAGCACAACCATGGCGCTTACATTGTGCGTTTCGCTACTTTTATTTATGGGGTTTTTCTCATATTTTTCGAAAAGGTTTAAAAAAATATATATAATTATGAAATCTATATATCAAGATATCGCAGACATAATTTAGTAAATAGGTAATTGAATGAATCCAAAAAACAGGGATAAAAGCGCAAATCAGTTTTTTTTTCTATCGAGCGAAATGTGCTTTGTCGTATTTCGGTCTCATGGGTTTCCTAGATAAAACATTCAATTTTGTTATGATACCATTTTTATAATTTCAAGCTAACCATTGAGGTATGCACACTTAAACTAGAATTACCATAATTGCTAAAAGTCGGAAAAGAGCGTCTTAAAGTGTTGTATTAAAGTCACATTTAGTCTGTTATCCTACTTTTACAATAATCTATAAAAGGTATTTTATTTACAAAATAAAGTAGTTAATATACATTTGGAATGACAAACTTAAGAACTAGTTTTGTCCCCAACATGAAAAAACATGTCGCTCATTGTATTATTTTCCTAAACTTGTGTATTTTCAAGTGATAATGCGTAATAATGGTGGATTATTATTTATTAAGTGTTCGAAGACGTGCTCGAGTGTGGGCAGTGATATAGCGCGGTGAAACATACATGTATATTCGTGTTGTTTCCAAAACTCCATATAGAAGCATCTTGTAAAGTCTCCACCACTTTACTTGGGCATGACTTGGACTTGACCGTGACATACTTTGATTGACTCTAACTGACTTGTTTGATTACATTTCAATAAATTTTAAGTAATTTAATACTTGTCACTAGCAAATGCACAGAAGTGCGACGCCAAACTCCTCACAGACGAAACTACTTTGAAAAGGCTAAAAAGAAAAATTTTGTGGAATAAAAAGTGTTATTAAATTATGGTCAAAAGTTTTAGGAAAAGTTACATATTTTTGTTGCGAAAAATGTGTTGTATTAAACTAGTTATCAAAACAAAACAAAAAGTTTTACCTGGTCTAACTTATTGTGTTAAAAAATAGGCGCTCAGTTGCCACCTTAAAGTAAAATTCTCACCGAACTTATTAAAATTGCAAGTAGAAGGGAAAATTGTATTTGCTGTTTGGCTCGTGATATTCTTTGGTAAAGCCGTATCGTTAGATGCCACTGGAGACTTTTAAGCCGCAAAATAGGACATCCTATGTACTACTTTGTATGTAACCTTGATGACATGAAAGTGTTGAAGACGTTGAATTTTACAAATCGCAAAATATGCGACATAAACGTTCATATCTTTTGATTGCATTGATTTATAAATCGCAAAAAAATAAGAACAAAACAAAACAATTTCTCAAGATGGCTGATAAAAAGGTATTGTTTCGAAATGGTGAGTAATCTCTTCATAAACTATTTTATTCAATACAAGTAACTTTCGAAACTAGGGCAAGGACGAATTGAATCTAAGGGAACAATTTTACCGTCAACCTATACTTATATATACTGTTTATAATGCGTACACAATACAAATATGAAGGACCCGTGTCCACGACAGTTGAAAAAGCTTTCATTTGGCTGACACTTCCAAGGCATTCGTCACGTGAAAGGGTCACAATTAATTGCCGTGACTGTAATTACCCAGGGTAATTTGTTCGAATAGCAGTGGACAATGGACATAAAAGTGGGCTGCCACCACTCCGTAATGAAGCCATGTTCCTACCCGTGATAAAATTTAAGAGCTCCGCGTGGACGAACAATATACTGATACTTACTACGTGATATCACAATCAGTTATTCCCGAAAACTTTATAAACGCGCAAATGTGAACTCAGCTACACAGTTATACAGGCTAATGTCTCGTATCAAGCTAGATTATGTAGGGTTATAATTAGGCGAATGAGGTCATGATGAACTGAAATAATAACCAACTATTAAAATGACTGTGTCATAAAATTAATGACGAGTCCTTATTCTGTGGCCATGATTGTAGTGGACTAACAGAGATTTTTGAGTAGAAAAACATATGGCATTTTTTCACTTTTAAGGCGAGGTATTCCCACTTTTAAGCAACGCTTATTACTACAGATGACCTTGGTTTATTGTATTAAAGTCGCATTTAGCGGAGCAAAATCATGGCACTTACACACAGTTGTGCGTTTCACTACTTCTATTTTTTGGGTTTTTCTCATATTTTTCGAAAAGTATAGCTATAATGTAAAATGTACCTCACCGGTTTCCTTCATAATTATGAAATCTATATATCAAGATATCGCAGACATCATTTTATAAATAAGTCATTGAATAAATAAATAAAAAAACAGGGATAAAAGCGCAAATCAGTGTTACTTTGATATATTTTTTCTATCGCGTGAAATGTGCTTAATCGTGTTTCAGTCTCATGGGTTTCCTAGATAAAACATTCAATTTTGTATGACACCATTTTTATAATTTTAAGCTAACTATGGAGGTATGCACACCTAAAATAGAATGACCATAATTGCTAAAAGTCAGAAAAGAGCGTCTTAATAGAATATATTTTTGATTTAAGTTGTACTGTTGCTACAGTGAATGAACGTTAGGTTAATTCGCTTAGTTTAATATACATAAAAAATCTTATACGTTTTTATGAACAAAATATATATATATATACAGGGTTATTGATATTTTTTTGTTAATGGCAAGTGCCTTTATTAAATAAAATACATGGTAACTAGCACTAAAAAAACTAAACTATCGTACTTAGCCTTTTATTCAAAAACGGTTGGACTGCCCATTATACCCATAGATCGTTGAAGGTCTAGAGACAATCCAAATGCTCAAGACTACCAACACGCCGCCTTAGTGCTTGAATGGCCAATAGACCATTTACCAAATTTTACACGACACGTTTTTTTTAGTTTGTTATTAATTTATGTGAAATTTATTAAAATATTTGATGATTTAGGAATAATGTTGTATATATTTATATGATTGTCTATATTGTATTTTAATATGATAAGCATAAAACCGATATTTTTTCATTTATTTGTGGAGGTTGGACAAAATGCCTCCGTAGAAATTATGTAACTGGAGGTTGGACATAACGACATGGAGAATATGGAGATAGACCATGAAAATGATTAAAGAGTTCAGTGCTTGTTTGTCCAAACTACCATCAATACGTATACAGCATGTTCAAGTTTTTAATGAGTTTAACTTATTTAATTAGAGCATATTTACATTATAGTCCTAGTCTCGTGGGGTTTTTTTTATCCCCTCTGGGCCAGGAGACCGAAGGAAGCCTAAAATTAGATGAGTACACAAAAAAAACACAGAAATTACTTGGTATTGTGGGCATTCAAATTTGAGACTTGTGAGGTGACTGGATGGTGAATTGAATGGTGATAGTGGTGGATTGAGGTAGTCTATGGTACATATTAGTAGGTGTAATTATTAATGCTTACGCGAGTTTTGATAAAGTTTTTGGAAGTTTAAATTAAAGTATGAAAATAAATACACTAGTACTCACACATAATCAAAAATTTATTAACTAACATAATTATCATTAAATAGCAGCTGGTACTACATAATCAGTCCTTATAAATATAAAATAGGTAGACAGGAAAATGTTCTTCATGAAGCATAGCAAGCTTCTACTTTTTTTTTTCCTCTGACCGAAGTACTTTTTTTTAATTTAGATTTGTTTTTTTGTTTCGATGTTTTATAGGGCCTATGTTCAGCAGTGGACGTCTTCTGGCTGATGATGATGATGATGTATTTTTAAATACATTACTAAATAGATGTGTACACCCAGATATATATTATAAATATTTATACCCAGATGTTTGTCAAACACAAATGTTCATCACATGAATGTCGACGCAAGCTATGCGATGCTTCGCCTATAATCTACCATAATCCGGTATTTTTGTTTCCAAAATCATCTTCCTTACCTACTGTTACGGACGCCGAGCTAAATTTAGAAATTTCGGCGAAAATATTCACCGCAAGTTATATTACACAAACCCTGTACATCTGCGATCCCGTTACCCGTTAGAACGGCAATAAACGATTATTCAAGCGCAAAGACAATAGGAGACTTATTCTGTCTAGGTAGAATTCTTTCGAGAGAAAGCGGAGATGGGCTGTTTTATGAGTCCCATAAAGTTCTGTCACATGCACTCGGCCAAAATGTACCTACTGTTTAGGTTGGGCCCACAGATGGCCGCAAGATGACGCAATATTTACGCACAATAATACGAACTTGATAGAATCCATGTCAATTTAGTGCTATGTACTGGAAGTGAATTATGTGACTGACCTATTCCTTACAGCCTGTACCTAATACCTAGCGTAAGACGATGTGTGAACCCTTAGCTAGTTAAGCCGTTCACACATCGCCGTAGCCAAGTTTTATCTATAATCTATTCAAATTAGTATATTTTAATGTTCCATTTTATGTCGCAAGGTTCACTAGACATAACCTACAATACAAAAAAAATATACAAATATTAGATGCTAAAGGCAGGTTGTCGTTCAATCTGGAGGTTAAAGAGGGAGGCCTATGTTCAGCAGTGGATGTCTTCTGGCTGATGATGATGATGATATTACATTACTAGCAATCTATAACGTAGTCTTATCAAAAACCTAACATAATCCTAGCTTAATCCTTCCTAAATATTCCTAATCATTAATTTATAGAGAACGCCCTTTTTGGAAGTAGGTTAATATGCACTCGCGTGTTTTTTTTAACGTTGACTAAGCGATGAATGAATTTCTTTTAATTCATTCGATTTTGAATCAGCCTGTAGGTAAATTGTGACACAAAATTCCATCACTGTTAAACAAATTAAATGCCAACGTACCTTTCTAAATCCAGTTCCGCCTGCTTATTTTGATGTTTTTTAGTAGTTACAGACCTTTTCAATCACTCATTTATATAAAAACTAATTATACTCTTTAATTTATCACAGGAGCTTAGAAACACTGCTAACTCAGTGACAAACCGAACATTATGCAAAAAAGACGGCGAAACGTCACAGCGTAAAATTCTTAGCTGTGATTGGTTGACCTATGGAGGTTGGACATACAAGAACGGAGCTTGATATTTGGATGCGGTCTTTTGAGCAAATTATGGAGTTAGGACAAACAAGCACTAAATTCTATTTTAATTACGGAGATAGGATATTTTATTTTAGCAAAAAGTACAAATAATATAGAAAATAAAATAAAATTATAAATATGGTAAATAGTGTAATTTTTTTCTCTAAATTTTAAAATAAAAAAGTTGTTTTTGATGAATTGGTCCGTTGGACATTCAAGCACTAGGGCGACGAACAGTTGGCAGCGTATCCAGCATGCTGGCGGCATTGCCAATAACGCGTATACCTAATATATATTATGCTATTAGCCTCTTAAGGACAATTACAGTAAAAAAAAATTTTTTTTTTTACTTTACTTTAATTTTACATTTTGCTTTCATTCAACAACAAAAATATTTATTTAAAATATGGCTCTTAATTAATGGCAATAACTGTAATCTATCGCAAATGAAAAGGAACGCAGGGCCTAGCGAAGCTTACGAGCTGACTCCTTCACCTACAAAATAAAAGCAAAAAAATCTTACAAACGAATTTTTTGGGGATTTTATTAAGTTTTGTCAAGTCATGAAACCAAAGTTAATAAGTATTATGTAGTGAAGCTGCTTTCAAAATGGGCTTAGGATATTACCAATAGCCCTGTATTAAAAGTATTAAATAACCAAAAGTACCTAGACTACAAATATTTTGCTCTAGGCAGCAATTTTCTGACACTACAGTTGGTAAACTGGCTGTTAATAACCCAAGACTAATATTTTGGAAAACTTTACCGCCGAATTACGTTTAGCAGACAGCCCGAGATTACAGAGGGTTATGAATTGCGCCTTAAAGTTTTATTAAATATCTGAACAATCAGCTAGAATTAACTTCGAAGCAACCATTCCAAAGATTTCGTCAACCTTAATAAGGTACCTTTCCTATTTAGAATTCTATTTAAGTTTACAAGTGAGAATTTGTTAACTCACGTTGGAAAGAGGAAAGTTACGGGCCTGCTTAATTTCATACTTGTTAAAATTTGTCCCGAGTTGTAACTAGTACTTACGGTACTTGGAGTCAAAACAAATGGCTGGGGAAATTTCATTTTCATTCAAACTGAGTTACGTTCCGCTTCAAGATTACGAGGTCCTGTCTAAGTTAATTAACAGAGATAGCAAGAATTACTTTTCATCTCTCATGCTTGACAAGTGGGTCATTACTAACCTTAAAATGAGGTAGAAAACCGGAAGTGAAAAGTTATAGGTATTTATACGAAGAGATTTAGCATTTTAATTTTAGATCCTTCCATTTGGTATCACATTACTCTACGATCCTTGTTTTTGATCGGGTACGTCACAGAAGGTTTGGAATTGAATCCGACCTTTATTTTTGGTAATATTTTATTCTTGATATTTTAGCGTCATCTTTTACTTGATTGGTTATAGTCATCATCATCAGCCAGAAGACGTCCACTGCTGAACATAGGCCTACCTCTTTAACCTCCACACTGAATGGCAGCCTGCCTTTTGCATCCACTGGATGCCAGCGACTCTCACATTGTCGTCGGTCCATCTAGTGGGAGGCCTACCTACGCTGCGTCTTCCGGTTCGTGGTCTCCACTCAAAAACCTTTCTTCCCCATCGGTTATCGGTTCTTCGAGCGATGTGGCCTGCCCATTGCCACTTCAACTTGCAAATTTTAACAGCTATGTCGGTGACTCTGGTTTTTTGGCGAATGTCCACGTTTCGGATTCTATAGCACAAAGAAAAGAAAGAATTGCTAAACAATAAACTAGTTGCGCCCCGCAGTTTCACGCGCGTGGAATACTACTTTTATAGGTACTCGTAACATCAGATATCTACTAGTGAAAGTCACGTCAAAATCGGTCCAGGCGTTTCGGAGTCCATTGGGAACACACATAGATTTTTATATAATTATATGATAGTTAGATTTATTAGTAGATAGATTTTAGGTTTTAACAGTAGGTAAATTATTATCTTACCTCGGTATTTTCATTATTCGCATATTTAAGTTGACTCATCGTAAAAACTTGAGAAGCAACAGAGCTTTGTCGAAAGCTCTAACTAGTTTTGGGTCTACACGGTACACTTAATCATAAGTGAGCTCACGGGAATTATAGTTACGAGTGTGAATATGAATGCGACCTAATATATCTCAAGGGCTTTATGTGCCTTGTGAAATGAAATTTATGTTGGCTTAGCTAATCCTGGGTTTTTTAAAGGGCAAACCGGTTGAGCATCCGTCTGTGAACTCTCGCTACAAAGGTGTAAGAACATTTCTCTTTGCGTACGGGGTTTAAATAGTATTACTAAGTTTTTCAAGATACTAAATTTTTATGGGTTATTAATTATCGAGTAAAAAAATTACTTGGCGACTTAAAATTACAGTATGTCTATTTGGTAGTAATTATTTTTTTTTTGCAAAAAAATATATGTTTAATTTTTGATTTTTATTGATTAGTAAAGAAGTTGGAAATGAGTAACTAAAATGATTTGTAAAATTGCAATTGAAGTAATTCCAGTTGGCCACATATATTTATGTGGCCAACTGGAATTACTGAAATATCGACTGAGGTTTGAATATCAGATCCGAATTCTGTCAGTTAGGTTACCTTGATTCGGATAAACGCAGTGTTAATAAAATAAATTATACAGTTAGGTCTTGCATAGTACAGCTCTATCACCTTTGGGATGGATCAGCTAAGTACGAACTTGGGGCGTTGGAGTCTATTGAGAAAAGTGGTAAGAGGCTCATCAGCAACGAACCCCTAGTTCAAACTAAGCTTCTTAGTCTTGAACATCGGCGCAAAGTTGCTAGTCTATCGGATTTTTATCGGATACATTTCGCGTGTTTTCAGTGGAATGCTCTGCCTAAATGGGTGTTTTCCGATACTTACAATCTGGGCATCATCAAGAGTGATCATTGATTTTCTCTAGGCGTGCTCCATCGTCGACCGCATCAACGTTTAATATAAGGCGAGTTGAAAGCCAAACGCAAGCCTATGATTAAATAATTAAAAAATATGCAAAAAGTTGAATATAAATTAATAAAAGTTATATGATTATTACGGGATATTTACCGTGGTAAGACTGTGGAATGAGGATGTGCATGTAAATTATTAATTTTTATCTATACTTCTATACTTATATATTATAAGGAGGAAAGATTTGATTGTTTGTTTGTTTGCATTGAAAAGGCTCCGAAACTACTGAACCGATTTGAAAAATTATTTCACTGTTGGGAAACTACACTATCCCCGTGTAACATAGGCTATATTATATTTAAAAAAAAAATAGGGTTCCTTACTAAAACTCCAGTTATGTAACCCAAGGTGTAAAAAAATAAGATTTACAATTTTAACTTTGCGTGTTTGACAGTTCTAAGACAGGACAACATCTGTCAGGTCAGCTGTGGGTCAGCTAGTGTTGAATATAGGTAATTTAAGCCATTTTTTAAAATTTATATTCTTTCTCAGTCTTTCACCCACATAGTATTTCAGTAAGTGGTATTCAGTATTTTTCACTATCATTTTGATATTCGCTCGTTTAAATACTGCCCAATTTTAATTATGTTACGTTGTTTTGTTTACAAGTAATGGTGCATAAGCCATCCCTTGATAAATCAATAGAACACGTCAACTTCCGAATATCTTGAACATAACATTCTTTCTTTATTCGATTTTGTCTTATGCCGCGAGATTATAAATCTGGAATTTAAATTGTTGTTCCTAAAGATCTAAATGACGCCATTTTCATCTAAGTATCTAATCCTTTCGAGTATTAAGCTAAGTTTGGGCTGACCTCTCTGATAAGTTCTAAGCTGACCAATGACTGGTACCTGAGGGACAAGGGTATTAAAGCTACGATTCCACGGACGTCTACTTTGATGACTCACAATATAGTACCTACATTACTACAGCGGCTGGCAAAAAAAGCATTTCCAGATGGTCATGGCTAGTACGATAGATATAGACGTTTCTTTGCGCGACAGAATCCGGAACGTGGAACCAAAGAACCAGAGTCACCGACATAGCTGTTAAAATTTTGCAAGTTGAAGTGGCAATGGGCAGCCACATCGCTCGAAGAACCAATCCCCGATGGGGAAGAAAGGTTCTACTCATGGAGACCATGAACCGGAAGAAGCAGCGTAGGTACCTACGCTGCGTCTTCCGGTAGGCCTTCCCACTAGATGGTCCGACGATATCGTGTGTCGCGGGCATCCAGTCCAGTGGTTGCAGATGGCAGGCTGTCGTTTAGTGTGGCGGTTAAAGGGGGAGGTCTATCTTCAGAATGCGTCTTCTGGATGATGATGATGGCTAGTACTACATGAAGCTATCACAGGATGCCAAGCCATAGCCATCTGGAAAAGCCAATGATTTTTGTGTTTTTTGTAACACAAACTCTGCATGCTTCTGCTTTTTTGAAGAAAAACGTCATCAAACCTCTTTATAAAGTAAAATATTGGATGTTCCTGCAAAAACCACAAACGTTAAAAGTTTGAGGGGACAAAGTTACTTTAAGGTTAAGAGCTTAGAAGTTAAAATTTCGTCGAAACGGGATCTACAAAAAAATTACATTAATTACCACGTTTGAGAAAAGTAAATAGCTGTCACTGTGAGATATTAATCCTCAATTAAGAGTTTATTTCCAAGAAAAATAAAATATTAATAAAACTTAAAAACTCGTAACGACGAGAAATAAACCAGCTGCGTGTTGCGAGAAAGACGAGATAATATTCAATTTTGATGCTCCGACCAAGTATTGTTTTACTTGTGCCCGTGACTAGCGCCAGTAAACTGGATTTAACGAGAGCCTGACTAAAACCGAGAAAGTGATTCAGCAGAATGCCTAAGTGGCTAAAACTTTTGTTAACCTTCGGGGAGGCAATTTACCTTAGCAGTTGGGGGGACGTACCTTTCATTATTAACTACAGTTTTATTCTTACGTGAACTACATTGTAATGTGACACAAAGGATTTTGTGTGTATTATTTTCTTGGTTAAGAGTAAATAAGACCACATGACCGAAATAATTTTTATCACTGAGAAAAAGATCTACAGAAGCCTTGCTTGAGGAATCTTTCTTCTTTTTTCATCTTTTTTTCTTCTCTCAATCTCAAAGAGATTGGATTATAAATAGGTACGACAGCTCGGCTAGAAGAAACAAAACAAAACTAAAACATTGGTTCTAACCACAGACTAGGTAAAGCTACTACGTAGGTTCTAATCTAACCATTACATTGCAGGGTTATTGTAAATTATTTTCAGGAAACGCTGCCAACTTGTAGTAGGCTTGAGTATTTTATCTTAATTGTCTTGTTTTAACAAGCTTTCATTCAACTTGCCCTGTTAATATGTATATAATCGCGGTATGTTTTTTTTTTACAAATAATAGGCTTGCCCTTGACCGCCAACTCGCCTGATGTTAAGCGATGATGCGGTCTACGGTGGAGCACGCTTGCCTAGAAGAAACCGATTCACTCGTGATTTGAAGACACCCAGATTGTATCTATCGGGGAACACCCATTCAGGCAGCGCATTCCACAGACTAGCAGTTCGCACAATAAAAGTGGAATCAAAGCGCTTCGTTCGGGTTTTCGGAATACCAACCATAAAGCGGTGTTGATTTTTTGTGCCCGCTCTGGCAGTCCGATAGAAAAATGGGCAGGAAGGAATCAGATCATGAAGATCAGATGCACACTCTCCGAAATGTATTCGATAAAAGACCGATAGACTAGCAACTTTACGCCGATGCTCAAGACTAAGGAGCTTAGTCTTAACCAGGGATTCGTTGTCAATGAGCCTCTTGGTATGCTTTTCGATAGACTCTAAAGCCCCAAGCTGATACTTAGCTGATCCATCCCAAAGGTGAAAGCAGTACTCCATGCACGACCGAACTTGTGCTTGATACAGTGAAAGCAACTGTTCCGACGTGAAATACCGTCGCACCTTCGATAGGATGTGTGGGGCAAAATCTTTCAACTGAATTTTAGACCAGCTATCCTCAACCGATCGTGCTGAAATTTGGCATATTTATGTAAGTTTGGCGACAATGAAATGGTACCATCGAGCTGGTTATTGAAGGAGACAGAAGGTGGCCATATAAACTCCTAAACCAAACGACGTAACACCGTCAAGTTTGGGTTCGTTGGATTTGTCTTCCCAAGCACTTTGGTCCTAGACGATAAATTCAATATGGCGGACGCACCAAGATGGCGGACAAAATGTTCTTATCTACCACCGCGATATTGGTATCAAATGAAAGGTTTACTGAGATGAATACGAAAACTCTTGTTTTTTAAAACATTTTTCTTATAAAATAATGAAGCTTATTACATTTGACTTTGAATGGTAAACTGTATTTTTTTTTGTATAATAGATTGAGTATAAGCACAGTAGGTATTCTTGTTTTTTGTTTAGTCAATTGAGCACTTGCACCTTTATAAAAGTTACACGCTTACTGCTACTGTTCGATAGGTTAGGATCTATAGGTAATAGGGTATTTGACACTGGTGGAAATAAAATATGAAACCTAGCCATATTGAAAGGTTTTATATTAAGAGGGCATGCCACGGCCAAGAAATTTGATGAATAGGTATTTAGCAAATCTATTGTTGTCCCCTGCCCTCAAGCCTCTCCCAGTAGAGCGCAATAGGGACAACTGCAGCTCGGATCGATTATACCTACGAAATGTAGACAAAATCATCGTCTCGTATTTTTCTGTTTCCTCATTCAAAACTGGGCCAATTTCATTATTTTTTAAAATAATAGCTGTGAAAAAGATTGAACTATCATTTATTTATGTTTTATAAACTCGTCAAATTTGTTTTATAGACGTCTGAACATGGCGGTAAAAAAATATTGTTTGGGGATATTTAAAGGCTCATATTTCTTATAATAGTTAACTTAGAAGAAAAAATAAATCATAGAAGCATGGCAATAGCAGAGATAAATTTTATTTGAAAAAATTACAGTTTTGGCGGTATTATCCAGGGAGGAAACACGAGAATATGTTTGTATGGACAAAACGCTGACCATGACCCCTCTTAAGAGATTTTTTCAATATTATTTCAATAATAATAATAACTCCTAAATTTAATTATTTAGATTAAAAAATCACTATTTTTTATTTATGTGTCACGTGACTCGAAAATCCCATCACAGTGCGTGATGTCAATATGGCGATGACAGCACAACCAAAACAAAACAAAGCAAACAGATCGAAATCAAATCCATTTCTGTAAAAGTTTAATAAATTTATTAATATAAAACGAGTTTATTATGGTGATACTTCAAAATGATTTTCACAAACGTAAATCGACGAAGTTGTTGACATTTGAGAAGCATTCTATCTTCCTTCAAGTCACAACCAATTTCTTCGTATTTCAGCTTTAGACGGTACAATTATGAATAATTTCGCAAGTATTGCATTCGAAACATTGGGACACTGAGGCACTACACACCAATGATAACTTTTACGATCCATTTTCAACAAAATAATTTTACAAATAAATAACAACAACGGCAGCATTTCACAGCCAACTTTGACAGCATGTTTGTTTATTTACATGGGCAGATTCCGTTCGAAGGTGCGTTCAGGGCACCCAGAGTGAGATTTGAAAATAAATGACAGATGAACATCATGATGATGATGTGTTAAAACAGTGTTGAACATCAGTGTTTTCTTAACCATCGATTTCACTATTGTTCAAATGTACGCTCAAATACTCGTAACAAAAATGGAGGTAAAAGTATTTTTAGTGAATATGCACCATATGCTTTATTATGGATGCTTCGGATCGTGATCGCGATCGCGTGCTATCTCACTTACTCACGTGGTGCGAGTAAGTAGATGCGAACGGGACGGCATGCAATCTCGATCGCGATCAAACTTCTATAATAAGGCCGCATATTCTTTAAATTTAAGGTCATTGCAAAATTTTGTCAATATCCCTATTTGCGAAGATGATAAGTGAAGTCTTGGGTCTTGAAGATCTTCTTGTACGCAATCCAGTACTTGACTTTTGTTCTGTCATAGTACTGATTATTGACGTCACAAAATGGCGATCGTCGTTTTGGCGCCTTTTGGTGTATCATTTAAAATTTGAAATAAAAACAGCTTATAATTATTTACTACGTACACTAATGAAGATAAAAAAATATTCTCCAGTAAATATGGACTATATTCTTTAATTTTAAGGGCTTTGTAAAATTTCGTCAATATCCCTATTGCTTTCATAGCCATTAAATTATGACGAATTGAGATTTAAAAAAATACGGGCCGAATTGAGAACCTTCCTCCCTTTTTGAAGTCGGTTAAAAAAGCATGGGAATCACTTCAAGATCTTTAAGGCTGCGCTCATCTGTCATGACTGTAGGCTCCACTCTAATTTACCACACATATATAAATATTAATACATACTATTTATTATATATATTAATACACAGTACATAATCTAATAATATAATATTTAATCGTCAATATCGGATGCAATGGAAACACGCCATTCGCGCAGCGCCCATTGTTCTAACGTCGAGCGAGCGGCCGCAGTTTAGTAAAGAGTTAGTCGCGGCCAACCCGGCGCGGACCGGTTACTTGCCCGCGCGGCGACTGCTCCTCGCGTGCCCTCTGTAGCCAGTCTGTTTGAGATAGCGGAACTACGCGCGTGTCGCACCGATCGCATACCTAATACTAAAACCTTCCGATACCCCATATGACTATGTCTTTAGCACGTTTTCAACAATTTTAAAGAAGAAATTTCTCACACGTTTTTTTCAGGTTACGAGTGCGTTCGGATATAGGTAGTGTGATCGGATGACGGACGCTACTCGAATCATGTAAAAACATTTGTCAAAGTGCACTCGGACGCCGGTGTCCGATCAAAGTGGAGAGTCCACTTTTTTCAGTTTCAGGAGAGTCAGTGTTTTACTTTGACAGCTGACTCGGATGAAATTGACAAAACAAATTGGCGTCGAATGCAAATCCATGTAATTATTAACTTCATAACCATGCACTTTGTTTAAATAAATGTTGTTGTTAATGTTATATAATGGTGGATTATTATTTTATCAAGTATTGAACGTGCTCAAATGTAGGCAAGTCATATAATTAAGTGACATCAATGATGTTATTATTTTATACTAATATTATAAAGAGGAAAGATTTGGTTGTTTGTTTGTTTGTTTGCATTGAATAGGCTCCGAAACTACTGAACCGATTTGAAAAATTCTTTCACTGACGGGAAGCTACACTATCCCCGGGTGGCATAGGCTATTATCTATACCCGTGCGAAGCTGGGGCGGACCGCTAGTTTTATATAAACTGATACGTTTTACCGATGTCTGTGCGGCGATACAAATACGGCAACGACGCAAACGTATTTTGAGCCATTTTGGAGTATGAAAAATAATCAAAAATGCCATGTTGTGTGTTTAGAAAGTGAAATACTTATACTGGGACGGCTGTAAAGTTTCACTGGCAAATGCACTAAAAGTCCGACGCCAATATCCTTTTAGGACGAATAAAATAAAGCAAGTGTTACGCATGAAAAAAGTATAATGAGCGCAAAATACTTGACTTCAAATTGTTAAGTTGTTTAGAGCAGAAGCTTTGGTTGTATCTATATACTAGGTTGATATTTGGCGGTACAAAGATGTTATTTGGCGCAAGTACCTGGTGTTGAATTCAGGGCAAGCGAAGGATTCTAAGATTCCACGACCCACGACCAAAGCGCGTAGAATCTTGAGCGCAACAAAAACGTGTAAACTGCATAAATTTTTCTTAAATCAATTTGTACGAACCAGTTAATATAAAGATTAAGTATCTACCTACATTTTTGTAGAAAGAATTTGCGTAAGAAGTTGGTGCCTCCACTGTCTGTTTTTACATAAGAAGCTGGTTTATTTCCTTTATTTTATGTTCCTAGTTGATTTTATGTCTTCTTTAAGCTATAGTACCTTGTCAGCTTAACTCGTAACTAGCATTGTGCTAAAGCCCTAAAGCCACAAAGCCTCGGGATTGTTCCGTTATTCAGTTTTATTTTGTTTATTAATCTCTTAAGGTCTTTTAATTTCCTAGAAGGTAAAGCAAGTTTGTTGGGCCCACATTTTTTTCAACACTTATATTAAATAGCCTGTCGGACAGGTGTTTGAATAACAGAAGAAGATATATAGTTCCCAAGAGTTACATGGAAAAGGAGCGTACCTACTATGATACCTACTAATCATTATTAACAACCTTTACTGTGGGATATACCCCGAAAAAAAAAATAACAGGTGCTTTATAAATTTTTTGAGTGCGAATTACCGTTTCATAAGTGACAACTGATATTTTTTCGTGATTTCAGTGTTGGTCCTGATATTTGAAATAGTTGCTTGATTTGTATTAGTTGCTTATAATGTTGGGTTATATGGACCCCTTTCAGCTTTTTTTCAGCCGATTATGGCAAGACCCCTCTCTAAGAGAGAGGCCTTTATTCAGCAGTGGACGTTTAACGGCTGCTGATGTGATGTGTGTGATATGTACCAGCAACCAAGAATCTAACTCCATCATGGCAAATAATTGGCTAAAGGTACTTGTATGAATTGTGATAATTAACTAACCATGCTGGTGTGGTGACCCAATACGGCCTCCGATACTAAAAGGCGTCACCTTTTCTTATCTTGCGCAAGTTCAGCCAGGCATTAAAGTCTAATAAATTCTGATAAGTATAAAAATCTACAAATACCCAAGATCTGTATCACAAACAAAAATAATTAAACACGATTTATCCGTGGAATGAAATTAAATCTCTATAACCTTGTATTTTGTTGGATGCCCACGGCGGTGGTACGGCGGCGGCTTTCAGAAAATTCGCATTACGCAGTAAGAAGTCTCGAGATTTCTCTGCCTGGGACTCTTACGCGCTCTCTTAATCAAATTCCAGACCATTAAATTAACAACGCGAATTCGTACTTAAGTTACATTTTAATTGGTGTCTGTGCTCAATACGCACTGACCTTAGTATAGATGCCAATTAGTTATACAGTTTAAGTAAACCTCTATTCAATCAAAGTATTTATAGGTAGTCACAAAAAAAAGTGTAGAATCCTAATCTATAATTATAATTATATAAAAATGAATCCCTATTTACCTTGGTCACGCAATAACTTCTAATAACGTCTAATACCTTGTAGATGTTTCTTACGGATAGAAAAAATAAGAAAATTGCGCACAAAATTGGAAAATTTAAGAAAACTTAACGACGATTTTAACCTTTCGCGAAGACAGGACGTCTGTCGGCTCAGCTAGTTAATATAATAAAAGCGAAAGTAACTCTCTCTTTCTCTCTCTCTCTCTCTCTCTCTCTTTCAGTTTTTTCGGTTTTCACGAATAAACAGCTAGGCAAATCTTAACGAAATTTGTTAGGAACATAATATCCAAGAATTGCAGAAAAACTGGAAAATCGCGGGTAACACCGTGGGATTCAGCTAGTAAGTAATAGTAGTCTATACTAATATTATAAAGAGGAAAGATTCGATTGTTTGTTTGTTTGTTTGTTTGCATTGAATAGGCTCCGAAACTACTGAACCGATTTGAAAAATTCTTTCACTGACGGGAAGCTACACTATCCCCGGGTGACATAGGCTATAATCTATACCCGTGCGAAGCTGGGGCGGACCGCTAGTACCTTATAAATTATATCTACAACAGAAAGGGCCATCTCGACCCATTAATAATCCAAGTTACGGCCGAGTGGAACATGCTATCTGGCTTCCTATAGATACGAGAGACAAGTTCGTCTAGGTCGCTGAGCTGCTATGGAAACGTCTTAAGAGGATTAGAAATCTTCATTAAATTTATGAATCTGTAGGAATCACACCAACGTATGTGAATTGCATATAATATCTTTATTTTAGGATTGCTGGTATAGACTTATTTCTTAGACATTGAAAAACAGTTCTATATTTGAGCATTTTGATTGTATTTAGACCTTCAACGGTCTATATGGACAGTCTAGCTGTTTTTGTTGTGTTAGCTTGTATTTTCTTTAGTCAATAAAGCCATTTGAAAAAAAAAAACATTGTTCTCTTGTTCGGAGTCACTGGATTCAACTATTTGATTGTAATTGCTTACATTCCACTTTTACTGTGCGAACTGCTAGTTTGTGGAATGCGCTGCCTGAATGGAAGTTCCCCGATAGTTACAATCTAGGTGTTTATAATTTTTATTATCAGACACAATTGCCATAAAGGATTACAATTAAGAAATAAATAAATATACAATGCTCGTCCATCATTAGTAAGTGAATTGTGTAAACAGAATCCAATTATTAACGTTTCAGATATCTAGTGCTCAAAGGCTTTTGAAATTGATAGCGTGCCTAGATATCCAGTCTAGGATGTATATGATCCTGCTAATGAAAGATGCCGCGCCGGGATTGAATCAATCAGAGATACTCCGATACTAACGATTGTTAATCATACTGTTATTGAGAGACTTTGACTAGCTCTCGCATTACCGTTAAAATAATTATACGTCGTAATTATATATGAGGTAATTAAAAAAAAATACAGGCTTATTGTATTAAGGAATATCTTCATTGTTTATCTGATCTGAGGTAAAATCTATATACAAAAATTCATCTACTGATAAAAATAGGTGGCAATACTCGTAAATTGGACCTTTTTGTACAAAGTCAGCACAAATATTATGCAAAAAAATATAAACCGAAGCCGCGTTTTTGGGTGTGGTATCAAACGTTTTGTTTTTGCAGCCATCAACCAGTCTGTTTAAGGCAACCATTTGAAACTGTTTTTTTTTTTCAAACATGGGTATTTAACCATGCGGATATTTATTCATGACTGTCTTAGGTATTATTTCGGCCAATATCCTCCCTATGTTCACAAAAGTAATACACAATACACATTGGTAACAATTATACAGGTACAAACTGTGGAACTAAGCCGAAAAGTCGTCATTGTAATTATCTTTATGAACAACTTTTACTTTGTGCCTAAAATTAAAATCGCAAAAAACTAATGTTTCAAAGAAAAATGCCTACCTACGCTTCGTCTTCCGGTTCGTGGTCTCCACTAAATAACCTTTCGTCCCTATCGGTTATCAGTTCTTCGAGCAATGTCGCTTGCCTATTGCCACTTCAAGTTGTAAATTTGTATAGCTATGTCGTAGCGTAGTAGGCCTCCCACTAGTTGAACCGACGACATCGTGAGAGTCGCAGGAATCCAGATGCGGATGGCGAGCTGTTCAGTGTGGTGGTCTAAGGGCCTAAGTTCAGCACTGGACGTCTCCTGGCTGATGATGATGATGACATTCACATCGAAATGTAAAAAAAAAACAGCTGACACAATATCTAAAAAATATTATATAATCATCTACTCTAACTCTTTACTAAATACAATGACCTCCTTTCGGTGTAGTACCACCGCTCTGTGTAACCATGTATATTGATGGACTAAAGTTACGTAGCTTGGCTTCGTCTTGATCTACATTTTCACGTTGGTCCATTAGATTGTTTCCTGCAAGAGTAGGTGACCTACAGAACCTCTATCCTAACTCCGGCAAAGAGGTTCTTACTAAAATAGAGAGAACCAAAAAACTAGCTCGGAGTTTTAAGATCTCATTTTAAGATTAACCAGTATGAACCAGTTTAAACCAGCCTGAATGTTTACTGCCTCTTATTCTGGAATTTTCCAGCAATCTCATTCGTAGAAAACCGTAAAAACTAGCTTAGGCGAGGTACGTATTCCTAGTTTTCTATGAAATTGGAAAAAGGAAGCACGATATTTTCCATTTTAACCGACTTCAAATAAGGAGGAAGATTCTCAAATTGACCCGTATTTTTTATGTTTGTACATTTATTATGCTGACACCTGTGAACCAATTTACGTGTTTCTTTTTCATTATGTTTTTTCATGAAGTCACTCTCGAGGTGGTTCCACAAAAATTTCACTAATTTTGGCTCAGTAGTTTTTAAACCTGCTCCAATAGTAAGAATAAGTTTGCGCGAGCGCCGATTAACTTGGCATAGCAAATAACTTTTCTACAATATTTTTGTTCGTACGCCTTGATCGGGTCAAAACAAGGAGGATTTTTTAATAGGTATTATCATTTTGAAGTCGGTTATTTAAATCAATAATTATTATTTATGACTAAACCTCACTATACCCACACGTACCTATTCACTTATTTAAAACGTACTAAGCTCGGTCCAAGCCTTTATTTACTCTGAAAGCTGCAATAACATTGTAAAAAGCTATATGAAAATATTTTTTCTTGTAGTACCACGGATCCGTAAAGGAAGGTTCTTAGTTCGTTTTCTTTAGGGTTCCGTACCCAAAATATATTAACGGGACCCCATTACTAACCCTACGCTGTCTGTCTGTCTGTCCGTCCGTCCGTCCGTGTCATTGTTATCCTAAACTAGTTTTTTCGAGCTTTTGGCTGGAAAAGAACTCTGATAAAATTAGATTTGTTGTATTATCAGTTTTTCTAAATATTCAGAAGAAAAGTTGTGAGCCATAATGGACAATGGGAATTATTTTCCCATTTGATGATTTTTTTCTTTGCGGATATGAATAAGGGGAAATAATTTCCCACCACAAAATTTCCCCTTTCCCCCACTTTTCCGAAATTTCATTATGTTTTTTGAAACCTATATACGGACCAACTTTACTTAAAATCCGATCTCAATTTAAATTAAACTTTTAAAATGTGCCGCGTTTGTTTAAGGGTTAATAGGTAGGACAGACGGACGGACAGACAGACAGACAGACATCGTAAGCTTAGTAATAGGGTCCCGTTTTTACCCTTTGAGTACGGAACCTTAAAAATCATCAAATGTGCGAGTGAGATCGCTTTACCCGCTATTCCTACCCATAAAAATCTTCGTGCAGACTGTAGAAATAAGTGTAACTACAAAAACTTACATCGACATCGATCCCTGGTATCGGGAACACTTTGAGAGGTGGAACGTCTCTCGGCGAGTACCGACAGAACTCCCGATCTCCTCTATACCACTTCACAGAGTAGAGCTCTTCCTGCTCTAAGTCATAAAGACACCGCATCTCCACCTTAGACCCTCGTTCCACTGACTCCGGGACTATCATGTGGACGTTTCGGAGGCACAGTGAGCCTGTAACAAAGATAATGTTTTTTATTGTTAATTTTTTCATACCATGGACGCAAAGTCCTTCAGTCATAATATAAAAAAAGTTTCATCATCATCAGCCAGAAGACGTCCACTGCTGAACATAGGCCTCCCCCTGCCATCTGCATCCACTGGATGCAATTCTCACAATATCTCCACTCAAGAAACTTTCTTCCCCATCGGTTATCAGTTCTTCGAGCGATGTGGCCTGCCCATTCCGTCTTTAACTTGCAACTTGGATGATTATAAAATAACTAGGACACCGGCCTATCCATCCGATACATTAGTGTGCGCTTGAATAACAAATTAAGCCAACAAACCTAGTTTTCTTGTTTATACCCGACTGCTCAGGAAGCAGGGTAATGTTGTTAATTAAAGGTGGGTAAATTTTGTTCAGGTGTTTGAGGTCGAAAACACGCTATTGCAATTAAAAATGGCAATACAATCTGGGTGTCTTCAAGTCGAGAGTGAATAGGTTTCTTCTAGGCAAGCGTGCTCCATCGTATGCCGCATCATCGCTTAACATCAGGCGAGTTGTCGGCATAAACTGTGTACAATGATGGAACAAATGCTTAGAGTTTCAACAGTCTGTCCTAGCGGACGTGCAATATTTTTGTATTATAGGTACATAAATCAGCAGTAGGTACTAAATAGGTACTAGGTACATATTTAATATACAAGTGAATGTTAAATAACTAGCTAAGAGCGTGTCAAGACTCGAGACACGCATAATTATGTTAGGGTTCCGTGTTTCGTAGCTAAAGTCTTATAATTGTGGTCACAATCATCATAGTTCAGAAATTGGAAGCCACAGAAAAATTCTAAAGTACAAAGCTCTGTGGACGACCAAATTTCAGAGGTGCATCATACTAACATAACATATACTTTTTATGGTTTAGACGAAAAGAAAACTACTTAAGTAATATTCTTTGTTAAGACAATTTTACGCAAATGACCTTTGAGCTAGAACATCTTGAACATATTACAGTTTTATCGCTATATATCAAAAAGTTATAATCAGAAAATATTTGAAACTAGCAGTCCGCCCCGGCTCCGCACGGGTATAACTATACCCGTGCGTATAGCCTATATTAATGTAGCATTCAAATGATGAAATAATTTTTAAAATCAGTCCAGTACTTTTTGAGCCAATTCGTTACAAACGTTCTTATACCTATACAAATCTTTCCTCTTTATATTATATTGTAAGTAATAAGTATATAAGTATAAGTATAAATAATTTTGAATGAAGGTTTTTTTGTATAACCTATCAGCATGGCAAGTTACAAGTTTCTATATCTTATATTTTAGATATGCAGGGGACAAATTTTTTGCCACGGACGGACAGACAGACAGACATCGTAGTCTTATCATATCTCCCTTATTTGTATGATCTGAGGTTTGATACAATTATCGTTGGTACAAATAGCCATGAAAATTTCAAGGTAAGCTGTTGTGTTACATTTTCTTTAGTACTTAATTGTATAGTTTATTCTGAAAAGCAATAGCTATGATTACTTTTAAAACAATAGTTAAAGATAGGTCGAATGTTAAAGCTAATAATTGAAAGTAAGTATTAGGTATTTCGATAAAGTTTTTGCTGAATTTGGATTTTAGGTTCTAACTTACAATGTTTTAAAACTAAAAGTCGAGGGCAAAAACTCAACCTTTGAGTTATTCAGCGGTCAAAAGTTTGTTAAAATTTTAGGTAAAATTTTTGCTTGTTCAAACAAAAATAAAAACCATATCTGTATACTTAGTAAGTTAATACAATAGGTACATTAATCTATCCCGTACATATATAGGTATTTACAAATATTGAATATAGGTGTATGTAGGAATTGAGATTTTTAGTACATGGTGTACGTTATATATGTAGTAACATATTATTTATTATTTAATTGTAATAATACCTATAATTTATTTTACTACTGTAAATCTATAGTTAACTATTTGTATATACAGTATTTATTTGTATGTATATTATTTATCTACACCAACGAGCCTTACTTTAGTAATGCCCACCCAAAGGTTGCCTGGTATAAATCGTTAAAGATGATTAGGCCACTTATTATGCAGCCAGTTTTTAAATTTTAAGCTACTTTGTATTTTGTTCAGTGTATAATAAAGTGAAGAACCACTAAAACTGGCGCGTAAACATATTTTATTTTTTATAAATTTAGAATTACTTAGTTAATATTTACTTAGTGTATATTTTTATAGAACTACTTAAATGGATCTGCGGGGGGAATTTGTGGTACTATCAAATTGCAATCGTCTTCCCACAGATCTAGTTACTTAAGTTTTGTAATATTTTGTATTAATCATTAAGATTTTAGTGAATAAATTGTAAAATTGTGAATAAAGAATAAAAACTAAGGATAAATGAAAAAATATAATAATAAAATAACAAAGAAAAAATATTGCATTAGAAGATACTACTTGAAAACATAGAAACGTGATTTTCTATCGATACGTGTTCAAATGTTCAATTTGTTTCTATAACAATACGACATTCGAATACTAATTAGATGGATTTTCTGTACGCTTGGACTGCAGCTTTCTCATATCTATCATCATCATTCAATAAACGTCCACAACGAACAACGGCATACCTCTTTGAGAGATGTGTTGCCATTATATTACTAATTTAAAAAATAATAATTTTTAATAAAATTTTACGCGTCTGTCATATTTAATTTAGTTGACGTCATTTTTTTCGTATTTTTCTCAGTAAACCCTTTTATTTGCATCATGGGAGTGCATAAAAAATTACCGGTCCGCCATATTTGGGAGTCCGCCTTATTGGATTTATAATAAACTAGCGGTCCGCCCCAGCTTCGCACGGGTATAGATTATAGCCTATGTCACCCGGGGATAGTGTAGCTTCCTGTCAGTGAAAGAATTTTTCGAATCGGTTCAGTAGTTTCGGAGCCTATTCAATGCAAACAAACAAACAAACAATCAAATCTTTCCTCTTTATAATATTATATTATTAGTATAGATAAATATTCAGGACATTTTTGCACACACGGTCATCTGACCCCAAACTAAGAAAACTGCCATTGCGTAAAGCTGCCAGAGACTGATATACATACATAATATATATAGTTTTAAATACATACTTAAATAGATATGATATAATGACGTCACTTAGCTAACCATGCATTGTCATCCAAACTAAACGTGTATGCAAAATTTCAAAATTCAGTTGCAAGTTTTATCTCACACATAAATAATAACTAACGGGGCAAGTTAAATAAAAGATTGCAAAAACACTAATACTCTTCTTTCAAAAAATACTGATGTTTTTATCTCCCGAGAATATTGAGAAAATTTTGTTTATGATCAAAGAGATGTGTTGGTCCTTACCAAAGCTTGTGTCTGTCAAACAATGAGGATTACTCTAGACAACAGGCTGATTCTAGCCACAGAATACTAGCTAGTAATGGTTAATGCACCCCATTAACCCTCTGTGATGAGGCTTTATTTGGTCAGCTGCTTTCAGACAATGGCGTAATCAATATCACCGTTAGGATTACTGTCTGTCGGAGTTAAATACGGTAATGAGACACTGTGCTTGGACAGTTGGCATAGTAAGTGCTTGGAATACACAAGTAAACGACGGTTTTGAGTTACAGCTACTTCACCAGTTAATTATAGGTAAAGCCTTCGACCAAAATTAAATGAAATACAGAAATGCAGAAATGTTTATTATATTTATTTATATTTATGAATGGACGGGGTCAGAAGGAGCGCATTTTTAAAGATTACAAAATGAGTGCCAGTGCTCACTTCGTTTCGGTCGGTTTAGCCATAGTACATACAAGACTATTGTAACATGATAACGAAACATCTGACAAAATTATGCCTTCGTGTGCTTTCCCGAAGTGTAAAAACACAACAAAAAAAAGGAACACGACGACGTAAGGTTTATTATAAGAATATTTTTGAGATAATGGTAACCCACCTGAGGTCATGCAGTTCAGCGCCGGGCTTGAAATTTTACCGATTCGTTATAAGCGTTCCGATAACATACAAAATTATTATTTGTGTATTTATTATTATTTCGCTTCTGATCCTAATAAGTGAACTAAGATATCACGGTGAGTTCGTTGATCTTTGTTGAATTACTAGCTGCCAGATTCATGTAGTTTGTAGAATATAGTCTTATTAAATTATTTGAATAAATCCGATCTCAGCGACGTGCTTTTATTAAACCAAGAGGAACCAGTACCAGGGAATTCAGTTTATTTGATTTGTGAACGCGGGATTCTAAGTCAACTCCTTTAACACGTAGATAACATTTTCTTTCCGTGTTCGGGACTTTCTTTAGCATCCTGTTACCCTAGTACTTTGTCAGACAGTATTTTGTTCTTTTTGTTTGTGAAAATATTTTTGTTAGAAAAGCATTGATTATCCTTCCCTCTGAGCCAATAGGTACCTTATCATATTTCATTTCCTTTAATTATAAGGGAAATGTACCATATTATGGTCGAAATACCATTAATTTGCACCAAGTGTTTTTCCTCCTATTTCTTAATTAGAACTACAAAATAATGGAACGCCTTGTCTCTGTCTGTTTTTCCGCAGCATTATACAATCTTGGAGTGTTCAAGTCTAGGTTAAATAGGTTATTACTAGTCAAACGTGCTCCATCTTTGGACGCATCTTTGCTTTTCATCAGGCGAGATTGCGATCAAAGTTAGCCTAGTGCGATGTAAAAAAAAAGACATACGAGGTAAGACAAACAAAGAAAATTTGGTAAGATGGCGTGGCGGGTGCGAACGCATCTGGCCTAAATCAGGCTTGTTGCAAGCTTCTGTTTTAGTCAAACTCATAGCAGACGGCCTTGCTGCCATTTTTGCTGGTGGACCGTAGTTGTTGGTTGGTTGGTCCTAACCACTGTATATCCCTAAAATCTTGTGCACCGAGCGCCACTACATAACAAGGCAGGCGAAGGAAACTATTGAGAACTCGAAATGCCAGGATTTATATCGAAGTAATGGTTTTCAACTCTCCTGTGCGTGAAATCCAGTATTAGGTTGCCTTAAAAGAAAAAGTCCGCGTTCAAAATGTCTTGTGTTCAAATTACTATAAACAGTGAGTGTGTTTTATCAGGACGTAGGTTAGAGTTCGAGTTACTGTGATAACCGTAGCAAAAGACTAAGAAAGAGGGTAGATCGTTTTGTCTGCACCTAACTTTGAACTGGTCGACTAACCACCCACATTCTTCAGTCTTCACGTGAACATGTTGCATGTAACTGCACCGAAATATCGGGAGCTCCTTCCACAATCTTACCACGGTATATATCCCGTTAATAATCATAATAACTCTATAGTTGGTTTATTGGTATTGCTGAAAGCTTTTTAGTCGAAACTCAATCCAAGATACTCCCGTAGATTGTTAAATCTAAAACGTGAGAAACTCCGGCAAATTGTTGGGGTTGTCACAGGTCATTGCCTTTTAAATAAACACCTTTTTAAAATTGGGGTTTCAGATAGGCCCCTATGCAGAGGGTGTTTGGAGGCTGAAGAAACGGCGAAAACTTGCTGCTGGAGTGCAGCAACGCGGCAAAACAACGAAACACTATCCTCGGATCACCAAGAACGCTCTGGGAAGCCTGCGCAGGCATAAGCGAGCTGCTGGCTTTCCTGGAGGAGACCGGGTGGCTGAATTAGCTGCAGCCAAATTGGGCCAATGAATGGCCTAGTTGCGGAAAATGCCCGCTACACAAGTAAGTAAGTAAGTAGTAAGCTTGCCTACAGCTTTTTAGTATGTGCGTGTGACGATGAGTAACTGTGCTATATTCACAGTTTTTGCGATTGTGATAGTGAAAAAAAGTGGGAGAAACACGTCGACATTTAAATAAGAACGATATTTTTATTGTACTAAGGCATATTTCACTTGTTTGTCTGATCTGAGGAGCTTAAACTCGCTTTAGTATTAAAATAAAGATATTTAAGCTACAAGAATGAAAAATTATGCTGACTCTTATAAATTCTTCTGATTCTCACAAAGATAAATTTTACATTTCTGTCCTCGTTCATGCTTGCTGAAAATGTATTTCACATTTACAATTTTATTTTTCACGTTGTATTTATGTTGAAGCCATAAATTTCGTCGTTTGGCCACCTTTTGACATGTTTTCGATCATACTTATTTTCGACGGCGGAAACACATTGCGACTGATTGACGTGACCCAAAATTTTCTTTGATGTACAATTTTGAAACATCAAATTTAATTTTACTCGTAAGGTTTTGTGAGTGATCGAGTTTGATATTTTGTACCTTAATTTAATAGTTTCGTTAAATGATTCGTATAGGTACCTAAGTTTTTAAAGAAGGCATTTTACGATTTACTTTGACTTTACATTGCTGAGACTGTCAGATATCAAATGTGATGTATGAAATTGCCTCTACTTAATTTATCTTATAAATTTCCGTTGAAAAAATCAATAAATAGTTATAAATTCCGTTACGTAAATTCTTTCCATCCATTGGTTGCCTGGAAGAGATCGCTTTTAGCGATAAGGCCGCCTCTTGTGGCACTAGCTCGTAAGTGTCTTTTATCGTGTTGTAATTTTTATTTCTGGTGCACACAATAAAGAGTTTCTATCTATCTATCTAAATAGCGCCCCCGAGAGAATGATAAATAATTTAACATTAAACAATAATACAGTAACTTATCGTATAATTTCATTTATTTCAACGTCGCTGCACCAGTGTTACGACCACCTCGTCCAATGTTCATAATAGATCTGATAATAGGATTGCCATCTTTTTTAATATAGTACTAAGGTACCTAGTAAATAAGTTGTAAGGCACGCGACAACTCACTGAACTGAATTGTCACGACAAGACGACCCCGCCACTAGAAATAATAAATACTGGCCAAATGCAAGTTGGTGACAAATTTTTGTGCAACGTAGAGCGTGGTCGGTACTTGGATGGGTGACCGCCTGGGCATGATGTTGTCTTTTTGTACTTCTTTTTGTATTTTGTGGTAGTACGGAACCCTCAGTGTGCGAGCCGAACTCGCACTTGACTGGTTTATTGTCTCTTCTGATTATCTTGTACGCGCGACAATATTGCAATTTTTTTTTATAGTCTTTAACTATAATTTTAATTATAACTACTAACTAATTTACTATTGTACGAACTACGGCGAAATAACGTTGAACGGGTAATTTTCTTTGCCATTGAGTTTGTTAAAAACCGATATGTAATCATTATTAGAAATTTAACTGACTTTAGTCCATTCAGCGAAACGGTTATATAGTCATTCTTTTAAGCAATACAAAGTGGTAGCACGCCCACTAATTTGTTTAAAAATTGCGTTCAAAAAAGTTTTTTACGAATCAGCGAACGCAAATGCAACGACCGACATGCCCTCTTTGACCGACAAAATACTGTTATCAACAAAGCTATTTTTAATAGAGGGCGTGCAGAGGGAGCTTATCATATGTCTATCTGTGTGTTTATGTACCTATGTTATTTTTTTTATTTTTTTTAATGCCATAGGTGGCACACAAGCAGACGGGCTGCCTGATGGTAAGCAGTCAGCGTCGCCTATGGATACTTGTAACACCAGAGGCATCACAAATACGTTGCCGAGAAATGAAGAAATGAGAGAATGTGTCTGTGTGTCTGTCTGAGACCCCTTTAGTTGATTGAATCAGGCGTTACTTTGCGGAAGTCCATTACTTTTTGTTTCAGGTTAGGTTTTTTTTTTTAATGTAATTAATATTTAAATTCAGGTTAGGTTCAAATTAGAATCACAATTATCTATAGAGAAAATAGTTTAACCAAAATCCTTATTGTACTCGAAACGACGTAGAAGCGGAATTACACTAGAAATTCGACATATACAAATTGAGACCCCTTTAGTTTTTACTTTTTGTCTTTTATTTTTTCTTTGTTAATCCGCCGTAACATTACATATTATGTGAAAATTTCAACCGGCTATCTATTACGGTTCGAAAGATACAGCCGTTTAAAGGTAGGAAGGACAGACAGGCAGACTATGTAGGCTTAGTAACAGGGTCCCGTTTTTACCCTTTGGGTACGGAACCTTAAAAACGGTAATACGTACAAGCGTCAAACTTGGCACAATTATAGTACAGTATAACAACAAATAATAAATAAAACACTGTTTTAAACAATCACGGTTGTTCACTAAAGTTATAACCTTACCACGGTAAATATCCCGTAAATAATCATAAATAATAAATAATAGGCAAGTTCAAGTTAGTGACAATTTTTTTTTCATTACCTTGTTATAATTGTGTTATACTCGAGCGTCACAGCGGGCAACAGCTAGAAAATAATAATTACCAATATTTTCAAAAAAAATACTTATGTTTCAATAATTTATTATCAATTTAAATAACTGGCCAAGATCATGTCGAGACCCGCATATGGTAGGGTTCCGTTTCCTGTAGCCAAAATCTTATAGTTGTGGTCACAATCATAGTTCAGAAATTGGTGGTTACAGAAATAAACTTAAGATCTAAACTGGACAGCGAATTTTCTGAGGTGCATCATACCAACATTACATAACATGTACTTTTTATGGTTTAGTCAAAAAGAAAAACTACTCGAAAAACATTATTTGTCAAGACAATTTTACAAAAAGCTCAATGACTTTTGAGCGAAGGTCTTGAATTTATTACAGTTTTAACGCTATAACTCAAAAAGTTATAATCAGAAAATGTTCAAAATAATTTTAGATTCAGGTTTTTAATATGACCTATTAGCATGGCTAGTTCCAAGTATATAACTATGTCTCATAGTTTAGAAATGCAGTGGGGGGACCAACTTTTTGCCACTTTGATGGGCCATAATTCACAAAATATACACTTGGTAAAAAAGTGATGTATCAACCTTACTTTCATTTTAAAAGACCTATTCAATGATATCTTACACAAGGGGGTGAATTGAAAAAAAAATTGCATCCCCTTTTTACAATCATGTACCAGAGCCACTCAAAAAAAAACCGCAAAATTATACATTATTTCATCATCAGCCAGAAGACGTCCACTGCTGAACATAGGCCTCCCCCGTACATTCCCCCTACATACATTATTTATCATTTTAAAATTTAGATCTATTTTATAACTCTAATTGTGCAAATTTTTATCTTCTTGCTTTAATTAATACAGAAGTTAGAAGGTTCTAAAAAATTCGGACGGACGGACAGACGGACAGACAGACGGACGGATACAGATTTTCATACCACTGGCTTTTCGGTGAAGGAAAACATCGTGAGGAAACCTGCATACCTACGGAGAAGGAATTCAATGGCGTATGTGAATTCACCAATCCGCACTGGGCCAGCGTGGTGGTTATGGCCCAATCACGCTTACGGGGGTATGCTAAGAGTCCAGCAGTGGACTGTTAAAAAAAGGCTGTCTATGATGATGATGAAATTTTAATACAATATAATATCTTGTTTTAATACAATTTTAATAACTTTGTAGTAAGTAGGTACCTACTCTGTTTTGATGATAAATACGAAAACATAGCACTCAACTTCAGCTGTCACTTTCTGGTCATTTTAAAAGAACAATGTGCTTCGAAGCTAATAAAACGTATATGGACACATTTCTAGTATACTTCGCAAAAGTTTTCTGTTGGCACTCTCGTGAGAGGAAAGGTTGAAGGTATGCACTAAAGTTGCACTCTTTGTACTTTATGTGTCTGTTGTTTATATGTCGTACTTACTTACATGAAACGTAGATGTACTATGTGTTATACCAGACACATTGTAATTCACCTAAAAAAGGTAAAACGGAACGGTGTTGCTAAGCCGAAAGGAGGTATTCATCATAATGCCGAGGACAGAGGTAATTATACTATGAGATCAACTCTGAAATCGCAATAGTAAAATTAATTTTGACTGCCCCGGTGGCTCAGTTGGTAGTGAACCTATCTTCTGTGCTTGGGGGCGTGGGTTCGATTCCCATCTAGGACAAACATTTGTGTGATGAACATTTGTGTTTGTTCTATGTCTGGGTGTTAATATCTATTTAAGTATGTATTTAAAAATATATATGTACGTATATCAGTCTCTGGCAGCCATATCACAAGCTTTGCTTAGTTTGGGGTCAGATGACCGTGTGTGCAAAAATGTCCCAGATATTTAAAAAAAAAAAAAAAAAAAACAGTCGTAGAACTGCACATCAAAACTTAAGTAGGTACTTAGTAATTAACGTATTCCACAAGAAATGTGCTGTATTTAAAAATAACGGATGCATAATATCTGTCGGTCGCGCGAGTTTAATCCTTTTACCTATCCGAAAAAGTGTCCAACGTGCCTAAAGAAGTTTTGACTGCAAAAACAAGGTTATAGGCGTCCTCCACATTGCATTTAGTGTAACGACATTTTATTTTTCGTGTTCTTCTCAGCGGGGTGCAAGGACAAAAAAAAACTGTTCCGCCATCTTTGGGAGTCCATGATATTGGATTTAGAAAGACGTCACTTAGCTAATCATGCAATGTCATTCAAACTAAACGTGTATGCAAAATTTTAGCTCAATCGGTTGGGGATAACTGTTTTAAAATTCAGTTGCAAGATTTGAGATAAATAAAAGTGAGTACAAAATCATCTGTTTCCTTAAATTTTGTATCATGACATTTACGATTTTAAGGTTGTACCTGAGAGTTAAATATTGTTCATAATATTGATTACCATGATTTTCTTTCGAGCTAGTACCACAGCTACGTGTAACATCAGTATGTTCTAACATCAGTGAAGCTGATTGATACATTATATCTGTATTTCATTCCAACAAAAAAATTTTTTGACAAATAAACTTCAAAACTTATTGATAATATACTATTACAAAAAATAATCTTAGAAAAGTGCTATAAGTACTAAAGATTTTTCTAGAATAAATGAATCTGAGGTCAACGTCTTTCACAAATAGGTACGTTTTTTAATAGAAAAATATTGATAATGAGCTACTTTTTGGCACAATAAAAAGTTAGGTTTTTACTTTTTTAACTTTTTACATTTTGTTATTCATTAGATGTAATTTGTAAATTGGTCACAACATCATTTGTAAAATTTTGTAGATTTTTCCATTAGAACTTTTTTAATAATGCCAGTTTTTTAAAAGTCTTATAAACAATTTTACTATACACAACTTTAAACTTAAAATAACACAATAAAAACTTAAGTCTAATTGTGTTTCTCACTACTGAACTTAAAACGCCCTTAAATTTTCTGGAAATTAACCTCTAAGTTCTTTCTTGAGTTTGTTCGTTACTGAAACATACTCGAGCCATCCCAGTGTTTGAGCAAATTGTCTATTTACTTCTTACTCTCAAGATTGAAATTATCGGAAACAAAAAGACACTGACCTAAAACCCCATCTACCGTAACTGTTTCTCGAATGTGCGAAAGTAAAAGGAGTAAGGAAGGAGTCCTTTTTATCTGCTCTAGTTTACTTATTGTCTGCTAACTTTTGCTGACATAATTTATTATGTTTTGGTAAACTTTCGCTGGGCTCAGATTTCCTTCGTTTTGGCGGAACTTGTACTTCATAGTTAGCAGTTTTGCGGTGTAACAATGTAATGAAATATTACAACAATAATAACTGTAGGTATATACGATCCTTAGATCTTGTAACTTATGTAGTGTTAGTTATCTTGTATTTTGTTTAGTTATTGACTAGCGGACTATTGGAGCGCAGCGTCCTAAGAACCAAGAGGACAGACCGAGTCCGAAACACGACGCTGCGCTCAATTACGGGAATCGCTGATGTTGGCATCAAAGCTGCCAAATTAAAGTGGGGTTGGGCGGGACACGTGGCCAGGATGCACCCTGATAGATGGGCCCAGAGGATCACACAGTGGGTGCCTGAAAACGAACGAAGGAGCCACGACAGGCCTAGAAAACGCTGGCGCGATGACCTCGACACGTTCCAGATACAGTGGTCAAGTCTGGCGGGTGATCGCACTGTCTGGAAAGAAATGGGGGAGACCTTTGTCCAGGAGTGGGACAGTATAGGTTAATAAAAAATTAAAAAATTACTAAACAAACTAATAACTAAAACTTATAAAGACACTTGCCAGTAAAAAAGTCAACCATAGAGATACTCAAATATTGATCTTGAAATATTATATCGCTTAATTGGTGTAAAAAAGCAGTGTTGCCCATCCTACAAGCCATTTTGAGTAAATCTTACGAACTTTTACTGCCATTCCTTGCAACCATATTTTTTCTTAAAATTATTTTCCTGCAATCTACGAATGCTAAAGATATATAAGAATATAGTTTGCTTTCTCTATCCCGAATTACTCATGTATGATTGGGACGGTTATTTGTACATAGTTATAGTTGTCAAAATGTGTGAAAACTACGTCAGTTTCCATAATAAAATATCTACGTATACCTATTTATTTACAGTTCTATTCTACACCATTTTAAACACCCAGAACAGAAAGGGTAACTCAAAATAAGATAAGTCATAAAGACTTCACATCCAGGCATTTGAAACAAAACAAAACTGTTCATTGTATTTTAAATTCTATCTACCTTGAACAAAATAACCCGACAAAAGCTTTACCCAAAAAGTCTAAAGTATTGATTGTACTCTCATATTCCATGTGTTTTCATTGTATTTGTTTGCTTCCTCGCATTATAAGTGCCTATATTCTTGAATGGTAAAAAGCTCAAAAATTCAATTTCCTGTTAAGCTACTATTGGCAAGGAAATGGAGCCATGGCTGGCAGATTGCCAGGATGCCAACTTAGGGGAGACGAGTCAAAGATCCCGTGAGGGGTTATGTGGACTTTGATAAAATCCGGGCGTGAATAGTGAGCGCCACTTGAGACTGGCCGGACTTTGATGCTGGGAATAAGAGCGTAAAAACTTTGTTTATAGTTTGTACTGGTATGCACACATGCTTTCTTTTGTTATGGTTGACGTGACAAAAAATCATTATCCCGTTAGTCATTGTAGTTTCTGCAACGAGTGCTCAATACGCACGGCGCGGCAGCCCGTAGTGCAAAGCGAGACGCAGCCGCGCGCGTGCATTCCCCTTGAAAAAGACCGTCTAATGCGGTTGAAACTATAGTCGGAGTAACCGGCTTAATCTTACGTGAGTAATTTCCGTGTAATATAAAAGTGCTCAATACTAAAAAAACAAAATGGAAGCGTTACTACAGCTTGCCCTTTAGCACTTACGCCCCCCTCCCCTTTGGTCGCCCATTTGATTACGTTTTGAGTATATCGTTTGCAGTTGTGTGCCGCTCAATATTGATGTGTGTGTTTTTAGAACTATCAGGCAGATCCAAACTATATTATTATCAAAAGCTAAATAAGATCACGTAGATAGCAATGTTGAAAGTATTGAATTTAACTACAGGGATTTATTGGGGTTTCAGGTTTATTTATCAGGTTTGGGTATTTAATCTAAAATCTAATTAAAATAAAAAATATCTGAAAACCCCCTGTAGTTTAAACTTGGTGATTTTGGTTTCGTATTATTATAGCTTTAGATTACCAAAATTGTTATGAGGAACAACGGGAAATCTGGAATAGCTCGTAAAAATAGTGGCAATACAAAAACCAAACCAAATGTAGTTTCCAAAACTACATAGGAGCCTTTTGTAAAGTCTCCACCACTTTACAGGTGCATGAGTTTGACTTGACCGTGACCTAATTTGCTTGACTCTGACTGTGACTTTGACTTGTTTGACGCGTTTAATACTATGTAAACATGTTTAATATTACGACTAAAGGACATTGAATCCACGGTCATGAAAATTTTAAGAAAAAAACAAAAAGAATTTAGTTTAATTATATGAGTAGTTTTATATTTAGGTGCTGTTTGTTTATATTATATGAAATAAAATACGTTTTTAGGTACGTAGTTGTATGTAAGCATTGATTTGTTTTTCTATGTGCATTTTTATCTTGCTAATTAAAAACCAAGTGAAGTGAAGAATTATGTTTTTGTTTAATAAAACAAAAACATAATATTTGACAATTGTTTATAATAAGATTTCATTCATTGTTTATTCATTTGTATCTCAATGTCCGTTTGTTGAACTCCGGTGAGTTCTTTATGTTTTGGTTTTGATTCGTTACCCTTAAGTTAATACAAGGGCAAACTTCATCTTCGACCACATCTTCGGTTACCAACGAGTTGGTGGTAAAACGATAATTATCCGCGATAAAAAAAAAAACTAAACGCTGGCAGTTCACCAAGTAACCAATCATGCGGAGTATTTTTATTTATCTTACCAAAATGTTATAATTCTGTCTTACCATATTCCAAATTCAAGGAAAGAATAACAAAACTTTGTTGCAAACTTGAAAATATTTTATTCAGGGGTCTGTTTCATTTCCGACGTCTGTTTGGAAACAGCCCAGTAGGCTTAACGCCAGAAAAACTAGGACGAACAATTTATGCGTTAACATTACCCGAGTTAATCTTATTTCCATGTGGTTCCTTCACAAGAAAGCCCGTTTGTAGCCAATTTTAGGGGTAAATAGGGTGCTACCCAGAAAAAGGGCCCACAGTAATCCTTCCTTTGAAATTTACCTTGTTATGAGTTTGTGCATTCCGTAATTATGTCGCGAAAATACAGAGATGGAAACCCAATTTGCGTCATAGCATCGCGTTTCATTGTGACATCAAGAAGGTTCGAACGGGTTCAAGTGAAGATTTGCCTGGCTCGGTATTTACTCTGCTATAATAGGTAGGTACTCGTTCTTAGGCACATGCCGAGCTTTCTGAGCTTTCTAAAGCCATTTTTCTAAGCTTTATACACATAATTCAGGGTTAAAAGGTAAGAAATGTTTACTGAATAGCTCGTTTTTAAGGTTCCGTATACAAAGCGAGTAAGCGGGACCCTATTACTAAATTCGCCTGTCTATTTGTCTGTCTGTCTGGCTATTTTTCTTGAAAATTTTGACTGAGCATAACGTTTCGAAAGATACAGCCGTTAAAAGTTAGGACGGACGGAAATTTTCAAACCGAATAGCCAGTTGAAATTTTTATAAAATTATCTAATCTAGTTAATGTTACGGCAGATTAACTAACAAATAATATCTAATAAAGTCAAAAAGATAAAACTAAAGGGCAAATCCCATACAACAAAGAATTTTTAACGTACCTATTTTTGTATTTGCTATTCTATCTATCATTGTATTTTAAATTTCTGTTCACCACCAAGTTTAGCAACGTCGGGCATGGTCGGTACTTGGATGACTGTCTGAGCGTGGTGATGTCTTTTAGCACTACTTTTTGTATTTTGTGGTGGCACTCGTACACTGAGGGTTTCCCCTCAGTGTACGAGCCCGACTTGCACTTGGCCGGTTTATTATTTTATTTTACTTTAGTAATCATAATCATAATCATAATCATAATCATAATATTTATTTGCCACAAGGAAAATACAACCAAAACAATTGAATCCACTGGCTCCGAACTAGTAAAAAACTGTGTTTCGGAAGCCAGTGGCTTCTCCCAGTATTTAAAAATTTAATGTGAAGTCTTAAATAAAGGTATAAAATTAAATTAAATTTATATAAAATTTAGAAGAAAAAAAAAACATAAATGATAAATCAAAAGTACAAATATAACACAAATTGAGAAATAATATCTAAATGGAAAATTATACAATAACAAATGACTACAAGTACATTACAGTTGTAATTTATTAAAATAAATTATTTGCAACATATCTATAGCCATAACATAGGTAGGTATGCTAAGTATTATATTTTTAAGTAACATTAATAACTTAACTGGCAAAACTGTTAGTGATATACAGTTCAGTACCTTTATAGTCCATGTCTTTTAGTATTTGGGTAGTCTTACTTTTACATTGAAAATAGTTTAGGTTGTGTATCGTTGACATAGTATTGATTTTATTATATAAGTAAGGACCCAAGTAGTGACCAAAACGATTTGCAAAAGATGTATTGGTCTAAAATTGTATGAACGCCCTTTGGTGTTATATCAAAATTATGCTAAAATTACTCTCTGCGGTTTTAGCGGGCAAACTTATTGGAGGGGGTTTAAGGATTATGTGGTAAAACTCCTAGCACATTAAATTTATCAGAGTAAATTCACATATAGGTACTCTTTTTATGAGAATATAAGTGACTAGCTGCACCCCGCGGTTTCACCCGCGTTGTGATGAAAAATGCTGATGATGATGATGAAAAGTATGTCACTCTCTGGCTCTTGAACTATACCCATGCAAAAAATCAGGTCGATCCGTTGTTCCGTTGCAGCGTGAAAGAGGAACAAACATCCATACATACAAACTTTCGCGTTTATAATATTAAGTAGGATTCATGTGTAATTTTATTTCATTTTTGCTTCGTTTTATGTCGCATTCTCCGCCTAAACACGTTTATGTACTCTTTACAGACATGTATTGTTTCGCTTAACTCTTTCTTCCTGCCAAGTTTGGCAGTCATCCAGGATAAAACATTATTTTAAGTAGGTCGAGTCAAGTCAAAGTGCAAGGATTTGAACTGCACGCGCAAAGGAGCTCAGTATATTTTAGACATCGGTTTTTTAAATCCATGTCTGCAGATATCTGGTAAGAATTTGTTGGTTTTTATAAATAACTGGCTTACCCACGGCTACGCATGTGACAGAGCAGGGCCAGACGACCTTTCAAAAAGTTTCAACTCAATAGGATGAAAAATTAGCAACTAAATATTTAGGGTTCCATACTCCAAGGGTGTAAACGGGACCGTATTACTAAGCCTACGCTGTCTGTCTATTCTACCTTTTAAAGGCTGTATCTTTCGAACCGTAATAGATGTCAGTTGACATTTTTTACAAAATATGTAATGTTACAGCTTATTAACTAAGAAATAATATTAAAGTCAAAAAGTAAAACTATATGATAAATAAGCATACAACCAACGTTTTTTTTTACCTAAACTTTTTTGTATTTTCTCTGGTGTAAAAATGGTCATACTTACAAGTATCAAACTTTGCAAGATTATAGTAAACAACAAATAATAAGTACTGGCCAAATGTGAGTCGGTGACAAATTCCTATTTACCGAACCTACGCGACGTCGGGCGCGCTCGGTACTTGGATGGGTGACCGCATGGGCGTGATGTTGTCGTTTTGCACTACTTTTTGTACTAAAATAATTAACAATTATTTATGTGGTGGAACGGAACCCTCAGTGCTCGAGCCCGATTTGCACTTTGCCGATTTATTCATTTTGACGTTACATTTTGGACCAATCTGTATAGGATTTATTATCAAGTTCCACTGTCCCTAAGTATAGGACATATCTCTTCTCTTCTCTATCTCTTCTTCTCTATCTCTTCTCTATCTCTATCTCAACATAATATAAATTGAAGTCGCTTTCCGCGTCTGTCTGTCTGTATTTCTGTTTGGCCGCTAACTCCTCCTAAACCACGCAACGGATTTTGATGCGGTTTTCACCATCAGTTAGATACATTTTCAAGGAAGGTTTATATAAATAACTAGCGACCCGCCCCGGCTTCGCACGTAAATTACAACCGTGCGAAGCCGGGCGGGCGGGTCGCTAGTAAGTAATAATATTATGTCCGATACGTAGGATAATTGTCATACATCCATTTAAATAACATTAGATCGGAGATTCCGGATTTGGTTGGAGAGATTAAATATCCATTATTGGAGCCAAATGTTTTCCAGTCGAATTTCTCAGAGGCAAACAAAACATGCCAATGATTTTTCTGGTGCCGAAATAAATCCAAGTCAATTCCAGCTTGGTCGAAACGAAATTATGCAAAACATTATAATTATATATTCTCCGTATGGAATAATACAAGATGAATCGTATAAAATCGTGTAAAATAAATAAAAATGCCCATACAAAAAAGTGGAATTGATTATCGAGTAAAAACATTTATTTGGCGGTAAAAACATCAAACACAAATCAAGAAAGTTACAGCTTTTTTATTAGTGTATTTTGCTTTATTCCGTTTTTTGCCATTATCTGTTACACTGACTTTCTTCCTGTCTACGCCTTCCTGCTTGCTTATACTTTCCTGTAAAAACGTTTAGTCTCATTTTCCCTTACAATTAAAGTTAGATTTTATGAGGATTTGTATTTTTTTTAGCTGTTAAAATTTGCAAGTTGAAGTGGCAATGGGCAGGCCACATCGCTCGAAGAACCGATAACCGATGGGGAAGAAAGGTTCTGGAGTGGAGACCACGAACCGGAAGACGCAGCGTAGGGAGGCCTCCCACTAGATGGACCGACGACATTGTGAGAATCGCGGGCATCCAGTGGATGCAAAATTTTTCAAATTTACATCATCATCATCATCAGCCAGAAGACGTCCACTGCTGAACATAGGCCTCCACACTGAACGCCAGCCTGCCTTTTGCATCCACTGGATGCCCGCAACTCTCACAATGTCGTCGGTACATCTAGTAGGAGGCCTCCCTACGCTGCGTCTTCCGAATATATTTATAGAAACTTTCTTCCCCATCGGTTATCGGTTCTTCGAGCGATGTGGCTGCCCATTGCCACTTCAACTTGCAAATTTTAACAGCTATGTCGGTGACTCTGGTCCTTTGGCGAATATCTACGTTCCGGATCCTATCGCGCAAAGAAACTCCGAGCATAGCTCTCTCCATTGCCCGCTCTGTGACTCTGAGTTTTTCCAAAAGGCCAACAGTTAAGGACCACGTCTCAGTACCATATGTCATCACTGGTAATACACACTGGCTACAAAACTTGTCAGCTACTAAAGTACCAAAAAAAAATAGTGCAAAAAGTCAAACATCACTTCAACGCCCAGGCGGTCACCCATCCAAGTACCAGCCGCGCCCGACGTTGCTTTACTTCGGTGATCGTACGAGAACCGGTGGTGAATACAAATTTGATACCGACCCGCACTTGGTCATTATTTATTATTTGTTGTTATACTATAGAATGTGTACTATAATCATTGCAAGTTTGACGCTTGTATGTATTACAGTTTTAACATTAGAGCTAATACAAAAATACGTTTCTTATACGGGGTATGCTACCCTTTATTTCTCACTTTTAGACTTGCCAAAATTGAGCAGTGAACTTATATACTAACTTATAGCATTATAAGGCTGATTATGTTGTTTTATGCATGCGTTATAAACATTATCGTAGTAGTATTTTCCATCAGGGATTGTACCTTGTGAAATGTTTGCAGCGTTTTGTTTTTGCTACAAACCAATTGAGCTTGAGTAAATAAAGCGTATCCCGGAAATCCAAGCAATCCTGCCAATCAAACAGCCTCATTGTTTTGGAATTGTACGGAAATTGGACGGATATAATGTTATTGAGAGGCAATACCCCACATTTAGTAAATTCTTTGAATGTTAGAAATTGTGTACTGTACATTTTGAAAACACAAATGTCTCAAATTTACAGTAGTAGGTATTCATAATATTTGATTAGTGCAGGCGAATGCCTTTTTAGAACAGCTTTGGAATAAAGTAAATATTTTAAAGTTATAGTCATAGCCATAGTACATTGTACATTATCCTTCTTCTGGGCAGTCTAAGTTTTATCCACTTTTTAACGGTTAATTCCTATTCTTCGTCGTGCCGATGATAAAAATAAATCTACGGTCTTTTACCACTATTTGAATACAGCAAGGCAGGTAAGACCTGGTACAAGACTTGTAATGTATAAGGATTGGGGCAGCGGGGATATGAGAGTAGGTACGATATGGTCTGCGCAAAACCTCAATTACTTAATGATAGTATTATTTAGTAGTATAATTAAAAGTGTTTTAGCATCTCCGTCGACCCTGTTACATAAATTCTTTCCATCCAGTGGTTGAAGAGATCGGTTTTAGTGTTAAGGCCGCCACTTGTGGCACTAGCTCGTAAGTGTATTCTATCTGTTTGTAATTTTTATTTCTGGTACACAATAAAGAGTTTCTATCCATCTATCCGGCCCTTTTGGAGGGGTGGCCTATGTTCAGCAGTGGACCTCTAAGGTTGAAATGATGATCTATCTAGACCTAGATGACCTAACTTCCAACAGAAAAAAAATCTAAACAGCTATTAAAACCCAATTTATACTTAAACAGTTTAATCATACCTGTCTACGTCAAACATTAACGTTATCTATTAAAAAAATCTGATAAAGTGCTTAGTAGCTTTAAAATTAATAATGTACGAAGTAGTAATGTACCTTAATTGATCACTTAAAATAAATACACATGTATTTTTTACGTTGGAGAGCGATTAACGTTAACACAAGTCATCAAAAATCAACTATTTATTTGAAACCTTTTAATTTATTCTTTGTAATTATGGTAAGTGGTACTAAATATTTAGCTATGCCTTTTGCTGACTTCCGACTTACGGGTTAATCTAATAAAGTAAGTTGTTTGCCTCAATTCAAAAATAAGCTATTAGAGTTGAAATGATATTTAATTTAATCAAAGATAACTTTTGATGGCCTTGGTTACGACATAACTGACTTCTCAGAAAGGTTCCGTTTGAACATAATCATTTATTTTCATTTGATGTAGAATAATTGGGTAAATCTTTTTTTGCCGCGCTGAGTGAAAAAAATTATAAATTGTATAACGAGTGCACAAAAGAATGACTTGTTTTAGCCTATAAGCTTATCAGTCCGAGCCGAAGGCAAGGTTGGTATTTAAGTCGAGGAAAAAATGGGTTTTATGCACGAGTAGGTACATTAGGCTTTTCACTCTAATTGCGAGGATATGATACAGTGATATTGTAAGTCCCTAATATATCTTTACTTAAAATATTATAATGTTCTATTTTTATTAGCAAAAGTTATGTCTGGGTTTTTAAAATACCCTGATCATAACAGAACATAATATACATTAAAAAAATATAATTATACAGAAATACAGAAATGTTTATTTTGTGATAATGAAATTTAAAGATAAACAAAATAATCCAAATATAAGTAGGTACCTGGTACATATAATATGACCAATAAAAGCAAACTTCCTATATGAGTTAACTGAACATCTTTGAACAATTTTAAAGAGTAAACATTTTTATGCACCCGAGCATAAAAAAGCAGATTTTTATGCACTAGATCATAAAAATTAGTTTTAGTCTGCTTACATCGGGCATAAACAAAAACTTTACGAGCATCGATACAGATATTTTTTTAGTTTATTAAATTGATAATTATAACAATACTGCGTACAACCCATAAAATGTTAAGAGAACTTTGTGAGATTCGATGTGGCTAGTCCAAGCGTCCGAATATCAATGTCAGACATAAGCAAAATAAATATATCATCATCATCAACCTGTCTTACTTATGCTGCTGCTGGGTATAGGCCTCTCTCTTGCTATGCCATCTGCCTCGGTCCTGTGGTAATCGAGTTCGACCCGCGATGGTAACAATATCGTCGATCATGCAGCTGGACAACCAACGCTCCACTTACTTTGCCTCGGCCACCACTGTGAACATGTACATCGATGAACATTTGTATTTGTTCTATATCTGGTTGTTAATGTCTATTTAAGTATGTATTTAAAACTATAAATGTATGTATATCAGTCTCTGGCAGCCATATCACAACCTTTGCTTAGTTTGGGGTCAGATGACCGTGTGTGCAAAAATGTCCCGATTATTTTGATTTTTTATTTTATTTTTCTGTATATATTATGCAGAAATATTTTACTATGACAAAGACAAAGACGATTTAAACGGTTTCTCAGAATTTCGAGTGATTTTTGCTGGATTCAACTGCAGTTGAGACAAGCAAAAACTGCTGTTATCAAAACTCCTCAAGTCTCTCTCGCTTAACTTCAACATGATTTGGACTGGACTGTTATTATACTTGACTGTGACTATGACTTGTTTGGTCTTTTATTATCTACATGAAAATTTAATTACACTGGCTAACTAGACAATAATTCTGAAGATGAAACATTTAAGAAATGAGTTACATAATAATGTACTATACTTCAGTACTTAGGTAGGGTAATGCCATTAGACACGTGAATCGTGAAACCCCAGCTTAGTTCAATTGTGAAGTTATCCTCCCTGTGCTAGTTCTAAACTCATTTACAAAGTTTATAAACGTTTCACGGTAAGTTGTTTTAATCGGATGACTTGCGTATACTAATCCTCTTATGCATAAACCCTCAATAACTTAATGTATACTTTATACTGGTCTGTCAACTTCCCGCTGACGACAAGTATATCTTAGGGTGTTATTATTGAAACTGACGTGGTTTTCACACATTTCACTATAGTCGGAGTAACCGGCTTAATCTTACGTGAGTAATTCCCGTGTAACATAAATAAAATATCTTAGGGTGCTTTTCCATCATAGATTTGCAAGGAGAAAGAGCAATGTGCGAGGGATAAATCAAGGCTGTGGCCACGTGGTTCGACCGCGTGGTTCGATCTATCGGACTATGTGAACTTTTTAACCAAGAGAAGGTGACGAAAGTGATCCTATTGGTTGATTTGTAAGGTTCCGTACCCAAAGGGTAAAAACGGGACCCTATTACTAAGCCTACGATGTCTGTCTGTCCGTCTGTATTACCTATTAACGGCTATATCTTTCGAACCATAATAAATCGACAGTATAATTTTTTACAGAATATGTAACGCTACGGCGGTTTAACTAACACATAATAAAAAGGCAAAAAGTAAAAACTAAAGGAGGGTCCCCATACAACAAACGTAGCTATTTTTAACGTATTTTTGTTTTAGCTCTAATGTAAAAACAATAATACGTACAAGCGTCAAACTAGGCATGATTGTAGTACACACTCTATAAAATATAACATTAAATAATGACTAACTGCGAGTCGTTGACAAATTTCAGTTCATTACCAGTTAGTCAAGTCAAGATATTATACTCGAGCACCAGTAGCAAACTGCTTAGCAAATTTCTACGACGGTTGGAAGGCGTTATAATAACTGGTATTTCGGTTACTTGGGCAACTTATTGTGCTTTGGGGTGGTACGGAACCCTTAGTGCGCAAGTCTGTCTCGCACTTGGCCGGTTTATTTCATCTTTGTCACACATCTCTGGTGGATACGCCAAGGCCAGCGTCATTAAGAACTGTTAAGATGGTACAAGAAAATCAAAAACATTAAATGACCCCAGGAGTGGTTTAATCTGTCTTCATAAATCTCTAAAAGCAACCAACCAACCAACCAACCACCAACTGTTCAACCAACCAACCACCCGCATTCTTCAGTCTTCCCGTGAACATGGCACATGTAATTGCGCAGAAATATCGGGAGCTCATTCCACAACCTTACCACGGTAAATATCCCGTAAATAATCATATAACTTTAGTGAACAACCGTGATAGTTTAAAACAGTGTAAATCTGTAAAAAGCTAAGAGCCATTGCAAAAAAGGTTGTTAAAAGCAAATAAGAGAGAAACGTTAAAATAACGAGTAGGGTAAGAAGTAAATTACTCTTCTTAGCCTAGAAACTGTTGAAGCGAGCAGTTTTTCACGATCTTGTGAGAGGAGTCTATAAAAAGAAGTATTAAATTTTAAGATTTAAAAGTTATTTTTGATGAAACTAAGCCCTTAAAATTTAGTTTTGACGTCTTTATGAATTTCATTGTCTTAAAAGTTGAAATGTGTAAAACTGCCATCAAAAAGTTAATAGTATTTACTAACCCATTAAGCGTAAACTAATTTGTAGCACAATACAAAAAAGCGCACATGCGCATATTTTAAAACATATAGACTTGCTCTTGACCTCAATTTGCCTGATGTTAAGCGATGATGCGGTCTACGATGGAGCACGTTTGCCTAGATGAAACAGATTCACTGAATGAGACACCCTGATTGTAACTTTTGGGGAACACCCATTCAGGCAGTGCATTCCAGAGAATAGCAGTTCGCACAATAAAAGTGGAATCAAAGCGCTTCGCTTTACATTCTGACGGCACCTAGTTCGATCCTCAGCCCTGTCCGAATGACTTATTTAGTACTTAAATAAATTTAATAGTAGTTTTCGATACCATCGCTCAACGACGGTGAAGAAAAACATAGTGAAAAAACCAGTATGTCCAGGAACCTCAAAAGCTCAAGGAAACATGAAATTTACCAACTTGCACTTGGCCAGCATGGTGGATTAGGGACATTAAAACATTATAACGAGGACAAAATGTGTTTTTATGACTTTGTATTGAATTTTTGTAAGATTCTGAAAATCATCTCACCGATTGAAAGCTACACTACCCTTTAATATAGTTAGTCTTCTATACTAATATTATAAAGAGGAAAGATTTGATCATTTGTTTGTTTGTTTGTTTGCATTGAATAGGCTCCGAAACTACTGAACCGATTTGAAAAATTCTTTCACTGTTGGGAATCTACACTATCCGCGGGTGACATAGGCTATAATCTATACCCGGGCGGACCGCTAGTAGTTTATAACGTTTAAAATTTTGTATATTATTATTTACATACATCCTTACTAATATTATAAAAGCGAAGTAACTCTGTCTTTCTGTCTGGATGTTTGTTCGCTTTTCACGACTATATAAACGGCTAAGCCGATTTTAACGAAATTTGGCTGAAGACGGACATAGGGTACTTTAAACCCCAAAAAAATTCGGAAAAATTGGAAAATCGCGGGTGTACATAACGCGGGCGAAGCCACGGAATTAAGGTAGTTTAAAATATTTAATTTAAGCCACATCGCTTGAAGAACCGATAACCGATGGGAAAGAAAGGTTCTGGAGTGGAGACCACGAACCGGAAGACGCAGCGTAGGGAGGCCTCCCACTAGATGGACCGACGACATTGTGAGAGTCGCGGACATCCAGTGGATGCAAAAGGCAGGCTGTCGTTCAGTGTGGAGGATAAAGGGGGAGGCCTATGTTCAGCAGTGGACGTCTTCTGGCTGATGATGATGATGATGAAAATATTTAATACCCTGAATAATTTGAATGAGACAAAACTTTATAAACTGGCGAAACTTTCTACAGAAACATGGTTCTGAAGAAATTATATTGTCATCACTTTTACCCTTAATTTGGCGATTGTAACTAACTTATTATTAAACTCGTATTCATTTCGATTTTCCTCGCAATGTCTCGAATAATAGTATAGACTATTGTGTACGCCAAATGCTGCCTTCATAAATCTTCCCTTATTGAATAGGTTTAGGACCGTAAAAGTACTAGGTTCCGCAATTAAGGGCACTTTTGATAAATGGCTTAGGAAGTTTTTTACCTAAACCATTCTGACCATAAAAAATGTCGTAAAAATATGATGCTGGAACCGCGATGTTACCATTCAAGTATATTAAAGCTCTACTTACCCCCCAAATGCGTTACGCACCGCATGTAGGCGTAAGCGAAAAGTGCTTCGACGCGCGTATTGTGTGTAAAAAGATTTATACACAATACCAATGATATATAATATCATGCACGTATTTTATACTTTTTTATTTAAACTTTTTTTTATAAATATCTGAAAGTTAGGTGAAATTTTCGAAAAAAAACTCCTTCGCTCGCATTCGACGGGTTAAAGCACGTTGATTTTAAGGGCGCGCTCACTGGCTAAAACCGTCTCTTTCGCAAATTTTCAACGTTTTAATGGATGAAAATTCGGGTAAAAATTTACGTATATTTGTTTCCTTGTTTTCTAATATCTCCTCAGTTATCAAATAAAATATTAACACGAAAGATGCTTTATACAATTTTAAATGTTTGCAATGCATTAGTTATGTTGTTTTTATGCCATATGTGGACACCCATCCCACCCCCTTATATACGCCCATGATCTTGCAATTTATTGATTTAAGGTGGTAATTCAGTGTCTAACTTTCACATAACTCTGACCGTTCAAAACTTGAGTTTATAGTAGGACAAAATGAAACAAAGGAGACATAACTTGTAAACTTAATGGGCCGTGAAAATTATTTTAAAAATTAATTAGGTTGGCGCGCACGGTTATTTGTAAGATTCAAAACTCAAGACTAAGTCCCTGAAAATTTACGGTCAGCTTGCACATTTTCAAATTCTGTGATAATGATTTCATATTTTTGAACAAGATTACTAAAATACCTGTAAAATTATAAGTTTTTTAATAGCACGTATATTTTTTTACTGACTTCAAAAAAGTAGAAAGGTTCGAATTCAATACGTTTTTTTTATTTTTATTTTATGTATGTACATCGATTACGCCAACATCTGCAAACCTTTATACATGTTTATTTTTTTATTATGTAGAGGAAACTCTCGAGATGATCCGACAAAAATTTCATAAATTTTGGCTTAGTAGTTTTTAAACCAGGTCCACTAATATGAATAATTTTGCTCGAGCGCCTACTAATTTGGCATAGCAAATAGCTACCATAGTTTAAGACCATAGACTAAGAAAGAGGGTAGATCGTTATGTTTGCACCTAACTGTTTAAGTGTTCGACCCACTTGCATTCTTTAGTCTTCCCGTGAACATGGTGCATGTAACTGCGCCGAAATATCGGGAGCTCATTCCACAACCTTACCACGGTAAATATCCCGTAAATAAATATATAACTTTATCTTAGTTTTGTTCGAGCGCTTTGTGTTTATATTATGTTGTTTTATGAAGTTGGTTTTATTAAAATAAACTTGACATCCTACACGATCACTTACCCGTAGCTTATGAAGGAGTATCCTTGGGCACGTCGCCTGCAAAGTGTCATCTCACCGATATTAAAAAACTTTAACAACTATCTGTCACTGGTGCTTGATAGTGTTACATATGAGACAAGTTTTTTTTATATATTTAGATAGTCAGACACGTGTCATATGTTTAACTAGCAGCGTGCCACGCTTTCACCTGATATTCTACAGGAACAGTATATCTTTCAAGGTAAAATTTTAGAGTTCCGTACCCAAAGGGTAACAACGTGACCCTTTACTAAGCCTACGATGTCTGTCTGTCTGTTACGGCGAATTAACTGAGAAATAATAAAAAAGTCTAAAAGTACATACGAAAGGGTGGTCCCCATACAACAAACATATTTTTTTAACGTATTTTTGTATTAGCTCTAATGTAAAAATGACAATACGTACTAGCAATTATAGTATAGCTGGTAATTTCGTTACTTGGATGACCTTATCATTCAAACCTCGACCACCGAACACCGAAACACAAACAACAAACACAGACTGACACACACACACACACACACACACACACACACACACACAAACAAACATTAGACACTAACGCACTGAACACCGTACATATCACCGAAACGAAATTTCAAAAAAAAAAACACTGCCGTTTAAAAGTAGGGCAGACGGACGGACAGACGGAAAGACAGACAGGCAGACAGGCAGGCATCGTAGGCTTAGTAATAGGGTCGCATTTTTACCTATGGGTACGGAATCTTAAAAAGTACTTGAAACGTTAGGAAGAGACTGTGTGGGTCGCAAACATCTTTCAAACCGACCACGTACGCTCAAAATTAAACGTCCACCGAGATCTGTCTCCAACGTCTCCCGAGGGCCGGAGACAGTTTTCCACCTCAACTAAACTGGTATTAAACTGCGGAGGGTTGGGTGTTCAGATCAGACAAACAAGGAAGATATGCACTAGTACAATTATGTGTACAATAATGAACATTCAAGTGTTCAAATGTTTTCACGTTTCACCCACTTTTTAACCACAGTGGTGTTATAATTTTAAAATGTGTATCTGTGCACCTATGTATCTGTGTATAAGTATAGCCCGTTGGTCCAGCTGGTAGTGAAATAACCTTCTGAGCTTGGGGGCGTGGGTTCGATTCCCACCTTATTTGATGAACATTTGTGCTTGTTCTATATCTGTTTGTTAATATATATTTAAGTATGTATTTAAAACTATATAATTATGTATGTATATCAGTCTATGGCAGCCATATCACAAGTTTTTCTTATTTTGGGATCAGATGACCGTGTGTGCAAAAATGTCGCGAATATTTATTTATTTAATTTATTTAGTATGGGTATTTGTGGCATCGTAGCGCCTAAAAGGCTTTACCGATTAGATAGAAAAAAAAAATTTTTTTGAAAGGCGACTTGATCGAGTGTTATATGACTCAAGAAAAAAAATAAAAAAAATATTGATGATTATCAGCTGTACCAAACGGGGTTTTAAAAAAATCTCTTGTTTCACTATACCGCTAAACCACTTAACGCAAACTTACTATTTTTCACGCACATTGAGAGGTAAACATGACCTGAATCGATATCCAGGATTAGCTTCAGATATAGGAACTCGTCAACAGTTAACAGCATAGACATGAAACTTTGAGTAGGTACGCATTTTATTATGATAGCTGATTTTCAGTGTCACCATGACATGGCTACTGCACTCAAAGTTGGCTTCTAACGAGGGAACTGCACAAAAAATAAAAGCTTGATTAAAAAAAAAAATGTGCGTGGAGTCCCTCCGTGCGGAAGAGGTGAAACTCTCGCTCTGTTTCTTTCTATTCCCCCTCCCCAGGAGCGTTGAACGTTTAACGCAACAGTGCTTTCATACCCTTTCCACGATAGCGTTAAACGTTTAACGCAACCTTGTTGGAAGTCTCATGTTCTGCCATCTATACAAATATTAGTGAACTATTAAACTATGAGAAGGATGTACAAGTTTCAAAATTTCCTCATAGATGGCATCTAAAACTCTCGCTCTGTCTCTATTCCCCTTTCATGGTAGCGTTAATTATGGTTAAACGCAACCATGTCGAAAGTCACATAAGAAGTTTCATTTCAAAAATATTATTACTATTAATTTATTACATTAGTAAAAATATTGCACGTTCAGTCCCGTTAGCAATTTATAACATGAACATTCCGACTATATCAAAAGGTAAAATAAAACGGTCATTCGCACTCGACATAATATAGGCATGAACAGTAGATTTTTTCCTGCGATTTTAGGGTTGGTTCCATAGTAAAATTTGTTCATAATCATTATAATAATAAGTATAATATAGACCTGAGTATATCCTGTAAAAAAAAATGGGACATTTAATTTGCGCACACGGTCATCTGACCCCAAACTAAGCAAAGCTTGTAATATGGCTGCCAGGACTGATATACATGCATAATTATATATTTTATTGAACATACTCAAATATATATTAATACCCAGATATAGAACAAACACAAATGCTCATCACATGAATGATTGCCCTAGGTGGGAATCGAACCCACACCCTCAAGCGCAGAAGGCAGGTTCACTACCAACTGGGTCAACGGAGCATTCCTTCCGCGTAGCCCCGTAGTTCCAGGGTTGGTTCCATAGTAAAAGTTGTTCATAATAATAAGCATATAGACCCCTTTCGGTTTAGTATACCCTTTCCGCGTAACCCAGTATAGACTGTAAACTGTGTAACTGTGTACTGTGTGTGTGTATTTATTGTTAGCAGTGTTCTCATTGAAGTGATGTAACATCTTATATGAGAATAAATGTTTAGAAACCTAAATCATAACACTCCTTTTTTTGTAGCAGGGTAAAAGAAAACATCGTAGTTGAGCGTCAATGCCCAAGTCACTTATTTTTACAAAAGCTTCAAAGTATGTGAAAGAGTTTACCGCACGTTTGAGGACAAACCTTTGACCGAGGAAAGCCAACGAGAATCTCCAAGAATTCCTGTTTACCTTTGATACCTGTATGAATTCCTACATTATGAGAACGGATACAACCTAGTTTGAAGTCTTTTGTGATTGAAGGTTGTAATAGAAGTCGATCTATAGTCCCCACCTAGTTGCCAGGCAGAGCCCGATCTATATAGACTGAATCGGACAAGGGAAACTGAACATATAATTAAGTATACCTACAATTTTTTAGGCTCTGAAAACTGCAATAGTATTATTTAAATCTGTATGAAAACGTTTCATTTTTAACCGACTTCAAAAAAGAAAGGGGTTCTTAGTAAGTATTTTTTGTGTTTGTTTTCTTAGAACACCGTCATTTATAAACTGGTTTGGAAATTTATTTGAAAAAAAAAAAATTAGGAAAAAATTGGTTAGTATTAGATTGACTACATTGAAAAACTACCAAATTGCGTAGTGACTACATCGTAGTTTTACTTGAAAATAATCTACGATTCTAAATAGCAATAGTCATAATTGACGATAAAAGGCAATACTAGCGACCCGCCCGCCCGGCTTCGCACGGGTGTAATTTACGTGTGAAGCCGGGGCGGGTCGCTAGTTATGTATATAAACCATCCGTGAAAAATTATCTACCTAATGGTGAAAACTGCATCAAAATCCGTTGCGTGGTTTAGGAGGAGTTAGCGGCCATACAGACACACAGACGCGGAAAGCAACTTTAATTTATGCTATGTAGAGAAGAGAAGAGATAGAGAAGTATCAAAATTCCGATAAAATAATAATCTTACTTAAGAATAATCTTCATAGCTGATAATCTTCAAACGGTTGAACAGATTTTCAAGATAGCTAAGAACACTCTCGATCAAGACACTTTTAAAAAACCGGCCAAGTGCGAGTCGGGCTTGTGAACTAAGGGTTCCGTACCACCACAAAATTCAATGACGAAATTACTAGTTATAACTTGGTATTGAACAAAAGCTTGTCACTGACTCGCACTTGGCCATTATTTGTTGATATATTTTAGATTGTTTACTATAATCATGCCAAGTTTGACGCTTGTGCATATAACTGTTTTTATTTTAGAGCTACAAAAATACCTAAAAAAAATACGTTTGTTGTATGGGGACCCCCTTTTGTTTTTATTTTTTTACTTTTTTATTATTTGTTAATTAATTAATATCAAGTGACTATATATTACGGTTCGGAAGATACAGCCGTTTAAAGGTAGGACAGACAAACGGACAGACAGACATCGTATGCTTAGTAATAGGGTCCCGTTTTTACCTTTTCGGTATGGGACCCTAAAAACAAACTAAGTCAAAATCAGTTCAGACTTCAGTCCTTTGGGAGTTACGATGCCACAGATAGACACATAGGTACACCGACAAAGGATACTTGTTTAGAAAAATAGTGCGTGGAGGCCCTCCGCGCGGAAGAAGTGAAACTCTCGCTCTGTCTCTCTCTATTCCCCCTCCATGGTAGGGATAAACGTTTAACGCAACCAATAAACTATGAGAAAGATGTACAAGTTTCAAAATTTCATTTTGAATCTTGTACTTCCTTCTCATAGTTTATTAGTTCACTAATATTTGCATAGGTGGCATCTTAAACTCTCGCTTTGTCTCTTTCTATTCCTCCTCCATAGTAGCGTTAAACGTTTAACGCAACATTGTTGAAAGTCGCATAACAAGTTTCACTCAAAAAAATTATTAACCATACTTACTCTGGTAGTTTTAATACGGCTTGATTTAAAATTGATAATAAGGATAATTTCAAATTAAGTAGGTACTAGCATCTAATTTATTTCAATTTGGCCCGAAACTCTCCAACTTCAATATTTATTTATGCCATAAACAACAGGTGATTAACATTCTATTCACTGGAGCCTCTGACAATCTTAATTTTAATTAGTTGAAAAGTTTTGAGTGCTCGGTCACATTGCAATCAAATTCTTAAGTAAAACCCTCGAAAATACGATTCACGAAATTAAATTAGCTTTTATTTAAGTAGACATTAATTTCTGTCTTATTAAATTTTAATTAATTATATGCGCATAAAATAATACTCACTTTGAATACCTAGAAGCAACACAACTACACTTATCATTGTAATATCTATATACATTAATTTATTCATAATTAAACTTTATAACTAACAAACTTTACAACTTGAACACTATACGGTACAACTAACACATTTTTTTTAAATTTATGCACTGCATCTACGCTTCCCGGAATAGCGCGTAACGGAACGGTCCGGCGTAGCGACGTAGCGCGGCGTAGACGTGCGTCGGACACCCGTCTACGGCAAGACTGCCGCGAGAGGCGCGTCGCTGCGCACCGCTCGTCTCGGTTGATGAACGAGGTTACTCATTTGTTTGTTCTATTCAAAGGGAATCTTTTCATGGCTTTTCACAGACTACGAATGGGAAAACATATTGCATATTGTGTGTTTCGCTCAATGAAACCTGGTCAACGCTACAAGCTACGACGTGTTCACCCTGCTTTTAAACGGATTTCAAAAAGGAGGTTCTATATTCGACGGTTGTTTATGTGTGTATTTTAGGCAGATTGTGAACCGACTTTACCTTTTTTTAAAGTGAAACCTTCTTTAGCCGCGTTGACCGATTTTTGGTAGCGGCAAAACTTATGGGTTCGCGTCACCGACATGCTAACGTGACAGTTATTCCAAAGTTATTAGTTCTAACTTTTTTATCAAATGGGCCTCAAGGCAGATATTTCATCAAAATCGATTCAGTCTATTGTTTTTTAAATAAAAAAAATACTTGGAAGAATGTCGTCCAAGTCTGGATTAGCAATTTGAAGTGGCAGTGGGCAGGGCACATATCACGCAGAACAGATGGCCGATGGGGCCGAAAGGTTCTTGAATGGAGACCACGGACCGGTAAGCGCAGCGTAGAGCGTCCACCCACAAGATGGATAGACGAACTAAAAGAGATCGTAGGAAAATGCTGGATGCAGGCCGCTTCCAACCGGACCTTTTGGAGATCAATGGGGAGGCCTATGTCCAGCAGTGGACGTCCTACAGCCGAAATGATGATGATGATGTCATCCAAGTAAAATAAAATGGGTATTTAATAATTTGGAAGTCAATTTTTTCATATTGGTTTGGAATATTATTTTATAGAAAGTCTAAAAGCTTCTCGACTGCGATGTCTCTAGTGTCCATAATTTGTTGTTTTTATAACTGTCAGAGTTAAACCTCGAAAATGAACAACGCAAGCTTGATAACCTTTATTTATTTCTCTCTGAGGATTTCTGTCACACATAACTGTTGCTTTTAAAATGTTCTCGGCGATCGAGGGAGTATTCATAAGTTTTATTATCAAAGGGTATAAAACAGTACATAAAAGGTTTTTTCACTATAAAAGAAATATCAAAGATGGTAGTATAAAAGATACTTTTCGTAAGATTATCAATATGTATTTGTTATTTAGGGAGAATGTGTAAGGGTTGAAAATAACATACAGTTTTTTTTATTGTAGGCGTTTGACCTCCACTTCGCCTGTTGTTAAGCGATACGGTCTACGATGGAGCACGCTAGCCTAGAAGAAACGATTTACTCGCGACTTGATGGAATTCAGATCGTAACCATCGGGGAATACCTATTCAGGCAGCGCATTACACGCTTTTTCCAGTTTCATAAAAAATTTGGTCTTTAAGTATTTTGTCATCATTTTAATAGCAGTTATTCATTATTATGTAACCGTGCATTAATCTACTGTCACTACAATTGACACGAAAGCTATATAACTGTCATACATCGTTTGAGATCAAAGATAAATGATTAACATAGCGAGTATATTAGTTTAACAGATGTTTGATAAGCGCGAGGCGTACACCAAATTAGTAATCACATTATCATGTTCACGATTCCACGAACTATTGTTTATTTCTACACCAAACTATATATTAATGACTATTTTGTTCACAGGTATTATTTTATACGTCAAAGACTGTTCTTACCACATAATTAAGGACATTTTTGAAGCGAAAACTTCTTTATCCGCGTTAAGCGTTTTTGATGGTAGGGGCAAAACTTATGGGTTCGCGTCACTGACATGTTAATATAGCCGCGTTACCGACATGCTAATGTGACAGTTATTCTAAAGTTTTAAGTACTCACTTGTATCCGTGGTAGCCCATTTGGGAGACCGCTAGACTTGAAAGCGTGAGGTCGCGGGTTCAAACGCCGGGCCCGTACCAATGAGCTCTTTGGAGCTTATGTACGAATTTTCATACCACTGGATTTTCGGTGAAGGAAAACATCGTGAGGAAACCTGCATACGTACGGAGAAGGAATTCAATGGCATATCCATTGAGCCGCATTGGGCCAGCGTGGTGGATATGGCCCAATCACCCTTTCGGGGTATGCTAAAAGTCCAGCAGTGGACTGTTAAAAGGTTGATTATGATGAAGTACTCACTTCTGTCGGCAGTCCCCATGACTGCCTAATTTTTAAATTTATTTATAGGCTTGATGTTATTTCGCTTTATGTTAAGCGATGGTGTGGTCCACAATGGAGCAAGCTTACCTAGAATAAACCATTTCACTCGCGACTTGAAGGCACCAAGATTGTTACTTTCGGGGAACACCCATTCAGGCAGCGCAATTCCACAGACTAGTGGTTAGCACAATAAAAGTGAAATAAAAGCGCTTAGTTTTTGAAATATTAACCATGAAACGGTGTCGTTTTTCGTGTCTGCTCTGGCTGTCCGATAGAAAAATCGGCAGAATTTAGATCATGTAAATCCGATACACACTATCCGAAATGAATCTGATACAAAAACTGATAGACTAGCAACTTATTTGCGTCGATGTTCAAGCTTACTTTGAATTAGGGCTAGGGCTGATGTTGTTGATGAGCTTCTCGGAACGTTTCTCAATGGACTTCAACGCCTCAAGCTGGTACTTGGCCTTTTCTTCTAAAGGTATCATCTCCTACAGGAGGTCGGCTATCAAAAGGGCTATTGGAATTTTCGACACAGTAGCTTGAACTAGGGATCTTGTGTTTACGTTGAACCATATCCGGAGACTTTTGAGCCATAAGGCACGTCTTCCGGGTGGTCACTTCCCTTGGAATTCCTTGTATAATTATTAGCTGCAGGTGTTCGTATTTCTTGTTACGCATCATCATACTATAATGTTTGTCCACTGCTGGACGTAGGCCTCTCCTAAAGAACGCCACAAGGCATGATCTTCTGCTTTTCGCATCCACTTGCCACCAGCCACCTTGTTACGCATAACCCAAATATTTTAGGTTCATTTAAAATAACAGTATCTGGCTGAACCATCCTAGAAGTGGGAGCAGTACTCTGTAAGGATATCCCGTTATAGCTGAAAAGAAAAAGAAAAACAAAGATACTATAGTTTTTTTGTCAGTTTGCGGCAAGTCCTTGATTCCGAAAAACTAGTAGAATAAGAAAATAAAACGAATACGTATGCTTCTAAAGTTTTATATTATGTCAAATATGTCTGAAAATTTAGCAGTGAGTTTCCACAATACCACCTTAAAAACCTCGTTTCCACCTTAATTAAGTTTAAGTTTGAGTTATTTTATGAAAATAATACACTGAAAAATTCTGCTGCCATAAAGTGAATGCTTTATTGTCTTCAAAGTTGAAAGAGCACAATATAAGTCATTTATATGGCTGTCAATATTTTACGTACAAATCGTTTGCTTTTGACCTTTATAGGGCTTTAATTTTTGATCGTCGAGTTTTGTTTTCCGCTTGGTATATCAGTGAAATTAGGATTACAAGAATCTTTGTTCTTATTCATTGTTTGGATATTATAAGATGGTTAACGTTCATCAATAAAGCTGTGAAAAGCAGATTATTCTGCAGGGCTTAATTCATTGTGTTCCTTTATCGGTTTGCACCAGTAATCTAAGCCTTGCGGTCCACCAAGCTTTTCTATTGTTCATAGATTTTATGCGGGCCCAGCGCTTGTTAAACGAATTTGGAATTTGCAGAAAGACAAACAATTTTTTCTACTGTGCCTAGTTATCAAACTAGGTTGACCCGCCAAAACGATTATCTGTTGTAAAGCGACTTAAAAAAGGAAGGAATAGGTTTCTTCTAGGCAAGCGTGCTCCACCGTAGGCCGCATCATCGCTTAACATCAGGCGAATTGGCGGCCAAGCGCAAGTCTATCAATAATAAGTAATTTAAAAAAATAAGGAGTTCTCAATTCAATAGTTTTTTTAATTCATGTTACCCTAAGATTTAACATCTCACTGCGGTAACCTCAAAATTCTGTCATTTACAAACCAATTTGGAATGTTAGTCCTCATAGTAGTTGGTAGTGAACCTATCTTCTGTGCTTGGGGGCGTGGGTTCGATTCCCATCTAGGACAAACATTTGTGTGATGAACATTTGTGTTTGTTCTATGTCTGGGTGTTAATATCTAAGTATGTATTTAAAAATATATATGTACGTATATCAGTTTCTGGCAGCCATATTACAAGCTTTGCTTAGTTTGGGGTCAGATGACCGTGTGTGCAAAAATGTCCCAGATATTTATTTATTTATTTATATAAATTTCATCAAAATCTGTTCAGTAGGTTCATTCAGCTGGTCGGTTTAAGCTGTTAACCTACAAGAACCTTATGTTATTTCGGGATAACGTAGCCAAGAATTTTGTTGATCAATGTTATAAGTTTTAAATTTCACCTAAATTTATCAGACGATGCACATGCTATATTATAAACTTAAAATTATAAAAATGCGAAAACACATGCCATTTTGTGTTTTTTTTTAAGTTTACGGCTAGTCCTGTACTTAAAATATCAAATTATAATTATTATAACAAAAAAAATATATAAACAAGATTTTTGGCATCCGCCATATTGAATTTAGTGTGAAGTCATTTATTGTATTTTTAGTATTCTTCTAATCGAACCCTTTTATTTGGTACCCATAATATCACGGAGGTGCATAGTAAATAACTGATACGCCATCTTTGGGAACCCGTCATATTGGATTTAGAATGATGTCACTTAGCAAACTATGCATTGTCATCCAAATTTTTCAGCTCAATTGGTGGGGAATAACAGTTTTAAAATTCTGTTGCAAGATTTGACCCAAAATAACAAGGCAAGTTAAATAAAACCATGTAATAAATAAGGTATCGTTATTAGGTTCTGGTGGTGATAGTTGTGTGAAAATTAAGTGGTTTTAAAAAGGAAAAGCAAGTAAGGCCGTAAATTTTTGGGGATTTCACTTAACAGCTCTGGGGCCTTACGCCTAACTCGTCACGTGAGACCAAATTAACGTTAAAACAGCGCAGTTAGCAAAATCACGTGAACGTGAACCTTACCGCGCCCATATACGGTTTGTGGTCGTGCGACATCTTTTTCATCACCTAAACTGGCTTGCTTTAAACAGCTAGGCGTAAGGCCCCAGGGATTAGGCTGAGAGCTTAAATTAGTTCTTATTTAGGTGGATACATCAATAGTAGAATATGTGTGCTGCAAACCTGCCAAAACCATGCCTACAATATTGTATTCAAAAAATTTATTGTGAAAACTGATATTTTGCTACTTAGTGATAAAAACTAATCTATCAATGAAGGGGAGAAATAGAGAATTATCTTGGCAATACAAAATAATGACCCTCACCCTCGGTATGCGGGTCGTGAAGCGCAGAAAGTTTACCCCACGACCCGGGAAAGGAAAAGATGAGCATGCCTTATAAAACTAAAGGAAATTTTGCAGAGCGCCTTTCAAGGTGCGTGCCAAAAGACCCAAACAAAATTAAAGTCAAAATTGAATTAATTCCGTTTCCAAAGTAACGCGCAGGTATTCGTTAGAAACGGTTAATTACACATTAAATATTAATTAGAATTCATTAAAGATTTTGTAGAACCCATCGGCGCTGGCGGCAGATACGAAAACAACAATTCAACGTGAAATGCGGGTATTGTTTAATTAAAAGCGCATTTTTGTGAAAGAATTGAGCTGATTAAAGCTGAAATAAGAAGCGGAAATATTACCAAAATGCTTTTTGTGTTGGACAGAATAACACAATTTCTGAAGAAAAAAAAACGGAAATGTAACAAAATGGGAATGCTAAACAAAATACAAGCTAACTAAAGCCAGGTCTCTTGCGCCCAAAATCTATGTTTAGCTTACATCAGGCTCATTATGGATGTCCGTTCCACTTAATACTAAATACCTAAACTATTTGGCCTATTAAGCAAACACAGTTGGATTGTCTATAGACCGTTGAAGGCCTAGAGATAATCCAAATGCTTAAGTCCACTACCAGTTGGCAGCATACCTAGCATGCTGGTGGCATTATCACGCTGAATGGCAATGCTTATGCATTGAACTATAAATACGCAAGCATTTAAAATAAAATTTTAAACTGTATTTTAATTTACAACATACACTCATACTATTATTTAATAATAGGCTTGCGTTTAGCCGCCAACTCACCTAATATTAAGCGCTGATGCAATCTACGATGGAGCACGCTTGTCCAGAAGAAGCCGATTCACTCTTGATTTGAGACGGGTGTCTTCAACTAAGCTACTCAGCTATGTACAATCTAGGTAGATTGTACTTAGCTGATCCATCTCAAAGATGAGAACAGTAAAATGTGTGAAAACCACGTCAGTTTCAATAATAAATAAAATGAGAACAGTACTCCATGCATGACCGAACCTGTGCTAGGTACGGTGTTAGCAACTGTTCCGACGTGATGTAACGTCGCACCTTTAATAGGATACCAGCTTTTTGACAGGCAATTGTGATTTGAGATTGACTAGACTCAAGAGTCGCATAGAGGGCAATAGAGAGAGCTATGCTTGGAGTTTGTTTATGATAGTGATAATGCAAGTTGCTATATATATGCGAAACAATCTCAAGTCATATACAGCGTTCGGTGAAACGCTACGGGAATCCCAGCAGCGCACTACTCGTCATAAGCACAGGCTCCTACCCGTAAAACGGTCACTCGCCAAGTCCACGAAGTTGACTCATGTCATGGGCACAATGATCTACAACAGGCTTCCCGAGGATGTAGTTGAGGCGGCCAACTTGTCTATAATCAAAGCAAGGTTAGCACGCTGGCTTGTCTGTCAAGCGTTCTACGACATTGATAAGGAATTTATGGCTCTTAAAGTAACATCATAAATATATTTAATTATTATTAGTTTGTACCTCCTATTAAGTTTCATAATGGTTTATTTAATGGAACTTAAAAAACAGAAAATTAATGAAAACTTAAAATATAAACTAAAAACTAAAACTTTTTAAGTTTACTAACTAAATAAAAGCTACAATTAAACTAAAAGATGAATGTATAAAATATACAACCATGTACCTACTACAAAACAAAAACGGCAGTCGAGATCACCACCGTGCGGCAGGGTTCCCAGAACACTGGCCGAGTTGCCCCGCTGTATAGCAATACTTAGCTTTTGAGAAAAGTATGTGCCAGCTCTAGGATCCCCCGAGGCGAGGACCAGCCTAGTCGAAATATCCTTGCAGATTTTTTTTGTGTCGGACGACCACGGGCCCAGTGTCTTTACAGTTAGCGCAAAAAACTCATAATGTGCGCTGAGCTGTGCGTACTTCCTGCGTTTGTTTAGTTGGGCCTGTTCGGCCGCAGCCCCGACGCTGCGAGCAGAACTGGCGACGTGAGAAGGAGCCAGGGTGTCCACGCAGGTGGCATCCCAGACCAAGGCTCGGCCAAGACACCAAGGTACCAGACTGGCTCCGTCTGGTCTCTTGCCATCGTCTCTAGTCATACCGTTCGGTTCCAGTGTCGAGGGCATGGAAGCAGTGGAGACTATTAAGTACTTTGTATTGACATTTTATTGAATGTTTTTACATCTGACATAATTATACTGATCGTATAAATAAATGAGTATGAGTATGCGATATAATCCAGAAGGAGGATATTTGCCGAAAAACCAGAGTCACCGACATAGCTCACTGTATTAGCAAGCTGAAGTGGCCGTGGCCGGTCACACCTGTCGCAGAACCGATAACCGTCGTAGTTGACGTGTTTCAGAGTGGAGGCCACGAACATAAACTTTGTTTCGGATACAATCCATCAGAAAAACGCCAAGCATAGCTCTCTCTATAGCTCGCTATGCGACCGTGAACTTGTGGACCACTCTAACTTTAAGTTTCCACGTTTCAGCACAGTAAGTCATGACATGCAAAATGTCAAACATAACTTATACCGCTAAGTATGTACTTCGAATATTAATGTTGATATTGTATCAAAATATTTGTAAACCATTTGCAATCTGTTTACCTTTTTCGTTCCAAATCGTGAATCGTAAGTAACTTTGACCTTTGAAGAGATCGTTAACCTTTTCTGTTTATCTTCATTAGATATTAAGTTAATTGTAATTGTGAGTAAACACTGATAACGGAGCCAATTGTGAAGACAATTTATGTGGATTGTAGAGAGCATTAAAATTACAGTTATATTATTATTATTAACGGGATATTTACTGTGATAAGGTTGTAGATAGAGCTCCCGATATTTCAGCGCAGTTACATGCACCGTGTTCATGGGAAGGGGGATGTTAATAATCATAATATATAACTGCAGTAAACAACCGTGATAGTTTAAAACAACAAAAAAAAGGAATTAAAATAAAATTTCAACTTAATAAAAAATAAAATAAAATAAAAATGTACTTAAACTTGGTTCAAGCATTTATATGCTTTGACAGATGCAATAACATTGTAAAATTCGACATGATTTTTATTGAAATACTTGGACTTAGGATATTTTTGTTCACGAGCACGACCGATCGATGAAGGCATATTACCTCACCACATGTTTTACACAGAGGTGGGTGGGTCTTTGTTCCACTTTTTACTTTTTACACTTGTTATTCTTTTAGAAATGTTTCTGAGGCAATCATATATCAACGTGGGTGAAACTGTGGGTCGCAGCTAGTAAAATACTTGGTAAAGTTATTCTTAATAAGGTTATTTTCATGTCAATATTGAGTTTTGTTTATTGTTTACACTGCTATGGCATCAGTTGTTTGTTATTAATAAAAAATAAAAAACAACGTTAAATCTCTTTAAATTAAGAAGCAAAATAATTTATGAATATCAAGGACGTTGTAGGTTATAAAACATCCTTGATGAATATAGATAATAAAATAAGCTGCTTTTGTTTTTAAACTTGCCACTTTTGCAATTTTTTTAATCTTTCCTCTGTGTCAAGTATTAAATTATCAAGTTTGATGAAAATATAGGTAAAAATTATTCTAACAAGTCAGTCAAAGTCAAACAAAGTAAGACACGGGCAAGTCAAAGTCATGACCTAGTAAAGTGGTAGATACTTTACAAGAGGCTTCTATGGAGCTTTGTAAATAACACGAAAATACATGTTTCAAAATCCATCTCGAACATGTCCAATAATACTTAATAAATGATAATCCACCATTATTACGCATTGACATTCCAAAATACACAAGTTTGGAAAAAAATACAATGAGACGACATATTTTTTTCACGTTGGCGCCAAATGACGTTTCAACTTTGACAATGACATTTAAATTTTGTATAACTTATGTGGGAGTGGAGGTACATTTCACAGAATAAGTACCTCTACCCAAAATCCATTTTCTTTGGTACATTTAGTCAATAATGATATCGATTGTATTAATTAGAGAAAAAGAAACGATAACATAGTAGGTATAACATAACATTACATAATAGTTTAACACAGTCATAAGCTTCATTTTATCCTGGAAAAGTATCTAACTCCTGCAGAAAAGTTGATTTAACTGCAGAGCACTGCTAGTAATTAGATAAAATGTTGCTAAGTGAGCAACTGCAGATTTTTTCGGTCATATATGCTAACAATATACAATTATGCCAATAAGATGAAATTTGTTCATTTTCACAACATTATGAAGCTCATCTCCATACAATTTCGAGTCAAAATTAAATAATTTGCATTAATGAAAGCGTGGTATTTCGGCTACACGTTCCGGGGCACATGTTATGATTCTTCAGATGCCTCATTTAACCGAGCCACAGTGTACGTAACCCAGCAGTATTTAAACCAGGAAAATTTGAAATCCGTTTTCATGGAAGTACATGTTTTCTAAGTATAAAAATCACTGTACCGTGATTCTATAATTTTAAGTTTTGTTATATGCACATATTTCTATGACGTAAGATACCGCAAGTTTACCTACTTTGCGTGTCGGTAGCCTGTCTTAAGTTGGATCAATGATTAAACAGTAGCTCATCAGGTGTCAATATAAATTGCGCCACAGTAAACTATAAAAACTCTTTCAAAGGCCGTGCCATTGGAGTTACTACCACAAAATACCTCTTGCAACGTACAAAAGAACCATACACCTATACCGTAGTTTTATTAATCGGTGAATTTGAACTACAATAATAAAATTGTTGTAAGCTAATATAAACATAGTTTTGTTGTGGGTATTGAATACCCAAATAAATATAAGTAAACTCTATGCACTTATTTCGTAAACTTTATTCTAGACCTATCCATGAATATTGTGACTAGCTATACTCACATAATCTATGATTAATACTATTTTAACTTACTGGATTGGGTTTACTAAGAACAACGTTAATACTGCGGCTCTAATTTCCCGTGGTATTAAAACTAAATTTGAGCATATATATTATTATAATTAAATCTAGCCGAGAGCGTTTTGAGACACGTATATGGTATGTAGGTATGGTACCGTAGTCAAAGCCATTTATAATTGTGGTCACATTTACGGTTCTAAAATGATTAAAAAAATATGGAAAGTGAAAAGTTTAATCTACGCTATTTGTGCCACTCTTAGGTACTGCGGTATAGGTGCTCGTTTAACCGACTCTTTGTTGATTCAGCGGGGGTGCTGAAACAAATTATACCAATTGTTTACGAGCCCTGCCGAGCTTAGGGGAGACGGATTCGCAAGAATTTCCCTGATTGCTGGCAATTTAATTTTTTGTTTTCTTTGATACTTGTACGGAAGTTGATGAGCCTCGTGTGTTTGTGTGAAAGTTTTTTGTTTAAATAAGTCTTTGAAATACTTGAATTTTATGTTGATTTAAATGTAGGTAACCTAGAATTGATCATCTAATACATTTTTTGTAGTACATAAATATAATTAAATTATCAAAAAAATATAAAGTTCTGTTAATACATACAGTAAAGTAATCGTAAAAACCGTCTACATTGGTTTTTATTTCTCCTTATATAATACAAAATTTTAGAAATTTTTGGATAATGGTATGCCCTTGATTATGTAAATCAAGTAGGACAATATTATAATAAAACAAATATCTGACCAAGATTGTGTCGAGACAGGCATTTGGTAGGGTTCCGTAGCTAAAGCCATATAATTGTGGATTATAGAAAAATTCGAACGAACGAAGCTGTGGACTTAGCAAATTTATAGAGATGTCCCGAAATAACATGTCATATACTTTTTGTGATTTAGTCAAAGAGAAAACTACTTAGGAAACATTATTTGTTAAATCTATTTAAGAAAACGTCAGTGACCTCAGAACTAGAATGTTTTGAATTTATTACAGTTTTATCGCTATGGCTCAAATAAATTAATCATAAAATGTTTGAATAAATGTTTTTAATATGACTTATCAGCATGGTATTTTTTTGCGGGTCATAGTTGTGTGAAAATTTAGACGCAGAGTAGCAACCTTAACGATTTACTTAAATATTTCTAGTACTTTGTACAAGCAAAAACATCCAAAGTCCCGGAAAGGGAATCAAGCGGCCGTCCCTTTATTTTTCTTTAAGATGAAACACGAATTTAATTCTTTTTTCGGAAGCTTTTTAGAGATATGAATAATTAAGAGTTTCTTGTGCGAAATGCAATTTTCTTAAAATAACGTTTCAAGTTTATCTGTACCCATAAAATTAGAATGCGTCTACATACTGAATAATATATTTTTAGTTAAATTATGCGCGAATTTTAATTTTATGTGCTATTAAATCTTTGTTTTAGGCTCACTGTAATGTTATTTTTTTTATAACACTGCCTTTCTTTTGGTTTCCTGGGAATTACAGTCTTTTTAGGGTTCCGTTCCCAAAGGGTGTAAACGGGAGAAACAAACTACACAACAATCTTTTTAGGGTAACGTCCCCAAAGGGTGTAAACGGAACCCTATTACTAAGCCTACTCTATATATCTGTCTGTCCTTCGTTTTAACGGCTGTACGCCTGTACGTCTTTCGAACCGTAATAGATAGCCGGTGGCGGATTAACTAAAAAATAATAATAAAGTAAAAACTAAATTGAACCGAGCCCGTCACACTTAGCCAGTTTAATTATTTTTTAATAGACTTTTATTTGACTGCTACCTCACCAGATACCATTAACCGACCTTGCCTATATAGTAATTATTATAAAGGCTATAATTATATAATTATAGTGTTTTTTTGTTAGTTTGACTCGCTCCATCTTCAGCCAAACCGAGCTTATCATCAGCCAATTTAGTCGCCAAAAATGTAGATAAAATATATTTTAGTAAAAATAAACCTTCTTTCGAAGCCATAATCATCACACTTGTGTGTGATGATTGATGTGGATGTGTGTGATTGTGTTTGTTTTTATTCAACTCCAAAATGGCCGAACGGAATTAGGTAAAATGGCATCGATTCTGATGCACTCTAAACTAAACTAAACTAAATTTGACAGCTCTAAAATTGTTGCCATCCTTCTCTCACATTTCAAAATGAAAAGAGAGGCAGATAATTTTAGTCCTGTCAGATTGGTTTAGTTGAGTGGTATGACATAATCGATGCCAATGTCTTGGTATGACATTGCTTATAATCTGGACTAATAATAGCAAGATAACAATAGCAAGTGAAACCGTGGGTGCAGGTAGTAGTACAAATATAATGACTTTATGGTAGCTGGCTCTGCAATCAGAACGTTTCAACGAGTACTCTACGATATGTGTGATATTGTGTTAATTCCGCACATGTAACTATTATCTTAATGCATACATATACGTACGTTTATAAATTAAGTGCCACCTGGAACTTAAGCCTGTTGCAGACGATGCGCAGTAAACTCGCGCGAGTACTGAGTATCGCCCGCAGCGAGCTACACCACCTTTTGCTTGGAGCGAGACAGGTAGGCAACTTTTTTATATATATACAGGGTGTAAGGGGAACACTCTCGAAGCCAAAAGAAGGTAATTGTACTTATCATTATGAACAACTTTTACTATGGGACCAGCCCTGAAATCGCGAAAAAAATATCAGCTGTTCCACTAGGCTGTTCTATAGAAAACGGTCATTGTCACTCGACAATATGTATGGAACAGCTGATATTTTTTTCGCGATTTCAGGGTTGGTCCCATACGAAAAGTGGTTCATAATGATGAGTAAAATTACCTTCTTTTGGCTTCGAGAGTGTTCCCCTTACACTCTGTATTTTTTTATTATTATTTGTTTCATCTTATAATAACTTCCACTGCCACTGGAATTAATTCCGTGTACATGCGCAAACTAATTACAATACATACTCAACGCGAGCGAACGAGTTGACGAGGACACCCATAGCGAAAGCGAGCGAATGCATAAGGAAGATACGTTAGCTTGGCAGTTCGACGAATTTCGGTAAGCTGCAAGTGAGAAAGCAATCGGTTGTGTTTGGACTTTCCAATAATATATTTTTTTATGCCATATTTGGCAACCTGCACTTACGCAATACATTTCTGACTTTACGTCTCCAGCAAGCCTGCACGGGCCGTGGACATCTTTCCACCTTTTTTATCCCGCGAGAAAAAGACAAACGTATCCATATTCTAGCTTTGTCGCGTCTAGGCGTGGATAAAAACGGTGGAAATACAATTTATTCACAGCCCATGCTAGGCTTATAGGATAAAAAGTCGTATAATGTGCGACAAAGCATTTATGTATCACATTTTTAATATTTATTCGTTAGAAATCAGGGAATAAGCTACTTCAAGAAATAAAACTAAAACTAAGTTTAATTCAAATTCTTACAATTTTACTAATCAGTACGAGTAGCAAACACACTTTAACTTTTGCGTGTGACTTTCAACTTTATTCAAAACTAGGTTTTGGCCGCGGCATTACCCGCGTTGTTAAACACCCCCAATGTCACTTATAGAAAGTGAAGCTTTCTATTCGTTAAAAATGTTCAGGCTCGGTTTAGTAGTTCCAGAGATTACCTCCTACAAACACACAAAGTCACAAACATTAACTCAGATATAATATTAGTGTAGATAGCGGATTGTTGATCCTGCATCTCAGTTATGTTGTACCCGAAATTGTGAAGTAAGTGTACATTTCATCACCCTAATCTAAAATGAGATTACAACGAACAATAAAGTAAAATTTAAGAACGAAGTAAAAACGCACTGAAGCCAAGTAAAATGGTGCTATCTGAGCCAGAGAAGCACTCGGTTGGTGTAAATAAGGCTCAGACATTTAAAAGGGAAAAACACACTTGAACAGACTGCGGCGCCGAGACACAAAAGATTCTTCGTGGAAAATGTATTTTGGAAAACATCGTGTGCCAAATAAGTAGGCTATGTCCAGCGGATCAATACGAATGATAATAAAACACGAGTATCAAGAATATTTTCAATGCCTATTGAATCATATACCCGATGGTTGAAACCTTGGCGGTCTTACGGAATATCCACAAAAAAGAGAAGTAAATAGAACGGAAATGAGAAGGAAAATCTGTTACCAGGCATTATGAGTGAACCTTGATTGAACATTCTTATTAAGATTAACGCGTCGAGCTCCGCATCACAGTTGCTAACTGATTTCGAATGACTGACGTTTCATTCAAATGGGTACAATTGGCTAAACTCTGTGTGGCAACAACAAATTTCTTACAAAATGCCTTGACAGCCGATCTAATTTAAACAAAAAAAATATAAACTTTCTGTAGGTATATTAGTTTTATTTTATTTTTTATGCCATATGTGGCAAATAAGCAGACGGGCTGCCTGATGGTAAGCAGTCACCGTCGCCTATGGATACTTGTAACTTCAGAGGCATCACAAATACGTTGCCGACCCTTTAGAACTCGATTCGATCGCCTTTTGAAGAACCCCATGTTGTAGCTTCTCGGAAACACCGTAGAAGGTAGCTCATTCCACATTTTGCAGGTATGAGGTAAGAAGGATCGTGTGTGCGATTTCCACTGATCTATGGTCTGGTCATATATGGACTGGTCATAGACACAGACTAGTTAAAGCTACTACTAAACAGACGACTGAAAAGAATGAAAACAGTTAGCCCTCGCGGTACACTTGGCAGATGCGAAACATGACGGTATAGAGCATAATAATGTTTGCCGTCTCGGCATACAATTTTTTTTATTTACTAATTTGGCGGTTTTACTGCCAAGACGAGCCAAAAGAGTTTTCACATCAAAAAACAAATTATGTTTATCTCTATCTCTACATAGTATAAATTGAAGTTGCTTTCCGCGTCTGTCTGTCTGTCTGTATGTCTACTGTATGTATGGCCGCTAACTCCTCTTAAACCACGCAACGGATTTTGATGCCGTTTTCACTATCAGTTAGATACATTTTCAAGGAAGGTTTATATATATATAACTAGCGACCCGCCCCGGTTTCGCACGTAAATTACACCCGTGCGAAGCCGGGTGGGCGGGTCGCTAGTAATAATAATAAATTCATTTATTTGACACCAATAAAATGTCGCAAAAAGTTTTATGAAGCCAATAGCTCCGAACTAGTACAAAGAGCTCCAACCAAGTGATCGGGAACCAATGGCAGAAGCCATTGATTCCCGAACTTAATTATTCATATTTCGTAAGGAAACAGACTATATTTTATAGCATTATTAATACAGGAAATAACAGTTTGTGTATGTGTATATGAACGTATGTGTTAGTGTATGTATGCGAGTGTGGGTGTGTGTGTGTGTGTGTGTGGTGTGGTGTAATAGTGTATGAGAGTATACGTGTGCGTTTAAGTAAACTTGCATGGTTATTGGTTATAGTGCTAACAGACGAGACGTACTTGGTTGACGAACCGCCGTCCAACCAACGGGAGAGAAAGATAAAAAAAAAACTCTCCCACCCGTTGGTTGGACCGCGGTTCGTAAACCAAATCCTTAGGTCTGTTAGTACTATAAACTTACTTAGTCTTTGTCGTGCCAAATCACGTCGCGTCATGAATTCTGGTGTGTCCTCACCTTAGGTCTTGTTGCTATTATTGCTTCCGGGTGGCGCAGCAATTGGAGTTAATGTCCTTAAAGGCCGTCAATGGCTCTCGTCCTTAATACTCGGAAAAAGGACGCCTCTTAGAGAGGGTGCGGACTATAACTTGGATTCATGGGAATTTACACCGTTTTATTGTGTAAAGCAACACTGTCGTTATCATTAAGACAATTGACGTTATCAGGGTACATTATTTAAATTGTTGATGTTAAAGTTTGTGTGTAATTAAGTGAGACTCTTTTGAGTGCCGAAAACAAGTGCTTTTCTCGCATGCAATTGCTCTCTTGATCTAGGCTTTTAATCCAGATGTTTTCACTATACGTCTTTTGGACACACGAAGCCTGTCTCACTGCGTGCACGCAGCGGTTAGCCTTGAGCCCTATCAGATAGGCTGCTTTTACATCTAACATAATGAGTGCTAAAGTAACAAAGTCATTCTGTATCTAACGGTTTGAGCAGATGAAGCAATTTTTTTCGCGATGTCTAGGTAAAAGTTCAAATTAATCAATCCAGATATTTTATTTGCAACAGTAAAAAGATCATTCTGGGTCTATACAATATGATAGATCTTAAGTTAAAATAAAGTGGCTCAATATGCACCCTTTAAGGCGTGTAAACAGTCATCATAATGATGAGTACAACGACCTTAGCTTTAGTATCACCGTTCTGATTAACCCTGTAAAATCCACAATACTCCGGACATACAGACGAATATAACGACACCTTGATAGTAGGTTAAAATCAGATGAATCTAACAGTACATTGGATTGGTCGTAGTTTCTAATTTGTCAAGCCGTGAAGGCTACATGATAAAATAGAAACAAACAGATAATCACACAAATTAACATACACCTAAAATCATAATCCTTCTTATTGCGTCATCATAATTATCAGCCAGAAGATGTCCACTACTGAACATAGGCCTCCCCCTTGAACGCCACTCGGAATGACAGCCTGCCATCTGCATCCACTGGTTGTCCACCTATGTCGCGTCTTCCGGTTCATGGTTTGCATTTAAGAACCTCTCTTTCCTATCGGTCCATCATCTTTATAGCGTAGTTGGGTAAAAATATTTTTTTTTTATTAATCTATACTGTTCCGCTCCTGGGCAAAGGTCTCCCCCATTTCTTTCCAGACAGTGCGATCACCCGCCAGACTTGACCACTGTATCTGGAACGTGTCGAGGTCATCGGACCAGCGTTTTCTAGGCCTGCTTTGGCTCCTTCGTCCGTTTTCAGGCACCCACAGTGTGATTCTCTGTGCCTATCTATCAGGGTGCATCCTGGCCACGGTCTTGCCCAACCCCACTTTAATTTGGCAGATTTGATGCCAACAACAGCAATTCCCGTAATTGAGCGTTATTGACCATCTATTATGATAATAAAAAAAATCCTTTTCACATTGCTACAATTTAGATTATTGGTATTTTCTTAGCAAATTTACATCAAAAATTAACTGTGGGCTAACCAATGCAGGTGATAAAATAGAGTTAGATAGATAGATAGATAGATAAACTCTTTATTGTTCACACCACACATTTCGTACACATGATGTTATTAAGATTCACATAGGTCTTTTCCGCATTAATCAACGAATTCCATGTCAGTGCGTTTACAAGAAAACTTTCACAGACATTTGTGAGATTGTTGGCTAGGCTTTGAACATTTCCTTACATTTGGCTGAGCACGACATCTGTACAATATTGTCAAGAGTTGCAACGTTCCTAGTGTAGAGATGTAGTGAAACTAAAACGGAAATTTCACTCACCTGCGTAACGTTATGTCTTATATGTAATTTTTCTTCTTTTCAAATCATGTGATAGTTAATGAACAGATTTTTCACCACTTTTTAAAGGAAGAATGAACCTATTTCCGAATTAGTATGGTCGAAAATTTATAAAATTTTCAAAGAAAGAATGAAACTATTTCCGGATGAGTAAGGTCAAAAATGAGTATGGTCATTCGAAAAACGGTTCGTTCTTTCTTCAAAAAGTCGGGAACAAATCTGTTCATTATACAATATGTGGAAGGATGAAATATTGAAAGCTAAAATTGAATAAATGTCTAAGCATTTATTTGCTCTGACAGCTGCAATAATATTGTTAAAAGTCGAATGAAAACCACGAATTCTGATCACTTTCGCTAGGATGTTGAGCGTAAAAACCCCCCTAACTCGTACTCGAATTACTTCATTGAAATATAAAAAGAAAATGTTATAATTCAGCTTTTTACAATGATATTGCAGCTGCCAGAGCAAAAAAATGCTTGGATCGAGTTTAGGTAGCTCAATTTTAAATTTTATCATCTATCAAAATATAGCGGTTCGGTTTAAGAAAATCCTGAAAAGACAGACCAAATGGTGATTTTATTTATCAGTAATTTTAACGCACCAATAGCTAAAATACTTTACACAATTATTATTATATACTAGCAAGTGCCTCACGGTTTCAACAGCGAGTTAAAATAGTCGTAAAGCTTTCAAAAATTTTATGTTTTATAAATGATCAAACAAGTTCCGGAGCATGAACTTTATGTCGGAGTGTTTTGTCTACCGCATCTCTAGTCTCTCGCCGCAACTTCTGGAAACTTCCATCTTTTGTGAATTATTATATTCTGCGTAGGTAAGTAGCAACCTACACATCGTCGTACAAGTCTGAACAAATTAACTTCGAGTTTGTGATTACCTACTTCCATAACATCTGTCGAGACCTAGTTCTGGGATTAAAACGTTCGTATTTAGGCCAAAATACGTTTAGCATACATAGCTTACAAAATACATAGACTTGATCGCCCTATTTTCATGCAACTTTAACCCGTCAAAACTTGAAAGGTAATAAATAACCTACTTTATATATTTTGTTATAAACTTGTTTCTCATAATCGATAAAAAATCGACACCTCTTTATGGTTGATAATCCGAAAACCCGTGCAAAGTGCCACTTTTTGATTCCACTTTTATTATGCGAACTGCTAGTCTGTGGAATGCGCTGCCTGTATGGGTGTCCCCGATAGTTACAATCTGTTGCGGCCGGTACTTGGATGTGTGATCGCCTGTGCATTGATGGGATATTGTCTTTTTGTACTTTAGTAGCTAACAAGTTATGTGGTGGTACGGAACCCTCAGTGCGCGAGCCCGATTCGCGCTTGGCCGATTTTATTCCGTTCAAGGTAAGTAATGCATGAAATTTGAAGTCCCAATAAAATTCGGTAGAAATGTTCACTCCATAGGATCTATTCTAACCTGTGATTAAAATAAATCCGACCATTTAGTAAGAATTAAAAATATCTCAATTTTTAAATTATGTCACTGTACCTCAAAAGTTAAATTCTAAGAAAATATTATTTTTATGTGTTTTATTTAGTATTTATGGTTTTAGTAAAAATATTGCTTCATCATATATGCTTATTCCTATTCATATTGTATTTAGTTTAACATTTAATTCCATAACTGTTTAATCAGAAAATTTCGTAACAAATTGGTGTGCCGGGAAACCCCTTGTGAGCAGTTATGTGATTTTTTTCATGCGAATAGTAAGAGTTAACCAAATATAACTGAGATGTGTATTTTATTCATCTCTAATATGCGAGGATAATGATAAAATTTGTGTACATTTATAATGAGCATCCGTAGCTTAACTTAGCTTGAGATCTTGACAACATCTCAAGTCTTGTAAAATGGCGGCAGCGCTTAAAATCATGTCTCGCTTCGCATGTTCTGTCGCTTCAATTGTGGAACACTAACCCAAATATACATTATAATGACTTACATTCTCTAAAATACCCTAAACTAAACTTAGAGACCTCGAGTGTGTTAGCGAACAACTTGTTAGTTTGTGACCACACAAATTCCTAGAAACCACTCATTATAAAGTCTTGGCAGTAATTAAAAATAACAACTTGGTATAGTTTTAGTTCACATGCGGGGGCGTGTTGGTTAAAGTTACATAATGATGTTTTAAGTAAGTTTTTTATTTATTGATTATGTCTATTTATAACTGACTTTAAAAAAGATGGTGGGTTCTCAATTCGGTCCGTTTTTATTATATTTTCTGTATGTACAATTTGGGTGTTAACTTTTTTATCATGTAGAAAATTCACTCGAGGTAGTCCCACAAAAAAAATCTGTAATACTCAATAGTTTTTAAACCAGCTCGAATTATATGGATAATTTTGCTCGAGACCTATGAATATCACGATAACAATTAACGATAATTGCAATTCTTTTTTTCAGGCGCTTTGTTCGAGACAAAACAAGGAACAAGAAACAAGGTAGTCTTGCATGCATGTGTAATCGTATCTATTAATAAACAATTTTTTTTATTCTTGTTTTTATTGGGGACATAATTATTTTAGTCATACATGACTATCGCCCCTAACAGAGTTAAAGAAGGTTTTCAGTATTCCACTATCATACGTCGTAATGTTTCAATACAAATTCTAAAATAAATATCATATAAAAAACCTGGCTTCAATAAATGAAAAATGCCACTACAAAGAACAAAATATTTTTTTACATGGATTTAGAAGTCAGGAGGAAAAAATTCAAATTAATTTTGATTTTTTAAATTCTATGTTTATTATAAACTAGCAATCCGCCCATCCGCACGGGTGTAATTTACGTGCGAAACCAGGGCGGGTCGCTAGTTATATATATAAACCTTTCTTGAAAATGTATCTAACTGATGGTGAAAACCGTATCAAAATCCGTTGCGTGGTTTAGGAGGATTTAGCGGCCATACAGACATACAGACAGACAGACACGGAAAGCGACTTCAATTTATACTATGTAGAGAAGAGAAGAGATAGAGAAGAGATGATGAGGCTTAGGAAGTAAATTGTGATATATTTTTTTTATATTTCGGCCTAACTTTTTTTAGCTCTGACTAGCTGCAATAAAATTGTAAAGCGTATCGACTACCACCTACAATTTTATGTTCAAAAATCTTACAGAAGTCATTAGAATGAAATATATGGTTGTTATTCAGCTTTTTGCAATCTAATGCAACTGTTACAGCACAAAAACCTACATCTAGTGTAAGGAACACAAACGTTATTTTTATACGTTGTACATACACATCCCTATAGCGTAATCGGAACCTCATGTTGTGGCTTACATAGAGACATTAAGGCGGTCTTACAGTGAAAAAGGCTTCACAGAACAATTTTTTAAGATAATGTATTCATTTTAAAGCAGTAAAAAAAAAATTTTGGTAATTTTGATCATATTTCTGAGTGGACCATTGGATCCAAAACACGATTCCGATAAATTTTCTCGATAGAAAAAAATCATGAAATAACCTCTAACCTTGAAATTTACCTAAACGCATACAATTTTATCTCGACTATTTATGAACAAATCTTTACAAAATTTACAAGAATGATGTGAAATATTGTTACAAATAGCATCATAGTTTTTATTTATCGGTTAAAATTCAATTTTTCTAACTATTAATTAATTTAATCATAAACTGGCTCGAACGTGTCGAACGAAACGTCGTGCCGCCGCGGCGTCTTTTCACTTCTCTTTTATTTTTACGCGATGTGACAGAGACCGCTGAGGCGCGCTGCTAGACGGACGTGTGTCGCTTTGTTCCGCTAACCTCTCCAAAATATAATCTCAACTTTATGACACAAAAACACCTTGACGGAAGTTGTAAAGTAAGTACCTACCTTATCCGCAATGTTTTCTTGGATTATAAGTACTAAAAAGGCAGGCGAATGAAAATTACATTTTGTAACGATTTGTTTGTATATATTATTTTATAAAGCATAATTTCACCACAATTTTCATAGTCCAGTTGGCCGAACGGTTCGACGTATTGGATAAGTTCTCTGCGACTGTGAGTAAGGTTCAGGGTTCAAATCTCATATTTACCAATTTTCTTTTTGTATTTTTTTTTAATGTTTTTAAAATAATACGTCATGTGCGTGCATGCATGCGTGTGTGTGTGTGTGTGTGTGTGTGTGTGTGTGTGTGTGTGTTTGTGTTTGTATGCTTGTGTGTAATGTTCTTTACATGAAAACGGTAGGAGCGATTTTGATGGGACTTCCACTGTCAGATGGCTGATGTTATGAGGAGAAAAAAAATTGGCAACTTTTCATCATCATCATCATCATCATATTTTCATTACTTCGCAGGTGAACCTGCAGAGCACAGTTAGTCTACTTTTTTTTATTTGCCACAGGTGGCAAACAAGCAGACGGGCTACCTGATGCTACCTTACATTTTGTGACGATTTGTTTGTACATTTATATTATTTTATATATTAGAAGCATAATTTCACCACTAGCATCATATTTCAATTGGACGAGTGGTTGACGCAATGGATAAGTTCCTGCGACTGTGAGTAGGCTTCGGGTTCAATTCTCACATTTTCCATTTTCTTTTTGTTATTTTTCTAATGTTTTTAAAATAATTCGTCGTGTGCGTATGTGTGTGTCTGTAACGTTCTTTATAGACTCGAAAACTGCAGGACCGATTTTGATGGTATTTTCACTATCAGATAGCTGATGTTATGACGAGAAAAAAATTTACAACTTTTCATCATCATCATCACAATTTTTTTCATTACTACGCAGGTGAATGCGCGGCGTGCAGTTAGTCTACTATAATGGTTAGGAAGTTCTAAACAACTTGGGATGGACAGAGACAGACGGATGGACGAACGAACTTATATGGGTTCCTTGTAGTTCAACGGAACCCTAAAAAGGTGTTACAGTCTTCTTTGAGTATATCTTTCTTCTATATACATATAAAAAGCGATGTATGTATGTATGTATGTATGTTCCCTATGAAGGCTGATGATGATGATGATATTCCGTATGGACTCAAAAATGGCCAAACCGATTTTGACGGGATTTTCACTGTCAGATAACACATGTAATAAGGAGAGCAAAAATGCTATTTTTAATCATCATCATCATCATTACTATTTTGCATCACTACGTGGGTGAAACCGCGGGGCACAGCTAGTCTACTATAAAGGTTAACATTTCTAAACAACTTGGAATGGACAGACAGACAGACAGATGGACAGAATGAACATAAGTATATGGGTTCTTTGTAATTCTACGGAACCCTAAATAAAGTGTTACAGTCTTCTTTGAACATAATAATTATCTATCTTCTCTATACATATAATAGGCGATGTGTGTATGTATGTATATGTATGTATGTTTCCTACGAAGGCTGATGATGATGATGATATTCCATATAGACTCCAAAATGGCTGAACTGATTTTGACGGGATTTTCACTCTCAGATAGCTGATGTTATAAGGAGAGAAAAAAAATACTACTTTTCATCATCATCATCATCACTTTTTTTCATTACTACATGGGTGAAACCGCAGAGCGCAGCTAGCTAAGTTAGAAAGTTCGAAACAATTTTGGATGGATAGACAGACAGACAAACAGACGGATGGGCAGAACGAACTTATATGGGTTCCTTGTAATTCTACGGAACCCTAAAAAGGTGTTACAGTCTTCTTTGAGTATATCTCTCTTCTATACATATTAACAGCGATGTATGTATGTATGTTCCCTATGAAGGCTGATGATGATGATGATATTCCGTAAAGACTCCAAAATGGCTGAACTGATTTTGACGGGATTTTCACTCTCAGATAGCTGATGTTATAACGAGAGGAAATAATGCTGCTTTTCATCATCATCTTCATCATCATCATAAATTTTCATCACTACGCGGGTGAAACCGCGGGGCGCAGCTAGTCTACTATAAAGGTTAACATTTCTAAACAACTTGGAATGGACAGACAGACAGACAGACAGATGGACAGAATGAACATAAGTATATGGGTTCTTTGTAATTCTACGGAACCCTAAATAAAGTGTTACAGTCTTCTTTGAACATAATAATTATCTATCTTCTCTACACATATAAAAGGCGATGTGTATATATGTATATATATGTATGTTTCCTATGAAGGCTGATGATGATGATGATGATATTCCGTATAGAGTCCAAAATGGCTGAACTGATTTTGACGGGATTTTCACTCTCAGATAGCTGATGTTATAAGGAGAGAAAAAATTCTACGTTTCATCATCATCATCACCTTTTTTTCATCACTTCATGAGTGAAACCGCAGGGCACAGCTAGCTTAGTTAGAAAGTTCGAAACAACTTAGGACGGATAGACAGACAGACAGACGGATGGGCAGAACGAACGTATATGGGTTCCTTGTAATTCTACGGAACCCTAAAAAGGTGTTACAGTCTTCTTTGAATAATATATATTTCTTCTATACACATATATAAGGCGATATGTGTATGCATGTATATGTATGTATGTTTCCTATGAAGGCTGATGATGATGATATTCCATATAAAATCCAAAATAGCTGAACTGATTTTGACGGGATTTTCACTCTCAGATAGCTGATGTTATAAGGAGAGAAAAAATAATCAGCATTTCATCATCATCATCATCATCATCACTTTTTTTCATCACTACATAGGTGAAACCGCAGGGCACAGCTAGCTAAGTTAGAAAGTTCGAAACAATTTTGGACGGATAGACAGACAGACAGACAAACAGACGGATGGACGAACGAACTTATATAGGTTCCTTGTAATTCTACGGAACCCTAAAAAGGTGTTACAGTCTTCTTTGAGTATATCTTTCATCTATATACATATAAAAAGCGATGTATGTATGTATGTATGTGTGTTCCCTTTGAAGGCTGATGATGATGATATTTCGTATAGACTCCAAAATGGCCGAATCGATTTTGACGGGATTTTCACTTTCAGATAGCTGATGTTATAAGGAGAGAAAAAAAAATACATTTCATCATCATCATCATCACCATTTTTCATCGCTACACAGTGAAACCGTGGGGCGCAGCTAGTCTACTATAAAGGTTAGAAAGTTCTTAACAACTTGGGATGGATAGACAGACAGACGGATGGGCAGAACGAACTTATATGGGTTCCTTGTAGTTCTACGGAACCCTAAAAAGGTGTTACAGTCTTCTTTGAGTATATCTTTCTTCTATATACATACAAAAGCGATGTATGTATGTATGTATGTGTCCCCTATGAAGGCTGATGATGATGATATTTCGTATAGACTAAAATGGCTGAATTGATTTTGACGGGATTTTCACTGTCAGATAGCTGATGTTATAAGGAGAGAAAAAAAATTGAACTTTTCATCATCATCATCATCATCACCATTTTTAATCAGTACACGGTGAAACCGCGGGGCGCAGCTAGTCTACTATAAAGGTTAGAAAGTTCTAAACAACTTGGGCTGGACAGACAGACAGAGGGGTGGACAGAACGAACTTATATGGGTGCCTTGTAGTTCTACGGAACCCTTAAAAGGTGTTACAGTCTTCTTTGAGTATATCTTTCTTCTATATACGTAAAAAGCGATGTATGTATGTATGTATGTTCCCTATGAAGGCTGATGATGATGATATTCCGTATAAACTCAAAATTGGCCAAACCCATTTTGACGGGATTTTCACTGGCAGATAGCTGATGTTATAAGGAGAGCAAAATGAAACTTTTCATCATCATCATGATTTTTCATCACTACGTGGGTGAAACCGTGGGGCGCAGCTAGTCTACTATAAAAGTTAGAAAGTTCTAAATAACTTGGGCTGGACAGACAGACAGACGGGTGGACAGAACGAACTTATAATTATGGGTTCTTTGTAGTTCTACGGAACCCTAAAAAGGTGTTACAGTCTTCTTTGAGTATATATTTCTTCTATATACGTAAAAAGCGATGTATGTATGTATGTTCCCTACGAACGCTGATGATGATGATGATGATAATATTCCGTATAGACTTCAAAATGGCTGAACAAATTTTGACGGGATTTTCACTCTCAGATAGCTGATGTTATAAGGAAAGAAAAAAATTGAACTTTTCATCATCATCATCATCACTATTTTGCATCACTACGCGGGTGAAACCGTGGGGCGCAGCTAGTCTACTATAAAAGTTAGAAAGTTCTAAACAACTTGGGATGGACAGACAGACAGACGGGTGGACAGAACGAACTTATATGGGTTCCTTGTAGTTCTACGGAACCCTAAAAAGGTGTTACAGTCTTCTTTGAGTATATCTTTCTTCGATATACGCTAAAAGCGATGTTTGTATGTATGTTCCCTAGGAAGGCTGATGATGATGATGATGATATTCCGTATAGACTCCAAAATGTCTGAACTGATTGTGACAGGGTTTTCACTCTCAGATAGCTGATGTTATAAGAAGAAAAAAAATGGAACTTTTCATCATCATCATCATCATCATCACCATTTTCCATCAGTACACGGTGAAACCGCGGGGCGCAGCTAGTCTACTATAAAGGTTAGAAAGTTCTAAACAACTTAGGATGGACAGACAGACAGACAGACGGATGGGCAGAACGAACTTATATGGGTTCCTTGTAATTCTACGGAACCCTAAAAAGGTATTACAGTATTTTTGGAGTTTATATTTCTTCTATATACATATAAAAAGCGATGTATGTTTGTATGTTTCCTATGAAGGCTGATGATGATGATATTCCGTATAGACTCCATAATGGCTGACCTGTTTTTGACGGGATTTTCACTCTCAGGTAGCTGATGTTATAACAAGAGGAAAAAATGCTGCTTTTCATCTTCATTGTCATCATCATCACCAATTTTCATCACTACGCGGGTGAAACCACGGGGCGCAGCTAGTCTACTATAAAAGTTAAAAAGTTCTAAACAACTTGGAATGGACATACAGACAGACAGACGGATGGACAGAACGAACACAAGTAGTACGGGTTCTTTGTAGTTCTACGGAACCCTAAAAAGGTGTTACAGTCTTCTTTGAACATAATAATTATCTATCTTCTCTACACATGTAAAAGGCGATGTGTGTATGTATGTATATGTATGTATGTTTCCTATGAAGGCTGATGATGATGATGTTCCATATAGACTCCAAAATGGCTGAACAGATTTTGACGTGATTTTCCCTGTCAGATAGCTTATGTTGAAAGAGAAAAAAAAATACTGTTTTCATCATCATGATCACCAATTTTCATCACTACGCAGGTAAAACCGCGGGGCGCAGCTAGTCTTCAATAAAACTAAAAAAGTTCTAAATAACTTGGGACGGACAGACAGGCATACATCGTACGCTTAGTAATAGGGTCCCGTTTTATCCTTTGGGTACGGAACCCTAATATTCGAGATTGTAAACATTTTTGCATTTGATAAACTGATCGCAACCTAGGTCGATGTATGGAGACAACAGTTTTTAAATAACAAAGTTAAGTTTGTTTTGCGCTAAAACGTTTTTTTTTTCATCGGGAACGTACACACACCTAATAACGGCTGTATCTTTCACATGGCATTTTCCATGATAATAGTACACACTAAAAAAACAACAACTACAAATACAAATAATAAATAATGGCCAAGTTCGAGTCGGTGTCAACTTCTGTTCACCACCAGTTCTCGTACGATCACCGAAGTGAAGCAACGTCGGGTGCGGCTGGTACTTGGATGGGTGACCGCCTGGGCTTTATTCACTTTTTTTTACTTTAGTACCTAACAAGTTACGTTGTGGTACGGAACCCTCAGTGCGCGAGCCCGTCTCGCACTTGGCTGTTTTTTTTTTTAAATGGAACTAACCATTTCTGGCCTTTGCATTTTTCCCTTTACTTGTGATAAGAGATTGTTTCTTGCTAAATTTCATGATTTTAGATCAATGGGAGTGCTTTTTTTATGTTTTGATGCCCATCAAAACATAAAAAGAGCACTCCTACGAGTCTCAAAATATGTGGCAGAAACGGCCGTATCCTTTGATTTAGTGTTATGATAAAAAATTGAGTCCAAAAATATCTACATACTACAGATTTGAACCGGGCATTCGTGGTTTACCAGCGCGGGGCCAGACCACTGCGCCAACGGAGCTATGCTGTGGACCGACGAAATTACATGTCTATAGCTGTCTATAAGTGAAGGACGTCGCGTTGCGGCGAGATTCACGCGTTGCGCCCCGCTGTAGGTGGGACTAGTCGGCCGCCACTTCCTCTGCTTCACCCCCTCAAAAACATAAAAGTCAGCTAGTCACGGCGCCTTAACGGTGCAGCACGGGTAAAGGAGCCGTGCATTTTTCTGCCATAAAAAGTTATATTATGTTAGTGTTATTTGGTTACAACAATATTTTATTTATGAAAGTAACTTTAAGGGTGGGTTGCACCATCTTACTTTAGCTTTAACATTTCAGTTAAAGTACGGTTAGGCAAAAAATTGGTGCACCATCTGACAATTATTAAATGACGCTGCCTATGCTTCTCTATTGTTTATTTTAAATAGCTGTCAGATGCATAAAATATAATTCTAGCTATGCATCTGGAGTACATACGGTCTCATTTGAGTTGCAACCCTGGTAACTTTAACTTCGTTTAAGTTTACAAAATTGTAGTTAAGTATAACAAATGTCACGGACCCAATGTCGGTGGAGTTTAAACATTTTTTTTTTTAAATAAATAATAGGCTTGCGCGTGACCGCCAACTCGCCTGATGTTAAGCGATGATGCGGTCTACGGTGGAGCACGCTCGTCTAGAAGAAACCGAATCACTCGTGATTTGAAGACTGATTGCAGTTGCATATTAAACAAAAAATAAATGAAAAAACATATTTCAATTTGTTTAGTAACTAACATAATATGGAATGAGCTACCTTCTAGCCATGGAAAACCTATAATATGGGGTTCTTCAAAAAGCGAGATAATCGAGTCCTAAAGGTACAGCAACGTATTTTTGATGCCTCTGGTGTTATAAGTATCCATAGGCGACGGTGACTGCTTACCATCAGGCAGCCCGTCTGTTTGTTTGCCACATATGGCATAAAAAAATATGAATATACACATACATTAAGTAACACATACTTTAATAATACATTATTAACGTATTTAGTAAATATACGTGTGGTTTTTGATGTTTGATATTATTTCTAAAAACGGGTCTAATTGGAAATGCGTGTCTTTAAGTAGGAACCTACTTAAATTCCAGCAAACGTAAAAATAACGACTTTCCCAAACCAAACCTCTTCTGTAAATAGAAAGAAAACATTTTAACAGAATCATTTATCATCCGTAGCTGGCAAGTTGCCTCAATCCGATTCCTGGGGCCTTACGGACAACAGCTATTGCGGCACCTAATCCGCTCAGTTGGAAAATCACGCGAACGTGAACCTTATCGCGCCCAGATACGGTTTGCGGTCGCGTGTTTTTCCAACTGAGTGGATTAGGTGCCGCAATAGCAGTTGTCCGTAAGGCCCCTGGACTCAGGTTTCCACGAAAATTAAACACCCATTCGTCACAATTCCACGAAATTCGTTAAGTCACATATTCGATCAGAGGAACTATAAAGCAAAACGATGCTTTCTAAACGATTTATATTTCTGAGAAATGATATTAAGTATGTAGGTACATAACGGCCTCTTATAACAAATTTGACGGTTTTAAATCAATTTTATTCAGTTAAATTACAATATTTGAGCTGGAAAAAAATACACGTCACAGATACATTTGTGTTTGAGTTTATAATTTGGTTCAAAACACGATAGAATAAACTTTCCTCGATCAAAAAAAAATCTGAAACAAAGTCGACTCAATTTGTTTTTTTCGTTTTATGCTCTAATGAAAGCTCGTAACAACCTGGAAATTACATGTACAGAAAGGCAATTTAATAAAAAAAAAATATAATTGGATTGAATTTTGATAGTGAATAGTTTCGTTTTTTAGTGAAATTAAAACCGTAAAAAGGTCGCGAGAATTTGCGCGCACCGCGTTCAGTACCGCGCCAGGCGTCATCGAGGTCGGACCTATGTTCGTTTTTGTCGTTGCACTCCCCCCCCACGGGCGTCCTGACTCTTGGGTGGCAATATACATCGTCGCTATAACTTGGCGGGAGCTGAGGGAGCGTTTTGTTGCCTACGCGACTCGGATAACCGGCCGTTAATAAAAAAAACGGCAAAGGTATAAAAAGGGAGGCCTAAACCCAACAGTGCGCCTCTCAGAGCTGATGAAAACGATGATGTTGTAGTTATCTTATCAATTTGAATGACTGCCGTACTTTGTACAGTTTATTGCAATAGCAACAGTAGTCATTTAGGCAACAAGATAGTACCTATCGCCATACCAATGTTGTGATTCCTACCTAAATACCTATTAAATCGGAGCTCTTAATGATACTGCCTCGAGAATTTACCAATCCGCTCACGTCTTTACGGCGCCGAATATGGGGTGTTACTCGCGTAATGGCACTCCATTGAACTGGAGAATTCCGGAAAGTTCATAATTTTAATACTCTTAAGAGGGGGCCTCCGAAATTTTATGCTAATTTGCCATGATATTCTAACTAAACCAAATATCCTATCAACGTAATAATTGATATATGTGATTTTTCAATTCATTTTCTTTCCGGCACTAAGACAGAAACATAATAGCGAGATATTTACTCGATACTTTATTGTTTTCAAAAAGGTGCCTTTTTGCTGATTTTTTTGATTTTTTCTTGGATAGAACTTCAGTCACATATCTAAAATAAATACTCATCGAAGGAAAATATAGTTTGTTTTCCAGTGCTAAGACAAAATTTACCTAGATTAATTAGTACTCTCATAATAAATTATATTCAATTTGAGACTTACGTCCTTTAGTTCTTAGCAACTATTCGGTCAAACGGCAAGTCCGATATTCAACCTTATTCTGTTGCGCTTTGCATCTAAATGGCGAAACATGCTCCGTTCAACCTCAGTACCGCACTATGCTCCAACGGGGAAGGACGCACGCGCTTGCTATTCGCCTAGATTTATCTTTCGAGTGCGATTATATCAACACCTACTGTATTTTCAAACAATGGATAACATAAAAAATCTATGGCTCGAACGCGACCATTTGATGCGGCAACCAAGTGTTGCCAATGACCTAGAGCACAGACTAGGTAAAGCTACTATGAAAAAATTACAGGTATTAATAATTATGGATACGACTAGGCCATCTATCATTAGGGCATCTATTATTATGTACGCTCGGTAATATAGTTACAAGAGTCTAAGTGTTTCGTGTGGAGAGAGAAAGAGAGAGAGAGAGACAGTCAGAAAGACTACTAAAAATCAAAATTATTAAGTAAAATATAATTTTCGTTGAATAAAAAATAATAATAATAATTAACATTTTTTTTTTAAATTAATAATTTCATAAATTAAATGAAATTTAATTAAATAATTCATATATACTTAAATAGATTATAGTTATTAACAACCAGGTATAGAACAAACACAAACGTTCATCACATAACTGTTTGTCCTAGGTGGGAATCGAACCCACGCCTCCAAGCTCAGAAGGTAGGTTCACTACCAACTGGACCAACGGGCTTTCGCGTGTTTCGTTTATTTTAGTATAGTATAGTATAGTATAGTATAGTATAGTATAGTATAGTATAGTATAGTATAGTATAGTATAGTATAGTATAGTATAGTATGGTATGGTATGGTATGGTATGGTATGGTATGGTATGGTATGGTATGGCATAGCATAGCATAGCATAGCAAAGCATAGCATAGCATAGCATAGCATAGCATAGCATAGCATAGCATAGCATAGCATAGCATAGCATAGCATAGCATAGCATAGCATAGCATAGCATAGCATAGCATAGCATAGCATAGCTAGTATAGTATAGTATAGTATAGTATAGTATAGTATAGTATAGTATAGTATATTATAGTATAGTATAGTATAGTATAGCATAGCATAGCATAGCATAGCATAGCATAGCATAGCATAGCATAGCATAGCATAGCATAGCATAGCATAGCATAGCATAGCATAGCATAGCATAGCATAGCATAGCATAGCATAGCATAGCATAGCATAGCATAGCATAGCATAGCATAGCATAGCATAGCATAGCATAGCATAGCATAGCATAGCATAGCATAGCATAGCATAGCATAGCATAGCATACTATACTATACTATACTAGTATAGTATAGTATAGTATACTATACATTATATATAGCAAAGTATAGCATAGCATAGCATAGCATAGCATAGCATAGCATAGCATAGCATAGCTTAGTATAGTAAAGTATAGCATAGCATAGCATAGCATAGCATAGCATAGCATAGCATAGCATAGCATAGCATAGCATAGCATAGCATAGCATAGCATAGCATAGCATAGCATAGCATAGCATAGCATAGCATAGCATAGCATAGCTTAGTATAGCATAGCATAGCATAGCATAGCATAGCATAGCATAGCATAGCACAGCACAGCACAGCACAGCACAGCATAGCATAGCATAGCATAGCATAGCAAAGCATAGTTTAGCATAGCATAGCAAAGCATAGCATAGCATAGATATATTATATAGATACATAGCATTTTTACAAAAATTACCTCATACGTACTGTTTCTGAGATAATCGATGGTTTTTAAAAAATAAAAAATTACGAAAATTTTCCGGATTTTTGCGCTTTAATATTTTGAAAGGCATTCTTTGCACAAAAATAGCCGAATTTGGGCTTATCAGCCGCGTCTTTTTATTTTCTACACACGTGTGTTTACTGTGTTTCTATTTTATTATTATTTATGCCTACCAACTAAATAAACACATTTTTTTTTTTAAATATTATTTATTTCCTGAAATTGTGAGAGTAGAAAGCCAAAAAAATAAATATAGTCTATTTATTACACCACTGAATTTTTTGTGTTGAATTTTTTTGTTATTTTTAACATGAAATTCCGGTTACGTAATTTCAAACCCAATTTGGGGTTTTTAGGGTTAGGTCCTAAAGCCGAGTTTTTGAGTTTAACGTCTTCGTCTGCCAGAAAAAATGATACCTATGACGTCAGATTTTTGATTGGACCTTTGTGTCCAAAGTTATGGACCTTCAAAAAATCGGGTATTTAGGGTCCGCCTCGCTACTTAGTAACTCAAGTTACTATGTACCTACGAGTCTTAAAATACTAAATGACCTATCGTTGGATAGCCAGTGAAGCTAACTATTCTTGCCTGGATTGACCTGGGACAAAATGTTTGAGGAGCCGGGTATTTCAGGTCGTCAAAATCTTAAGACCTAACTTAGACTATAATATAAACTAAAACTAGTTATACCACAGCCTTAAAAAATCTGAAAAAAAAATACTAAAATTTAAAATGAGCTTTACTACCTCGAGCCAAAATTTGGGCGTGGTAGGGGGTGGTTTTCACCCCTCTTTATTTCTATTTATATGTATTTCTCACTAATTTCAAAAGTAAAAATCTAAATATTGTATAAAGCTAGAGATAAATATATACTGTTTTTTATGTATTTTTTTTTTTGGGTTAAAGGTCTGGTTTAGGAGATATGACCCGGGATCGGGTACCCCGTGCCACGAGGTTTTTGGGTTTTTTGGTCTTATCCCGGCAAGTTCAACCTAGCAAAGCATAGCATAGTTCAGTTTAGTTTTATTTAGGTTATTTCAATTTAATTTATATACTTTATTATTTTTATATTGTAGAAAACCTAAAAATAAAATTACAAATACAATTTTGAAAAGTGAAATAAACAATTTACGGTTCTGCGCGCCGCGACCGAACTCAGCTAATCGCCAAAACACCAAGTACACCAACACTATGCTTATCCTGTGTGTTATTGCTCCTTGCCGCTTTACAAGGTCGAGTGCGCGAGTTGTGTACACTTTAGCTGCGCGCGACTGCCGCGCTGCCGTGGTTGTGTTTCACACTAATGCGGGTGATGCGAGACGCGCGGGTGAAATCAGAAATTTTTCTGGCCTTATACCCAGCCTTAAGGGATCTATGAGGAAAAATGTAATTTAAAACGACTATAACCGTAGGTACGTATGTTTGAAATTAATTGAGGAGTATTTTTTCACACGCTTATTAGCTTCACTTGTATCTAACTATACTGGGTTACGAAAAAAGGGTGTACTAAGCCGAAAGGGGTCCATAGTATACACCATTATGTTTTTTTTGTAAATGTGGGTGCAACTCTGAAATCGCGTAAAATATTATTTTATGTTTATATTTCGTAGAAAACCGTCATTGACACTCGACAAAATGAATGGAATAGCTGATATTTTTTTTTCGCGATTTTAATGTTGCTTTCATAGTAAAAGTTTACTAACACCTTTCGTCATTTCGCTGGCTCACTATTACAAGGTTCTATGTTATTTTCTTTCACATTCTGTAATTTCAATTAAAAAAAAATTGGTTTCATAATTATTGACTTAGCAGGGTTTATGCTTGAGTTAAAGTATCTCTCTCAAGCATAAACCCTGCTAAGTCAATATTTATGAAACCAATTAAAAAAAAAAAAAAAATTTTTTTTTTAAATAACATAGAACCTTGTAATAGTGAGCCAGCGATTTGTTCTTCTTTATTTTTTTGTTAATTAACATTACGGACAGACAAACAGACAGACAACGTAGGTTTAGTAGTAGGATCCCATACCCGAAACCATAGGGGTCGAATCCGTACCCAAAGGGTTACATCCTTTGTACGGACCCTTATGGTTTAAGGATAACCTAAAAATAAAATTACTAGCCAAAGAAAAACCTACTACTATGCTGAAAGCACGTGTCCTACTATGTCCGAGATGACATTTGCTCAAGGTGGCAGTTTTCGGAGCAGGCTATTACCACCACGCCACATGAACGGCGACAATGCTGAATGTGCTATTTAAAAAACACTAATGGATATGCTGCATGAAACATGAAAATAACTTTAAAAGTATTAAAGTAATTAAATTGATGAAGCTTTTTAGCAAAAGAGTTTGATAGTAAAGAAACTAGTAGAGGTCAAAGAAATGTAGTGTATTTTTGTTGCTTAAATCAACCTACATTTTTCGTAACGGTTTTTAATAATACGATACATTTTGATAAACTTGGTGTAGCAAAGTTAAAAATATTCTGACTAAACTCTGATATGTTAAAGAAAAAACTGGATAATTGGTCGACATAAAAGTTTACCCGCTTCACACCAGCTTGTATTTGCCGTCAATAAAAATAGGTACAATTAAACTTTTTTATTGATGAAATAATGTTCAGTTGGTATACTTTTAAAACACAAATAATTATGTAAGGTTTTTATATTTGTGGATCGCATAACGACTTTTTTTGTACATAAACCAGTCAAGTGCAAGTCGGGCTCGTGAACTGAGGGTTCCGTACCACCACAGAATTCAATAACTAAATTACCAGTTATAACTTGGTAATGAACAGAAACTTATCACCGACTCGCACTTGGCCATTTTTTATTATTTATTGTTATATTTTAGAGTGTTTACTGTAATCATATTAAGTTTTACGCTTGTAAGTGTTAATGTTTTTATATTAGAGCTAATACAAAAATACGTAAAAAAAAATTTTGTATGGGGACCACTCTTTTGTTTTTGACTTTTTTAAATATTTTGTTTTATTTTGCAGTCAATCCGCTGTAACATTACATATTCTGTGAAAATTTGAATTGGCTATCTATTACGGTTCGAAAGATACAGCCGTTAATACGTAAAACATACAAACGGACAGACAGCGTAGGCTCAGTAATAGGGCCCCGTTTTTACCTTTTGGGTACGGAACCCTAAAAAAAGAGAAAAACACACCGTACGTAAGTGGCATAATGTTAGTATAAGGGTGAGTTTCCACAGAAGCAGAGACGGAACGGAGCGAATCGGAATCGAACAATCACATGGTTAAAATCTACATCTCGTCTCCACTCCGCTTCAATCATAGCGGAGACAAGAAGAATTGTATCTAATTTTATGGCAAGTGGAGTAGCGTGGCGGAGAGAAGCGGGCTATAGCATTACAGAGTGGGGCGGAGTATAGTGGTGCGATGTAAGTGGAGCAGGGTATGGCAAAGCGAGGTGAGCCTCTGCACCGGCGTGCCAGCGGTGGCGCGCTGTGTCTTTGCGTATGTCACCACTTGACTCCGCTACAAAAAATTACTCAACTTCGCTACAAAATTTCACTAGACTTTGCTAAAAAAGTTCGTTTGTCTCCGCTACATGATTCTGCTTGTGTTTGCTTCAATGGAAACACCCACCTCTTTTCACAGCTCCGCTCCGCTTCAGTGGAAATGCACAGTTTTGCATCAGTGTTTGTATTGCACTGCTATCAGCTCAATATCGATTGGTCTTACGTACCCTAAGCTTCCACTCCCATCGGCGAATTTGCATGGCAAATGGGGATTGATGTTTGATGCTGCTGACTCAGATTTACGATTGTTTGCTGAGCAGAGCGTAAATTTTGTCTTCTTCAGTAGTATATATGAGAGGCAGATAGAGTCTGGCTATTGAAAGTTGAGACTGAAAACGCCCGCCAAATTTAAAAATATCAGCATTGAAACCCCAAAAATTAGTATGAAATGCCTGGAATAATCTCACTTGATACTTGTGAGTTATTAATTTTTATAGTAACACAGTCAGAACACAGTAATGTTTGCGTTTCATATTAGTTTTGGGGTTGCAATGCGTTTTTTTTTAAATTTGGCGGGCGTTTTCAGTCTCAAATTTCATTAGCCAGACTCTAAATTGACACACAGCAAAAACCAGAACTGGAAGGAAAAGTGATTTAATTTAGCGTAAAATGTCACCAGCATTAGCAGTCGCTGCACTCGCTGCCTATGGGACGCGTTGTATAGGTATTTATCATGTATACCGTGATATTGCGTGTGTTTTAAATTGTCATAGGGCGCATTTTATGCCGTGCCATTAAGCGCATTATATACCATGCCATTGGACGCATTTTATACCATGCTATTGTGTGCATTTTATACCATAGAGCGCATTCTGTACTGTGGTGGCGCATTCTATACCGTGCCATAGGGCGCATTCTATACCATGCTATTGTGTGTATTTTATACCATAGAGAGATTCTGTACTGTGGTGGCGCATTCTTTACGTGATATAGGGCGTATTCTAGACCATGCCACTGAGCGCATTTTATACCATGCTGTTTGGTGCATTCAATGATATTTTATGTACTATACGGTGCATTCTATACCGTGCTTTAGGGCGCATTTTCTACCAAACCATAGAGTGCATTCTATATTTTTTTATAGGGTACATTTTATATCACGGTCTCGCGACATAATTTATCATACTAATATTATAACTGCGAAAATGTGTTTGTTTGTTGGTTTGTTGATTTGTTTGTTCCTCTTTCACGCAGCAACAGAGCAACGGATCGACTTGATTTTTTGCATGGGATTAGTTCAAGGATCGGAGAGTGATATAGGCTACTTTTCATCATCATCATCACCATCACCATTTTTCATCACTACGCGGGTGAATCAGCGGGGCGCACAGTGATATTATAACTTTAAAAAAATCAAAAGCTAACTTTTCATTGCGTTGATTTTTTTGGCAAATTTATGGTATCAAAACATAATAAATTGCGCATTCGTAGATTTCATACAGCTATGGAAGCTTTGTTGACAAACCAATGTTTCATTTCTCGTTCAGTTCCTAAATTTGCTGTGTGCAGTAAAATTGAATCCTAAAAAAACCAGTACGAAGTCATATCCATAGCAGTTTGGATTTTGCATTTGATGATAAATTCGTTGTGCATGACCTAACACAGTTTCTGTGGATAATTTCCTGTACTTTTTCGGCTTAGTTTTTATTTTAAAGTGATTCAAACAACAATACAATTCTGATCAGTTTTTCACCCTCAGCACCATTAATACCACCGAAGAAGGTCGAGGGCATAAAACAATTGCTGGATTCCAACGGGTGCGGCTGACAGCTTTACTGTCTTTACTTTATCACCGACGACGCCTGCTGTCCCGCAGCGGCTGTTTATTGCTAAATAACTTAATAACCTAACTTAATGACTTCCTATGTAGGCATACTACGACTGGGGTTTAATTTTATTGAAATTACGACGAAAATTGCTTTACTTTCCGGTGGTCGTAAAAGGCTATTCGGAGTTTTGCAATGTCACAAAACTTTTTAATGTGGCTCAGAATTATCAGTCAAAAAACCTAAAAATTATTAGTGCTTTATATCACAAAGTAACTTGAAAGTATTGTTATTTGGTGAATGAAATTTAAGAAATAAATTTTCAAAAACTTAAAGAAAACCTTTCAACATTCGTAACCTCATAAGTATTCTGGCATCATCGGTACAAAGAGAAAACACAGAGTTGCTGTTTCCTATTATGTTTTGTATATGAACAGAATAAGGAAAAAGATTCCCTTTGTCGTGATACAAGGGGAATTACCCCACAACGCTTACCCCAACATAAAAACCCCTGTTTTATAATACAGCGGGACACCCTATTTGAGCTGTTGATAAGACAGCTCAATCTTACGAGTGCAACATCTCGTACACCATTTGTATTCCATATCCATCCATTCTTGTTTCTTTGTCTCGAATTTCTAAAACAAAATTTTGGGTATATATTTTTTTTAACTATAAAGTGGTTTTAAATGCCAAAATGTTATTTATGCCGTTATTTTTAACCCTATCCTTGAGATAGTATTGCACCGCAGACATAGCTTGGGGCTGAAGTGGGTATGAGGTATGACCATCAAAATTGTTTCATTAAAATCGAGATTATACGAAAACACAAGATAAATGTTCTTGAGAAGCTAAATGATTTAATCGGTGCTTTCTAAGCATTTTGTAAACAAAATAACTCACAATATTGTAATTACTTTTGAATACACAAAAACTCATTAACTCCATTCTGTCCGACTAGTAGTTCGATGATCTAACTCATCATCATCATCAGCCAGAACACGTCTACTGGTGAACATAGGCCTGCCCCTTTAACCTCCACACTGAACGACAGCCTGCCTTTTGCATCCACTGGATGCCAGCGACTCTCACTATGTCGTCGGTCCATCTAGTGGGAGGCCTACCAACGCTGCGTCTTCCGGTTCGTGGTCTCCACTCAAGAACCTTTCTTCCCCATCGGTTATCGGTTCTTCGAGCGATGTGGCCTGCCCATTGCCACTTCAACTTGCAAATTTTAACAGCTATGTCGGTGACTCTGGTTCTTTGGCGAATATCCACGTTTCGGATTTTATTGCGCAAAGAAACTCCGAGTATAGCTCTTTCCATTGCCCGCTGAGTGACTCTGAGTTTTTCCAAAAGGCCAACAGTTAAGGACCACGTCTCAGTACCATATGTCATCACTGGCAACACACACTGGTCAAAAACCCTCGTCTTGAGGCACTGTGGTATCTTGGACGAGAAGATGTCACGCAATTTCCCAATGATCTAACTATTTGGACAAAAATATTCCAATTCGTTAGACTGGCTAGTCGCACAATTTGGACACGAAAATTTGATTCCAGTTAGTTCTTAAAAAAGCAGTTTGTCACTCTATTGACATGGACTACATACCATTGAAAAGTCATTACACTCAGTGATAAGGGTCTGATGATGGATCCACCAAGGCACGAATGAATGTAATGGCAGGGCTCTGATGTTATATGAAAAATAAAAATATACGCTTAACCTTCGACCAAAATAAAATTAATGGACAGGCCCTAACCATAGAAACTTGCTCAATAAAAACGAGTCAAAACCGTCGGACATATTATAATTCAACGCCTAATCATAAAAATTTACCTAGATGTGTGTTTGTTGCTATATCGGTTTTATTTCTGTATTTACACTTCAGCAAAGCATACGAATGCATAATTTTGTAAGATGTTTCGTTATCACGTAACAATAGACGCGTGTTGCACTTCATACGGCTAGAGACCGACTGAAACGAAGTGAGCGCCGGCGCTCAATTTGTAATCTTCAAAAATTCGATTCTACTGGGCCCGTCCATTCATTTAATTTTGGTTGAAGCGCTTAACTAAGTTTGGATTGGCGTAATACTACGCGCAATTCTATTTCACTAAGGTAAGTTCAATTATCATTGACAATGAAAATGATCAGTGTCAAAGCCTTTCATACATCCCGTTGAGTGCGATAACATTTTTCTACTGAACAGCAAAATCTTTTCACGATTTCAGAGTCAGCTCTGTTTAAAAAATGTATGCTAAGTACCTACTTATTACCTCTCAGCTCAGTACCACCGTTACGTGTAACCCAGTATATTTTTGTTTAATTATTTAGTCCCTCTGAATACTTAAATAACACTAAAGAGATAATAACTACGTCAACAAAATAGTGGGTATGTACGTACCAAAAAACCCTGACTTTTGTTACCTAGGAACGCATTATCTTTGAAGTTTCTGAAGAAGGAACCACTTCTAACGTACTAATGTGGTTGGTATTCCGTAATCGAGATGATTGATTACAATGACTGGTAGGTATAGTACAATGAGGGGTGTAGAGGTGCACAGTATTAATACAGTCAGTTATGAAAATTCAGGCTTTTTCTATTTTTTGCGGCATCGGTCGTGCGTGCGTAGTACCATAGATAAATATACTATACTAGAGGTAGTACGTACCTTGCGTTCATAGTACCAGCAGGCCTAGCCTTGGCCTGGGCCGTGGACATAAATTGTCTTTCCACCTCTTTTATCCCGCGAGTTAAAGACTAACGTATCCATATTCTAGCTTTTTCGCGTCTAGGCGTGGATAAAAACGGTGGAAAGACAATTCATCCACAGCCCATGCTAGACTTGCTGGACCCTTATTCTCTTTCTCACAAGATAATTCTTCCCATAAACGCATGAATTTGCGTTTTAACTGAATTAAAAAAAAGGAAGTTCTCAATTCGGTTGTATTTTTTATTTTTGTTACCTCAGAACTCCGTCATACAGAGTATAAGGAGAACACTCTTGAAGCCAAAAGAAGGTAATTGTATTCATCATTATGAACCACTTTTAGTATGGGACCAACACTGAAATCGTGGAAAAAAATATCAGCTGTTCCATACATTTTGTCGAGTGTCAATGACCGTTTTCTATAGAACAGCTGATTTTTTTTTCGCGATTTCAGTGCTTGTCCCATAGTAAAAGTTGTTCATAATGATGAGTACCTTCTTTTGGCTTCGAGAGTGTTCCCCTTACACCCCGTATAGAAATCGATTATAAAATAAAAAAAATACAATTTTTGTTTATTTGGATGACTAAGTCCAAGTAAACGAAATTGCATATTTTACCTACTAATTTTGCAGTCGGTTTTCTAAACTGATAATGATCATCGTTCTTCATCGTTTTTGTGTCAATCTCACGTACTGTTTGGTTAACTGATACCGTGAATGATGGGTAACACAGAAGGGAGTCAATGATCGATGTCGGTACGCCACGCCACGCGCCGCTCACAATTACCATAATCTTGGAGAATATTGTACTCATATTCTAGGAATGGCAAAAGGGTCCAAAAAAACGCCAATGAATGCTTTGAAATCAAATAAATTATTGTTGTTGAAAAATTAAACACTACACTTATTTCACCTAAACTCGCGTTAGGATTCATTATATTATATTCGCTTGGGGCGTTGGAGTGAGCTATTGAGAAACGTGCCAAGAGGCTCATCAGCAACAAATTCTTGTTTCAGACTACGCTTTTTAGTCTTGAGTATCAGCGCAAAGTTGCTAGTCTATCGATTTTTTATCGGATACATTTCCGAGTAGCTACATATACTAATCTGTGTTTCCGAGAGTGTGCATCGGATCTGCACGATATAATTCCTTCCTGCTCATTTTTCTATCGGACTGCCAGAAAGGGCACAAAAATCGTCACCGCTTTATGACTGATATTCCGAAAACCCGTACGAATCGCTTTGATTCCACATTTATTGAGTGAACTGATAGGCTGTGGAATGCGCTGCCTGAATGGGTGTTCCCCGATGGTTACAATCTGGGTGTCTTCAAGTCACGAATGAATCGGATTCTTCTAGGCAAGCGTGTTCCAACGTAGACAGAATTTGTTCGGTCAGCTAACCAGCTAATCTTGAATATTTACCTACCGTCTTTTTTACTAGAATTTATTTTTCAGTCCCTTGTCTCACTTTTTGTTTGGTGTTGATTCTATTTTGCGATGGAATATTTTTGGCGTACCTATCGTGTTTTATTTTAAGAGGGTAATAAAAATGAATTGAGTGCCAGAGGAGCATTTAAGTGTCTTATGACAATAGGCACAACTCCCTTTCTATTTAAACTTGTTTTCATCTCGTTTATTCGAAAGGCATGAAACCAAATTAAAGTTTAATTTTAATGAAGGAAACATCAATGTTTGCTTTAACATTGCAGACGTTGGCTAAAATATCTTTATTATACAAGATAAACGAGTAAACTTTCTGATAATAATTAACTAATTTCAAACAGAGACATGGAGTCATGTTTTTTGTGGTAATATTTGAGAAATTAAATTATCTTTCTTTATAATGTAGTAAGTGCTATTTGAATTAGCTGAGATTCTGGCATAAAGTACTTTCTTCGCAGGCTTATTCGAATGTTTTATCTTCTACTAGCGACTCGCCCGTCCGGCTTCGCATCGGTGTTATTAAGTGCGAAGCCGGGGCGGATTGCTAGTTATATGTATAAACCTTCCGTAAAAATCTAACTGATGTTGAAAACAGCATCAAAATCCGTTGCGTGGTTTAGGAGGAGTTAGCGGCTATACAGACAGACATACAGACGCGGAAATCGACTTAAATTTATATACTATACTATACTATACTATACTATACTATACTATACTATACTATACTATACTATACTATACTATACTATACTATACTATACTATACTATACTATACTATACTATACTATACTATACTATACTATACTATACTATACTATACTATACTATACTATACTATACTATACTATACTATACTATACTATACTATACTATACTATACTATACTATACTATACTATACTATACTATACTATACTATACTATACTATATATATATATATATATATATATATATATGTAGAGAAGATAGAGATTTGTATAATTAGTTTATAAATTATAAGTGGATAATGTTAGTTTACCCATAGCTTTCTACGATACTGGCTATGTAGCATGGGTTTCGTCGTATGAAATATACAATGTCTTCTTTAACTGGGCAAGTGCTAATTAACTAAACAAAATACAAGCTAAAACTAAAACTACAAATACAGCTAGACTGCCCATAGACCGTTGAAGGTCTAAAGACAATCCAAATGCTCAAGGCCACTACCAGTTGACAGCGTACCCAGCATGTTGGCGGCATTACCACGTTGAATGGCAATGCTTATGCGTTGAACCAGAAACACGCCAGCATTTTGGTCACGCGTCGCATCAACCAGGCGCTCTGAAAGATTTTTGAAAATGAGGTGAGTTCCCGGTCCCCAAGGGCCCAATGTCTCGACCCTAAACGCCTCAAATATGTAACCACTGCCGAGGTTAGCATATTTGCGTCGCTTGTGCTGCTTTGCCGAATGTCTTCAGTAATTTTTAAACTTTCGGGATTTGAACACATGCACCGATACAATCAGAGTTGTGTCGTAGTGACAACCCTGCGATTTTTCAAGATCAAGTGAGGGTAGGAGAACAAAACAGCCGCTCTTCTCGCCGGACTCACCCGCAGTTTTCAGTCAGCTCGTGACCACGGCCATTGTAACATGGTCGAAACGTCGAGTGAAAGGTACATATTTTTTTCCTAAATTAAATAATACATGATAAGTAAGATAAACATTTACAACGTCTTCGTTCAAAATAGGTAACGTAGAACGAATAAATCTTTGCATGAAACTGGTTATATATAATATTATATAGCATAGGTTTTGAGAAGCAACATTCGTACACATGGCGATGGTCAAAATATTAGACATTGGCAACTTGTATCAAATCACGGTTATCACTTGAACAATGCTAGCAAACTTTATTTTAGCGTAAAAATCGACCAAAATGGTCATATAAGTTAGTCGGCCACAAACATTGCACACGGCTACGTGTGAAATGTGGGTACGGGCTGCCATACACACATAGCGGATGTCACGAAAGGTTCGTAGCGTGCGCGAGGTCCGTTATTCGTGATATACTAATTGTTCGCCCCGAACTGTGACCTCGCAAGTTCATAATAATTTATGTTCGCAACCCTTCGATCAGTTTTAAAAACATTTTAAAATTTAAATATCATTTATTTATTTATTTATTTGAGACCGTTGATCTTTTCAGTTCTTGGAGCACAATCTCAACTACTACTGCATCGCGAATTCTAATGGCCATTTTGAGATTATGCTCTATCGTTTCTTATGTTTAAACTAGTATTTATGACCATTTATGTTAGTTTTAAATCATTATAATACAATACTATGTCGTTTTCTTCATAAATGTCGAATTTTTTTATTAGTTTCCAACTCTAATGCAGTGGGTTCAAAGGTAAATACGAATTACCCGTGCACCCACTACTGGTTGAAGCCGGTGGGTGGACGGGTCATTACTCGACTTGTCCCATTGGAATCTGAGACCTTTCTTCGTTCGATCAATTATAGCATCAGAGACCCACACCTACTCCCACCTGCTCTCTCACGTTGGCATAGCGTAGGTCAGCTAGCAGTATGTACTATGTAGCCACATTGCTACACTGAACCATGTAGCTCTTGTGTCAATCGTGGGCGTGTATTTTTAATCGATCAAACGATCTTACCTGAAGTGAAGTTCGATCTAAATTATCTTGTCTTCGTCGAAGAGATTTATAATTACCATTCAATCGCAGGGTGTGTTCAGGTAGAATACACTCAGTTTGATTTTCGTCGGGCGAATGTCAACCGGTTGTCTATGATTTTCATCCGACCTTACTGAACGGTACGCAGCGATACCGGTTATTTTTCCGGTTCTTGTTGGTTCCTAACAGATTCATCATCATCATCATCAGCCAGAAGACGTCCACTGCTAAACATAGGCCTCCCCCTTTAACCTCCACACTGAACGACAGCCTGCCTTTTGCATCCACTGGATGCCAGCGACTCTCACTATGTCGTCGGTCCATCTAGTGGGAGGCCTACCTACGCTGCGTCCTAACAGATTAGAAAAAATAAATTAACTTATATATTATGATCAATTATTTTTGTTTTAGTGTACTTATAAAGGCACCGTATGGAAAATTCACGGTGGAATTATAATCACCGTTGTGAATACCGGCCAATCTCATTCGTTTGGTGGTCTATCTCAATACGTAACTAACATTGGCGAATGGGCGAAATCATGGTGGCTCCTCCACAAAAGCCATTAAATTAAGAGTTGAAGTTTTAAGAGTTGAGTTTAAGTTATGAGCAAACTGACAGCGGTGTGATGTTGACCCACCGATTTTACGGTGTGACGAGTGCAATCGCCCGATGACGATCGACGAGCTTTTTGAACGACGCGGTGCGAAACGATGGGGCATTATCACCCGACAATCTAACTGAACGCACCCCAGCTGTCTCTGGCAATACTTCAAGCACTCGGCGGCACCAGGAGAGTTGCTAGTTTACTGGAAATGCCGAGTTGCATCGCTTAGTGTACTAATGGCGTTATCAGTATCTGAAATCAAATATTTATAACGCCAACCGAGCTTTTCTTCAAGCAGGGCTGGAAATCATTTTACCCTAATTAATTCACAAACAAATTTAATTATACGATGTTAGTAATCGTGTATTTAATTTATTACGAAGTATTTTCCGATATCCAGTTTTCATATTTTATAGGTTAAGAGTATGGCGATGAACATTTGACTACCTTATAATTGATGCTAACAAATTTATAGATTGTTTATTAAATTTGCTTGGGCGTAATTAATTTTGATGAAATGAAAGAGTACATTTTGGTACGAACGATATTTGTAAGGATTTACTAACCGATCGTAAGGTTCTTTGTTCATTTGAGATGATAAAGACAATCGATGTTTGCAACCGAGTGCTACCGTTTTTTAAAATAGAATTTGCGGCAAACAAGCTACGGTCCACCTGATGGTAAGTGGTCACCGCTGCCTATAGACACCTACAATACCAGGGGTATTGTCAGTGCGTTGCCTACCTTTGAGGACTCTATTCACCCTTCGTTTGAAGCAGTTCAAATTATACTTCGGAAGAAAAACCGAAGGTGGTAAGCCATTTTGGGTGCCTGTAAGCTGTAGCTAGTTTTTATTCAATCTTTAAGCCATATTGTAGGCCGTAGGCTAGCTTTAAAATTATATTGATTGGTCATTCAGCATGCTTATATTTAAATTGCCCTGTTAGTATGGATCAAATCTTGCAACTGAATTTTAAAATAGTTATTCCCAACCGATTGAGCTGAAGTTTTGCATACACATTTAGTTTGGTTGATAATGCATGGTTAGTTAAGTAACGTCATTCTAAATATAATATGGCGTACTCCCAAAGATGGCGGACCAATTATTTTTAGAGATCCCTATGATATGGGTATCAAATGAAAGGGTTTGCTGAGAATAATATAAAAAATAAAATAAGGCTACTTAGTAAAACTTTTGCTTTTTATTGTACTATTTTACGTGCAAAGGGTGTACTGTAGGTAATTTTTTTTTATTCATTCGCACGTTAACAAGTCACACAAAATCAATTTAGATTTCATTTCGTCGGAAAAGATAAAAGAAGATAAAATACATTTTATTCAAAACCTCAAACCCGATGTCTCCAAACTATCTGAAACTAGAGAAATGTGTTCCACCGCAGTAGTTGGAAAATTAGTCGAGGTTCCAGAATTATCTCGAAACTAGATTTTACTATAGTTAATTAGAATTTAAATTATTTTCTAACGCTTTCACACTAATTGTTATGATAGACAGTTAGTAGTTGGAAAATTAGTCGAGGTTCCAGAATCTCGAAACTAGATTTTACTATAGTTAATTAGAATTTAAATTATTTTCTAACGCTTTCACACTAATTGTTATGATAGACAGTTAGTAGTTGGAAAATTAGTCGAGGTTCCAGAATCTCGAAACTAGATTTTACTATAGTTAATTAGAATTTAAATTATTTTCTAACGCTTTCACACTAATTGTTATGATAGACAGTTAGTAGTTGGAAAATTAGTCGAGGTTCCAGAATTATCTCGAAACTAGATTTTACTATAGTTAATTAGAATTTAAATTATTTTCTAACGCTTTCACACTAATTGTTATGATAGACAGTTATATTTATGATCAAAAGTTGAAAAATAAGTAGTTATTTCTACTAGTATGAAAATAACGAAAAAAAAAATGGCCTGAGTTTATTTAAATATGTTTTGATAAGCACCCACTCTTTTATAAATCCTGTCGTTAAAATAATCTCTTTTTTCGCTTACAACAAATAAAGACAAAAGCTCATAATAAATTACATCATCCCACTGCAGCGAAAAGACCTGTGTGCCAGCGCTGTTAAAATGATAGGCAAATACTGTATTTATTATTTTTGGTAATCTTACTTTTGATTCATAGTTTAAAAGTGTATTTATACCACGGAATGAACTAAAAGTACAAAAAGGGCTAACCGAACTTAGGTATTTTTATCCATATTGAAGCCTCGCGGTGTGGTGGAAAAACTTTGATTGTATTCAACGAGCAATGACCTTGCCTAAAAAAGTTTGAGCACTAAATAATAGAGTACCCTGTACAAACAGTTATCTTTAAGGCCTACGCAAAAGATAAACTTCAAACTTTATTTTTCTGTCATCGTAGTTACGCGGTATTACAAGGAACCCTTATAAGTTCATTCGGTCCGTCCGTCCGTCCGTCAGCCAGTCAATCTATTTGTCTATCCATTGGTCCGAATTCTTTAGAACCTTCTTACTTCTAGTAAGAGTATGAAACTTTGCACAGCTGTAACAGTTTTGGTAAAGATCTCAAATTAAGAGATATAAAAAAACGTATTGTACATATTTTAAATATGCATGTCTCGACACGCTCTTGGCCATTATTTAGAGTAAAGGCAGCACTGAAGGGCCTAAAATTTCACTCATTTTTATACTAGTCACTTTTCAGGTACCTCATGTCTTATTGTGGTGACTGTTTTGTGATTGTCAAAAACGTTATTATAGACAGTCAAACAACAGGCCTAGCACGGGCCGTGGACATAATTATTGTCTTTCCACCGTTTTTATCCCGCGAGAAAAAAGACAAACGTATCTATATTCTAGCTTTGTCGCATCTAGGCGTGGATAAAAACGGTGGAAAGACAATTTATCCACAGGCCATGCTAGGCCTGCTGCATTACAAAAAAAAAAAAAAAATCACACCGAGTTTCATTAAAATTGGATTAGTTGATAAAAAATTTAGCTTCAGACTAGCTGGCGAAAATCTATTGTAATCAGTATTCAATGGGGTGTTTGAAAATAATGCAACGTTCAGCGTCGAATTCCCGGAAGTCATTTTCGACGAACAAATGAAGAAACTTATGAAATATAAAATGACAAATATAAAACCATACTAGTTTAAAACAAAGACACTACCAAGATAGGAAATGTATTATCTAAGAGATGGTGAGGAATTCTTAAAAGGAATTTCATTAAATTCTCTCCTCGCTTATTGATATGGGTGCCAGGGAATGAGGCTCGCACTTTATTAAGAAATCATATGAATGTCGACGAGAATGGCGGAATGGCGGCGAACGGTGGAATGGCGAATGGCGGATGGCGGACGTGACGATACGCCATAACCGCCGTATTGCCGTATCGAGCATTGCTGTGCCGATAACATTAGGGGGACCTGAATTGGATCTGAAGTCGTTATCCATAATTAATTAATAATGTCACCATTTAAATGGAAATAATTTAAACGAATAAAGCAGACATGTTTAAGAATATTTAGCTACTATTTTGTTCAGAAACGGCTATTAATAAACCTTAGAACCATAGATTCAAGCTGGCTGACATCACAAATTAAATTTGATTTAAATCGATTGATTTTACTGTTTTATTTTATTTTACTTGTTTTTATGGACATGATATTTATTTACACGAAAAATATTTAAAAACTACAACTATTACTACCTAATTATTATATATAATATATATATATATATTTCAGTACAAAGTATATCAAACAAAGAAAAAAAAGCTATAATTATTTCTAATTATCACTAATATAATCAAAAATCAAAAACAAGAGGTTGTACGTGTGGTAAAGTGCCAAGAAAGCTGGCTGCATTTCCGCGTTGAATTGGCAAACTTTTCTCTACGCGAGAAAAAAAAACCCATAACATTTGACATTGTTTAGTAATCTCGTTTATTTAAGTACATTAGTGAGAATTAGTAATAGTTAAGGCTTTTTTTATTTTCTGTTTGTTATACCTACCTATGTACTTAAATAAATTTGACATTTGAATTTCGTTAAATCGAGATTTAAATAGTTTTTTTTTTTTTTACTTTGGACTAAGCTAACGTTTGACCGCGATCTCGCCTGATGGAAAGCGATGATGCGGTCGAAGATAGAGCACGTTTGCCCAGTGGTAACCTATTAACTCTAGACTTGAACACTCCAAGATTGTAATGCTGCGGAAACACAGACAGGGGCAAGGCGTTCCATCGTTTTGCTGTTCTAATTAAGAAAGAGGAGTCAAAACGCTTGGTGCTAATAAATGGCATTTCGACCAAGTAAGGGTGACGCCTTGCCGTTCGTCTGGACGTCCAATAATGAAAAGGTGATGGGGGAACAAGTTTGTGAAGTTCTGATGCACACTCTCCGTGGAAAATCCTATAAAATACCGACAAGCTTACGACTTTACGCCGGTGGTTCAGACTCTGAAGTTTCTTTCCAAGCAACACTTCGTCATCAATGAGCTTTATTGCTCGTTTTTCTATTGAATCCAAAGTCTCAAGCTGATACTTGGCCGACCCATCCCAAAGGTGACAAAAGTACTCCAAACATGATCGGACCTGAGCTTGGTAGAGATTAAGAAGCTGCCCTGATGTAAAGTAAAAATCGGTCGTGCAAGTGGGTCTTATAAAGTAATTACAAGTGAAATGCTGAAAAATCGACACACATTAGCTACGCAACGACTGTCAAAATCTAATTTCTGAATCTTTTACAAAAACTTGACAACTAAGAAGGGCTTCGAGTTATTATCAATATTTTCAGTTCAGAAATTCTGCGAAAAGAGAACACCTGGCAACTTGTTCTGCTTGAAAGTTTCCTTACTTTTCTCGGGAAATCCAAACGATCTGCAAAATCTCGCAAGTTCAGATAGTACAACGCGATTAACTTCATAGTAGATTTGAGTGAGGGAGTCACAATCGTATTTTCTGGACAAAACTGATGAACTCCCGGGTTTTATTTAGTTCCATTATTTGGCCAACTCCGCAGCTAAGATTGTGGCTCAGTACTCAAAGTTTTTCGCTCGCGAACGAATGTAATCTCCGTAATTGGGACGCTCTCTTCCATGATTGCTGAACTTGAGTCTCGATAATGGATATTGAGTCAGTTCAGCTATTGGATAAAGAAATTTCCTCCTTACTTAGTATGTTACAGTGAATATTTAATCTCGTTAAGCCACCATCGTTATTACAAGTTCCACACTAAATTAATTTCTTTATTTTGCGTTCATCATCATCATCATTTCAGCCGTAGGATGTCCACTGCTGGACATCATAGGGCTCCCCCATCGATCTCCAAAAGGGCTGGTTGGAAGCGGCCTGCATCCAGCGTTTCCCTGCGGTCTCTTTTAGGTCGTCTGTCCATCTTGTGGGTGGACGTCCTACGCTGCGCTTACCAGTCCATGGCCTCCATTCTAGAACCTTTTGGCCCCCTCGGCCATCTGTTCTGCGTGATATGTGCCCTGCCCACTGCCATTTCAACTTACTAATCCGGTGGGCTAAGTCGGTGACTTTCGTTCGTCTACGGCCACAGACATTACAACAAATAATTATTTTGCGTTATTAGGGAAATTTATATTCTATTTATTAGGTGGCTGGGCCAGTTACAAGTTTCTGCAAAAGGACCGAATTAGGAGCATATTGGGGTTGAAAGTTTATCAGTCAGTCTAAGCATACGAAAATGCAGCCAACAGCTAGTAGAATTATATGTATATGCTTAAAGATTATACGGTTAAATATAATTCGTCATTGAAAGCGGTTTACCGCACGAAGTTGGAGAATAGCTATATAATCTAACACGATGTTTATTTTATCAGATGCAATGAACGCCCGTGGCTGTTTGGAGAACTTTCACAAAACAAACCAGGTTCGTTCGAGTTACTCTCCACCAGGTTCAGGTCAATATGTAAATACGTAACAAACTTTATTATTAACTAACGTAGTTTTCACACATTTGTTTATGTTATAGGAAAATTACTGACGTTAAGAGATTAAGCCAGTTACTGCGAATATAGTTTAATCCACACTCGATGGTCTTTTTTAATCGATTAAAGAGGGGAGAGATATACCAACGCTTTATGGTTGATATTCCGAGAACCCGTACGAAGCGCTTTGATTCCACATTTATTGTACGAACTGCTAGTCAGTGGAATTCGCTGCCTGAGTGGGTGTTCCCCGATAGCTATAATCTAGGTGTCTTCAAGTCGCGAGTGAATAGGTTTCTTCTAGGCAAGCGTGCTCCATCGTAGGCCGCATCATCGCGACTTCAGGTGAGATGGCAGCCAAACGCAAGACTATTTATAATTAAAAAAAAAAACACGCCAAGTGGCGTTTATCGCAAGAAGGTATATTATATTATAGAAAAAAGTGGAATGAGGCTGATAATGATGATGAGTCAAGTGATCCTTACAACTCTACACATATATGTATATTTTAAACACATATTATTTTACAATGGTTTTACAAAATATAATAGGTTTGTTACCGTTAAATCATATTTTTTCTCTGATACCTGAGACAGAATGAAAGAAACCATTTATTCCATTTCCTTTTGATTCCACGCTAAGGATAGGTAATTACCAAAGGTGATATAAAGCGAGGAGCTGATATGAGAAAACGTAATATATGTGTCCATTATTATGTCTGTATTATAAGATTTAATATAATTCTCTATATATTATGGCATGATATGCTTCGGATGATTGGTTTGCGATTGTATTGATCTGTATCCAATTAAGTGTATGGACTAGACTAGTATTTGTTTTATTTTGTTATTCTGGTTGATATCTTTATTGCTACGTTTTGTTTTTTCATGTCAGACTTGTTTGTCCACGCCTAGTTTTTAAGTAAAATAATTTTACTAATATAAATGTGACAGTAACTTTCATCATCATCATCATCATCATCATTATTTCATCAATAGGACGTCTACTGTTGGACATAATTTGGTTGGTTGGGTAAGTGTTGGTTGGATGTGGCCTGCATCTAGCGTTTTCCTGTGGTCTCTTTTAGGTCGTCTGTCTGTCAAACGCAGCGTAGGACGTCCACCCTGGACGTCCTACGCTGCTTCGTCAAAATCTTAACATCTGTGACTTTCTTTTACAAGATGCTAAAAAAATCTGAGTTACGGAGTGCTAGTTTTTTAATTGAGAGTAACGTTGTTAACAATAAAAGCATGGTTTAAAAAAAAAATTATTTTAATTGAATTAGAACATTAACGCAACGCCTGCCTAAGTAGTTGCATTACCGGAATGATTATAAGTACTTAAAATAAACTTGTTACTGGTATCGCTATTTTCGGTTACTACTAATAAACCGAAAAGATCGAGTTCGTAGCCTTAATATGAACAATTAATACAATGTGATTATTGTGACCAAACCTGATATCGCGAATAAACAGCCGATCCAATAGAAAAAAGTTGCTTACAGTCGAAATAATGTATGGGACAGCTGAATTTTACCGACTTCAAAAAGGTAGGGGTTCTCAATTTTTTATTTGATATTATTGTTTGCTCAGAACTCCGTGATTTATGAAGTGATTTGGAAGTATGTGGATTTTTAATTGAAAGGATTTACTTTCAGATTGGTCGCATAGAAATTTTATCGAAATTTTGTAGTTTGGATTTTAAATCAAAATAACTGGAAAATTTTGTTACTTGGATTACATATATGGTAAGTGGTGGTGGTTTTGGTGGTGGTGTGGTACATGTGTGGTGGTGGTGGTATGGTATGGTTATCCAAGAAACGAAACTGCCTATATTACAAATTTTTTGAAGTTGATTTTTTATATTGATAATTATTATTTTTGATTTGCAAGTTGAAGTGGCAATGGGCAGGCCACATCGCTCGATGAACCGATAACCGATGGAGAAGAAAGGTTGTTCCGTGGAGACCACGAACCGGAAGACGTTGCGTAGGTAGACATCCCACTAGATGGACCGACGACATCATGAAAGTCGAGGGCATCCAGTGGATGTAGATGGCAGGCTGTCGTTCAGGGAGGACTATGTTCAGCAGTGGACGTCTTCTGGCTGCTGCTGCTGATGATGATGATGATTTTTGATTTCAGCAAAAAATATTCATAACAATGAACAAATTAACCCTTTTCGGCTTAGCGCACCATCTTTGAAAATCCCTTCCTTACGTTAACCTGTAGCTGCAAGAAAGAAGAACAAAGAAAAAAACAATAATTTACATAAACACAATTTCGCATTTTTAATAATAGGATTTAAACAAAATTCAAACGAGATTTGACGCTCTCAATCCACGTTGAATTAATGCGAATCTCGGAAAAACGGACCGTCATTTAACTGCTGAGAAATAAAAATAAGGATTTTGCTCGTAAAATACCGGTCGGCCATTACAATAAATAATTATGTGACACGATTATTTTTATGATGGCCCTTTATTGCCTTAAAAAGAAAAGTTGCGAGCAGTCGTTAGGGGGCCAAACTCCAGTTTGGCGTCCTCTGGCAGTAAGAGGCACCTGGCGTCAACTGTTACACCAAACTGAAGGTAACTTTTAGACCTCGATTTACTTTTAAGGGTTGAGTCCCTCAGTCCCTTGACGCTGAGGTTTTTTATAAGTTACTTGGATTGGAAGTAGGTAAGTTGTAAGTGACCCACATTTTATGTTTGTAGATAAAATATACTTAGCCAAAAAGTTTTATGAAATTGGCATGTTGTTTGAATCTTTTTACGTTATGTAGCTCTGTGAAATTGAGACTTCATATTTTAGGTGAGAACTAAACTTAAGCATTCTAATATTTCAGGTGTTTGAATAGGTATACCTAATTGGTATTTATTTTAAGTAGTTTTTCGTATTGAGGCGAAAGGAAGGCTAAAGAGGCGGGCGTCATCATAAAAAATAAATAACAGGTATACTAAAAGATAAATAAATTGACTTCGACACCTTCTCGTCAACCTGAAGGTGTCGAGTTTTTATTTTTATTATCCAAGCGTCACACAAATTACGTACCTATTTTACTAATTTTGTCTAAACGACTTCTAAATTAGTAGTGGCATTTCGATCCGATGAAATGATAAAGCGGTCATGAGGTAAGGAATAATCCAGGTAAGGAATAATCCAGGTAAGGTAATCCAGGTAAGGAATTACCAGCAATAACTTGGTAAGGTACAAAAATTTGACACCGACTTATACTTCATCATCATCATCAGCCAGAAGACGTCCACTGCTGAACATAGGCCTCCCTCTTTTACCTCCACACTGAACGACAGCCTGCCTTTTGCATCTACTGGATGCCCGTGACTCCCACAATGTCGTCGGTCCATCTAGGGGGAGGCCTCCCTACGCTGCGTCTTCCGGTTCGTGGTCTCCACTCCAGAACCTTTCTTCCCCATCGGTTATCGGTTCTTCGAGTGATGTGGCCTGCCCATTGCCACGTCAACTTGCAAATTTTAACAGCTATGTCGGTGACTCTGGTTCTTTGGCGAATATCCACGTTTCGGATTTTATCGCGCAAAGAAACTCCGAGCATAGCTCTCTCCATTGCCCGCTGAGTGACTCTGAGTTTTTCCAAAAAGCCAACAGTTAAGGACCACGTTTCAGTACCATATGTCATCACGGGCAACACACACTGGTCAAAGACCCTCGTCTTGAGGCACTGTGATATCTTGGACGAGAAGATGTCACGCAATTTCCCGAACGCTGCCCATCCGAGTTGGATTCTTCGGGCGACCTCTTTGCCTAAGTTGGACTTACCTAACTCAACAATCTGTCCAAGATAGGTGTAATGGTCAACAACTTCGAGAGTATCGTTCCTAACGACTACCGGCACGGGTTCAACATGGACATTCAACTCATACTTGGCCATTATTTATTAGTAGCTGCGCCCCGCGGTTTCACCCGCGTAGGGATGAAAAATGGTGATGATGATGATGAAAAGAAAAGCCTATGTCACTCTCTGGCTCTTGAACTATACCCGTGCAAAAATCTGGTCGATCCGTTGTTCCGTTGCAGCGTGAAATAGGAACAAACATCCATACATACAAACTTTCGCGTTTATAATATTAGTAGGATTTGTTGTTATACTTTTGAGTGTATACTGTAAACATGCTAAGTTTGACGCTTGTACGTATTACCGTTTTTACATTAGAGCTAATACAAAAATACGTTTGTTGTAAGAGGGGTCCCATTGTAACATTACATATTCTGTAAAAATAATACTAGCTATCTATTACGGTTCGAAAGATATAGTCGTTAATAGGTAGGACAGACAGACAGACATCGAAGGCTTAGTAATAGGGTCCCGTTTTTATCCTTTGGGTACGGAACCCTAAAACCACCTTTTGTTATTTTACTACCTTAAGACCCTCCATCGTTGTTAAGTTTTTCTCGTTCCATCAGCCGAGATAGCATTTAAATCCATTAAAAAAGTTGTACTGCCGCCGTAAATCCCAAACTTATCAAAAAGCTTTCACCAAATGGTGCAATGAGCCAGATGTAGTAAAACAATGTATTCAGCTCTCGACCGGATCTCGCCGTTCGCAATCCACAACAGTTCCCAGACTTGCTTACAAATGGCTGGTTGGAAATAATTTCTACCGTCCTACTAGCATCTATTCTGTGGCCCGTATCGCAATTTGACTGTAAAATGGAGGCGTAATTACTGAATCTAATTGCGATCTATTGATGAACGCTTGATAGAGGATTTTACCCGACTGCACAAACAGGAAGGTAATGTTTTTAGGGTGAATTTTGTCTGTTTCTAGGTGACCTCGTGTTGCTCAAACAGCTTGACCGATTTTGGAAAGTGAAATGATAGATTTGTCTCAATGTTCATAGTGTCATCTAATATATGTGTCAACAACTTTTGTTTTACGACTTTTACGAAATGCATGAATTAAAAATCAGCCGTTCCATACAAAAATAAACCGGCCAAGTGAGAGTCAGGCTCGCGCAGTGAGGGTTCCGTACCACCACAAAATTCAATAACGAAATTACCAGTTATAATTTGGTAATTAACAGAAACTTGTCACCGACTCGCACTTCGCCATTATTTATTATTTGCCGTTATGCTTTAGAGTGTGTCGTAATCATGCCTGACGTTTGTGCATATTACTCTTTTTTATTAGAGCTAATACAAAAATAAGTTAAAAAGTACGTTTGTTGTATAGGTTGCTTTTGTTTTTACTTTTTTTATTATTTCTTAGTTAATCCGCCGTAACATTAGATATTCTATGAAAATTTCAACTAACTATCTATTACGGTCCGAACGATCATGAAAGATACAGCCGTGAATAGAAAGAAAGAAAGAAAGAAAGAAAGAAAGAAAGAAAGAAAGAAAGAAAGAAAGAAAGAAAGAAAGAAAGAAAGAAAGAAAGAAAGAAAGAAAGAAAGAAAGAAAGAAAGAAAGAAAGAAAGAAAGAAAGAAAGAAAGAAAGAAAGAAAGAAAGAAAGAAAGAAAGAAAGAAAGAAAGAAAGAAAGAAAGAAAGAAAGAAATAAATAAAGAAAGAAAGAAATAAAGAAATAAAGAAATAAAGAAAGAAAGAAAGAAAGAAAGAAAGAAAATAAATTTTATTCGACACCTCTACAAAAATCTTATATCTAGAGGATACAATCAGTGTCGAATGGGTCCGTCTCGACCCATAGGTAGAACAGACGAACAGACAAACTGACAGTTGGAGAGACTGACAGACGGACAGACATCATAGACTTAGTGATAGGGTCCCGTTTTTACCCTTTGGGTACGGAACTCTAAAAATCATTCACTCCCTATAAAATATTACGAAACAACAGTTATTTTTTCGCGACTTTACATAAGTCGTAGAACAAAAGTTGTTTGTTTTGGCGTATTGAATGAAGCCTTTAAGAGGATGCTAACTGATTACAAGTAACCCTGTATACTCGCGCAACGTTCATCCTATTGAGTCAAAACTATGCGACGAGGCCACGTGGGCGTGACCGCGGGTAAAACTAGTCGACCATGTTTACAGTCGGGTTGTTTTAAGAACGCGCTCAGTGGCCTAATCCTAAATTTTCGTACATCTTTGAAGAAAAAAAACCAGTGAGAATTAAAAAAACCGATTGCCAAAAAAAATAAAAAAAATTGCCAAAAAAATGCCTCGAATTTCTTTTAATACTCCTTGTATTTAAAGAAACGAGGCATTTTTTTGAATACCATTGCAAATAGTTTATAAACATTTTCGTGTTAGTATTTTGTAGGAGATAGAAAAAAAAAACGAAAAAGATGTTTTTTTTTCGATCTCTTCCTTTAAAATAAAACATCTATTAAAATGATAATTAATGCTGTTAAATGGATCACTTGAGAATGGCTCGACTGTTTTTTTTTTTTTTTATGTTCGTTATAGCCCGAAAAACAATTAATAACAAACCAAATAAAACAATTTTAATGGAAAGAAAATATTATGGAAAAGTTGTCAAAAAATTAGAAAATTAGGTAAAAAATAAAGTGCTTTTTTCTATGGGATTTATGTATAAACCAGTTCAGTATCAGCATAAAAATTACAGTAAAACGTTTTCATTATTACTTTTGCAATGTTGTTCTAAAAAAAAAATGTACAATTGTTTTTTTTTTTTTTTCAAATTTAGCCAATTTTTGTCTTTTACAATGGTGGCCTAATTATGGCCTAAAATTGCGACCAGAACCACAAGAGGATAAGCAGTAGCATCCTATTAGTACACGGAGAACGTACTGTAATCCCCAAGTCGCCTGCCAAGCGTGGTGATTATGGCAGCACCCTCTCTAAGTGGGAGGCCTTTGTTCAGCAGTGGACGCTTACTGGCTGATGATGTGATGTGACAATGATGGAAATGTGCAAAAAAGATAGCTCTAACCAGTGAGCGCGGCCTTAATAATATTACTTGTAGTAACTCGCCTAACTCATGTTCTAAATGGACAAAGTTTGCTCGGCAATGATTTCATCCTTCCATTCATATAGGTAGGTATGAATATACCTACTCGGAGTTAACTCCTTTAATGATATCTCAAATTTCATGATACAACATTAAGAGTAATTTGATGTTATTTGTAACCGTTTCTATTCGAGGAAACACTAAAAAAACTTGTGAGCTTATTGAAACTTGCAAAGTCAACAATGTCAAATGAATAATATATGAGTTATTTGTTTATTGACAAAACTATACCTATTTACGAGTAGGTATTATTAGTAGGACTTGTTTTTTTTCTTCTTCTCTAAAAACGAAAAATATTGCGAATTGAATTTTATTCTTTTACTATGTTTTTTCCGGAGTAAACTCGATTACAATCTGAAAGTTTCATGGAATTCTCTTCTTTGCTAAAAGTACCTACGACTCGGACGCTATTATTAGGTAGAGATAATGGATACCTAATTGTTAGTCCGCTAGATTCTGTGTCTTGTGCTTTAGTACTATTGATTTCTGTCAATCTCCTTGTCCTGCCCTCAATTAGCGACAGGTCGTCAGTTATTGCCTAGAGCGCCAATTAACCGTCTCTGCTCTAACCCTAGCTAATGTCAATATATTATGTTGTTATTTGTAATGACCTAACTATTTTGATAATTATAAATAATTTGAATTCTAATTTGAGCGTTGGTGGCCAGGTGATGAAGGAAACCATTGTGAGGAATCAGAACGTTCAAGAACATCAAAAGTTCAAAGTTTATAATCATAATGGCATTCACTAACATGCACTGGGCCAGCATTGGATTAGGGCCCATCACTCTCACTCTGAGAGAAGGTTTGTGTCTCACCAGTGGAAACACGCAAAGACCAAATGACCGATTGAAATACACTTACGGCAGAAGCTAGTACAATTACAAAATAAAAATATTTTTCAAGTTTTGACAAGTCAAAGTCGTATGAAAATTAGTCACTGAATTATTGTTTATTGTACCAAAGCAGTTATTGTTACACGTTTTCCCGGGACACAGTGACACCCGACATGGCAAATAAACCGTTTGTTACAGTAAAAACTCGAAAAGTCCTCTTGAAAAGTAACATTACGGGTTGTCCCCGGAGTGGCATTGTGATATCTAACTTTTACCTGCGACCGTAAGCAACTTTCTGGTGATGTATGATCCCCTGGTACTGCGCTATATTGTGTCATAAGTTTCTGAAGGCACTACTTATTTATTTGACCATTTTGTTTTTAAGGTTCCTTACGAAAAAAACTGCCACCAGGCAGTACTGCTGACGGCGTAGGCATAGGTTTAGTGATAGGGATCACTAAACCTATGCCTACGCCGTCTGTCTGTTCATCTCAGAATAAATAAATAAATGGAAGCAGTTTGCCTTTTAGCACTTACTTGGTCGTCCATTCGATTACATTTTGGGCATATCGTTTGTAGTTGTGTCGCTCAATACTGAAGTGTGCGTTTGTAGTACTATAAAGAATATATTATGTCAGTGTATGCAATACGTGTTTACCTCGCCCCCTTCAGTTTTTGGAAAACTTATTTCGGTACTAGCTCCAGTGTAAGGCATATCCAAACTATAATTCTGATCAATGCTGTTCGCCTATCCTACCGTTCAAAGACTGTTTGAACCATAACAGGTACCTATCAAATTGTCATGAAATATGTGTTATTATGGCGGATGTCTTAACAAGTAAAAATAAAGTTTATTTTCAAAGTATTGTTTTTATTTATCTTAAAAACAGTAACACAATGTTCTTTTACTAAAATCTAATTTTGTGTAATTATAAACGTTATAATAATCAGCCAAGTGTGAGAAAGCCTCGCGCTAAGCATCGCGAACTAAACTAAAGAAAACACTTATTTTTAAACTACATAACCCAATTTTTTTTTGTTTGGTTGTACAGAACCCCTGGTGCGCGAGTTCAGCTCGCACTTTGCTGGTTACTTTATCGCATACAAGTTTTTTTGTTTAAACCTCAAGTGGCTTTCCGTATCTTGAAAAAGGTCGAAATATTTTTAGCTGATGTTTTACTTAGGGAAATGTCACGTTCTAGAAATAAAAAAGTTAGTATGGCTAAATAACATTATACCAATAGGATGAGACGTCATAGGATGAATGCGGAATAATCCATTGAAATTGTTTCCAATTTTCATTTAAATACAGCATGATTGATGTGTACAAAAATAATTTATAACTGGCTGTGCATTGTTTTTAAAGTTATATTGAAGTTATACTTTTTATGCGACTTGAAACAAGATTGCGTTAAACGTTTGACGCTACCATAGAGGGGATATTTTCTCTCTCGTATGGTTGCAAAATGCGTACCCTTTTTTCGCTCTGCGATTAGCAGATCTGGTAGTGTAATGGTGTCGCTAATGGATTGAGAAGCCTAAGGAGCTAGGTCAAAATCTCGAGAAAAACATGTACATAATTTGTTGATATTTTTGCCCTAGTTATAATTTAAGGGTTCCTTGTTGAAGTATAACTTCTTCCCCGCGGAGGGACTCTACGCACAATTTTTTATTAAATATAATATTTACAAAAAATAAAATAAAAAAAATAAGCATATAGCTTATGTCGGGATAACAAATCTTTGAAATTTGGCAAAGACAAAGTAACTGGCTAAGAGAGTTTCGAGACTCGAGACACGCATCATGGTAAGGTTCCATTTTTCACAGCCAAAGTTATATAATTGTGGTCACAATCATCATAGTTCAGAAATTTGACGTCCCAGAAAAGTTCGAAAGAACGAAGCTCTGTGGACTTGACCAAATTTCAGAGGTGCATCATACCAAAATAATATATACTTTTTTTTTGTCGAAAATAAAACTACTTGAGAAATATTCTTTGTTCAGACAATTTTACGAAAAGGCTTCGACAAAAATTAAATGAATGGACGGGCCATAACCATTAAACTTGCTCAGTAAAAACGAGGCAAAACCGTTGGACATTATACTTCAACACCTAATTATAACCATGTACAGTAAATTTGTTACAAACAATAGATAGCGGTTTTTTGATGTGTATTTACACTTCGGGAAAGCACACGAAAGCATATTTTTTTCAGATGTTTCGTTATCATTTAACAATAGACGCGTGTCGCACTTCCTACGATTAGAGACCGACTGAAACGAAATGAGCGCCGGCGCTTATTTTGTAATCTTCAAAAATGCGCTTCCTCTAGGCCCGTCCATTCATTTTATTTTGGTCGAAGCGAAAAGGCGCTAGAATGTCATGAATTTATTACAGTTTTACCGCTAAGTATATCTCAAAAAGTTAACGATAAAATTCATGTTGTAGATTCATCATCATCATCAGCCAGAAGACGTCCACTGCTGAACATAGGCCTCCCCCTTTAACCTCCACACTGAACGACAGCCTGCCTTTTGCATCCACTGGATGCCCACGACTCTCACAATGTCGTCGGTCCATCTAGTGGGAGGCCTCCCTACGCTGCGTCTTCCGGTGTTGTAGATTACTTTCTTTTAAATCTAGCTCTGTGAAGAGTAACATTATCTAAAAGGAAATTATATTATCAGAATGATTGTGATAAATGCGCTGATAAATAGGACAATCAGAGCGCGACTGCGTGCGAGAAAGGCACGTGTTCACGACATTTCAATGAGCCCTCACCAAATGCCTTATTCAAAAACCTATATTAATTCAGAGTGGATCTCATTATAATTCCACGAAATTAAATTGGAAGCGTGTGATCAGTCGTGCCTGCCGAGCAGACGGCACCGGTTAAAGAACCTAGTACACTAAGCAAAATAATTCATCATGTTTCTCTTAAATAACCAGAAGTGATTTCCCATTTATCTATGTCGCAAGTTTATGATAAAATCAGGTTTCTCATGAAAAACCTTGGCTTTTGATCAAGAAACAGAAGATAATAAAATTATCACTTTATGTTATCATAAGCCTGAGAAAATCCAGTTTTTTTAAATACTATGGGTATGATACCCTCGACAAGCGAGATTTTGCTTTTTAGTGGACATACAAAAATGTTGCAACCTTTTGCCCCCTGTATGAAAACTCTCTATCCTAAGGTATCCTGGAAGGAATCTTAGCAATAAGGCCGCTTGTTACTTATACACGGTTGTACCACTTCTGTAGTATATATGTAATTTATTGTGTGACTAATAGAGAGTTTATCTGTTATATTATCCACAGACTTATTTATTTATTGGAAAACCAACAGCTTTTTACACCAAAATATACAACGGAAAAACGATAGGAACCCAATTACAGGTTCTTACGAGTAGATATAAATTATATAAGAAGTTAAACATGACGTGCAAACACTAAGAAAGGTTTCGGAAACATATAAAACAAAAAAATATAGATAACAATAACAAGGTAATAGGCAATAATTAAAAATAAAATACACATATAATAAGTATACAGATTGTTCAGTTAGGCAAGTCCAACTTAAGCAAAGAGGTCGCCCGAAGAATCCAACTCGGATGGGCAGCGTTCGGGAAATTGCATGACATCTTCTCGTCCAAGATACCACAGTGCCTCAAGACGAGGGTGTGCCAGTGTGTGTTGCCAGTGATGACATATGGTGACTGAGACGTGGTCCTTAACTCTTGGCCTTTTAGAAAAACTCTCACTTTTAGAGTCACTCAGCGGGCAATGGAAAGAGCTATGCTCGAAGTTTCTTTGCGCGATAAAATCTGAAACGTGGATATTCGCCAAAGAACCAGGGTCACCGACATAGCTGTTAAAATTTGCAAGTTGAAGTGGCAATGGGCAGGCCACATCGCTCGAAGAACCGATAACCGATGGGGAAGAAAGGTTCTTGAGTGGGGACCACGAACCGGAAGACGCAGCGTAGGTAGGCCTCCCACTAGATGGACCGACGACATAGTGAGAGTCGCTGGCATCCAGTGGGTGCAAATAAGTGGTTGCAATATTATGATTGACAAATAATAATAATATTTATTTATTTCAGACAATGTCCATATTTATGTTTCAAATTAAAATTAAAATGTTACAAATAAAACGCTTCTGATATTTAGGCAAAAACAATCCACGGCTTTTCCAGAAAATTAAAAAAAAAAACTTTTGAGCTTGTTGACACTTACTGTAGATAACAGCTTAGTGCATCTTTTTCATCAAATAGCTTTATTTGCAATTTATCAAATAGTTATGTTTTACCATAGAGAAATATACTATACTAGAGGTTTTACTGACCTTGGGTTATAGAATGTATTGAAAAAGGTCCTTTAGATTAGGTATATTGCAGGGAAATCGTAGCGGTAATGAGAAGGCTTTTGTCTTCTACAAATATACGATGGTACATTATGAAGAGGGAATTTTAAAATTTAAGCTCCGAAATCTGTGCACCTGAAATTTTTGAAGATGTCGCTAAAAAAGTAAATATTTCATAACGTTTGAAGCAAAATCTGAAAAATGGAAACACTAAGCTTACCAGCCGAGGTTGGAATTTGTGGTGGCACATGGCAATGTGGTCTCATAAATATTTTTGCCGAGACCTTTATATGCTTTTCTCTTCTAGCGTTTTCTTCTGGTGTGTTTCAGAGTATGGTCGGTATTCTTAGTATAAAGTATACAGGGTTACGTATAGGTATAGACTGTTTTATGTGGAAAGGAGGTATTTGTATTCATCATTATGAACAACTTTTACTATGAGCCCATTCCTGAAATGGCGATAAAAAGTTCCAAAGAAAACATTCAGAAAGTCATTGTCACTCATGGCAATGTCATGAGAAAATGTATGGAACAGCTTTTTTTCTCGCAATTCCAACTGGACGCAGCTGAGGAGCTGTTAAAGGATCTAACAGTCCTGGCCTGACCTGGCTACTTCCGCATCGGATTCAGCCAGTAGTATGACTAACCGCCCTACCACTAACACGTTACAAAAAATTAAAGGATCATGCACGATAAAATGACGCGCTGCTCTAAGAACGGTACTTGGCACACACAGTCATACACACCTACATTCTAGCCCATTGCCACCACGTGACGACGTTGTTAGAGCTGGCTATTCGGAGGCCATTATTAGTAGTCGGTAAATACATACTCTACAAACAGTTGTGTAACTTTATTAAATACGGTTTGTTTTTTCTCTTTTTTTAACCAACTTCAAGGAGGAGAAAAGTTTTTATTTCGGTTCCATATATTTTAATTTAATGCCATAGGTGGCAAACAAGCAGACGGGCTGCCTGTGATGGTAAGCAGTCACTGTCGCCTATGGATACTTGTAACACCACAGGCATCACAACTACGTTGCCGACCGTTTAAGAAAAGGTTGTAAAGTACCGTGTTTTTCTATCGGATACATTTCGGGGAGTGTGCGCAAGAGCTTCATGACCTTATTTCACCCTCCCCCTTTTACTACAGGACAAGTAGAAAGACTGCACACTACCACCCCTTCCTCGTGGGTATTCCAAAGATTCGTTCTCAACGATTTGAGTGATAATTTATGATACGTACTGCCCGATAATGGAACTCCCTGCCGTCCTCCTTGTTTCCTGATAACTACAATCTAGGCATCTTCAAGGCAAGGGTGAATAGCTTTCTTTTGGATCAGCGTGTTCCATCCTCGGCCACACCGTTGCTTATCATCGGGCGAGTTGGTGGCCAAATATACAAAAAATAATCATACTCTCGAATTTATTATAATCGGTGAGAGCGATAAAACAAAATTTAATTTCAGGTACTGGAGCAATATTCTCTGTAGCTATAGCGTGTCAGCTCGGCCGCCGTATCAGCATCAGATGCGGGCGTCAAAGCCTTATAAATGGCCGATCGAGGTAAATGCGCTCGTGCGGTAATCCGTTGAATATTGACCACTTCGTGGAGCAAATTCTATGGAAAAAACATAATACATGATCGTAGATTTGGTTGTTTGTTCTATCAAGACACGTTAGAACACGGTGAACACCTTGTAGGCAGATTTAAGAATCCCTGCCCGTTTTTATTAATCCTAAGAGTCATCAAATCAGATACCTAAATCAGATGTCTAAATCAGATGCCTAAATATTTAGGATTTGCCTAGAGCGAAAAAACGTTTCACCAAACGTTAGGTGATAATTAGTGACGCTAGGCCACCTAAAGTTATCTAATGTTACGACACTAATTTGGGGGTGCCAAAACGGTGGCCATTTCTCTATTTATTTCATCCCTAAAAAACTTAGCGAATGAATTGCATAGTCATTATCATTAATTTAGCTAATTTTACGTAGACCAAGAAAATTGCGAGTTTCGTACAAATTGCGAACTATGCATTATTTTAGGCACGCATTGTGGAATAAGCTATACGTTTATAATTAAGGGGTATTAATGTGGTGTATGCGATCTCCACACGCCAATAACAAAAGTTTGCTTAACTTTTCGTGACTGAAAATGTAGTTTCAGTATGATTTGACCCACTTTATTAATAAAGCTCACGCATTCGCGTTGAAGTTAGGAATGTTACAAGCAATACAAGTGGAAGTTAAGTAACGGAATGGAAAGGTTTTTAGAGGTTCAATTTCTGTTTTTAATTTACCAAAAAATAACACAAATTACCAAATAAAATAATAAAATATATTTTTTTACAACCTGCCAATTTGCTTTTATTAACTAAACAAAATAAAAGCTAACTAATACTAAATATCCCCGCCCACTTAAAATACTTAACAAAAAACTATTTGATTGCCCATAGACTGTTGAAAGTCCAGACACAATCCAAATGCTCAAGCCTACTACTAGTTGGCAGAGTACCCAGGTAGCATGCTTGGTGGTTGCATTACCGTTTATCATGATGGAATTACTCCATTTCCTTCAAACATTAGGTGTTTGATAAAACTTTGCGTTGCCAAAGCAATTTTTCTTTTTAACCGACTTTATAACTTCTTTAAAACTCTCAATTCGGGTTTGTGTTTGTCAACTCCGTCATTTATGTACAGATTTGGAAAATTCGTTTATTTGGAAGGATAGGTATAGGTACTTTCAGATTGGTCTGATAGACATTTTCATCAAAATCGGTTCAGTATTTTGGCATTTACACACCACACACCATCAGCCATTAAATGTCCACTCCTGAACAAGGCCTCCCTCTTAGAGAGGGGATTTTGGCATTTAAATCAATATAACTGGAAAATTCGTTTACAAATTGCGTAATAAGCTAAATTATTAGTCGTTTATTTAAAACTAATAATTATTTACAGTAAGCTTTCTCTGCAGAAATAGCTTTAGGTACTTAGGTATACAAAGCGTTGCCTAAATTTCGTACGGACCGCACATACGTTTACATAAAAATACAGTATGTTCTACAGTTATACATATTCCAAATCCATTTAGTGTGTGGTAGGTGCAAATTAGAAACCGTTTTAATTAATCTAGAGACCACACGCTGGCTTTGGTCAAGCTAGTTTCGTGCAGTAATTCAATTTAAAGTGCTAAATGTCGCTCTGGGGCTTTGTTTAAAAACTAGTTTAGAGGTAACCTCTGACTAGTTCTAACCATTTTGGCGTTGCAAGATAAACGGCATAATAACACAGTTCAATTAACTAGTTTCTTTATTATGGAAACTGAGGTTTTTTTATAGCCATAGGTTGCAAAACAAACAGACGGGCTGCCTGATGGTAAGCAGTCACCGTCACTTATGGTTACTTGTAACACCAGAGGCGTCACAAATACGTTGCCGACCCTTTAAAGACTCGTCTGTTGTTTGTGTAGCTACCTTCCACGCTGTTTCCGAGAAGCTTCTCGGAAACAGCGTGGAAGGTAGCTCATTCCATATTTTGCATTGCTTATTCCATAATATTATGTTAGTTACTAAACAAATTGAAATATGTTTTTTTATTTATTTTTTGTTTATTATGTAACTCCACGGACATTGGGTATACGTGACATTTGTTGAAATACCGTGGAAGGTCGCTCATTCCACATTTTGCAGGTATGAGGCAAGAAAGATCGTGTGAATCGCACAATGTGCAATTTCCACTGACGTGGTTTTCATAAAATTTATTTATATGACTCGGGAATACTCACGTATTAAGACCACAGCTAAAGCCATGGCGATGGCTATGGTCGGAGTAACCGGCTCATACATAAGTAATTTCCGTGTAATATAAATTAAACAAGTTGCTTTTTTTAACAAACGAATAACGTTTTACAATTTTATGCGTGAAGAAACCGGTATGTTCAAGAACCTTAAAAGTAAAAAGACATTCACCAACATGCACTGAGCCAGCATGGTGGATTATGGCCCATCCTCTCTCTCTCTCTCTCTCTCTATGAGCGAAGGCCTGTGTCCCAGCTGTGGGAACATGATAGGCTGATGATGAGATGATGATGAATGCTTTACTCTCATAGCTCCCTCGGACTTATAGGATCTCTGCATTGTGAAGGTAAAAAAAACTATGAGACCAACCATGAACTCGCTGAAAATATCAGCTGTTACATACTTTTTGTCAAATGTGGTGTCCGTTTTCTATGAAAATGCTGATATTTTTCACCATTACAAAGTTGCTCCTATAATAAAAGTTATTCATAATGATGGTACTATGGACCCGTTTCCGCGTAACCCAGTACATTTATGTTTACGTAAATAACAATATCAACCTCTGCTTTACCTCGTCAAAAAAAGTCCCTTTGAATGTATGTTTTTTTTTGGCTTATGGTAATAAAAAAAAAGTATAGAGTACAGGTGTTAAATTAAAATAATTGTAGCACTATATTCAGCCCTTGTTGAACGTTAAACTTTCGCGATTTGAACACAAGGTACATATTTTTACCTAAATTAAATAATACGTGATAAGTCCCGATAAACATTTAAAACAATTGGCTAACGTTTAACTACTATGTTTTTTATGTACAGAATATATCTATGTTTGGCCACCAACTCGCCTGATGGTAAGCAACGGCATGGCGGAAGATGCAACACGTTGATCTAGAAGAAATCTATATTCACTCTAGTCTTGAATATGCTTAGATTGTAGTTCTCAGGAAATAAGGAGGACGGCAGGGAATTCCATTCTTGGGCAGTACGTATCATAAATGACAACCCAAATATTTGAGTGCGAATTTTTGGAATTTCCACGAGGAAGGGGTGATAGTGTCTTTCTACTTAACCTGTAGTGAAAGGAAGAGGGTGGAATTAGGAATAACATAATAATTATTATGTTTAGCCGAATGGCAATAAATTCAGTCTTGTCTAGGAAAAACTGCAACTCTCGACTCGAAGATACCTAAATTAAAAGATTTTTCATACTATACTACGTTAGATCGTTGCTTAAATTGTATCAGACGGGGAACACCCACTTAATCTAGTGTCTAGTGCAAGTCTAGTGTCTAGTCTAGTGGATACCAATACTAATTGCACATTTTTGCAGTAGTTAGCTAATAAACGTAGGTAAATTACGAGTAGCGCCCTGTGTAATAGCTGGTTTATAAACTAAACTACAAATCATTAGACGTTACCATTAGTGTTAATAGGAGTGCCATTAAATAGAGGGCACTTAATCACTCTTCAAGTCTTCATGTTTAAATTTGTCCATTTCAAATAATTAATTTTGTAATACTTAGTCGACTCAAATTTTCACTTTATTGTTACCATTGATGTATCTTACAAGGGCCGGCGCAATACCTTGAACTTTTTTAAAGGTACTGACTCAGTGGTGCGTCGAAGTTCCTATTTACCGGGTGTATCTCTAGATGACGGACATATTATAGGATATCATTGTACTCGCCATAAAAACAACTTTTACAAATATTGCCTGATATCGTGAAAAAAGTAGGCAGTCAAGGGCTACATTTGGCTGGCCGGGCGGCAAATGTGAAACATGATGGCAGAAGCGAGCGTCATAACGTTTGCTGTCAGGGCATACGATTTGATTTTATTACAAAGGCACGCTAATCGATGTTACACATCAAAACAAAGTCATGTTCCATAAACTTCATTAAGTGTAATAAAAAAAATGTATTGAACATTGTACAACTGATATTTTTTTTGCGATATCAATTCACACCAAAACATGTACTATAGTAAAAGTTGTTCATAATGATGAGTAGGTACAATAAGATCTTTGATTATATCCATTGCTAAAAATAATACATCTGATATAGCTTAACAGTGTGAGCATGTGCACGCCGACTGCGTTGGTGAGCGGTTGACGTACTTGCAATAAATAGGAAGTAGTTTATGTGGAGATTTCGACGGACGGCGCTAATGTTTAATTGACGAAAAATAAGTGCATGTTGTACGCGTATATTAAGTATATTTTTTATAAAGTTATATGATTATTTACGGGATATTTACCGTGGTAAGGTTGTGGAATGAGCTCCCGACTCGCCAGTGCGTGGAATCCAGTATTAGGTTGCCTTAAAAAAAAAAGCTCGCGTTCAAAATGTGTTCAAAATACTATACGTAGTGATACAGTGAGTGTGTTTTGTCGGGACTTAGGTTCGAGTTCGTGTTCCAGTGATAACCGTAGCAAAAGACTAAGAAAGAGGGTAGATCGTTATGTCTGCACCAAACTTTTTAACTGTTCGACCCACCCGCATTCTTCAGTCTTCCCGTGAACATGGTGCATGTAATTGCGCCGAAATATCGGGAGCTCATTCCACAACCTTACCACGGTAAATATCCCGTAAATAATCATATAACTTTAGTGAACAACCGTGATAGTTTAAAACAATATTTTTATTAGTTTACATTTTCACTTAACATTTACCCAGATCATTGCAGGTTCAATTCTTGCGACGCCTTCATGTAATGTCTTTCGCATCGTAAGATAAAAATTCAGTATTATTTGAATTGCGCACTAAGTTCGGCTCTGCGTATACTATGAGAATAGTGTATGCGAGTGGACCCTCCCGTGAGACAACCGGCTGCTTTCGCTACTTGGAAGATTGAAGAATGCGGGTGCATTATTCAGTCTTCCCGTGAACATGGTGCATGTAACTGCGCCGAAATATCGGGAGCTCATTCCACAACCTTACCACGGTAAATATCCCGTAAATAATCATATAACTTTAGTGAACAACCGTGATAGTTTAAAACAGCGTTTTATATTTTTTATGTATGACGCATAACTGTTTTTAATACTATACGTCTGGGACACAAATGTTCGGATGGACATATCCTGTTATTTACATCTATTGTTAAGTCTAACAATTAGAATATTGGAGTGCTTTGTGAAACGATTGTTCATACATAATTGAAACTATTCTAATTCTAAGATATTTGTCCATAGGTCGAGTAGAATAAAGACTATTTCTAAGTATTTCATATTTCATTGTTAGAATAAAGACAAATAAAACACATTGAAAAGCTGAAACTTTATTAAAACCCTTTTTCAACACATTTTCCCAAAAGTTTCTGACGCGAAAAATATTAAACTTTTTACAAAGCCCAAAGTTAAGGTGACGGTTAATTGCAGTTTTATCTTTAATAGCCGAAGTTGTTAATTAGCTTTAGATTAGTCGTCGTAGTCTGTGAAGTCGTTATCGTTGATGCCTTCAAGCAGTGTAGAGTTAGGAGGCAGCCATTCGCAGCTCGTGTATTCCGAGGAACATACCTGAAAGCGACGTGGTTATGAGCGAGATAACAAAGGTTATGATATAACCAACTTATTGCCTCGATTACGGGATGTGGTTACGGAATGCGGGCAAATACTTGGGTTTTATTACTATTGCAATTGGAGATGATATCGTAATCTTTAGTGCGATTTGAATTGGTTTTGTGAAAATTACTATTCTAATTTGTTGCTAAGGTATTTTTAGTTATACTTTAGAAACTCTTCGCTAGGTTTTACTGTCATCAGTTGCTAACGCTATATCATCTCTATCTCTTCTCTACATAGTATAAATTGAAGTCGCTTTCCGCGTCTGTCTGTCTGTCTGTCTATATGTCCGTATGGCCGCTAACTCCTCCTTAACCACGCAACGGATTTTGATGCGGTTTTCACCATCAGTTAGATACATTTTCAAGGAAGGTTTATATATATAAACTAGCGACCCGCCCCGGCTTCGCACGTAAATTACACCCGTGCGAAGCCGGGCGGGCGGGTCGCTAGTTGTATAATAATATACTCCGCCAGGTATAGCACTCCGAGAAATAATGTGACGTGGGCGTCCCACAATGATGTCATCAATTTCATGGATACACGTACACGTGCATAAGCAAGAGCAGAATAAGTAATTTACAACAAGTTCGAGAGAAATGACGATACACGAAACAATGGCGGACTCTCTATGTTTTCTGTGAAATTATAACTCCCCAATATTCGGATATTACCTGTGGGAATACAATAAATCAATGTGGTTTTGATAAAATTGTGTTTAATATATTCAATTCGTGCTTAACTTGCTTGAGCGGACAAACCAAATGACAAATGAAATGTAAATGTAATTTTTTGTATTTCGTTTAATAGATGATTAACGAATTAGTTTCCCAATATCTATGTTTGTTGCAATAAAGTGGCAACTAGGCAGTGACGTAATTCTGGGACAACTGCCAGAGTGCCAGACCTTGTTGTCTTGGATCATGCGCTATATCAATGTGATACATAGGCTAAGTATCTACGATGTGATAATATATGATTTGTGGTAGTGGCCTAAAACACATCCAAGCACGAAGCGGTGTTTGAGCCTTTTGGGATGTGAGGGCCGGGAGTACTAATTATAAATATTTATAAAGAATTATCTACACGTCTGGTCGAAGCATCCTGTGACCTTATATATAACCTTACTAGCTGCGCCCCGCGGTTTCACCCACGTAGTGATAAAATAAGGTGATGGTGATGATGATCATGAAAAGTAGCCTATATAATATGTCACTCTCCGACCCTTGAACTATACCCATCCAAAAAATCAGGTGGATCCGTTGCTCTGTTGCTGCGTGAAAGAGGAACAAACAAACACACTTTCGCATATAATTTTTTTCGTTAATCGTGAATTCTAGTAGTTTTCCTACAATCAGGCCACTTAGCAGATAATTAATAGTGAAATATCCGTCTTAAGTCTGTAGGTACGTCAAATCTCAACGGTGCTTCTCGGTTTTCCAAGGACTTTGAAGGGTCCTTTACCCAATCAAGGTTCACCACATATCGTGGCCGTGGTTTTCGATGGGCATATCAAGTTGTTTCTCAGTATCTCTGTAAAGCGTAGTGAAGTTATTCAAGTTGTCGACCTACGCCTACTCACGTAAAGGTTAAATCACATCTAGTGATTTTTGATCAGTTAAATTACTGCAAATTATTTGACTCTAAGTAAGTTCGTTTAGATGTCTGTCCTAATTTCTAAGTACCTACGGTAGCGCTCAGTTGTAAATACCACGCATGGTCACCCATCTAAAAACTGACCGTTTCATCTCTATAAGAGGGCTCTGCCCGTCCGAAGTTCTCACTCTCGCACTTTATCACATTATTGAAGACTAGCGGTCCGCCCCAGCTTCGCACGGGTATAGATTATAGCCTATGTCACCCGGGGATAGTGTAGCTTCCCGTCAGTGAAAGAATTTTTCAAATCGGTTCAGTAGTTTCGGAGCCTATTCAATGCAAACAAACAAACAATCAAATCTTTCCTCTTTATAATATTAGTATAGATATAAAATCACATTGTCAATTTCCATTAAAAAACGGACAAACCCATAACACATAACAATTTGATATTTTTTTATTTGTTGGAGTAAAATAGTAACTAGTAAAAGTTTCGGTTGCTAACAGAGAAAAAAAAATAGAATAGGGATACTTATATCATTGAAGACCAATTAGCAGAGATATAGGTAGTTAATTGAGAGATAGGTAGTTAATTGATAGGTAGTAAAGTTTTAACTGTTCGACCAACCACCCGCATTCTTTAGTCTTCCCGTGAACATGGATGTAACTGCGCCGAAATATCGGGAGCTCATTTCACAACCTTACCACGGTAAATATCCCGTAAATAATCATATAACTTTAGTTAATTGATATTCTCAAGATAGAAGTAAACAAAGTCACCTTGAATCCTCGCGTCACCCTCTAGTGGTGTTTTGGCATATAAAAAACATCACTTGAAGGTGACGTGAGGATTCGAGTTACCTTTATTACGTCTATGAATATGAGAGCCAGCCTCAGTCACTCCATAGTCAGTTAGTCCATATCGTATTATAGTTATTATTATTCCTGAGACTCAAGGTAGGGCTGGTCCAGCTGCCAATTCGGCAGAGCAGCACAAGCGACGCAAATATGCTAATCTCGGCAGTGGTTACATATCAAATCTCAAATTTTTCGGCAGAGCAGCACAAGCGACGCAAATATGCTAACCTCGGCAGTGGTTACATAATTATCAAATCTCAAATTTTCACAAAAAAAAAAATCAATTAAAAAAGGCAAGTAAAAAAGAATAAGAATAATAAGAATAAGATATATTTATTGCCAAAAAAAACAAAAACAATGAACATGTACTATAAGAAACATAAGGAGAAACAGCGAACATCCTAATTCTACCTAACCCGATTAAAGCTCTCGTTCTGTTTGTTCGCTTTTCACGACTACATTTCTGAGCCGATTTTAATGAAATTTGGCAGTAAAATAGTGTGTATTATCAGGACGGATATTTGGTACTTTTCCTCCCAGAATCGCGGGAAAAATGGAAATCGCAGGACTCAGTTAGTAATGTTATGAGAAATTGTGTTTCTTTGCTGGTTTGTTAAATTTTCACGCAGCACCATAGATAGCAAAGGATCGACGTGGTTTTTGTACAAAAACTAAATGGATGGTCGCAAAATATCATGGAATACTTTCTATCCCGGAAAAATGTATGATTCCTGATGGATTGGAAAAGCGGGTGAAATTGCAGGTTGCAGCTAGTAAATAATAACATAAATTAAAAGTGTATTAAAATATTTATAAATTTATCTACCTACTTAATTTGCCTTTTACATCATCATCGTCATTAGCCAGAAGACGTCCACTGCTGAACATAGGCCTCCCCCTTTAACCTCCACACTGAACGACAGCCTGCCTTTTGCATCGCTTTTTGCATATATGGGATAAATTATCTCTTTGTAAAACAAACCACAATCAATGCCATCAATATCATCATTATTTCAGCCATAGGACATCCACTGCTTGACATAGACCGGTTGGAAGCGGCCTGCATCCAGCATTTCCCTGCGGTCTCTTTTAAGTCGTCTGTCCATCAACGTAGTTTACAATCAATGTAGTTTAATTTAATTTCGTAATTATACTGGGAATTCACAATACCAGTCATTTGTAAGTCAATTTGCCATATTGTTATTTTACGGTTCTTCCCATTGACTTAAGTATTGTAGTAAAATAACGACAGGGTGAATTTCCAAAGGTACTGAATAAAAAAAAGGTACCAACTCCGAATGGTGCAAGTATATTGCGCACTAGTGCGAAGTCTGTCACTCACAGATTTCGTTGGTGCGCGGACGTTGCCCGTCACGTTTTTTTTAATATGCTCGCTTGCGAGTTACCTTGGAGTTCACTTGCCTAGAAGAAACCGATTCACTCGATTGATTTGAAGACACCCAGATTGTAACTATCGGGAACGGGGAAATTGAGGCAGCGCATTCCACAGACTAGATCAAACAATAAAAGTGGAATCAAATCGAAAAAATCTAAATTGTTTCATTACGGTTTTTCTGAATATTAACCAAAGCTTGGAGTAGGCGGTCAAGTGATTTTTGAAAGCAAACAGAAATATGCATGTACAAAAGCGAAATTACTACTAACTCAAATATAGATTCATCAAAAATTACAAAAAAATTGTTGACATAATTAAGAAACTAAAATTTGGCAGATAGACATTAGAGGTCTTTAAAAAAAATTGCAAACAAAAATATTTAATGTCCGGCAAAAGGAGGTTGAAAGTTTATGTTAAGGTCTACGCATATAAAGCCGAGGGCAATAGCTAGTTTAATTATAATATACATACGTATATGCATAATACGACAGAGTAATTCGAGATTCACTATCATAAAATTTAAAAAAAATTACAAACAAAATTTACAATATTTATGAGAAATAGATCATCCTCTCTTGATATTTAGCTCTATGGTGCTTCGTCTAAATTTAGCTGAAAATACGTTTGTTTCGTCAGTTTAATTACCCTATTCATTCAAGCCTTTCTAAAGTGGCAGCTCGTTTCATCTGCGTTTGTTGTTGAAGTAATTTCATTATTTACTAGACATTTTGCTATTTATAAGTTAGTTATTGGTAATTAGTTTTTGCGAATACAATTTCTTATGCTAGAGCTCTACTCATCGCGATAATGTGAATATGCGGGTTATTGCGATGTTATATCTGTAATAAATCATGGAGAAGTAATTTTTTTGAGGTTAGGATTTTGACTTCTCACGTATTGTGCATTTGCCAGTGTCAAGTATTAATAGGTTAATTCTTACTAAACACCGTCAAAAAAGACAGAGTAGTGTTTACTAGAGGCTTCTACGGTGTTTGGGAATCAACACGAAAAGGCATGTTTCACCTTATTATATCACTTTCCTTTGCTCGAGCACGTTCAAATAAACAATAATCCACCATTATTACATAATAATATGAACATTGGAAAATACACAAGTTTAGGCAAATAAAACTTTTGGAAAAACTCAGAGTCACACAGCGGGCAATGGAGAGAGCTATGCTCGGAGTTTCTTTGCGCGATAAAATCCGAAACGTGGATATTCGCCAAAGAACCAGAGTCACCGACATAGCTGTTAAAATTTGCAAGTTGAAGTGGCAATGGGCATGCCACATCGCTCGAAGAACCGATAACCGATGGGGAAGAAAGGTTCTGGAGTGGAGACCACGAACCGGAAGACGCAGCGTAGGGAGGCCTCCCACTAGATGGACTGAGAGTCGCGGGCATCCAGTAGATGCAAAAGGCAGGCTGTCGTTCAGTGTGGAGGTTAAAGGGGGAGGCCTATGTTCAGCAGTTGACGTCTTCTGGCTGATGATGTTGAGGCAAATAAAACAATGAGCTCCTTAAAATGCCTGAATACAATAAATATAATGTGGAGAGCGATGGTGGCCGGACGGTAGCATGTGCGCTTTATAATCTGACGGCACCCGGTTTGATCCTCGAGCCTTCATCAATTACTTATTTATAAGTAAAGTTAAAGTTTACAAGTTGAAGTGGCAATGGGCAGGCCACATCGCTCGAAGAACCGATAACCGATGGGGAAGAAAAGTTCTTGAGTGGACACCACGAACCAGAAGACTGTCGTTCAGTGTGCAGGTCTAAGGGGGAGGCCTATGTTCAGCAGTGGACGTCTTCTGGCTGCTGATGATGATGAAGATGAAGTCAACACAAACATTTTCCAAGCAACTATAAAGTTAATATGGTGAATATAGGTAGCTATTGAAATAGGTAAACATAAAATCTGACAGCGCAAAGTCTCCCAACCCCATCGTAATCAAATATTGATTGCCACCTACCTCCAAATTACCACAAAGGCCGAACGGTCCAGTTATTGATTTAAAATTAACAGTACAAACAGAACAGGTTATCGGATAGATAATCAACTGTTTATCTTACAGCTAAAGCTAACGAGATACGTTTGTCTTTTTATAGGCTTTTTATTACAAGCTTTTATTATTTAACTTGCCTTGTGTATATCATGATTATTAAAAGTAAAGTTTTGACTATATTCGTTATAGAATGCACAACGGCGGCCATTTTGACCTTCAATCAAAATAAAATGAATGGACGGGCCATAACCATACCATTAGTAAAAACGAGTCAAAACCTTGAGACATATACTTCAACACCTAATTATAATCATGTACAATTACATTTGTAACAAAAAATTTATAGTGGTTTTTCGTTGTGTATTTACACATCGAGAAATAATAGGAAGGCATAATTTTGTTAGATGTTTCGTTATCATGTAACAATAGACTCGTGTTGCATTTCCTATGGCTAGAGACCGACTGAAACGAAGTGAGCGCTGGCGCTCATTTTGTAATCTTCAAAAATTCGCTTCTTTTGGGCCCGTCCATTCATTTTATTTTGTTCGAAGATTTTGACTATAAAAAAAAATAACTACGTGTTACAAAATAATCAAATATTAAAACAATATTTTTATTGAAAAATATATCTTTCCAACTAAGCTTTTATCAAATTAGTGATCGGAACGGTGTGTTGATTAAATGAGCCCAAAAACTGCCATTCTACTATTATCCATCGGGGAGTGCCGTTTTCGACCGTCACCATCACCAAATCAGCTTGCTGTTACTAAAATATTGTATTGTCATCGGAACTTGACAAGTATGCCAAGTTTCAGCTCAATCGATCACCCGGGGAATGGGTACTCAATCGGGGAGTGGGTAAAATTTTACTTGCAAGATTTGATTACAGACAGACACCGAGACAGGTGAAACTTAAGAAAAGTTTGTAATAATGAGCGTAAAGTTAAGTGGCTTTAAAAAAAAGAATGTAAAACACTTTCCTTTTAATTTAAATATTCAAACTAGGCTCACCTTACAACGACAGTTTTCAGCAGCGATGAAATGAAACACTTCAGTCCCAGGAGTGACTCCAGGATCGCAATGACGCAATCGCACCATCAGAGGTTTTCGGGTTCCATAAGCGCACACAGGGTGATGGGACTTCTTGAATGGGAACTCCCAGTCTGAAATCTGGAAAAGTTAAAGCGAGAAGAAAACTAGGTATAATCATTGTTTAGCTGTCAAATCTTGTATACTAAAGTTTTACCCTCTATGTAGAGACGGTCGATAAACAAGTCTGTACCATAAAAAAAAATGTCTTGCTTTCACGCGTGACACCTTTTATCAGCTGGTATAGATTAGCTTATAGAGCGTTCATGCATAAGAAGGTAAACATCTACGCTTTAGATGATTTCCTGTATAACTCATTCAAAATTGTTACGCTTATGTGAAAATTCCACGGAAATTCGATGCGTAGACAAATTACGGTTTGGATGTTTTGGACCATTTTTCTTCCCCGGGAAAATTGCACGTTTGCCCTAATTTCTAGTCCAGAGTAGCAAACATTGAAATTAAAGTTTTGCGTAATTTTTTTTCAACAATTCACTCTGTTAGCCGAGACAAGGCTAAACCCTTTGTTACGAATGCCATGCTAAGTAATTACTTAAGTGGTTTACTATGGAAATAAAAAAACTTTGCTCAAGTAAAACGGGTAAGATATTAGCTATTAAGTATAACGCTGAATATAATGGGTACCTTTCTTTCTACTTAGCTAATTAAAATACTAAACAGTTTATTTTTATAGCTGTTTCATACATTTCCTTGAGTGTGATTGACATTGAAGCCTATGTTCAGCAGTGGAGGTCTTCTGGCTGATGATTATGATGATGATTATTGACATTTGTTTATATGTATAACAGCAGATTTTTTTCGTAGTTACAGGGTTAGTCCCTTAGTAAAGATGAGTACAATACAGCTTAAAAAGGGTATCAATTTTATTATGGAAACTGACGTGGTTTTTACACATGAACATGTAGAAGGGACACGTATCCACGAGGCTCACGGACTATATACATTCTTAACTTTCGCGATTTGAACACATGTTTTAAATGTTTATCGGGACTAATCGGGTGATAAATCCCGATAAACATTTAAAACATATATACATTCTATGAAGAAGCTCGATACCAACGGTTCAATTATTGTGGCAGAACATTCTCTGAGCTCCGACATGAAGTACTACAATATGTTCGATAGAGCGAAAGTGCTGGCACGGGAATGGTGCTTCGTAAATTGATAAAACCCATATCAGGGGGGTGCATGATAACAACTGGTCCGCCATCTTTGGAAGTCCGCCATATTGGATTTAGAATGACGTTTATTTAGCTAACCATGCATTGTCAGATGCTGAACGTGAATGCATAATTTCAGCTTAATCGTTTGGGGATAACTGGTTTAAAATTCAGCTGCAAGATTAGGTCCAAACGAACAAGGCAAAATAAATAAAAGCTTGTAAAAGGGATAACATTATAAAATGGTTTCATAATGTAGTCACAAAAACATTTCTGAAAAATATTTCAACAGGAAAATCAGTCAAATCAAAGAATTTCACATTTCATATTTATACAAATCTTGATATAAAATCCACATAATCGAAATCACTTCGTCAAAAATACGACCCGCAATATTGAATGGGCAGCGGCTCACGTTTGATTTCAGTTATTATGTTAGGTTAGGATTAATGTAAATAAGAGCATTGTTGAGCCAACTTGGAAAATTTTAATTAACCGCTGGTTTGGAAGCTTGGCATTGTATCGAACATTTTACTTGAAGAAATGTTTGATCAGATTGAGGTCATAAATGGAGTTGTTAAAATACCGGATGCTTTAAATTTACAAGGTTTATTTTGGCATTGGCATGTTATTTGAAATGTTAATCTACTCATTTTTACAGAATATGGAAAATTTTACAATTACCGTGTAGGTACGAGTATGTAGATTATAAAAGGTCAAAAGCAAAGAGTTTGAAATATTGATCGACCATAATAAATAGGGTCCATCCTCTCTTTCTGAGAGAAAGCCTGTGTCCTAGCAGTTAACATGACAGGATAATGTTGATGATAAAAATATAGGTTCCCGGTAAAACTTAATTGAAGACTATTCATCATACTTGTACAGTACTTAATTTATACACTATTGGTTCAATTTGGTTCTAAGTCAATAAAATGCACGCATCCCTCAATTACATGCACACCTAACACGTTTTCTAAATAATATAAAAGAAAAGGCCAATGGTGGAAGAAAAAGTAGCCAAAATGCTAGCATTGACACGCTGAATGGCAATGGCTGGCATCTACTTTGACAAAAAATTAATTTTGGTCAAAGTAGGCGCCAGCATTCCAGTCACCAGTCGCCTCTACCAAAAGTTTGGTTCTCATAAAATTCGAGAGCGGTTGGCTCCGATGGTCCTAAACTTTTAAACTCCTAACTCCTAACCTCTCAGAGGATGGGCTAGGGCCCGTCCTTTGAGAGGATGGTGAATGATTCTCATACACCATGCTCTGAACTCCATGCTGGTGAATGTCATACGTCTTTGAACTTTGAGGTTCTTGAGCATAATGGTTTCCTCGCAGTGCTTTCCGTCACCAGTTGCGCTGGCATCGAAACTGCACATAATTTATTTTTGGTGAAGGACCGAGAATCAAACCAGATGCCGTCACATTGTAAAGCGCACATGCTACCGCTTGGCCACCATCGCTCTCCTGACTGGTGACCTGGATGTCCAAATAGCCATATTTGTGACGTTACAGTTTTAATTCATTATGTATAAAATAATTGTTTATTTTCTATACATGTAATTGAAGACATAACTGTTAATATGTGAACTGCCGAGCGCTTGTGATGCGACAACGGCTGATTCATTCACTTCACTTAACTTGCCTACCTTCGGATTTTAAAAATTAAAAAAAATATATGTTAAAAATGTAATGCTCTTACTAAAGCATACATAATTATGTATTTTCCTAACATTGCACCATCAATATTATATTTTTCAATTTATTTAATTTATAAGTATTTTCCGTTTTGTAAGTTTTAAAAGAGCCTGCGTGCCCGATAAAATTTTTATAACACATTGCACTGTACTACCAGGATCTATGTACACTGTTTGTTACACTTATGATTAATAAAGATATTTTGAAATTGAAAAATTGAAAAAGTTAGTAATAAAATTAAACTAACTATTTCAAGGCATATACAAAAGTACTTTTGTTTATTTTTAAGGTAAAGAGTCTTACTTCTCTGGAGTCACATCTGCCTCCACACGAAGGCACCTCAACATGGTCCCAGCACTTCAATCCTTTCTCGTCTTGCTGCTCAGCCTTAGCGAGGTAAACTCTTCGAGCACAGGATAATACGATCTCCCGAGACGATGTCATTTGGAGACGCCACGCCAGGATGAGGAGAAAAAAAGATGCGAGAGAGTAGATGCTCATGTTTACACCTGGAATAGAAACTGTCATAAAATAACGACATAATTTCTTTTTTCAGCTTTAGTATATCTGGTCGTGTTTGTTGATATTTTTAAATGCCTTTTGAACTTCGTTTCCACAGTACTATATCTATTAGTTTCAGAAAGGTTAAAACACAATTTGAGTTTGCCTTTGACTTTTTCCTCGAATTCAATATCCATGTTTACTGCCTTTCACAAACAGCTTGAACGTGGGCCCGCATTTTGCGATACTAGGAAATGTATATTCTACCTAGGTCAGACAAATAGGGAAGATATACTATGGTATGGTAGCGTGGTGGGTGCGAACGCATCAGGCCTAAATCAGGATTGATGCCTTTAGTTGAACTCACATCTGTTCTGCGTGATATGTGCCCTGCCTGCGTTGGACGTCCACCCAGAAGATGGACAGACGACCTAAAAGAGACCGCAGAGAAACACTGGATGCAGGCCGCTTCCAACCGGCCTTTTTGGAGATCGATGGGGGAGGCCTATGTCCATCCTATGTGGATGTCCTATGGCTGAAATGATGATGATGATGATGATGAGAACAGCTGTCAAGGCATTTTTGTAAGAAATTTGTTGTCGCCAGTTGCACACACATAAACGAAACGTCACTCATTCGAAATCAGTTAGCAAACTGTGATGCTCGACGCGTTGATCTAAATAAGAATGTTTAATCAAGGTTCACTCATAATGCCTGGTAACAGATTCTCCTTCTCATTTCCGTTCTATTTACTTCTCTTTTCTGTGGTTAGTGGACAGCAGGATAATGAAAACAACGGGAGAAACACGGAGACATCCGTTCAAATATTTCCGTTTTAAATTTTCAAAAACTAGTTTTTCGTATTCCTCAGCATACCCTGTCATTTCATACCCATATAATAAGAATAATATATTATATTCATTGCCAAAACCAAACAAAAACAATGGACACAATATATTATAAGAAACACATGGAGAAACAATGTTTTGCGCTGAAACAATGTTTTTGGGTACGCTCGCATTGTACTGCGAGAGCTTGTTTTCATGAACAAATACATGACATGACATGATAGTAGATAATAAAAAAATCCGCCATTTTGAAGCGTGCGCCATATTGAAATTAGTTTGAAATCCTTTTTAATTTTCGTATTTTTCTCAGCAATCCTTTTCATTTGATACCCATATCATGAGGATGCATAAAAAATAACTAGTCCGCCATCTTTGGGAGTCCGCCATATTTTAACTAACCATTCATTGTCATTCAAATTTAACGTGTATGCGAAATTTCAGCTCAATCGTTTAAAGATAACTGGTCTACAATTCATTTGCAAGATTTTTCCCATACATACATACTAACTTACAGGGCAAGATAAATAAAAGCTTGTAATAACGGGGTTGTACCGTATACAGGGTGTAAGGGGAACACTCTCGAAGCCAAAATAAGGTAATTGTACTCATCATTATGAACCACTTTTACTATGAGATCAACCCTAAAATCACGAAAAATCCGCGCGTTCTATCCGCGTGTAACATAATATTACATTTTCAAAAAAAATAGGGATCCTTACAATAAACAATAATAATGAATTAAAACTTCAATAATGTAACCCAAAGTGTAAAAAAATAAGATTTACAATTTTAACTCAACGTCTGTCAGGTCTGCTAGTATATAATACAGGGTGTAAGGGGAACACTCTCGAAGCTCGAAGTTTATAATTTATATTTATTTATAAAACCCTGAAATCGCGGAAAAAAAAAATCAGCTGTTCCAAACATTTTGTCGAGTGTCAATGACCGTTTTCTATAGAACAGCTGATATTTTTTTCGTGATTTCAGGGCTGGTCCATAGTAAAAGTTGTTCATAATGAGTACAATTACCTTCTTTTGGATTCAAGAGTGTTCCCGTTACACCCCGTATTGTAATAGCACAGGTTCGCATTCAAGCTGTGCTGTTGCTGCTGCTATTTTTGTTCTATGAAAGCCTTTCAATAATATGCCTAATGACTGCTTGTTTATCGCCTGCTTGAAAGGCAGGGAGAGCAGAAATAGGAGCCTGTAAGTTATTAGGGTCCGTATTCTCTTGATGTGCAGAATCTCTATTTTAGAAAACCGGATTTATAGACGCGTTTTCGTATTTTCAGCGTAAAACGCCCGATGTAAGTTAAGGTCTAATTTTTAGTCAAATGTCCAACGTAATGTGGCATAGAATACTAAACATTTTATGCCAATGGCCCAATGGACGGTAACACCACCGTTCCAAGTAATCTAGTTTAAAGATCAGATGAATAACTACATGGAATTGGGTGAGCAAGATCTCGGCTTGGTCAAGTTTGTTTTTTATCGCGGATAAGTCCGCATTCAAATTTGCAAGTTGAAGGGGCAATGGGCAGGCCAAATCACGCAAAGAGCCGATAACCGATGGGGAAGAAAGGTTCTTGAGTGGAGAGCACGAACCGGAAGACGCAGCGTAGGTAGGCCTCCGACTAGATGGACCGACGACATTGTGAGAGTCGCTGGCATCCAGTGGATGCAAAAGGCAGCCTGTCGTTCAATGTGGAGTTTAAAGGGGGATGCCTATGTTCAGCAGTGGACGTCTTTTCAGTGGATGTCTGCGTTTGATTCTATCCGTCACTTTTATACTCATTCTCATGAAAAATGTAATGAAAGAGACCAAAATATGTAATTGGACTGCACTAAAAAGTTAGTTACATTATTCTCTTCTACTTTATAAATTCACCGCACAGAAAGTAGGCAAGCAATAAGCATAGAATCTTACCTGTAATACTGTTGGTTTTTTTATTTTGTTCATCCGTCCTTGGAGTTGGATATAAGAGACGACCACTGATCGGACAAGCTTTTCTAAACTGGACATTTTGTTTTAAGCTCCCTTGTACATGCAATTTTTCCTTTCCGCTAAACATTACGGCCTTTCCGGTCGTTTAACGAGAGGCGTCCATACCGTACTACTATAAAAAGCAAATAAAATAAAGGCGAAATGGATTCTGACTGGCAAAATCACTGCCATTCACTCATGTATATGTAAATTTGCGTTTTATAGTGGACTTTCGACTGCGCAAGGCAGGGCGAATAGTTCGGGGATAGATCAAGTCTGTCAAAGTAAAAAATATTAGATTGTATGACAAGGGAGCATAATAATTAAAGAGGCTAGTTTGCTATTTTGAAACCAGAACGTGGCCGTAGGATTCTAGAATAGAATTCCAAACGTAATGAGGGATTCTAACGTAGAATCCTGAGCGAAGTGAAGGATTCCAAATATGTCGCCCAAGGCAATAATAATTTAGCGACCTAGCGATACACTCTACTTTCCACCCCCCTCTATGAGAATCGTAACTAATATTATAAAAAGCGAATGTAATTCTGTCTCTCTGTCTGGATGTTTGTTCGCTTTTCACGACTAAACGGCTAAGCCGATCTTAACGAAATTTGGCAGGAAGATAGTATGCATCATGGAGACGGACATAGGGTACTTTTCCTCCCAAAAATACGGAAAAATTGGAAAATCGCGGGTTACACCGCGGGATTCAACTAGTAATAAATAAAAGAAAACATTCAGCGCGGCACAGACATGCAGCCCAGTACAATCGGTCGAAAATGTAAAATCTCTAAGTGCGGCGAAAAATTTAACTAATATGAACTATTAATATTTAATAATGTGAAAAGTTTGATGTAAAACTACAGTGGAGCCACCCTGAGGTGCTAACTTATTTTGCATTTACTCTAATAATAATCTGTACAAATATCTTTGGTTGAGGACGTCGGGGAATATTCTAATAAATAATATTTATTCAATTCAAATTTTAAAACTGTTTGTTCGCACTTATCTATCAGAAAAGACCTACTAAAAAGTTAATTTCATCCCATCTATTCGAAAATGTATGTTTACTTCGTCAATAAATGCGAGCAAAGTACGTTTTATTCCGATGGGGTTTTAAAAAGTGCGAATAAAAGAGTTTTGAAAGCTCAAACTAAGACTCTGTTAGTCAGTACGGACTCGGTTTCTTCTAAGAAATCGTGCTCCATCGTGGATCGCATCATCGTTTCACATCAGGCGAGTTGGCGGCCAAAAGCAAACGTATTATTGAATTTTTTTTAAACCTTGTCAATGACATGCTTATCAAAGAATTTGTATCTTTTCTAAATAAGACGTGCCAAATGCCAAATTTTTTTACATAATGATGTACCAAAGCTACCATTTAAAAACCTATTCAATAATACCCCATATATATGATGATAAAAGGATGCAGTATTTTTCCTAGTTATGATGACGTTACTATGTTTATGACTATGACACTATGTTTACACTATGACGTCATTTACTCAGTAGCCATCCCTGAATCTTGACAAACGTGCGGATACCTTATTGATCAAAATGTTTTACAGCCCACACACAGTTGAGCCCTGGACCAGTCAACATCATCAGCCAGAAGACGTCTACTGCTGAACATATGCCTCCCCCTTTAACCTCCACATTGAATGACAGGCTGCCTTTCGCATCCACTGGACGCCAGCGACTCTCACAATGTCGTCGGTCCATCTAGTGGGAGGCCTACCTACGCTGGGTCTTCCCACAAAAAAGAGAAGTATAAATTTTTTCTCTTCTGTGGGTCTTCCGGTTCGTGGTCTCCACTCAAGAAGCTTTCTTCCCCATCGGTCATCGGTTCTATGAGCGATGTGGCCTGCTCATTGCCACTTCAACTTGCAAATTTTAACAGCTATATCAGTTACCCAGTAATCATTCAGAATTACAATTATTCCACCGCCTACACATATTTCCAAAATTTCTATAATAGACAGTATAGTATAGTAGATAGTTTCGTCATATATATATGTATGACATTCAAACAAAATAGTTTGGTAACTCATCAGTGATAAATAATTTTCTAACATCAAGTAAAGGCAGAAATGTTAAGCACCAAAAATCAAAAACTCAGACAGTCTGTCAACAGGACTTTACTCTTCTCGGTATAAAGCTATTTCTAAAAGATTGACCTTTGTGGTTACGTTATTTTAAACTTTTAAATTAGAAACGTGTTTTAGCTGACAGACAGGTAAAAGGTATTAACGTTTGATAACAACTTTGTTTGACCTTTATGGTTTATAATTTTTGTAACTATAGATTTAATAATCTCAAAAGTGTTCCAGTTTAGAATGGTATAGCTTAATTTGGCTAAGTGACAATCCTAGTTGTTAAAGCTTACTTTTGTGCGCGTAAGCATTTACAAAGTTATTTAAAAGAGAGAGCAGATTTCCTACACTCTGGACGTATCTTACTAAGACAGCAACTAAGTCTACCATAACAGAGTGTTCACGTAATGTGACGATCCGAGTAAAATGGAGAAGCATTGCAATATCAGTAATCGCCGACGAGAAGACCGACGTCATTGAAGACCCATCGTGTACTACCGTCTTACCTACCACGACCACTTCGCTAAGTGTCCGAATAAGAAGATAACAAACGACAGAAATCATAAACGAAAAAATAGTGAAGGATTGGTTTACATTTCATATAATAATGTTGAGTCAATATTGTCAGGCGCATGTGGTACATCCCTATTTTATGGCGCGGAAAGTGTGAAGTCAGACGCAAAACATTTATCCATTAACACACCATCATGATTTTATTATTAAAGGTTCTGTTCACTGCAAAATTGTTAAATACTTGAAATGCCCATCATCATCATCAACTCCCCCAGGCCATAAAGAACCATGGCCCACTTGGAAAACCCTGAGACAACTTCGGTCCCGGCCGAAGTTGAAATAAAATAGCAAAGTGGGGTTATATAAAGGGCTCCAATATCGAATGCCATTGTGGTGTAAACCCTCAGGCAATGTCACACTTGATGGACAGATTGAACAGTGCAGCGTACCCTACAAACTTTATACTTGTTGATCTGAATGAAGCCACGGAAAGTGACATTGGAGTGGCCAAATTTTGGTCAACAAACTTAATTTAATAACAAATAAATACTTGTTTTAAATGTTTATCGGGACTTATCACGTATTATTTAATATAGGTAAAAAATATGTACCTTTCGCTCGACGTTTCGACCATGTTACAATGGCCGTGGTCACGAGCTGACTGAAAACTGCGGGTGAGTCCGGCGAGAAGAGCGGGTGTTTTGTTCTCCTACCCTCACTTGAAATCGCGAAAGTTTAAAAATTACTAAATAAATACTTAATTTACGAAACATCGACTCGAAAAAAGAAGATCATCAGCAGCCATTATCTACCTACTTCTGGGTAATTATGTACCTATAGGCTTCCTTTTGCGTACGTCATCCGTTTTTGTCACGTATTAGTCTCATCCACTATGGGCTCTCGTAAGTGGGCTCATATTTACAATTATAATACAAACGTTACTAGTTATTTATTACGGAATAAAATCGTACAATTTTGTAGAAAAATACGGGAGGTGTGTTTGTTTATATTTGTATAGGAATGTTTATATTAAAAATATAACAATTAACTTTTTTTAATAAGTGAAAAAAAAATACTGAACTTTTTATAAATTGAGCGTTAAAAGATGTTGATATAATATATTTATTAAAAAAATCCTACTGTCAAAATTTTGATAGAGTTTACCAAAATAGGACGAGTTGTTTTCCGAAAATAGAATTAGAGAATTACTCGGAAAGGGTGTACTAAGCCAAAAGGGGTGTTCTATACATCTTGTAGGTGTCAATGACAGGTTTCTATGGAACAGCTGATATTGTTTTCGCGATTTCAGACTTGCTCTCATAATAAAAGTTGTTTAATGATAGGTCTAATAGACCTTTATCGGCTTAGTACACTTTTTCCGCGTAACCCAGTATAAAATAGTGTTTGTTAGAAAAGTGTGAAATGACCTTTGGGTCATTTCACACCGGACTGGGACGTCCGGAGCGCCTCTAAAAATATCCCTATGTCTCGAAAAGTACAACTGCGTTCAATGTTTAAAAGCATAACATTGTTGAAGAAAGCACAAAGGCTCCATTCTAAGGCAAGCTTTTATATGAAGGTAGAAAGTTTGCTTAGGCATGTTTACTCGCAATGAGGTCAAGTTGGAATGAATTTTTGATTGCCACTATCGACTTCCAAATAACAATGTTAGTTTTGTTTCCGGCATGAAAAACTTTTGTTTAGTAGCCATGTTCAAATATTCAAGTTTGTTTGATTTTTCTGGTACGTTTGGATGTCAATACTACTTTTAATTATTATTGTCATTGATGTTAGTAAATAGGGTTAATTGCAATTAAAAAGACGTTTCTTGGTTTAAAGATTTCACAACATACAGGCCTATAACCTCAGTTTGAAGCTCTCACGACTTAATTTACTTAATTTACGAAATATTATTTTAATTTTTTATTGCGTTTTACTACCGTAACCTGATGTTAAATGATGATGTAATCTAAGATGGAGCGCGCTTGTCTAGAAGAAACCAATTCACTCATGATTTGAAGACACTCAAATTGTAACGTCACGGAAGTTTTACGCGATCTTTTTGCCTCACACCTGCAATAGATGGCATGAGCGCAGCATTTCCGAGTACACGGGGTTCTTCAAAAGGGTTGTTAATAGAGTTTTTAAAGATTGGCAACATATCGCTGGCTCACTATTACAAGGTTCTATGTTATTTTCTTACACGTTCTGTAATTTCAATAAAAAAAAATGGGTTTCATAAATATTGACTTAGCAGGGTTTAGTGCTTGAGTGAAAATATCTCTCTCAAGCATAAACCCTGCTTAAGTCAATATTTATGAAACTTAAATATTAAGAGCCAGCGATATTTCTAATGTCCGTATAACGTATCTGGTGCTACAAGTATTCATATGCGACTGTGACAGCTTACCATTAGGCGGCCAGTTGGCTTATTTGCCACCTATGGTATAAATAAGATAACAATCATACAGGAAGCTAGATATGCTGAGGCTCTTTCCCATTTGTAATATTATAAGTGCCGATAATGAAAAATGGAACCACTGCATTAATTAGCTCTTGACTCCCATGTCACTTAACAATTTCCCTCCAAAAAGGGAATCACAAAATGTAGCCTTTAATCAGAACCATCGTAAAAGCTAATGCGCCTTTCCGGCGAGGTGGCACCCGCACGAACGTTCGTGACATGCCGTCATTATAAAGTTAACGCTTGTACTGCTCTGGGTTTGGTTATTGAAACTAATCTCTTCAGTGAATGTTGTAAGTGGTGGTTCGAGATCGTGAATAAATACTTTGGTGAACTTGGCTGTTGACAGCACAGAATAAAAGCGTTTTAGCATTAAAAATAAATCAGCGCCTATAAGTTTCAAACAACGTTGACCCGCGACATTTGAAAGGTATACCTTTTTTTATTTGCCCGCGTTTGTTCCAATTTTTCGCAGCTTATCTATATTCTGATTCACCTCTGCAGTGCAAGTACTTCGATAAAATGCCATAGAATCGATCATAATAAATAATTAAATATTCCAGACATTATTGCACACACAGTCATCTGACCCCAAACTAAGCAAAGCTTGTGATATGGCTGCCAGAGACTGATATACATACATAGCTTTAAATACATACTTAAATAGATATTAACAATATAGAACAAACACAAATATTCATAAATGTTTGACCTAGGTGAGAATCGAACCCACGCCCTTCCAAGCTCAGAAGGTAGGTTTACTACCAACTGGACCAACGGGCTATCTAATGTTCATACGATCATAGTTCATTTTATGCTCGATTATTTTATCGAACTTGACGATCTCAACTGTCAGATTTGACGATCGATAAATAACGGTACTTTCACTGCTGAGTCGTACACCCTGTGATATGCCGCCGCCGCCAGTACAATCAAGAAAATAGGTAATTATTAACAGAGCGACATAGCACAGTCAATAGTCTGAAGATAGATTATGGTAAGGTAGCTATGTGGGTGCGAATGCATTTGGCCTATATCATGCTTGATGCCTTTAGTCAAATTCAGCCTGCAGATGACTTTGTCGGCCTTTTAGTTTGGTCGTTTATTTCGCTACAATTGCGTGAAAAATTTGTAGGTGAGCTGTATTACAGTTTTTGCGTGCAGTTTAGACGTATAGTGTTTTTTTTAAATACAGAATTGAAACATTGACACAAATCACTATTGTAGCATTCACATAGATAACGATTGGATGCTAAAAGCAGAAGATTTCAGGTCGTGGAGGAAATTGGTAGAGGCCTATGTCCAGAAATGGATTAAGAAAGGCTAAAGAAGAAGATAATTGTATTAAGGTTCCCATGTTTGGCTGATCTGTAGCTTAGCCGCTTTCACAGGCAGTAATACCAAAGACGACGTTGAAGGTCCCAAACTCACCGAACACTTAGAACCACTCAACATGCGCAGAGACGTTAAGTCTCTATATTTTATCGAATTTACAACGGGGAGTGTTCTGAACTGTTTCATCTGACGCCGGGGTCATGCTATTACAATCGCACTAGCCGCCACCGCCTGAAAGCTTATCCACATAGATCATTGGAAATCACACGCTGTGCAATTCGCGCGATTTTTCTTGCCTCGCACCTGCAAAATGTGGAATGAGCTACCTACCGCAGTGTTTCAGAGAAGCTACAAAATTGGGTTCATCAAAAGGCGAGTTAATAGATTCTTAAAGGGTCCGATACGTAGTTGTGAAGCCTTAGGTGTTACAAGTAACCATAGGCGACGGTCATCGCTTACAATCTGGTGGCCCGTTAATTTGTTTGCCACTTATTGCATGAAAAAATAAACAACTTTTTCACACAAGTTTTCAAAAGCAAACTCGGATGAAAATTGTGAACTCAATATTTTAAAATAACTATAGATACCACCTAGCCCACCGTATTAGCAAGTTGAAGTGGCAGTACGCAGGGCACATAGCACGCAGAACAAATGGCCGATAGGGCCGAAAGGTTCTCGTATGGAGATCATGGTCCAGTAAACGCAACGTAGGACGTCCACCCACTAGATGGACAGACGACCTAAAAGAGACCGCAGGGAAACGCTGGATGCAGGCCGCTTTCAACCGGCCCCTTGGGAGATCGATGGGGGAGGCCTATGTCCAGCAGTGGATGTCCTATGGCTGAAATCGTAATGATGATGATGAAATATAGATGGCTTTATTAAACCAGTCGTATTTCTATTGTTCAAGGTTACATAATATCGGCTGAATAACAAAGTTTATGCTAATTCATTAGCATTAGCAATTTATGGCTTGATTTCGTTATTGAAGCGGCCGAATCATTAACAAAGCGCTATAAATATATTAACTACAAGACGCACGCATTCTTACAACATAACACAAGTAAGCGTTCGATTACAATCATAAAACATTTCTGTTCTAAATCTATTATGAGTTCCATTAGCCATTTTTTCAAGCATTGTTCAGCTGTAATCATGCTATCGCGTGATTGTGCACTCTACGTCTTTTGTTGTACAAAAATACACTGTAGATATTTGTAATATGGTGTACAATCCCTTGCGACTTGTTTGGTCCATCTTACAAGGGTAGTAAGGCGATAGTCCCCAAGACCTGCAATTTGCCAGGTTTTGATTGAACGAGCACCGCTCCGTAGTTTTGCTCGCGATGCAGTCGGATTTTCAATTTTATTTGAAAGGTCTCGGACGCCCAGCCTTACTATTCGAAGTTTAGTTTGTGAAACTGAATTAGTGTTGCTCAAATGCGAGGTAAACCAGTCTTGGTTTTATTGGTCTTGATTTTTCATTGGTACACTTGTACACTAAAGTTAATATTTATTTATTTTTCTGCCTGGGCAAAGGCCTCCTTTCCTTTCTTACACTTCTCTCTATCTTGTGTTATGGTGGACTAGTACTTCAATTACATTCCACCATGTTTGCCTGGGCCTACCAGGTCTTGTGGGAGCCATTTGAGTTTGGTCGTGGTTTTTGGCTAAAGGATCATTCGACATTCGACTGACGTGGCCAGCCCAGTTCCACTTTAGTTTGCCGGCATTTTGCAAGACGTCGGCAATTTGTTTCTGAGAGCGCAGTATGCTGTTCCGTATGCGGTCTGTCAGCTTGACTCCTAAATACTGTACCGCTCGCTGATAAACCCCGACTTCTGGACACTTATTCACGTTTTTCATAACGATGCCGAAGGTTATAACAGATGAAGCTGTCATAAAACCGCCTATGACGAAATTTGTGAATAGAAACATTGTTTTTAGAGTTCCGTACCTAAAGGGTAAAAACGGGACCCTATTACTAAGCCTACGAGGTCTGTCTGTATGTCTGTCTGTCCGTCCGTCCGTCTGTCTGTTTTACCTATTAACGGCTGTGTCTTTCGAACCGTAATAGATAGCCAGTTGTTTTTTTTTACAAAATATGTAATGTTACGGTGTATTGACTAATAAATAATAAAAAAGTCAAAAAGTAAAAACAAAAGGGAGGTCTCCATACAACAAACGTATTTGTTTACGTATTTTTGTATTTGCTGTAATGTAAAAACGGTAATACTTACAAGCGTCAAACTTAACATGATTATAGTACACACTCTAACTAAAGTATAACAACAAACAATAAAAAATGGCGAAGTGCGAGTCGGTGACAAGTTTCTGTTCATTACCAAGTTATAATAACTGGTAATTTCATTATTGAATTTTGTGGTGGTACGGAACTCTCAGTGCGCGAGCCCGACTCGCTCTTGGCCAGTTTATTGCTATTATTTATGAAATATTGGTCTCAGTATTGGAAAGTCTTTAAAATGAATGAGGCAACTGAAAATTTAGCTACGATTTTAACTACGATCACACCAAGACCAACCAACAGAATTGATAAAAATATAGACCAAGATCGATTTTGGGCCACACCATAGAGAAATATACTATCCTAGGCCACACTAAACTATAAATTCACAGCTGGGACCAAATGATTGACGTCTAGAGCTTTGCTTGTTTTATTTGAACGCACAACGTTGCGGTAAGCTTTATGCGGTGTTGGTCACTGAATTGTATCAAAAAAAGTCAGCATTGAAGCAACGCTTGCCGCTGCGTTGGAAACGCGTACCGCGGCGTTGTGCGTCCCAATCAAAAGACTAAAGCTTTATATTTACGGAAGATGAAGACAGTATTAATTTTGTATAACTCTTGATTTTAACTTTGGAAGTTCGATGGAACTTCCAAAGCTAAAATCAAATAAGTAGTGCAATATTAACTGTAACAGAAGAAGTTGCTGACCGAGAGAAATGATTTCATCTACGGCAACTCATGAAACTTTCATAACTTGGTGCAATGAGAAAACGAATACGCAACGGATTGTAGCTTGTAGTTGATTCAGAGCTACGTTGATTCGGAATGTGTGTAATGTATTATGAATTTAATTTCAAAACTTGCAGTTAATTCGGAGCTTCTAAGAGTGTGTGTACCTAATGTTTTCATTTATGAATTGAGTTTCAACGTTTGTAGTAATTTGGAGCTTCTACGAGATTGTCTAACGTTTTCATTAATGAATTGAGTTTAAATGTTTGCAGTTAATTCCGAGCTTCAAAGAGTGTGTGTAATATTTTAATTTTGTGAATTTCAACGCTTGCACTTAATTTGGAGACTGTACGAGTGTGTGTTTTCATTTGTGAATTGAGTTTCAACGTTTGCAGTTAATTCGGAGCTTCTAAGAGTGTGTAATGTTTTAATTTATGAATTGAATATCAAAGTTTGCAGTTAATTCGGTGCTTCTACGAGTGTGTAATGTTTTAATGTATGAATTGAATATCAAAGTTTGCAGTTAATTCGGTGCTTCTACGAGTGTTTAATGTTTTAATTTATGAATTGAATATCAAAGTTTGCAGTTAATTCGGTGCTTCTACGAGTGTGTAATGTTTTAATTTATGAATTGAATATCAAAGTTTGCAGTTAATTCGGTGCTTCTACGAGTGTGTAATGTTTTAATTTATGAATTGAGTTTCAACGTTTGCAGTTAATTCGGAGCTTCTAAGAGTGTGTGTAATGTTTTTATTTATGATTTAAATATCAATTATAATATTTATATGTACCTGCTTGTTTCTAAATGTGGTTTCATTTTAAGTATTTTTTGTATTAAGAATGTGAAAGCATGTTTGTTTATTTGTCCCTCATTTATGCAACAACAGAGTAATGGATCGATGTGTTATTTTTCACAGGAGTAGTTAGAATGTCGGAAAAGACAAAAATACTTTTAATCCCGGAAAATTTACGGATCCTGATGGAAATGACTACGCAAGTGAAACCACGGGACAAAACCTGACTTTCACGTTGGACAACTTGGCTAGAACAGATGGCCGATGGAGCCGAAAGGTTCTTGAATGGAGACCACGGACCGGTAAGTGCAGCTTAGAACGTACACCCACAACATGGACCTAAAAGAGACCGCAAGAAAACGTTGATTGTACGCTGCTTTTAACCAGCCCTTTTGGATATCGATGGGAGAGGCCTATGTTCAGCAGTGGACGTCCTATGGCTGAAATGATGATGAACTTAGCTAGAACAATCAAATATTTTGAATTCAGTTGTTTCCAAACTTTCATGAGTAGACTTTAAATCCTGCTGAGGTTTGCCAGGCTCCTAAACTAGGGCAGATCCAGCTCCCTAACAATGGACAAATTCGTTGTACCGCTAACTTAGTAAAGATAAACAACATCTCGCGAACAAAGACGCTGGCTTGTTGCTTTTTGGTTATTGTTGCTATTTATAACAAACAAACATGTAGGTCATGTGGTGGAGCTGTTTTAGCAATATCTACATAAACTAGCCAAGTGCAAGTTGGACTCGCGCACTGAGAGTTAACGTACCACCACATTAATTGATATAAGACTTAATATTATTATTCCTTAGTTAATCTGCCGTAACGAAAGAAAGACGTATGAAAGAGCTGATGAAGACCTGCCGATATCACTGAAGCGTAGACTTATCGACATGTGTATTTTTCCCGTCCTAACCTACGGTGCTCAGACCTGGTCACTGACCGATTCTCAAAAGTTCAAACTTGGGGTTTGCCAAAGAGCAAAGGAACGCAGCGTGCTGGGTATCAGAAGAATGGACAGAGTCCGCAACAGCGCGCTGCGCTCCATAACAGGTGTGGTCGACGTTGGCCAAAAAGCTGCCAGACTAAAATGGGATTGGGCGTGCATGTAGCGCGTATGCATCCCGACCGATGGGCCAGGATCGTCACATAGTGGGTGTCAGATGGACGGCACAGTCAAGGAAGGCCCAAGAAACGCTGGCGTGACGATCTTGACTCATTTCGGAGAGGTTGGCAAGAGGTGGCGGAGGACCGAGATTTATGGAAGGAGATGGGGGAGACCTTTGCCCAGCAGTGGGACAGTATAGGAAAAAAAATATTAAAAAATCTGCCGTAACATGACATATTCTGTGAAAATTTCAACTGGCTTATATCTATTATTGTTCTCAAATTTCGCGCGTCTATGTCCTCCATACCCTGGACCAACCACACGTCGAGAGCCGACAACCAATCAGAGACGCAGCTGATCTGTCAAAGTCAGCTGTCAGAACATCATCATCCTGCGAGTGCTTCAGTTAGGTTGCACGAGTTCGGTTCGGTACTATTTGGTGGCAGTGGCCCGTGGTTAATCTCGGTGAGTACAATATTGTCTTCAACTAATTTTATAAATCTTGCGCGTGCATAGGTTTCTTCATGATTTTACAGTCCACTAGCTTTAGCGGTAACAAAAAGATCAAAAAGGTCTTCAGAGCATTCCTCAAAAAACAAGCGATGGAAAAGCTTCATCTCTTTCCATTTTATCACAAGTAGATTTTTTTAACCCGACAAGAGAGCTGATAATCTTCAAACGGCTGAACAGATTTTAGGATCATAGCTAAGAACAATCTCAATCAAGTAAGACACCTTAAAAAACCGGACAAGTGTGAGTAGGACTCGTACCCTGAGTTCCATACAAACTTAATAAATATGTATGTAGATCCATCCCGAAAATCGAGTCTTGACGAAAAAAGTATTAAAAAGATTGAAATATTGAATGTAATATTAATATAAAAATTCAATATAAATATTCAACTTGATACCTTAACGCGTTCTTGAGGAAAAGGGTCTTGACAGACGGGCTGACGGACAGACGGACAGACGGACAACAAAGTAATGCTATACCTAAAGGTTCCATTTCCTTTTGAGGTACGGAACTCTAAAACTAAATTAAAATTGGTTCAGCTGTTTGGGAGCTACGATGCCACAAATACATACAAACAGACACACATACACAGAAAAGCTTGTTTGTGAATAATGTTTCAAAAGCACTATTTATAATAGGTCAAGCAAATTACTAGTAATAAACTATCAGAATACAGATTGGACTCAATGTAAAAGCAAGGCTTTTTTACTTTTGCAATATCTTTATCCTATAAGAGCGAATAAAAATCAATGGCGTATTATCTCCACAGAGACAATCACCTAAGCGGCGTAACTGGCGTAAGTACTTTTTTTTTATTCCAGTGAGTGTTTTTTAATTCCATTAAGAGTGACCTTCTATAAACTTCCTTAAACAAGTACTTACCTTTTATCGTTTTATGTGGAGAGGACTTGTACGAGACTGAACAAAAAGAATATTAAAGGTAACAATTGCTCTGAGATATTTTTTCGTTATGTAGGTACTAACTATTTTAGTGGTAAGAGTGGTAACCGAGGAACTAAGAATCAATCTTTTCAAAAATCTTTCAGAGCGCCTGGTTAATGCGACGCGTGACCAAAATGCTGGCGTGTTTCTGGCTCAACGCATAAGCATTGCCATTCAACGTGGTAATGCCGCCAGCATGCTGGGTACGCTGCCAACTGGTAGTGGGCTTGAGCATTTGGATTGTCTTTAGACCTTCAACGGTCTATGGGCAGTCTAACTGTATTTGTAGTTTTAGTTTTAGCTTGTATTTTGTTTAGTTAATAAAGGCGCTAGCCCAGGAAAAAAAACTAAGAATTCTTTGTATGGACACAAATTCCACTTCTCAGAAATCGAAATATAGTTGCTAGTTGTCTGAGACTGCACAAAGATGTGGTCTTTAACTGCTTGTCTTTTGGAAAAAGTCAGAATCGCACAGCGGGCAATGGAGAAAGCTATGTATGCTCACGGATTCCTATGCGCGATAGAATCCGGAACGTGGATATTCGCCGAAGAACCAAAGCTAATAAAATTTGTAAATTAAAAGTGGCAATGGGCAGACCACGTTGCTTGAAGAACCGATAACTGATGGGGAAGAAAGGTTATTGAGTGGAAACCACAAACCAGAAGACGCAGCGTAGGTAGGCTTCCCACTAGATGGACCGACGACATTAAAAATTCGCGGGCATCTAGCGGATGCAGATGGCAGGATGTCGTTCAGTATCGAGTTCTAAGGGGTAGGCATATGTTCAGTAGTGGACGTCTTTTGGCTGATGATGGTGATGAGTTCAGCTGAAAGATATTACTTTTATGAAACATAAATTCAGTACAAACCTGCATCTTTAGTTATTGCTACGTATTTAGGTCAGCCATTCGATTTATGGCATCGTATTCATAATATAAATCGTGGAGTCAGTATTTCCGTTATTCACCGGCCGGAGCGCCACTTGATTGAACCATCAATGTAATATCCTGTACTGTAATAGAACTCATTTTTTGCTGACATCTCATGAGAAATGACCAGGAGACGACTGATTACCGGCTCTTTAACAACTCATTTATTTTCTGGGGAAACTCGCCCGCGCGTATTACCGACGTTTAGAAAGAAGATAAATTTAGCCTGCTAGATATTTATTGTGGGAGCTAAAACTAACAGAAAACAAAAAATCGATCGTCATTAGTTATAGACAGAAGACGTAGGAAATCTTTTGTATGTATACTCTGAGAATAATTCTAGCGTCGCTGAAACTTTGCAATGTGATTAAGTAAAGTTTATAGATTGCTGTTGGGTCTAGGATTAGGATCTAGGATAGGACTCTAGGATTATTTTTATATTATTATTTTAAGGTTTGTACCTAAAAATGTAGCTTCTAGCTCTCAATGGAAATTTGATTAACGTCAAGATCAAACCCCTCAATTATGTGACGGGTCATTCCAGAAAATAAAATACCTATAATTTTCATATACATAAATATCTGACAGCGGTTTGATGGAACGTATTCCGCAAAAGCTTTTGCAACCCTAACCTAATAACAAACAATGAGTAAACCATGTGAGTAAACCTTATTCTCATTTTATAAGATACTAGCTGTGCCCCGCGGTTTCACCTACGTGGTTACTCCTCAAATCATCAGCTGTCTGCCTGTTAAGTCCCGTCAAAATTGGTCCAGCTATTTTGGAGTCCTTAGGGAATATACACACACACATACGCTGTGTTTTTTATGTATAAGATTGAACATCAGATAAGGGAGTGTATTTTAATACTTTTTTCAACCCACCCTAATATATGCCACCATTTTGTGTTTCGTCACCTTCTCAGTGATGACTAACAAAAATCTCTTGACACCAAAATTATGAAAAGCAGTTCAGTGATAGTATTTAGGTTGTGGGTGGGAACACCTAAGCCTTCCTTTTGGCTTTGCAAAAGTTGTGTTTTAAGATGTAAAATTATAACACAGTTTAATGCAGCTCTGTGTATTATTTTAGCTTCTATTCAACTGTTAGGGATACCATGGTGAAAGGGGTAGAACGATTTTATAGTCGCAAACGTTGGTAACTACACTGCAAGGCAAGGGATTTGGCATTCGTTTAAACAATATTTTTTTACTTGATTAGTTTACTATCCTTAATATCATATTAATCACACTTCGTGATATGGCATTTTTAACGGACAAGTGCAAACCAGCTTAATAAAAAAAAAACAGTAGGTGATGTACGAATATACGTCACGTAAAATACATATCATATCAAATATCATACAAATTTTGAAATTGAAATTTGTATGGAATTCGATTCGTATTTTACGTAGCGAATATTCGTACTTCGCCTACTGTTTGATTGGCAATAAACCGTTAAAATACATTTTTGTGGTTGTTAAAACCGTTCTTTGAAACTCAACTAACAAACTTTCTTCTAACAAAACTTTCTTCCTCCATTTTTTAAATTCCCAAACGTGTGTAAAAGGCAAAGGGGTTTCAAGTTTATTTTTCCTTTTAACGTACTACTTTTATCGGCAGCCGCTGTATTCCGAGTCTGCTTGCGAATGTCTACATTTTACCCAGAAGGTCAAAGTTTAGGCAGTTCGAATGGTATTTTATTGCAGTTCTTGTTTCGTCCTTTTCCAAGTTTAGGGACAATTTCGTGTAAAATATGTTTAAATCGGCAATGTCGCCACATGTTGGCTCTCTGTATGTCGTGTTGAATTTTTTAAACAGGATAATAATTTTATTTAGTTTGAATATACGACTGGTATGGCTCAGTGGCGCATCTGTTTTATGCACATAAGTTCTAGGGCTCAATTATAGCACGGCAAATACAAATAAAATTATTAAAAAGCCTTTATTTTTAAGAAGCTCTTAGGTTTCCGCTCAACATCTAGATTTTGCTCCTAGGAGCAAAATTCTTCGAGACAAATCCAACGAACCCAAACTCGACGGGGTTACGCCGTTTCGCTTAGGGGTTCCTATGGCCACCTTCTGTCTCCATCATCAGACCAGATCAAGAAAAACTTAAACTAAAATACCATAATGGTGGGAAAGGTCCCCAGAATGCTGGCGGCATTGCCAAGTTGCATAGCAAAGCTCAATTTCTGTGCGAAATAAAATTCAGCATTCTGGACACCCGACGCCTCCACCAATCGCCTGGCCAAGTCCCGATAAAGGCCTAAAGCGGCCTGAAGTTCCAGGCAGGTGAATAAAGGCATGTAAAAATAATTGATATTCAAGAACCAACAATAATAAAAATTATGACAGGAGGCATAATTGGCGGGTGCCGTACCTCATACTATAGACCAGGCCCCCCTGATTCTACAATTTTTTTTTTTAATTGTAATTTTTTCAATTTTATTTTTTTAATAATCGCCTCAAACGGACAGTTTAAATTTTTTATACTCGAAAAATATCACCACCTAAGTATAAAAACATATTTAAAACTGTCAACATTGAGGCAATTATTAAAAAAATTCAATTGAAACAATTACAATTTAAAAACAATTTCTTTAGTAGTATCGGGGGTGGAATCACCGCAATAGCCCTTCAAGTTCTATACTGTAAAATAGTTTTCTTTTAGATATTCTTTATAAACACATACAATAATTGCATCTTATATTGAACAGGGCCTCTTGGTGTTGGCTTCGGCCCACCAATGTCTCACAAATGTCAATAGAAAAAATCCATGTAGAACTACATAACTTACCCGTATTTAGCTTAACATAAATTTTTACCTCACAAACAAATTACAAACAATCAAGGTGGTCAAACGCAAGCCTTTTAAAGCAAATAATTTAAACATAAATAAAATAAAAAAACTTTTGTTGCCATGTCGTGGTGGCACTTAATTGAATCCGTTAACAACATTTTATGTCTGTACTGCTAACCATTAAGAAGTTAGCACAGGACCCATATCATGGTAGCTGGTATCTAGGCAGCAACCATATCATGGTAAAACTTAAAACCAGCTATCCTAATAAAATGCGTGACAACATTTCGCGTCTGTGCTGTTGACCGTTGAAGAGTTCCTTTATCAGGAGCTAATCTTGGGTGTAGATTCAGGTCATGCTAACCATAAAAATACATTGCCATCGGAACTGAAATAACACGTAAAAATTTAACTCCGTAACATAATGTCGTTCTAATTCACCTTACAAGATTTGTCCCACACATACATAGGTACATACATACATACATACTATCTAACAGGGCAACTTATATAAACGCTTGTTAAAAACCTAGTAAAACAGAAACAGGGCTACTAGATAGTCTAGTAGATGTCATAGATAAATTATTCTTAAGTACCACCCTCGATAGGTAACCATTTTTACGGAATGATCCTAATTGCTTTCCGTAGTTTAATTGTCTCTTCCCTAGTTACGGTAATTAGGTTTAAGTGTCTCTACTTTAATGAGAAAGATACAAGGAACTTTGCTAACAAACATAATTGTCAACGGCGCATAAATTTAATATTTCGCCCTAACAAGTTAGAGAAAGTTTATCCGATATGAATTTGGAAACTAATTTCCTACGGAATAAGGTTCCGAGTACAGCGACCAACTTAAGGTAGAGTTGGAAAAATTATGGAACTAAAATTTGCCATTAAGAGTTTTGTTTAAGAATCACGATTGTGGCTCCCCCATCAACTATACAAATAAGTTGGTCACTCTGTAACCGTTATATCGGAATTAGGTGCAAACTGCTTACAAGTAAGTCGGTAGTTGGTGTGTCACGTAGGAAATAACGTAGTCTAGGTACGAGTATTAGAAGTTTGTGGTACGGATATGGCGAGACTAGTTTTCGTTCTAATTAGGTTTGCTATATTATAATATAACCAACCTCATTATTTAAAAAGTAGGTTGATGATGAGCGATGGTGGCCGGGCAGTAGCATGTGCGCTTTACAATTTGACAGTACCTGGTTCGATCCTCGGTCCTGCACCAATGACTTATACTTAACGTGGTTCGTTGCACAAATGGCGGGAAATTCAAATTTCAAACAGTTTTCTTGTCCTTGTAGCTAGGCCGGGTAATTATTGTAAACAACCATGATGTTTGCGCAGATTGATTATTATTCTTTACAAAATCATGTAAAGCTATTTATCTCTAATGCCCATTATTACTTACATTTGTGACTAAACAAATTTTTGCTGTTTCAAACGGTTTATTCACAAATGTAAGTAATATGGTGCGTTACTGTTAAATAATTGTACATTATAATGTAAAGAACAGCCAACATTTTGCGCAAACACTGTGTTATTTAAAATAATTACCTGGCCTGGCTACTAGGACCAAAAAACTGTTTAAAATTTAAATTTCCCGCCATAGGTGAATCAAACCACCTTAAATAAATTATGTGCAGTTTCGATGCCATTGCTCAACAACGGCGAAGGAAAGCCCGAATGGGTCTTCCCCGATGGTTTCAATCTAGGCGTCTTCAAGCAATTTAATCGGTTTCGTAAGGCAAGCGTGGTCTATTGTAGACCGCATAATCACTTAACATCAGGCAACGAGGCGGTAAAACGGTTATTAAAAAAAAGTTTTCGTGATGATTGAATGATATGTACCTACAATGACCTTACTTTAGATTATTACCACCGTTGCTTATAACCCTGCTTTAACTCGTATAAAGAGTTCCATTATAGTCATAATATTGATTGATTAACTCTTTATTGTTCACACCATGAAATTTGACACATAGTATAAAAAACTCTTAAAAACTAGTGTAACAACTGGTGGCTTTATCGCTAAAAGCGATCTCTTTCAGGCAACCTTAGGGTAGAAAGGATTTATAGAAGACGTATAAAACGGGATGTGCAAAAGAGACTATTAAATTTTTACTTATACCGTTCATACTGATAAAATTATTAACAACTTTTACTATGAGAGCTTAGAATAACTACACAAAGAAACCAAGTACATTCGCAAAATTTAAACCATTCAAATGGTGTCACATATGGCTCCAAAAAAATAAAATAAAAAGATTTACTATGACAATTTGCGCGGTGAAATTGTACCACAACAAATTAGAAAAGCAGCATAAGAGTTATGGTGTGACATTCCACAGGTAATCCATTAATTTTCTTGCTTAAATCGTTTAAAATACCAATCGAAACGTAAGCTACAAACCGAATTTGTAGCTTACGTTTTGAGAAGGCGTTGTTTGGAAACCTTTTTTTCTCTGAGTAGTTATTCTAAGTATGAGAGCAAGTCTAAAATCGCGAAAAAAAATATCATGTGAAAAGACAAATTTTTACACGATTTCATAGTTGCCCCCATAGTAAAACTTGTTCATACTGATGGGTTCTATGGATCGGACACACCTTTCGGCTTAGGATACTCTTTATGCGTAACCCCTTATATATATACTACTATTAGCCCTCCATTTTTTCATAGTCTGTTAAAAATACCAACAATGAAGCGACTCATTCTCTGTAAAAAGAAAAATAAGGAAAAAATGCTCTAAACGGCAGTATCTTAAAACCCTCTCGACCTATTTTTGCGGGAATTAAAGAAAACTATTCGACGGCTTCCAGCGCAAAAACCTGAAATCGCTGAAGTCACGGAACATTTCCAGCTGAAATTGTACCGTTTATTTCGGCAGCATTTATTTCCGTTTTATATTTGGTCGAAAAACTTTCAGAAGCCATGTGCAGAAATATAATTTGCCTGTTTTACCTATATATCTCAAAAAACAGCATCATAAGTAGGTAGAGTTTTTACAGGTTATTATCCTGTGAGAATACGTCAATAGATCAGGTTTTTAATATCCAATTCTCGTCATTTCTTACACCTTCATCCAATTCCTCAAATGTCCAATTAACTCAACAAGTTTCTATAGCGAACTTCTTCGTACATAATTCAATTTCCTCCCAGTCACATTGACATTTTGTCTCGTTGATATTTGTCTCGTTGACATCTGTCACTAGATTAACAGCACATTCACATCTGTCACTAACTAATTTACGTTTTAATTACGTAGTAACGTGGTAGTAACTATCTACCGAATCACACATCGGTGCCAGAATAGAAACAAGTAGATAAGCGTATAGGGGATCAACAATTGATCCTTTCCACGCAGTATTAAATAAAAAGCTACCTGTTTATATTTCTACGCTCATATATATACAACTAGCTGTACCCCGCGGTTTCACCTAAGAGTTAAAATCGTCGTTGTTATAAGAAATTTTCCAACATTTTTCTTTTTTTTTTAATTTTTCTTTCCGCATTAACCTTCTTCAAAGTATTAATAAACCTAAACAGATGAATGAAATCAGTAAAGTCGTTCTCAAGTTATGGCGTGACCAAGATAAATGGGCATTCTTTTTTTATATATAGCTATATATAAAAAAATAGATAGATAAAAGACATATAGAAAATAGATAGATTAATAGTAATAACTTCTAAATTACTATTAAGGAAAAAATAGAAATGTTTATCTAAGCTGAAAAGAAGTTATTGAAATTATCATCATCATTTCAGCCTATTACGTCCCCACTGCTATAGAGACACAGGCCTCCTCTTAGATAAAGAAGACGGGCCAATGCCGGCCCAGTGCACGTTGGCGAATGTCATATACTTTTCAACTTTTGAGGTTCTTGGACATACCGCGTTTCCTTCACTGTTTTTGGGCGATCGCATCGACAATGTACCTTTTTTTTTTTTTTTAACCTATACTGTCCCACTGGGCAAAGGTCTCCCCCATCTCCTTCCATAAATCTCGGTCCTTCGCCACCTCTTGCCAACCTCTCCGGAATGAGTCAAGATCGTCACGCCAGCGTTTCTTGGGCCTTCCTTGACTGCGCCGTCCATCTGGCACCCACTGTCGGACGATCCTGGCCCATCGGTCGGGATGCATGCGCGCCACATGTCCCGCCCAATCCCATTTTAGTCTGGCTGCTTTTTGGCCAACGTCGACCACACCTGTTCTGGAGCGCAGCGCGCTGTTGCGGACTCTGTCCATTCTTTTGATACCCAGCACGCTGCGTTCCATTTGTACCTACATAATTTATTTGAAGTACTAAATAAGTCATTAGCGCAGGGCCGAGGATCGAACCGGGTGCCGTCAGATTGTAAAGCGCACATACTACAGTGGCAATTATCATTTGGTTTTTTTTTACTATGGGACTAACATGTAAACACGAAAAGCTGTTCCATAGAAATGTATCTTTCACAAGCGACAAAATGAATGGAACTGCTGATGTTTTTTTTAACAGTTCCTATAGTAAATATTGTTCATAATATTCTCCTTTAGACTTAGTACCACAGTTTTGTATAACCCTGTATAATATAGTATAGGTGTCAACTCAGTTGGAACAAGATAGACTAATTGAAACTCCGATGAACATCTGCAAAAGACAAAACTGAACCCACCCCGTGTCTTTGAGGCATGAAATTTTAATCACTTTCCACTATGTAAAAGGGACTGAGCGTCCCGAATACGAAATTGTACAATCGGAACAATCCAAATTGGGCGTATCCTCTTGGCTCTAATAGTAGATAAGATACAAGTATAAATGATTGCACAAGATGAAGATCTCAGATGCGACAAACAAGGGAGATAATATGTTTTAAATGTTTAAAACGTTTTCGGGACTTAACACGTATTATTTTATTTAGGTAAAAATATGTACCTTTCGCTCGACGTTTCGACCATATTACAATGGCCGTGGTCACGAGCTGACTGAAAACTGCAGGTGAGTCCGGCGAGAAGAGCGGCTGTTTTGTTCTCCTACCCTCACTTGATCTGGAAAAATTGCAGGGTTGTCACTACGACACACAACACTGACTGTATTGGTAAAGTCGATCGGTCGGTCATTCTGTGTCGGTGTGTCGGTGTTCAAATCACGAAAGTTTAAAAATTACTAAAGGAGATATGGTAATGTTGACGAGTGCAAACGCATCAGGCCCAAATCAGGCTTAATATATTAACTCACACTACACTCCCCCAATAGCCCGTTGGTACAGTTGGTAGTGAACCTAACTTCTGAACTTGGGGGCGTGGGTTCGATTTCCCACCTAGGACTAACATTTATGCGATGAACATTTGTGTTAGTTCTATATCTGGTTGTTAATATCTATTTAAGTATTATTTAAAGGTATGGATGTATATCAATCTCTAGCCATATCACAAGCTTTGTTTAGTTTGGAGCGTGTGTGCAATAATGTCCCGAATATTATTTATTTATTTACTCAATTAGTCCTCGACATTGAACGACATTCTGCCATTTGCATCCACTGGATGCCGGTGACTCTCACGATGTCGTCAGTCCACCTATAGTGGGAGACGTCTAAACTGCGTCTTCCGGTTCCTGGGGCCTTACGGACAACAGCTAATTGCGGCACCTAATCCGTTCAGTTGGAAAATCTCGCGACCGCAAACCGTATCTGGGCGCGATAAGGTTCACGTTCGCGTGATTTTCCAACTGAGCGGATTAGGTGCCGCAATTAGCTGTTGTCCGTAAGGCCCCTGGTCTCCACTCAAGAAGTTCTTCCCTATCGGTTATCGGTTATCGGTGGCCTGGCTATTGCTACTGCAACTTGCACATCTAAGCAGCTATGTCGGTGACTGATTTTCTTCTGCGAATATCCTCGTTCAGGATTTTATCGCGCAAAGAAACTCCGAGCATAGCTCTCTCCATTACCCACTATGCGACTCTGAGTTTTTCTAAAAGACCAGCAGTTAAAGACCATGTCTCAGCAATTAGTTAGTATCCGATAATTCAGATATCCAGTAAATACGCTAACGCTTCAAACAGTATTAAAATTCGTTCCATATCCAACAATACTGTGACCGTATTAATTCAATACATTCCGATAGTATCAAAGTTTGTTGCCTCGCTTGTGTATTCCAAAACCTATTCACGTATGCGATATGGGTTGTTTAAGATCCCTTTGTTGTTAAGAGTAAGTACAACTGTCTATAACTAGGTAAAATATGAGAAATGAACATGACATATAAAATATGACATGTATGTATAATATGTCCGTACCTACGTTTTCTATTTTATGATTAAATAGAAAACGTAGGTAGGATATGTGTGTATTTTTAAATGAATATCCTCGCAATGTTGAAAAAAGTACCGTACAAGCCTTACCGATACACATCATCAGCCATTAAATGTCCACTGCTGAACAAGGCCTCCCTCTTAGAGAGGGGTGTTGCCATAATCCCCACGCTTGGCAGGCGGCTTGGAGATCGCAGTACGTTCACCGTGTACTAACAGGATGCTGCTGCCCATCCTCCGGTGGTTCTGGTCGCAGTTTTAGGACATACCCGGGATAGCTCGGTATTAAATTATTTATAGACTTAGATATGGCCGGCCTCAGATATACCTATTTCAGTCTACATTTTCATGTTCGTCCATTAAGGCGTGGTTTTCCCACTTTTAAACAATGCTTGTTACTACCGATGACCTACGGATACTAGGGCTTAAAATATTGTATAAAAGTCGCATTTAGTGGAGCAAAACCATGGCGCATACACACAGTCGTGCGTTTCACTACTTCTAATTTTGAGGATTTTCTCATATTTTTCGAAAAGTATAGCTAGTTTCTTAGATAAAACGTTCAACTTTGATATGACACCATTTTTATAATAGTAAGGTAACGATGGAAGTAGACAAACTAAAACTAGAATGACTAAAACTGGTAAACATAGGAAAAGAGGCCCTTAATACCTCGTGTTGCCTTCCGCTACAGAAATTTCCTATATTGACAACATTGTATTAGCCTCAATGAAAATAACTGAGAAATGAGCATTTTAAGTTTGTATCAAGACCCTCATTGTAGATTTTTTGCACGTGTTTTTGGTTACAATCTGGGTGTCTTCAAATGACGAGTGAATCGGTTCCTTCTAGGCAAGCGTGCTCCAACGTAGACCGCATCATCGCTTAACATCAGTCGTGAAGGTGGTCAAACGCAAGCCTATTATTTACATATAAAAAAAAAACCTGTCATAAGTAAACTTATTTCCAGTCATAAGACGATGTTTTATTAGGTTGAGCCTACGCTGAAGCTGACACCATAGTGGCAACAAGCTGTTAAGACGAATTGGATCACGCATAAACATCTTAACATGTAGTAAAGTAGATTAATCGACGATAGGCCGTCGATCCCAAGCTAGGATTTACGACCCGAACCTAGACGAAGCAGATAAAAACAGTGTGTGGGATATATGGGTACACTAAACTTGATACCGATGGAGTCGTTGTCTTATAAGAAGTCTTAAAGTTAACGCGCAGAGCTTTGTTTCCACTTTTTATACGAAAAAAATATAACAAGTTTGTACCGTAATAATGTGGAATGCGATGGATGCGATGTGACTGTGGGGTGTGACTGTGTATTTTGTGGTTTTTCGATGTAGATGTAGGGGTGTGGGTGTATCTCTGGAGCCGGGGTCTTAGAATACTGCTTCGGTATCCCCGAAACGGTGCGGAACGGTGCGGTCTGTCGTAAAAGCCGACTAAAAGGGGGCCTTTGGGCTTGTGGGTGGTCAGATTTGGGGAACTGACCTCCCATTCAGCAAGCCCAGGGAAGACAAAGGCGCAGTGTGACCCACGCTGTTGTAAAAGTAATGAATGGAAATGCCCTGAGCGTTGCTTCAGGCAGTGTGCTAGGAGGATACCGGTGCGTTCCTATGGAGATCCCGGTACCCTCCGTCTGGTACAGAGGTCGGTCACCGAGGGGGTTTTAGTGGGTGCAATCTCACATAACCCAGTCCAATGAAGCTGGGTGTCTTTTAAAGATTTCCCCCCGTCAAAAAAAAAATGGGTGTGTAGGGGTGTGGGTGTGTGTGTGTGTGGTGTGTGTAATAAGGTGTTTATATAAAACCCAAGAGGCACTTGAATTGACTCTTAGAAAAATAAATAAGTAAAAGGTGTCTTAGTGGTAGTATGTGCACTTCACAATATATCGGCACATGATTCTTTGCACCGATTATTGACTATGTACTTAAATTTGTAACTTTCGATGCTATCGCTTAAGCCGGTAAAGGAAAACATTGTGAAGAAACTGGTGTATCAAAGAACCTCAAAAAGTTTAAAGACATATTACATTCACCAACGTATACTGGGCCAGTATGGTGGATTATACCCCATCCTCTTTCTCTGTCTGAGAGAAGGCATTTTTCCCAGCAGTGGGAACAGAGACTGATAATGATGATAATATAGATGGGAATAACACTAAAATTGCAAAAAAATAATTGCGAATTCAGAGTTGGTCCCTTAGTAAAAATTACAATAAATATTTGGGACATTTTTGCACACTCGGTCATCTGACCCCAAACTAAGCAAAGCTTGTGATATGGCTGCTATAGAATGATATACATACATAATATAGTTTTAAATACATACTTAAATAGATATTAACAACTAGATATAGAACAAACACAAATGTTCATCACATAAATGTTTGTCCTAAGTGGGAATCGAACCCATGCCCCCAAGCTCAGAAGGTAGGTTCACTACCAACTGAACCGACGGGCCATATAAATTGTTTATAATGATATGTACTATGAACTCCTTTCAGCTTAGTACACACTTTCCGCGTAATCTATACTAATATTATAAAGAGGAAAGATTTGATTGTTTGTTTGTTTCTTTGTTTGCATTTAATAGGCTCTGAACCTACTGAAACGATTTGAAAAATTCTTTCACTGTTGGGAAGCTACACTGTCCTCGGGTAACATAGGCTATATTATATTAAAAAAAATAGGGATCCTTACTAAAACTCCAATAATGTTAACCAAGGTGTAAAAAAATAAGATTTACAAATTTTAACTTTGCGTGTTTGACAGTTCTAAGACAGGACAACGTCTGTCAGGTCAGCTAGTCCTGTATAAACAGAGACAGTTTTAATTAGAATTATGGTTTGTAATCATGATTTCGTAGCTAATTCCAGAGATCGGTCGCGACTGGTTCGTCAGATAAAGACGCCCACCACTACGCCAATCAATATTAGCTTTACTAAATGAAAGGTAAAGCCGAGCTCGACAGGAAGCAGGTAATATTCTTTGGAGACGTCGAGAGCCATCGACACCTTTCCACTAACAAGCAGGTTGATTAATTGCAAACTTTCTGGAGAAATTACGAGTTTTCGTAAAATTATACTCCGCAGGCATAATTGGAACTTTTGGAAATCGTGACACTTGGTTTAAATTAAGTTTTACTTAATTAACACTATCTTTTTTTAACGGCTTCGTGCCTTTATTAATTCAGCAAAATACAAGGGTAACACTAAATTTCTAAACGAATTATTATTTTTTAAAAAACCGTAGTCCGATTAATAAGGTGGACGCGGTGGACAAAAAATTCTTATCTACCATCATGATATCAAATTAAAGGGGCTGTCGAGCAGAATACGAATATCTTTTATTTTTATTTTAGTTTAAAACAAAAAATCTCATGCAGAATCCAGTGAACAAAAGTTAATTAATTTAATTAATTATTGACACTGGATTTTAATGGGAATGCTATGCGCATTAAAGCATTGTATTCCCATTTTCCCTTACAACGCAACCGAAGTACGATAGATCTTGTATGTATGTCTGTTACAGTTTTTTCCATGGCGGCTGGACCGATAAGAAATAGTTTTTTTAATTGAAATCCAATTTTATTGCAGTTGATTTTATATATGTTTGATCAAAATCTGTTCAGCCGTTTAAAAGTTATTATTGTTTTTTCAAATTGTACCGGGAACCCGGGAAAGGCTTCAAACTTGCACATTAAGACTAAATCAGGCCCCAATCTTATCATATCTCCCTTGTATTTCTGATCCAAGGGTGTTTTTCTAACCGATCACCGAAGCTAAGTAACGGGCAACACGGCCAGTTTTTGGATGAAAGACTGCGGCTGGAATTTACGCTATCAAAGAGTCAAAAAACGACGGACAGGTGATTTTTTATCGCGATTTCAGGTTTGGTCCCACAGTAGAAGTTGTTCATAATTATGAGTTCAATGACCTGCTTTCGACTTAGTACAGTCTATATAATATATGCGTAACCCTGTATAGTCTTACGTACAGTTCATTCGCCTACACTTGCCATCTCCAATTCTATTTCATTACGAGAAATAAAAATACTATCAAGCAAAAGATACACGTATTATTTATATACTGAACTGCTTATTTCCTATATGTCACAATCCACAAGTCATTTTTCTGCCAGCGGTTGGGTTCCTTCAAACGACTTTTCTGTCTATTAATAGCGGCCCAGTATCGAATCCTTATTTGATTCGATAGATACATAGAACGATCCAAATATAGATTTGAACTAAAGTCACATTGTATAATAGTAGGTATTTTCATTGTTTTGACAGAGAATTTTTTCAAAAGGAGGAGGCTATCTATAAATAAAATCTAATTTTATGAATTCAGTATGTTTCTAATAAATTTATAATCACAAAATGTTCGAAACAAACAATTTATACATGTAGGTCAACTTAACTCTAAAAGTCAATCAACTATTATTAATTACTCAAAAAGTCCTACGCGCACCGAACCCTGACCGAAAGTCCCTAATACACTGGCCGCATATAATTTTATATATTATATTTCCTTAGGCATTATTTGTAATATCAAACTTTTTGACCGCGAATATAATTATGAAACCTTTAAAACGGTAACTGTCGTGTGGAGAATCGCAGCTATTACGTTACATTGTCAGATGCTATAGAGCATGGTCTAAGAAAACAAGGTCTAACGCTCTGGGAGTCCCGCTGTCCCGCAATGACGTCACTGTCCTGTTCCAGTTGCCACTTAAAAAACACAGATACTGTTTTTTTTTTTAATAATCTATTATATTATAACAAAAAGCATTTCAATTGTCATTTGGATTGTCCGCTCAAGCAAAGCAATTCAAGTTAAGCACGAATTGAATATATTAAATACTAGGTGTCCGCCCCAGCTTCGCACAGGTATAGATTATAACCTATGTCACCCGGGGATAGTGTAGCTTCCCGTCAGTGAAAGAATTTTTCAAATCGGTTCAGTAGTTTCGGAGCCTATTCAATGCAAACAAACAAACAATCAAATCTTTCCTCTTTATAATATAAACTGCATTGATTTATTGGATACAGGTAATATACGGATATTGGGGAGTTATAATTTCACGATCAAAACTGCATTGATTTATTGGATACAGGTAATATACGGTAATATTGGGGAGTTATAATTTCACGCTACTGTTAACACAGAAAATCACCTGTTACGTGGTGTATCGTCATCTCTCTCGAACTTGTTGTAAATTACTTATTCTGCTCTTGCTTATGCACGTGTATGTGTATCTATGACATTGATGACATCATTGCGGGACGCCCACGTGTTTTTTTTTCTCGGAGCGCTATACCTGGCGGAGAAAATTATTATACCATGCTATAGAGTTGGACCAATGACGTAAAGTCTAACTTTCTCAATGAATTGGACAGCTAATTTACTAACTAAACACCAAATACTAAACCAAATTAGATGACAGGCAGATTAAGTTATATTTTTCAACACAGAAACCTTTCCCGTGAGAGAGCCTAATCGAATGACAAGGAGGTTGTTTTAATTTTTCTACCAACACGGAAACCCGGTTCTAGGTTAAAACATAGGCAAAATTTAATTTTTTACTTATATCTGTGTTTTTCACAGATTTCCTCACTATATAGTAGCTAGATTAGGTTGGGTTGATTATTTAATATGTTGATTTAATGCATTTTCTAACACAAATTTGACATTCCATACCCAGAATTCCTAGGCATTTTATAAATTTTTAAGGAGATAAATTATTCGAAATAATAATGACTATTGTAGCTGTTGTACCTAAAACCGTCTGAAATTGAGTACGATACCTAGGCATTGTGTGTAATGGCATCAAATATCACATTTTTAGTAACATACATTATTTTGAAACATACAAAACCAGAAATTCAAAGAATTAATTTTGCTGGGTATCAAATTCGAACTTTATTTGACACTATGTAAGATTACAAGTTAGGTGTAATAAAGTTATGTAATACGAAGATGTAAGAAAAAACAAGTATAAGTATAAGCGCGCCTTTTTTAAATCTGTTACAATGTTCTTTCATCAAAGACTAATTTTGCAATCTCAGGATAAGTTTTAATGAAGAATTGGTAGGTGAAACATTTTTCTAAAAATAATTGTTACATAATTATACTAGTTTGTTACAGGTGGACCTAATAGAAAGATTGGGTTTAATGTCCAACCTATGCTCACCTCATTTCAAAAAAACACAGAGTGCTTAGTTATGAGACGTGTGACCAAAATGCTGGCGTGATTCTGGCTCAACGCATAAGCATTGCCATTCAGAGTGCGCTAGCCAGCATGCTGGGTATGCTGCCAACTGCTAGTTGGCATTTGGACTGTCTTTATACCTTCAACGGTCTATTGGCAGTCTAACTGCTTTTGTAGTGTTAGTGTTAACTTGTATTATGTTAAGTTTATAAAGGAAATTAACCATTAGAAAAAACCGTGTCCAAAAACCGCCCACTATCATGCTAAAACTGATTTTATAATTGCAAATGTTACTAAGATTATATGCCACATTACAGAATAAATTATTTATCATAATCATCATCATCATAATCAGCCTTTTAACCGTCCACTGCTGGACTTATAGGCTACCCTTGAAAGGGTTGATTGGGCCATATCAACCACGCTGGCCCAGTTGCGTCTTGGTGGATTCACATACGCCATTGAATTTTTTCTTCGTACGTATTTCAGGTTTCCTCACGATGTTTTCCTTCACCGAAAAGACGGTATGAAAATCCGTACATAAACTCCAAAGAGCTCATTGGTACGTGTCCGGGGTTTGAACCCGCGACCTCACGCTTTCAAGTTTAGCTGTCTCCCAAATAGGTTACCACGGCCTTTTACATACATTATTATAACAAGTAATATATCTCATCTTCATCGCAAGAATATGAAGTCAGAGTTACTGCAAACTAGTTTATTAGATCTCATCGGTGTGTATCTCCAAGAATTTTTGTTCTGGATATAGAAAGCGGAAGAAACCTCATCGAAAGTAGTGAGCAGACCTTTCCTCAACTGGCTAATCTCGTTTGATATCTACTTCGTTTTGATTAGTGTGAGGAGAAAAAGTTCGTCCTGCCCAATGATGCTCGTCAATGGGATAGACGTGTTACATATTTATGAAAACCTAGTCATAGTTTTTAGCTACAAACATGTAGTATTTGAAAAGGTACATGACACTACTCTCCGTCGTCTATCTTTCTGTCTGTATTTCTATTTGTTACCTTTTTACGACTACACAGCTACACCGATATGAATGTAATTTGTCAAAAAAGTGATGACCGTCACATGGACGGACGGAAACTTATTAGTCGAACTTTAAATAAATTAAAAGCACTGATGCAGCAGAAATGCTATTAAAACAGATGATATTTTGAATGACAAATTGTAATTAATATAATTCATTATTATTCTATTTATTATTGTTGACTCTGAAATGTTATTTAATTTTTGACTTGTATATTTATTTTATTTGCCAAAAAATTATTATGCCCCTGAATTGTTTTCCAATCTTTCCAATTATTTAATCTGTTGTACATAAAAGAAGGTAACATTCGAAATTAAAATTAAGTCCTTCTTTCAAACATAACTTACTAGGAACAATACACATCTTAGGCTTTTAAAAATCATTGACTTTCCCAAAAGGCTCAGCTGTGAAACGACTCTGTAGTTTGTTTTTAACCGATTCCGAGCGTAAATTAATTTGGGAATTTTTGCCAACAAGCTGGTAATGGCTGGTTTGAAAAAAAAAGACTAAAAAAAGCATTGGATTCTAGGACTACGAATACAAATACTTGATTTATGAAAATGCCTAAATCCCTTTTACAAATTCGTATACATCCATAAAGGTCTAAAGTCCGGTATCAACCTATGTGACGATACTATGTTACTGTTTTGCAAATTGTGAGCATTTAACGTTGTAACGTGGCAAGTCACGTGTTAAGAGATCGAGATCGAAGAGGACAAAGTTGAAGATATTGAATCCCGTGTAACTAAATTCAACTTGCCTTGGGCAGGACATTTGGCCAGATGCGGAGACATTGACTGAAGTAGATCTCTGAAGGAATGGTGGCCACACAAGTGTAAGCGTAGCGGAAGATCAGTCCAACAAACAAAACATTTCCGCAAAAATATTTTTTTGCGGAAATACATGGACAAGATTATGGCTTAACTTAGAAAACTGACAATAAAGATGAAGGTTTATAACATAATGTTATGCACCAAGTTGAAATGAGCTGCCAGTAATAATGAAGTTTTTTTTTTAATTTAGAAAATTTGTCAGATTATAATGTCACGTCACTCAGGTAGGTATCGTGCCTAAAATGGATCGTATTTGTTCGACTCTTTTTGTACAAGTTTAAGGGCGGAAATCCATCGAAGCTGTATGGAACTAGGTAGAAATGTGTGCTTTTTTCCATTTGTCGTTCGTGTTTTGTTTATAGGAATTAACGTAAAATATTTTTTATGGTTCAGAACGTTAAAAATACGTTAGCTAAAATAAAACAAATGAACCGAAACTCGAGGGTTTTGCTAGTAGCCATTGAAGAGTTATACTATCTACTTCCAGGTCCTATCATCAGATTAGTTCGGTAGTACCAAATTATCGTATTGTTATCTAGATTACTTACAGGGGTTACGCGTATAGACTGTACTAATGTGAAAGGAGGTCATTATCATTATTAACTACATTTACTATGTAGTTGTAGTTGTAGTCTATGTAGTGTACTACATGCACTGGGCCAGCATGGTGAATTAGGGCCTAAGGCTGTGTTCCAACAGTGGGAACATGATAGACTGATAATGTAAGTGATGCTAATAAAAGGTTGTTCACAATGATATACCTTTAACTCTCTATTTATTAGCTACAGTGAATTCTCGCTTTAATTCTAAATGTACATAGTACTAAAATTGTTTGTTCGTTACTTGATCCCTCAAGAACCTAAAAAAAAAACTTAAACCAACTACACTCCAGAGCTTCATAAAAATAACATTGCAATATGTACCCAAGATTATTCACAATGACATTACCTCTAGCTCTCTATTTATTAGCTTCAGTGAATTCCTGCCCTAATTAATACTGAATCAGATAAGACAAAGTACTAGCATTGATTGCTCGTTACGTGATCCATCAAGAACCTAACAAATAATAAAATTTTAATCAACTACACTCCAGAGCTTCGTAAAAATAACATTGCAATAGTTACCCAAGATTGTTCACAATGACATTACCTCTAGCTCTCTATTTATTAGCTTCAGTGAATTCCTGTCCTAATTAATAATGAATCAAACAAAACAAAGTACTAGCATTGATTGCTCGTTACGTGATCCATAAAGAACCTAACAAATAATAAAACTTTAACCAACTACACTCCAAAGCATCGTTACAATAAAATTTCAATAGTTACCCAAGATTGTTCACAATGACATAAATTACTCTAGCTCTCTATTTATTAGCTTCAGTGAATTTCTGCCCTAATTAATACTGAATCAAACAAGACAAAGTACTAGCAGTGATTGCTCGTTACGTGATCCATCAAGAACCTAACAAATACTAAAACTTTAACTAACTACACTCCAGAGCATTGTAACAATAACATTGCAATATGTAGCCAAGATTGTTCACAATGACATATTATTACCATATATATTACTTTTAGCTCTGTATTTATTAGCTTCGGTGAATTCCCGCCCTAATTTTAAATGTACTGAATTAAACAACACAAAGTACTAGCATTAATTGCTCATTACGTGATCTCTTAAGAACATTACAAATAATAAAACTTTAACCAACTACACTCCAGAGCATCATAACAATAACATTGCAATAGTTACCCAAGATTGTTCACAATGACATAAATTACCTTTAGCTCACTATTTATTAGTTTCAGTGAATTCCTGCCCTAATTAATACTGAATCAAACAAGACAAAGTACTAGCATTGATTGCTCGTTACGTGATCCATCAAGAACCTAACAAATACTAAAACTTTAACTAACTACACTCCAGAGCATTGTAACAATAACATTGCAATAATTACCCAACTCAGACTATTTCTCAAAACAACAACCAATTAAAAGTCTGAGTCGAAAGCTAGACTTTGTTCCATTATTTGAAAACACGTAGACTTTTTGTTGTAAAAGTCGAACTCAAAGTAAATTGGTATATAGCTCCACCCTCGTGTATTGTGGATGCGAATCATGTCGAAATTAATGCGATTAATTTCTTTTGCAAGAAATTCAATTAACAAAAAGTAAATAAGTAGCTTGGGAAAGTAAACAACTGCCGTGATTGTAGCAAAAAAGCATTTCATCGCAAATTAAAATAAAAAGTTTTTTTTTTTAATTGTTGCACTGCTCAAGCTGTCGGCTTAACCTACAGGTTTTCTAAATCTTTATAATCTTTGACGCAAAAAGAGGGATGCTATAAGTTCAATGTATGTATATGTGTGTGGCATTGTAGCTCCCAAACAGCTGAACTGATTTTTTTTTTGTTTTAAGCGTGATTTGATCAAAAGTGTTCTTAGCTATGATTCATGAAAATCTGTTTAGCTTTAGGTATCCTTATTATTTCCTTTTCTATTGTCGTACTTTACAAAATTAACTAAAATGTGTTCTTGGTTTCAAACGTATTTAAATTTAGATACACTTTTTAGAAATAACGACATTAATTAAAATGTATTACATTAATTATTTTAACAAAAGTACAATTTAGCTTCGAACAATTGTGTATGGAAGGAATTTATATGCACAGGTTACTTAAAGTTAATATTATGCTTTTACTCTATTTTTATTTCGGTAATTTTTAATAACCAGATCGTCCAAATTAGGTTTCCATGGAGAGAAAAATTGGAAAAGTTTCTGGAAATGGGATTTTTGTATGAACTAAAAATATAATCAAAAAGTGGGCAAGGCACATAGCACGCAGAACAGTTGGCCGATGGGGCCGAAAGGCTTTCGAATGGAGACCACGGACCGGTGAACACAGCGTACGACATCCACCCACAAAATGGATAGACGACCTAAAAGAGACCGCAGGAAAACGCTGGATGCAGGCCGCTTCCAACCGGCTCTTTTGGAGATCGATGAGGGAGGCCTATATCCAGCAGTGGAAGCCTTATGGATGGAATGATGATGATACAAATTGTTTTCCATTCCTAAGCGTAATCATTCGCTTGCGCAAATGTTTGAAATTATAAATAGGGAATTCTATAACTTGTTGTGTCTGAGGCACCTAAGTAAAGATACTTTATAAAAGTAAACTGAGGCGCACAAAAGTATCTTTGGCCCTAAGGGCTTGTTAAAGAAACGAGAATGGCGTAAGAAAATATAAGTAAATGTAAATTTTAGACAATTATCCGCCAGAGTCTTTGGGTGTTTGAATTTCGCTGTTCCATTTCTCCATGTTAGCTCCAAATCTTTTTAGAAGTTCATGAAAATATTATGAATACACAGCCGTGAACAGAAAAGTTTGATACACCCAACAAAAAGTTATTATATTTTATTTTGTTATGATAATGTAAGAGAAGGTTATGAAGTGCGGTAAAGAAGGAAGGGGTAATAAAAATATATATAATATATTTAATTATACATAGATAGTAAAATAAAAAAAATACGAAAAATAAAGTTGGACTCATTGTATTCAAGTTTAATTTAAGTCTTGTAAAAATGAGACATCTAAGAGTAAAAAGATTTTCTTTTTAATAATGTTGCCCATTATAAAAAAAACTTTTTACAAAGGCATGGACTAATTTGTCCATAGTGAAAATGTAAAAAAAAAACACGTTACTATGTAGACATTTCTCGTTTTTGATCGAATTCAAAAAAAGAGAGGATACTCAATTTATTTGATTAGAAACTGGGCATTACAAAATATACCGGCCAAGTGCAAGTCGGGCTCACGTACTGAGAGTACCTTACCACCACAAAATACAAAAAGTAGTGCAAAAAGACGATCACGATCAGGCGGTCACCCATCCAAGTACCGACCACGGCTTAACTTGGTGGTGAACAAAATTTGTCACCGACTCGCACTTGGCCATTATTTATTATTTGTTTTTTATTTTAGAGTATGTAATATAATCATGCCAAGTTTAATGCTTGTACGTGATACCGTTTTTACATTAGAGCAAATACAAAAATACGTTAAAAAACGTTTGTTGTATGGGGGGTAAAGGCGTAGGGGGGCTACCCCCCTTTGTTTTTTACTTTTTGACTATATTATTATTTTTGAGTAAATCCGCCATAACGTTACATATTATTTTGTGAAAATTTCAACTAGCTATCTATTACTATTATTAATAGGGTCCCGTTTACAGTCTTTGGCTACGGAACCGTAAAAATAATACCTAGTTTTACCTATTTCGCTAGCTGTGAGTGTAGGTATATTCGCTAGCAACATTGTGGTAAAGCTTATTGCAGTATTGGGAATAGCATCCGGGCTGGAGCAATAATTTAGTCTCTGGTTCATAAATAAAATAAATGACATAAGTGCGGGCCCATTCTCTAGTGGGCTACGAGTAATGTGAGAGATGATTTCCCGGTGTATTGTGTATCAGATCATATTTACCTGACGACGCAACGCCAAAAGAGGGTACTGTGTTTAACGAACGATGTATGTTCCAACGGGCAAGTGGCTTTCCTAACAGAATACAAGATGTGTAACCACACTGAACCGGCCAAGTGCGAGTCGGGCTCGCGCACTGAGCAAAATTCAATAACGAAATTACCAGTTATAACTTGGTAATAAACAGAAACTTGTCACCGAAACGACTCACACTTGGCATTTTTTTTTTAAATTTGTTGTTATTCTTTATAGTGACTACTATAATCATGTTAAGTTTGATGCTTGTAACTATTACCAGTTTTAAATTAGAGCTAACACTGTTTTAAATTAAAGCTAATACAAAAATACGTATAAAAATACGTTTGTTGTATGAGGACCCCCCTATCGTTTTTACTTTTTGACTTTTTTATTTTTTATTAGTCAATCCGTCGTAACATTACATATTCTGTGAAATTTCAGCTGGATATCTATTACGGTTCGAAAGATACAGCATTAAATAGGTAGGACAGACAGACGGACGGATAGACAGACATCGTAGGCTTAGTAATAGGGTCCCGTTTTTACCATTTGGGTACGGAACCTTAAAACAGTTAGACTGCCCATAAACAGTTGAAGGTCTAAAAGCTCAAGCCAGTTGGCAGCATGCTGGCGGCATTATCACATAAAATGGGTACTTTTGCTGAGACTCTGTAATTACGTAAGTGATTATTTGGCATCGCGCGGCGTTGTAGTCGGATCGCGGGTACCTTGTAACTAACCAAAAAGTCTGCACAATTCGTAGCGTGCGCCGAATTTCGGCTCGGACATTTTTTGGCACGATTGTGGCTCTTTATGTATTGTATCGATAGAGTGAATGATGAGTGAGTGACATGCATATCTCGTAAATAATATTAGTTTACAAAAAAAATATACTTTTTTAAAATAAGCTTTCCTTCGTATTCCTGTTGCAAGATTTGACCCAAACTAACAAGGCAAATTAAATAATAGCTTCTTATAATCCTATTGTGGCGAGCTGAGGTACAAAGAGCCGAATGAAGAATTTTTGTTTTGTAAGGATTAAGATGTCACTTAACTTAGGTTGTCGGTGACATTGCCAATATATATTTCTTTTGTTCTAAGCTCGTTTTATTATAATGTTAAAAGTCAAATAACAGTCCAATATGTGTCCCGAAATTGTTTCAATTCCAGTTTTATATGCCATTATTGGAAAAGCAATGTAAGGCCTCAGCAAATTGTTTCTAGTAATAGCTAGGTACCTGCCTCGACGGGATAGGTTTTGCTTATTCAAACTTTTGAAAGTCGTGGTAACATCTTAAAAGTCATATGTGCGTAAGTTTCATAATATTGTGTATAGTGCCTTATTTTCAACTGACTTCGAAAATGTTCTCAATTAGATTGTTTTTATGTATGTTTCGAGATATCTTTGCCGATCGTGAACCAATTCTAATTAAAAAAAAAAATATTAGGATAAATTATCGAGGTTGGTTCCTTTAAATTTCAAAAAAGATTCATCCATTAATTTCTTTCCTTAGAGGGGTAGAAATTAATGTATGAATCCCATTTACGAGCATTTTACGAGGTGTTTTTTTTTTTGTAATAATAATTATATACTAAAGTTGTTGACCTAATTTGTACAGTCTTGTGTTCTCCATTCACAAAAAAATTGCATGGAACACGTGTTTAATACACGCACGTACGCATGTTTAATTTTTCAAGTATTTGATTTTGTTTCCGGAAATCATTCCCAATTATTTATTCCATAAAAACCAAATCAGAATTATTATTTAAACACTTTAAAATAAAATAAAATAGCGAATCGGTCCAGCTGTTCTCAATTAATCCGCTTACTAACGGTTTAATTTTTTTATTTAAATAGATAAATTTTATTATTGAAAATGACAATTAATCTATCTACATATATAAAAAAAAATAACCCTATTTACCTTGGTCACGCCATAACTTCAGAAAGCCTTTACCGATTTCTACCTTCTTTTAAAGTTTTCTAATTCTCTTTAGATGGTTCTTCCGCAAAGAAAAATTAAGGAAATTGCGCAGGTAATTGGAAAATTTCAGAAAACTTAACGACAATTTTAACTTCGCGCAAAGACAGGACCTGTCTGTCAGGTCAGCTAGTTCTATATGATTTAAATCAAATTCGGCAAAAACATTTAGTTATGCATATGTTTTTAAACAGAAAATGCTGTATTTTGTTCATTGGCTTATGTCGCATACTCTTATTTATTATCAAGAAATACATTAGGTAAGTATTTGGCTACGAACGAGACGTCTTCATGCCTCTCCAGAGATGTACTTGTATTTTGTTTATGAGAAGAGATACCTACGTTCCATCCGGGGCTGTTCAAATGAAATAAAGTGAAGAGCCAAAATATGGAAATAAGCAAGCGTAAGACATGTCACGTTGCCGCCAAATGGATGGGACTTCCATTTTGCTGAACGGCGAGAAATTTCAATGCGTGTAGGCTTTTTCTTTTACTTGCGAAAGCTTGTTTTGCGAATGCGCTGTGTTGTGATTTTTTGGATCGTGAATGCATTGACTTAATTTTACGATAATGTCCTAATCTGATTAAGTGCTATTGTTTGGTTCATTTGATCGTGCACATAGAATAGAATAGAATATTTATTGCCAGAAGTAATATAACATAATTTTACTTAGAAATAGCAAACACTAGATATTTATTGTCTAAATAGAATTGTCAGCGAGCCTCAAACTAAGCACGAGCCCTGTATATTGAGGCTCGAGTGCAGTTATACAAAACAAGTTCATTAAAAGTTAATTTTATTGATTTTGGTCTTAAGGAACCCTTGTAAATTCATTCTGTCCGTCCGTCTGTCCGTCCTAATTTTTTTTAACCTTTTAATTTCTAAAGTTATTGAGGCAAGTGCTTGAAACTTTGCACAATTATTAGTTTAAGTATAATTATATCAACATTTTAAAGGTATAAAAAGAATATAATTTTGCATCTTAACGGTGGCTCAGTACATGTGAAAAGGGGATGAAATTATTTTTTTCGCTGCACTCCCTTGTGTGGGGTATCGTTGAATAGGCCGTTAAAATGAAGGAAAGGTTTCATACATAACTTTTTTATCAAGCGGTATTTTAGTAAAATAAAATATTAATAATAATTTTGCTTTTTATTCCCGTATTTTCCATTCGTTGTGTTGACCCCGTGGGATTTCAAATGCATCCAATCCATTTGCTGAAAGAATTTCGTTGCCGCAATGGTATTTTTCCTTTGATTTTATTAAAGTTATACGCAATATTACAAATACAAATAATTTTATTACTAAAAAGAAGTACAATCTATATTATATATATGAAAGTAAAACACCACTCACTCACTCCGTTATCACAAAATCTTGAAAACTACAAGACTGAAACTACAGTAGATTCCTTATGAAGTGTAGAGGTCTGCTAAAAAGGGATTTTGCGTACGCGCCGAAACGAGGGAGTCAAAAGGGGGTTGAAAGTATATTATGAAAGTCTACACGTATAAAATCGTGTGCAACGCCTGGTATATAGGGTGTATCTCTGGGGACAGACATATTCGAGGAACATCAGCTGTTCTATATATTTCCTGGAGTGTGAATGAAATTTTCCTATGGAATAGCAGATTTTATTTCGTGTTGGTGTTGGCCCCAAAATACACTACGTGAAAACTATCCTCGGATCACCGAGGACGCTCTGGGAAGCCTGCGCAGGCATAAGCGAGCTGCTGGCTTTCCTGGAGGAGACCGGGTGGCTGAATTAGGTGCAGCCAGGTGACGCAAAATGGGCCAATGAATGGCCTAGTTGGCCCCAGAGTAAAAGTTGTTTATATTGGTAAGTTAAATTATATTATCAAATATTGCCGTCGTCTAGAGATACACCTGTATATAATAACACTAAAATATTTATGAGTAAATGATTAAGTCTAATTGTAGGACACAAACCAGGTTGAGCAGTGAGCCCTAAACTAAGCACGTGGCTTGTATCTTGGGGAGATGTTACCAGGAGCTTTTACGACAAGGCTAAGCTAATCAAGATAAACGCTTTTATTCGAAAGTTAGTTCACAATAAACCAGCGTAGCATTGTATGCCCAACGTGCCTAAAGATTCATCAGTAAAGAATCCATAGTTCAGACTAAGCTTCTTAGTTTGGAATATTGGCACAAAGTTGCTGGTAATGCTGGTCTATCGATTATCCTACTATAATATTATAAACGCGAAAGTTTGTATATATGGATGTTTGTTTCTCTGATGCCTCTTTCACGCAAAAACTACCGAATGGATTTTAATGAAAGTTAACAATAATATAGCTTATACATTAGAATAACACATAGGCTATAACAGGTTGTAGTAGCAAGGCCGAAGGCCGAGCTCTACGCGTACGAAGTAGCGGGTTTTAGCTAGTAGAATATAGGTATTTCGATACAGATCCAATGCACACCGCATTAGGACTGTATGATCTAATTCCTTCCTGCCCATTTTTTTATCGGACACCCAGGGTGGGCACGAAAAATCCATATCTTTCAACGGTTGATATCCTGAAAACCCGTACTTTAAAGTCTTCTTTTTTGGACTTCTATATGTCTAGGAAAAGGTGGTTGAGTCCCGTCTTACATTATTTAAAAAGCTGCGGCAACCAAGTAGCGAAAGCAGCCGGTTGTCTCACGGGAGGGTCCACTCGCATACAGTATTCTCATAGTATACGCAGGGCCGAACTTAGTGCGCAATTCAAATAATACTGAATTTTTATCTTACGATGCGAAAGACAATACATGAAGGCGTCGCAAGAATTGAACCTGCAATGATCTGGGTAAATGTTGAGTGAAAATGTAAACTATTAAAAATATATATAAAAAACTTACATTTTTTCGCTGTAAAAGGCAAGGACATGAGATACGTCTCCATTCTTACGACCATGTATGCTACTTTATATGTATGTGTACCAACCATGTTCTGACAAATAAATAATTTGAATTTGAAATGACCTCGCTGCTTGAGCTAGCTTGGAAAAATAAAACTACTTACATACATCCTTCTTGTATTATTGAATTCAGACTCTAGCGATGACTTATCAGTTCTGATGTCACTTACGGGTTCAACAGACAAAACTTTTGTAAACCGACTTTACAGACAACCCTTTTTTTTTTAAGAAAGGTCAGGAAAAACTAAGAAAAAAATTACAATACAATGTACGTATTTTGGCAGATACAGCACTAACAGAACGTACAAGCGACGAATTGGAAGTACTTACCAAAGAAAATATAACCGCTTACTCTGTAGGTACTTACTTTCCTTCAGACTTCAAAACCATCACGTCAAAGTTGATACGCCAGTCCGGAAAGTAGCGTTTCAACTTTTTAAAACTGATCTAAAAATAACAACAAAGTTTCGAGGCATGACGTCACGTTCTTAATTTTGCAAAGAAGAACACTTTCTAATAATTTTTGTGTGGACGTGTCGGCCTCCGTGTCATTCAACGGCCAAGTTACGAAATTTTTACAAATTCAAGACTTTAATAACACTACCCTTAACGACACCTCATCACATCTCATGTCATCTGCGAAACAGGTTTTATATCTTTCTTTTGTTTTAGATCTCTCAAAAAATTGCAACAATGTTTATGACACCAGAGGTATCACAAATACGTTGCCGACCCCTTAGGACTCTATTAACTCGTATTTTGAAGAACCCCTTGTTGTAGCTCTTCGGAAACACCGTGGAAAGTAGTTCATTCCACATTTTGCAGGTATGAGGCAAGAATATCGTGTGAATTGCACAGTGTGTGATTTCCACTGATCTTTAATACACTGTAATATGTGGCGCCTGGCCCCCGATTCTACTAAAGAAATTGTTTTTAAATTGTAATTGTTTCTAGTTTATCTTTTAAATAACTGCCTCAAAACTGACAGTTTTATTTATTTTTTATACTAGAAAAATACCACCACCTAATATTATAACTTAGTATAAAAAAAACTGTCAGTTTTGAGGCAGTTTTTTAAAAATAAAATTGAAACAATTACAATTTAAAAATAATTTCTTTAGTAGAATTGGGGGCCAGTACGCTGAAAACCGTGACACTGGCATCAGATCAAACCAATAAGATCATTGGATCAAACAGTACTTCAGAACACTCCCCGTTGTAAATGCGATAAAAGATACTGACACTGAGATATACTGAGATCCAACCTCTCTGCGCATGTTGAGCGGCTCTAATCATGTTACGTATTTGTAACTCCGCTGCCGTCCCTGTTTTACGTTCCTAATCTCGCGCCCTGAGGCTCACTTGACCTGCGCGCCGTCAATAGCGTGAATGCTATCTAGGCTAGTGAGGACTTGTTTGCTTCCTTTGAACTGAGACTATGGCGCATCTTACATCTTCTTATGGACAGGCCCAATGAAAATTCTTCAATACTAACTTGTACCAATAAGTCTATTTCACTGCAGTATGATCTCATATCAGTTGTACACCTGTCTATTATTAGCCCTGATGGAAAGGAGTTGTTATAAGTTTAAGGGGCCTGTATACCCTCTGCAGCTCTCTCGCTCGCACATTTTCACATTATTGAAGATATAAAATCAATGAGTGTGAATTTCCAAAAAGTAACAAAATCATGTCATGGTGTCTATCGTAACATTACAAACAAAGAAATGTTTGCTTCGATATCTTGTAATTTGACGGAATAAAATGACACGAGAAATAAAAATCACTTTTTACCATTTTACTGTGTCAAATTAAAATATATCAAATTGACCATTTCTTTGTTTGTAATGTTACGATAGACACCATGACATGATTTTGTTACTTTTTGGAAATTCACACTCATTGATTTTATATCTTCAATAATGTGAAAATGTGCGAGAGAGAAAGCTGCAGAGGGTATACAGGCCCCTTAAGGCTTGTATCTATGTATTTGTGTGTCTGTCTGTGGCATCGTAGATCCCAAACGGCTGACCTGATATTGTTTTTTATTGTTCCAAATATAGATCGAGGAAACCTTGATCGAAAACAAAACTTGATTGAGGCTGTTCTTAGCTATAATTCAAGAAAATCAATTTATATGTTTCAAGAAAATCTGTTCTTTTATCAAAGGTTCAATTTATACTTGTTTAGTAAGCGGTTGTCGTACTTGCGTACGATACGTTTCTAGCAATATCGCTAATGTTTCAAGTACTGGATATCTCAATCTGGATCTCTGGCTCTTGATATCTCTTTGAGATCTTTGATTAATGCATATTTTATTGCTAGAAGTAAGCTTTGCTGATATATTTCAGATAAACGATCGAAGTCAGCAAAAATTAAAAACCAGTTTTTTTCTTCTTTTTGTAATAATTATAATAATTCGTATCTGTTTTTTATCAATATTATCACAAAATGTCTCCGCTGTCCTGTATTTCTGAAAAACAAAAAGCAGTTACGTGCATCGCAAGTTACTCTATGTATACACGTACTTACCTACTTACTTTAGGTTATTCACTCATCGAATTTCATACCATTTGAATAGGTCTAGTAATTTTGAAGTTGTAATTTCCCATAAATTTGTATAGTTTACGAGGAAACGGAACACACTAAAACGTAAACACAATAAATTTTCAAAGCAAGCAATGACGTCTTAGAAACTGACGGGAAATATCGAGGGAACCCGCTGAATACCTTATAAGCATGGGCTAGAATGGTGCAGAGGCATAACTCAAAAACATCAAAGACGTTTGTGCATTTTAGTTGTTGTATTTACGTATTAATCTAAAGACTTATGTGTGGCCAGTCATGACATATGGTACTGAAACTGAAGGTGAAGAATTGAATTGAATTGAATTGAAATTGAGTCACACAGTGGGCAATGCAGTGAGCTATGCTCGAAGTTTTTTTGCGTGTTAAAATCCGGAATGAGTATATTCGCCAAAGAACCAGAGTCACTGATTGGATTGGAAGCACTTGGTACTTCTGAATAGAGAGTAGACAGTTTTTTTTTTTTTTTTTTCATATACGGGGTGTAAGGGGAACACTCTCGAAACCAAAAGAAGGTAATTGTACTCACCATTATGAACAACTTTTACTATGGGACCAGCCCTGAAATCGCGAAAAAAATATCAGCTGTTCTATTGAAAACGGTCATTGACACTCGACAAAATGTATGGAACAGCTGATTTTTTCGCGATTTCAGGATTGGTCCCATAGTAAAAGTTGTTCATAATGATGAGTAGTATATACACATAATTGATCTAATTTAGTATCGAAAAACTAAGCTGTTTGTATCGATACTAAGCTTCACTATACGCACTGACAAAATAGCGCAAACTTAAACAAATTTGAATATTAAAAACACACCTAACGTTTACAAATAAGTACCTACGTAGGTACCTGTATTAAGCTCATCATGCTCTATTCTGCTCTCATTTTGCTACCATCCCGCTCCCATCGCGTTTCTCCTTGCTTCAAACGGAAATTTGGTATGGATGTCACCTATAGATGCCCAGTAATTATAGAAAGAAGTATAGTTAGTCTATGCTATAATGAAAATATACGCTGCTCTTAGATTAAAAAAAATCTTTCAAAGAATCCACTTTACCTGCAGCGTTATTTCAAATCTGCGATTGTGACAAAGAGTGAATAGGTATCTTGCAGGAAGTGTGCTCTACCTTAGACATTGGCCTGCACTTTGTTGAGGTAATGTCAAAAATTTGCCCATTCTATAAAACTTACTCGCCCGTTGTGAAAGAAGCACGAGTTTTCCACTGTTGGTGTTGCTTCGGAGCTGTCTCTGCCTTTCTCATTTCATGTTACAAGTCTAGTTAGTCATTCCCGTGAACGGCAACCGGAACAATAAACTGCGAAGTAACTGATCGTGTTCTGTAAAACGGGACAATTTGCATAACACTGGTTGGTTTGTTGCGATAGTCTGGGAGCTAACGGACTGCATCATTATTTGACGTCAAAACAAATATATTGCGTAGTGCGATCTAAACACCAGTCAAGTAGGCATTTTGTTAGATACGCTACAGTGGGCTACCGGGAGCCACGCGGAACATTTTAGTTCTTTCATTTGACCATTGTTCGCACAGTTATTTGTTAAAAATCCTGTCATATTTTCTTACAAAATACAAGGAAATAGAGAAAAAAAATACAGAATTAATATTTTAGCAGTATTGTCGCATCTTTCAGTTTTTTTTTTGTATGTAAATAAATAATTTAAGGCGTGCACAGAAAAAAAAACTCTATCTTTTAAACATCTACTAGTATATGGCTAGACAGAAAGTAAATTTTATACGGTTTAATCTCATAATATGTCTTTTTCTATGTTAATAAAATAACCTTCTGTCTCCCAGACTTATAAAACTGGTAGGTAGGCGTTAACATAAAATAGGCATTTTAGCATACAAATTCTTAAGGTTTCTCTTACTTAAGCTTACGATGCGACGATGAAGATAACGTTTATACAAGAAAAGCTTTATTTTATTCCTATGTATGTCTCTAGATAACCTAATTTGGGACTATGAGAAAAAAATATCAAAACGACAGATAAAAAAAAAATGGTTTATAAAAGCATACATTTAAACTTAATGCATTAAAGACAACTATCAACTACTTTGCTATCTTACTAACTCAGACCAGACAAACAAGGGAGGTATGCCTTCGAAAGTAACTTTTAAACTTTAACTTTTTTAGCGATTTACACACACATGTTTTTTGTTGATATGCCTAGTACAATTATCGTTCATTATTGTCTACATGCTTCATTTTTTTTTTTATTTACCGAAAAACTGTTTCACCGCACATTAAAAAACTTGCAGCGACAATTATGAACTAACCAATAGTCTACATGCAAAAAAAAGGCGGAATGATCTTCTGTAGGGTGATTTTAACCAGAGCTCTTTTTAGGGTTCCGTACCCAAAGGTTAAAAACGGGACTCTATTACTAAGCCTTACCACCTTCGGTTTTCCCTCCAAAGTATAATTTGGAGTGCTTTAAACGAAGGGTGAATAGAGTCTTCAAAGGTAGGAAACGCACTGACAATGCTCCGGGTATTGTAGGTGTCTAGGAAGCGGTGACCACTTACCATCAGGTGGCCCGTAGCTTTTTTGCCAATTATTCTATAAAAAAGCCGCCTACGTAAGAAAGATTAAAATTAAAATAAGGTTGAATGAGAGATGGGGATGATAATGATAATAATATATATACTACAACTTAGCGTGGAACATGTAACAATGACCCGTTGTAACAATGATATACATACCTAAGTCAGTTGGCAAGGACTAGAAACAAAAATTCGAAGATCAGACCGTGACTTTGAAGTGGCCTATATCCAGCAATGTACTAAGGTAGGCAGCGTAGGGAGGCTTCCCACTAGATGGACCGACGAAATTGTGAGAGTTGCGGGCATCCAGTGGATGCAAAGAGCAGGTTATCGTTCAGTGAGGAGGTTAAAGTGAGAGGCCTATGTTCAGCAGTGGACGTCTTCTGGCTGATGATGATGATGACTAAGGTAGGCTGATTATTATTTGATTAGAGCAGCCTGATCAAGAAGACTCATTGCAATTACTAAAACAAAATATGAAAGTTTCACGCAATAGTACAGCACACTGCCTGTTTGTTCTACTTGCTAACGAAATATTCGCATTATGGTGATCCGGAAACAAGCTTCGCAAAAGTGCTGTTTGCATAATAAATGATAAAAGAATTTGCTTTTGTGTAGTCTTATACGCGAAAATTCGCCTTATATAAGGATAAGGTCGTCAATCCATCACGGATACGTCACACTTTGCGTTTATGTGCGTTCAACTCCATAGGCATAAGCTTTTTGTGAAGAACGTAAAATTTTGTCAGTGTTATGATCGGAAATATTAATTTACATGGTTCATCATCATCATAATTTCAGCCATAGGACGTCCACTGCTGGACATAGACCTTCCCTATCATTCTCCAAAAGGGCTGGTTTCAGACGGCCTGCATCCAGCGTTTCCCTGCGGTGTCTTTTAGGTAGTCTGTCTATCTTGTGGGTGGACATCCTACGCTACGCTTACCGGTTCGTGGTCTCCATTCGAGAACCTTTCGACCCCATCGGCCATCTGTTCTGCGTGCTATGTGCCCTAAAAAAGTATAGCAGTAATAAACAATGTACCTCTGCAGGTTCTTTCATAATTATGAAATCTGTTTATTAAGATATCGCAGACATAATTTCATAAATAGGTATTTGAATGAATCCAAAAAACAGAGAGATAAGCGCAAATAAGTGTTACTATTTTTTTCCTATCGAGCGAAATGTCTTTAATCGTGTTTTGGTCTTTGGGGTTTCCTAAATAAAACATTAAATTTTGATATTACACCGTTTTTATAATTTTAACCTATCCATGGAAGTAGACACACTTAAACTAGAATGAGCAAAATTTCTAAAAGTCGAAAAAGAGAGCCTTTAAGAGTTAATTTCATAGTAAAAGTTATTTGTAATGAGGCTTATATTTAGGCAAAGTACCAACTTGTCATGTTACAGTATTTGCCTATAAACTTTTTAGAATTCATCAATCACTTTCGTTGAAACTAATTTAATTTGCAATTGCTAAACTGCAACTCTGATCTAATAATTTGACAAATTAGATGTTAAAAATGCCAAGATGAAAAATTACTTTCAACGAGCAACATGCTGAGTTGGGAGCAGTTTTTGTGACCTACTCATACTTTAAATATATTTTTTTGTTTAAAATTTCATGTCAAAAATACTGATCGAATTGAGAATATTCCCACTTTTATGAAGTCGGTTAAAAATTATGTATTCTGTATTTCTGTATTTTGCATTTTTGTAACCAATCATTTCTAATCATCGCTAATTATGATTACCTCTTACTTCCACATTATTGCTGTCTATGCTCACACGCACGACCGTCATCATTATCATCATCATCATCATCATCGACAGCCTTCCTTATCCCACTGAGGGGTATATAGGCTTCTCTCTTGCTATGCCATCTGCCTTGGTCCTGTGCTAATCGAATCTAGGTACGACTTGCGATAGTGATAATATCATCGACCCATATTGCAGCTGGATGACCAACACTCCGGTTACCTTGCTTCGGCCACCACTCTGTTAAAACCTTACTCTACCTGTCATCACTGCGCCAACAAAGCCTGGCCTTATAGTGTAAAAAAAAATATCAGTCCGGATTTACGCAGTCACGCTGACTCGACGCTTTGTTTTTTTAATAAGCATTCATTTTAGTTGTTATTATTTTCTATTGTTGAATTTTTTGTTTATTACCCTTTCTTACAATTCACCATTAAAATTAAATTTTAAGGTAACGCTATTATAATAGATATTATGTATATTATATATAATAGATATAACTATTTCTGCTTAAAAATTGCACCCCTTTAAAGGTACATAAACAGACAGAGCTATATTCTAATTCAAATTCAAATTATAGGTTTCTGCGCATTGTCATTGGTACTAATGGGCATGGTATATAATATACTCCGCCAGGTATAGCAATCCGAGAAAAAATGTCCACGTGGGCGTCCCGCAATGATGTCATGATGTCAATTTACAACAGGTTCGAGAGAGACGACGATACACCACGTAACAGCTGATTGGATAAAGTGGCAACTGGACAGTGACGTAATTCTGGGACAACTCCCAGAGTAGAAGACCTTGTTTTCTTTGATCATGCTAATGGGTACGGAACCCCAAAAAAACATTGAGCAGAAATTATAGGGTTGAAATAGAAGCCACGTATAAAGGATATACACCATAGTAAGTGTAGCGATAAATAGTGTAACTAAACAAACCTTCAAATTCCGTTTTTTTTATTAGTTACTTTCTAGAAAAAAAAAACAATATGGTCACAATCCGTATTATTTTTTCTGAAGCAATAAATAAACCCAATATGTAGAGAAACGGAATAACACGAGTTATCCATTCTTCTATGACTCGTATTTATTTTATTGAGGATATAAAAGTAGAGCACTCTGGACTCTCAAAGATAACAAAGGGGTCCACGTAAAATATAGAGATAGTGTTTTACTGTACCGTAAAGAATACTGTATTATAGGAGTTTGCATGTAAATCGGTGTGTTTAACGGGGTTGAGCATTGACCTGTACCTTACTTTGTAAGGATCAGGCCTGTACAAATACTTTCAATCAAATAATCGAATTCACTGGCTCTTAACTAGTAAAACTGTGTTCGGAGCCAGTGCGTTCTTCTAACGTTTTAGAAATATGTTTGGAATAATGGGACTTTCTCTAAGATACAGAGATCGGCAAACATCTTAAAAAATGACATTGATGGATCAATAGTAAATTTTAGGTCTCTTTGTCAGTTTGAAAAGGTCACGAGATAATTTTGACTGCACGACGATGAGTGTGTGTTATATACATATTGTGTAATTGATTAAACCAGGCGTTATTTTGGAGAAGTTCATTTTCAAAACTGTTTTAGACGAATTTCTAGTGTGTTCAGCTTCAAGTAAAATAAGGAATAAGAGACCAATTATAAATTTTTTACTTTACATAAATTTGTTAATAGTTTTGATGAAGTGTGCCAACTTACCTCACTAGCAATAATTATGAACAACCTTTACTATGAGACGAACTCTAAAATCACGAAAAAAATAATTCTCCCATACTCACTGCCCCGGTGGCTCAGTTGGTAGTGAACCTATCTTCTGTGCTTGGGGGCGTGGGTTCGATTCCCATCTAGGACAAACATTTGTGTGATGAACATTTGTGTTTGTTCTATGTCTGGGTGTTAATATCTATTTAAGTATGTATTTAAAAATATATATGTACGTATATCAGTTTCTGGCAGCCATATTACAAGCTTTGCTTAGTTTGGGGTCAGATGACCGTGTGTGCAAAAATGTCCCAGATATTTATTAATTTATTATTATTTATACATTTTGTAGAGTGTCAATGGCCTTTTTCTATGGAACAGCTGTTTTTTTTCTAATCTCTGGGTTGGTTACATTGTAAAAGTTGATTATAATGATAGGTACAATGATCTCCTTTCTGCTAAGTACAGTCTATATGCGTAACCCTGTAGAGATTCGTCTTAGAATGAGTATTGAACTTCTGCAAAATAACGCTTTGTTCATGTAAAGCTGAATTAAACTGATGTTTGTTACCTAATGTATATACCTATGTGATGTTATGTTTATGCTGTTCTATGCTCAAATTGTTTGACAGTTATATATACCAATTCAGTGCAGTAGTGTAAATAAAAGTTTGAATAGGTATATCTATACTTTTGAGATCGTTGAAGTCAAGAGATTATAATATGAGGTAGAGTTCCGGTGAAGCCAATAAAGTGCCACTAAAATACTTTCAAATATTGCACCTGCCTAGATTTTAGTTATGTTTATTAATAGGGAATTTCACCTGAAAATTAAGCTGGGACTCTGTTATCGTGAAGGCAGGTGTGAACGCCACAGGTGGCTGTATATTTGAACATTGCCTTGCATACCTTAAATTGTACTCTACCCTCTGTAAGGTAACATTTGCATCAATATTATGTTTCTTAATAATAACACTTGCTTTGAATCATCATCATCATGATCAGCCCTGAATGACCCACTGCTAGGTATAGGTCTCCTTTTGTTTATGCCACTCTTCCCAGTCTCTCGCTAGTTACATACAATCTTTTCTGATAGTTATTTTGATGTCGTCAGTCCACTTCATCCTCAGTCGGCCCGGGTTCCACCAACCTAGTCTCAGCCAACACGCGGTTACTGCTGTACACCACCTCCCATCATTACGTCTGACCATGTATCTCGCTCAGTGCCACTTAAGTTTCGTCACCCTTTTTACGACGTCTGCAGCCTTGGTGCAACGTTGTTTTTCAGACTTTTTTTTTTAATGCCATATGTGGCAAACAAGCAGACGGGCTGCCTGATGGAAAGCAGTCACCGTCGCCTATGGATACTTGTAACACCAGAGGCATCACAAATACGTTGCCGACCCTTTAGAACTCGATTAACTCGCCTTTTGAAGAACCCCATGTTGTAGCTTCTCGGAAACACCGTAGAAGGTAGCTCATTCCACATTTTGCAGGTATGAGGCAAGAAGGATCGTGTGAAACGCACAGTGTGCGATTTCCACTGATCTATTATGTGTGGATGAGCCTTCAGGCGGTGGCGGCTAGTGCGATGGTAAAACCGCGACGCCGGCATCAGATCAAATAGTTCTTCAGAACACTCCCCGTTGTAATTTGATTCCGAGCATGGCTCGATCAATGTCTCTCTGTACAACGGCTATCTTGTGCACAGTCTTCTCCGTGAGCGTCCATGTCTCAGCACCATAGGTCATGGTGGGCAGGACACATTGATTATAGAAGCGAGTCTTCAGGCACTGTGGTATCTCTTTCTATCGGAGAATGTCTTCCAGCTTCCCGAACACAGCCCATCCAAGCTGTATTCTTCTACCGATCTATCAGTAATTATTTTTATTATCTTTCATAGCGATGCGTGGCGTGACCAAAATGCTGGCGTGTTTCTGGCCCAACGCATAAGCTGTCAAACTCTGGAATGACTAGCCGCTTGAAATCAAGCGTGCCCCCTCCCTCGACGTTTTCAAACTCCGCGTAAAAAAGCGCAGTTTAGAAAGCGCACTATCTCACACTATAGCTGTTATCTATTCCCTAACTTCTATGTGACAAATATAATGTATCAACATGTGTATGTATCTTTGATAACAGTAGGTATGTTAATTAATATTTATGTAGTTTATTAATAATAATTATCTAGGTATATAGTATTTTGTCTATATAATTTAGTCTATGTATATGTGTGATGTATGTATATATAAGTATGTTATATTTTATTATTGAAACTGACGTGGTTTTCACACATTTTATTTATGTTATATTTATTTGTAGTCTATTGATTGTTTGTTGTTATTTGCATATTTACTTTTGTTTTTTAGTTAAGGCCACAATTTTTTTGTATAATTCCTTTCCGTGCACGGTTGCCTGGAAGAGATCGCTTTAAGCGATAAGGCCGCCTGTTAAAGCCTAGATAATATTTTTATTGTAATGTTTATGTTATTCTTGTTTTGTGGTATTTTAATAAAGAGTCATTGTATTGTATTGCATTGCCGTTGAGCGGTATAATGCCACTAGCATGTTGGGTACGATGCCAACTGGTTGCCTTGAGCATTAGAAATGTCTTGAGACCTTCAACGGTATACGGGCAGTCCAATTGTTATTGCATAATAAACCAAGAAATGTTGAATTTTGGTTTTAGTTAGCTTATATTCAGTTGTTATAATTAAATCAGTCAATTAAAGTACTGAAATTATCATTCGTGTTCGAATGTCTCGGTTATTCATTTTTTTTTCCGTATACCGCTAAACCACTTAACGCAGAAACTGTTAGTATACGGCTTACTTACAATATTTTCACGTACACTAAGAAACTTGTAACAGCACCAACTCTAATAAGTCCACATGTAAAAAGTAGGAGGGTAAGAACGTCTGCAGGGTTCGACTAAAGGCATCAAGCCTGATTTAGGCCACACGCGTTCACACCCGCCACACCACCTTACCCATCTCCCTTGTTTGAATGAACTGAGAAGATATACCAAGAAGTGCTTTTTTATTTCAGTAACAACCCTGTTTTTAATTAAGTTAAACTACAAAAATTACAAAATAAACCAAAAATTAACTTTTTTAGTTTTGGCATGTCTAAGTTTTGTAAAAATTTAAACTAGGTTTACTTAGTTTCGCTGAGTTTATTAGCCCATAAGTTACATAAAAGCACTTAGCTACTCGTAAGTATTTTTAGGTATGCAAAGTAATCTGCGAGTAAAACCACAAAACGTTGAAAACGTAGGTAAAACTCGTACCTGAGCACTTCTCTACTAAAACCTGAACATTAATTCTCCATTTCCATCATTAACTTTGGTGTAACATTTTCCGAAATTTTACCGAAAATATTACAGACACATTGAAAATTTGTAACCTGAAACGCTGTTTTCTGCAACTTTGCGGCTAACCAGCTGTTGATCTGATTCTGAATAATGCATAAGAATTTTATTTGGATCAAAATGTTAGCCATCCAATAGACTAGATTCACACTGAAAATAGAATCAGTGCATATTTTAATAGTAGATTGTTGCATTGAGCGCAAAATGAGTTCATTCATTCATGTACGAGTGTTATGTTGGTGCACTTAATTAACACGAGTGCATTAATTACTCACTTTAGCGAGGTGCGTAATCTACTTTTCTTTCAACTACCAATCTACCTACCCTGATAAATTATACCTGCTCAAAATAAAAACTCAAGTTAATGAAAACAAAGCTTAATTCATCTTCTCTTCAAACATTCACAACTTACAATTATATTCACCAAGTTGGTTTTATTCCACCGATTTTTATTTTCAGCCAGTATCTTTTTGATCTAGGTAATACATACATTTTATATTAAACTTAATGGGAGACATTAAACCTCTGTCGTAAATTTAAATCTAATTAAAAAAACAAAAAACAGCGCATTAATGAAAAACTGTGCAACAATGAGATTTCATATAAAATTTCTGCACTGTTTGGCTCTAAGCAAAAAATACGTCCTTTGTGATCGATTTTGTAGAGATTAATGATAACATTACTTACGTAGTAGTTATTGAAATAATTGAAAGAAAACGTATATTACTTGTAACATCGTAGTTGCTTTTTCTGGCTGCCCTGGTGCTGCAGTCTGCAGTGCATCGGGAATGTTTGCTGATGCTCGGGCAGACAGGGTTTTCATGCCAAAATGCGCTAACGATCCGCCTCGATGCTCAGACGTGTCCGAGGCAGCGGCAATAGCATCTCACGTGTTATAGCAGTTTTTGGCTTGACTGTGCCATGACTGGCCACAATCATGTTGATACTAATAATAATAAAAACCAATGTTTGTTGTTTTCAATTTTTATTCATTATTACCTAATTTTATTTTTGTTTTATTTTATTAGTCTATTATTCTCTATTATATGTGTCAACATGTATATGGACATAGTTTGAAATAAATTATTATTATTTATTTTTACTCATGGGTCTAGCCCGGACTTTATACATCAGTGGGGCCAATGCCAACAAAGAGTCGCCTTTTTGTATGCAAAAATAAATTAAGCTATGCGGATTGGGATGATGTTGGTAAATGGACTATTGATGCTCTAGGTTAAAGATATACTGGGCTATTGAAGTGATCAACTTGTGGATAGGAGAACAGATCTATAGGATGAGAAACGGTACCATGCCTTGCCCTGTCTCATCTCAAAATAAATTTAGGCAGGTGATGACTTGCCACCCACTAATTGGGCTCCCAATAAAGGTTACTGTATATTGGCGCCAGAAGGGCAACATTGACGTGGGTGGCTTAAGGTGTCGAGAGGTGTGCTGCACTATCACTAAACGCTACTCGTGGCGTTGTGCCCTGAAGCACTTCCATCCTCGAGTGTAGGTTCTTAGCTCTTTCGGTTTCCACCTCCAGACGGCCAGTTAACGCAAGCCAGGGGTTGGGGTCTCTGATGGGGTTTTAGCCCCAAGGAATCGGGGTACACGGTTTCGCCTCTCACCGGCGGCATACCACAAAGCTACCCTAGCTAGAATGGTTGCCTGGAAGAGATCGCTTTTAGCGATAAGGCCGCCACTTTTGGCACTAGCTCGTAAGTGTTTTCTATCGTGTTGTAATTTTTATTTCTGGTGTACACAATAAAGAGTTTCTATCTATCTATCTACCCATAGATATTTTTTTTTTCACTGATAAGCTTCCTTCAAATCTTCAGCAAATGGTCGCAGTTATATCAAATCAATAATGTCTTTCAACGAAACATTTCCAAATTACATGTCAGCTCGATCAAAATCCAATTCTATTTAACCTTGATCAGTATAACAAAATAAATAGAAAAGATACATTAGAGAAAATAATGCGTACTTACTTACGTACTATTTTATTTTCAACTAGCCTCACCATAAATCCGACAACAGTGGCGCCCCCGTTATTAGCTGTCAAGTTGTCGCTCACGGCTAGGATTCCAACTGGAGACGCTTTATACTGGTACGATGTGAGTATGAGAAAACCCGGATCTCAAAACAATAGATGTTACATTTCTTTGCAATTGAAATTCATTGCAGTGGTCTCTCCAGCAATTTAAAAAAAAGAGCGAATAGGTGTCTTCTAAGCAAGCGTGCTCCATCGTAGACCGCATCATTACTTGACATCAGGCGAGTGGACAGCTTAACAAAAAATCTAAACTAATTTTGAATTTCAATATTAAAATATCATCATTTCAGCCATTGGACATCCACTGCTGGACGTAGGCCGCCCCCATCGATCTCCAAAAAGAATCTCCGGTTGGAAGTGGCCTGCAGTCAGCGTTTTCCTGCAGTCTCTTTTAGATCGTCTGTCCATCTTGTGGGTGGACGTCATACGCTGCGTTTGCCGGTATATGGTCTCCATTCTAGGACCTTTTACCTTTTAAAATGTGGATGGAATTAAATACACGCATAAGTTTTCGTTCTTTTCACATAAACTAGCCTTTGATTTGGTTTTTGGTTTATTAGGTATACTTTAAATGTTTCTTTGACTCATATCCAGTGTATTTCCACTTTAACGTCGTGTTAAGTACAATAAGTCTCTCAATAGTAGACTCGATAACGCGTCCATCTACGACTATAATGTCAACGGGGCCTAAAAGACGCTGTAAGTAATCGCTCTAATGCGTGTAGAAGTAAGAAACGTAAGTAAAATGTTGTTAATAAATAAAAAAATATTATTTACACCTTATGACTTACTCTTAACGTGGGCTCGAATTAGCGCTGTAACTCAAAGCGCAACTTATCTCATCACTTAAACAGAATCGCTTAAAACCAGTAGCCGTTGCCGTAAGGCTGGTATGTAGCATTACGACAATATCTCTATTCCATATTTCATGGAAGAAACAACGGCTCGGATTCGGATCGGACGCAGTGCAAAGCCTTCGCAGGTATCTTGGGTAACGTAAATATTGTTCACGTTTTTCGGGTATTCAATGTTCTTAGGAATAATAAGAAACTGTATTTGCCAATCCTTGTCAGTGCGAAAAAGGGATTCTGGTTGTATTCCGAGGCTTCAGAGGCCGCCGAAATACGGTGCGCATGGAATTTGTGATGTAAAAAGGGTTTATATACTGAACTAACATAACATTGTAATATAAACAGAATCATAGTATTACTATGTGATGAGATAAAAGGTCTAAAAGCATATATGAGCCTGCAGCTATAAAAAAAAACTGGTGTTTTTGTGGCTCAGCGTATAAGCAATGCCATTCAGCGTGATAATGTTGCCAGTACGTGTTTATACGCTGCCAAGTGAAATTAAAAATAAATTGCATTAACATAAGTTATTTATTAACTAGTTACACACACTGGCTCATGTCTATGAAGGATTTGAATACTTAATGTTGATACTGCCATTCCTGCACTACGCCATAGGCAGGATAGCAGTAAATTAATACGAATTTTTTCAAGCTCAACATTTTGTTCGTCTCTAGTTAGCATAATAATTATTTTGTTTATGTTATACCTATAGGTAGTTTTGATTCAAGGTGTTCATTTAAAACCAGTGTAAATAAGTATAAATATGTTTATGTAACTGTATTTTATAACTTGGTTAATAAATTTAGTTTGTTTTTAAACCAGCAGTAGTTGAGATTATGTAAATAAATATAATGAGTATAATATAAAGTATAAAGTATTAATCTTCGACCAAAATAAAATGAATGGACGGGCCATAACCATTGAAATTGCTCAGTAAAAACGAGTCAAAACCGTCGGCCATATACTTCAACACCTAATTATAATCATGTACAATATATTTGTTAGTCACCGACATAGCTGTTAAAATTTGCAAGTTGAAGTGGCAATGGGCAGGCCACATCGCTCGAAGAACCGATAACCGATGGGGAAGAAAGGTTCTTGAGTAGAGACCACGAACCGGAAGACGCAGTGTAGGTAGGCCTCCCACTAGATGGACTGACGACATAGTGAGAGTCGCTGGCATCCAGTGGATGCAAAAGGCAGGCTGTCGTTCAGTGTGGAGGTTAAAGGGGGAGGCCTATGTTCAGCAGTGGACGTCTTCTGGCTGATGATGATGATGAATAGATAGCGTTTTTTTTGTTGTGTATTTACAATTCAGGAAAGCACAGGAAGGCATAATTTTGTCAGATGTTTCGTTATCGTGTAACAATAGACTCGTGTTGCACTCCCTACGGCTAGAGACCGACTGAAACGAAGTGAGCGCCGGCGCTCATTTTTTAATCTTAAAAAATGCGTCCTTCTGGGCCCGTCCATTAATTTTATTTTGGCCAAAGGTATTAATCAGATTATCAGGTTATTATGTTTAGTAAATCTTCTGGTAAACTGGCAGTGGGTTTAAGTGTTTGGATTGTCTTTAGACTGTACATGTACAGTATATAGTATACTAACAATCAACCATTTGATCAATAAAAAAAATATGCCATCTCTCTAGATTTGTACTCCTACTATCTAGGAAAACCATGATACAAGGTGACTAAAAGATCAGACAAACATTTTCAGACAGAAAAATATATCAGAATCTGACAGAAAAATGTATCTGTGTTACATCCTAACCGCCTAACGCAAAACTCACTTCGACTGGCCGGCCTAACAAATTGGAATATTTTTGTCCAAACAGTTCGATCACCGAACTCACAGTCGTACAGAATGGAATAAACGTCATATACTCATTCTTCGCGCACTCTAACTAGTCTGACGTCATACAAAAATGTTTCCAAAAAGAGCATATACAAATATCATACCATCTCTCACCAGACGACGTTACACACTGGTTAACAAGAAACAAAGGTAACGATAAAAGTAAAGGTGGACCCGGGTATGTCCTAAAACTACGACCAGAACCACCAGAGGATGGGCAGCAGCATCCTCCTACTTGAATGGTGGATCCTCCTGCGATTCCTTAGCCGCCTGCCAAGCGTGGGGATTATTGGCAAACCCCCCCCCCCCCCCCCTCATGACAGACAAACAAATACGACGTAATAAGTATTTTATATCGATAATTGTATAAACAAGAGACTAAGAAACTTGCAGTCTTCTTCTTCTTTCGAGGCGATGTTCCGCAAAACTTGCAGTGACAACAATGAACTAGTGTGCATATAAAAAAGAAGGGCAGCAAGGTTGTCTTCAGGGTAAGTTCGACTAAAGGCAACAAGCCCGATTTAGGCCTGATACGTACATACCCACCACGCTACCTTACCATATTCTTCCTTGCCCCTTGTTTTCCATTGTTTATCTTATCTGTGACCAAAACACTTCCAAAACAACAAATTAAATGACTTCGTTATCTCATATACCGTACCTACATCGTCTTCCTGGGCCGATCTAATTACAGCCGCACCGCTTCATTTCCTTCACGTCCCGGAACTGATGCATGACTGATTTACTAAGTTCATTTAGATATTGAGATGAAATAATATATTTTTTGAAAGAAGAAACAAAAACCGTCTTCGATACTATACCTACATGTACAGACTTAAACTAATAAAATAGAAAATCACAGTTAAGACAGAGGTTGAAAGTTTTTGTCAAAACTTTTGCTGAACGGAACCAAACATCTGTATTAATTATCTTATCTATATATATATATATATATATATATATATAAGCGAAATTCACTCACTCACTCACTGACTGTGACTGACTGACTTTTTCACATCGTGAGGAAACCTGCATACGTACGGAGAAGAAATTCAATGGCATATGTGAATCCACCAACCGGATGGCCATATGGCCCAATCACCCTTTCGGGGGTAGGCTAAAAGTCCAGTAGTGGACTGTTAAAAGCCTGATTATGATGACTCACTCATCACGAAATCTCAAAAAATACTTGACCTACAAAGTTGAAATTTGGCAAGTAGATTCCTTAGATTAGAGGTCCACTAAGAAATAATTTTACGAAAAGACCTAAAATAGAGGTTGAAAGTTTGTATGAAAGTCCTTTGTTTTTGATGTAATAAAGATGTTCGTGAGATGAATGATAATAGATTATAGTTGGCTGTATCTTGATTTATATTATTTATTAACTCAGGAGAAGAAATTTCCATCATCATAAAAAGTTCAAATTCATGAAATTTTATCCAAACTCATTGTTTGGGGCTGCCATGTAGTAAGTACATACATATACACTGGAAAAAATTCTAACTTTACTTCTGAGTCTTGCCTTTCATAACCAATTCCTTCCTAAACTGAGGGAGTGAAAGGTCATATTTTGGAAGGAATCGGTTTTGGACGGCAAGAGTCAGCAGGAAAGTCATGTTTTTTTTCCTATGTAGGTAATCTGCGAACTCTACTGTTTTCCTTTTTGAAGGTGTAACATTAATTTGTACAAGGTTTACACCGCACGTTGCTGCTGCATTATAAAAGATGAGACTGACCCTGAAATAACTTTTTTGAAAATATGTCCTCAATTTAATACTGTCGGTTATTGGTAGGAAATATTGAATGTATAGTGTTAAATATCGTTGGCTGGCATAATGAAAACGGCAAGACATTTCGAACTCGGCAGAAGCCTATCTTCGGAGTCTATTCCACGCACAGGAAAGTTCCACACTCTATAACCATCGGAATATAAAGTGGGTCATCTGAATTGATTGAAAAAAACTTCATAGCGCCGCCAAGGCATTCCGACTGAACTAACTTTGGGAACTAGAATTGCTACTCTCCTTTGGTATTGAGAATGTAACCGATAACTTACGAAGTTAAAGCCGATCGGTTAGAGAGTTGAAAATGTATTTTGTCAAGTTTTTTTTGCTTATCTTTTGGGTACAGTCGTGTAGATTTAGGCATATTTACTTTAAAAAAAGGGTAGCGATGGTGGCCGGGCGGTAGCATGTGCGCTTTACCTACAATCTGACGGCACTCTGTTTGTTCCTCAGCCCTGCACCTTTGATGCAGTGTTGATGTTATCGCTCAAAAACAGTGATAGAAAACATCGTAAAAACCGGTATGTTCAAGAACCTCAAAGTTCAAATACATAATTATGATATTCAACAACAAGCACTGGGCAAGCATGGTGGATTAGGGCCTATCTTCTCTCTCTGAGAGAAGGCCCCAGCAGTAGGAACATGATAAGCTGATAAAGATGATTCATCATGATGATGATGATTGACTAAATAAATTTATTAATAATAATAAAAACAAGCTTTTAGGCGTCCCAGATGCAAAATTTTGTATGACGTAATTTTTAATTTTTCGTATGTTTCTTGGCAAACCCATCCATTTGATACCCATCATCACGGGGAAACATGAAAAATAACTGGTCCACTACATTTGGTATTCCGCCATATTGGATTTAGAATGTATGTGTAGTGGAAACGGGCAGGCCACATCGCTCGAAGAACCGATAACCGATGGGGGAGAAAGGTTCTTGAGTGGAGAACACGAACTAAAAGACGCAGCGTAGGTAGGCCTCCCACTAGATGGACCGTCAACATTGTGAGAGTCGCGGGCATCAAGTGGATGCAAAAAGCAGGCTGTTGTTCAGGGCCTATGTTCAGCAGTGGACGTCTTCTGGCTGATGATGATGGATTTAGAATGACGTCATTTAGCTAACCATGCATTGTCATCCAAACTTAACGTGTATGAAAAATTTCAAATTAATTGGTTGGGGATAACTGTTATAAAATTCAGTTGCAAGATTTGACCATACTAACAAGGCAAGTTAAAATAAATAAAAGCTTGTACATAAGGAAACCGTGGAAAAATAAACCCCGCGAAGAGATTTTGTTAACAGGAACTCGTCAACTATTCTTCGTAATAAAGTCGAGAAAGTTAAGTGCTGAACAAAGTACCTGTTATGAAGACTTATATTCAAAGGTAAAAATACCTACGTGGGTTTTTATGTGCAAAGAGCGCCTATCTAGAATTAGGTGAGTAAGTAAAATTGCTTTATAAATATTTTCTCTTAAAACCTCGCCCACGTTTGAAGCCATTACATCACTTGATGTAGACGCGATACGGCATTTTTGGGCCAAGTGAGTGTCAATTTTAAAAGTGGTTTAATTCAAAATGTACGTCAACAAGTAATTTTAGAGAGGTAGAAGTCAACTCGGCGGCAATATACTCGACCACACGGCCGAGTTGGACCTATTTTATTATACCTACTTTTCTAGGAATCTACTTTAACGACGTGGAAATTGGTACGATCAAAGACAAAATGTTTTACAACTATTTTAATAAATATTCAACTTCAGGCAAGTCACGATTTATATTCTATACTAAAGGTTATAAAATATATCTAAACTTGTTTTATACATTGTTTCCTACCGCTTACTTATAACTATCATCATCATCATCATTCATTATCAGCCATTAAATGTCCACTGCTGAACAAGGCCTTCTTAGAGAGGGGTGTTGCCATCATCCCCACGCTTGGCAGGCGGCTTGGAGATCGCAGTACGTTCACCGTGTACTAACGGGACGCTGTTGCCCGTCCTCCGGTGCTTACTTATGCGCGCGTTGGTGCGGTACTTATAACTATACTTCTATCTAATTATCACAAAGTGTTGAAAATATATGTTAGCTTTATACTATTTCTACATCATAGTAATCAATAATATCACAAAAAGTACTTTATTGCGCGTTTTCTGATTTTTGTGGGGGCAAATATATACATATAAATAATATTACGACTACAAAATCTAAAGTAAAGTAAGTTAGGTATAAAACGTGATGTTAGAAAAGATTTTTGATTTAATTTTGTTAGACGTCTTTCATCAAATAGACATACTTAAACTTGTTTATATGTTTAATTACCTTACTATTTGGGAACTTTTCTAATCACAATAATAAGTTTTTCTCCCAAACTGTGACCTCAAGACCCCTTGTCAAACCTTTTTACTGATTTCGTTTATATTCAGACTTAAAAAAATATGTTTTAATGCACTATTTGCCTAAAAATAATTAAGATCAGATCAACAATACACAAGTTATCGTTGAAAAATATACTTAATATATACAAACATACAAACGCCAAACTCTTTCCGTAAACGCAGCTGCTGATTTAAAATGCAAAATGTTTGGAGTCCCAATTAACCCTTGGCTCTTTACCACTACACAAGATCACAGGATCATTGTGCCGAAAATTTTACCCTTGGTACTTATAATATAGGTATACTTAATAACATATGGACTGTGTCAGCCGAGCAGGTCATTTGTGAAACAGATACTTTATCCTTTACAACAGCTATACGAGAATGTTTTGCAATATTGTTTAATAAAAAACGAACGCTTCCACGCTTTATTAATACTTACGCCATCCATAAATTTACACAGGGTAAGAGAACTCTCGTTAACGTATAGTATTTTGGATTTTTTTTTATGAAAAATGTTTGAAACATTTCACACAAAATTTCATAAATTTTTACCATGTTGATTGATTGGTTAACTCTTTATTGTTCACACCATTAAATTTAATACAGAGGACCAAAAAACTCTTAAAAACGAGTGTTATAATTGGCGGCTTTATCGCTAAAGATAAAGATAAAGATCATTTATTTGCATACAACATGAGATTTTTTGTGCATTTTCATGCACAAAAGATGTTAAAATAGTACATACTTTTATACAAAAAATAGTCCTAAATCACGTTGTGCAGGTCAGGCGTAAAAATATCAGAGTGATGGCACTATGCTCGTAACACTAATGTTAAAAACGATCTTTTCCAGGCAACCTTACTATATCTTATTTTAACAATTATAGACAGTCTACTTTGGAAAATGGCTTATAAGACTACGCGTGAACGAACAATTGAAAAGAAAACCTTTAAAACCAAAAGTGGTGGTGATTGTGTTGGTGGTTGGTTTTGATCACAATTTCAATTGATTGGTGCCACAAGTTTCAAAGCCCACATCAGATTTTAGTCGAAAAATATATAAATATGACGAAGCGGAAAACTGATTCATGAACATCCTGTATCACCTTATTAAGTTTAACGTAGAATGGGTTAAAGCTGTCATAAACTTTCAATGTGTGCGAAATGGCTTGTTTACAATCGCCATGATCGTTTACTTCCTATGTTAGACCTAAATGAAATTAAATGACCAGGAAGCAAATGGTTTTATGTTATGTTTGCCAGGAAGCGATATCATTGTTTACCTTGTCTTTTCTTCTTCTTAACCCGTCGAATGCGAGCGAAGGAGTTTTTTTGGCTAAAATGAAGAATTTCACTTACCTTTCAGATAATTTAAAAAAAAAGTTAAAAAAATGTATAAAATACGTGTATAATATTATTATACCATTGGTATTGTGTATAAATCTTTTTACACACAATACGCGCGTCGGAGCACTTTTCGCTTACGCCGACATGTGGTGCGTAACGCATTTGGGTGGTTAATAGTGCACTTTTGACAAATTGGTCGTGGTTGCGTGTATGATACACGAAGGCTAGTTTTTGTCGGCGTCCCTTTCCAGGACTGCCGCTCGTCCCGCAATGCTTTTCAATTTATGGCGGCTGGTTGCATTACAAGTACACTGCACCATGGTAGATTGCGTAACTTTTTTCATCACAGTGATCTAGCAAATTGGTGATTAACTAAGATTTTGTTTGCCTTTTACTTAGACTTGTACTACAAACCTTTTCATCGAGTTCACGTTTTGGAGATAAATATGCCCAAAAAACTTCAGTATCGCAACTGCACAATCGACGATAGACATATTGTATAATGAACCTCTTTGAGGATTAGAGTTCTTGATGCTGTCCACGGTATTTTCAACAGCCGCTTCCAACACCACATCTTCACTGCATCGATCTCCTTGTAACCAACGAATATAAGTGAAGAGTTTTGAAATTCGACGTGTAAGTATATTTTCATCGTTATCACGTACAAAATTTTACAGGGTTATATATGCAATACAGGAGATCCGTAGACGAACGAAAGTCACCGACATAGCACACCGGATTAGCAAGTTGAAGTGGCAGTGGACAGGGCACATATCACGCAGAACAGATGGTCGATGGGGCCGAAAGGTTCTCTAATGGAGACCGCGGACCTGTGAGCCTAGCGTAGAACATCCACCCACAAGATGGATAGATGACCTAAAAGAGACCGCAGGGAAACGCTGGATGCAGGCCGCTTCCAACGGGCCCTTTTGGAGATCGATGGGGAGGCCTATGTCCAGCAGTGGTCGTCTTATAGCTGAAATGATGATGATAATTATATGCAATGATCATTTTTTTCATTAAACTTAGCAATTTAAAAATGGTACTTTTATTTACAATCAACCTAAAACCATAAATTGGCTGTGGATTATAATGAGCACAATTTTTTTTGGGTTATCATTGAGCCCTGAAGTGAAGATAATAATTACTAGAAACTACGTCTAAAAAGGTCCGATTTCATTTCAGTTAGCTTTTAGAGTATTATAATTAGAATTAAATGGAATGCTCTTAGAAATAAAACGGTATTGTGTTTTGGTAACTCGCTTTATCTAGACTAGAACGACTGGCTTAATTGGATACGAGTATATGCAGCAAAAATACAAACAGATAATCAGTAGAGCGAATTTTAAGTATTTTTCGATTATTACTTACTTTTTTTTTTGAGGTATAGCCAATGTGGTGGTAAACGTGAAAATTCGTCAAAGAACCAGAGTCACCGACATAGCTGTTAAAATTTGCAAGTTGAAGTGGAAATGGGCAGGCAACATCGCTCGAAGAACCGATAACCGATGTGGAAGAAAAGTTCTTGAGTGGAGACCACGAACCGGAAGACGTAGCGTAGGTAGGCCTACCACTAGATGGACCGACGACATAGTGAGAGTCACTAGCATCCAGTGGATGCAAAAAGCAGGCTGTCGTTCAGTGTGGAGTAGCCTCGACGGGGAGGCCTATGTTCAGCAGTGGAAGTCTTCTGGCTGATGATGAATGTGGTTAGGACGTATTGATGGCAACAATATAAAATTCCTCCTATTTCAAAATTAGTAAAATATGCACTTTTGAGTAATTGAATTGAAATTTCGAATTTTCCAGCTATTTTGATTTCAAAACAAAACTACTAAACCGATTTTTATGAAATTTATTTTGGACCAATCTGAAAACATATATCATTTCTATGAATGACGAGTTCTAACTTTGATTTATAATCAAAGAGTTCTAAGGTAAAAAAAAACATTAAAAAAATACAACTCAATTGAGAACTCCTTCCTTTTTAGAAGTTGGTTAAAAAGACCACAATAACTTTATAAAATAAAATTAATGGAAATATGAGATAATATAAAATACTAGCGACCCGCCCGCCCGGCTTCGCACGGGTGTAATTTACGTGCAAAGCCGGGGCGGGTCGCTAGTTATATAATTATTTAAACTATCCTATATCTCAAGTTGGATCGAACTGCACATGGTGTGCGAATTTTATTATAATCGGTTAAGTGGTTTAGGAGTCCATCGAGGACAAACATTGTGACACGAGATTTATATATATTAAGATTAAGTGGTTTAGGAGTCCATCGAGGACAAACATTGTGACACGAGATTTATATATATTAAGACTAGCGACCCGCCCGCCCGGCTTCGCACGTAAATTACACCCGTGCGAAGCCGGGCGGGCGGGTCGCTAGTTATATAATTATTTAAACTATCCTATATCTCAAGTTGGATCGAACTGCACATGGTGTGCGAATTTTATTATAATCGGTTAAGTGGTTTAGGAGTCCATCGAGGACAAACATTGTGACACGAGATTTATATTTAAGACTAGCGACCCGCCCGCCCGGCTTCGCACGGGTGTAATTTACGTGCGAAGCCGGGGCGGGTCGCTAGTTATATAATTATTTAAACTATCCTATATCTCAAGTTGGATCGAACTGCACATGGTGTGCGAATTTTATTATAATCGGTTAAGTGGTTTAGGAGTCCATCGAGGACAAACATTGTGACACGAGATTTATATATATTAAGATTAACTCTAAATAGTTGTCTTCAATAATGAAGAAAAATATATATCATTATATTATATGCACATAGCACGCAGAATAGATAGCCGATGGGGCCGAAAGGTAATTGAACGGAGACTGTTCACGGACTGGTAAGCGCAGCGTAGGACGTCCACCGACAAGATGGACAGACGACCTAAAAGAGATCGCAGGGAAACGCTCTGGATGCAGGCCGCTTCCAACCGGCCCTTTTCGAGATCGATGGGGGAGGCCTATGTCCAGCAGCGGACGTCCTATGGCTCAAATGATGATGATGATGATGATGAGCTTATTATAAGAATTTGTACTTGAATTTTGATTTCTTAGGTTGTTGCGATTACCTATTCAACATTGAAATTAAACATTTTCGTGTAAATTTTTACTTGAGACGTAAATTTATAATAGCAAAGATACATTCTTGTCATTGTCTATAATATATTTAATACATCATCATTGTCGTTCATTATTCCATTGATTATCATCACAGATACATCAATATTAATATGCATTATCGAAAGAATTGATTTATTATCGTTTTCATTATTATAAATATGAATATTTAAAGGTTCTGATGACACATAATAAAATTCGTGAAATTTAAACGTTGTCGAATTATCACATATAAATTGGGTAACACCGCACATAAGTAATAAGCCGAAACTACTTTCATTTAGTGTAAAAGTTGTCTATAACAATTTAATGATCTTATTGTATACACCTACCCATGATAAAATACAAATTTTGATTACCCATGATTACCCATGATAAAATACAAATGAAAAGCTGTTCATTATAATGAACAGCTTTTCATTTGTATGAAAAATCCTTTCGGTTTAGTACTAAGCTTGCATCTGGTTTACTCACAGAAAAGAGAAGTAAATAGAACGGAAATGAGAAGGAAAATCTATCGCCAGGTATTATGACAGAGTTTTGCTTGAACATTCTCATTTATGTCAACGCATCGAACTCCGCATCCAAAGAACTTGGACCTTACCTTTTTGGGTTACGTCTCAAAGTTCTTTGTCCGCATCACAGCTGCTAACTGATTTCAAATAAGTAACGTTTCGTTAATATGGGTGCAACTGGCTACAAAAAAAAAATAGCATACAAAAATGCCTCGACAGCCGTTCTAATTTAAACAATTATTTTATTCTTTTCTGTGGGTTTACTCGTATACACTTCAAAATACAATCCCAAAATCACGAAAAAATATATATCAGTTGTTCCATATATATTTTTAATTCGCGATTTCAGGGATAAAATAATACAAGTATAATTAGCTAATTTCAGCTTAGTATTACTTACTAATTTATGGCAATTTTGTTAAATAAGTATTAAAATGTGGAACTGTCTGATTCTTCTATACCCATCCGACAAAATTACATTAATGATTTCAGTTTGTAGTTTTGTTGACTCTCAAAGTTCCGTTTTATACAGTTAATAACAGTTTAATAGTATTTCTAGAAGTAGGTTAACTATGTAAACAAACAAAACAGTGTAATAATAGGTTCAATTACCCCGTATTTTTAGATGTTACCTCCCTCTGCCCTCATCCTTAAGGTAAAATCGTTTTGGCATTTTTAGTCAATAAATTATAGTAAACGGTTCCCTCTCTTATTAAGGTTACTTTGAAAAAGGTAAAAGGAAGTATACATATTATTTGAAAACGACATCTATGATGTAATGACTCATTTGAACCTCATTTGAGGTGAAATGTCTTGAGACACTCCACTAACAATACTAAACATAATTATGAAAGATTTGGAGGACCAACAAAGATAATCTTAGCAAAATTATCACTCAAAATAAGGACTCAAGGTACCTACCTAACTTTATTTTGTTCATAAATATGGAGGCTAGTTTTATCTATATCTCTATCTCTACATAGTATAAATTGGAGTCGTTTTCCGCGTCTGTCTGTCTGTCTGTATGGCCGCTAACTCTTCCTAAACCACGCAACGGATTTTGATGCAGTTTTCACCATCAGTTATCTTTGGCGATATACGTAATTGTTACTTAAAAAGCGACTAAAGTGCCCACACTAACACAGATTTACTATAATAAATAGATGTTGGATTTAGCACAAAATTTACGATGAAAGTGTCTCGAGTTTATCTAGGTTTATAAAAGTAGGCTAATTGATTAAAGAAATTGAAATCTTATGTCATCAAAAGAATGCCTAATTAACCTTGCAACAATTTACGCCTACTATTATAGATTACTTAATAGTTAATTTGGTTTTAGTCTACCTTGGTTTAGTCCTTAGGTTAGGATTAGGACATTATTGAACGATGACCCGAAATCTATGTAATTTGTAAATTTATTTAGGGGTCCGCCAAGAAATTATTTTGCGAAAGAGTCAAATAAAGAGAACATGGGGATTGAAAGTCACTGCTCATACAAAGTCGCGAGCAACAACTAGTTTAATATTTATAGTTTATAACAACTAGTAGGCTTGAGCATTTGGATTGTCTTTAGACCTTCAACGGTCTATGGGCAGTCTAACTGTATATTATAGTTTTAGTTTTAGCTTGTATTTTGTTTAGTTAATAAAGGCACTTGCCCAGTAAAATGTTTAATAATTTAGTATTAATAGTTTAATTTAAGTCATTTCGAACTAGGTAGTAAATAAGGTCGAACAAAAAGGATGCCTGGAACGGACACAAGGCGTATTTAGACCGACATTTATCAGTTACATTAGAAGATTTCAATGATTTTCCATATCTGTACGCTTCCTTGAATACCTCCCAGGCAGTCAAGTCTTCTTCTTGAGGCTCCAGTCTGAAAATAGAAAGCTTTTTATGAAAATCACATAATAAGAACGTCCCAACGTTTCAACTGCCTTAAAAGTACCTCGCTCACTAGTATGGTCCCAGAGTATAATCTATATCAGCACTAAATGTTATTCAAATTTATTTGTCGTAACAGAGCTAAGTGGCAACAAACTTACTTTCGAATTTATGTTAATTTAGAGTGTGATATTAATATATAATTGGGATTATACTTTTTTTACTTGTTGCCTGGCAGAGTTCACAGAAACGGCTCACAAAATATGTGAAAAGCATACTTTCAGGTACATCTATTGTTGACGCAATAGATGTCACTGATAGTATAACGAGACGAAAAAAAAATATACAAATGTATAACATTTTTGTACCTTAAAATTAAAATAGTTAAAATTCATTTAAGTTGTTATAGCATCGCTTTAGTTTATCTGTAATGGTGTTATAAGTGTTTTTGATAATAAATAAAATAAATAAAAAATAAAAAATAAATTGGGATTATTAAAGGGATTATTGGCGAGAAAAATAATAATATTCACATAAGAAAACTGAACTAATATAATAAACCGCTGTCGGCAGGCATCGTGCCAGCACCCAAAATGCCGGCCACATTGCCTTGTTGAATTGCAATACTAACGCGTTGCGCAAATATCAAGGAAATAAAATAAAAAACAACCTAAGTATACCACAAGGATATCAGTTAATTGTGCTACAAATAATAACCAACGCTCCCTGGTATGTCACATATGAGACTGCACAAGGTCCTGAAAATGTCTGCAATGGAAAAAGATATAAGAACGAACGTTCTAACTTATCTAAACCTACTACAAAGTCACCCAAATTAATTAGCATGATTTTAATGTTAAAAAGTCCTCCAAGCAAGCTTAAAAGAAAAGATCATCATCATCATCAGCCAGAAGACGTCCACTGCTGAACATAGGCCTCCCCCTTTAACCTCCACACTGAACGACAGCCTGCCTTTTGCATCCACTGGATGCCCGCGACTCTCACAATGTCGTCGGTCCATCTAGTGGGAGGCCTCCCTACGCTGCGTCTTCCGGTTCGTGGTCTCCACTCCAGAACCTTTCTTCCCCATCGGTTATCGGTTCTTCGAGCGATGTGGCCTGCCCATTGCCACTTCAACTTGCAAATTTTAACAGCTATGTCGGTGACTCTGGTTCTTTGGCGAATATCCACGTTTCGGATTTTATCGCGCAAAGAAACTCCGAGCATAGCTCTCTCCATTGCCCGCTGTGTGACTCTGAGTTTTTCCAAAAGGCCAACAGTTAAGGACCACGTCTCAGTACCATATGTCATCACTGGCAACACACACTGGTCAAAGACCTTCGTCTTGAGGCACTTAAGACCCACCTGTTGGGAAAGGCTACTGAGGTCGCTGAGCATCGTATTGAGATCCTCCAGCGACTCTGCCATGATGACTATATCATCGGCAAAACGAAGGTGAGTGATGTATTCGCCATTGACGTTGATGCCGAATCCGTTCCAGTCCAAGAGCTTGAAAACGTCCTCCAATGCGTTCGTGAACAGTTTCGGAGAGATAACATCTCCCTGTCTCACGCCTTTCTGCAGTTGGATTGGTTCCGTGCTCTCGTCCTGTAATCGGATCGACATGGTGGCGTTTCTATACAGACACTTCATCACTTCGATATACCTATAGTCGATATGACAACGCTGGAGGGACTGCAATACTGCCCAGGTCTCGATTGAATCGAAGGCTTTTTCGTAGTCCACAAACGCTAGGCATAATGGCCGATTATACTCCTCAGTCTTCTGTATAATCTGGCGGAGCGTGTGAATGTGGTCTACGGTGCTCCAGCCTTTACGGAAACCGGCTTGTTCGGGGGTCTGGAAGTCATCAAACCTGCTTTCGAGACGGTTCGTAATGACTCTGGAGAACAGCTTGTACACATGGCTCAGGAGTGAGATGGGCCTCAAACGAAAAAATAAAAGATACCCCAAGATTAAACAAATTAAGAAAAAAATATGAAGTTATAATATGCGTCAATGGGAGCTTTCCACACATAGAGGTGTAACTTAAGACAACAGTTTAAAATAAAGCTATTGTCTTCAAAATACACATGGCTTAAAAATTTATAATAAAAAAAACATGTTTCGAGCTTACATTTGATCTTTGTCATTCGTAAATCTATTGCACGGCAAGCTGGATGGAAGAATGATTCTTACAATGTTTGATAGCAGACCGTGTCATGTTTCCGCATCACTAGGCAACTAGTAACTGAATGCAAACTGCTGCACTTGCGCGTTTTGGCAGAGTTTTAAGTAGGCCGTGGTCGGGCGGTTGGTGCAATATCCTTTTTTTGATTAAAGCCTATTATGTAAAAACATTTCAACAATTTGTTTTACATTAGATTGTGTCATTTCACAAGTGCAATAACTTCCTTATAATATATTAAAACACAGTGTCATTTACAAATGGACGATGGAAAGTGAATGACGTAACAAACCCATTAACAGGAATGAGAGAAGAAACTTCGCTTTTACTGACCTAAGATAGAAACCTGTGCAGTACCGCGATAAATTTATGTAACATCAGATCTGTGCAGTGTTAAGGAACCGGGCCTATTTAAATACAAGTACGGACATGACAAATTAGCGTTAACAACATTCTTATAAACTGACTGCCTAAAAAAGGAGTGGAACGTTTTTATAGTGGGTATCTATCGTAAGAAGGTTTTCTAATGAATCTAAGTTTAATAGGTTGATAGCTCCTTTGGCCCAGTTGGTAGTGAACCTTTTTTTACATCGGACTAGTTTCACGTTTGACCGCAATCTCATCCCATGGAAAGCGATGATGCGGTCGAAGATGGAGCACGTTTGCCATGTATAGACTTGAGCACGCCAAGACTGTAATGCTGCGGAAACACAGACAGAGGTTAGGCGTTCCATTGTTTTGCTGTTATATTATATACTAGCTGACCTGACAGACGTTGTCCTGTCTTAGAACTGTCAAACGCGGAAAGTTAAAATTGTAAATCTTATTTTTTTACACCTTGGGTTACATTATTGGAGTTATAGTAAGGATCCCAATTTTTTTTAAAAATATACCTAATATTGCCTATGTTACCCGGGGATAATGTAGCTTCCCAACAGTGAAATAATTTTTCAAATCGGTTCAGTAGTTTCGGAGCCTATTCAATGCAAACAAACAAACAAACAATCTAATCTTTCCTCTTTATAATATTAGTATAGATTATATTAAGAAAGAGGAGGCAAAACGCTTGGTGCGAATAAATTGCATTTTGACCAAGTAAACGCTTTGACGTTTTCCGACAAAAAAGGAAATCAACGTTTCTTTCTACGTTACCTAGAGGTTTTAATTCAGGCAGATTCATAATCCAAATGACCATCGCGCACCAGGTCCTCTTTTCATTAAGATATTTTTCCAGATTTTCTGCACCTACACGTTTTGTTTCGATACAATAGAGATATTTTTGTAACAAAAGAACAAAGAAACTGAATCTTTAGCTTGATACTCATGGCGAAAGTTTTCTTATAAGCCCCCGACGCAAAAAAGAGGTGTTATAATTTTAACCTGTGTAATTGTGTATATGTGTGTCTGTCACTATGTATCGGTTTGTCTGTCTGTGGTATCGTAGCTCCCAAGCGGCTGAACCGATTTTGATTTTGATTTCGTTTCTTTTTTCTGTTTCAGTTGTTTGATTGTCAGCTATTTTATCAGGAGTTCTTATAATTTTTCAACGTATATTTGTCATAACGAAAACTTTAGCTATATAAATTTACACTTATTTTTTTGTAATTTTCTCGCTATTGAATTATTTTTCTATTTCAATGTTATTTAGAGTTTATAATAAAAAAAAAACATTGTTTATTTTTTATAATAAATACAAGTGACTTTCGAGGTTTTACCCGGTCTCCTACAGAAACGAGTTAATTTTATCGAAATAAAAAGTATTATTTGTGTTAACATAAGTAATAAGCTACCTTTACGTCAAATTTCATTCAAATCTGTCCTTTGCCATTACTGGATCGAGAGTGGATAAACATACACACTTACGCACAAGACGTGTGAAGTGTGATAAATTAAATTTAACACAAATTAACATAAAACTAAAAAATTAGTAACGCTATTAACTAAATAATACACTTTACTAAGCACTACGTAAGTAAATAATTGTCTAAAACAGTTTTTCTAAAGTGCATTATTTATTTAGTAAAATTAACAAAATACAAGCGAATACCTAATCTAATTTTTCTATATAACAAAAACACTGTTAAAATTAAATCAGACTGAATCAAATCTAAACTATTCATAACTACAAATAAAACTCTTTCTTCTGTAAGCATTTTTTTTACTATGTATAGTTACTAAATTCTACATTCAACTATTTACAAAAAGTTTCATATTATTCATTCACGCAGTCTTATTAAAACTTGAGAATCCAGAGAATCCAGAGAATAAGAACTCTATTGTCAACGCGTAAGCGTATTTCAAATCTATCAAATATTGATACATAGACAATAAAATCTAAACTTTTTCATGAAAACCTAAAAATAATCTCTTGTAGTTTATTATAAGAGGCTTTTTAAAGTATTGTTATTTATGTTCCAAACTAGATTGAAAACACTGTGAAAATTCGATTATCTTTAACCATTTTTCTCATTAAACATTCAGAATAGAACGTTTTTCTAAAGGCTTGTTCACCAAACCACACCTGTGCTTTACGTGGGCATAATATATAGGTAGGTATGTAGAACGTAATTGGCAGGTATTTTAGAACTCTCCGGCAGGCTGACGGGCAAAACTTTGAGACTAAATTATGCCTAAGTGAAGGTATTTTGGAACGCAAAATGGAAAATAAATCCTTGCAACTTTGTAACATCTAATCATCTGCTTCTCATCACGTGTACTTAGTCCTAGATATCCACAACTTATTTTAATTCCATACTAAATAGAGAGCGCGTTTCAGCACGTTATGACGTCAAGCCGTGCGTTCTCTATACGGGATGTAAGGGGAACACTCTCGAAGCCAAAAGAAGGCAATTGTACTCATCATTATGAACAACTTTTACTATGGGACCAACCCTAAAATCGCGAAAAAAAATCAGCTGTTCCATACATTTTGTCGAGTGTCAATGACCGTTTTCTATAGAACAGCTGATATTTTTTACGCGATTTCAGGGTCCCATGCATAGTAAAAGTTGTTCATAATGATGAGTACAATTACCTTCTTTTCGCTTCGAGAGTGTTCCCGTTACACCCTGTATACAAATGCTATACTAACACACGCTTTGCGAGAGAGGGACAGCGCATCCGCTCTCTATCCGCACCAAAAACTTTAAGGTGGTCCGTTTCATCTATGGCGGGAAATTCAAATTTCAAACAGTTTTTTTGTCCTTGTAGTTAAGCTGGGTTTTTAAAATGACACACTGTTTGCGCAAATCGTTGATTGTTCTTTACATTATAATCTACAGCTTTTTAAAAGTAATGCACCATGTTACTTACATTTGTCAATAAACCGTTTGAAACAACAAAAATTCGTTTATTGCCAAATGTAAGGTAATAATGTGCATTAGAGATAAATAGCTTTACATAATTTTGTAAAGAATAGTAACCAATTTGCGCAAACATCATGATCGTTTACAATAATAATACGGCCTAGCCACAAGGACAAGAAAACTGTTTGAAATTTGAATTTCCCGCCATTGGTGTAACATACCACCTCAACGCTTATTTATATCTGAAAATAATATACATTTCTTGATAGTGTTCTGTGATTGGCTCAGTATAAATATCATTTAGAAATGTATTTGTTTTTTTCCAGTTTTGTTGCTTGCTTACCTTTTTAATGAAACGTTTAAATTACCTCAAATATTTGTGTATAACTTACGTGAATATCCATGCAATGTTTAAAAAAATATCATGACAACGTATAACGGAAAAGTACTATCATCATCAGTCAGAACACGTCCACTGCTGAACATAGGCCTCCCCTTTTAACCTCCACACTGAACGACAGCCTGCTTTTTGCATCCACTGGATGCCAGCGACTCTCACTATGTCGTCGGTCCATCTAGTAGGAGGCCTACCTACGCTGCGTCTTCCGGTTCATGGTATCCACTCAAGAACCTTTCTTCCCCATCGGTTATCGGTTCTTCGAGCGATGTGGCCTGCCCATTGCCACTTCAATTTGCAAATTTTAACAGCTATGTCGGTGACTCTGGTTCTTTGGCGAATGTCCACGTTTCGGATTCATAACGGAAAAGTACTATGACTGTGGCTAAAACAACGTTTTTCCTATATTTTATTATGTAACCTAGGCATAAGGGTTAAAATGACCATTAACAACATCCCTGTATGTATTGATTGTCATGTTTTATCATGCCTTGTGTTGTGGCTCGCCTTTGTCCGGGGTCACCAGCCCACCACCCAGGTCATACTCACAATGGACACTCCAGACTATTGTGTAGCAATAATACCTAATCTTTTTCTATTTTAATAATTCCAATAAGATTTTTATATTAGATTTTTATTTAAGCTACTAGCTTTTGTCCATCTACTATAGACTTTCATTTAAACTTTTAAATTTAATTTATCACCATTATTATTTCAGTCTATCATGTTCCCACTGTTTCTGCCAAGCGGGGGATTATGGCAACACCCCTCTTTAAGATGTTCCTGAAGCCTGTGTTCAGCAATAGTGGACATTAAATTTAATTGCTGCTGATGATGAAGTTCCCACTTCTGGGCCACATGTCTTCTCACAGAAAAAGAGAATGGCTTCAATTCTGTCATACCACTCACTAAATTATACTAATCTGATATAAAATTATCTTCCTCTCTTTTAATTTTGATATGTGAGAGAAGGATGGCAACAATTTTATAGCTGTAAAATTTAGTTTAGTTTGGAGTACATCAGAATCGATGCCATTATGGGCCCCAATCCCCAATCCACCATTGCTTGTTGGTGAATGTCAATATGTCTTTGGACATATCGGTTTTACCCATTTCGACCAATTCGCAAAATCCTTTCTGAACAGACCTCTTCACCCTATAAGGAAACTACCAATTTCAGCTTCGTAGATCAATTTATTTTTGAGATTTCGTCAGTTAGTCAAGAAAATCTTACAAGAGGGGTTTGTAACGAGTGATCGAAGACGGTATACCTAGCCTTATTGTTCTAAAATAGAACTACTGAGACACACCATATTAGGTTATAAATGTTTTTTTTTTGTTAACAATAGGCTTGCGTTTGACCACCATCTCGCCTGATGTTAAGCTATGAAGTGGTCTACGTTGGAGCACGCTTGCCTAGAAGAAACTGATTCACTCGTGATTCACATATTTATAGCTAGCCAACCAAGTAGGTACTAAAAAGTAACAATGGACACACACACAAATGTATTGTATGTTAAATAAAATAAAAAAAAATAAAAAAAATCAATGAGGAGGTTTTCTCACATTTTGTTTTATTATACGGCAATTACACACGTAAGATTAAGCCGGATACGTCAACTATAGTTTCACATCCACATTCGTACTCACCTTGAAAAAGACCGGCAAACGGCGCAACCGCCTTAATCTTACGTGAGTAATTGCTGTTTATAAAAACAAAATCTTATTCAGTTGTGACTGTGCGTTAAAACAATTTTCTCTATTCGTGAATTGTAACTTTTTGAGGCTCTAATAAATTGGTAACACGAGTCTACCCTTAGATTTTGGATTTGTTATTTAGTGTTATGACTCGCAGTCATTAAAACATAAACAACACCGTGTTATACGACATTCAAACACGCTATGGTCCGGTTCACCAAAATGTAACGTAATCATTATTAAACCTATTGATAATATTATTATTGTTGGCGTTTTTAACTTATAGAAGAAATTATCACAAATATTTGGTTAAATTCATTGATGTAAGTAAATAGGGGGAAGATACGGGACGAACTTCTTGACGTGGACCGCACAAATTAGGCTCACGGGCCTAATCAATTTCAGTTACAATCGAACTGTCGTTTTGATAGCACGTGAATTACTTGTCAAAATTGTGTTTAAATAAAGCAGCAAAAATTTCTTCCTGCGTTTTCACAAGGTGCACCAACAGTTCGAAGACAAAAAACAAGTTTCACGGCATTACTTTTCACTCATAAATACTTAAAAACAATTAACTAAATTTTCTTTATGTCGCTTGTTCGCTCCAATGGTTATATGTCACTTCTATGGTGTAGGGTGGTCAGTGTGGTGTCTAATGGAGCGGTGAAGTTGACGTTTACACTCTAAACGTCTACGTTGCCGCTGACTCGAGCCACATTTATTGGGTACAATGTCTGGATGTCACGCGTCTTCCCCCATTTTAAAACAGTCATTGGTTAAATTACTGATTGGTTGAATTACTGGTTAAATTACTAATCTATGATACCGTGTTGACGGCAGTGGGTTAAATATTCTGTTATTTATATACAGAACGATCAGTTAGACTGATATCACAGTACACGATTCTGAATTCAAATGTGTAAAAAATATGGCCTTAATATTTGGCTGAATTCATACACTGACAGATGTGCCGACCTAATCAGCTGATACAAGCGGTCAGATGTAATAGGCTAGTGACCTAACTCGCGTCGCATCGCTTTTATTATGTTTGGGTGCGCGCTCGCGCGTGTATCTATATTTTGTTATAATACGCACAGAACTTTGATGATTATGCTCCACGATTTTTGATAAAATAATCGAAATGTATAAGAGCGTTAAATTATAATATTTACTTTCCGTGGTGTTTCCAGCAGCTACAACGTGGGGTTGTTCAAAAGGCGAGTTAATAGGGTCAGCAACGTAGTTATGCCTCTGATGCAATGACTATACAACCACTTGACTGCTCATCCTTTCCTCTGCGCGATGAAAAGGTACCTACAAGATTTTCAGCATAATCTTTTTCAAGCGGGCCAAATCTGGGCGCGAATTCACTTTTTTTGATATTTTTTTTGTAATTTTTGAGTCTCCAATCACATCGATACACCCTCGTGACCGACGTGGCTTTCTTTTGCAAAAGGGAATTTTGATTACATGCGCGATCAAGTGGTTATATTATCTTTGCAGTCACTGTTTCCTATACGTGTAACACCTGAGTGTTACAAGTATCCATAGGAAACGGTGACTGCTTACCATCAGGCAGCACGTCTGCTTGTTTTCCACCTAGGGCATTAAAAAACCCTTTAATGTACCCGTGGTTTATCTGAAGACCCGGAGTAGTTTGGTTTCAGTGAATATGAAAAGCCACAAAAGATCTGTGTTATGAACCAAAAACTGTCCTGTGTCAGTTGATTCTCATTTGTTAGATAAAGTATAGATAGTTGATTGAATCAGGCGTTAATTGTTGTTACTTTTTTTTTGACTTGAATACATCTAATAAATCGATGAACGCCGGCTGTACGCATGGAAAAGGATGATTCAGTGTCCCGTTACGCTCATTGTCCCATTACGCTCGTTGTCACGTTAAGAGCCTCTTATACCAAATTTGACGGTTATAAATCATATATTTTTTTCAGTTAAGTTACAATATTTGAGCTGGAAAAAAATACATGTCACAGATAGCCCGTTGGTCGAGTTGGTAGTGAACCTGCCTTCTGAGCTTGGGGGCGTGGGTTCGATTCCCACCTAGGACAAACATTTGTGTGATGAACATTTGTGTTTGTTCTATAGCTGGGTGTTAATATCTATTTAAGTATGTATTTAAACAGTCTCTGGCAGCCATATCACAAGCTTTGCTTAGTTTGGGGTCAGATGACCGTGTGTGCGAAAATGTCCCGAATATATCTGTGTTTGAGTTTATGATTTGGTTCATAACACGATGGAATAAACTTTCCTCGATCAAAAAAAAATCTGAAACAAAGTCGATTTAGTTAATTTTTTTCGTTTTATGCTCTAATGAAAGTTTGTAACAACCTGGAAATTGCATGTAATGAAAGGCAATTTTACAAAAAATATATATTTGGATAGAATTTTGATAGTGAATAGTTTCGTTTTTTAGTGAAATTAAAACCGTAACAAGGTCGCGAGAATTTGCGCACACCGCGTTCAGTACCGCGCCAGGCGTCATCAAGGTCGGATCTGTGCCTATTTTTGTCGTTGCACTCCCCCCGCGGGCGTCCTGACTCTAGCGTGGCAAAATACATCGTCGCTATAAGGTGGCGGGGGCTGAGGGAGCGTTTTGTTGCCTACGCGACTCGGATAACCGGCCGTTAAAGTATCGTCCGTAAACCGACTTTACAGACAACCAATTATGTAATTAATATTTTATTTCAGGTTAGGTTTAAATTAGCATCACAAATATCAATAGACAAAAATAGTTTATCTCAAAATCCTTATTGTACTCGAAAGGACGGAGAAGCGGAATCACACTCGAAATTCGTCATATACAAATTAAAGTATAGATATTATACTTACGTCAGCATGTAGGTGAACCCCCGTCTTACATTAGTGTCCGCTGCTCGCGCCCCGAGGTCACAATACACGTATCTGGCACATTGTATCGGGTCGTGGAACAAAATCCTCTTCCATCTAACGCTCGGCTTCTAAAGCGAAACAAAATGTTATTAGCTTTCAAGACATTCCGCTATCACGGGAACATAAAAGACTATCCTATATCCTCTTTACTAGTAGGTATTGTTGTAATCACATTTCAACCTGTGTTTTTCCATTTCAGCATTAGGCACAGATACTTGCTACTTGCTCGGAACCTTCCACGGATCGCCTAGGTTCTACAAAAGTCAGTCGTAATCGTCTTCCAGGACACTCGCTGTGGGATGAAATACAGAGTTCGGTTAGACCACTTTCGTTGGCTGTAGAACCTAGTCAATCCGTGGAAGGTTCCGAGCAAGTAGCAAGTGTCTGTGCCTAATGTTGAAGTAGAAAAACACAGGTTGAAATGTGATTGCAACAGTATACAAACGTAGAAGGTGTTGGAACAGATACCTAGGCAGTGTTTATTTTTGAGATGCCGTAAATAACCATTTCAATTACTAACAATATAGCTACTAATATACCTACATGATGTAACGCAAATCAGTGAATATTATTAGAAAAATACAGCGTAATTTTTTTTGCAGATGACAACACTGAATATAGGAAGGAATCAACTTCAACTTTTGTAAAAAAAAATTTTGTTAAAGTTTTCATGAGCTTGTATTCAATGTCCTTTACTCGTAATATTAAACAGTTTTCATCATCTTAATAGCGTCAAACAAGTCATAGTCACAGTCAGAGTCAAGCTAAGTAAGTCACGGTAAAGTCAAACTCATGCCCCTGTAAAGTGGTGGAGACTTTACAAGAGGCTCCAATGGGAATGGAATTGAATTTTAGAAACAACACGAAAAGACACGTTTCACCTCGTTATATCACTTTCCCACACTCGAGCACGTTTACGAGCACTTAATGAATATTAATTCACCATTTAGTACACATTAACACTCGAAAATACACAAGTTTAGGAAAATAATCCAACGAGCCGACATTTTTTTTCCAAATTGGCGCCAAAACTCACTTTTGTTCATGCTTCAGTGGTATTGAACATTTTTGATACGCTGTTTGTTTATCATTAATCATAGACAAAAAAATTGAAATTATGTAGCAATGCTTTGTTTTAAAATATAATTATATTTACTAGTTTTGATATAACAACTACTCGCTGATAATTGAGCCCTAAATCTAACCTGGGCCTTTTCAAGGCCAGAGTGAATAATATCTTCTAAGTCTGCGTGCTTCATCTTCGACTACATCGTCGCTTACCAACAGGCGAGTTGGTGGTCAAACACAGACATAAACACATTAAAAAAAAAAAGTAGTACTCGCGTGAAATCAAGTTTTTTATGAAACAGATAAGCTTTTCGAGCACGGATAAGGCAGCACAGCGCAGTAGTTGACATTGGTAAACGTAAATAGGAATGAGAACTGGCTTTCGAATGAGGCTACCGGAATACGCATCCGCCGCTTGGCAAAAGATTTTCGATGTAGCTACCAGAATCACTATGAAATGGCCTATATATTTACTTCTTATGGTTTTATTATGGAAAATGGCTTTGTTTTCAATAAGTACTTAATTATTTATTGCATATTAAGAAATTCACATTAAAGATAATTTAGGATGCATGTGTATTGTTTAAGGTAGGTATCACACAATGACCCTAATTGGGTATGACAATATTACTATTATAAATTTATATATATATTTTGGATTTCCAGCTGTATGAGTGAGCCATCCCCGTATGATATTAACAAAATGTTATAGTTTTCATGATATTTTCCTTCGCCGTAAATGCAAGCTATTTAATTTTGTTGAGCAAAGTCACGTGCGAACGCAAACATCATGACATAATCACTGGTAAAAAACTACAATTGCTATTGACGATTTTTACTGAAATAAATATACCTACCACATTTCATATTAAAAGAGACCAGTTTTTAAATGTGCTCTTATATTGAAATAAGTTCTTTGACACAAAGCGTTAGTTACGGTATGCCACTGGATTTTAAAGTCTGGGATCATAAACAATTTGCGGGCTAGAACTTGCCATTTTCTTTGTATTCTTTTTTACAAAAGAAAATTAAGTAGAAATGAAACAGATGCTTGTGAAAACGAATTCATTTGGTTTTTTTAACTCGCCAGTTAGGTACATAAAAATACATCATGAACTGCAAAGTAGTATCAATAAATAATTAAACTGATTCATCATCATCATCATCAGCCAGAATACGTCCATTGCTGAACATAGGCCTCCCCTTAGAACTTCACACTCAACAACAGCCTGCCATCTGCATGCACTGGATGCCTGCGACTCTCACGATGTCATCGGTCCAGCTAGTTGGGAGGCTACCTTCGCTGCGTTTTCCGGTTTGTGGTCTCCTCTCAAGAACCTTTATTTCCTGTTGGTTATTGGTTCTTCGAGCAATATGTATTGCCCATTGCCACTTCAACTTGCAAATATTAATAACTATGTCGGTGACTCTGGTTCTTTGGTGAATATACCTACACGTTCCGGATTATATCGCGCAAAGAAACTTCGATCATAGCTCTCTCCCTCTCTCTCATTTGCCCGCGGTGTTAATCTAAGTTCTAAATACATAAAATATTTGTATGGTTTGCATTTTTAGGTTTTATCGAATATACCGCTGGATGTCAATCAGTATTGATGCCATCGTTTGGCTCGAGCAAGTCGATACAGCTTTTTACGATCAAAATTTTACGGCACAACTGCAGTACAGAGGCAAAATTCTTTTACCGGTCCCAAGCATGTCTCAAGCTTCTTACAATTTATGAATTGGAAAACTTATAATTTCATAAAAAAACTTAATTTATTCAAAAACAAATATCATGTCGAATTCCAAATCTTGCACAGGGTCGTTTTCAATTACTCATAATATTTTATTGTATTGTCTTACACGCTTTAATTTAGTATCTTTCTAAACTAGTATCCAGGATTGAAGTTTACAAAATTTGCTCACTATACTTGATCCAAGTTTTTAAAGCTTTGACTGCATTATATTTTTTTAAACATGAATAAAATTTTGATTACCTTTGCCAATTTTTTGAACGTAAGTTTGTACTTGGCAGCCATTATACTACAGTGAAATGTTGAAAAATTATGTATTCATTAATTTGTAATTTTTTGTTTTGTATTTTTTGCAGATGGCGCTTTGATTTCATTTATTGTGCGAACTGCTAGTCTGTGGAATTCGCTGCCTGAGTGGGTGTTCCCCGATAGTTACAATCTGGGTGTCTTTAAGTCGAGAGTGAATAGGTTTTAGGCAAGCGTGCTCCTTCGTAGGCCGCATCATCGCTTAACATCAAGCAAGTTGGCAGCCAAGCGCAAGCCTATTTATAATTAAAAACAAAAAGATTTAAGAGCTAATAAGGTAAACTTAAACCGAGTAAAATTATTTACTAGACAATTTTGACGTCTAGGTACTTTGAAATCGAATAATTAGGAAAAATAACTAAAATCCAAAAGTTAAATACTTATAACCTTTTGGGAAAAACTGATACTCACACAACGGGCAATATGGAGAGAGCTATGCTCGGAATTTCTTTGTGCAATAAACTCCGAACGGGGATATTCGCCAAAAAAACGATTAAAATTTGCAAGTTAAGGTGGTAATGGTCAGGTTACATCGCTCGAAGAACCGATAACCGATGGGGAAAAAAGGTTCTTGAGTGGAGATCACGAACCGGAAGACGTAGCGTAGGTAAGCCTTTCTCCAGACGGACCGACGACATTGTGAGAGTCGCGGGCATCCAGTGGATACAAAAGGCAGGCTGACATTCAGTGTGGAGGTTAAAGGGGGAAGCCTATGTTCAGCAGTGCACGTCTTCTGGCTGAATATGATGATGATGATGAAACAATACTTACCAGATAATTCTGAGCGCTCACGTCTCTTTTGAAAAGGAATCTGAGGAGTCTTGGAGCACTAAGAGCCTGGTAGTCCTGTACCAGTAGATGAAGGGAGTACAGCACTCCGACTAACAACGCCAGAAGGATTATTAACCTGAAACACGTAAGAATTATCTTGACAAGCAAGAAGCAATAAACACAACTGCGAATATATTCGTAATTTTCAAATAGCTACGTCTTCAAAGGAAATAATATTTTAATTGCATATCAGCAATTATTGCTGATGTGCAATTAAAATATTCGGTTTTTATTTAACGCGACCCTTTAATCCCATAGTTGCAGATCATAATCGAAAAGACATAACATCAAGAAACATTTTTCTTACAAAAAAACTGACAACAGCATTTTTAACAACGACGTATCAAACCTAATTTTATTTTAAAGGCATATTCAATGATATACATCACACGAGATCATCATCATCATCATCCACAGCCTTCCCTATCCCACTGCTGGGTATAGGCATCTCTCTTGCTATGCCATGAGGTAGTGCAGTCAAAATTGTTTTTTCAGTCCACTATATAAAAGAAATGGAACTCTTCTGTAGTCTAAAAATTGTTTCTATGTCAGCTGCGGCACCCTAAAGCAAAATAGGCTGTAAAAATAGAAGTAGTATACTAGTCTGTCAGGTGGCACGTCTGTCAGCTCTCTGACTTCGTGGATTGCACTGGAGAGCTCAATTTACCAACTTGATCTGATTTATAAATCCCTTCAGCAGTTTTGAAACCTAAAAAGGTTCCTTATTCTTAACTCACGAGATTTATCTCAGCAAATTTGTGGAATACAAATTGATTTAGCAGAAAGAAATTCAAGTTATAACAAAGTGAATTTCTTGCGGTAAATCTGCCGCTCGTCACGATGTAAGCTTGATTAATTTCCTAACGAGGGCGTTATCGTCGTCACGCCAGCTGTTGCGAATAGACGTGCAGACGTGCTTGCGACTACTTATTATGTTGACGTTTGGTGGATATACCTATACCGTCAGATCATACAAAATAGGGGAGATTTGCTAAGGCAGGGCATGTCATGTCAGGGGCAAACGCATCTCATCAGGCTCATCAGTAACGAATCCCTAGTTCAGACTAAGTATCTTAGTCTTGAGCATCAGCGCAAAATTGCTATTGTATCAATTTTACAAGCTTTTATTTAACTTGCAATGTATGTATGTATGAAGGTATTTAAAAAAAATGTAGATAGGCTTGTGCTTGGCCGCCATCTCGCCTGATGTTAAGCGACGATGCGGTTTACGATGGAGCACGCTTGCCTAGAAGAAACCGATTCACTTCTCGATTCAGGTATGTATGTATGTATGTTTGTTCAGGTGAAAGCTTGCAACTCAATTTTAAAACAGATAATATCTTCTGCCGATTGAGCTGCGGTATACTTATGTAAGTTCGGTGACAATGCAATATTATGTCTGATGATGGAGACAAAAGGTGGCCATAGGAACTCCTAAACGTAACCTCGTCGTGTTTGGGTTTATAGGATTTGTCTTCCCAAGCACTTTGGTCCTAGATGATAAATTCAATATGGCGGACGCCTCAAGATGTTGGGCAAAATATTCATATCATGATAATATGCATCAAATGAAAGGATTTGCTAAGAAGAATACGAAAAAGCTTGTGTTTAAGTTAGTGTGCATCGGATCTGCATGATTTACCTAATTTCTTCCTGCCCATTTTTCTATTGGACTACCAGAGTGCGCACGATAAATCAATAAAGAGGTAAACAAAGAAACTAACAAGGGAAGTCAAATAAAAGCTTGTCAAAAAATACAGTCAAATTGAGGTCCTCCTTTTTTGTAGAGAGTAGAAAACATTTAAAGATTATTATAATTCATTAAAGATTGCTTCACATCGGTGATCGATTAGAAACACCTAGTCAAGTCACGCTACCAACTATACTTAATAGGCTATCTTTATAATTTTAGTGTGATTCTCTTAAAAAATATTCTAAATAAATTAATGACAATATTATTCAATGCCATGGATTCATTTCCAAAAATATAGATTAAATAATGCCCCGGAATTGCCTTCCATCGAGCAAATCTCTCTTTTTAGGGCCACACTGATGTATTCTAATCCCATTTCCGTAATTTATTACATACTTAACCGATATCTTGCTATGAATTTAAATGATTAATGGTGACAGTTGCGGTTTTATAGGCAGCTTTCTCGTGTAAAGTATGGGCAGGTATTTTTTATAAACGATTCAGAAAATACATAACAATTGTAAGGGGGGCTTGAGCATTTCGATTATCTTTAGACCTTCAACCGTCTATCGGTAATTGGGTACTCCAACCATTTTGAGGGTTCCGTACCCAAAGAGTAAAAACGGGACCCTATTACTAACCCTACGATGTCTGTCTGTCTATCTGTATGCTAATACTGTAGTAAATAATGGCCAAGTGCGACAAGACGAGTTCCTGTTCATTACCAAGTTATAACTGGTAATTTCGTTATTGTTTTTTGTTGTGGTACGGAACCTTCAGTGCACGAGCCTGACTCGCACTTGGCCAGTTTATTTGTGTAATGGGCTATGAAGTATAAAAAACCCTAAAGTAAGAAACGATTTTTTCCATTTTTATTTTACAGAATTAAATTGTAATACTTATTTATCCATCCACCAATCCGCACTCGGCCAGCGTGGTAGATATGGCCCAATCACCCTTTCGGGGATAGGCTAAAAGTCCAGCAGTCGACTGTTAAAAGGCTGATAATGATGATGAAATGACTTATTAATCAATATAAAGTAAAAATAATGGCCAAAAACACGTCGCGACTCGCAGTCAAAGAACTTTTAAACAAATAACTATGATTGAGTACCACAATCCAAGTTAGATGTAAAAACAATTTATTTTAAAATTAACTAACTAAAAATATGGTGTGGTTGAATAATTAATCTAGATGAGACTATAATCGCAGATTCAAAGTCGAGCAAAAATCTATCTTCAGACATTCATTGGTTAGTGATTAAAAGTAAATAGTGGACGAATTCAGTCTGAATTCATTTTTCTTTTACATCTTTTCTTACATAGGGGATTAGGTTCCAATTGTGTTATTCCCAATGTCATTAACGGGACTGAAAGCAAGTTAATAAGTTAGTAAAATCGTGTAAAATTAAGCTTAAAAACGTACTATGCAACTATAATAGAAAAGGTAGGTAGGTACATAATTCAATTAGGTAGCAAATGAAACATTTTGTTAAAATTTAAAAAAATATATGTATATATATTTTTTGTAAAAAAAAAAAAAAGTTGTTGTATTACGTTCATTAGAGACGGTGGGGATCCAAACCACTTAAAATGGTAAAAAAGATGGAAAATCCATAAAAAATTAAATGAAAACCTAAAAAAAAAAAAAATATATGCATGGGATATGTTTGTAGAACATTCAGTGGAACGTTTTTTTTTTTGTTTTGACGTCATCTTTTGGACCACCTGTATGGTTATGAGGATGCCTTTGGATCTAAAAGAGGAAAGATGATATCAAATAGCAGTCGTCTCCCACAGGATTCAGGTACTTAATTAATCCGATTTTATTTTATAATATTTGTTTTAACGTTTAATGTTTCAGTTCCACGAAAAAAAGTTACAAAAAATAATACTTACCCAATCCAAAAACATTAGTTTTGCATGATTTACAACGGAAAATAATTTAATTATACTAAAATAACGAAGATATGTCGGAAAGAAGAATTCAGGTGTTAACAAAACCAGTATTGGATTTAGTTCCCATAAGTAGAGAATATTATTTAAGTAAAAATTGCAAGGAAATAATTATCTGAAATTCCTCTTACTTGATACCCATCTTCAACGTCCTCACTTAAACCAACACACTTGATAATTGTATACCTCGACATGCCGTCCTCGGTTAGGTACTGACTATACCAAAATACCATTTCACTGCACTTGCACTGCACTTGCTCCTACCTGAGCTCTGAGACGGACTTAGGATGGCATTTAGGGGGTGGAGCTTTAAATTGCTAATATTTTAAGCACAGCATTGTTAGAGAGTAACTTATTCACCCACAAATCACAACCAATAGGGACAAACGACCTAAGAGATCAAAGGATAACGCTGAATGCAGGTCGCTTCCAACCAGCCTTTTTGGAGATCAATGGGGGGAGGCCTATGTTCAGCAGTGGACGTCCTATAGCTTAAAAGAATGATGATGAACCTGTTCACGAAAATTTAATGACAATCATGAAGAACAGAGATGCGTCTAAATAAACATAACTAAGAAACTAGATTTGAAACGTTTCATAATTATAATGTTTAATATTGTTAAAAAATATGACTACCTATTCTAAGTTTCTATGTTAATACACCCCTGTGTACTCTTACTTACTATAAGGCGACTACATCTAAAAGGTGTCTGAGAATGGTATAAAATGTAAAATTATAGGAGTCAACCGAATTGGACCGAGCTATGTAAGCTGTTTGCGGCCGAGGAAAGTGGTCCTGACTAGGTCGATTCAAGTTTGCTGTTAGTTCCTCTAAAGAATAAATAGATTGCCAGAGATCAAGTCGCCTACCAAGATATTTAAAAACGATAGCCAGAACTAAAATGTCATAACTTAAAGAAGAGAAGGTAATTTGCGTATTTAGCCAACATTTTAGACTATGAATTTATTTTTATTTTATTTAGTAATTCTAATATGTAATATATATGATCCATACATAATACATACTTAATAAACACATGATGTAAGTACCACATAATATTATATTGTCGATATTTCTAAAATCTATCATCATTTAAATTCATAAGTAATCAGATCGTGATTTTTGCACTAGAATCAACATCTACGTTTTTGTTAACCAATGGTCGCCTGCGTGAGATTTTAAACGCAGACAAGATCTGAAGGGTAGAAGGTAAAGTATATAAACCACATAATTAAAATAACTAATAAATCTAATCGACTAAATACATAAATCTAATTGGTAAACGTAGCGAAGTACACCCTGAGGCTCGATGGAGTGACGATATACGTAAGGCAGTAAGCTGTGACTGTAAGTGAAAAGTCAAGGATCAGACGGGCCGCCATAAATCAGCCAGATCTATGGCGGGTTCTGAGAGGTACATGGCCACTTGTCTACTAAGATGGGCTGATTGTGATGATGAAATACATGAATACTGACTATCTGTTTATAAAGTTACTTCCGTAGGTAATTAGGTATAATCATAATTTATTTTAGAAATAGCTTAATAATATTTTAAGCCCCTTTTAACATGCTTCTTTTTATGCGTTGTTTTTTCGAGTTTTTCTATATAAAGATAATCTCGGAAGATTTTATATGAAATAATATGAAATCTAATCTAATCTTCTTAATAATCTAATCCTTTGGGGATTTCCAGTTTCCTCGGAAACTTAAAGTACATTTCCTGCTTTTGCACACTAAAATATTATCAACATCGATTTAGCTATTATAATAGAACTGTAAAGTCTGGTAAAAAAAAACTTTCGCTTTAGTACAATTGTAGTTGTTTGCCCCGGAATGTGACTTCACTCTCATAATATTGTCATTAAAACACCTAAGTAGACTGGTTTTGGTTCAAATTGAAATTGAAAATTGTATTTGCATAAAATACTTGCCCACTAAGTTTCACAAAGATCGGATCGACGACACGCATGTCAAGGTTGAACAAATTTAATATACATACATACAGACACATAAATAAACTTGATAATATACACAAACACCGATTTGTTCCATAACCTCTGGATGTGCTTATTAATAAACGCGGAGCAGCCTTTGAGAACGTACTGCAATCCCCAAGCCGCCTGCCAAGCGTGGGTATTACGGCAAAACCCCTCTATAACAGAAAGGCTTTTGTCCAACAGTGGAGTTTAATGGCTGCTGAAGATGAGACTTTGAGTGCTTCCGTCTTATGTCTTTTTAATTTGAGTTCAAAATTTGAAAGAGCTTAAATACAAAACTAGGTTTTCTATTTACAAGGCTACAGCGCGTTTATTAAGTCGGTGAGAGTTTGAGAACTTTCCTTCGCTTGGTCAATTAGTGGTTTTACTTCTGGTACTTCCTCCTCAATATCAGCTAAAATTTAATGGAATACATGTATACACATTTATGGAAGAAACATCTCATACAGAAGGTGGTCTAACCTCAAATCAGACAATCAAACGAGAATGGTAAGATGGCTGGTGCGAACGCATCTGGCATATATTAAAACTTGACGTTTTTAGTCGAATTCACCTAGTAGACGAACCTCTTCACCCTGTTTTAGGATACCGTATCCAAAGGGTCTAAACGGGACCCTATTACTAAGCCTACGTTGTCTGTATGTCTGTTCGTCTTACTTATTAATGGCTGTATCTTTCGAATTTTAAAAGTTAGCCAGTTGAAATTTTCACAGAACATCTAATGTTACGGTGGATTAACTAAAACATTATAAAAAAGTAAAAACAAAAAGTGGTCCCCCTACCAAATATGTCTATACAACAAACTTATCTTTTTACGTTTTTTCTATTGACTGTAATGTAAAATTAAACGGTAATACGTAGATACAAGTATCAATAACTTGGTACTATTACAGTACCTACACACTCTAAAGTATAACAAAAAAATAATAAACAATGGACAAGTGCGAGTCGGTGACACATTTCTGTTCATTACCAAGTTGTTGTTCTGGTTTTTATTTTGCATGTGGACCACTGGTGTCACTACAAGATTCTTAATGTTCGTAAAAAATAGTAAGTGAGCCGTACTAACAGTTTTGGCGTCAAGCGGTTGAGTGATAGTGTTAAAAAAAAAGACGAACATGCACGATTATTGTACTGAGGCATATATCCCTTGTTTGTATGATCTGCGGGTTAATCTGAAGTAGTGTGCAAAGAAACATATACGCCATTCCACTTTGATACTTTGTCGCAACGAGAATTTTCAACTTGACTGTGTGCAAAGAAACAATTTGCGAAAATCTTGACTACGACAAAGTTACTTTTATAACTTGAAAACTGATGTTGCTTGGCGGAAAAACGTTGTTCCTAAAAACGGGTTGGTACTTTATCTCAATAATTTTCTTCAAGATCTCGAAGAGAGGGAAGGGAAGGACAGGAATTTGAATTGTGACAAAGTTATAACGTTAATGCTATTGTAGCAAACCTGATTGCTATTTTAGTAACAGGTAGAGCTTGATATGGTCTAATAGTGCTGGTTAGTGCGTCAGGAGTGAAATTAATGTTATATAACGGTGATAAAGTAAAGGTGAGCCTGAGCATACTGTTTGTACAAGTAAAAGTAAGAATTAAGGAGACGTACGACGTAAGAATCCGTAGACGAACGAAATTTACCGACATAGCCCACCGGATTAGTTGAAGTGGCAGTGGGCAGAGCTCACAAAGAACAGATGGCCAATGGGGCCGAAAGGTGCTTGAATGGAGACCACGGACCGGTAAGCACAATGTATGACGTCCACCCACAAGATGGACAGACGAACCAAAAGGGATCTCAAGAAAACGCTGGATGTAGGCAGTTTCCAACCGGCCCCTTTGGAGACCGATGAAGTAGGCCTATGTCCAGCAGTGAAATGAAGAAATTAAAAGAGCCTTTATTCAACACTTTATTTGTTGTTTTGTATACATGTACGTATATTTTAGTAAATCATTTTATATTGTCAAACTCTAATTTCAAAGTTACGTAAGTTTCAGTATTATTATACTCGTGTTTGTATTTAATTCCGTAATTTTTTTATTTCATCGTATATTGCATATCGATACTTCTTTTATTTTGTTTCTGTCGTATACTTTTTATATTTAGTTACAGAATAATAAATTCTTCTGAGGTTTTAGTTCAGCGTGCAGGTCATCTGTGTGGGGTAGGCCTACTCCAGTTTAAACCAAGTTTTCCTCGTGTTTCCCTCATTCACTCCATTCCATGTCTTTGCCTAAACATGAATCGCTATTGCATGTTCTTTTATTTAATTTAAGTTCAAATGCTTGCTGTGCTTACAGCGAAGCCAACGCGCTTTTTTTCGTCATTTTTCTCGTAAAATAAAACAACAAATTTATATTTTTCACGTTTGGTTGGGTCAAACATTGTGAACATTGGGTGCTGAGTTGAAAGCCTAATAAATTTTACTGTATTAGTTTTTCTTAGTTTATTAGTAAAGAAGTAAATTTAAGGTCCAAAAATATACTTTACCATTAAATTAATCTGATTAAGTTAATCTGTGCATTTAGTCTACATTAGATGCATCCTAAATTAGTTAAAAAAATATTTTCATTAATTTGTCTGTATTGCATATACCATCTGCGAGTATTGTCCAAAATGGTATAAAGTAGTGGATCAGTATATTTTTAACTTTGTTTTAAACTATCACGGTTGTTCACTAAAGTTATATGATTATTAACGGGATATTTACCGTGGTAAGGTTGTGGAATGAGTTCCCGATATTTCGGCGCAGTTACATGCACCATGTTCACGGGAAAACAGTAACGGGAACATGTTAACGGAAATATCGGGAGCTCATTCTACAACCTTACCACGGTAAATATCCCGTTAATAATCATATAACTTTATTTTTAACTTTATTCTCACAAGTTCATTATTCATACCGTTTTGAATTCAACCTGTAATTACAAACCTATACAATAAACCACTATATGCTGAAATTCTAACCTCAGCTAGATGCTGAACCTCCATGTTCCTATCCTAACTATAATATTATTACGCCTGGCTACCCGACCGGCAAAGGCTTCTTCAGACTACGCACAGTAACATACTAACACATCACATCTTACGACCTGCCATAATAGAGTCATAGTTTCGTAGCTCCGCTTAGGCCGAAATGCGGTGCGTAACACATTTGGGGGGTTAATTCCGAGACGGACCCATTTTAGACACTGATTGTCGAATAAAATTTATCATCTTTCCTTCTTTCTTTCTATATCACTGGTAGCTGGATACAATAAATTATAACATAGTCTGAAGAGGCCTGCCTGAGATGACGGCAAGGCTGTGTCCCGAGGCGAGAGTAAATCGTGCGGTGTGCGCCGTGCGGCTGAAATCCAACGCATCCTCCTTGTAACTTGCGAGGTAAATATTGCACAGACTAGCATTATGAGATGAATAAACGTTTGCAATTTCGTATGAAATAGCGTGTGTTGCTGCAATTTATATAAACTTATTCTTATTTATGTTGGCAAGCATTTAACTAACAACTTCCACACGGGCACTTATAACCTATGAATAAATGGTACATTTGCATCAGCATCCTGGCTTCTCTGGAACCAGGTGAAGCCAAGATACTGTTGCAATAACCTATGTTATTGCCATATATTGCCATTATCTCTTCTCTACATAGTATAAATTGAAGTCGCTTTCCGCGTCTCTCTGTCTGTCTATATGTCTGTATGGCCGCTAACTCCTCCAAACCACGCAACGGATTTTGATGCGGTTTTTACCATCAGTTAGATACATTTTCAAGGAAGGTTTATATATATATATATATAACTAGCGACCCGCCCCGGCTTCGCACGTAAATTACACCCGTGCGAAGCCGGGCGGGCGGGTCGCTAGTATTTCATAATTAAGTGTTGTTGTCACAATGTTGTTGTTATAATGAAAATGTTGCTACACTGCCGCATTAGGTTATAACCTGTAATGATAGTTGAAAGTTGATTTCCTCGAACGCAGTTTTGGGTTTGTGAAAGTCTTCTTTTTTACTCTATTTTGCACCCGTCGGCCGCTAACAATGACGATAACAAAGTCCTTCCACAATTAGGTATACATATATTTATTTATGAGCCCGAAAAAAACAACTGAAAATCTTTAAACGGCTCAGCTTGTTTTAAATTTATTTTCAATAGTTGACAGGCTAGGCGTTTTATCACAGCTCAGTGACGTTGTGGTTGATGTCATTGTATAGTTTAGTTTAACTCACGAAAAGGCTAGCTGGTTATGTAAGATTACGTGGCTTACTAGCAAAGCTTACTTTTCGGTCTGAATCGCGCGTTATGACACGATCATTGCATCATCTATTATATCTAAGCCTGTGGTCTATCCTTGTAAGTACTCCTGGGAAATTGGAACTTTCGGCGAACGTGTTTAGTTAGACTGCTGATGAATTGGGCTTAACAATTTCAAGTGGAAGCCTTCCGCCTTCGACGGTTGAATAATGGTTCCGCTGTCGAGTTTTTACTTTTATTTTAAGGGTACTAACCTTTTTTTTATTTATAGAATAGGCTTACGATTGGCCACCAACTCACCTGAGGAAAAGCAATGTTGTGGCTGAAGATGGAGCACGTAGACATAGAAAGTACTCATTCACTCCGGCCTTGAAGACACCCAGGTTACAGTTTTCAGGAAACAAGGACGTTGGCAAAGCATTCCAGTCCCTAGCGGTTCGCATTAAGAAGGTAGGGGCAAACCGACTAGTTCGAGCCGGTGGCATGTCGAATATGTAGGGATGGTATTTAGGTGATCTCCGACTTGTCCTGTTATGGAAGGGGAAGTAGGGATTACATAGGTTGTATAGCTCAAGCGCACACTCTCCAAAATGTGGTCCGTAAAAATTGCCAAGCACGCTACCCGACGTCTATGATCAAGGCTGTGCAGTTTTTTGCCAGAAAGTAGGTAATTCAATTTCTTTTTTGTTAAAATTTTCAAGACCCTGGATTCAATATTCTTTATTCGTAATATTAAACATATTTACATAGTATTAAAAGCTTCAAACAAGTCATAGTCACAGTCAGAGTCAAGCAAAGTAAGTCACAGCCAAGTCAAACTCATGCCCCTGTAAAGTGGTGAAGACTTTACAAGAGGCTCCTATGGAGTTTTGGAAACAACACGAAAAGATACGTTTCACCTCGTTATATGACCTACCCACACTCGAGCACGTTTACGAGCACGTAATGAATAATAATTTACCATTTACTACACATTAACACTCGAAAATACACAAGTTTAGGAAAATAATCCAACGAGCCGACATGTTTTTTTTCCACGTTGGCGCCAAAACTCTCTCAACGATTTCTAAGTGTTTAGTGTTGCATGCCTCTGTGCCATGCGCCATAGTAATTTATTACTGAGACAGCTCAGAATTTGTATTCATTGTGTAAAAAGTTTAAAAATGACATTTCATTTACTTAGATGTATTAATGGAACAAAGAAAGACTGCAATTACTTAAAACAAATCTCTTCAGTACTGAGGAGTTAATCACTACGACAACCTCCTCGGTTTCAAATTGCAGCTTGTTACTGGTGCTTACTTGACTACGAAAAAAGGAGGGTTATGATTTTTTCAGCTTATGAATGCATGTTTATTGTTTCCTCTACTACCTTAAACTATAGATACCTACTTGTTTATCAGATTTTGCTAAATTAGGTGTGACTTGGTGTGTTTACATTCCACGTATCATTAAATATCCGTATCCGTAGACGAACGAAAGTCACCGACATAGCTCACCAGATTAGCAAGTTGAAGTGGCAGTGGGTAGGGCTCATATCATGTAGAACAGATAGCCGATGGGGCCGAAAGGTTCTGGAATGGAAACCACGGACCGGTAAGCGCATCGTAAGACGTCCACCCACGAGATGGACAGACGATCTAAAAGAAACCGCAGGAAAACGCTGGATGCAGGGCGCTTCTAACCGGCCCTTTTGGAGATCGATGGGGGAGGCCTATGTCCAGCAGTGGACGTCCTATGGCTGAAATGATGATGATGATCATAAAATATGACGTCACAGTTAATTTATAGCGGAGTTTTTTTCACTTTGGTCTCTCACTTTGCTTTTCACCATGCGCAAAAACAGTTTTTGAAGACAAATGTCTCATGATTGGTATCAAAAAGAAGAGCATAATAAGTGTAATTCCATATTATTATATAATTTTCCATTTTTATTTAGATATAATTTTCCTATAACAATACGAATAGGTATTCACTTTGTAGAAAAAATGGCTTTGCAAGCAAAAACGCGGCGTGGCGCAAAGACTTAGTGGGGTTTTAGTTTTTCAACCTATCTTGTATTCTTGAACCTTTTTGTAGCATGTGAAAAATTTCAGCTCCATATTTTCAAGTTAGTAATTTCGTTCTAGCAGCTTACTTTTATTCATACAGCATACTTTATGGAACAATGAACTGGGTTATTTGCGTCATGAAGAATTTTTTATGCAGGAATTTTAATCTTTAGTTATTGCACTCTGTTGGCCTGTTTAAAGGGTGCTAGCTTTTTGTTACGTAGCTCGAATAGAGATCACTGGAGTTAAGCAACGAGCTATCTAGCCTGTCTTCGGGTTGGTGACCGTGAGTGGCATTTACATTTGAGCGATACGGCGTGTGTTGGCTGTGATGACATATTATGGTTCCGAGACGTGATCCCTAGCTGCTGGTCTTTTGTAAAAACTCAAAGTCACTCAGTGGGTAATGGTGAGAGCTAAGCTCGGAGTTTCTTTACGCGATAGAATCCGGCCAAGATATTCGGCAAAGAACTACAATCACCCACATAGCTGCTAAGATTTGCAAGTGTTGAAGTGGCAATAAGTAGGCCAGATCGTTCGAAGAACCGATAACCATTCCTACGAACCGGAAAACGCAGCATAGATAGGCCTCCCACTGGATGGACTGAAGATACCGTGAGAGTCGCGGCATAAGAGTTACAGGCATCCAGTGGATGCAGATTGCAGGCTGTCGCTCAGTGTGGCGTTCTAAGAGGGAGGCAGCAGTGGACGTCATCTGGCTGGTGATGATGATGATTATGATGCTATGGTGTATCGGATGGAACGTTAAATTGTAGGGTTCCGGTTGTTTGTTCTAAGATAAAAACCGTCTAGAAAATGTCAGAGGTCTTTGGGCGGTTTAAAACCTCGAACATTAGGACCGCCCACTCCGCCTTATACCTGGTATTGTAAGGTCAGCCATAAACTACTAACATGATGTTTGATGTAAAAGTTTTTGTACCCTTGTTGCTACATACTTTGTTGCTTGGAAAATAATACGGAATGGATATTTGCACCGAACTCTAAAACAGCAGAACGGATTTTTATATGCAGCGTTACGCATTTAGACTGTACTTAGCCGAAAAGAAGTCATCATAATGATGAGTACAATGACCAACTTTTACTATGAGACTAACCCTGAAATCGCAAAAAAATATCACATGTTCCATACATTTTGTCGAGTGTTAGTGACCGTTTTCTATCTTTTCTATCTATAATATATATATCTTATGTAGGTATTTTTTTTATGCCATAGGTGGCAAACAAGTATACGGGCTGCCTGGTGGTAAGCAGTCACCGTCGCCTATGGATACTTGTAACACCAACGGCATCACAAATACGTTGCCGAGCCTTTAGAACTCGATTAACTCGCCTTTTGGAGAACCCCATGTTGTAACTTCTCGGAAACACCGTAGAAGGTAGCTCATTCCACATTTTGCAGGTATGAGGAAGAGGGATCGTGTGAATCGCACAGTGTGAGATTTCCACAGATCTATGATGTGTGCATGAGCCTTCAGGCGGTGGCGGCTAGTGCGATGGTAAAACCGCGACGCCGGCATAAGATCAAACAGTTCTTGAGAACACTCCCCGTTGTAAATGCGATAAAAGATACAAAGAGACCCAACGTCTCTGCGAATGCTGAGCGGCTCTAGGTGTTCAGTGAGCTTGGGATCGTCGACATTTCTGACAGCTCTACGCTGTAATGCATCAAGTGGGTCAAGCTGATACTTGGGTGCTCCGTTCCAAAGATGAGAGTAGTACTCCATGTGAGGTCGGACTTGCGCTTTGTAAAGAAAGAGTCTTCACACCACAGATCTAACATATTAGCATTTATAGGCTGGGGAAAACTAATTTTCCTATACTTTACTCAGTTCAAGTTTTTTTAAGCTCTAACATTTCCTGCAGTATATTTTAAAAATCTGAATGACGACTGTATATTCTAATCTTTTTGATCGTATGATTGTAGCTGGTTGCCGATATTCTACAGTGAAATATGGAACAGAACGAATGGTACAGAATCTTCTAAAATGACTAAAGAATTACCCAATATCTTTCCTTAGGCTTTCTAAAGTGCCAAGGATAAAAATAAAGCTGACGTTCAATCTGAGTGTTTTCCAATCCAATAACGGAAGGGTTTTTAAAAAAGGTTCACTAGTTTCGCAGTTTACCTGGAGTAAAATGACGCGGAAACTCGCAAACTTACCTTTTTATAATACCTGCTTGGATCCAAGCTTGGTCTGTATTTGGATCCAATATAATTTTCGTGTTGATATTTCATAAGATGGTGCAGGAGATAGATATTAAGAAATGGACTGGATTGAGTTACCAGCATCAGAAGAAGACATCATGGGTCTGCAAAAAGTTCAAATTCAAATTATTTATTTCACGGAACATGGGGTGTTACAGTTTTAATAATTGTGACAGTGTGTTAAGGTAATGTGGTTATGTTCGCCATGTTCCAACCGGATGGTGTGCGAAATTGAAGACATATTATTACAGTATTTAATTGTTCTACAAATGTTGTATTAAAAATATTATACAATAAATAGTCAATTAATACTAATTACCTACTCAAATAGTCCTCCGCGGACCGAGCCCTGACCGAAAGTCCTTAATACGCTGGCTGCGTTCCCCCGCTGAATTGCGAGGGAAATCCGCTGTACTAGTAATCTATACTTCTATACTAATATTATAAAGAGGAAAGATTTTATTGTTTGTTTGGTTGTTTGCATAGAATAGGCTCCGAAACTACTGAACCGATTTGAAAAATTCTTTCACTGACGGGAAGCTACACTATCCCCGGGTGGCATAGGCTATAATCTATACCCGTGCGAAGCTGGGGCGGACTGCTAGTACTTAATATAAGTACCTAACTATTATTTTTAAAGTAATAGTTTTACCTACTGACCTCCAAATTTCAATATGAACATGGCACTTAATGATGATGATATTGGAGATAGAAAAACCGTTTGTTTTTTAGATAGAAAAACTCGAAAAAATATATATTTTATCTCTTTCGCCATGCTATAAATTATGTCAACACGAAAATTGCTTTATACTATTTACAATGTTATACTAAAAATATTCTTCAATCGGTTCTTTAGTTTTTTTACCCCGTGAGTGTGACTTCAAAATGATGCAAACGTACAAAAGAAATAGCTATGGCTACTTTTTTGCCCAATGGCTAATATTGCTACCCAATGGCCATAGCCACAGGCTGATCTCAATAGCGCAACCTGAAACGGTGTCGTCTTTTCGTGCCTGCCCTGGCTATCTGATAGAAAAATGGACAAAAAAACACACTCCGAAATGTATCCGATAAAAAAAACAGTGTCATTATTATGATTCTATGACTATGTTATCATTATCATCGTTTCAGCCGTAGAACGTCCACTGCTGGACATAGGCCTCCCCCATCGATCTCCAAAAGGGCCAATTGAAACCGGCCTGCATCCAGCGTTTCCCTGCGGTCTCTTTTAGGTCGTCTGTCCATCTCGTGGGTGGACGCCTACGCTGCGCTTACAGGTCCGTGGCCTCCATTCGAGAACCTTTCGGCCCCATCGGCCATCTGTCAACGAGCTATGGAGAGGGCTATGCTCGGGGTTTCTCTGCGAGATCGAATCAGAAATAAGGAGATCCGTAGATGAATAAAAGTTAACGACAGCCCACCGGATTAGCAAGTTGAAGTGGCAGTGGGCAGGGCACATAGCACGCAGGACTTTGTTATGGCGCGACATAATTATTATGTAATGTTTCGGACCCGGGTACGTCCTAAAACTGCGACCAGAACCACCGAAAGATGGGCAGCAGCGTCCTATTAGTACACAGTGAACATACTGCAATCCCCAAGCCACCTGCCAAGCATAGGTATTATGGCAACACCCCATCTCTCTAAGAGGGAGGTCTTTGTTCAGCAGTGGACGTTTACTGGCTGATGATGATGATGTGTGTGTATTGTTTTGTTGGTGTGTTTATACTGAAGAAGCCTTATACTGGAGTTCCTTTTATTTTATGTATGGATGGAGTATACGGTAAATCGCAAACTTACCTTTTTATATTTCTGATTGGATGTAAGCTTTCCTCAGCTTCTTTCTGGGGAAATGAGTTTTAAATGACACCTATTAAGGTATACTCAAATAAGAATCAAAATATTTCGGCATAGGATGAAAATAAAGTTTTAAAATCAATTTGGTAGTAAGTAAGTACTTGCTTTATTGATATCCTTGAATATGTCCGGCATCTAGAGATACACACAGAAGTCGGCTATTGCAGAACATTTGCTTGAGGCAGGATCCGGTCACTGGATCGAGCTTCACGATCTGAAGGTCCTCTCCACTGAACGACATTATTTTTCAAGAATGGTTCGTGAAGCGGTTGATATCAGAAAACATCGCAATTTCAACCGGGAAGATGGATTTAAGTTAGCGACGTCGTGGAATCCCATAATAAGCAAATGTACAAACCGCGGTGTAGGTAGTTACTAGGACATTTACCGATACAGTCAGTAATGTGTTTCGTAGTGACAACCCTGCGATTTTTCAAGATCAAGTGAGGGTAGGAGAACAAAACACCCGCTCTTCTCGCCGGACTCACCCGGCAGTTTTCAGTCAGCTCGTGACCAAAGCCATTATAACATGGTCAAAATTACTATCTAGAAATACATCCGGCAATATGACGATGGTGTCAAGTTCCTCTTCCCCTGACGTTTTTCTAACCCCAGTTGACCTTATACTCTCAGCTCCTATTCAATAAATACTCTGAGCTCCAGAACAATCATTTTCCTCTCCATGTGTTATTTCTCTCCATATCTCAGTGGCATGGTGCACGTCATAGTAAGATGGAGATCGTGCATGAATCACCTGTGCAAGTCGCCTGGTCTTACGGCCATAAGTTAGAATTATACGAGTGGCAGTGGCATACCTACGTACAATAGAGAGGATTGTTTGCTTTACTTTATTAGTTGCTAAAACATCAAAAACTTTGTTATTGTTTCAAATTAACATTCTGAAAAGCTCTTAGTTTATTCCTAACTCAGAATAATAATAATAATGATCCTTCTTTTGAGATTCCTAACTCAGAATAACCCCCATATTCATAGACATAAATAAAGGTAGGTAGGTACCTAGAATCCTCACGTTTCCCCCAAGTGATGTTTTTATATGCCAAAACATCACATGAAGGTGACGTGAGAATTTTAGATACCTTTATTTACGTCTATGAATGGGTTAGTATTAGAACGGCTAGATCGCAAAACTACCACATTGCGCAGCGAATACCTACATCGCAGGTTTACTACATCGCAGATAGACGATATCGCAAAATGACTACATTATGGGGGGTAATACCTTCTTCTGGAGCCTTACGGACAACTGCTATTGCGGCACCTAATCCGCTCAGTTGGAAAATCACGCGAACGTGAACCTTATCGCGCCCAGATACGGTATGCGGACGCGTGATATTCAAACTGAGCTGATTAGGGGCCGCTATAGCAGTTGTCCGTAAGGCCCCTGGTGTTCCTAAGTTCACGACGCTTTTTAATTTTAGAACAGTACAACAAAAAAATATCGATCATATTTTAACAACAGATGTCAGTCTGTACATTTGCGAGAATGCTACGCTTACTTAACAAAACGCACAAGTCATGAGATAGGTAATTCTTCTTAAAATATTATCTTCTCAAATTTTTGTGAAATAAAATGATAGGTCAATTTTATTAAGCAGGTATAACTGCAGAAACACCTACAGTTTGGTCCTATGTAGCATCAATGCGTTTGTGGGGTATCTTTTAATATATTGCCAAGGTCTCATATTAAATTGGTACCGAAATGTAAATCTACACACTTCATTTTTAGCTGACAGATAGGTACCTAATGCCAATTTCAGAAGTGCCACTATATATGGAATTAAGGACATCACAAAGGGCAGCTATCCGCAAAGTTATGTAAACATTTGCAAAGTCCCCCCTAATTGAACCACCCTGTAGGTAGGGTAAACTTTGTTTTCTATTTGTTACTCGGTATCTACCCTTGTTCTTAGGGCGATAAATTCCATGGGTAACCCAATTTTCTTCGGGGGATCTTTTGTGGACAGTTTTAAAGTTCGCAAAATACGACTTGGGTAGGTATTAAACTTGGTAGAATGACATTATTTACTTACCTTTAAATATTCGTATGTTACTATAAGTATGATGACCATTTAAAAAAGTTATTTTATTACCGCTACCTCGGCGAAGAAGTTTAGTGATCTACGATGGAACACGCTTGCCTAGAAGAAACAGATTCACTCGTGATTTGAAGACACCCAGATTATAACTATTGGGAAAAACCCATTCAGGCAGAACATTCGACAGACTAGCAGTTCGCAGAATAAAAGTGGAATCATAGCGCTTCGCAAGGGTTTTCGGATTATCAACTAAGAAACCGTGACATTTTCCTCTCCGGTCAAGTTTGTCCACTTCCGACCTTGAATTTTCTGTAAATTTGCATAGGATTTTTGCAAAGAAGCTACACTAAAGTAGTTAACTATGTTTTGATTCTTTTAGTAATTTATGTTGAAGATAATAACCTACTGTCATACAGTACATAATTTATAACGACAAACTTTCATGAAAGCGACATCTCTGCGTTTAGGGTAAAACTTTTTAGGGTGGTTTTGGTTAGATTTGCGAATGCCAAGAGCCAGCAAAGGTTCCATTTTATGTGAATCGTTTGTAGCGCCATCCCGAAAGTTTTACACTCAAAAAGAAAATCTACCACAACGAACCTATTTGTGTTGTGGCTCTCTCTGAAAACGCTGTGTAAGTTCAAGTAGGTTTGCGAAATCAGTGTCAGATGGCGCTACAGGTTATTAAAACTTGAATTTTCATAATACGATACATAAAAATAAGTTATTTTGAGTTAGCGTGTGCTGGCTTGATGTTTGGGTTTAGAAATTATTTTTAATGTGGGGTCAGATAGTCTATACTATAATAATTATAAAGAGGAAAGATTTGATTGTTTGTTTGCATTGAATAGGCTCCGAAACTACTGAACCGATTTGAATAATTCTTTCACTGTTGGGAAGCTACACTATCCCCGGGTAACATAGGCTATATTATATTTTCAAAAAGAGATCCTTACTAAAACTCCAATAATGTAACCCAAGGAGTAAAAAAAAAAAGATTTACAATTTTAACTTTGCGCGTTTGACATTTCTAAGATAGGACAACGTCTGTCAGGTCAGCTAGTATATTAACAAAATTATAAAGATAGATAAAAAAATTAAAGACAGTTATTTGTACCATCTAAAAAAAAATCCTAAAGCATAATCAGAGTACATTTAAAACAATGCATTACTCAAATTTAAATGATGCTTTTACTTGTTGATCAAGAGCTCTGAAAAGTTGGCTACATCACTTAGGTCTACCTACGTCACGTTTAAAATCACTAGTTGCACACTTTACTGCTAAACTTTACGCCCCTTGTCTACCCGCGGCCCGCGGCCCCTTTTCTACGAGGTTACGTAAGTGCTTTTCAAGAAGCAGTAAAAAAGTAAGGTGTCGGTAATATCTCGACATATTGAACCGAACCTTGAGCTTATCTTGTAAGTATTTAAGTGGAATTGTATGCGACGGAAACTATTCCTTCTTAGTAACGAATTTTATGGAAGAAAAGAAAACTATTTTCACACGTGCATGGCATAAAGTTAACTAAAAAATACTGTTTTAAACTATCGCGGTAGTTCACTAACGTTATATGATTATTTACGGGATATTTACCGTGGTAAGGTTGTGCAATGAGCTCCCGATATTGCGGCACAGTTACAGGCACCATGTTCACGGGAAGGCGGTAAATATCCCGTAAATAATCATAAAGCTTACCATGATTTACTTTGCTTGACATTGACTGTGACTAGGCCTATTTTGAAAACATGTAAATATTTTTCACTGGAAAATGCACATGACGTGAGATGGGAAAATTCTGTCAGAAGGAAAAAAAATAGGCGATACTTCTTCTGCATTTACTTAGACCAACGTAATGGGATTTAGGTATTTGAAATCGCTTACAATAGGAGCATTTATGGACTTAGACCTTACGAAGTGTCCCTTTAACGTCCTTTTCTAGGATTAAATCGTCATTGTTTGAGTAAGGGCGGTCTACCGTGAATCACCTGCTGCCAGCTTTACAGTCCTTGACATTTATAATTTGGTACGTAAGTCCACTAAATTTCGTAAATTGTATTTTTCTTTTCTTTCCCCTAGAGATAAATTTAGCGTCACACATCTTGTGCATTGAAAAGTAAAAAAAAAACAAACAATATTAACAACAAGTCAGTCACAATCAAAGTCAAGCAAAGTAAGTCACGTCACATCATGTCCTAGTGAAGAGGTGGAGGCTGTTGGTGGAGGGTATATATAACGTCCTTGAGAGGTGGAGACTGCTACTGAAAAAAAAAACTTACTGGGACCATGGCTTTTGACTTGTCATCCGACCAGGGCCCCGATTCTACTAAAGAAATTGTTTTTAAATTGTAATTTATTTAATTTTATTTTTTAAATAATTGTCTCAAAATTGTCAGTTTTAAATATTTTTTTTATACTAAGTTATAATATTAGGTGGTGGTATTTTTCTAGTATAAAAAATGTTTTAAAACTAGTTAAGGACACTAGTTTTTTAGTAATTAAATCCAATATAGTTCTTTTTTTTGCACATTTAATGTGGAAAAAAAAGTACTATATTGGATTTAAAATCGTCACTTAGCAAACCGTGCATTGTCATTCAAAGTTCTTTGCAAAATTTCGCTCAATCAGATGGATACAATACTGTTTTAAAATTCAGTTGCAAGATAAGAACCACAGTAACAAGGAAAATGCATAATAGGTACATAACTATTCAAACTTGGCATTATACAGTGTAAAAGTTACCTACCAAACGACCAACTATAAATTCCACGCTAACATGGTTTCACTTAAGAGAAATCGAAGAAGCAAGCATCCGCCTCTGGCGTTCGTCCCCACTGATGTGAAAACGATGTTCCGGATTCCAGATCACATTTATTTTATTGGTACCATATTCGTAAAGTTTCCTTCGGTTTTATTGCGAGCTAATCTTGGCCCGTGACTGCTCTCGCGTGAAACGAAGCCGCCATCAAGTTTGATTATCTTATCAAAGTGACACGTCGGGAATGTTTGTGGTGGGTTGTTGTGGACAAATTGATTAGTTTTGGACTATATATTATAGACTTATTTTTTTATACTGGCTTCTTCTATTTTCCACAACTGGAAGTTGGTCATCAGCTCAGTAAACTTCTTTCTATCTTGTGCCAAGCGGAATAGTTGTTAAGGTGGTTGCTTGCGGTTAGCTAGGCACATCAGTGCCAATAGATGGCGTTGATGCTCTAATTTTAAGTATTTTATTTTTTTATAAATGATAATGTGCATATTATTTCATAGTAATATATTCGCCGGTAATAATGAATTATTTGCTATTTTTCGGCTATATTTCAGGTGTGTATTCGTTTTTTAAAGTACTGAATTTGTACCGGGTTAAATCGCGGGCCGCGGCAGACTACTCACACACCCAGAGATAAGGCTCTTGTTGTGTTAGAGCGTGGTTCCAACTATGCGCTAATTTCGACGCACTTCATATCGCATGGTTTAGACCAGTGGCTAGAATTTCCGGAAACGCTGGCAATACAATAATGGCAATACTGGCTGGTAACTAAGTACGACTTTTTCTTTCTTCTAGCGCGTCGTTTGCCTTCAGCTTTGCCTATCAAATTTTTTTAATAGAATAAGTAGCATACAAAGAAGCTGAACAAGAAGCTGGTATTATTCATATTGCAAAACGTGGCCATGATACCAAATTTTCCTTTTCTTGATGGTCTGCAGTAGTTGACGGCTATGCACTGTAGAATTCTGAAGGTGCTTGCAGACGATGCGTAGTACAAGTAGCAACTACAAGTTACACGTTATATCTACTTGCAACTTGTACTTGCAACTTGCTCCTTGACGATGGAGACTTTCTGCGTCCAACTAATACGAAGCATTCTTCAGTACCAGCACATCTCGAAAGCTTAAATTAACTTTTGCGTGTTAGCTTTTAGAATCCAAGCTTAGTTTACTGGTTTTATTATCAGCCAGAAGACGATCACTGTATACAAAATAAGCCTCATAATATCTCTCTGAACGACAGCCTGCCATCAGCATCCACTGGATGCTCGCGACTTCACGATGTCGTCGGTCCATCTAGTGAGAGGACCTACGCTGCGTTTTCCGGCTCGTGGTCTCCGCTCAAGAACCTTTCTTCTCCATCGGTTATCGGTACTTCGTGCGATGTGGCCCTCCAAATGCCACATATATTTGCAAATCTTAGCATACTGGCTTAGTTATAATCATTATCAGATAACTAAACAAAGTGATCAGATATCTCTTTATTTTTGTTGTGGAATCTGAGTCTTCAATTCTAGCATAGTTTATACAAGGTAAGACGGAACGATTATACTAAGCCAAATGGAGGTTATTGTACTTATTATTAAGTACAACTTTTACAATGAGGCTAAACCTGAAATTGCGATAAAAATATAACCGATACAATATAATGTGAACGACGTGATTGGTAAATATTTTATGATGTTTTCTACATTTATTGTAATTTCATGGAAACACGATAAAATCATAAGCACCGACAGCGGTGAAAATGCCTTCGATTATGATTGAGAGGGGTATTTTTGTGTGCTTAGGATTTCAACATTCGATCAATTTCCGATACTATTTTTCTCATAAGAAAATGTAATGTCAGGAGAAGATATGTGTGCCCGAGATAATCTCAAGTAGACCAGAATACCCCTTCTTGAGCCTAGGTTTGTATCTGACCGAGTAGCGAAATAATGATGACCAAATATTTGTGCAAGTACATCGTAAAGCAACTTCCACAAACTCAGCAGCTTATGCAAATCTAAGTTTCCTTTATTACATAACAAGGTAACCGCCTTTAGATCGCGCAATCAAGAATCCATTTCTCCTACGTTTGCCCGCAAAATCCTCGAGAGTTCTAAAGTCTTCCGAAAGTCGCCGGTAGTCGGCCGCAGATGGCTTTTAAGGCTTGCAAACAATCGTTAGGTTCTTGGATTAATGGGATAGCCAACTTTGCCATAGGAATGCAGTGATGAACCGGAAAATGATTGGTTGTATTGATGGCTCAACGACAACTGCCTTAATTTACAGTTGAGGTGAAAAAATGCAGGCTATATTAGAACCGAGACGTATTACTTTTAGATTTTGTTTGACTAATCATTTTGAATTTACTAGGGTGCAGTGTTATTTTAAAGTCATTATCATTTTAGTTCGAGATAATATATTTTATCCTAAACGAATTTTGATTATTCGATTCTTTGAACAAATAGCATTTTTAGAAAAACGTAACAACTGAATTCATGAAGCTTCAATTCATACCATATTTACCTTAATTTTCCACCATTAGAAGTACAATAAATGTTTTTCAAATTTAAATGCAACCTCTCTCAAAAAATTGCATAAATAAAAATATAAATTAAAAAAAAACTTTTTCGTTTTTTTAGGGTTCCGTACCTCAAAAGGAAAAAACGGAACCCTTATAGGATCACTTCGTTGTCCGTCTGTCCGTCTGTCCGTCTGTCCGTCTGTCCGTCTGTCCGTCTGTCCGTCTGTCAAGACCCTTTTTCTGAAGAACGCGTAAAGGTATCAAGTTGAAATTTATACTAAATACTTGGGTCTACGGTTTCTTTCGGCTGTAAAAAAATAAAATTTGTAAGTTTACGCAATCAGAAGATATGAACGTTTATGTCGCATATTTTGCGATTCACAGGGAAATCAAAACCTATAGGGTACTTCCCGTTGACCTAGAATCATGAAATTTGGCAAAAAGTAAGTTCACATAGCACATATATAGGAATAAATGCGAAAGTTACAATTTTAAAGTTATATCATTTAAAAATAATTATTTTGCTATTACAAACTTACATTTTGTAGTTGGAATGTATGGAAGAACCTAATCGTCAACTACAAAGTTAAGTTTGTCTTTCAATATTTCAACATCAGTTAGTTTTTAGGGTTCCGTACCTCATAAGAAAAAAACAGAACCCTTATAAGATCACATTATTGTTTGTCTGTCTGTCTGTCTGTCCATCTGTCTGTCCGTCTGTCAAGACCCTTCATCTTGTATCTTCGATATACAATGCGGCACTATTCATTCCTAAAATTTCAGCTATAATATAATTATAATTATCAATATTATATATGCGAAAGTTTGTGTGTAAGTGTGTATGTTTGGCTGAAGTCACCGCCGAAACTACTGGTTCGATTTAGATGAAATTTGGTATGGAGGTACCATATTCCCTGAATTAACAGATTTCGATGAAATTTAGTATGAAGGTACCATATTCTTTGGATTATCACATGAGTTACTTTTTACCCCGAAAAAAAATATGGTTCCTGTAGTATAACATCAATCACTCAACTCTGTGACTGTTTAACGGATTTCGAAAAAATTTGGTATGGAGGTAGCATATTCCCTGGATTAAAACTAAGGCTATTTTATACCGACAATATGTAAGTTCCTGTAGGATAATTTCAATCATTCAACTCCGTAACTGTTAAACAGATTTAGCAAGCCGCAAGCGGCCCGCGAGGATTAGTCAAGCACAAGTGACGTACTAAAAAGAAAAAAATACTTTCTAGGCCGCGTGGTTCGCTGGGCCGCAAGTGGACTGGGCGGGTTAGTGTCAAGCACAACACACATCATCATCATCATCAGCCAGAAGACGTCCACTGCTGAACATAGGCCTCCCTCTAAGGGGGGGTTTTCCATAATCCACCATTCAAGTAGGAGGATGCTGCTGCCCATCCTCTAGTGGTTCTGGTCGCAGTTTTAGGACATACCCGGGACCAAGCACAACACACGCGATGTACAAAAAAGTAAAAAAAATATAGTTCGCACAGTTTGCTGTGCCGTAAGCGGCCCAAACGAGCAAGCGTTAAGCAAAAATGACGTACAAAAAAGAAGAAAAAAAAAACTTTCTAGGTCGCGCGGTTCGCTGGGCAACAAGTGGCCCGCGAGGACGAGTGTCAAGCACAAGTGACATAAACAAAAGAAAAAGAAACTTGCTAGTTCGCACGGTTCGCTGGGCCGCAAGCGGCCCGCGAGGGCGAGTGTCAAGCGCAAGTGATGTACAAAAAAGAAGAAAAAAAAACTTTCTAGGTCGCGTGGTTCGCTGGGCCGCAAGCGGCCCGCGAGGGTGAATGTCGAGCTCAAGTGACGTAAAAAAAAAAAAAACTTTCTAGGTCGTGTGGTTCGCTGGGCCGCAAGCGGCCCGCGTGGGTGAGTGTCAAGCACAAGTGACATACAAAAATGTAAAAAAAACACTATAGATTGTGGGGTTTGCTAGACCTCAAGTGGAACGCGAGGGCAAGTTTCACACAGGGAAAGTAAAAAGAAGTGAAAAAAAAATGGGGTCGCGTGATTCGCTGGGTTCAGTTATTTAACTCTATTCATCATTCAAACATCTGCCAGGCCAGGAATTCAACCTAAGATCTCCTGCTCATAAAGCACCATGTACTTACAATCAAGGATGAAATAGTTACATAAAACGTATTCAGTAGCGTCCTAAAATAAAACTTCTTGCAGGGAACTCCATAATTTTTCCCTAGAATAACGCAGGCGAAGCCGCGGGCGGAAGCTAGTTGTAATATATGTTTTTGGGATACTTAATCGGAAAAACGGAATAAGTCTTCGATGGGCGAACTATTGAACTTATAATACTTAGACAAGTTTGTACGGAACCCTCGGTGCGCGAGTCCATCTCGCACTTGGCCGGTTTTTTTTTTCTTCAGAAAACCCTTTCACTTGATATCCATTTCATGATGGTAGATATAAAATGTTGTCCACCATCTTGGGGCGTTCGCCATATTGCATTTTATTGTGGTGTCATTTTACAATTTTTTTCATTTGATGCTCATATCACGGGAGACCGCCACGTTGAATTTAGAATGACGTCATTCAGCTCATTCATTGTCACGCAAACTAGTCTTGTATGCAAAATTTTAGATCAATCGTTAGAGACAAAAGCTGGAAACAAGTTGAATTCGCTGCCTGAATGGGTGTTCCCCGATGGTTACAATCTGGGCGTCTTCAAATCACGAGTGAATCGGTTCCTTCTAGGCAAGCGTGCTCTACCGTAGACCGCATCATCGCTTAACATCAGGCGTGATGGTGGTCAAATGCAAGCCTATTATTTATAAAAAAAAATACGGACGCGGCTGACGGGCACGGCTGACGGACGCGACATAAAGGTATTTAGATAATGAATGTACACTGAACTGTGCAAACTATCGGACGTAAGTCGTGGACGTAACCTTGGGCTGACCTTAAGCGTTCGGACGTCCGACAGAAATCTAGCGCGCCAGATGTTTTTGTCAGCCGAAAGCCACGTCCCAAAAGACTGTTCCCCACTTATCACTCGCGTCCGTGAGCTGCGTCCATCAGCCGCGTCCGATAGTTTGTTTCCAGCTTAACTGTTTTAAAATTCAGTTGCAAGATTTGGCCCAAACTAACAAGGGAAGTTTAACAAAAGCTTGAAAATAAAATTGGCGAAGATGTTGCGTAACATAAATAAATTATTTGAAAAAAAACCGGACAAGTACGAGTAGGACAAGTACGAGTAGGACTCGTGCTCTGAGGGTTCCGTTGGCTGGAACCCTCAGAGCGCGAGTCCAACCAAAAAAATAAAAACTAATGTAAAAATATTGAAAGACAAACATCACTCTGTAGTTGACAATAGGGTTCTTCCATACATAACATCTACAATATGTAAATTTGTAATCGTAAAACAATATTTTTTATATAATATAACTTCAAATTAACAACTTTCGGTTTTTTTCCCTTTATATTTGCTGTGAGACCTTGCTTCTTGCCAAGTTTTATGATTCAAGGTCAACGGGAAGTATAGGTTTTGATTCCCTTGTGAAATCGCAAAATAAGCGAAAATATGCGACAAAAACGGTCATATCTTTTGATTGCGTTAACTTACAAGTTTGATTTTTTCACAGCCGAAAGAAACCGTAGACTTAACCGTATTTAGTATAAATTTCAACTTTTACGCGTTCTTGAGAAAAAGGGTCTTGACAGACGGACAGATGGACAAGAAAGTGATCCTATAACGTCAAATGGAAAAAACGGAACCCTAAAAAAGTCAAAATAAGAACCTCCTTTGAAGTCCATTGAAATCCCACGTGTTCTATTAAACTCTTTAAAATAACAATATTACCTTTAATTAACTAGGTATACTAATTACTAACGTCATTATTGCTCGCAAACAATCAAGAGTACATTCCAGGAATCAATATCCAAGAGTATTTGCTGCGATAAACTACGCAAACTAATTTACGTCCAACTTTGGAAGCAACTCTGACTGCTGGAGGAGAATGTTTGGCGTACTCTGGGGGTTTTTAAAGCTTTTTCATTCCCTATGCTAGAAAGATTTATTCACTGCACAGTGCATTTCAAAACCAAATCTCATTTCATGAAAAAATTTGAGCGTAGACCATAGTTGAAACTTATTCGTCTTATGTAGCGTATAGGTTAGGATAGGTTAGGTTAAAACATATTCAAGGCTGTTATTGTTCTCATCACTATAAACGACCTTTACTTTGGAACTAAACCTGATGCAGCGATAAAAATCAGCTGTTCCATACACTTTTCAATGGAATAACTGATTTTATTTCACGATTTCAGTGTTGGTCCTAAATTAAAAGTTGTTTATGATGATAAGTACAATGATTGTCTTTAGATCTTAAACGGTCTATGGGCAGTCTAATGGGTATGGGTAACTGTTTTTGTAGTGTTATTGCTAGCTAGTATATTGTTTAGTTAATACAGGCACTTGCCCTAATTAAAATGTATTTTTTTTATTAACCTATACTGTCCCACTTCTGGGAAAAGGTCTCCCCCATTTCTTTCCAGACAGTGCGATCACCCGCCTGACTTGACCACTGTATCTGGAACGTGTCCAGGTCATCGCGCCAGCGTTTTCTAGGCCTGCCTTGGCTCCTTCGTCCGTTTTCAGGCACCCACTGTGTGATCCTCTGGGCCCGTCTATCAGGGTGCATCCTGGCCACGTGTCCCACCCAACCCCACTTTAATTTGGCAGCTTTGATGCCAACATCAGCGATTCCCGTAATTGAGCGCAGCGTCGTGTTTTGGACTCGGTCTGTCCTTTTGATTCTTAGGACGCTGCGCTCCATCGCTCTTAGGCAAACCCCAAGTTTGAACTTCTGAGAATCGGTCAATGACCAAGTCTGTGCACCGTAAGTTAGGACGGGTAGGATGCACATGTCGATGAGTTTACGCGTGACAAAGGAAGGTCGCCCTTCATAAGCTATATATCACTAAATATTTCCGGCGTCTAGAGATGCGCTCGGTATCTCTATAACTCTTTATATTATTGTAATTTATTAGTGATCGAAGGTTATTAGCTAACAATCTCATGCAGGCAACTTCTCTATATCATACTTAATAACTTTTGTTCAGTGACTTTTGACGAAAGTGCCGAATTAAGTGGATCATTAGGAGGTTAAAGTTAATATAAGAAAATATGTGAGTAAAAATCGCAAGCAACACCTATTTTTCTTATAACTACGTAATCCATCCATCGCATGCAATTGTAGTGCGGTAGTACCCATACTTCCAACCTTTGGGCTACAGTCGTCGCGTCAGCGCTACGTCACCGGCTGACAGATTTTACGACGTCCTCCGAGACTCCCAAATAAAACCGAGTCCCTTTGTAATGCAAGAAATATTCTCATATTGATATTAAGCCAAATATGCCGTTGTAAAAACATCAAGATGCCTTTTATGCCCTCTCTGGTAATTGGTTTGGTGATATTGTACTGATTACAGATTACTGAGTGATCGAGTAGTAGCCGAGCGGTAGCATTTGTGTACTTTATAATCTGACGGCACCTGGTTCAATCCTTGACCCTGCACCAATTACTTATTTAATACTTATATTAAATAAATTATGTGCAGTTGTGATGCCATCGCTCAAAAGCAGACATGGTAAACATTGCGAGGAAACCAGTATGCCCAAAACCTCAAAAGTTTAAAATATGAAATTCACAGACATGCACTAGGCTAGCATGGGTGGACTAGGGCCTGTCTCTTCTCTCCATCTCTCTCTCTCTCTCTCTCTCTCTCTCAGAGAAGGCCTGTGTCTCAACGGTGGGAGATGATAGGTTGATACTGTTTCATCTGTTGCTAAGCGTTTTTAGAATTGATTTAGTAGTTCCAGTTCCTTCTCCAATAAAATAATGTCTTATACTTTATCTTTTTATCATGTAAGTGTAGATTATGTAATGTAGGTAGATGTTATCGTTTATTGTGATTAAATTAAAGTCACGTTTTAAAAGCACACTAGTTAAATTGTAACAAAAACTTAGCTTTCGTCCAAAAAAATATACAAAAACTGCCGTAGGCTTTTATAAGCTACCTGTTTAATAAGATGTCGCTTGGTATTATACGGCAGTTTTAAAACACTAGTTTTGGCCTATCGGTTAGGTAATTTGTATCAATTGAGCTCCAATGCAACAGTTTTCGAAATTACAGTTCCACCAAGTCACTGACTTTGAAATTTGACAGCGAAGGCTGCGGCTATAATTTGTCTTGGCACTAGTTGGTACAGTCCCGGGGCCAAGTTTGTCCCATTAGCATTAAGCGCTGCTCACGTCTAGCGGCGCAACTTGTTGCAAGTTCTAACTTTTGCTTACTTGAACCAATGGCGTTCAATTTATTACTCTGTATGCCTTGTAAAAGCTGAATTGGTGCTCCTTTGAAAGCTCCTTTATCATCATCAGCCAGAAGACGTCCAATGCTGAATATAGGCCTTCACCTTTGACCTCACATTAAACAACATCCTGTCATCTGCATCAACTGGATACCCGCGACTCTCATGACGTCCATCTAGTGGGAGGCCAACCTACGCTGCGTCTTCCGGTTCATGGTCTCCACTCAAAAACCTTTATCCCCATCGGTTTTCGGTTCTTCGAGCGATGTGACCTGCCATTGCCACTTCAACTTACAAATTGTAATAGCTTTGTCGATGATTCTAGTTCTTTGATAAATATACCACATTCCATATTATATTATCGCGCAAAGAATCTCCGAGCATAGCTCTCTCCTTTGCCCACTGTGTGACTCTGAATTTTTTAAAAGGTCAACAGCTTCTTCCTTAGGCTAGGTTTCTTAGCATTGCCATTTTTGTAGCGATGGTAAATCAGTGATTGGTGGTTTCAGATCTTATACACGTACTGCAATGTGAGCAATGATTTTGCGGTGCCGGTAAAATAAAACATCATGAGGAAACCAGCGTGGTGGTAGGGTACTTTCTGGTGCTCGGCTAACTAGCTACCCTCAAGTTGAAATACTGTTGGCAAGCAACTAGCTGTGTGTTCCAGCAACATCACTTGAAATCCTGTTCATATTATAGGTTAGCCGTGTTTAATATCTTCGCTACACCTTTACATAACAAACCCATAGTAAAACATATCTCGCTGGTAAACGTATCAAGCTGAAATGGCAATTGGCTGGTCATTCATAGGTATGTCGCAGAACCAGTAACCGTATCTTGGAAGAAGCCTTTACCTTATACTGACTATCATGTCCACCTGTAGACTAAGCTGGACTGATTATGATGATAATGATCAACTTCTAATTTGGGAACATGTTAGGCTGAAATGATAACAATGATGTCAACAAAAACAAGCGTGTTTTCTAAAAAAACATCGTATTTTCTCTTAAAGTTATTGAAAAGTTCCATTATCCACCACTTGACTCCATTATCAGACCTTCATCACGAAATTTAATGCATGGAACTCGTTAAAGCAAACTAAATGAGTCCAAACTCGACGGGGTACTAATAGCTATTGAAAAGTTATATGATTATTTATGCGAATAGCGAGAGACCGCGGAGAGTGGCATAAACAAAGGGAGGCCTATACCCAGCAGTGGGTCACTCAGGCTGATGATGATGATGATTACTTACAGGATATTTACCGTGGTAAGGTTGTGGAATGTGCTCCCGATATTTCGGCGCAGTTACATGCACCGTGTAACTCATCATATAACTTTAGTGAACAACCGTGATAGTTTAAAACAGTGAGCTATTGAAGAGTTATGTTAGCAAATCAGTTCGCTGGTAAATTGCTGGTGAGCGAATTATCACATTGTCATCCGGATTACACATACCTACTACTTGCAAAGTTCCAAATACGATAAGAAGGTTAAAATTGAAATCCATAATTTGTTTACACAATTCACAAGAAAAGCGAATGTAAGCGTTAATAAAACCGGCCAAGTGCGAGTCGGGCTCGCGCACTGACAGTTCCGTGCCACCACAAAATTCAATATCTTGGTATTGAACAGAAACTTATCACCGACTCGCACTTGGCCATTATTTATTATTTTATTGTTATACTTTAGAGTGTACTAAAATTATGCCAAGTTTAACGCTTGTAAGTATAAGCGTTTTTACATTAGAGCTAATACAAAAATACGTAAAAAAATACGTTTGTTGTATGGGTCCCCCTTTTTTTACTTATCGACTTTTTTTATTATTTGTTAGTTAATCCGCCGCAACGTTACATATTCTGTAAAAATTTCAATTGGCTTTCTATTACGGTTTGAAAGATACAGCCGTTTAAAGGTAGGGCAGTCAGACGGACAGACTTCGTAGGCTTAGTAATAGGGTCTCACTTTTACCCTTTGGGTACGGAACCCTAAAAAAGTGCCTACAAAAAGATAATCAAGTAGATTCCTTAGATTACAAACGGATAGCTAAACATTATCCTGACATTAAAGTGCGCCTACGGCATCCATTCAGGCTATCCAAACCCTTTCATATAGGGACGACCTACGAAAACAATTAATATGATTTATGAGATAAATAAATCCCTTGAGGCCATTTAGAGGCATTTTTGCTTCTAGTCGACTTTTCGTAATATAATATGATTTATAACGCGTTAAATTTCAGAAAGAAAGTGTTGGAAGTGTTTGCTAATATTAGTACAAAAACATTGTTGAGCTGTCTGTCTGATTAACAGGGAACATTATAAGCGCAAAACCGATTGTCTGTTGGTTTATTTTTTACATAGCAACAACGAAACGTTTACACACAGGATTATCATATCTCAGGATGTGTCATGAGATTTCAGGATTTTTAGGATCTTTTCAGGATTGCGGCCGGATTTGGTAAATCTAAGGATTTTCGAAAATTTAATTAAATAGAGTAGACTGTTCAGATCTTTTTTATTAGAAAATTACAAAAACAAAAAAAATCTTCATTACATTCTTATAAGTTAATATCTGCCCGCACTGCTCAAGCACCGCGTGCGACCCCTATGACCCCAGGCACAAAACCAATAATAATTTGACTTTTTTCCACAAAGCTGTAAATTAAATTTGCGGGAAAATTCGCTAATTGCCTAGTCTTAGGATTTTTCAATGGAAATCAGGCTTTTTCTCCAGACTTTTAAACTATCTATCTGGCAATCCATTTTTCAGAGAGATAGTTGGAAAGCCAGGGTGCGACAGAATATTTTATCCCCGAAAAATATCATGGCACCTGTAGAATAGCGGGAGGAATCGCAAGGCACTGCTAGTACTTAGCTACTAGTGCTACTGCTAGTGCTATATTGGTATCACTAAGGCTAAAACAAAATCTCTGGTTTTGTAATTTCCCTGCGATGTAACCACAGTGTCATCTCATCACAGATATTAAAATAGCTCCGTAGACCTACTTGCGCCCCCCAACAGCGAAATGTCAGGCACCGGTTACAGGGAGCCGGCAAGCCGTGAATAATCCGCGCACGTGTCAATAAGCAAGGAAAGGCTTTGACGCGCCCTCTGAGACTGTGCCCCAAAGATTAAACTGGCAGTCAAAGATACTATGAGTGGATATGTCAAAAACTCTCCGAGTTAAAATCTGAGACTGTGCCCCTAAGGTTAAAACTGGCAGTCAAAGATACTATGAGTAGAAATGTAAAAAACTCTCCGAGTCAAAAAAGCAAGCCATGAAATGTGATTTATTTATCTTAGAAAAAGGTTAAATTGAGCAAGCTATTTATAGGGTTTCTTCATCTTTTCAGCCTATCATGTCCCATCTCACTGCCGGGACACAGGCCTTCTCTCAGATGAGTCTTTGGTTTGAACCGGGTAACGCCAGATTGTAAAGAGCACATGCTACAGTTCGGTCACCATCGCTCCATAGGGTTTTTTTTTACTGATTTCGTTATAAACCAAACTATGTAGGTACATTTGTTTTGTCAATCTAAATTACGCGAGTATTGCAAATGTGTTTAAAATAAACGGGAATTATCCCTTAGTTTTCTACCCTTAGAGGTAATTTTTTTTTAAATTTTAAATGGGACTATTTTTACGGTATAGTATATTCAATAAAAAAAATATCATCAGTTATGATATCGCGTAACATACACACAAAAATACAGTCACATTAACTACCTTTTTGAAGTCAGTTTATATGTCTAATGTTCCCAAAACGGAAGCGGTTATGGTTTTTCCCAGTAACAGAGACGCGCGCGGTAAATCAACGGGTGTCATAATTTCGGCCGATTCCTCTTCCCTAATACTGGAACACACCTGGTGCCTGGGACTTTTGTTTTGTTAAGTACACAGTCTATTTGTGATGAATTTTAGTAGTTATTCTCAGAAAATACAACTATTCATCATGAACGGTCCGTAAAAAACCACAAAAATCTTAAAACTTACGTGCTTAATTAGAAAGGTCTGCTTAGAGATATTCATATTCAGATTTAGGACTAGGCAGCGGTTACCATTTAGTGCGCATTGCTGCATTACTCTTAGTATTAGGCAGACTGATAGTAATTTTATCGTCAGTTTGCCGTTTGGCAGTCTTTTCATATTAATAAAACTTGGTATAGGTACGTACATTCTTTATTTTGGCTTACTTGTGTTTCGCTTCTCAAACATCACTATTTGTGGTCTTTGTGATACGTTTTATTTTTCCATTATCCTATCTACTTCCTCTGCATCACTTGATGTACGCCTCTGAACTGGGTTATCATTTTTCTGGATTCAGTTTTTGACCACTGTTTCACGTAGGTTGTTAATCCACCTGACCAAAGGGTGTCCTATACGTTTGCTTAAACGCAGAACGCGTTCGTTCGCGAACGTTTGCGCTCTAGAACTCATCTACCACACCAGTTTTCGGTTCGTTGCGAAATATGAGCTGCCCAGTAGTTTATTTTACTACTATTTGAGCAACATAGGTACTACAATACTTCTGGCGACGCTAGACATTTGCATTTTCACTGCTCGTGATAGTTGAGAGGTCAGTAACATGCCCATCACGGACGGCAAGCCCATACAACATGGCCTCCGGGACTGGTTAGTGGTTATCGTATTATTTATGAAAAGTAAAATGTAATTGCTAATAGGTACCAATTAATTAATTACACAAGTGGAAATCAGCCATGAAATTAGAGAGTACGATGACGCAACGCACCCGCTTTATCTCAACCGGGCGTCGTGAGCGTGTCATAAATTACACATTCCCTTCCTGTATACATAGGTACTGACATAGTACAACGTAATACCTACCCTTATACTGCCTACCTTTAAATGTGAACCGTACAAACAGTAAAGCCTCCCCGGTAGGTGAACTGCTTAATACCTAGAGCTTACCAAGTTGCCTGGCTTCCTATTCGTATCTAAACTGGATGCAATGAACCCTGCACTGACGTTTTACTTAGGGTTTTTTGTCCATTTGCCATTGCAACCAGCGTCTATATGAGCTAAACTAGTTCCTTGAAATACCGAATACTCTGAGGCACTGGCACAGTTTTGGTGTAGACAGAAGTGTAGATGATGATAAAAAGCAATCAAGCTGCTGTGGTGACATGAATGATGAATCTGCCTCATGCAACCCGGTACCGATCTTTAGTTTCTTCAGTGTGAAATGCCATAAAATTGGCATTACAGTTTCGTTCTCTTTCATGAAACCACAAAACAGTGGATAGTCCGTAGCTCTCAGTTTATTCAGGTGACTACAGGTTCCAATAGCCAGTTATAATAAGACCTATTACTTAGTTGCCTGCCTTCTCGATCAAATAACAAAATGAAGCTCTAAGCTCCACCGGCCAGGGCAATTTTTTCGAAGTGACATGAAACTTACTCGTATATCCACGATCTCCCCAAGTAATTATATTTAGTATGTAATAAAAAAAATGAATATGTTATTTGATTTATGGGAGTGGCGGTCGAATATCGACAAAACTTGTTTAATAGAAAAGTACGATCTTTATAGTTTGCGTTTTTGAGATGGACAGCGGGGTGACAGCAACAAAAGCGCAAAGGTACCTAATGGCGACAGGATAGTATAATTTTTAAAAATATTGAAGTTGACTTACTGTGTTCATTTTACAAATTCGCAATCAAAACAATGGTTGACAGAACCACCAAGTAAGCTGTAGTAAGGAACATGGTAACATGTTTGGGCTGGATACTTGATAATAAACTTCACGAGATTGTAATTTGTACTTAATTATGTTTTAGGTAGTTGGTTCGTATAGGCCAGCCATTATTGTCTGAGATTTTAAAATCTGAAATGATATTTTTAAAGTGATAGATGTTAATGTGCTTCTTTTCTGACATAGATGATTTATGATTATCGAAGTTCGTACTGCCATGATTACTATTGACGTAACAAAACCTAGGGTTGTTACGTCCATGCTGAGTACATTTCTGCGATATGATACGTTATTTGAACTTATCGCAGAACTGTAAATAGGCGAGACAATTAACATGGCAGGATAAAAAATATACCACGTGCAAAACGTCTTTTGAACCTATCGCAGAACTGGAAACGGACTAGACAATTAGCAAAACAGGATAAAAATCTATAAACAGTCCCGTCACTGGAATAGTACCGCCGGCACGGCACCGGCACCGTTAGTGACGTGAGTCTAAATTGTGTCACTTTCCACCAGTAGTGGACAACGGGAATGATTGTCTATTGACCGCCTAATGCGGTTGAAACTATAGTCGGAGTGACCGGCTTAATCTTACGTGAGTAATTCCCGTGTAATATAAATAAAATGTGATTTTCTATTGCTTCATTCGCATCAAATCTCGTTTTTGATGTACCAGTGACGATATTCACGTTTTTTTTTTCAAATCTATATAGTACGACGGTAACGCGTCGGGCGGTGCAGTAACGGTGAAGTGCCTGGGCGAGTATTGACTTGCCTTTAAAGGTATGGTAAAGGTATAATAGAGGGAGCAAACGAATTAATTTGTATCTATGGTTCCCCCTCCCTTCATTGTGCTCTTTATGTCTGAGGGTTGTAACCCAATCACTCCTTAATGACATTACGCTATCTTCCTCTATGCTCAGTGACATTATGTAATCACTGATGTTTCTAAAATAGAGCGAATCTGGTAGAACCAACGCATCAAACAACGGGGCCCAGATCTTTTGCTATCACCGTTGGCTGTAATGTAAGGCTTTTCTAGATTGTCGCTGTCTTTCCTAGCCACCAGACGCAAACAAATTGTTTGCGTCTGGTGGCTCACTAAGACGCATCCGAAACTTCTTACCCACTGCCACTAAAGTTTCACTCGCACAGTCTCTCCTTCTTCCTATCCTAGATTATGCTGACGCCTGCTATCTTAATCTTACAGAGGACCAGGTGGATAACCTTGAGCGCCTTCAAAATTATTGCATTAGATTCATATTTGGTTTACGCAAATATAATCACATATCCCAGTATCGCGCTAAGCTCAAGTGGTTACCTATTTGTCTTCGTCGGAATGCTCACATCCTTCTTTTCTATATAATATTTTATTTAACCCCTCCAGTCCGCGCCACCTTAAAGAATGTTTCACTTTGTGGAGAGACTGTCATCCTCTTTCTTTAAGGTCGAAGAACAATCTCTACCTTAAGCCCTCCCGCACGATCTGAGACTTTTTATGGTGAGTCGTTTTCATTTCAGGCAGTTCAGTTGTGGAACAAATTGCCCGTGTCTATCAGACATTCTCCATCGCTCGCTACTTTCAAAGATCGCGTTAAAGAGTTTTATTTGTCAAAGTTGCAGCCTTGTTGATATCATTATGTCGAACAACTATTCCTTCAGCATATAACTTTAGCTTATTCGTATTATTTGTATCATTAATTATTACATAATTATGTATACATTCATATAAATTGCATATCTAGAATTTTAAGTAATAGTGTGTATTACTATTAGAATGTATGTGTATGGTATAAGTAAAAAAATATAGTCTATCCTCTATTGCACACCCCGTCTTCTACGTCTACTATAAATCCTTTCCATCCTAAGGTTGCCTGGAAGAGATCGCTTTTAGCGATAAGGCCGCCAGTTGTTACATTAGTTTTTTAAAGAGTTTTTTGTCCTCTGTATCTAATTTAATGGTGTGAACAATAAAGAGTTAATCAATCAATCAATATGACCTAAGTACTGCAAAATACACTTGAGACAAACAGTTGGCAGTTTAGATCTTGAGTTGTTTTAGTATTGATGCGGTGGTCCGATGAGCTGTCCACAGTAGGTACACTCAGCATTCCTCTCCAGCAATATCTTTAGAAAGCATCGATACACCAGCAGTTTCTATGGACCAGCTGATAATTATATGTATCGCGATTTCAGGGTAAGTCCCATAGTAAAAGTTGTTCATAATAATTAGTACAATGACCTCCATTCGCCTTAGCATATCTATTCCTTATAACCCTGTAATATACAGCATGTATCTATTGTTGGCTATCGATTTTTAGCTCTTAGAAAGTTCGGTCCATGGTAGAAAACTGGAAACTTCTTGGGTATGGGTACAACGTAAACATTCGAGTAACTTGGTTGTTTTACCTTCTGTGTGTGTTCAAAATTTAATTATAGAAAGTTACCAAGACTCGGAAGCTTCGTTAATTAACTTAATTAAGTAAATTGAATAAGTGACGAGACGTCGATAAAAATGTTCATTCTCTTTTTATTCGGCCGTGTCTGTAATAAGCTTTATTAAAATGAAACGAAATTACAAGCCTAAAACTGTTAAATAATTTAAGCTATCTACTTAAATAATTAAGTAAATAGGATAAGTTACCAGTATAATAGAGATGCAGATGCAGATTTCGGTGGATGCAGATGGTAGGCTGTCGTTCAGTGTGGAGGTTAAAAGGGGAGGCCTATGTTCAGCATTGGACGTCTTCTGACTGATGATGATGATGATGACCAGCATAAAAAAGCTTGTATCAAAATACAAGTATAAAAAAAAAAATATATACATAGGTATATTTAACGTAGTACAATGTTTTATAAAATTTTCGCGATTGTTTTACCTATTGTCCATTTGCCTACCTGTGAGTCCTATGACCTTAGACACTGTCCAGTGCATGACAACAACAATCAATAAACCAGCGCGTTGTACTTGTCATGAATTACGGTGCTGAAACGTGACTACTTACGGTTGGAGCGGTCCACAAGTTCAAGGTCGCTCAGCGAGCTATGGAGAGAACTATGCTCGACATATAAAACGAGGGAACGTATTTCGTATCCGAAACGAAGTTATTTGCCAGAGAACAAAAGTCACTGACATAGCTCAGCGTAATAGCAAGCTGAAGTGGCAGTGGGCCGATCATATCTATCGCAAAACCAATAACCGTTGGGGTAGACATATTCTAGAGTAGAGACAACAAATCGACGACGCCCTGAGACTCGTTGGAGTGACAATATACGTAAGGCAGCTGGCGGTGGCTGGAAAAGAAAAGCTGCGATGAGTGGCGTTCCTTGGGAGAGGCTTATGTCCAGCAGTGGACAAGTATAGGCTTATTATAATGACTACAGATCCAGCAAAGTATTAGAAAAGTCAGATTTTTGTTTGTTTTTAATTGCAATGTTCCAACGTATTTTTTGTTAGACATAGACAGTCCAGTCTTCATATAAGTTCTTAGCTTAGTAATTTATGTTAAAATCCTGGTGAATAGCATTAGAAACCATCAGAGTTAATCTAATCCTACCCATAATTGGGTATCTTGTCCATTTGCTAGGGTGGACGATATAAGGGGAAAATACATGGGGGTTGAGACGCGATAAAAACCAATGAAAATTCCCATCAAACTTTCGGATTCTCGTATTTTGGAATGTAATTTCTTCAGAGTAAAGTATTTCGGTAACATGAGTTTTTGTATTACCGTATTTGGGTACGAAATACTTTAGGAGTGTAGGGTGTTTGAAATTTAGTGTCTCGAAGGTGCAGCGTTCTTGCTTGACAGTATCAGCAGACTGCATTACGCTCCGTTTTTTTAGTGTAGTTGTTTGGATTATTACTTTGTTTACTCTACTTTTTCACTTTGGTTTATTTAGCTCAGCAAATGGGAACATCAGCTGTAGTTGTTTTTCCCCATTGGCTTTCATTCTATGATTCTACAGTGGAAGCTGTACCTAAGTCGAAATAATTTATCAGACCTCGTATCCCAGTATAGGTACTTTATAATACACAGATTTAAACTATCACGGTTGTTCACTAAAGTTATATGATTATTTACGGGATATTTACCGTGGTAAGGTTGTGGAATGAGCTCCCGATATTTCGGCGCAGTTACATGCATGGTGCATGTAACTGCGCCGAACTGTTCACGGGAAGACAACCACAACCTTACCACGGTAAATATCCCGTAAATAATCATATAACTTACCAATAATGTTCATTTGGTGTGTTGTCTTCATAGCTGTACTAAAAATAATAGCAACAAAATTCAGTTCCCATTTAGGTAATACAACTAATTCCAAATACCTTTTCCCCCAACTGAAGTCTGATTACGCCCCTGTCAGGCAGTATTATCGTCGGATCTCGGATCCCGCTATCGTCTCGCAATAATCTGCCATTGTGTCTGTTAGAATTATACGAAGAATGAGATGTACGATCTATGGCTACCTATTGTAATGAAGATATTGTGGGTGCTTGCTTGAGTTTGTGATGTTTATTAGTAGGTTTAAGAAGAGTTTTTGGTTAAGATATTGATAATTACAGGCGAGCGTGATATGTGTGCCCACATATCACGCAGAAAAGATGGCCGATGGAGCCGAAAGGTTCTGGAATGGAGACTACGGACCGGTAAGCGCAGCGTAGGACGTCCACCCACTAGATGGACAGACGACCTAAAAAAGACTGCAGGGAAACGCTGGATGCACGCTGCTTCCAACCGGCTTGTTTGTAGATCAATGGGGGCGGCCTTTGTCCAGCAGTGGACGTCCTATGACTGAAATGATGATGATAATATCGCATGCAGCATACCAATTTTAGTAATATGACTTTCGACGTTTTTTAAATGACTTGGACTTATTATGGGAGCTGGTAAAAAACGACGGAGCCAAAGTTAATAAAAAAAAATATGGGACCACTTCGAGAGATTCTTTTACATAATAAAAAAATATCATATAATTTGGTTCACACTTATGAGAACAATAAGTACACATATAACTCCGATAAATGTGGATCACATATAAAATCACATATATAATAAACTGGTCAAGTGCGAGTCGTGCTCACGCACTGACCACCACCACAAAGTAATAGTGGTTTAAAAAAACAATAATTTTATAATAAAAAAAACCGTCTTCAAATTAATAAAAATGTTTTATTTTGATTCCGTGAAAGACATTATAAAGGTCGTCCAAGTAACCGAATTTTTTAATTATAACTTGGTCATGAACAGAAGTTTGTCACCTAATGGCATTTGGCCATTATTTATTATTTGTTGTTATACTATAATCATGCCAAGTTTAACGCTTGTTTAGTCCTTGACTTTCATCATTAATGCCGAGACGCATTCGACACTGATATTATCTTTTAGATATAAGTTTTTGTAAAGATGTCGAATAAAATTTATTTTCTTTCTTTTTTGTATGAAAGTATTATCGTTTTTACATTAAAGCAAATACAAAAATACGTTTATTATATCGGGACCTCTTTTACTTTTTAACTTTTTTATTATTTCTTAGTTAATCCACCATAACAATACATATTCAGAGAAAATTTAAACCAGCTATCTATTAGGTTCGGAAGATACAGCCGTTAATAAGTAGGATGGACAGACAGACAATACTACTATAATAATTATAGTGATAGGGTTCCGTTTACACCCTTTGGGTGTGGAACCCTAAAAACAATCGAATTGAGAACCCCTCTTTTTTTGAAGTCGGTTAAAAACAAGACTAGGCCTGTGACTAGGCCACGAAGAATAGAGTCAGAAAAACTTTTATCTTTTCCACAACGACACTTCTACTACTTCTAGGTACTCAAGGCAGCGAAATAATCAAGAAAACTATTGTTGTCGTTTGTGATCTAATTAGTCTCACACAAAGGGCAATAAAAAAAGGAAATTGCACCGTTGTCCACCGAGTAATCAGTTGCAATCGCACTGGACGAGTTTTAAACTAGGGCAGTCGTAAAACCCTCATTCGTTTCACATGGACGCAGTGCACATAATTATTATTATTATAGCTATACTTATATACCATCATAGTACATTAAATTAAATTGTAGTCATAAAATATAGAATCCGGAACGAGAATACTTGCCGAAAAACCAGAGTCACCGATATAGCTATAAAAATTTGCAAGTTGAAGTGGTAATGGGCAGGCCACATCGCTCGAAGTACCGATAACCGATGGGGAAGAATTGTTCCTGAGTGGAGACCACAAAGTAGTAGGTAAGCCTCCAACTTGATATACCGACGACATCGTGACATTTGCCGGCATTCAGTAGATGCAGATTGCAGGCTGTTGATTAGTGTGGAGTTTTAAAGGGGTTCTTTCAGAGGCCCTTGTTCAGCAGTGGACGTCTTCTGGCTGAAGATGAGTCATAAAAAAAGAAAAATAATATTTATTATTTGAATCTGAGTAGTAAAACTGAGTACTGAGTAATAAGGAATTGTTTTCTTTTTAAACATGTATAAAGAAGTAGGTAAGTTTACATCCGCCAACCAAGTGCCCAAACTTGTGAAGTAATTTTTTCCTTATATTTAAAGCACTTATTTTGTTTGAAACAAACAATAAAGCAGAAATAAAACAATTGGAGCACTAGAAACGGGAAGCGCAATCAATCTCTTCATTTGAGAGCAAATTGAAAGCAATCTCGAGATTTGTTTGAAACAAGTACTTACCTCTGGATTTACGATTCTCTCTTTCATTCGAAAAAGTTTTATTCAGAATTTGGAATTACAAGTGAGAAAAGTAACCAATTTAAGAAAATGCGTAGGTATCTAATGTTTAATTCCATGCCAGTAAAATATACAAGACAAGTTTTATTTTTAAACCTAAATTCCTAATCCTATTTTACATCATTCTATTATATTCATTGTTTAACTGTTTTTATTTTTTCTTTCTCTGTACATAATGTTCATATGTAATTATAATAATTTATTTTCAAAATTACAAGAATTAAGTTGTAAGCGCGCATGATATTTAATGTACATCCTGCGCGGTATATCCTGTTTGGACCTCAAGATACAGGCTTAGCCTAGTTTAATTGAGGCAATCAGGCAATTGCTTTATTGTATCTTTGCCATTATGTGACATAATTTTGTATTTGTAACAAACCTCAAATTTGGCTCCTATATTGAAATGTTTTTTTCTTCAGAAACAGCATGTAAAACTTCATAGTACAAAGTAATAGACTAAATTCAAAATAATCTATTAGCAAAACGAAACTGAACACGATGAGTTCCGTTCAAGCCTATCGAAACTTATGTTCACGGATTTTTGTTGGCCGGTCGCCAGCATTGGACACCGGCCGCCACGGCTCAACAGGTCACGTCATACTAAGCCAGGGTATTAACGGTTCAGACGGTTCCAGTCAGTGGTCTGAAAAGGGATGTTTATTGATAGTTTTTAGATTCGGATTTTTCTAAATTGACGTTGTGAGCACTACACTGAATGACTGTGATTCACGTTTATCTTTGTGCTTGGTATGAAACTTGCTGAGTTCATTTTCTAGTTTTCTGATAACTGTTTCATCATTTTGAGAATTGATGATCTCATTTTATTCTACCATTTTTCACCAACTGCTGAGTACAGGGGCTTTACGGACTTCTGCTATTGGGGCACAAAACTAACGTTAAATCCGCTCAGTTGGAAAATCACGCGAACGTGAACCTTATCCCGCCCAGATACGGTTTGCGGTCGCGTGGTTTTCCAATTTTTTTCTAGTCCTGTACCATACAGTCCCGTCTACTGCTTTTCTCGTTATACCAGCGAGCTAAAGGTCTGCCTGTTGATTAGGTAGATACGTCTATTTACCTGAAATAAACTTACTTCATAGAGTCGAATTAAAGTCAAAATATTAATAAAAGTTTGGCTTTACTCACGTAAGATTAAGCCGGTCACTCAGACTATAGTTTCAACCGCATTAGGCAGTCTTTTTCAAGGTGAATGTGCCAAGCAAGACGCAGCCGCGTGCGTGTTTTCACCTTGAAAAAGACTGCTTAATGCGGTTGAAACTATAGTCGGAGTGACCGGCTTAATCTTACGTGAGTAATTCCCAAGTAATATAAATAAAATGTGTGAAAACCACGTCAGTTTTTAAAATAAAGTTTGGCTTTATTTATAAGTCTACTAGCAGCGCCTGGGCAAAACGACATGTGACCAAAATGCAAGTGTTTATCTAGCTCAACTTATTAAGCATTGCCATCCAGGGTGATAATACTGCCAGCATGCTGGGTCCGCTGCCAACTGGTGGTGTGCTAGAGATCGCATTTGTATCTTTAGACCTTCAACTATCTATGAATATATTCAAACTTTTTTTCTAACTGGTACTTATAGGTTAGAAAAAAAATTTGATCATAACAAATAAAAAAATACGAGATAATTGGAGTAAAAAATGAGTACCGTCTATTTTCTGAGGTTATTGTGATAGAAATATCAAAGCGCTTTTTTCCGCAATATTTTCAAGTATATGTCATTATCCCAGCCAGTTTTGTCCTAAAGAAACGTCGTATTAATAATAGGGTCAGAAAAGCAAGTACTCAGTATAACAACCCACTCGACGAGAGAGCTTGTGATTAGAATCGTTTTGTTCGCTCTTCAATAAGGAGAAAAAAGAGAATTATTTTGTTGACATATTAATAGATAATATTTGGGCTTTATTGGTATTATTAAGAAAGTACGTGTCTCATATTGGGAATAAAAGAGCGAAAATGCCACCTTTTCTAAATACTTTGTAAAGATGAGTTTAAAATATCATGGCGTACTAGTATTATTAAATACCAATCAATCGGGTAATTATACAGGATGTAAGGGGAACACTCTCGAAGCCAAAAGAAGGTAATTGTACTCATCATTATGAACCACTTTTAGTATGGGAGCAACGCTGAAATCGCGAAAAAATTATCGCTGTTTCATACATTTTGTCGAGTGTCAATGACCGTTTTCTATAGAACAGCTGATATTTTTTTCGGGATTTCAGGGCTGGTCCCATAGTAAAAGTTACAATAACCTTCTTTTGGCTTCGAGAATGTTCCCCTTACACCCCGTATAACAATCATATTAATATAACAATCAAACGTAATCCGTCGCAGATCATCTCATAATGAACTAACTACAGCTACAGACTGGCCACCACGTAAATTATTAACTGGACGGCTCACAGACCGAATCCGTATCCATCACAGACGGATGACAGCTCCAATTGGTGCCATTTCAGGCTGACATCGGTAGGGCAAATAAGGGTGATGCTCCACTGTGGTAGAGCGGAGCGTAGCACGCAAAACACGGACTAAGCACACGGTGACAGTTACAATAGACATGCTGACAGTAACAAAATGCTGGTGTTTCTGTGGCTTAGCGTGTAAGTTGCTATTCACCGTAGTAATGCCACCAACTGCTAGCTAGGTCTCAGAGCAAATAAAAATACAGAGTTCCTACGGCGCACTGCCAAAGTGACGCTTAAATTGCTTCCAAAACTACGTGAATTCCCTATAAATACACGACTCACGCACACATACGCATTCAAAACTACGTGAATTTCTTGTCAGAACGTCGTACTGAAAACATCCGTTTTAAAAAGAAACAATGACTTCTGGCAGTGTTAAGAACTGTAAAAAGGATGGAATATTTCCACACTTAAGTATTTATATTATCACTTATTTTGATGAATTACACGACACGAACTTCGACTACGCACACATGTTTCAAAAAGTGGCTTCACTTTTCATGTTCGCGGTAGTCCCTCTGTATTTTTATTTGCTCTGAGTAGCTAGGTGCACTTCTTCACTTAATCTCTACCAAGCTCATGTCCGATCATGTGTGGAGTACTTTTGCCATCTTTGGAACGGCTAGGCCAAATATTGGCTGGAAGGTTGCTGGTTGAGGAGTTTCATATACTGGGAGTCGAACAATGCAACTTTTCTAAAACGATTTTTAATCACACATTAGACCTTGTATTCAGTAACTTTTCAGCTTCTTGCGCTCCAGCTGGCATTTCCTTAGTCCCTAACGAGGATCTTGCCCATACTTGCCTTCTGATCGAATTGGGAAATCTGACCTTACTTCCTTTGGATGAACATTTCAAGCCAAAGCGTAATTTTCATAAATGTGACTATGATAAGGTAAATGAGTACTTATGTGAACTTAATTTGAATGATTTATTTGACTCTTGTGATAATGTAGACTGTGCTGTTGACATCTTCACCTCAGAAATTCAAAAATGCATCAACCTGTTTATTCCAGAGCGTAGAGTCAAAAGTAATAACAATAGTAACTATCCCTTATGGTATAACAACACATTGCATAAAATACTCAAAGAAAAGTGGAAGATGCACAGAAAATGGAAACGATACAAAAATCAGTTAGATTACTTGGAATTTTCTTTATTACGAGCGAGAGCCAAACATTTAGAAAATCAATTATATAATAATTACATTACACATATTCAAGCTAGTATAAAGATTTGTCCGAAAAAAATGTGGCAGTATGTAAAATCAAAGAGAGGTAAATCTAACTACCCTAAAACAATGATGCATGGCTCGATAACTTACAGTAATGGGCCTGAGATATGTAACGGTTTCAATATGTACTTTAAAAGCGTATTCGTCGAACCTGCGCCTTCTTATGACTTATCAAAACTAAATTTACCACACTGTAGTGACTCTGGAACCATAAGTAGTATAAATGTACATAAAAAAGACATATTAAAATTACTTAAGTCGGTAGATGAAAATAAATCAGCTGGAACAGATGATATACCCCCCATATTTGTACGCAATTGTGCTGTAGGTTTGGTGAGCCCGTTGAAAATGATATTTCAGAGATCCTTGCGCGAATCAAAGTTTCCAGCAAAATGGAAAGAGGCTAATGTGGTACCAATATACAAAAAATCAACTAAATCAAAAATCGAAAACTACCGTCCGATATCAATCTTGAACACTTTCAGCAAAATTTTCGAAAAGATTGTCTATGACCAGGTCTACATTACTATTGTTAATGGTATAAGTCAAGCACAACATGGATTTCTGCAGCGTCGTTCTACAGTGTCCAACCTTGCTGAATTTGTTCAGTTTGTATTACCCAATATGGAGTGCGGCGGACAGGTTGATGTGGTTTACACTGATTTTGAAAAAGCCTTCGATCGTGTAGACCACTTCATCTTGATTGCAAAGCTTGAGAGGTTGGGTATACATGGTGACCTATTACGCTGGATTGAATCTTACTTAACCAAACGTTCTCAGACTGTAATAATCGGGGGACATAGGTCAGACCTTACCTATATTCCCTCTGGAATTCCTCAAGGATCACACTTTGGCCCACTGTTATATAACGGTTACATTTACGATATTTATACGTGCTTTGACTCTATAAAATACCTATTGTACGCTGACGATAAAAAGATATATCACAAAATTAATAACATACAAGACTGCCTTGCCCTTCAAGAGACCTTATACAAATTAGAACAGTATTATGCTATCAATAATATAACCGTTAACGTACCTAAATGTCAGCAAATATCATTTACTCGTCGACTTAAACCTATCATCTTCACATACACTTTGAATAGCACTGCAATAGAAAAAGTCAATGTAGTTCGAGACTTAGGGGTGATCCTAGACAGTAAACTTACAATGACCGAACATATTGAGGTAATATTGAGTAAGGCTTACAAGAATTTGGGATTTGTTATTCGTACATGCAAACCATTCTCTGATATAAATTGTATAAAAATGTATATTATGCATATGTTCGCAGTGTACTTGAGTATGCTTGTAGTATATGGTCTCCATACTACATAACTTACACGCAACAAATTGAAAAAATTCAAGCAAAATTTATTAAATACTTAAATTATAAAACTCATACACATTCAGATTATAATACAAGTTGTATTCGTTATAAGCTCATGCCTTTGGACAAAAGACGCACTCTGCTGGACATGATGTTATTGTTTAACATAGCTAATGGTCATCTAGATGCACCAGCCTTGCTTTCTTCTATTAGATTTAACGTTCCTGGTAAACGCACACGTCATACCAAACTGTTTTCGTCCGGCTTTCACTATACCCAATACGCTAGAATGCACCAATCCCCCGCTTATGTGTAACTTATAATAATAAATTCTCAGATTTAGACATTTTTAATACTTCTAAATTTATATTTAAACGCGATGTTATTGAAATACTTACAGAGGTCGACTAATAACTCATGTATTGTTCAAAGAAATATATTTTTGTCTTTTATAATTTATAAATATATCATCCATAATATATTATATTAATAGGTACATAATACTAAACATCATATATATATATAGATATTTTTTACTCCTATTCATAAAAATTGTTTGCAATTGTGTATAATTTATGTGGATATACAATAAATTCAAGTAAATTTCATCATAAAAAAAAAAAAATCATCATTATTAGCCTTTCACGGTCCTATTGTTGGGACACAGGCCTTCCCTCAGTGAGAGGACGGATGGTCCACCATTCTGGCCCAGTGTTTCCAGTGTTTCCATTCTGGTGTCATTAAATTATATAGTTCTTGGGTATACCGGTTTCCTTACGATGTTTTCCTTCGCCGCTTTTGAGCAATGACACTGGAAAAAATAATTATTATTACCTGCACATTTTTATGTTAATATACCCAAGCATAACTTTAAGCTAGTATTTGTATTGTGTGCTACATAGGTATAATTGTGCTTAATTTTGTTTGTTAACTACCTTTTGTAATAACTTATGAAGCTTAGCTTTTTAGCGCTTGTTTGCAATACATATATGATTTTCCATGACAATGTTACTTATATCACTAGTATAGACCTATTAATGGCTGTAATTTAAAATAATTATTTGAAACTATGTATATATTTTTGTGCTGTTGGTCTTAAATAAACATAAAATAAAAAAATAAAAAAAAATATTAGCTTGAGGCTTTGGATTCAATAGAAAAACGAGCAATAAAGCTCATTGATGACGAAGTGTTGGTTGGAAAGAAACTTCAGAACCTGAACCACCGGCGTAAAGTCGCAAGTTTGTCCGTATTTTATAGGACTTTCCAGGAGGTCCCCCGTCAGCTTTTCATTACTGGACGTCCAGACGAACGGCAAGGCGTCACCCTTACTTGGTAGAAATGCCATTTATTCGCCCCAAGCGTTTTGACTTCTTTTTCTTAATTAGAACAGCAAAACAATGGAACGCCTTGCCTTTGTCTGTGTTTCCGCAGCATTACAATCTTGGAGTGTTCAAGTCTAGGGTTAATATAATAGGTTATTACTGGGCAAACGATTAGTCCATTGTAAAAAACTTGTTAATACGACGCGTGACCAAAATGCTGGCGTGTTCCTGGCTCAACGCATAAGCATTGCCATTCAACGTGGTAATGCCGCCAGCATGCTGGGTTCGCTGCCAACTGGTAGTGGGCTTGAGCATTTGGATTGTCTTTAGACCTTCAAAGGTATATGGGCAGTCTAACTGTATTTGTAGTTTTAGTTTTAGCCTGTATTTTGTGTAGTTAATAAAGGCACTTGCCCAGTAAAATAAAATAAAAGTTCCATCTGGTAATTGTTCTGGGATCTTCAACTGCGTTTGGGAAATACAATTGTTTTTATATATACGCTCAGTAATTTATCACACAAAATTTCAGCCAAATCAGTTACAAGCACGCATAAAAAAATGCGTTTATTATACTCACAGAAAAGAGAAGTAAAAAGAACGGAAATGAGAAGGAAAATCTGTCGCCAGGTATTATGACAGAATCTTGCTTGAACATTCTCATATAATTATGTCAACGCATCGAACTCCGCATCCAAAGAACTTGGACCTTACCTTTTTGGGTTACGTCTCAAAGTTCTTTGTCCGCATCACAGCTGCTAACTGATTTCAAATAACTGACGTTTCGTTTATATGAGTGCAACTGGCTACAAAAAAAATCTTACAAAAATGCCTTGACAGCCGTTCTAATTTAAACAATTATTTTTTTCTTTTCTGTGATTATACTACTGTAATTCATATTTTATGGAGTTCTTTTTCGTAACATTTTACGTACCGACCTAACTGCAGGAATGTTCGAGAACAATGCACGGCACTAAAATTAACTAAGCACAATATTGCCCCAACAGCTGCTCATACGCTAACGTGAATAGAGGTAGAAACTGCAGTCGTGAATTAAATTATTAAAACGAACTAAACGAATCTGTTTGTATCGTATTTATTTTGCAGTTACAAGAACAACTGTACCTCTTCAAAATATTAATAGATCTTTTGATTAAAATCATTATGATCCTTGCTTGACCGATATAAATATAAATTTGACGAATTTCAATCTTAAAATCGTATGGAAAGTTTAGTTAAATCTAGATTTAAACCAGATTTAATTTGTTGTGCAAGTTAGCCTAAAAACCACCAACGGTATTCTTAGAGCATCAAATTTTTCATACAAATAAAATAGGATACGCAATATCTCATATTAATTATAAAAACCCAATTAAATAATACTGAATAGATTTGTCTGCACCCCCTTTCTTTCTTTCGACTTCGTACAGTATATATGGGTAACCCTGTATAGATAATGTCACCTACTCAGTGACTATCCCTGAACCTTCGACCTCTATTATCAAAATTTATGCTGTACGCTCCAACATACATAGATAGGTAGAATATAATTATATACGTGTTAAGCAAAATTATACTTTTATTAGCGTCATCGACTAATGAATGCTACATTGTTTGTGTGACTCGTGTGATTGTATTCTAACACGACAATTACAGCGGATAATTTTACTACAGCGAATTAAAATCTTTTTTGACTAATACTTAATTTATACGGTTCAGGTTCACAACGACCAATTTTCTTAGACTTCCCTGAAATTCAAATTCTATACCCTGAGGTATTATTACTTTCGAAACAAAGTTAAGTTTCTGTACGGCAGTGTGTAAAACCAAGAGGCGCAAAAAGCGGTCCATACTTTCACAGACACTGATTGATATTTCTCAATTTGCTAAACTATTGGCAGTTAAAGTAAATACCCTAATCCGAATCCTGCCACATTATAGCTTTAGGCCACTATGAAGTCGTTAAATGTATCTTGTTTAAGCTCAACTTCCATTAGTGTCCCAATTCTGTTCGCCACAACAACTGACATAGCACTGAAACAAGGACACAGCTTGTAGGACGTTGCCCAAAAATTAATACATGTTTTACACAAAATAAAGCTGAAGCTTGTTCTAAATTACCACTCTTTTTCGTTCAGCGTAACCGCGAAACTATTTATCGTTTTAAATGTTAAGAGGTGCTTAAATCTACTGATGACATTGTGCATAATTATTATATCTAACTCTTAAGCCTAAAGTGATATTCCTTGTCTTTAAAAACTATTTGTGCTCGTCGTTGTCAATCAGCAACTTACAGCTGGCCATAGGTTTCCCCTTGTATATGCCATTTGACTCTGTATCTTTCCAATCACCTCCATCTGCATCCTGCTGCCTTCTTAATAGTGTTGGACCACCTCATTCTCGGTAGGCTTATGGATTTCGCTAGCCTAAGATAAATTTGACAGACTTTGATAACCCATTGCCAGATAAAGGCATCCCTTTGATTATGCCATTCACTTCTGTCTCTTGTTAATCGTCTCTGTTCACATCCTGCTAGTCTTTTTAATATTGTTGAATTCTGGGTCGATCTGAATTCTGCCAAAATATGATAGATTTTGATATTTGATATTTTTTTTTGGAAACTGGCCTCTCTTTGATTATTCCATCACCTCAGTCCCTTGTCTATCGCCCCTATTCGTATCCTGCTGGCTTTTGTAATAATGGCAGACCATCTGATTTTTGGTTGACCATCCGACAACCTAGCATCTAATATCATAAATATCTGTTTTTTTGATTTTTTTTGTAAAGAAAGTTGTTTTAGTCATATATTTAGTCTAGTGTAGTTTAGAAAATTACATGATTAAGTAGACAGGTACTCTTATACATGTTTTATTGTTGACAAGCGTTTGACCACTGCCAGATGGAATGGTGAAAGATGGTGGCTCTCAAGAAGGCTGCTCTCATGTCTCTATTTCTATGATAGGCACCAATTGGTCCACGTCTGGTGCATATCTGGACAAACTGTAAAGTCCTTACCAGATAAACAGCCTGACTCCAGCTAATCCCAGTTTATCATGATAAACCAGTCTTCGATCTCGATCTTATTTACAAGTGAAATTAAACAGAGTTACAACATAAGCCTGTTTAAGCCACATCTAAATTAACAGTTAGAGAGAATTCCTTCAAAAGCTTTATTAAATTAACGTAAAAACCTTTTAACTTTGTTGTGGTTGGTAATATTTAACTTTTATTGTAAAATACTGAAGTATTTTATTTTCAGATGAAATTTTATTAAGAGTTATGGAATTTACTGGTACTTTAATTAAACGTTTTGCGTGTTAATTGGTGAAGTCAAAAGAATTTATTTTAGTAGGTATAATGTTTTAGCAGACACAAAATTCATATTTTATCAGGTTGAGAAAAAACATTTTGAAACCTATTAGGTAATTGAGGAAAAGTTGCGTTTACCGAAATCCATTCTTAATCAATTCTCTATCCATTTCTCTCTCTCTCTCTCTCTAGCTTCTACAAGTTAGGCGTACAATCCAATCGATTTGGAAAACGGAAACAGTTGCTAATAGTTGCTCAATTGCTGTCACAGTTCATTATCATCATCATTTCAGCCATAGGACGTCCACTGCTGGACATATGCCTCCCCCATCGATCTCCAAAAGGTTGGAAGCGGCCTGCATCTAGCGTTTCCCTACGGTCTCTTTTAGGTCATCTGTCCATCTTGTGGGTGGACATCCTACGCTGAATTTACCGGTCCATGGTCTCCATTCTAGAACCTTTCCGCCCAATTTCGGCCCTATCGGCCATCTGTTCTGCGTGATATGTGCCCTGCCTACTGCCACTTCAACTTGCTAATCCGGTGGGCTATGTCGGTGACTTTCGTTCATCTACGGATCTCCTCATTTCTGATTGAAATTAGGAATATATACACACATCTTATTCTAAAATCTTACACAACAAAGAAAGCACGGTGTAATTCCTAATATTAGTGAACACATCATGCAGATTAAAAACAGTTAACCTGCTTAAATTTTGCATACACGTTTTGTTTGGATGACAATGCATGGTTATCTAAGTGACGTCATTCTAAATCCAATATGGTGGACTCCCAAAGATGGCGGACCAGTTATTTTTGTGCACCTCATCATACAATCAAATGAAAGGGTTTGCTGAGAAAAAAACGAAAAAAAAACGACGTCACACTACATTCAAAATGGCGGACGCCTAAAAGCTTGTATTAAAAAACTTTGATTATTTTATTTTAAATACGATCGTGAATTTAAAAGTACTCACCTTTAAACATTTATCGTCTTCTAACCTTCGTGTGCAATATCGCCTCTCCAGGGTAAATACGGGTAACACGGGACATTCAATTTCCGCATGTCAGCTCGCCGCCACGAAGTCGAACGGACATGTATAGACCATTTCTACACTGTTATTTAATGAAATTTTAAAACGGTATGGATACCTAATGTCCACAAATAATTTTCTGATTTTCTATTTACCATTCGTTTACAATACAATACTGCTTTGCATTTAGTTTCCTGTTTTAGAATGTTGACTTAAAGAGCAGAATATGCGCGCTGCTAACTCACTAGCACGGTTGTTTTTTTTAAATATACCTACTTTGAAAAATATGTTTCGGTCATCTTGCGTAGTAATAGATGATATCATATAATAATACTTCAAAATAATTGGAACAAACTTTTGTTCATTTTTTTTGACCATTATTTTTATTTGTAGTCTCTAAACCTAATAATTATTAAAAAAAAAAAAACATTTATTCTGGTCATAATTTTTTTTAACTAAACTCCGTCTTTGCTGTTGCAACCAGCTTAATCTTTTTTTTTTTTTGTTTTTCCGTCTATACTTCCTCCGACACATGCCGGAGACATTGATAAACCAAACATTGCTTGCTTAATCATACGTGAGTAACTCGTGTTATATATTTTTTTTTTTAATAAAACTCGAAAGTCAAAGTGAAACTAAAACTGATTATTGATTGAGGTGTTTAATCTGCAGGTGACAACACACAAACATACTTACATACATACATACATACATACGTACCCTACATTGCCCTCCATTTAGCTTTCGTCGTCGGTCAAAAATAAATCCAGGAAGTGGCCCCACGACTCCGCATCAACTTTCAGGTTAACCCATCAATTTTTCAATGTCACAGTTTGCCAGATAACCTCAGAGTTTTAAATAAAACAAAGGGAAAAGGGCGTTGATGAGGTCATCAGGGGTCGTAATTAAATTAGAACGGACAAAGCTTCGTGGTAGGAATTTGGAGCCTTACCCCTACGACTAAATCCACCATCTGACCTCAATCGAATTCAAAATTCATATCGATTTTCAAAAAGAGCTTATGGACTGTTTTTTTGTGTAGCGATATCTACGCCGATTCTGGACCGATTTTTATTATACTTTTTATTAATAAATCTATATCTCGAGAGTAGTACCATTTACATTTGAAGAAAATATTTCACCACAAAAATAAAACCGCCGTCTTTATGTATATGTTTACGTAAATATCCACGCAATGTGCGAGAGAAGTACTTATACAGCTTTGGCAGTAACTGAGCATTCAGACTATTTCAGACTCACGCAAGCTGGCCTCAGCTACTCAGCTTTTATGTTCACGTTCTTTTATAAATGCTTCTTTTACTGCAGTAATACAAAATAATTAGCAAAAATCGAGTAAAGGGACTTTTAAGTCCGAGACTCACACCGTGATCTTTTTAATGCAATTCAAGCTACGCGACCGCAAAAAAACTATGTGAACGTGTACCTTGAAGCGCCGAGATACGGTTTGCGGTCGCGTAATAGTGTCAACACACGAGACGTACATGGTTGACGGACCGCCGCCCGAGAAAATTTTCTCTCTCCCACCCGTTGGTTGGACGGCGGTTCGTCAACCATGTACGTCTCGTGTGTTAACACTATAACTGAACTTGTCGTAGTCACCTAAATTGAATCGTGTTTAAGAGCTCACGTGTCACAGTTTTCGTCGAAATTTGGTCTTCAATAATAGACACATTAAATACTTAGTTTTGGGAACAATTACAATATACGTTAAATTAAGGTATGTTTTTTTTTTGCACTGGTCCGAACTGACAGTTTTTAAGCTGTTATACGGGAAAAGGAGCTAGTGGGTAGACTGCGGAGTAGTAACAAATCATCTTAAAAACTATAGCAAAGAACCCTTTTTCACTTATATTTAGGCATTCTGTGCAGACGGTGGTCAACAAAGAGGAGACGAATGAGTTTGAAGTTATCTGCAAACATGTTAATATAAATAATTTTATTACTAAAAATATAGTTTTAAATTTTACGTTTAGTTATAGCTATATGTTAAGGATCATATAAGTTAAGAATCATGCTGACCGGAAATAAAAATATGTTGGTTTGAAATACCTATCGATTCATTGTAACATCCGGACAGTTCCGAAACAGTAACCGCTTCGTAGACGATATCGATCGCCTCAAATGAATGTAAACTTTTAAGGTTCCGTTATAAAAACAGCGCCCAAAGTGAATAAACATTCAGCTTACCAACGCATTTTCGAATAAAAACAAGGGATGGGATTGAGTTGTGCCGAGGGCCTGTCGATATGAGGTGCTCTTTGTGTTTTCAACTGAAATAATAACACGAGTTTTATTGTTATATCTATATTTTCTGCTCTGAGTCTGAGTGTTAGTTGGCCCTGTGTTTGTGTTTTCTATGGCTACTCCAACACATAGAATCCTAGTCGCAATAATGAGCGTAAATAATAATTGATACTAGCACTCTGATATTTTATGCCTCCGGGGGCGTCAAAAATCTGAAATTTCTTTTGTGACAATGAAATAATCATATATCTATGTATTTATCTATGCTATTTAGATTAGCTAGTACCTCAGATTAGACAAACAAGGGAGATATGTTGCGGTTGCGTGGCGGATGCGAACGCGTCAGATCTAAATCAGCGCGGGCGGGCAGGAAGGCAGGCAGACAGACAGCCAGACAGATATCGTAGGCTTAGTAATAGGGTCCTAACCCTAAAAAGTAGCAATTTCGTACTCTGCGTACGCTACAATTCCGACCCAGTAGACGCGTACCTTTAACGGGCGCGTTCGCAACATCTCCAACAAGACGCAGAAAAGCAGGTTGCGATGGCATAGTCACGTAAAACGTAGACTATCTGACTACGAAGGGAACATAATATGGCTACAACTTTCCATCACCGGGAGAAAATCTAAAGACAGATCCAAGACAAAGTGGAAATATGTACTTCTGAAGGACAGAAGAGGGTAAAGGGTTCTCAAAGATGATGTCGATAATAGAGTAAAGTGGAGCGGTAAAGTAAGGAAGGCTGACCCCACCATAATAAATTATATAGTCGAGAAGAGAGACAGAGATGACATTGACAATAACAACTTTAATTTATACGCTGTTGTGGATATTCTTATCGATATTTTTGAGTCATCTCTAAACCATTGACTTGAAAATGTTTTGTTAACGTCTCCTGAAGTCTTTTATTAAAAAAGATTCGTAAGAATAAAACCATTTCAGTATTGTTTCTCAGCTTATGATGATTGAAATACCGTTTCAAATGGTTTTTAATTGATTTTATTTTGTTACGTAACAGCTGTTATTTTAGAATTTATTTACATTTCATCAACTATATACTCAATACAATTATTATTACAAATTATTGATACCGTATCAAACTTTAAAATAATTATTTTGTCAGGTTGTGGATATTTTGCACCCGAAATTGTTGATATTTTTATCGATATTTTTGAGTCATCTCTACCCCGACGCCTATTGACTTGAAACTGTTTTGTTTACGTCGCCTGAGAGTCTTTTATTAAAAAATACTCGTAAAAATAAACCATTTCAGCATTGTTTTCATAAGATGATTAAAACACCATTTCAAACGGTGTTTAATACATTTTATTTTGTAACGTAACAATAGTTAGTGTTATTGTTGCATTGATTTTTAGGGTTTCGTACCCAAAGGGTAAAAACCCTATTACTAAGCCTACGATGTCTGTCTGTCTGTCCTACCTATTAACGGCTATATCTTTGGAACCGTAATAAATAGACAGTTGACATTTTCACAGAATATGTAATGTTACGGCGGAATAACTAACAAATAAGTCAAAAAGTAAAAACGAAAAGAGGATTCTCCGGAATCCATCGTAGACCGCATCATCATTTAACATCAGGCGAGGTAGCAGTCAAGCGCAAGCCTAGCATCTCAATATAAAAATAACACGGGTCAAACTTTCCAAAACTGATACGTTATCGGAAAGCCCAAAAATATAGTCAAATAGATAAGAATACCCAATTACGGTACAGAAACAAAGAAGCGCACTAGGTAATAGAATTGTTTCGAAGGAGCGCCGTAATATAATGTAATTCACGTCGTTATCTTATACCTACTGCGGAGTACGTACTTGTTTACTCAAATACGGAGCCCAGACACAATTACGGGCGGCTTATCGAATGGATATACACAGGAGCGTAATAAGGGTGAGGTAGTTGGTTGAAACGGACGTTGTTTTGTTGTTTTTTGTCGAAGTTCATCTTAAAAACTGTTTCTTTGACGAATCTCTAGTGTATTTCCGCTTCAACGTCGCCTTAAGTACAATAAGAAATTTGCGATCAATTATTTACGATTTTACTCAACTGAAATTGATTTGTATATGTCGAATTTCTAGTGTAATTCCGCTTCTACGTCGTTTCGAGTACAATAAGGATTTTGGTTAAACTATTTTCTCTATAGATAATTGTGATTCTAATTTGAACCTAACCTAAATTTAAATATTAATTACATAAAAGATCAAAATTAACCTAACCTGAAACAAAAAGTAATTAAATCTGTAACAAAAAAATCGTTATAACAATTTGTACTAATTAATTTTAAATAAAATATATGTAAAAAAAAATATATATATGTAAATTGGTTATTCAAATTCATTTATTTCAGATTCATACCACCCATAGAAAGAAGTTAAAATATAATTACAAACATTCGCCTAGTTCAGAGTTAACATAAATATATATATTAAAGTTTTGCCCCCGGTTATGCACTGAGTACGTCCACAAATATAAGTTATATAGATACGGGACAGGGCGTGCTTTTCGGGTTGATGTGCAGATTATATAGCACTAACATAAATCAACCCTTCTGCTCCTTGATTTAGGAAGTTTAATTTTGAACTTTTAATTAATTCGCCTCTCTGGACTGTTGTCTGATTTGTGTTAATTTATAGTAAAGTTATTGTTAGAACTTACTCACATCTCATGTCCATTGCCGAATAAAAAGTTGCAAAATAAATTTCCATTTTCGTTGCCTTGAACATAATAATAATAATAATTAACGCAGGGGCGGCTATATGGCGAGCCGTCGGTGAGTGGCGACACCGCGTACCCCGATTCCATGGGTCTAAAACCCCAGAGACCCTGACCCCTGGCTTGCCTTAACCGGCCGTCTAGGGGTGGAAACCGCAAGAGCTAAGAACCTAAGCTCCAGGGTGGAAGTGTTAAAGGGCATAACGCCGCGAGTAGCTCTTAGTGAAAGTGCAGCACACCTCTCGACACCCTAAGCCATCCACGCCAATATTGCCCCTCCGGTGCCAAGATGCGGCAGCCTCTATGGGGGGCCCATTTAGTGGGTGGCAAGTCATCACCTGCCTAAATATATTTTGAGATGAGACAGGATAAGGCAGGTGCCGTTTCTCATCCCATAGATCAGTTCAACTACCCACAAATTGTTCACCTCAATAGCCCTGTTTTTTTTTTTTTATCCTATACTGTACAATAGTATTATATTCCATTTTATACACATTCCGTAGTAATTGTATTTTGTATTCAACAGGGCCTCTTGGTGTTGGTTTCGACTCCACCAATGCCTAACAAATGACCGGGTCAAACCCGAGAATTTTATGAAATAAAGAGTCATAATAATTATGCTGTACAACAAATACGCACCGACTCCAAAAATAACTGATTCACATCACATCATATCATCAGCCCGTAAACGTCCACTGCTGAACAAAGGCCTCCCTCGTAAAGAGGGGTGTTGTCATAATCCCCACGCTTGGCAGGCGGCTTGTGGATCGCAGTACGTTCACCGTGTACTAATAGGACGCTGCTGCCCATCCTTCGGTGGTTCTGGTCGCAGTTTTAGAACATACGGGTCCAAAAGATAACTGATTATAAATTGTACATAGGTAGGTAGGTACTAGGTATATAATGTATCATTAATTTTCTTTTTTGCTTTGAAGTCATTTAAATATTATTTTCTACTTTTTAGTTTAAGTCTGTTTTTGTTTTTTTTTTCTATTCAAAAAATTTACTTTTTGTAAGAAAAACTTAAAAAAAACCACGCCCACGGTTAAAACTGCCTTCCGTATTGCGTTTTTGCAGCGTCTTTCTGAGCGGTCGCTATCTTCTGAGTGAAAACATACAGAGCTGATAACTGTAGCCGGTGGCTTTCAGCCGACTTTGTGATGTACATTTGCAATCAAAAGCGGCCTTTCTCTTCGCGTAAGTGACACCAGCTTCTCAGAGTAATATGAAAACTATTACTGTTCTATGTAGGTATTAGCATAGATAAATATACTATGTATTAGGTAGGTAGGTAGGTTGGGGTAAGGTAGGTTTTAGGTAGGTAGGTAAACATTTTGCAACTGCGTGAGAGATGAAAATAATAATACTATAGTTTTATATGTTCTTCTTCTTCTTTTATAAATAACTAGCGAACCGCCCGCCCGGCTTCGCACAGGTGTAAATTACGTGCGAATCCAGGGCGGGTCCCTAGGTATATAAATAAACCTTGAAAATGTATATATCTGATGGTGAAAACCGCATCAAAATCCGTTGCGTGGTTTAGGAGGAGTTAGCGGCCATACAGACATACAGACAGACAGACGCGGAAAGCGACTTCAATTCATAATATGTAGAGAAAAGCGATGTGTGTATGTATGTATGTACCCTATGGACCAAAACGGTTGGACCAATTTTGACGGGACTTTCATTGGCAGATAGCTGATGATATAAGGAGTAATAAAGTACATGGGTGAAACCGCGGGGCACAGCTAGTCTTTAATGATTATCAATCATTACTAAAAAAATAACAAGATTTAGGCGTCCGCCATATTGAATTTAGTGTGACTTCATTTAATTGTTCGTATTCTCGAGTCACTGGCATCCAGTAGATGCAAAAGGCAGGCTATCGTTCAGTGTGGAGGTTAAAGAGGTAGGCCTATGTTCAGCAGTGGAGTCTTCTGGCTGATGATGATGATGATGATTCTCGCATACCCTTTCATTTGATACTCTTATCATGAGGGTGCATAAAGATAACTAGTCTGCCATCTTTGGGAGTACGTCATGCTGGATTTAGAATGACGTCACTTAGTTAACCATGCACATGCATAACCTTTTAACAGGCGGCCTTATCGCTTTAAGTGATCTCTTCCAGACAACTCTTACTGTTTTATAATATTATAATGCTTTTCCACTTTAGAGAGAGCTCACCTAGCGATGATCGAGTTCTTTAAACTTCTCCCATAAAACTTAGAGAATTATTTCTCCATAACAGCAGAAGTTTTATAGAAAAATCAAAACTTTTGCAGCGGAAATCGAATTTATTACTGCTAACATAAATAATTTTGAATCCAGTATCAAAACTTTTGCCAAAAACAAAAGTTTAAACCGTAACCGCTTTTTTGTAAGTTTCTACTTTTTTGGACCAACAAAGAAATTGTACCATAAAATTATTTAATTAAATCCTATAAGAAATTGTATTTTGTAGTTGTGGTTAGCAACAGGCATTTTAAATCAGTGGCGAGCAGCAAAATATTATATTTCGCTGTACGCGAGTTAAACGATTTCTTCTAGGCAAACGCGCCCGATCGTAAATTGCATCTAAGTGGCGATCGAGGCTAAGCTAATAATATATCTTTTATCTTCTTCTATATAATATACTACTTTGTTTGTTTGTTTGCATTAAATAGGCTCCAAAACTACTGAACCGATTTGAAAAATTATTTCACTGTTGGGAAGCTACACTATCCCCGGGTGACATAGGCTATATATCTATACCCGTGCGAAGCCGGGGCGAGCCGCAAGTAGATAATAAATTCAATATGGCGGATGCCCCAAGATAGCGAATAAAATGCTTTATCTACCGTCATGATATGGGTAACAAATGAAAGGGTTCCCTGAGGAGAAAACGTTTTAAAAAATATATTTTATATATAAATAGAGCTTATTTATCGTTTATAGTCACTCTCCAAAGTTCTTCCGAAAAAACATAATCTTATATACTGTATGTGGCCGTACTACACCTGAATTTAATACGTATTGGAGCACGATGCCCGATATAGTTTTGCTGAGTCGATGAGCAATAGGTATTTCAAATTGAAATTGCTACGGAAGAACCGTAGCACGGAGCTGACCGTTTTCTTAGATATAATAGTGCATCACTGCAGCGGCCTGTTACAGAATAGCCAAGCCAGCTTTCGTGAGTTCATAAATGCTTAGTTACCGCCAAGGCTTACATAGTACTTTTCTGAAATGCACATCATCAGCCTTTAAATGTCCACTGCTGAACATGGCCTCCCTCTTAGAGAGGGGTGTTGCCATAATCCCCACGCTTGGCAGGCGGCTTGGAGATCGCAGTACGTTCACCGTGTACTAACAGGGTGCTGCTGCCTATCCTCCGGTGGTTCTGGTTGCAGTTTTAGGACACACCCGGGTCCAATTTTCTGAAACATTGTTTTGATATTCACGTAAAAAAATTGCATATAACTTTTGGAGTAACTATTCACATTTTATTACAACGTTGCCTAGCAACCGAAAAATACATTTTAAGATGGCTATAGCTTCTACTAAAAGCCAGTCATAGGACATCTGGAAATGCCAATTATTACGAGCGTTTATTTAAGTTTCCTTGGGTCCAATTCTTGTGCTTGTCGTTGGTTTGCGTGATGGTAAGCAGTTACCGTCACCTATGGATACTTGTAACACCAGAGGCATCACAACCATGTTGCTGACCTTTTAAGAATCTATTTACTCGCCTTTTGAAGAACCCAATGTTGTAGCTTCTTGAAAACACCGCGGAAGGTAGCTCATTCCACATTTTGCAGGTGTAGGGCAAGAAAGATTGCATGAATCACGCAGTGTGCGATTTACAATGATCTATGATATGTGGGTGAGCTTTCAGGCGGTGGCGGCTAGTGCGATGGTAATACCGCGACGCTGGCATCAGATAAAACAGTTCTTCAGAACACTCCCCGTTGTAATAAAAGATACAGAGAGACCCAACGTCTCTGCGCATGTTGAGCGGTGTTCAGTGAGTTTGAGATCGTTGACAATTCTTACAGGTCTACGCTGTACTGCATCAAGAGGCTCAAAATGAAGTTCATGAAGGTGCAACGTTTCACCTATGGCAAGAAATTCAAATTTCAAACAGTTTTCTTGCCCTTGTAGCTAGGCTGGGTAATTATTAATTGGATCATGATGTTTGCGACAATTGATTATTATTCTTTACAAAATCGTGTAACGTTATTTATCTCTAATGCACATATTACTAACATTTGTCAATAAACAAATTTTTGCTGTTTCAAATGTGTTTTGCTGTTGTTTTGTCGGTTTATTGACAAATGTAAGTAATATGGTGCGTTACTAATAAATAAATGTAAAACCCAACTATTGTCGCAAACGCTGTGTCATTTCAAAATAATTACCCGGCCTAGCTACAAGGACAAAAAAATTGTTTGAAATTTGAATTTCCCGCGATAGGAAAAACGGAGAAATTGAAGTTACATTTACCTTCTAAAATAACGTAGAACACAGCATGTGTGAGAGAAACATTGTTTCAAGTTATGAATGGAGGTTTATTTCCTACTTTTATTACGGTCGTAACTTTTATCATAGGTTGTAACGTTTAGTGGTTTGCTATATTTGCAGTTTTGTATTATTCCCTAAATGTTGATCAGGTTTGTTGATACTGTTAGGGACGATGTTCATTATTGTTAGCCTGGGAGGTCGTACTTTCGGCGAAAAAGCCTAATACCAAAAAAAAAACTAAACTTTTATATAGAATCATAAGTCTTTAAAATAAACCGGCCAATTGCGAGTCAGACTCACGCACTGAGGGTTCCGTATCTCAAATTCCACACCACGCCAAGGCGGTCACCCATTAATGTACCGATCGTGCCCCGTGGTGAACAGAAATTTGTCACCGACTCGCACACATTTTGTCGGCCTTTATTTATTATTTTTGGTTTTATTTTAAGAATGTTTACTAACATGCCAACTCATGCCAAGTTTGCTGCTTGTGAGTATTACCGTTAAATAGAACAAATACAAAATTCTTAAAAAAAATTGTATACGTTTGTACCTCCCTTACTTTTGACTTCCTTATTATTTCTCAGTTAATCCGCCGTAACATTTCATATTCTGTGAAAATTTCAATCGGCTAGTCATCACAATTCGAAAGATACAGCCGCTAAAAGATAAAACAGACTGACAGAGAGACAGTGTAGGCTTAACGGCCTGTTATCCGAGTCGCGTAGGCAACAAAACGCTCCCTCAGCTCCAGCCAAGTTATAGCGACGATGTATTTTGCCACGCTAGAGTCAGGACGCCCGCGGGGGGAGTGCAACGACAAAAACGATGACGAGAATAAAATTGCCTTTCAGTACATGCAATTTCCAGGTTGTTACGAACTTTCATTAGAGCATAAAACTAAAAAAATAAACTAAATCGACTTTGTTTCAGATTTTTTTTTGATCGAGAAAAGTTTAATCCATCTTGTTTTGAACCAAATCATAAACTCAAACACAGATGTATCTGAGACATGTATTTTTTTTCCAGCTCAAATGTAATTTAACTGAATAAAATTGATTTAAAATCGTCAAATTTGGTATAAGAGGCTCTTAATCAATTAACACTCCTTGGTTGTAACCGGGACCATTTACGGAACCCTAAAAACGAGACCTTCTACGTCTCCTTACTTTTGGACTCTTGCATCATTATCTACAGCTTCTTTATCCTGCTGCTGGTATAGGCTTTTTTTTACATTCGCATTCTGATTTAGTCCTGTGTTAATTACTTTTAATTAGCCTATTTGCTTTAAAATACTTTTATATAATGTTTAAAAAAAAACTTATGTGATTTTTTCTTAAAATATTTTTATATAATATTTTATTTATTTTCATTATATATTTTTTACTTATTGTGTGTATAGGTAATATAGGTATTCCTTCCACTTCTACACTACACTTATATTTACTCTATTTATTCCTATACTTTTTTTTTTGTTTTTCCACTTTGTGATCTTACTATAAAATATGTATATTTTTTTTTTATTTTAACAAAATCATAGAAGGTAATATTTTACTTGGGTCAAATCAATAATTGGCCTTTGAGGTTTATTTCGTGAATTCACAGAGAACAATAACACAGAAGTCAATCTCATTCATTCCGGCGGACGTCACCGACGCGTGGAAAATAGCTTCCATGCCATTATGGAATGAAATGACGTTGGGCGGTACATTTTCCGATGTTCCACCCCTGTCCCACATAATGTATTGTTCATCGGAATAATAGGATTATTAAAGAGATATGTGTTTTGGACTTCATCTCCTTTGACGCCCTTGAGGTAAAGTGAAATTGGGTGCGATGATTCATAAAACAATGTCAGTGAGTACGAATGATTTTGAATGCACTAAAATTATTTGTCCACATGCGGGCGCATGGCTTCTATCCTTACTTTTTTATTTTATTTATTAACTATCTTCGCACCGCGGTTCCACTCGCGTAGTGATGATGACGATGATGATGAAAAGTATCCTATGTCACTTTCCAACCCTTGAACTATACCCATGCAAAAAAAAAACAGGTCGATCCGTTGCTCTTTTGCTGCGTGATAGAGTAACAAACAAACACACTTTCGCATTTATATAATTAGTATGATATGCTTGCGTTTGACCACCAACTCACCTCACGTTAAGCGATGATACTGTCTACGATGGAGCACGCTTGCCTAGAAGAAACCGATTCACTTCAAAGACACCCATTTTGTAACTATCGGGGAACAGGCAGCGCCTCAAACTGGAAATCCTGCACTCTGTGATTGAGGAACCAAATATTAAAAATACTGAACAGTCAGCAGACAAGTACAGTAGAGTTCGAGTTAACAACAAAAAAACAAAGAAAGTTACAAATGGACATCATCATCATAATTAGCATATCATGTTCCCAGTGCTGGGACACAGGAAGAGAGAGAGAACGGGGCCCACAATGTTGGTCCAACGCATGTCGCTGAATGCCTGTCTTTGAATTTTAAAGTTCTTGGACATACCGGTTTCCTCACGATTGCTTCACCGTTTTCGTTTCAGTTTCAAGTTGCAGTTTCGATGCCATTGCTCAAATGTATGCCATTTTTATACTGCACATAATTTATTTAAGTACTAAGTCATTGGTCAAAACAGGGCCAAACATCGAACCGGGCGCCGTCAGATCGTAAAGCGCACATGCTACCGCCCGGCCATCATCGCTCAAATACAAAAGGTAAAGGGGTTAAAATGTGAAATTGTCTGAATTCATATTATACTTACTAATAATATGACTAACCCTACAAAACAAGTATGAAGATGGTGGCCTAAATAAACACGGCATCGGCTGAACATCAATGAATTCATATTATCCCTATCGTCAAAGGAATTGAAAACCCACAATGGTAAAACAACCTTTCTTCATGAGTACGTAATTCACATTGTTTTTTCTTTATATACTTAAATCTTATTAAAAAACACTCTAAAAACACACGGAAACCTTAAATTATATATTTTTTCTGACTACAATTTTTTAATTTCCTTTTTATTATTAGGTTGAATTATGACGCAAGCCAATATTTTTAATATGACCAAAAAACATCGACTGAAAAGTTTTTGTACAATGGTACTTTGTACTATACAAAAATTGGCACTTATTTTTCATAAATCTCTCAGCTCCAGTCCAATGTCAAAAAGCGGTGGAAAGCAAAGGCAGTCTGGCAACTCTCAATTCCCTCTTGACTTTAGGAAAAAGCCAATTTCGGCCATTTGTTCCACTTCCAAAGCATGTCGAAAATAAATATTTTCAACGTGGTTTGCAAATGGAAATCCACTTATACTTGATGCATCGCTCAAAAAGAACTTTTAACTTTACGTTAAGAGAGATATCGTTATTTCTTTTCCACCTAAACAATCGATTTTTAATGTGACGGAAAAGAATTTGCTGATGCTATTTTGTTTTGTGATGGTGGTTTTTTATTTCATTTGTTTTGTACCATTTTCTAAGAGGTATCTTTTAAAAAAAATCGTTTTCTGTTGTGATGTTTTTTCATTCAAAGATATCAAAAGTAAAGGATATGCTCATCCGAGCATTTGCGTCTCATTATGTCTAAACATGAAAAATAAGGACCATGTTTGAAATGTCTAATAATCGCTCTTAAGTACGGCAATTGCTCACCAACGAAGTCAGTGTGCAACTGGGTTCACGCTAGTGACAAATAGACTTGACCATATTGACTTGGCACCATTGAAAAGTCTCATAAGGCCTGTCTTAACGTAGTAATATTTACAAGTATTTAGGTAAAGTTATCACAGTAATAGTTTACTTTCATTATTCAATTTCTTAGTGTCTAACCACTTGAATGGTGAAAATTGTATTCGCCTGTAAAGGTTATCATAATATCATTATCCTTGCTACGTATAAAAATATACCTAATGGCTTCAACCAAAATAAAATGAATGGACGGGCCCAGTAGAAGCACATTTATAAAGATTACAAAATGAGCGCCGGCGCTCACTTCGTTTCAGTCGGTCTCTAGCCGCAGGAACTGCGGCGCGTGTCTATTGTTACATGATAACGAAACATCTGACAAAATTATGCCTTCGTGTGCTTTCCCGAAGTGTAAATACACAACAAAAATGCGCCTTTTTTTTGTTACAAATGTACTTTACACGGTGTGATTAGGTGTTGAAGTATATGTCCGATGGTTTTTCAGCAACTTCAATGGTTATGGCCCGTCCATTAATTTTATTTTGGTCGAAGCCTAATGGTAAGAATGTGTAATTATGTTCAGTATTGGCGTATCGCTCTCAAAATAAAAGTCATTGATTTTCTTTATTTTTGTTCGAGAGACCTTGAACCTATAAAATAAGGACGAGCTGTGAGTCACGGCTATGCCGATATCATTAAGTTTGCATGTTATCACGGCGGAACTTGAGAAAACTTTCCAACAGTCTTCAATGTTTCACTAACTTTGAAGGCCTAACCCAACATGGATAAGTTTTCCAATAAACACATTTTGAATCATACTCCTATTACATATTTAGAGTTATTTAAGACCAGCCACACCTTTATAACAATTGTAGCGCGACCTTTGCATGTGCCGGTAAACCTGGCCCCGATTCTATTTAACCGGTTGTTTTAATTGTAGTTTTTTAATGAATTGCCTCAAAATTTACACTTTTATAACTTTTTTATACTTTAAGCGTCAAAAGTGTCAATTTTAAGGCAATTTTTACCTAACCATTTAAAAACAATTTGTTGAGTTACACAAGTTGCCACTTACGACACTTTTTTATACTTTAAGTGTAATTTTTGATGCAATTCATTATAAATTTAAAAACGATTGGTTTTTATAGAATCCGGGCCCTGCACGCTGCACGAATATGTACGCACACCGGAGTCACACTTGTGTGGGTTGATATATTAGTAGCGAGGCAACACCGACTCTACTCAAATTCAGAATCGAACATATTTTTTTGTGGCGTGGGCAAATAAGTATTTTTAAATACACTCTCTATAGCCGGCAAAGATAATGTAAGTCGTCATTGTTTACTAGCTACTTGTAGCGCAGCATTTGTGGTGGCTGACGTAGATGTAGCGCACCTGTAGCGTGTGTGTGGCGTCACTTACATGGATGAGTGACTTCAACAAGCAAATCATTCAGCTTTTGAACAACGGAATTTTAATAATTGAGTTGTTGTAGCATTTTTAATTATGGCGTCTGAAAAAAACAGTTGTATTGAAAATACAGCTTTTAATAAATGACATACCAAAGTCACCAAGTTAGCTCAGAGTATTAGTAAACTAAAGTGGTAGTGGCTCGTATCTGTCGCAGAACTGTTAATTAACCGCTAGACGTGTTCTAGAATAGAGACAACAAACCGGATAACGTAGCGTAGTATACGATGGAATGACGATATACGATGACAGCTAGTAGTGGCTGGAAATGCTAGCTAAGTTTAGAAGATCTTAGATTTTAAATAAAAACATTCATTGGTTTTATAACTTTTAAATGTTGCAATGAGCGAGCAAGACAGAGGACGGTTGAACATGGGCATAATATAGGTACTTCCAGCTCATTTCAAATAAAACCAGGCCTGGCGCATTCTGCACTTTATGTGTGAAGCTACAAGAAGCCGACTTGTCGGACTTGCCGCGCGATAGTCACAGATAACGCGACAAAAGTTACGTGGTACACAGAGAGACAACTTCTAGGTTAATATAGCTGTTAGCCCTGGCACCGGGGCAATAGGATATGGCACCGGTAACCCCTGCCTGTAGTAAGAGGCTACTAAAAAGGGACCTCCGGGCTCGGGATGGTCAAAGTTGGGGCTCTGACCATCCACTTAAGCGTGCCCAGGGAGAGAACGACAACGTTGTGTGACCAACGTTGTCGTGGGCGGAGGGGCTGAGACAACGCAGTTGTCTCGGGAGGAGCCGTAACGTAGTGCCTAGGGCTCCGGTGCGTTCTTCTGTTGATCTTGGAGCCCTCTTGGCTACTCCCGGGGGGGTTTTAGTGGGTATAATCCCACATAACCTGGCTGCACCCCAATGCAGCCGGGTATCTTTGGAAGATTTCCCCATCGAAATATTAATAAAGATTAATATAGCTGTATGTAGTTAGCGCTCACACGTCCTGAATTGAACTTTATTGTGTAGTAGCATGAGTTGCTATTTCGTCATCATCAGCCAGAAGACGTCCACTGTTGAACATAGGCCTCCCCCTTTAACCTCCACACTGAATGAAAGCCTGCCATCTGTATCCACTGGATGCTCGCAACTTCTAGTCGCTACTTATATAAATGTTTTTGCGGAGTGTATCTTCTGTACCTGAACTAATATGTATTCTGTGACATAACTACAGCATCTAGACCAGGGGTGTCCAACAAAATTTAGTGGATTTATTACCTTTGTTACTATGGCGGGCCAAGAGATGCTTCGTAACTGAGCAAATCAAGACTAATATAAGTAAAATGGTAGAAAGGGTATATTAGGCCTGGATGTTGCATGCGCGGAGGGAGTGGGTGGGTGAGAGGGGCGGCAATGTTAACGTTTTCGCGTGCAGGCGTTGTTACAAGAATTAAAATGACAATTAGGTTTTATTTTTGGGTTTCTCCCGATATGCTAGTCCACGATTTCGCCGAGTCGTATTGTGATCGATCGAGGTATTTTTTTAAGAACGGCGTTTTAATATTTTACGAACGTAAGACTCGTCGTTCTTTACAAAATGACATTTTTTTTTTTTTTTTAAAGTTACCCATCTTTTGACTCGTTCGCGGGCCGGATTAAAAACCTTGGCGGGCCGTATTGTGGCCCGCGGGCCGTATGTTGGACACCCCTGATCTAGACGGTTTATATTTCGCTCCGGGTCAGTGTGACGTCACCATGTAGGGTAAGTAGACCACACGTCGTGCCCCTGCATAATAATAACAGCTTGACTCTGCTGAGTTTCACCCTCGTTGCTGATCTTGATTTATTGACTGTCACTAGTAGCAAGGTCTTCCGTAGAATGTGCTGATAGAATACTGCAAGTGGGAGATTAAAATATACTTTTTATGGGTTTAGTCGACTTTGGACCTATTCGCAAAATGACCTATAGTCTTATTAGGAACCAGTAGCATTTTTTAAATGTTACTTGACACATTATTTACTGTGGCAACGTAAATAAATAATTACAAAATAACTTTTACTTCCTCATTTCTTAATAAATAACATAGTAACCTGTTCGCAATGTGCCTTATTCGTGAAATGCCCTATTCGTACAAAGACTCATTCTTAACAAGTCTTATTCTTAAAACAACTTTTTCTTCAAGGGACTTATTCTTTTTTTTTATTGTTTACTAAATTCATGTTACAATATTAGTTAAACCAATGTCGTACCAAAAAACCACAGCTGGTTTGTACCAAAAAAGGCTTATTCTTAAAAATACTAATTTGCGAATGAACTCATTTTAACGACTTCAATAAAAGAAGTTAAATGATTATTAACGGGATATTTACCGTGGTAAGGTTGCGGAACCGTGAACACAACACCTTCCCGTGAACATGGTGCATGTAACTGCGCCGAAATATCGGGAGCTCATTCCACAACCTTACCACGGTAAATATCCCGTTAATAATCATTTAACTTTAGTGAACAACCGTGATAGTTCAATAAAAGAGGTTTCGACTGTTTTTTTGTGTGTTACTCGGTTTATTTTGATGATGATGGACCTTCATGTGCTTGTGTCTCTTCGTCTTCAAGACAAACGAACGAATTTTCGTTTTAGAAATCTATACCATATTATAAAGAGGAAAGATTTAATGAGTAAGTATGTTTGTAACGAATTGGCTCAAAAAGTACAGCACCGATTTTAAAAATTCTTTCACCATTTGAATGCTTCATTATCACTGATTAATATAGGCTATTTTAATAGGCTTTATAACTATACCCGTGCGGAGCCTGGGCGGACCGCTAGTAATTAATATTTAGTTTCAGGTTAAGTTAAAATAGTAAAATAAGTATCATTAACAAAGTACTATAAGTTAGTTATTTAATCAGATTTTGTAATTTTTTTCTGGTTTCTGGTTTCTAGAAAGGTTAATTTAGCATTATTGATAAATTTATGTAAAGCAAAACATAGATAATTGATCCCTAATTCCTAATTGTACTTACTTAATACGGCGTTAAAGTGGAAATACTCTAGAGATTCGTTAAATAAATTTCGGCAAAAATCTAAAGCAATTTTTGCTAAAATATCTACAAAATATCCAAAACAGAATATTTCGCAGAACCTCAATTTAAATTAAAAAAAAGTCTTTTATACAACCAAAACTCCAACTCTTGTTCAAGAGTTAAAACCTCAGCAAACTTTCTGGAGAGCACGCTTCAAATAATTCAAAATAGCTTCTCCGAAACTCGAGTTGAAAAAATTGACCGCCTCAGGTATCGCCGTTGCTTTCTATAAAATAAATTGGTACACCGAAAAGTATCATCCCCTGCCTCTATTTGAGTTAACGAAGCCCCTGCCTTTTCCGGCTCAATTCCGAGACACCTTTATAATAACTTTTCCTTATTTAAAGTGTTTCCATCAAGTTGTCTCTTGTGAAACACCTGTAGCCCGCACATCGCGGGAATAATTATATTTGAGAATATAATTTCAACTCAAAATATTTCATGTTATGAGTTTTATGAATGAGGCTTGTCGTCCGTTTTCAATGTATTAAATGAAGAAGGCTTTTGACGAGGGTTCTTTACTATGTTATTTATTAAGAAATGAGGAAGTAAAAGTTATTTTGTAATTATTTATTTACATTGCCACAGTAAATAAAATGTCAAGTAACATTTAAAAAATGCTTTACAATTAAACACTTCATACCCTGTTTATTGTTTTACTATTCTACTTAAAACATTTTAATTTATTCATAAGATTGAAACGTTATCAGTTTTTTTAACTCTTTTATTGTGTAGTAAAATATTTTTATAAAAAAAAAAAAAACATTTGTTTTTGAAGTTTTCGCCATTGGTCTCGTCGCTTATTTCTTTTGGTAAATAGTTGAATATTTTATACATCTTTGGCCTTATTTAAAAACGTTACTTTAAGTAAAACAATGCATAAAATTACTCTGTTTACTTTTCGCTGAAGGAAACTGTTACACGCGAAAATGCATGCATTGATTAACTTAAGTAATGTTTTTAAGTAAGGCCATGTGTGTAACATAATTATAATATAATTGCATCATGTACTCAGGGCCTTTTTTGACTATTTCTAGTTTTTGTTCAGACTTAAAAAATCTTCTTAATAATACACCAATCCAATTCTGGACACTAATATTTTCCAATGCTCAAAATTTTCACCTTTTTTATGCGAGCTAGATCCACCAAAATATCAAATGTTTTTAAAGTAAACTGTTCAGCAAAAGGCGTTTGAAAACAGTTCACCAAATGTTAAGTGATGGTGTGTTTGAAGATGGTAAAAATGCTTAGCCTGGAATGGGAACTGGCTCATAAGTGATGCTGCCGGAACTCACTGTTTGAAACTATGTGACAGATTTTAACTTAAGACGAAATATGGTTCAAATTTCTCAAACGAATCGTCTTCACGAATATTCAAAAGCAGACCTTTAAAATCGATTAATTGACATTATCTTTTAATGTGTTATAAATATTCTTGAAATATTTTATTCGGATATGTTCACCGATACACGATTAAAGAAATTTGGCTTGGTAGAAAAAATCGTAAACTTTTTAAAACACCCGTTTTTACGTTTCCTTCGATGGATGGAATCAACTTCATTCAGTTTGTAAAAAAAAAAGTGTAATCCTAACAATCATTCAAATACTTTAGTGATAGCAGTTTTTTGTAAAAGCGTAAGATTATTTGTAGAGAATAAAGAAAAAATAAATATTGAAAATATTTGAAAGCGCGCACGCCGAGTATGCAAGCATTACCGTCAAACAAGTGTACCGTTCTCTACCATTTCACCTTAAGAGTGGAGTTGTGTGTCATTTGCACCTGAAGAATATATTCAATACTAGCTGACCCGACAGACGTTGTCCTGTCTTAGAAGTGAAAAACGCGCGAAGTTAAAATCGGTGATAAGTTTTCTGAATTTTTCCAATTTTCTTAATTTTTCTTTCCATAAGAATCTTCTACAAAATATAGTAACCCCCATTAATTTGCATCACGTGATTTGCGGACCCTTTTTGGCATTTATTTGTTTAATAAGATTTATTAATTTATAGATTTATTAAGTACCTACACAACAAAATGCGCTTCAAAGCTACCTCCAGCTTAAGATGAGCCGTACGTTCAAAGGTTCCTGTACATTCCGGAGGTCAAGTTATTTGGACATTATTCTGACGGTTGTGATGTCTGTAATTTTTGAAATACGAAATCGATGACCTTGAAATTTTTACGGGACGTTTTATGATATTTCCTTTCTAACAAAAAAATAATTAATTAAATTGGACTACGCGGTAATGAATTACAACTAATTACACATTTTGACTTTCATCCCCTCTCCCAAGGGAGCCATGCAAAATTTCGGGATAAAAAGTATTCTATAACCTACCTCGTAGTATGAACTCAAATTATGCTAAGATTCATTTGAATCCATTGAGTAGTTTCGGCGTGATGCACGGCCCAGATACAGACAGACGGACACAAAAATGAAAAAAAAAAATACAGTTTTGACTTCAGTATCGATTATAGATAGCAGTTTAAAAAAATATCAAAATATCTTTAATGTACAGAATTGGACCTGTTACAGTTTTATTATAAGTATAGATAGATATAGAAATATAGATTTTCTAGATCATTCTCGAACATTTTATATCGATTATAATAGTTTGCAGTCATTTTAGAATTTTCTAGATCATTTCAGAAATTTCTAGATCTTTCTCGAACATTCCAAATCGATTACAATAATTTGTACTCAGTTTTAGAATTATGTCGATCATTCCAAAATTTCTAGAACTTTCAGGAACATTATAGATATAGTAGGTATTTCCTTTCTAAAGGTGTCTTCAGATAGGCTATCTAGGTACCTACTCAACGTACACTACAAAGTGCGCTGCAAATCAGTCGCCAGCTTAAGATGAGCCGTATGTTCAAAGATTCCCGTACATTCCGGAGGTCAAGTTGTTTGGACCTAATACTGAGGGTTGTGATGTCTGTAATTCCTGAACTACGAAGTCGATGACCTTGAAATTTTTACGGGACGTTATTTAATATACCCCCTTTCTAACAAAAAAAGAAATAATGAAATCGGACTACGCGGTAATGAATTACAACTAAGTACACATTTTGACTTTCATCCCCTCTCCCAAGGGAACCATGGAAAATTTCGGGATAAAAAGAATCCTATAACCTACCTCGTAGTATGAACTAAAATTATGCTAAGTTTCATATGAATCCATTGAGTAGTTTCGGCGTGATGCGCAGCCCAGATACAGACAGAAAGACAGACAGACAGACAGACAAAAATTAAAAAAAATACAGTTTTGACTTCAGTATCGATTATAGAGAACCGTCCAATATTTTTTTTCAATATATCTTCAATGTACAGAATTGGACCTGTTACAGTTTTATTATAAGTATAGATATACACAGGCTTTTTAAAGTTATGTATGTAGGTACCTATGTCTGCAATGCGTATATATAAAACGGAACCTTGAAATTATATCAACGGCCTAACTTCTTGGGTTTATCTTAACAGCGCTTGCCGAACTTCACATTGGAGTGTATAAATTGCCAATGCCTTATTCTGTTCCTACATTTTTATGTGGGCAGATATCGAGGTTGCGTTTAAAGGCGTCGTTACGTGCGGTATCTTGGCTACATTAGGTCGTCACCCCTTAACTACCGCTATTATATTGAAAGGAAGGCTATCCGTGACTTCGAAGCGACTATAGAACGATACTGGTTCCGTTCCTTCTTTTAGATACGGAACAAATATTACAATGAAAAGAAAGCACTATTTTAAACCGACTTTAAAAAAATAAAGGGTCCTTTTATCGTTTTATTTTATTTTTAACGTTTGTTACCTTAGAACTTCGTCATTTATAACCGATATGAAAAATCTTTTTTAAAAATTCTTTTATCATCATCTTCAGCCAGAAGACGTCCACTGCTGAACATAAGCCTCCCCCTTTAACGTCCACACTAAACGACAGCCTGCCTTTTGCAGCCTCTGGATGCCAGTGACTCTCACATTGTCGTCGGTCCATCTAGTGGGAGGCCTCCCTACGCTGCGTCTTCCGGTTCGTGGCCTCCACTCCAGAACCTTTATGATAAACGGATGGACAGAGCGAACTAATAAGGGTTCCTTGTATTTACTAAAGAAACCTTTAAATTACCCGAGCTTCGGTTCCGCCTTAAATAGAAGTCTTGACATTTTAAGTACTATTCCGAGAATTTTATCAAACCTTGCCGATGCTTACCAAAAGGGAATCATAGCAAGAAATCATACCCTTTTTCAGACAAAAATTGCATTTCTTTGATGTTTCCTTTTAGAAAGTCGATATTGTTTTGCAACTGAAAATTATAGGGTCGTTTATTTGATTCAGAAACACCCACAGAGTTCGGAGTTGTTTAGTTTCGAGGAAATCTTGAGAAAACTTCCCAAGTTTCAGTCGTGCTCAACTACCTTTATACTTAGGTAAGAATTGTTTTGCTATAGTTTACAAAGAGTTTATATTAATTTTAAGTAAGTATTTGATTACTTTTTAAAACTATAACAAACAATTGGTGAAAAACTCATGAGTTATGTTTTTTATAGAATAAGTGGCAAAAAAGCTACGGGCCACCTGATGGTAAGTGGTCACCGCTGCCTATAGACACCTACAATACCCAGGGCATTGTCAGTGCGTTGTCTCCTTTGAGGACTCTATTCACCCTTCGTTTGAAGCAGTCGTCCAAATTATACTTCGGTGGAAAAACCGAAGGTGGTAAGCCATTCCACAACAGACAGGTACGTGGCAGAAACAATTGATCAAATCGAACAGTGCGAGATTTCCACGCATCTATAATGTGCGGATGCTATTTCTGGCGATTGCGGCCGGTTCGGTGGTAAAACCGTGATGGAGATTGAGGTCAAAAAGTTCATCAGAGCATTCCCCGTTAGAACAAGCTGATCGAACAAACGTCTCGGCGCAAACTCAGCGGCTTCAACTTGCTAGATAGGTTAGGATCATCGATAAGTCTAACATGTTGTATTATTCGAAGAACCACCGTCATCGAAATAGCTGCCTAAATTTGCAAGCTGAAGTGGCAATTGGTGGGCCACATCGCTCGAAGAACTGATAACCGATAGCAAAAAAAGGTTCTTTAGCACACTGAAAGACACAACATATGTAGGCACTAGGTAGACCAACGATATCGTGAGAGTCACAGGGAACTATTGGATGGAGATGGCTATCGTTCAGTGAAAGCGAAATTTAAGGGGCAGGTCTATGTTCAGCAGTGAACGTCTTCTGGCTGATATAGGTGATGATAATGATGATCTGGTTTTAGAACTATTAGAGCTTCAGGGACTACAAGTCCTCCCGGAGAAGCTCGCTCACGCATTGGTGTTAGCATCAGCTCATGCGACTACTGTTAAAATTATTCCTATTTTTCTTATTTTAGAAAAGTTAAAAACGATTGAAAACACAATAATTGTTATTATATGCCATAGGTGATAAACAAGCAGACGGGCTGCCTGATAGTGAGCAGTCACTGTCGCCTATATATGGATACTTGTAACACCAGAAGCATCACAAATACGTTGACCCAGAGAGAAGTGGCCCGCACAACATAATCTTAGCGAGCCATAGGTTGACTATTACTGCTCTAATGTATATTTTGCTCACATCGCTGCAAGTTTTATGTATTTTACTCTCATGTTGGTGGCTATTAGAACTCCACACAAACTTGGTTGAAAGGACGAGACGAACGAGTAAAATTATAGTCAAACTAATAATTTCGTCTTAAATTATTTTTTTTTGGAATACGTTGTTACACAGGATAGTGGTCCTAAGCTGATAAGAAGTCATTGTAGGTATTTATTATAGTGACAAAAATTTACTCCAGAACCGTCTCTGAAATCTAGAAAAATATATCACCTGTTCCATACATACTGTTGAGATATTTGGATATTTATGTTCTGTTCTGATCACAAATTACAAACACACGATAAATAGCTTTAAAAAATAGTGTTTTCGGAGGCCTTATCACTAAGAATGATCTATTACAGGCAACCTCGATTGATGTTTTTTTTTAAGGGGTGTGAACGTAATTTTTCAATGAATCTGCTATTTTTTTCTTCTTCTGATTTTATGTTTGGTATATTGATAAAAGAAGCCGTGGTAGCCTATTTGGGAAACCGCTAGACTTGAAAGCGTGAAGTCGCGGGTTCAAACCCCGGGCCCGTACCAATGAGCTCTTTGGAGTTTATGAACCTACGGATTTTCATACCACAGGCTTTTCGGAGAAGGAAAACATCGTGAGGAAACCTGCATACGTACAGAGAAGGAATTCAATGGCGTATATGTGAATCCACCAACCCGCACTAGGCCAGCGTGGTGGATATGGCCCAATCACCCTTTCGGGGGTAGGCTAAAAGTCCAGCAGTAGTGGAATGTTAAAAGGCTGATTATGATGATGTTGATATTGATAACAGTTGTTCACTAGAGTAGGTACTATTGTTGGCTACTCTATCTCGTTTAAGTTTAGCGCCACTGTTCCGTTAAATAAGTGATTTTTTTTATTAATCATCTAGACAAGTATCATAATAGAAAAGGTCGAAAGGTCAGAATAACATCGAGCTATTAAATTCCAGATGATTGTTTGGAGAATTTCCATCCAAATACAGTCTGTCTCAGTGTAGCCCAATTCCCAGTACAATTAACGGATACAAAGTCATTTAGAAAGACAAACAACGTTAATATATTCACTTGCGACTATACCGCAGAGACTGAATTCACTTCAATGGTTGAAAACCATCGATTCACTCCAAATTATGTTCTCGTGTATATTCCAAAGAGGATAGAAGTGTGTATTCAATATTCAGCGGGCAATTGCTGTCTATTGAAATGGTAATGTCATGTCCAGCCCAGCCAAAATAATAGTAAATAATACTGTAGGTACGGTGTACATGAGAGTGTAGGACGAACTACTCTGAAAGTGCTACTTTTTACGTTTATTTTATCATACTAAATTAATGCCTTTTAATACAGCTTTGTCGAGCCCGAAATGATTGTAAACAACCGGCATCGTGCTGAGTTAGAGCCGATTTGTAATAAAATATATAATAAGCTTTCGTCATCAGCCAGAAGACGTTCACTGCTGAACATAGACTCCCCTTTGACCTCCACACTCAACGACAGCCTGCCATCCACATCCACTGGATGCCCGCGACTCTCACGATGTCGTCGATTTATTTAGTAGGGAGGCCAACCTACGTTGCGTCTACCGATTCATGGTCTCCACTCAACCTTCTTCCCCATCGGTTATCCGTTCTTGGAGCAACGTGGCCTGCCCATCACAACTTCAACTTGCATATTTTAATAGCTATGTTGGTGACTTCTTTGACAACTTTCGACATTCCGAAATCTATCGCGCAAATAAACTACGAGCATAGTTTTTTCCATTACCCGTTGTGTGACTCTGAGTTTTTCCAACAGGCCATAATCTTAAACACACACTGTTTAAAGACCCTTGTCTTTAGGCACTTTGGCATTTTGGACGAAAAATGTCACGTAATTTCCCGAACGCTGACCATCTGAGATGAGCTGAGTTGGATTCTTTAGGGGACCTCTTTGCCTAAGTTGGACTTACCTAACTAAAAATCTGTCCAAAATAGGTGTAATGGTCAACAACTTCGAGAGTAGCGTTTCCAACGACTACCGGCACGGGTACAAAGGCATTGGACATGATTTTCGTCTTATCCATGTTTATTTTAAGACCACCTGTTGGGAAACGCTACTGAGGTTGCTGAGCATCGTATTGAGGTCCTCCAGTGACTCTGCCATGATGACTATATCATTGACAAAACGACGGTGAGTGATGTATTCGCCATCGATGTTGATGCCGAATTCCTTCCAGTCCAAGAACTTGAAAACGTCCTCCAATACGTTCATGAATAGTTTCGGAGAGATAAAATCTTCCTATTTAACGCTTTTCTGCTATTCGATTGGCTCCGTGTACTCGTCCTGTAATCTGAAGTTCTAGTTCAGTTTTATTTTTACAAGGATAATTATGACATTCACCAACATGCAGTGGGCCAGCATGGTGGAATAAGCCCTCTCTCTCGCTCTCTCTGAGAGAAGGCCTGTGTTCTAGCAGTGGGACATAATAGGCTGAAATAATGACGATGATGAACCTTGTGTAATGATAATGACATAAATATATAAAGTTTAGTTAGGTAAGTATTCAAAATTGATACCTACATCAAGTTTGCACGAAATAATTCAAGATTTCGAACTAAATTTTGGCTAAGAAAATTCATACCTCCCTTTAATAAAGATTCCCCGCAGGATTCCTAAATTGATTTACGTACCGAGACGCACCCTCTACACAAGCATAGCCTACGTGATTGTCACTCGATATGATATCGTTCTACGTTACATCGACGGATCGATCGACGGGTACTATGAATAATTCAGTATCCCACACCGACTTGTTATCGCTCATAATTCGTCGAAGGCTCACCTTAATACGCGGACTCTTCGATTTTTATTATTTTCTGGAACAATCCACCCACTGTTATGACCGCAACCCACGGTAGACCGTTGAGAATATTAAAATTTCTATCTTTCCTTTTTATTTCTATAACTATAGTAAGGTTGGGTAAGAGCTACGGTCACTGAGTCGTGAAGAGAAAATCGCTTTGCCCAGTTTATTGACTCTACGGCTACCTTTTAACGCGGGCTCGAAACAGCGCAGTGCGGAAAATCACACGAACGTGAACCTTAACGCGCCGAGATACTGTTTGCGGTCGTGCAACTTTTCGCTTCCCCTAAACAGAATCGCTCAAAACAGGTCCCACGTAACCAATAGGCTACTGTACTGACTATTTACTCATCATCATCATCATCCAGAAGACGTCCACTGCTGAACATAGGCCTCCCCCTTTAACCTCCACACTGAACGACAGCCTGCCTTTTGCATCCACTGGATGCCAGCGACTCTCACTATGTCGTCGGTCCATCTAGTGGGAGGCCTACCTACGCTGCGTCTTCCGGTTCGGACTATTTACTATTGTCTTATAACTAAACTGACCATACATAACAAGAGACAATCACCAAGAACAATATTAAAATGTGGTCTAAATTAAGAAATATTTAAGCTTTTTAACCGACATAAAAAGAGGGGGTTCCCTATTCGGTTGTTTTGTTTGTTTGTTAACTCTGAATTCCGTGTTTTATAAACCCAAACGGTTTTTTTTAAGTATATAGATTTTCAAAATATTGTGCCTGTATATTTTTTACAAATCAAACGCTTATCCGATTGCCCTTTGACCGTGGTGCTATATTCTATACTTATTTGGGTATGGTCTCGTGATCTGTTGCCTTGGTACCTTACTTACTAAGCTTACCGACTTACGCACTAAATTGACTGTTTACATGGTCAAATTTAGTTGACTAAAGCACTAAATCACTTAGCTACTTATAACCTGTAAATCAAGCATTAGATCTGCACAATGGACATTGGATAAGGGGTATTTCAGTCTATGTATTATATTATGTTACAGACTGAGTTTTAAGAAGTACGTGTATGCACAGTACAATAAATATATAAATAAATATAAATACATCACCTGCAAACTAAGAGTACAAGGTCCATTATTTAGTTTCGGACTCAAGTTAATTCGTAAATGCGCTTGTTTCCAGTTAGAAGTTGGTTAAACTTGACACGACATGTAACAAGTTAACTTCTCGTGTTACCTACCGAGGGTGTTTGTTCTCTGACAAATCTTTGCGACTTTGCGAGGATACTCAAGTGATATGTAAGTGACATTATTAGCTTTGGCGTTACCTACCTATAACAGAATAGGTGTACGTATAATAGCTAAGAATTGATACTTTGATAGCAAGTATAAATTAATTATTTTTTTTACTCCTGGTAAAAGAGCAGATTGAATCTTCGACCAAAATAAAATGAATGGTCAGGCTCAGAAGGAGCGCATTTTTGAAGATTACAAAATCAGCGCCTGTGTTCACTTCGTTTCAGTCGGTCTCTAGCCGTAGGAAGTTCGACACAATACAATTATTGTTACATGATAATGAAACATCTGATGAAATTATGCATTCGCGTGCTTTCCCGAAGTGTAAAAACACAACAAAAAACCGCTATTTATTTTTTGATACAAATGTACTTTCTGTACATGGTTATAATTAGGTTTTGAAGTATAAGACCGTCGGTTTTAACTTGTTTTTACTGAGCAAGTTCAATGGTTATGGCCCGCCAATTAATTATATTTTGGTTGAAGGAAGAACAAATTTTTTAGTCTCTGCAGTACAATCAACCACCATTAATTGAACCGATGACACAAAGTTCTCATTAGTACAATGGAACTGAATTGTACTAATGGGAACAGAGGGATAGTCTTCAACCAGCTGACCAGATTTTTTTAAATTATAGATGTTGATCTATGGCATTTTAGCTCTCAAACAACTGAACCGATTTTGAATTAGTTTTTTTTTTTGTTTAAAAAGTGACTTGATCGATCTTTTTTGCTATGATTCACGAAAATCTGTTCAGCCGTTTGAAAATTATAAGCTCTTTTTATGGGATTTGAAAAAATCTATGTATACTTGTTATAACTATTATTTCCCTTTCATAGCAAGTTTTTTTAGCCTCCATACTTACCAACCCCATCACGTCACTACTTGCTTTTGAAAAAAGTGTTTTACATAACTATCAAAAACAGCTAAAGGTAGCATTCCAATCCAGGCGACCGCGACCAGCGACCGCAACCGGGGCGGCAGCGGCTGCGTCGCGCGACCCACTGCTCAGTATGAATTATTATTTATAGAGTGCTAAACAATGCAAGCGATTATTACTTACCTATTCATATTGTGCAATGGGTCGCGTGACGCGGCCGCTGCCGCCGCTACCGTCGGTCGCGGTCACCAGTCGCGGTCACCAAGATTGGAATGCTCCCTTAAGAAATGTACCAAGAAATGTATCCTTAACATTGGTTTTGTGTGAAATAACACTAAATAAAATAAATAATTTTAAATTAAGCTTTTTTATTCATTTATTCTGTAAGACCATGTACATATTTTTACTTCAAAATGGCCAGAGGATTAACAAAAACTTTAGGTAAGTAGATACTTATACTGATGCTAGCAATCGCTTCTTAGATATGTTACTAATATTAGGTACAAATAATTAGAATAAAAAATAGAACTCAAATATAAAGAAACTATCATTCCATAACCAACTTTATGCTGTTTTCCACATATCACTCGATCATAGGCCTAATAATTTAAAGGACAGTGTTATATTAATTGATCTAATACATCGGTATCTTTTAGAGCTATTCATGTAACCACTTCAACGAAATAAGATTAAATACCCAAAGTTTTATTGAAAAAAAAAGAACTAAAATAAAAACCGACAAATAACTAAAATTTATATAAAACCACAAACCTATACATTTATTGCTACCCTAGAATCTCTGTTTAAAACAAATAAAACCAAAAACTAATCTAAAAGCTCAATGGGAAGAAAAGTGTCAATTTCAGGTCCCTGAATAACCAGTTCAGGTGAAAGCAATTAAAATTTAGATGCCATAGGTGGCAAACAAGCAGTCGGGCTGCATCGTGGTAAGAGTCACCGCCGCCTATGAATACTTGTAACACCATTACCAGGCATTACAAATACGTGGGCGACCCTTTACGACTCTATTAACCCGCTTTTTGAAAAACCCGTTGTTCTAGCTTGTCTGAAACACCGCGGAAGGTTAATCATTCTACATTTTGCAGTTTTTGTGTGAATCGTAGTGTGCGATTTTCACTGATCACTAACACAGCTGATATAACATGTCTGTCCACTATATGATTACTAACGCTATATTTACCGTGATAAGGTCGAAACCTTATAACGGTAAACATCCTAGTCTCTTATTAGTCAAATAACTGTAGTGTCTTCTTATTTTTCATTTCAAAGTTGCAAATGCTAGTAAAATGAGGCGTAAAAGATTTGACACATAATTATTACGTCTGAAAATACAAACCTTTAACAAGATAAACACCGCAATCACGTCAAGCTGCTTACATCCAGGGTGCTGCTTTTTATACCCACTATGACGCCACAAAATCAATTTAATGGTAGTTTGATTCTTTCCCACGGGCAATTGCTTTCGAAAATTGTTTACAGTTGACTATGGTGCAATTTTTTTTGACGTTTGATATGCTGCACTCCGTACTTTAGGAATGAAACTACAAGTAACTGACTTGTCGGACCTGCCTCACTCGCTGCCACAAAATAACATAGATAACGCGACAAGAGTTACGCGATAGACAAAGAGGCAACTTCTAGGTTAATATAGCTGTAGCTAGTTAGCACTCGCACGTCCTGAATTGCACTTTATTGTGTTTGCTACTTATTTAAAAGATTTGAAGAGTGAATCTTCAGTACTTGTACTAATATGTCTTCTATGATGCTTCTACCAAGACGACAGAGATTGAACTGAATTATGCGGCGTGCTAGTAACAGCATTGATCTACAGACATCAAGTTCGTGAACTTGCGGAGCCTACCAATAAAGGTCTTTGATGAAAAGCTTGCGGCTAAAATTTGGACACACTGTAAGCGATATGATATGTTTTCACACCTTAGAGTGCAGCAGGCAACACTAAGCTTTCTGTTTGAGTTATCCTTGTAGGTACTAAAACACTTAAAAGATCTAAATTTTAAATTGTTGTTTAAACCACTAGAATTTATTTCAAAGCGGATGGTGAAAGTTTTAATAGTTTAATTTACTGCCTACTAAAACGATGTCGTGCATTTTTTCAAAGAAATCGTGAGTAATTTATACCCATATAAATCAACAGCTTACCTCCATAAACGTGAAGCAAGTACCACATAAGCAAGATTAGGTCCGTACATACAACTATGTTACGTAGGTACACGGTTAAATACAAAGACGATGCACGCGAGACGATAGCTTTTCAATACATGCCACCAACAACGTAGGGTAAATGGCGTTGGTAATAGCGATAAGACTAAGCACAGTTCTGACTATTTTAGAACTGTACTTTATTTTCAAATATCTTTCAGAGAACGCTACAGAAACTTTGCTACGCTTGAGAAAAATTCTAGCGTTATTCTGGCTCAGCATAGCATTGCCATTTAGCGTGGTAAGGCCGCCAGCTTGTTGGGTACGCTGCCAGCTGGTACAATAAAAGTGCTCAAGCCCAAGCATGGACTTTCAATTTGCAATATAACTGTTTCTATATATAAATATATTTATTATGCTTTTTTTTCCTGGGCTAGCGCCTTTATTAACTAAACAAAATACAAGCTAAAACTAAAACTACAAATACAGTTAGACTGCCCATAGACCGTTGAAGGTCTAAAGACAATCCAAATGCTCAAGACCACTACCAGTTGGCAGCGTACCCAGCATGCTGGCGGCATTACCACGTTGAATGGCAATGCTTATGCGTTGAGCCAGAAACACGCCAGCATTTTGGTTATTTTATTATGCTAGTTCATTCTAGTAGGAAGATGATAGTATTAGTTAGCTTGTATTTTGTTCTTGGTTGTTTAGTTGAGTTACGTAATTTTTTTTTAGTATTGAAACTCTACTTTTGAAAGAAGGATATTTTATGGATTTTATGGCAGTGGGTACAAAATTGTTTATAGAGTATTTGAAGAAAAAATGCGGTAAAACTCACACTTTAATTCAGTAATTTTCATTATCTACTAGAAACATTATTATTTGCTGCTAGTTAACTGAACGAAAAGTCTAAATCATGGTACTGTTACGGTACTATCATGGTTGTTCACTAAACTTATTATGATTATTTACAGGATATTATTATAGATATACACACTCTGTTCACAGGAAAACTGTCGCATCGAAATATCGGGAGCTCATTCCACAACCTTACCACGGTAAATAATCATATGACTTCACTGACTCAGTATTTTCTAAGTTGGCCGCCTTTTAACAAAAGGGGTTTTGTTTTCTTGTCTCATTATCGTTTTCTTTGGTTATTGTTTCGTCATTTGATTTGGTTCTGTAAATGAGAACATAAATTATTATATTAAAAGAAAAAAAATATACAATTACGTACTTTAAATATTATATTGTTTAAATCATTAAAAGAAGCGATTGCTAGCATCTCTTGAATGTTCATAGTACGCCTAAATATCTATAATACATTACAATATATTTTCATCTATACAATAGCACATAAATAATCTATTTTTAAAATATTTTTCGCTATAATATACACATTTTTCTTAACTTATCACATGTTTTAGCCTAACAAATATTTCTCTACAATAGTCAGTGTAAAGAGCTGGAGGAAGACATTTTACGCCAATTCTTTTTAGGAGAGAACTAGTTGACATTTTGAAATGTAAAATAAAAAATATTATACTCGGTCTTTGCTGGGATTAGGTCTGACAGCTGCAGTAAATTATAAAAAGCTGACACTGTCTGCTGCAACACAGCTAATGCTAAAGCAGCAGACCTTTTATACCCAAATATCCAAACAATTTACGTATTTAGAATTGTATTTTTTACTCGCAGCGTGGACCGGGTATATTATGTAATTAGAAAAATTTGTAGGAAGATTTTTTTAATGGAAAATTAAAAAAGTACACGTATAAGTTCATGGTTATACTGCGTCATAATTGAAGATCATCGCGAAATCTCACCCAAAAGAAACTTCGATAATTAAATTTTTTGAAGTAAAATTGCAAACAGCTCAAAATATCAACTGGCAAGCACCCATTGGCAAATTACGATTAAATATTCATAATTCTTTGCTTTCACAGCGTAACACTATTTTATCGAAAATATTCTGCTGAAATACATATTTATAAATAGACAATAATTGAATTCTCAAAATACTTTCTCACTTTGAAATTACCTACCAATATGAAATATTCTGGAAATGTTATCTACAAAAGTAAAGAGGCTACTTAATAAATTTAGTTTCTATTAGCCAAAAGCACTCTTTAACTGGATATAGTTAATTTGTTACAGAATTATTCACATTTTTTCTAAGTAACCTGGAGTAAGCTTTGTATGATTTTGAATATTTTATATTTAAATATGGCCGATTCTAAAAAGACAACATTCAAAGCTGGAACGCGAGTTGATAACAATTTTCGGTATTAAAACTAGGAATTTAAATAAGGATAATCTATCAAACAAATTATTAAAATCACAACACTAAAGTAGAAAAAAACATCATTGAATATGTGACCTAATTAAAGTAATTGACCTAATATAATCTATGTTGTGATAGAGAGTTTATGTTTTGATAAAAACTCAATTAATTATTAGTTAGTAGGAACAACATAAATAGGATAAGATCCTGGTAAGTATTTAAAAAGAAGACTATTTTGATATTTTTTTTGTGAGGAAACTGTTTTGTTTGTTGATTATTAACATGAAATTATTAAAACTGAATAAAAAACCTGCATAATACGTAAAATAACGTTTGCGCACTAACTTTTATAGTTTACGCAATAGCAAATAGTTTAATATCCATAAAACAATAGGTAAAACTGATGGAAATGAGCCATCGTCTAAATTTCGACTTAGAGCAAGAAGCACATAAAATACAAGTTTATTTCGGTAACCCTGTCGAAGAAACGGGATAAGATAAAGGTATATCAATTTTAATTGACTTCAGAAGCTCAGGGAGAAGTATAAAGGTACAGCGCAAAAATACACAGATGAACATGTTACAAACACTAAATGAAATATCATAAATTCTAATATACACAGTAAATACCAAACTATACTAACACCAGATGAATAAAATTTATAATTTGGAATATGTTATATAACAGGTCGTATAAAATATCATAGCAAAACAATTTAGGACAACCATTTTACCTTGGAAGTGAGACGAAAAGCTAAATTTTATATATCCTACAGGGGTAAGCTTTTATTCGTGTAGGTTTTATTCACATTTTTTACCGCAAAGTTCTTGAAAGCTTGAATATACCTAAGTTTGACAGCTTTGGAAAATCAAGTTAAAAAAACATTGTTATGAAAAAATGTGTATAGGAGCAGTTTTCGTCTAGTTAAACAATGTGGAAAGTAGTCGAGTTAAAACGCTGTATCCGTATAGAAGCCACAGTGTATTATGATGCAGTTGGTTGACAGCAGCGGAAGTGGCGTTAGCGTGGGTCGTCTCGGATTGTGGTCGCTTCAAGCTTAGCTCGTTTACTGCCACTGCGGGAAAGTTATTTTAAACTAAGTTAAGATTAACATTCAGCTGCTGCTTGACTGTGTAATTTTACATTCAATTGTATAGGGCTTAAATAGTAAAATGTTAGTAAAACATCTTAAGCGGTTTTGTAAAATGTAAAGGCTTATTTTAGCATCGAGATGTCAAACTAATAGATAACATTGTGTTTTGTATGACTACGAAAATTATGTCATACAAATTCAAATTTATGAACCATTGTACCGAACACCAGCGTAGACAACTCCACGTCCCTTCTTCCTGCTTTCTTATTATTATTATTTTGAGTAAATTGCCTACGCCACTTTCCTCGTGGGGCCCTTCGAACAGCAGAGTAGTTATAACTATAATATTGATTTCTGCTTACCAGTAACAGTCTGCTTCTTTACATCAGCGTACTTTTCCCCCGGGCCGACCTCGTCTGGTATAGTAGCAGTGCAGGTGAGCTGCAGGCGACCGTGCGCCGGCGCACGCAGCTCTGCGATCGACACCCACAGCGATATCGGCACCACGGGCGGCGGACGGGGTCTTTCTTGAATCTGTTTGAAAAATCATAATATCTGAGTTCTTACAAGAAAACATACCCGGGTTGAGTCACTGGATCCTTGGGGTTTGAGAATTCATCTCATTTTCAATAATCTGTAAAATTAGAACTGATGTAACAAGTGACCAAAATACTGGCGTTAATCCGAAAAGAAATTATTAGTTAGAGAACCTAAGTCAGCGACATAACTCAATGTATTAGGAAGTGGCAGTATGTCTTATATTTATATAATACTAGCTGCGTCCCGCGGTTTTACCCGCGTAGTGATGAAAAATGGTGATGATGATGAAAAGTAGCCTATGTCACTCACTAGCTCTTGAACTATACCCATGCAAAAAATCAGGTCGATCCGTTGTTCCGTTGCAGCGTGAAAGAGGAACAAACAAACCAACAAACAAACACACTTTCGCATTTATAATATTAGTATGATCACAGAAACGATAATCAGTGGGGAAAATGTATTCTAGAGTGACCAAAATGGACCAACTGTAATTTTAAATTAAAGACAGACTATAGCAGCATGAGGTTTATTGCGTATGCAATGATACACGAATATATGAGGTAGGTACATGGAAATAATACAAACTACCCCCTAATACATTACTGACTAGCGGTCCGCCCCAGCTTCGCACGGGTATAGATTATAGCCTATGTCACCCGGGTATAGTGTAGCTTCCCAACAGTGAAAGAATTTTTCAAATCGGTCCAGTACTTTTTCAGCCAATTCGTTACAAACATACTTACATACAAATCTTTCCTCTTTATAATATTAAGTATAGATAGGTACCATGAATCGGTAAACTAATTATAATCGGCCGTCGCATAGACGATTGCACGCGTTTTTTTTTTAATTAGAATTTACTTAATGTTTCATGTGTAAAACCAAATAACATAAACTTCACAAAGAAACTTGGTTTATTTAGGACTTAGCAGTCTTATTCTCAAGTTAATTCATACAACATTCATAGTGACCTTAATTGGACAGATTCATCAGCAGAGTTCACCATGAAAGTTTTCATGCATTCGAAATTAATTCTAAACATTCTTGACTATTAAATATTTCCGAGAAATCGCAGTAGTTAAATATTCTTTAGCCAACTTGATTCAGATTTATTAACGCTTCTCTCTCTGGTTTCAAACTTTTCTAATTTGATTCAGGTAGAGAGCTCGTGGTGTTAAAAGTGTTGAAAATTTTTTTTTCTTTTTAAATTTGTTATAAGTTGGAGTATTCGAAAAGGTTCATCATGACAACTTTTATTGCAAAATAATCCATGTTATAAATTAAATAAACCAGCCAAGTGCAAGTCGGGCTCGCGCACTGAGGGTTCCGTACCACCACAAAATTCAATAACGAAATTACCAGTTATAACTTGGTAAAGAAAGAAACTTGTCACCGACTCGCATTGGCCATTTTTTATTATTCGTTGTTATACTTTAGAGTGTGTACTATAATCGTGTTAAGTTTAACGCTTGTAAATATTACCGTTTTTACATTATGTATTAAATGTAATAAATTAATTTATCATAAAATAAGTAATGTAATTACTTATGTTGAACTATTAAAAGTATTTTTATTGACTGACTTTATAATTCACAAAATTATCAATAAAAGTGTTTATCTGTTAGAGCTAATACAAAAATACGTATTTTTTTTTATTTTTTTTATCGCGGATAAGTCCGCTTTTGACCACCAACTCGCCTGTTGGTAAGCAACGATGTGGTCAAAGATGAAGCACGCAGACTTAGAAGATACCTATTCACTCTCGCCTTGAAAAGGCCCAGGTTATATATCTCAGGAAATAAGGAAGCTGGCAGATTGTTCCAATCTTTGGCCGTACGGATTAGAAACGTAGTATCGAAACGTTTGGTACGTATCCTAATACGTAGGAAAATCAACAATGTATGTGTGGTAGTGGGCCGTTTTCCTACTTGTCCTGTAGTAGAAAGGGGATGGCAGGATAAGGTCATGTAGCTCTGATGCACATTCTCCGAAATGAATCCTGTAGAAAATTGTCAGACTCGCTACTTTACGGCGGTGTTCTAGACTGAGAAGTTTCTTAGCCACTAACTTCTCATCGCCTATAAGACGAGCAGAACGCTGGTCTACCGATTCAAGAGCTTCGAGCTGGTATTTGGCTGAGCCATCCCAAAGATGACAGCAGTATTTCAAACACGATCGGACTTGAGCTTGATATAGAGTAAGTAAATATGAAATGTGAAAATACCCCGGTGTGAAATACCGCCTAACCTTACTCAGGACGCCCAGCTTTTTACCAGATAATTTAGCCTTTGACTCTAGGTAGGTGCCGTAGTAGAGGGTCGGTGTAAGAGACAACCCTAGCAGTTCCAGGTGGTCTGACAAAGGTACAGAAACATTCTGAAACAGTGGAGATAGCGTAAATGGACACTTTTTTGCGGAAAAAAGACAAGCTTGGGTTTTGTTGGCGTTGAATTTGCCGAGGTTTTCGTCACCCCAATTTGATACGGTCGTCAGGGCCTGATTCATTCGCTCAACCATGTCTTTTCTCAACGCTTGGATTTCAGCCTTTCCTGCCCTGGGATTGGATATGTACTTCTCTACAACTGTGCTATCATCTGCGTACCCAAAGATGCCGGGTATAATCAAATCGTTGATATGAAGCAGAAATAGAGTTGCTGAGAGTACCACCCCTGAGGTACCCCGGCATTAAAAGCCATTTGATCAGACGAGGAGCCGCCAACGACAACTCGAATAGATCGTTCCCTCAGAAAGTCTGCGATCCAGGTACAAAGGCCAGCAGGTAGCCCGTATGAAGGAAGCTTGTTGATCAGGCTTTCGTGCTAGACCCTGTCGAAGGCCTTTGAAATATCGAGGGACACAGCCAAGGCTTCGCCGTGCCTCTCAATGGCTGCAATTGGTTTGTAAATCAAATCTCAATTGGTTTTTAGTATGGTACCCCCTTCTTTCGTTTTTACTTTTTGACTATTTATTATTTGCTAGTGAATCCGCCGTAACATTACATATTTTGTGAAAATTTCAACTGACTTACGGTCCGAAAAATACAGCCAGTTAATAGGTAGGACAGACAGACAGACATCGTAGGCTTAGTAATAGGGTCCCGTTTTTAACAGACAAACATCGTAGGCTTATTAATAGGGTCCCGTTTTTACCCTTTGGGTACGGAACCCTAAAAATGCTTAAGGAGATATTATTTTTGCCGTTCAAAAAATCTCGAAGCAGTTGAATTTAAACAGGGTCTCGCAGTCAAAACACAGCTTGTTTGTTCTCGAGACCAATACAATCTGAAGCGCGATTATTCTCGATTGTTTGCGTCAAGTGATCTCCGTTTATTTCGATCTTTTGCTTTGTATAAACAAGAATTTTGTTTATTTTGTTGCGAGTTGGAAACTTAATATTGATTTATTTATTGTTTCGAGCTTTAAACAGAATGCAAAGTTGACATTTAATATTAAATAGTTTGTTATTGTCAAAACCAACCAATTCAAAAAGGAGCTTTATATTTTAATAAAATATAGATCAAATCATGAGAATAAATCTGTTTTTAATCATTTTAGTTATTTGAGAGCCACAATATAGGGCTTCAAATGTATAAAACGCCATATTAACAATTGTTAAAAATTACCACAAAACCTGGACCCGGGTATGTCCTAAACCTGCGTCCAAAACCACCGGAGGATGAGCAGCAGCGTCCTATTATAGTCCGTTTTACCAACTGAGTCGTAGGGCCATAAACGTCATACCATTAGACCTGTAAGTGCAAGCGAGATAGACAGACAATTGATTTATGACCTGACGACTCAGATGGTAATGCGTTGTATAGTACACGGTGAACGTACTGCGATCCCAAAGCCGCCTGCCAAGCGGGGGTATTATGGCAAAATCCCTCTCTGAGAGGGAAGCCTTTGATCAGCAGTGGACGTTTACTGGCTGATGATGTGATGTGATGTGTGACCCCAAAATTGTTCTAGACCATTGTTAAATTTTTTATGCATTAGATTTTGAATTGTTGGTGTTTTCCTGTTATATTTTCTATCGGACTACCAGAGTGGGTACGAAGAATCGACACCGCTTTATTGTTGATATTCCGAGAACCCGTACGAAGCGCTTTGATTCCACATTTATCATGCGAACTGCTAGTCTGTGGACGCTGCCTGAGTGGGTGTTCCCCGATAGTTACAATCTGGGTGTCTTCAATTCGAGAGCGAATAGGTTTCTTCTAGGCAAGCGTGCTCCATCGTAGACCGCATCATCGCTTAACATCAGGCGAGTTGGTGGCCAAGCGTAAGCCTATTTATAACTTAAAAAAATTGAAAAAATATCTAATTCTACTAACAACTTCATCAATAATTTCATTGAACGTTTTTGTGATTTACACAGGTGGGAAATGTAAACAGTACGTGCTTTGGCGTAAGCTGCCTATTGAAATTTAGATTTGATTTAACAATTGAATATTTTGCGTGCACTCTGATATTTTGATAAAAAATTTGCACGCGTTCAAAATAAAATGGAATTGAATTGCTCCCGATGCTTTGGTTCACTAACCTTGTTATTCAACTAAAAATATTTCAAACTGAATACCCATTCAGTTTGAAATATTTTTAGTTGAATAACGCGTTCCCCGATAGATACAATCTGGGTGTCTTCAAATCACGAGTGAATCGGTTTCTTCTAGGCAAGCGTGCTCCACCGTAGACCGCATCATCGCTTAACATCAGGCGAGTTAACGGTCAAGCGCAAGCCAACTATTTATAAAAAAAAAAATTGTTAAAAAAAATTATTATTTTAAAAATCCTACTAAAACTAGCTTTTTCGATATTTTTTGTATTCTTCTCTGCATAGTCCTTCTACTAATTTGGGAAACCGACTCCAAAATTAGTAAAATAATTATGGCATTTAGATTCGGTGGGACGAATGATAAGGTCATCGAAGTAAGGCCGAATGCGTTGCTTAACTTGGTAATGATCAGAAATTTGTCACCGACTCGCATTTGGCCATTATTTATTATTTGTTATTAAAGTTTAGATTTTGTACTAAAATCGTGCTAAGTTTGGCGCTTGTACGTATTACCGTTTTTACACTAGAGCAAATACAAAAATACGAAAAAAAAAAAACACGTTTGTTCCCCCTTTCATTTTAATTTTTTGACTTTTTATTATTTCTTAGTTAATCCGCCGTAGCATTTCTGTGATTTTCTTACAGGGTATCTATTACGGTTTGTAAGATACAGCCGTTTAAAGGTAGGACAGACAGACAGATGGACAGACAGACATTGTAGGCTTAGTAATAGGGTTCCGTTTGTACCGTTTGGGTACGGAACCCCAAAAATGATAATAAGCTAATAAACCTGTCATAGATTTTGTGGATATGGCACACTGTGTAAGTGTGTATTTTACAAAATCTTGTTTTCCTGTACACCTACAATTTGTGCGTTTCCTGCATTTCCGAGTAACTGTAATAATGGGGTTCAACTAATGGCTAATTAATAGAGTATTTAAAGATCGGTGACGTACCTGTTTTGCGACTGGTATTAGAGGTTACCATGCTGGCCACATAAGGCATAAAATAAGGAACAAAGGGTTGACAGCAACAATTTAGTTTTTAAATTTACCTTAGCCATCTCATCACTCTGTGCTTCTTTAAGCGTGCACTTATGGTGTTTGGTGACGTTTGTTTTCATGTTTGATGGGGTTGGTGGCACGGTTGTCTCGCTGACCAACGCCCAGTACTTGCCGGTGTAGTTGAACTCTGGGGCAATGTATCGGTGCTGATGCTTTCTGTGGCGGTAGCTTCCTCCTTTGTTGCGAGTGGTGCTGGATACTCGGTAGGAGAAGTAGCGGAGGGAATCTTCTGGGACCTAGAATTCACGTTGCGATAAAGTTTTTAAACTAAAAGTAACAATATGACTTCAAACATGGATACATTTTACGGGATTCATTAAATATAAATCTACATGATTGTTTTGAACGAGGTAAATGCATTATCAATATCATTACCATCGACAGCATTTCTTATTTCACTGCTGTAGTCTTCTCTTTTATCATTCCATTTGGTCACAGCATTTTTTTTGTATTTTTTAAAACTAATGAAGCGTCCTTTAGGTGACCTAAGTGGACTCCAGTAGCGGACAAACAATACCTAGAAAGACTGAAAGGTGATAAGAAAATGACAACTTGAGTCGAAAACGAGACGAGTCTGCATTAAATAAAGACATTTTCTAATGATTATTGTTTAAGTGTTTACACTTAAAATAAAATAACATTAATGGAGACGGCCTTCTGACCTTTTATCCTCCAGTAAATAAAAAAGTAGTAAAGGTGATTCTCCATTACAATCAGGTAAAACAGAAGTTCCTCATTGGTATTCAAGTTGAGAACTTGAAATTCATTTAAGTGCGGATCGGATTTTCCTTAGTCATGTAAATCCGAGCGGTCAGCGACCTCTCACGATCGTTTGAGATTTAGGGCTTGGAGTAAATAGAGCTAAAATTTATTTTAAAAAAATCGGTCCCTCGATTTAGAGTTCAGAAAGTTACGTAGCTTGAACAATGAACATCTAGTTAGGTCAAATTAGCACCCTATTTACATCGCTGTAAATGTTTATTTTTTATTTTTAAGAAAGCTTTAACATCAAGTCACCAGACATTACAAAAAAAAAGGATTTATTAGTAGTAATTGAAATAAAGTACAAACATTGTATATACATTTGATTTTAATCTACCTACGCTTCGACAATATACAAACTTATTCTATCTTTATCAATTACCAAAGATATTCGTATAGGTACTTTAATATGAATTTCAGGCAGAAAATCAGATTAGATATTCAATGTTTAATATCATCATCATCAGCCAAAAGCACCTACTGCTGAACATAGGCCTCTCCGTTAGAACTTCACACTGAACGACAGTCTGCCATCTGCGTCAACTGGATGCCTTAACTCGTGACTCTCACAATATCGTCGGTCCATCTAGCTAGTGGGAGTCCTACCTCTCGGTCCATCTAGCTAGTTCCCACTAGTCCTACCTCCTACATGGAGTACGCTGTTAAATATAATTATTATTTGTATTTGTCTTATGATATCGTTTGGTTTGGCCCTTATCTTGTACGATTTACGAGATCATCTGCTTGCGGTTGGTACATAATAAAGTCCTGTGGAAAACCTGCTGTGACGTTTGTAGAGAGAGTTTTATGGTTTTATGGACGTAAAAGTTATGGTGCTAAAACTCCACGTCGCATCTTCATACATCAAAAGATGTCAGTGAGCTACTTAGACTTGGTTTTCTTGGCTTAAGTTGTTATACAGAGCTACACAAAATGGTGGTACTAAGCCGAAAGAAGGTTATTCTTTTCTTTATTAACCGACTTAGAAAAAGAAGAAAGGTTCTCAATTCAGCCCGTATTAGCCCTACATTTCGTCGAGTGAGGATGTAATTTTCCATGGAATAGCTGAATTTTTTAGGGTCCCTTACCCAACGGGTGTCAACGGGACCCTATAGTTATGTTTCTGCCTACTGTTTAACGACTGTACGCATCCTTTGAACCGTAATAAATATAATAAGTAAATGTTTATAAGTAATTTTTTTTCGTTTAGAATTAAGACTTTGTGGTGGTACGGAATACTCAGGCGAAAGCCTGACTCGCCATTGGCCAGTTTATTTTCATGACATCAGGGTTGGTCCCATGGTAAAACTTTTTACAATGATGACTGCAATGACCTCTTTTTGGCTTAGTACTACCGTTTCGTGTATCCAGGGTTTTACCTGTCAAAAGTAAAAACACTGCCCTATTGTTACTTTCATCACAAGATGGACGGACGATCTAAAAGAGACCGCAGGGAAACGCTGGATGCAGGCCGCTTCCGATCGGCCCTTTTGGAGATCGATGGGGAGGCCTATGTCCAGCAGTGGACGTCCTATGACTGAGAAATGAATTCATAATTCATTTATTCATTGCAAAATAGGTAATACAATAAATTGTGATCATAAATAATTATATTTAAGCACTCTATTTTCGCTAAAGCATGCTATCAGTTTTTGTCTTAAAAATATTTACACTTTATAAAGCCACCAAACCACCAAAAATTATATTATGTCATGTCAGATAATAAAATCAATTTAATCATACAGAAAAATGACAATTATAATTATAATATTATTATGTGAATGATCAATATATTATTATGTTTATAGATTTTTGGATTCATATATCGCACAGAAAATCATATATTGCCTTTCATATTTGTGAATTAAGATCTTTGTCGTTTAAAAAATCATTGGTACTATAATAAGCTTTCTCGATTAATAAATTGGTTAGAGCAGTTTTAAATACGTTGATATCATTCTCGACCATTATTTCAGCAAGTAAATTATTAAAAATGTACGGTAACATGCAAAAGGCGCTTGTATTTAATAGGTGTGTTCTAGAATAAAGGATTCTCCCTCATGATGATGATGATTTTTACTTTTTCTTCTCAAAAAACTTACCTTTTCGTTATCAATGTACCAGGTAAGGCGAGGCGCGGGTGCGGCGGGCGCACTAGTGCAGTTTGCGCGGAGAAAGCCGCCTACTACAACATCTGGCTTGCCGAACGTGATCACTGGCGGGTGCTTCTGTGGATCTGGAATTAAGGGCTTATCTCAGCATCATTTTTTATGCCATAGGTGGCAAACAAGCAGACGGGCCGCCTGATGGTAAGCAGTCACCGTCGCCTATGGATACTTGTAACACCAGAGGCATCACAAATACGTTGCCAACCCTTAAGGACCTAATTAACACTAAAACTATTATATTATTATTATTTCTATTTTCACATAATATCTTTGATCCACCAAACCTTGAAAAGTGCAGCTAACTTTTTGGGTTATTTTGCTAAACAACTAGTTTCACGCAATTGCCGTTAACAGAAAACAAAAAAAAATATTTTTGTTTCTTTTAATCGCTTGTTCTCGTTTAAGTGAACCTAATATGATTACAAAAAAGATATACTTTTTAAGATTTTTAGTGAGCATAAATTGTGTTAAAAATTAAGCACTAGGTTAGGTAGGTTGCAAGCTTATAATACTGTTTAAATAAACCCAGGTTGAGACGGTAATTCGATGCCTTATTACTGAGTCTAGGTAGAGAGAAGATTTGCTCTACCTGGCAGATTTGTTGGCAGAAACTTCGTGAGAAGTAAATAGAAATAATAACTCTTCAGTGAACAAATACGGACTGTACTGACTGTAAACTAGGTCGACACTCAGTTTATTTAAGACAAGTAAAGCGTTTGACTATTATAGTAAACTAAGTCAGTCTTAGTTTAAGTCTAAGTTCGCACCATCAACCTGCTCAACGATCAGATTGGTCACAATAATGATAAATTACCACCCTTAATAATAATATATTTATACAGAGTGTAAGAGGAACACTCTCGAAGCCAAAAGAAGGTAATTGTACTCATCATTATGAACAACTTTTACTATGGGACCAACCCTGAAATCGCGAAAAAAAAATCTGTTGTTCCATACATTTTGTCGAGTGTCAATGACCGTTTTCTATAGAACAGCTGATATTTTTTTCGCGATTTCAGGGCTGGTCCCATAGTAAAAGTTGTTCATAATGATGAATACAATTACCTTCTTTTGGCTTCGAGAGTGTTCCCCTTACACCCCGTATAGTGGGCTGTAGTCAAACGCCTTACTAAAGGAAAGGTGTGATGGTGCGTATGTTTTACAACCGGTAGGATTCAAACCTATGCTAAACATTGTCTAACAATATTTCTGTGGTGTTAAGGAAAAAGGAGATGAACAAAAATAAAAAAAAGAGATTTTGCAAATATTGTTTTCAAAACATCAATATGTGTCACGGCAATAAGGAGATGAGTCAATAAATTGTATTATAATTTTTTACACCCCTACGTACATAACGGGACTACAGGAAAAAGCAGATAAGTACATACACTTGAACTATTCAAGTTTAAGTGTATGTACTTACCTCCTTTTTCCTTGACACCACAGATTTTGTCCGCCATCTTGGGGCGTCCGCCATATAGTAAGTACTTCTGTGAAGTACGTCATTCTAAATCCAATATGCTAGATATTGGAGTTAAAATGACGTATTTTGACTAACCATGCATTGTCATCTAAACTAAACGTGTATGCAAAATGTCTGTTTAATTGTTTTTAGATAACTGTTTTAAAATTCAGTGGCAAAATTTGACCCAAACTAAAAAGACAATTAAGTTGAATAAAAGCTATTGTTGTTAATAAAATGTGTAAATATATAATAAAGGTGTTTGAGCATGTGTGTGTCATATCTGCGACACACAAGGTCCACAAAGACGTAAGTGAGTGTATACACTGTACAAAGGGAAATAAAATCCTAAATAAGACATTGTTAATTGAACTAAAACACAATAGCAATGCTTAATTCTTACATTGTTTTACTTGAACTGCTGCAACGCTCCGTTAACTTTAACTTCATCCAGCTTTTTTAAAACAATTCATCAATGAAAACAAAGTAAAGCAACATTTTAGAAACATTGTTGTAACATTGTCTCGTTGCACTGAAATGAGTTGACTATACCCAACTAAATTCCAAAGTATTCGTAGCTTAATTAGTTAAACAAGCTAATGTTTGGAACTTAGCTCGGGGTAACAGAGACGTGAACTATGTTTGTTAATAAATTCACATGTAGACAACCTCTCGAGAATTCCGGCTTGGATGCTTGCAGATTTATAATAATAGTGGAGTTTGACAAACAACACTAGTTTGTTTAGAAACTAAACTCAAACTAGACGATATTCTACTTTTATTACTTCAACTGACTAACTAAGTTCACTCCATAGTTCATAGTTTTTTATTGATATCAGAAAGATACATGTCCAATACTGATTTAAAAATTATCTTAATATATATTATTACTACTAAATAATGAATAATTAATTAAATACGTAATTATATTTTAATATTAACAAATACGTTATTAATATCGATAAAATACTAAAACAAAAAATATAGTAATAGATTTATTTTTTTAGTAAAATGTCATAATTACATAAATTATCATCAAAGTTATGTACCATTTAGTAAAAAAAAATTGTTAAATATTTAGTAATATAGGTACTTTAATGCAGGTCAATGAACTTTTTTATAAGGAACAGCTGATTTTTTACACATGAATAACATTAATAATAAAATAATACACGTGCCCTATTCCCATGTATTATTTTAACCTTACGTCAGTAATTAATCTCGTATAATAAAACCAAAACGATAATGTTATTTGAGAGGTACAAAATGAAACCTCACTAAAGTATTACTAGGATACGTAATACATATTTTTATGGTTCAGACGGCAAGCTTCTTTAGTGCCAATCTACAAGACAGGCTTTCTAAGGAATCTGGCAGATTAGCCAATTTGTATTCATGACTACTATCCTATATAATCTAGAAATTTCGATCTAGCCTTCATGCCCCGTAACTACAGTAGTTATCCATTGTGTTAATGACTTAGGTTTTAGGATTCTTTTGTCGTAAAATAAGGCATTTAACTTTTTTACTGTTGATTTTGGATTTAGGTTCGTCGTTAAGCTGTTTTTGTAGTAGGTAGTAAAGGGTTTTTATTAGTATCGAGTGTTTTTCAATTACAACAAATCAATGATGTAACATTTACAAGAATAATATTCGACAAATATGTTGGTAGAAAAACTAAAATTCAACTACGTCTTTAAGTATGCCATGCTGGTATTTTGAACCAACGAAAGGAGGTTATAAATTTGAGTGTATGTTTTTTTATATGGGTCCATGGGGTGGAACAGCTGTTATTTTTTTCGCGATTTCAGGATCGGGATCCATTGTGAAACTTGTTATAATAATGGGTGATATGCACCCTTTTTATAACTCTGTGTTACTTTGTACACCCTTTCTGTGTAACCCCGTAGTACATTTTAATATCTTAGTTTTTTAAAGTCTATATTACTTGTTTTCGTTACTACGAAAATATTCTCTATCGAATTTGCCCATGTTTGTTTAGTGGTCATATGTTTCTACAACACATTTTCTTTTCCTTCCTAATCATCCGCTCTGTTTAGCACCAGTCCTAAATCTGTATTAGAGGAAACAGATACGAGGGTTTTATTTACCCCATTTATGCCCCATTATTTTCGGGAATGTTGCGATATAGTAAATGCGCCATGGGTCAAAGTCGCAACTTGGAAAGTATTTTCGGATTGTGTCGCAATCCAATAAATGGGCTCCCATAACGGTCGTGCAGAATTATTTATGGTATGTTCAATCTTTTACATTACTGTATTATGGCAAATTTACATGTAATGTAGGACGAGCTGTTGAATCTTTTATACCTATTTATTAATTTTAAATTATTCTTCTTACAATGTTCTTTTTGCGGTTTGAATAAAATGTTATTGTATTGTACCTAAGTATTACTGTATTAGTGAATTTTTGTGGCGCCGCAATTAGTTTTTAACATGCTAAAATATTTTAGATATTTCAAAACTTTGATGGCCACCAAGATTCGAACCTGCGCCATCATCTGATTTACGCCCCGAGCACTGCCCACTAAGCTACGGACTCCTGTCGGTCTCCAAATTCTTTCACATCAGCAGCTTTTTAACGTCCACTGCTGGACAAAGGCCTCCCTCTTAGAGTTAATCCCCACGCTTGGCAGGCAGCTTGGGGATCGCAGTATGTTCACTGTGTACTAATAGGATGCTGCTTCCCATTCTCCGGTGGTTCTGGTCGCAGTTTAGGACATACCCGGGTCCCAATTCTTTAATTTTCTTAGAATAAAAATAACTTTAATTTGTGCTTATACTTGACAGTTTTCTGTACTAATAATATTATAAAGAGGAAAGATTTGATTGTTTGTTTGTTTTTTTTGCATTGAATAGGCACCAAAACTACTGAACCGATTTAAAAAATTCTTTCACCTTTGGGAAGCTACTTTATCCCCGGGGAACATAGGCTATATTATATTTTCAAAAATAATAAGGATCCTTACTAAAACTGCAATAATGTAACCCAAGGTGTAAAAAAATAAGATTTACAATTTTAACTATGCGTGTTTGACAGAACAGTTGACCGTTGTCTGTCAAGTCAGCTAGTAGTTAAATAAAAAAATTAAACATTTTAAATATCTAATTTGATAGAGGAAATATGGAAACATGAAAAATTTTCGTTTGTTTTGAACGATGTCAAATTAAAATTTATATTAAAGCGTAAGTTTATTTATATTCAATGTATTGGTAGACATAATAATTATAATATTTTTTCTAATTCACTCAGTTGTTTTATAATCTACAATGTTGAAATGCGTGAGCGAAATGGACGAAGAAAGAAGCATGGGCTCTAAACTTATGATGCCAGTAATAAAAATAAAATTATTAATAAAAAAAACTTTCTTAAAACTATTTTTTAAGCGTCCAATCGTCACATATAGGGCTTAAGTGCTTAGGAAGACAAGCGCAACATACCAACAAACCCAACCCAACCCAACGACGAGGTTACGTCTATACTTTTTGAAGTTCCTATGGCCACGTTTTGTCTCCATCATCAGATCATCTCAATGGTACCATAACATTGCATTGTCAACCGAACTAACATAATTATGTCGAAATTCAGCTCAATTGATAGAGGATAACTGATTAAAAATTCAGTTGCAAGATTTGTCCCACACATAAATACCTACTGGCAGGGCAAGCTTGTAAAAATGTAGGCAAATAGGCATAATATAATACTTTTCCCTCTCATTTACTAACGAAGGCCCCAGAAACTGTGATTATATAACAGACAGCAACATTTTCATGCTCTGTTTACGGTAGCCATAAACAAGATTTGGCATCGACACAACTAGCATTTCTCTTACACGACGATATTTTCTCAGATGTGTTCGCAGAAAATATACAAAAACAATTGTATTAGCTTTGTCTGTTATCTCTACGAGGGTAAAAATGTAGGCTTATGCCTACATTTTCTCCTCCTCCTCTTACAGAGGCTGTTTCATCCTCTGAAAACGTTTTTTTTCTAATGTAGACCTTGTATTTGGCTTGGGGACAATGTGCAAACTTTGTAATGTTTTTATAATTAAGAGCACGGTAAAGTAAAGATACAATTCAATAATTATCTTGAGTAAAAATGTGCTATGTCGGGATGACATATATTTGAAAATAATGAAATGAAATGTTTATTAGCCAGATTTTGCATCCATTATTACACAAATTACATTAATTAATTGATTATTAGAATACATATATAAAATACAAAAATAAAAATAAAATAAAATAATTCGAATAAAAAATAAAATAATTCAACGTCTATAAACCAAACACAACTTAAAAAACTAAGCTAGCTAATTGAAGATCGTTCATACTATCTATAGGCAACGTAGGCCTATACATAGTTCAAACAATGTCTAATTTTAGGTAACGTGCTCAAAAAGCTGGCCGCATTGCCTCGCTGGATTACAAGGCTTATTTTCTGTCCAAAATACAGGCCAGTATTTTAGTCACGTAAAGATTCTTTACATCTTGAGTTGTATCTTGAGGTTACCACTTTGTTTCAATGTTGGCATTTTGTTTGCAGGTTTTAAAAAGCTTAAAAGTTACACTAGCTTTGTTTATTATACGCTGTCGCAAGAACTTTCGTACATTCGCACAAATTTTCATTGAAATTCTCATTATGTAGAAAACAGAAATATTTAGTCTGCAATAAAGGTTGAAAAGCACGAGTGCGTGACGAAAAATAAAACATCTTCGTACGAAACTAGTTACGCAGAACGTAAATAATCAAAATTCGTTCCGTAGACGCGGTTTCGAAATTGGCCAAATCGATAGCAATGTTGAAGCACCACAGTTAGAAATAGCAATTGAATTTTGAGCCCAAATGCTAGAATTTAACACTTAGTGCGACTGACGTTTCAGTACTTTACTAGACCGTCCCAGTAATACAATAATACAACAATACTAAATAAAAAAAAAACTAAAATCTTTATTAATCGAATGCCATAGGTGGTAAACAATCAGACGGGCTGCCCCATGGTAAGCCACCGTCGTATATGGATATTTGTAACACCATAGCTATCACAAATACGATGCCAACCCTTTAAAACTCTATTGAATCGTAGTCTTTGAAGCCTTTTGAAGAACCCCCTGTGTTTTAGCTTCTCAGAAACACCACAAAAGGTTGCTCTTTCTACATTTTGCAGACGTAAGGCAAGAAAAATCGTGTTTTAGCTTTTCAGAAACACCACAAAAGGTTGCTATTTATGCATTTTGCAGATGTGAGGCAAGAAAAATCGTACGAATTGTACAATGTGCGATTTCAACTGATCTATGATATGGCAAAAACAAACAATTAATGTAAAATATTGATTTAAAACAAACAATTTTATAATGCATGTTTCTGCGTGCAGAAAAGTATTTACGAAACATCCAAAATATGCGCAATTTCTCATGTGTCTAACGAACATAATATGTCTATTTTTGCATTACTTAAGAGTTTTAGGAAAATAAGGAGTTTTAAAATCGGAATATTTTAAGTCGAGCTATCTTGTGCAAGCACACGGTTGTGGGAATTTAACACTACGGTGTTTCCACATTTACCTGTAGGCATTTGAAATAAACGTTCACAGCGTGGTCTTAAACTACTTGGTTTATTATCGAAACCGCATTTTGGGACAATGGAGAGAATGCGAACAACTCGGTGCGTAATTCAAACGTTTATTAGTCTTTGGAAAAAATTTGCAGAAAATTCCAGTGTCTATTGGTACTTTTTTCCCGACAATGCATGGCAAAAACGAAGGTATTGTTTGACGTGAATGTATGTGCTTGCATTTTTCCAACTATAGCTTACACTTGTGGCACTAGCTCGTAAGTGTTTTCTATCTGTTTATTATTTTTATTTCTGGTGTACAGAATAAAGAGTTTATCTTATGTGAGGTGTCATTAGATTTTTCTAAGTTTAAGGTTGAACATTGAGAGGCGTCATTTATGATAAAAAGTGGCAACATGGGTAAATGGGTATAAAATAAACACCGGCCAAGTGCGAGTCAGACTCGTACACCAAGGATTGCGCGCCCGATAATGTTCTTTCTCTTATTCTGTTTGGGATCCTTAGCGGGACGGAATTCATTCTCACGCAACGGACTGATCCACCATATCACAAGAAAGAGAGAAGCGGAAGAAAGGAAGGGAAGCCTTTGCCTAGCAGTAGGAAAGTAAGGGCTGAAAAAATTTATCAAATTTATATCTCACAGACGACAGTCAGCTGATGCGGTGCGGACGCAGCAGTGAAGATTGGGGTCTCCAGCGAGACCTCGCACCAGTACAGCCCCGACGCAGAGGGCTCCATGTGATCGATTGTTATGGAGTTCTCAGTCACTAGTGACATCTGGAACAAGGAATATTATACTCTAAAGAATCTATACACCTTAAAGTTTGATGTGTATTTGTCAACAAGGTTGCCACTCCATTTTTTTCAATAAAAATAAGTTTGCGCTTGACCGCCATCTCGCCTGATATTAAGCAATGATATAGGCTGAAGAAACAGACTCATTCGCAACTTGGAGACACCCAGATTGTAACCATTAGGGAACAATCATTCAGGCAGCGTATTCCACAGTGCTAGTGTAGCTTTCTTAGCATGGACATGGTTGGTCATTATTCGTAGATTTCAAAGATTTTGCCGATCGAAGAACTTTTGAACTACGAGTATGGACAAAATACGAATTGACACTAATATTAGAAAAAGATAGTTTGTGACTTTGTGTTTGTGGGGTATCCCTGACATAAGCTTAGTTTTGTTCACAGTGCGGGCGACCCCGCGGGCAAATGCAAGCATTACAAAAATATAAATTGGTATTGGTATTGTATTCGAACTTTTGAATATTCCTAATTCGCCCGCAGTCCTAAATGTCATTGGCTATTTTATGGTTTCATGAAAAGTAGAAAGTATTAGATAGCCCGTTTGTCCAGTTTGTAGTGAACCTGTTTTCTGAGCTTGGGGGGTGTGGGTTCGATTCCCACCTAGGAAAAACATTTATGTGAAGAAATTTGTATTTATTCTATATCTGGTTGTTAATATCTATTTGAGTATGTATTTAAAACAATAATTATGTATGTATGTATCAGTCTCTAGCAGCCATATCACAAGCTTTGCTTAGTTTGGGGTCAGATGACCGTGTGTGCAAAAATGTCCCGAATATTTATTTATTTATTCTACTAACAGTTAGCTGAAGTTTATATGATTGCCAAACTAGGCGTTTGGCCAGTTCATCATCATCATCAGCCAATAGACGTCCCCTGCTTAACATGGGCCTCCCCTTTAGAAAGACACACTGAACGACAGTCTGCCATCTGTATCCACTGGATGCCCGCGATTCTCATTCGCAAATAGTGGGAGGCCTACCTATGCTGTCTTACGGTTTGTAGTCTGCACTCAAGAACCTTTCTTCCCCATTGGCTATCGGTTCTTTGAGCGATGTGGCCTGATATCCCCAAAACCAGATGGCAAACAAAGAGTGCAATGAGATTTTTAAAACTGCACAATATTGGCTTTATAATGGCTTGAACAAACACTCAGCAAACAATGCACAATGCACGTTACCATTATAAAGCACTTAACTCGAAAACCGAGCACAGAAACTAAATTCAACGCGTTCTAACCTGAATTCAGAATAAAGCTGCTTTTCAACTGCCTCTAAACAAAAACAGCACACTCAAAATAATGTGAATCAACATAAAAATAAGTACGAACGTGTCTTTCGCATGTAAATACGTGCCAGGAGAGTTGTTTCGAGTTGGGCCGAAATCTACATGGCCCTTGGTTTCGAGTGGGAACACAAATTGGCTAGCTATGGCTCGTGTTTGCAGGTCGCTCTTGAGGGGAAGGTGAATCTGAAACGCTTCAACGCTGGGAGATGTGTTACTTTAATGATTTAATTGAGTAACCGAAGCGATTGTGAGGTTTTACGAGTACAGATAGGCGTTTTGTATGTATCTACGAGTGTAATCATTTGCTATAATATGTATACATTTAATAAAAAAAATAAAAAAAATTGTGCAAACTGCTAGATTATGGTATGATTTTTAAATAGTCATTACATATTTTTTTTTATAAATTTACTTATCATTTACTCAAAAAATGTAACCATTAACTCTAGCAAAATATGTTTACATATTTTTGCAGGCCACGCGTGGCTATCATTTTTATGATTTATCTAACACTTTATCTCTATTTACTGATAATATGTCGTTTATTTTTTTATCAAAATGTATAATGGGTTACGTAGAAAGTGAGTACTAAGGCAAAAGGGGCCCATAGTACCCATCACTATGAACAACTTTTACTATGACAGCATATTTGAAATCGCGAGAAAATGTTAGTTTCTATGTTTCTTTGACAATACAAAGTTATCGTTGATCCGATCTTCATGAACTTTTGTAGTAGCAATTCATTCCAAAACAATTTTATTTTAGGATATAAGCAAAATTGATTTAGGAGTTGCAACGATATAAAGTCGCCAGGTCACAATATATGGGGCAAAAAATGTTTATTGGTCAAGGGATAAGAAGGTCTCAAGTGTCATAACCATAATAATTCTTACTCCTCTCGGCACTTTTTTCTATGGTCAAATAACTCTAGCTGTAGTGTCGGTGTTTCCCGATGGTTACAATCTGGGTGTCTTCAAATCACGAGTGAATCGGTTTCTTATAGGCAAGCGTGCTCCAACGTAGACCGCATCATTGCTTAACATCAGGCGTGATGGTGGTCAAACGCAAGCCTATTACTTATAAAAAAAATACTTTTTTTGCGATATTTTATGTTTCTTAATCTTTTTAGAGTGTGTTTCATAGAAGCTGTTGATTTTGCTAATAGCAGGACAAACCAGCTTTTTGTACTGTGGACACTGTGGTAAATAACTCTAGCAGTAATGCTTAGGAAAACTCAATCAGGATTGGTTCAAAATCAGATCGTTTGTTAGGCAAATGTTAGGTTAGAGTGAATAGATTTCTTCTAGTTCAACGTGTTATCTGAACGGCATCACCGTTTCTTACCATCAGTAGAATTGGTGGCAAAATGTAGATATATACAACATATAGAAAAAAAATGTGTTAACTTAAGAAGGATTTAAGTTAGTACTTACATTTACCCTGCCTCCAGGAAAAGTATAATTAGTAAAGGGTGGCGTTCTCTCTCGCACATATTGCAGCAGCTTGTTCTCAGTGCGCAGGAATTCCACCTTGTAGAGTAGCTGCGGCGGCACCTGGTGGAGGCAGCGGAGCGTGGCTGAGCCACCTCGCGCCACCCAGCTTGGCGCCGAGATGCGGACGTCCACGTCGGTGGCTTGCGCGTTTCCTGCACACGCGACAACTAAGTTAAATATTTTTGTTTCAAATTTATGTACGAGCGACATCACTGCAATCGGGATTCTGGCGCTTAGCACGATTTTATAAGATTCATCATCATCATCATCATCATCATTTCAGCCATAGGACGTCCACTGCTGGACATAGGCCTCCCCCATCGATCTCCAAAAAGGCCGGTTGGAAGCGGCCTGCATCCAGCGTTTCCCTGCGGTCTCTTTTCGGTCGTCTGTCCATCTTGTGGGTGGACGTCCTACGCTGCGCTTACCGGTGCGGTCTCTATTCGAGAACCTTTCAGCCCTAATAGTTAAACGTGTTTTATTGTTTATTTTTAGTAATAGTCTTGGGTTTGACCGTGAACTCGCCTGATGTTAAGCGATAATGCGCTCTAAAATGCAGCACAGTTGTCTAGGAGAAACCGATTCAATCGAAGAAACCCGAAGAAAACCGATAGTTACAATCAAGGTGTTGTAACCATAGTTTTTTTTTCGTCGTCATCTGTCCATCTTGATCTTTATAAGATTCATTTGTACCTAACTAACTAACGAACTGTGTTAACAAAACCTTAAAAGTTAATTTTAACCCGTCTTAATAATTATTCTTTCTTCTTTCTTCCTAAATACTCTAATACTCTTTTCATAAACCCTCTTTGAACAAATTCAATCACAAAATAGCTACCCGCAGAAACAATACCGTCATTATTTTATCAGAGAGATAAGCTCAGTTCAGTGGGGTGCAGTGAGTGGGCAAACATCTTCGATGCTCGAGTCTCAGACACGTCTGCGCCGTACGTTACGGAGGTAAGGTGCTGCTGACGGCCCACAGTGGAAAGGTAGGTCAGTACGTGAACTCACAAAATATTACTTAAATTAGGTCGTAGGTTTAGGTAATTAGGATATATATACCTTGAAATGAATGCCAGAAATGCAATGGCGTATGTGAATCCACCAACCCGCAACTGGGTCAGCGTGGTGGATATGGCCCAATCACCCGGTTTCGGGGGTAGGCTAAAAGTCCAGCAGTAGACTGTTAAAAGGCTGATTATGATGATATATGCCTATTTTTCTATTGAAAAGCCAGCACTAAAAGGCGACAATGGTTTTTGATTGAAATTCTGAATAGCCAAACGCATCGTTTTTATTCCACTTTTATTGGACGAATCGCTATACTGCAAAATGTTGTGCCTGATTGGGTGTTCCCACAATAAGGGTAAAATCACTAACAAATCAGTTTATTTTGTTTTTGTGTATGTGTGTTTGTATGTTCCTATTTACACCTCAATCGATTTGAGTTTTCGTACTTTTTCGTTCAGGGGTGGGTAGATAACGTAGGCTAGGTATTATAAATACCAAATGGCGACAAATAAAGCAGGCACGAAAAAAATACATTTGAACGCACTAATAATATATAGTATGAGTATAACGTATTTAATAAAATATTTTGCATTTTAAAGTGATGTTTGCTACATCTATACTAATATTATAAAGAGGAAAGATTTAATTGTTTGTTTGTTTGCATTGAATAGGCTCCGAAACTACTGAACCGATTTGAAAAATTCTTTCACTGTTGGGAAGTTACACTATCCCCGACATAGGCTATAATCTATACCCTTGCGTAGCTCGGGCGGACCACTAGTTGTTTTAATAAAGAGAAAGAAATTTGTTGCTCATAGTTTTATAACCAGCTCTGGTAGGATTGAAAGTACTGTCAATAAGTATATTGGCACCAGTTTACAAACGTCGCATCTAGCGAATAGAATTCAAACCTAAATCTACAATGAAATGGGAGCTCCCGCTTGAATTAGATAGGGGAACGTGGGCTGGGAAGGGTTACCTTTTTACTTTGATATTTAATGAAAGTAAACGAGTACGTTGACTGTAAAGAGGGTGTCTTATCTAATACTCAGGTAGGGAGAGATTTTGTCGCATTAAGTTAATTTTTATATCACTGACACCTATCTCATGTGTTTTAGGGTTCCGTACCCAAAGGGTGAAAACGGGACGCTATTGCTAAGCCTCCGATGTCTGTCCGTCTGTCTGTCCGTCCGTCCATCTGTCTGTCTGTCCTACCTATTAACGGCTGTATCTTTCGAACTGTAATAGATAGCCAGTTGAAATTTTCACAAAATATGTAATAATATTACGGCGTATTGACTACCAATTAATATAAAAGTAAAAACAAAAGAACCCCATACAACAAACGTATATTTTTTTAACGTATTTTTGTATTAGCTCTAATGTAAAAATGGTAATACATACAAGCGTCAAACTTAACATATTTATAGTACACACTCTAAAGTACAACAAACAATAATAAAATATGGCCAAATGCGAGTCGATGACAAGTTTACGTTCATTACCAAGTTATAACTAGTAATTTCGGTATTGAATTTTGTGATGGTACGGAATCCTCAGTGCGCGAGCCCAACTACGGGTATTTCTCGACTTATAATGGAACTTTCCGTGATGTACCCATACCGATAACTGACCGGCTTGAGCTTTTGGGCGTTACTCTATCTTCTACCCTCAACTTTGGCTCCTATAATGAGGACAAGGCTCACTTGGCTGCCAAGAAGCTGGGTGTCCTATCGAAGGTACGACGGTATTTCACATCGGAACAGTTGTTTTCACTGTATCAAGGACAAGTTCGGTCGTGCATGGAGTACTGCTCTCACTTTTGGGATGGATTAGCTAAGTATCAGCTTGGGGCGTTAGAGTCTATCGAAAAACGTGCCAAGAGGCTCATCGGCAACGAATCCCTGGTTCAGACTAAGCTCCTTAGTTTTGAGCATCGGCATAAAGTTGCTAGTCTATCGGTCTTTTATCGAATACATTTCGAAGAGTGTGCATCTGATCTTCATGATCTAATTCCCTCCTGCCCATTTTTCTATCGGACTGCCAGAGCGGGCACAAAAAATCGACACCGCTTTATGGTTGGTATTCCGAAAACCCGAACGAAGCGCTTTGATTCCACTTTTATTGTGCAATCTGCTGGTCTGTGGAATGCGCTGCCTGAATGGGTGTTCCCCGATAGATACAATCTGGGTGTCTTCAAATCACGAGTGAATCGGTTTCTTCTAGGCAATCGTGCTCCACCGTAGACCGCATAATCGCTTAACATTAGGCGAGTTGGAGGTCAAGAGTAAGCCTAATATTTATTTAAAAAAAAAATGAGGTCGATGTTTTTATGTTTGTGATAATATACAAAAAATAAATTTTCTTTTTACTAACAAATTTGTTGTAGCCAGTTGCACCCTTATAAACGAATCGTCAGTCATTCGAAATCAGTTACTAACTGTGATGCGGACAAAGCACTTTGAGACCTAACCCAAAAAGGTTAGTCCAAGTTCTTTGGATGCGGAGTTCGACGCGTTGACATAAATAACAATGTTCAATCAAGGTTTTGTCATAATGCCTGGCGACAGGTTTTCTCGTATCCGTTCTATTTATTTCTCTTTTCTGTGCCTCTGACTAATGTGATAATATAATAATGCATTGATAAATGATATCAAATGTAAGTAAGTAGGTACATAGTTACTATAGTTAGACACGTTTTATATCTACTTAGATTGTGTTGTGACTAAATGAGTTTGAATTGCAGTTGCATTGCATGTTAGTTTCCTCTTGCCAGCTATCTTCTAATGTCTAGTTATTTACAGGTATTTACTTGCTTGATTGGTCCTATTGTATCACTCTTAACTGTGGGTAAAACAAGTATTATTAATATTGAGGTCAAAGATAAACGATTTGCTGTAGATGTATTTTAATATGTAAAAAAACCCAAACCTAGGGTGTTGCTGGCAGCGGTCAGGGCTACAAACTGAGGAACCTCCTGACGATGCGTGCTTAGTCATGACTGACTGCTTTGTGAACCTTGACTTACTATCATTAATCTTCTGTTATTTGGATTTATATTAAGACTTAACTCGTCAATAATTGTGTCAAAACTTTCAGATCTGACTAAAAAGAATTTAGTCAAGTTAAAATTTCACACAGTAATGGTGAAAAGAAAAAGAAATAGACAAAATATTTTCTCTCTAAACAGAATAACCGTTAAGTGCCATTTCCTACTTTCCTTAATATAATTATTTTATTCCAGCTTTAATATAATATTTAGTATCTTTTAACACTGAATAATTACATCAAGATGGCTTCTCGTTTAATTTTAATTAAGGCGACATCGGTCTACAATGCGAGGAGCAATTCAAAGTACACTCTGACCAACTTATCTGTAGCGACGGCCAAATGAAAGAACTAAATATTTCCTCGGCTGGCTGTCAGTTTTGTTCCGAAAATACTATGGTGACGACCCCAGTCAACTTTGCTGATAAGTTGGTAACACTGTAACTTAAAGCTGGGACGCGTCATGGAATTCATGCGTTTTAATTAGAAGTGCGCTATACAAACAGTATTTTTATTTTATTGCTAGTACGCCTTAATTTTTAACCAGCAATTGTGCAGTCTAGTCTATAAAACAAAAAATACACTTTTATCAAACAATTTTGTGCCAATTTTCGCAGAAATTTTGTTTACGAAATTTAAACTTTAAAGTCAAGACTTTATTATAGTAATTAGTAATTTTTAAACTTTCGCGATTTGAACAGATGTTTCAAATGTTTATCGGGACTTATCAACCACAAAAGTCCCGATAAGTCCCGATAAACATTTATAGTAATTGGCAGCCTATCGGCCTATGTCTGTTTTAATATCTTTTTTTTCTGGGCAAGTGCCTTTATTAACTAAACAAAATACAAGCTAAAACTAAAACTACAAATACAGTTAGACTGCCCATAGACCGTTGAAGGTCTAAAGACAATCTAAATGCTCAAGCCCACTACCAGTTGGCAGCGTACCCAGCATGCTGGCGGCATTACCACGTTGAATGGCAATGCTTATGCGTTGAGCCAGAAACACGCCAGCATTTTGGTCACGCGTCGCATTAACCAGGCGCTCTGAAAGATTTTTGAAAATGAGGTGAGCTCCCGGTCCCCAAGGGCCCAATGTCTCGACCCCAAACGCCTCAAATATATAACCACTGCCGAGGTTAGCATATTTGCGTCGCTTGTGCTGCTCTGCCGAATTGGCAGCCGCGCCAGCCCTACCGTGTCTCAGGAAGATGTGACGGCGCCAAAGTATCGACACAAGTTGCGTCCCATACAAGGGGCCGCCCCAACCTCCAGGGCACAAGTGTCATACCGTCAGGCCTCCTTCCATCGTCGCGCGCAAGAACACTCGGTTCGAGCACAGCTGCGACATTGGCGGTGGAAAGAGCCCTGCGTATGATGTCGTTCAGGCTAGCGTGTCGGCCAATACGACCAGCGCTTCTCGAGCAAGAGAGACCATGGTGACCGAGCTGGTCAACAGCAGTACCACACTGACAGCGATGGGCCTCACAGCACCTTGCACCCAAGCGTAAGCTGACAGCTAGACGAAATGCGGTTGGATCTAAAAGGCTACCCGTGTTAAAAGAGGGCATAGCTTGCAACCAAAGTCCCGATTCCCAAACAGAGACAGCAAGAATACGAGCGCGATCTGCAACACTAGGACACGTATCTAGTAGCGATTTCCGTGCTAGTTCGCAGATCGGCCGATCCCACAGTCTCTGGGAAGACAACTTCCTGGGAAAATCGGTATTTGGACAAGCAAGCCTCCAAGCATTCATTGCCTCTTTCGAATGAGATACAACTACTTCGGAAGGGCCTAAAGAGGGTGCAAGGACTTTTTCTATTAATTTATGAGTACTATGAAATGAGGACAAGAATGCCGGTAACGCAACACTTGAAATTTGGCGGACCCCTAAGCCTCCTAACTTTACAGGTAGTGAGGCTTGTGACCATGTCCTGTCACTCAAATCAACATTCAAAACCGATATTAGAGTTTCCTTTACGACATTGTCTAAGCTCGAAAGGAGCTCACCGTGTTTCCACAGTGGACTACATCGTAAAGTGTACATAAATTTAGGAACAAACAAACAGTATCTGATAATTGTAAACGCCATATGGGCGTTAATTTTTAGTAACCTGTCGGAAGAACCCATAAAATTTTGAATTTTTTCCTCAACAAAAGGTGAAAAGGACTCATCTAATATCGGTGAACCCAGGAGTCGGAGCGAACACCTGTCTAATGATTTTATATTGGGAGCTAAATCATTGAATTTTTCAATAACCACATTTTTATCCGGACATGAATCGCAAACAAAAAGTTCGCATTTCGAAAAATTTAGTTCCAAACCAATATGACGAAATTCGTCTATAAGAATTTTTAAATCACTCAGAACAGTGTCAACGTCGCCTCCTAGGGTTCCGTCATCCAAGTACCAAACATTAAGTTTGGACTGGAGACGTTGAATAATTGGGTGAATAGCCAGGCTGAAAATGGCGGGACCGAAAGGATCACCCTGTTGACAACCGACAGATGATAACAAAACATTGTTTTGGTATGTCAATTTGGTGGGACTGCCATAGCATTGCCAGAGAAAATTGAAAAGATCAGGAATTTTATCTTTTACTTGTGTCAACAGGGCACCGCGATCAACCGAATTAAAAGCGTTTTTGACATCCACCTTTAGCAGCACCTCTCCACAATTTTGATCGAGAAAAGTTCGGACAGAGTGAACAGCAGCCTCACATCCACCTCGCGAACCAAAACCAAGCTGTATTGGTTGAAAAAGGTTACTCAAAAGAGTGACCTTTTTCCTACAGCCTGCCTTGGCCGCAAGGCGACGATATGTGGTGCCAACCGCAATAGGTCTGATACCACCGTCTTTTTTGATAAGTGCGCATAAATTAGCGCCATACAAAATTTCAATGACGTCATCACTGACCCGTCCAGATAACATGAGGTTTACCAAAGCCGTTAGGTCTTTTAAGAGGGACTCGCTAGCCTCACCACAACTAAAAGATAGAAGATCTTTTAGGTGTTGAGGCGTCAGACCATCTAGGCCTCCAGCTGAGCCACTCTGAAAAGATGCAACAGCCGCTGCAACCTCCTGGCATGTGGCTTCAATGACAACGTCATCTGGTTGTGGTGGATCAGGGAGGTGGAGATTTGCCGCTGCAGGTGGATGTTTGTCACGTAGTGACTGAACCGTAACTGGTGTATAGGGGGCGATTGTGTCGCTAGAAAACAAGACACGTGCGGCGCCTTTGATATCGCCATCACTAATTTTGTTCTCTACTATTTTGAAATTAGTCAAAACGTCAGTTGTTTTGGAATTTAAATTATTCCGACTTTTGGGCGGAACAATGTTTGCAAGATCTAAAGGGTTACCCTCCAATACTTTGTACTTTACGCAGTTTTCCTTTACTCTAGTAGTAAGGGACTTTTTGTTGGAGGGGTCAAAATGTACGTAAAGCACACTGTATGGAAAAGTAAGGAGATGTTCCCAGGCGTGCTTAGAATTTATAGAAATAGCATTCCTAATTGCCGATGATAAACAAAGAGCAACCGAAATACGAGCACCACGCGGGATGCGTTTTAAAATCGGAAAAGAATTTTTATATGAGCTTAGAACCTCCCAAAACGGTTTGGAAGGAGTAGCAGCGCTCGTGGAACTGCTACTCTGTACGTACGAGCCCGAAATTGGAGCCGAAAGACTAATTTTGTGACACCTAGTATTGTGAATATTCAGACCTTTTTGACCTTTGAAGTAACGGGCCTGGGGACACTCCGGGCACCGTATCAGGTTTGTCTGCAAGAATCTGCAGACAAACCTGTTTGTCTGCAGTTTATCTTGTATGTAAGACTTACGAATTTCAATGTGCAAAGAGGTTAATTAACTACAACGAGGAAAATGCACAGATTGTAGGAACATGAGCATTTTTGACTTTCCACTGACATTTTTAAAATTATTTTTATACTTAATTCTGTGTCTAAATATTGCTAAGTCTGAGTCCATGGTTACTTGTAATAAACAATTTGAATTTGAATTTTGAATTTTGAATTGAGGGTTCCGAACATAAAAAAAATATTTTGTCATTCAGTTTGAGATCTTTGTTCAACGCTCGACTCACACTTGGGCAGTGTTTATTTTTTGTAGTTTTACTTTAGAGTGTGTAATAATAAACATACCAAGTTTGACGCTTACGCATAAGCACCATTTACCGTTTGTTGCTCTTGGTGTTGTTTGCTAACATTGCATGTTAATGATTTCTTAGATTTTCGCGATTACTAAACATAGAAATAAAACATCTTTAACGATCTTTTTGAATACATGCAATAACAGTATTTAATTTAAACATCACATAATATTTCTATGAAAACGTTAACTAGCTATCTATTACGATTCAAAATATACAGCCGTTAAAAAGTAAGACAGATATACAGACAGCGTAGGCTTATTAATGGGGTCCCGCTGACAGCTTTTGGGTATTGATCCTTAAAAATGTAATTTTTAGATGGTTGGTGTTCCTTAGTCAACTAGAAATGGCAATCAGCGACGTTTTCTATTTTTTAAGGTAATTTGTAAATAACCTCAAAGTATTAGAAAGAAAGAAAGAAAACTCTTTCTTTCTTTTTTCTCTTTCTCTTTCTTTTTTTTCTTCTCTTTCTTTTATTTATTTCTTTCTTTCTTTCTTTCAAAGTATTAATGAAAATTTTCTCGTGAGTATCTTTGTAAATATCGTAGAGAAACCCCGAGCATATCCCTCTCCATAGCTCTTGTGCGACTTTGAGCTTACTTATGAGGCCTATAGTGAGAGACCACGTTCGACCACGTTCTACGAGATCGAATCAAAAATGACATCCGTAAAATAAAATCCGTAGACGAACGAAAGTCACCGACATAGCCCACCGGATTAGCAAGTTGAAAAGGCAGTGGGCAGGGCCAAGGATTTTATATATACCCTAAAGGGGGCAGGGCACATAATTATTACGCAGAACAAATGGTCGATGGGGCCGAAAGGTTCTGGAATGGAAACCATTGTGGTTGTATCTAAAAGAGACCGCAAAGAAACGCTGGTAGCAGGCCGCTTTTAACCGGACTTTTTGGAGATCGATGGGGGAAGCCTATGTCCAGCAGTGGACGTCCTATGGGTGAAACGATGATGATGATGATGAATGATGATCTTCGTAAAGTTTGACAAAAGTACTGTCCTTCCATCCTTTTAGTCCTTGGCGCTAACTGTGCATATAAATAGTATTTAGTTATGTGTCATTTTCAATCATCCGTAAGTGCCTTTATTGCGTGCCGCACTGTATACTGTGTACTTATGAGCTAGTTTTACATATCCCTAAAAGCACTTAAACCAAGTCATAATGAGCGCAATTTACGCTTCCTTTAAAATTTTCTCGCAATGTCACAGCTTGTTTACTTTTCTCTACTTTTCTTTACCTTCGCCAATGGGACAGTCCTTTGTGCACGTTAAAATTTGTTTCTTTTGTCTGCGCTAAAATGCTGGGAGTAGTGAATTTTTTATTGGAGCGTCCACTTTGAGTTAAAATTGTTTAATGGATTTTATTAACAGTTAAGCTTGGTTTGGCTGGTTCTTTTGGTGATCGATGGGGGAGGCCTATGTCCAGCGGTGAACTTGCTATGGCTGAAATGATGGTGATGCTGAAGCTTGGTTTTAATTGAGATCAGTCCCCATTTAGGCCTATTAGAATGCGAGTTTTAGCGAATTGAATAGAAAGGAACATAATTAACCCTACCTATAATTCATCTCGCAAACTTTTGTATTAATATTTTCTTAAACATGGTATATAATGTGTCTATTTATTGAATACCACGGTTCTACGAAATTGAACTTTAAAGTCTGGACTGTTGCTAGTATTGATAGACACATTTGTACACAATGTGCAACGATGTTTATTACATTTAACCACATAAAATATGGTATCGATGGGGGAGGCCTATGTCCAGCAGTGGACGTCCTATGGCTGAAATGATGATGATGATGATGATGACATAAAATATGAATGATCAGAAGTCATGTTGCAGTTTACGACCAAAACAATACTTTTCCCGTCAGTGTGTTTAATTGGCTCATAGTTTTGGTTTTTTTTAAGTTTGGTTACTAAGAAACTTTTAATCATTATTTCCAAATCTTCACAAGTGCTACGCCGTAGGCAACGACGTACCTATCGTAGAGATAGTGTTACGACTCGTAGCAATTTCGTAGAATGTAAAGAGTGTAACTGTATATGTGTAGGGGCAACCAAATCCAGACAGTACTACATATTGCTTATATACGGGGTGTAGGGGGAACACTCTCGAAGCCAAAAGAAGGTAATTGTACTCATCATTATGAACAACTTTTAGTATGGGACCAACCCTGAAATCGCGAAAAAAAAATCAGCTGTTCCATACATAACTGATATTTTTTTCGCGATTTCAGGGTTGTTCCCATAGTAAAAGTTGTTCATAATGATGAGTACAATTACCTTCTTTTGGCTTCGAGAGTGTTCCCCTTACACCCCGTATGTATTTTATCTCAATGGTTGAATGCTATAAAGTGTGTAGCTAAGACAAATTGTTTTCAAACACCTACAGTTCTTTCAACACGATATAGAAATGTCTTCTAATTTTGGGATTCGTTTAGAAAACATAGACCATCCGATCTGTGTTTGCTTGGCGTAGGCAACAGATAAACAAGGTATGCTTACATACATGACTTCACTTGTGTAGGTGAAAATAAACAGCCGCCCCACTAAAAGGTCAAATGGCAACTTTGCCAGTGGGAAAATGTTTTATGTTAAGTGTTTATTTTCAAAGAAGTATTTTAACGGTAGTGTACTGAAAAACATAAAAAGTTGGGATTCATAAAGCTGTCAGTAACACCACCGCTTTGATTTTGTATGTTTTATAAGCGAATGGTTTTAAATGGAATATTAAAAACTAGAGCGTTGTTGTACATATTTTAATGAGACGGTGACGCCAGTTTTATTGTACATATTAATTTTGTGGTAAATGTAAATTAATGATAAATACATACTCAAACTAACCCAATAGACTAAGGACTAAAACTTCCCAAAAAGTGTTTATTAAGCGTATTTCAAATATTATCACTAGGTTTTTGCCCAGAACATTGACCTCGCATCTCCTTTATAAACGGCGGTATAAATAAAATCCATTTAATGTTTTATGGGCGTCCGCCATACTGAATTTATCATCTAGCACCAAATTGCTTAGGAAGTCTAAGCACTTTGGTGCACACACAACAAAATGTGTGTGGACAAATCCAACGAAAACTCAACGGGGTTACGTTGTTTCGTTTAGGAGTTTCTATGGACACCTTCTCTCTCCATCAATGGCAATACTTGACGGTTCATCCTTTACCCCACATAAGCCAAAGGTTCTAACATGTCTACCTAAACTATTTGAAGCGAGGCTAATCCTAGGCGCGAATTGAATGAATGACTTTTGATTCTCCAATCACAAGCGTCGAGTCGCGTCGAGTTTCCAATCACAAGCTGCCCCCCGCGACCGAAGTGGCATCATTTTGCAAAAGAGAATTTTGATTACATGCGCGATCAAGTGGTTATAATTATCTTTGCTCTCCATCATCAGTTTACCTCGATGACCATAACATTAAATTGTCACCGTACTTACATAAGTATGCCAAATTTCGCTTCAATCGGGTGAGGATAACTGGTTTAATTCTCAGTTGCATAATTTGTTTCACACATACGAACATACTAACAGTGAAAGTTAAATAAAAGCTTGTAACAAATACCCTTTCACGTTTATAATTATTCGCATGATGAAATATGATAAATTGTAGAAATTAACCTTCCTATACCCGCGTCAAATTTTGTAACACCTATACCCGCGCGCGGTGTCACAGACCGAAACTTCGGAACCCATTTATTTTTATTTTTAGTAAGCAAACCTACATATATATTATATTTTCTTAAAACCTGAATATATGAGAAACACACATTATTTATTATTTTGTGTCTATCAGTCATTGTTCCAAAGTATTCAAATTTACAAATTTTATTTTTACAATTTTTTTCTTATGTTATGCGAAAGCTAGCAAAATTATGTTTTCTCACATAAAAACATTAAAAAACATTATGATTCGTAAGGATTACAGTTTTTTTTTTTGACAATTATAAAACAATCTTACTTAGGATAAAGCTTCGCCTCACATGTCTTCGACTAACATGAAATATTGCACATATACCCGCGTCGGTCTCATGGACCGATTATCGCCAAATAAGCCGACACGTGCTACTCGCACGTACGTACGTACGAAAATGAAGCTAGCAAAAAATTATGCAGCTAGCAAAAAGCGCAAACATCTAGCATTTCTGAAAAAATAATTATGTGTGAAAAAGAGTTTCGTCGGTCTCACAGACCAAGGCGCGGGTATAGGAAGGTTAAGAACTACGACATCGTAGAGCTGACTGCACACTGGAGTTCACAATGTCGACATTCGCCTGTGCTTATCCGGTTAGCCTGACAGGTGGACAATGGATGTACCGTGTCACGGATATCCCGTGCACATCCTTCGAACGGAAATTGAACATGGAATGGACATGGACACTGCGCTTTCTCAGGTAGCCGTATTGCAATTTGGATCAAATTATATTCAAAGTTGGTTCAGCCCTGGTTCCGGGACAACAGAATACGACACTGGTATCCCCTGCATGAACTACGAATGAGCGATGGTGCCTGAGCGGTAGCATGTGTGCTTTACAATCTGACGGCACCCGGTTCGAACCTCGACCATGCACTAATGACTTATTTAATACCTAAATATATAATGTGTAGTTTCGATGTCATCGCTCAAAAACGATGAAGGAAAACATCGAAAGGCAACCGGTGTGTCCAAGAACCTGTTAAGTTCAAAGACATACGGCATTTAGCAATATGCACTAGGCTAGCACGGTAGATTAGGGCCTCTCTCTCGCTCTGAGAGAAGCCTGAGTCCCAGCAGTGGGAACATGATAAGGCTGAAATGAAGAGGATGAGGATCCCATGCATGTAGTAAGAGGCTTCTAAAAGGAGACCTATGGGCTAGGTATAGTCAAAAGCAGGGCTCTGACAATCCACCCAAGCCCGGGAGATAATTCCGTTTCATTTTCTACAATATAGGTGATTAAATTAATAAAAATATATATACTTTACCGAGAACCAGTTGTCTGGATAAATCTAACATAGGTTTTATGACAACTTACTAACTCGAAATGTAACGTACGTGTTTTAAATAAATAAATATAACCAACGTTGTCGTAGACGGAGGAGCCGAGACAAAGCCTAATTAGCACGCAGTTGTCTCGGGGGGAGCCATAGTGCAGTACTGAGAGCTCCAGTGTGTTCTTCTGGAGATCCCGAAGCCCTCTTGTCGAGCACTAAGGCTGGCCACCGTGGCGTTTTAAGTGGGTATAATCACTCTTAATCAATATACACTGGGCCAGCATGGGGGATTAGGGCCAATCTTTTATCTCTGAGAGAAGGCCCGAGTCCTAGCAGATGGAATTTGATAGGATGAAATGATGACGATTAACGTTCTAATATTTGCTTACTCGAATCTAAACAAGACATTGGCAAGTTGTAGCAATACAGCTCGAAGCCACTAAGAAGAAATTGAATTGAATTGACCACCTATCCCGAGGCCTCTTGTTTTGATGTTTTTTATTTTATTTAATTTTTGTTTGGTCCTTTAATATAAAAAATACCAATTTTTTTTATATTTTGAATGATAGAAAAGAAAAAAAAATCCTTTCTCTTTTCTGGTTTTTGAATGTTATAAATATTCTTTTAACCACATCCTAGAAAAAAATCTTTTAAATATTTAAAATTAAATAGCGTTGTGGCATGACCTAAATTGTAATTCTAGCGTGTCTCCAGCCTACCCTGAACACGTTGCTCGCCGATTCAATTAAGTGGGTATCCCCGAGACGACGATAATTGCACACGCCTATAGGATTTGAGATTACCTTACACGAACATAACATAGGAAAATCTGAGGTAATAAACGTACGTTGCGTGCTATCACGGAAGGTCGCTGGAATCTAAAGCGACTAATTTAAAAAGGAATAATACATTCTCGAACCTGGTGCAAATATTTAAATCACTGTTTTTAACTATCACGGTTGCTCACTAAAGTTAAATAATTATTTACGTGATATTTACCGTGGTAAGGTTGTGGAATGAGCTCCCTATATTTCGGCGCAGTTACATGCAATTCACGGGAAGACTGAAGAATGCGGGTGGTTGGTCGAACAGTGAAAAGTTAGGTGCAGACACAACGATCTACCCTCTTTCTTAGTCTTACCACTGTAAATATGCCGTAAATAATTATATCACTTTAAATATTTAAATGGTTAATCATTTTCTAGGAAATTGTATAGGAAGGCCAAGAGCATAGAATAGATTAATTTTTGCCAAGAGGGCTAACAGACGCTGTTCAGTAAGTTGGTTCTACCAAGTGTCCAAAAAGCTGAACACTAAAATCGCAGACAGTGGCGTCGATTCTGTCATACCACTCACTAAACTAAACCGATCTGACAGGACTAACTGATGTATTCTAAACTAAACGAAACTAAATTTGACAGCTATAAAATTGTTGCCATCCTATTCTCACATATTAAAATTAAAAGAGAGGCAGATAATTTTAGTCCTATCAGATTGGTTTAGTTTAGTGAGTGGTATGAGTCAACGCCATTCTATACATTTTTATTTTTTTTAAAATAAATAATAGGCTTGGTTTGACCACCATTTTGCCAAATGTTAAGCGATGATGCTGTCTACGTTGGAGCACGCTTGCCTAGAAGAATTCACTCGTGATTTGAAGACACCCAGATTGTAACCATCGGGGAACACCCATTCAGGCAGCGCATTCCACAGACTACCAGTTAGTATACTACGCAAAAGGAGGAGAGAAGTGCAAGAGGCTTAAGAGGTTTAAAAAAAAAACAATTTATACTTCGTTCTTCAAAATGCTTGGACTAATTATCAGTCTCCAAATTTTTGCCCACAATAAGCAAAATATAAAACGTCTGTAACACACACGTAGACTAGGCAGGTAGAGTGTAAATGGGCAAACAAAGGATAGTTGATAAACTATTATTGATTCAGGCCTTGCCTATGATGAACAATTGAAAAGTTTTAATTGATCAACCGTTAAACACGCGCCGTATTAGCAACTTCGTTCTACAAAACTGTAGCTATTGTGAATTAATGAAATAAGGGAGGGTTGGAATAGTTTACTTCCCTTTTTAATTGTTATTAAGGTACCCTTCATTCTATGTATTTATTTAGGTACATACCTCAGATTAGACAAACAAGAGAGATAAGTCGAGAGTGAATCGGTTTCTTCTAGGCAAGCGTGCTCCATCGTAGACCGCATCGTCGCTTAACATCAGGCGAGATGGCGGCCAAGCGCAAGCCTAGCTACTATAAAAAAAAATGTGGAGTAGTAGGTGCGAACGCTTCAGGCCTAAATCAGGCTTTATGCCCTTAGTTGAATTCACCTTGCTGCTTTTTTTGCATGTGGATTATTACTTAGTTTGGTGTCGCTGCAAGCTTATTGGTGTACGTGAACAATTAGTAAGTGTGCCGTATTTACAGTTTTAGGGTTCCGTATCCAAATGATTATAACAAGACCCTATTACTAAGCCTACGATGTCTGTCTGTACGTTTGTCTGTCCTATCTTTAAACAGCTATATTTTTCGAATCGTAACCGATAGACAGTAGAAATTTTCACAGAATATGTAATGTTACGGCGGATTAACTAAAAAATAATCATAACTCAAAAAGTAAGATCGTAAGGGTCCCTACAACACAATATAAACATATATACAACAAATGTATTTTTTTACGTATTTTTGTATTAGCTCTAATGTAAAAAAGGTAATACGTACAAGCGTCAAACTTTGCATGATTATAATACGCACTCTAAAGTACAACAAATAAATAATAAATATAGGCCAAGTGTGAGTCAGTGCACATTTCTGTTCATTACCAAGTACAAAACCAACAAAGTACTGGTAATTGGGTTATTTGGATGACCTCGTTTTCTTTCACTGAAACGTAATGCCATATTTTACTAATTTTGAAGCCGGTTTTTAAATTGATAATTATTGTATTTTGTGGTGGTCCGGAACCCTCAGTGCGCGAGCCCGACTCGCACTTGACCGGTTTTATACTTTCTGACTTCTTTTACACTTATTACATCGCTCATTGTATGGCTTAAATTTAAACATAAATCCAAATAATAGGTCATTAGAATAATTCAAAAGCAAACCAGCCATTGATTACTTGAATTAGCTTTCAAACAAATGGGTACCATATTTAGGGCGGCTCAATTAGCGTATTGTTTCGTATTGACTGAATGACTGTTCGAATTCAAAATCGGCGTATACTAAATTAGCTGTGATATTTCTTGAGTTAATTGAATTTATTATAACGGTTCGAAAGATTATCAAAACCATTGGAGACAATTGCCGATGCGCCAAGATGCGACTGCTTCAATCATCTAAAAATAATATTATGTATATATATTTTTTATAGAATAAGTGGCAAACAAGCTACGGGCCACCTGATGGTAAGTGGTCACCGCTGCCTATAGACACCTACAATACCCGGGGCATTGTCAGCGCGTTGCCTAGCTTTGAGGACTCTATTGACCCTTCGTTTGAAGCAGTCCAAATTATACTTCGGAGGAAAAACCAAAGGTGGTAAGCCATTCCACAACTTACAGGTACGTGGCAGAAACAATCGATCAAACCAAACAGTGCTAGACTTCCATACATCTATAATGTGCGGATGGCGATGGCGGCCGGTTCGGTGGTAAAACCGGGATGGGGGGATAAGGTCAAAAAGTTCATCAGAGCATTCCCCGTTATAATATCTGTAGAACAAGCTGAGCGAACCAACGTCTCTGCGCAAGCTCAGCGGCTCAACCATAACACCAAACACAAATAGACTTCCGCCTTAAATCGCTAGTTTCATTGCCCCTCTAGTTATAGTTACCGCGGTCCACCACGTTGTTATTCAACTAATCAACACGCAAACTTACACTGCAATTACGTTATTAAGAAGTTTAACTCAGAACGGAGTCGTACTATGTTATGTCAAACATAACCAATGCCGAATAAGTAAAGAACTTGTAAGGCAATTAGTGATTTATATACTACTAACTGAACTACTAGATTTTTTCGGTTTTCCGCAAATTCTGGAGATAAAAATACCCTTTGTCCGCCCTTATAGTGTACAATATCATCATGCCAAATTTCATTAAGATCGGCCTAGCCGTTTAGTCTTGAAAATCGAACAAACATCCGGATAGAGAGACAGAGTTACTTTCGCTTTTTAAATTTAATATTAGTAAGGTTGTATGGGGATTTATTTCTACTATTCCCGTTGTCCACCGCTTTTCGTCCGACTCTGATGGACATCGGGAAAAAGTTACTTTTCGCAAAAACAAAAATTAGGAGCCGTGTGCCTAATTTGATTTCTTATCAGTGAAATTGCGAATAACAAACCACATACAAACTTTTTACCCCACCCCTTTATATGTTTTATATTTAACTCGTTTAGGCGTCGAGATACAACACCTATAGAGACACAATCTCTAAGTGGTCAGAAACGGTCAGAAATGTCCGAGCTTCGTTGTTCAAACCTAGACATCAATTATATAGTTCGCAATGCCACATTTACTCCAACTTACACGTTATATCGCTTGCATAGTGTTCAACATCGCTTGTCCGATATGTCATCGCAGCACTGGCATTGCGCAGCGTTGTAGCCAAATCGCGGTTGCCTTACAACTAACCAAAAAGTCGGCGCAATGCGTGGTATGCGCAGATTTTTGGTCCGTGCATTTTTTTTGATACGTTTGTGACTCTATAGTTATTGTATCTCGATGCATTTAGGGCATAAATTTTCAAATCGTTTATAAATCTTTTATGTAGTTGATTGAATCATGAAGTTTATCTTTAGAACTAAAAAAAGTGTAAATACACTAGAGGTTTGTCAAAAAACCCCGTTTTGACTTATATTTGAAGAAAAAAATACGAACTATGATATAGTTTTTCATCCCCATTTTATTTAACCTCGCAAGAAATAAGTTTTAAAAACACGATGATACAACAAACTTTTACTTATAAACAGAATTTTAAGTGCCAACTTCGCCACGTTTCTACTTCGCCAACCGCATTTCAGCCTAATGAGAAGCACTAGTTTATTTTCTGCTTTTTTTCAACTCTGTATCTTAACTTGCAACAAAAAAATTGTTGATTTCAAAATAATTAATTTGTATCTTTGCAACGATTGCTTAGAAACTTTTAATCTCTTTACTAAAACACTAGTTGTCCACCCCGGCTACACACGGGTATAGATATAATTATAGCCTATATCACCCGGGGATAGTGCAGCTTCCCACCAGTGAAAGAATTTTTCAAATCGGTTCAGTAGTTTCGGAGCATATTCAATGCAAACAAACAAATCTTTCCTCTTTACAACATTATAGTATAGACTAGCTGACCCGACAGACGTTGCCTGTCTTAGAACTGTCAAACGCGCAAAGTTAAACTCGTCGTTTAACTTTCTGAAATTTTTCAAATTTCTTATAACCTAATAATTCCGTAAGAACCTTTTACAACATATAAATAAAAAACTAATACTTAAAAATCATTAATGAAATCGGTAAAGTCGTTCTCAAGTTATGGCGTGACCAAGGTAAATAGGGATTCATTTTTATATCTATACTAATACTATAAAGAGGAAATATTTGATTGTTTGTTTGTTTGCATTGAATAGGCTCCGAAACCACTGAACCGATTTAAAAAATTCTTTCACTGGTGGGAAGCTGCACTATCCCCGGGTGACATAGGCTATATATGTATATACCCGTGCGAAGCCGGGGCGGACCGCTAGTAATATTATAAGTATAGATATAAGTGCCTACAAAATAACACACTTAGGAACTCGTATTTTTCCGACCCGCCTGCGATCGAAGCCTGCGATATTCTCGGTACGATGACTGCTGCAACTGACACGCTACTATGTACGACTCACGCTTTGCCGCACACGGCGATACTAACTGTTCCATTGTGTCGTTTTGCTGATTTATTTGCCTAGGTATGTAATGTAAGCATTATTGTATGCCCTATTTTGATTTAGAAAGGCACAAAGAATCTCTTTGACATATTTTTTCGCTCGCTGTACATAAAAAATCTCTTTGACATATTTTGTCTCTAATTGCAATTTTTACCGTAAGTTAACGAATTAATTACTGAAAAATAGTCTCAAAGAGTAAATCTGAAAGTAAGATTAGATGATCTATTTTACAGATGAAATTAATGGCTACTTAAATGAAAAAAAACACGTCCTTATAGTCCTCATAGACTATAGCAAGGCGTTTGACACCCTTAGACACGATCTTTTGATCCAGAGACTAGACAACAGTGGTGTTCGGGGCAACTTGCTAGAATGGTGCAAAGATTATGTTGATAACCGCAGCTATCAGGTAAAGGTAGACGGGACGTACAGTGACACTGTTAATGTCACGGAAGGTACTGCCCAGGGATCAGTTTTTGGCCCTTTGCATTACTTGTCCTATGTTAACAGCTTAAATAATGTCATAAAGCACTGCGCCGTATTTCAGTTTGCCGATGATACATGCCTGGTAGCTGCTGACAGAGACATATCCGTTGCTCAAAACCAAATACAATCAGATTTTACTGCATTATGCAAGTGGTCGCACGATGCTGGTTTAGTACTCAACGCCGAGAAGACTAAATTTATGCATGTTCACTCCAGCCACACCCGGAAACCTTTTAAAAGGACAAAAATAGTAGCTCACGGTCATGACTGCTTACACAACAAAACCGCTTCTTGCTCAGATAGCTGCCGTGAAATCGAGCAGGTCAATGAAGCTACTTACTTAGGCCTAGTGATAGATAACAGGTTTAACTGGGCGAAGCACGTGGATAAGACATGCACAAGACTGCGCGCCGTCATGGCTAAATTTTATATAATAAAGAGCAGGGTGCCTTTCCACGTCTTGCTGATGATGTATAAAGCTATGGTTGAAAGTATAATCTCATATTGTTTAAGTAGTTATGGTCGGACCTATAAGACATACTTGGACCAAATTTACAATTTGCAATATAGGATACTAAAACTTATCGTACCTAAAAAAATAAAAATAAAATATATTGATGATCCTTCTGGTCTATTTAAATTCTGTGGTGTAATACCTATACACAAGAAAGTTGAGTATAGCTTGTTACTAGAACAATTCTTTCGAACTGAAATTCAAATCCCGAAAAGTGGCAGAGTTGTCACAAGAAGCATCGCTAACAAAAGCCTTTTACTGCCTAGATTTAATAATACTTATGGAAAAAGAACGTCCAAGTACATAGTTCCGTTTTTAATTAATAAACTACCCCTACTGTTTAAAAATAAGTTAACACAAAAAAACATAAAATGGAAATTAAAACAGCATTACTTAACACAATAAAACATAACATGGAGCAGCCTGTATTACTTGCATAGCGCGCTAACGCTGCGACTGCTGTACGAGTAGGTTAAACTATTCACAACCGGTTTTACTCCGCGATAAACTTGTGCCTACAACAGCAGTTTGGTGGGTTCGCGCGTTTCATTTTTTTGTACAATGTAGGTAATTAGATTTAATTAGATTAAAAATATATATATATATACTATACCGAGAACCAGTTGTCTGGATAAATCTAACATAGGTTTTAAGACAACTTACTAACTCGAAATGTAACGTACAATGTGTTTTTAAATAAATAAAAAAAAAAAAAAAAAAAAAGTCTATTGCACTTCCAATCCAATTCCTTCTAATTTACTTCAATAAGAACATTACGATCGATTACATTATACATCAAATATCAGTACTTACAAAACAACACACTTTAAAAACTCATTCATTTTCCGTCCCGTCTGTGTAAAAAACGGATATTTGCTGACGACTCACGCTTTGCCACACACTGCGATACTGTTACAATGTGTTGATTTATTTATCTAGGTATGTAATGTAAGCATTTTATGTTTATTTTTATGTTAGAACATCTTGTGCTCTATCGTTGTTGCTGTACATAAAAAATCTCTTTGACATATTATCTCTAATTGCAATTTTTACCGTAAGTTAACGAATTAATTACTGAAAAATAGTCTCAAAGAGTAAATCTGAAAGTAAGATTAGATGATCTAAAGTCTATTGCACTTCCAATCCAATTCCTTCTAATTTACTTCAATAAGAACATTACGATCGATTACATTATACATCAAATATCAGTACTTACAAAACAACACACTTTAAAAACTCGTTCATTTTCCGTCCCGTCTGTGTAAAAAACGTATATTTGCTGACGACTCACGCTTTGCCACACACTGCAATACTAACTGTTACAATGTGTCGATTTATTTATCTATGTATGTAATGTAAGCATTTTATGTTTATTTTTATGTTAGAACATCTTGTGCTCTATCGCTGTTGCGTCTTGCGAATTTGTGCTATCGGCGTAATTGCTAAATGGTTGCACAGGAGGATTTACTTTTAGGATATCTCTTGCTCTACCTACTTTATTATCTTCTTACAATGTTATTCGTTTTCCAGAGGTTTTCTCGCAAGAAATGTCTTTTAATTACAATTCTTCTCTCGCGAACAGAAAACTAATAACATCAGGCGAATATTCCGTTGGTCCAACTTCACCCAAATTCAAAGTAGCGACAGTAATTTGTGTCAGCGTTGTCAATTATGTACCTACCACGGGCGAGACGGGAGTTGACCTACTGACGTTATTCTGCGCCCTTGGTTAGGGTTACCAAGCTTAAAAATAATTATAGAGAAAAATGTAATATTCCACATACCTAAGTAATATCAAGTCATAAAATTGACATTATAAAACTATTCTCTAGTGTAATTCCGCTTCTACGTCGCTTCGAGTACAATAAGGATTTAAGAACTCCATGTACCTACATATGTCTGCAATAAAATATTGAGTATTGAGTATTGGGATAAATTATTTTTCTCTATAGATATTTGTGATGCTAATTTTAACCTAACCTGAAATAAAATATAAATTACGTAAAAGAGAAAAAAAACCTAACCTGAACCAAAAATTAATAAAATCTGTAATAAAAAGTTTGTTATAATAATTTGCACTAATAATATTAATTTTATTTAAAATTTATATTATTAGTAAAATTAATTAATACCACTACTTACCAGCTACTTTACGTATGTATATCGTCACTCAATCGAATCTTAGGGTATCTTGTGATATGTTTGCCGATTTATATTCCCAACTCTAGAACGGTTATTAGTGTCATCATCTTCATCAGCCCTGAGTAACCCACTGCTGGTTAAGGCAAGGATTCTTAGAATCGCCCAAGACAGTACTTACAGTTTTTGCGCTAAGCGGTATGCTGTTATAGTAAAACCACAGAAAAGAGAAGTAATAAGAAAATCCTTCTCATTTGAGAAGGAAAATCTGTTACCAAGCATTATGAGTGAACCTTGATTGAACATTCTTTTATAGATCAACGCGTCGAACTCCGCAACACAGTTGCTAACTGATTTCGAATGACTGGCGTTTCGTTTATATGCCTTGACAATCGTTCAAATTAAAAAAAAACTGTGACTAAAACAAGTGGGTGAAACACGAAGACATTTGAACACGAACGACAAATTGGCTAAAGCATATCTCCCTTGGTTTTTTGATCTGATACTCCAGATGATGTAGTGCCCATGGAAAAAAATGTGGCCGCATCTGAGGCTCCCAAATGGCTTATTTACCGATAAGCGCAGATGGGTTTCAGACGCTACATAAATCATGTCTTGAACATGGCTAAAGGTCTTTGGAATCGAATACAGTCTTTCTAATTATCAGTACATAAGTTAGTAACTTTACCTTATTTTAATACTATTTGTATGTGTGTGTGTGTGTGTGTATATGTTTCTGCCGATCTACGGAGGTTGAAGGAGATTTAGATTATACAGAGTTACGCATAGACTGTACTAAGCCGAAAGCAGGTCATTGTGCTCATCATTATGAACAATTTTTACTATGGGACGAATCCTGAAATTGCAAAAAAAAGTGAGCATCCTGCGGTCTCATAGTAAAAGTTGTTCATAATTATGATTACATCATCATCATCATCAGCCAGAAGACGCCTTCTGCTGAACATAGGCCTCCCCCTTTAACCTCCACACTGAACGAAAACCTGCCTTTTGCATCCACTGATGCCCGCGAATCTCCCCATTGTTTAGGGTGCTGATGCGGCTGCCTCGTGCTTGCAGCGCGTCGGGGATGTTCGCCGAAGCACGGGTCGATTGTTTCTACACGACCATGCGAAAACGGTGCACATCCCTGGCGCGCAGGGTCCGGGCCAGCCCCAACACCATCCTGAACGTATTTGCGAATAGGTTTGACTGTCAGTACATGAACCACTGCTCAATGGTACATGTACTGACTAACAAGCAAATGGTGAAAGGTGTGTGTTAGTTTAAATCTATTTTATTAATTTTAAATATGTACCTAGTTTTATGTTTTTAATGTTTTATTTTAATAATTGTATAATCAAATTGGCGATCGAAATAAATGAATTTTAATTTGAATTTGAATTGGTTATCCGTTCTTCGAGCGCATTATGAGTAGGTACAATAACCTCCTTTCACCTTAGTGCAGTCTATATGCGTAACCCTGTATTGATCTAGTGCGGGTAGTAGTTACAGTACAGTACTTTACGTGGTAATAGTATTTTGCACCTTATTCTTAGTAAAATGCTTATGGTAATTAATCTTACAGAACTTTTTTTTCTTTGATGAATTTGCAGTTTACAAATGAAATTTAGTATTTTGGCAACCCTACCACAATATCTCAAGGGCTGAACTTAATTTAGTCTTGTACTAATTTCACGAGATTTAGTCACTAGCGAGAATGATGAAGTGGACGGATGGGCAAAATGGGCCACGAAAATTTACACAACTTTATAACAACATCCAAGAAATTCCAGAAAATCAACATCTTAAGAGCTGGAGAGAAAATACTAAATAGGATTATAAAAATACTAACTTAAAAACCACTGCAATGAATAGTTTAATTCGATATTTTTAATTTTGACGAAGACGTTCATAGTAAAACTTACAAAAATTTTGTTTTTAAGGTTCTCCAAAGTGTAAAAACGGAACCCTATTACTAAGCCTACGATGTCTGTCCGCCTGTCTGTCTGTCTGTCTCTCTGTCTGTCCTACCTATTAACGGCTGCATCTTTCGAACCGTAATGGTAAACAGTTGAAATTTGCACTTCACAGAATATGTAATGTTACGGCGGATTAACTAACAAATAATAAAAATAATAAAAAGCGAAAACGAAATACAACAAATGTATTTTTTAACGTATTTTTGTATTATTTCTAATGCTAAAACGGTAACACGTACAAGCGTCAAACTTGTCATATTAGTACACACTCTAAAGTACAACAACAAATGATAAATAATGGCCAAGTGCAAGTCGGGCTCGCGCACTGTGGTTTCTGTACCACCACAAAATACAATAATTATAAATAAATAAAACTATATGCTCCGACTTAACGCCTACCTAAATAGCCAAGCAATTGCTACGCTGACACATAGTAATTTTGCAAGAGACGCTCGGTATAACTTCTAATGACAGAAATAATAAGACACTGTTTTAAACTATCACGGTTATTCACTAAAGTTATGTGATTATAACAACCTTACCACGGCAAATATCCCGTAAATAATCACATAACTTTAGAAATAATAAGGTGAAAATAAACAGAAATTGGTCACCGACTATTATTTATTAAGTTTTTTGATTTAGCTCCGCCAAATTAAAATAAATATAAATAGTAAAATTGCTTTAAAATATTTACAATGTCATTCTTTCCCAGTACTTAGCGTGTGAGCAAGCTTAAGAATAGCTGTAGCGAGAATCAGGCTTTTAAAAACTACAACACAGGGGCCTTACGGACAATTGCTATTGCGGCACCTTATCCGCTTAGTTGGAAAATCACGCGACCGCAAACCGTATCTGGGCGCGATAAGGTATAAGTTCGCGTGATTTTCCAACTGAGCGGATTAGGTGCCGCAATAGCAGTTGTCCGTAAGGCCCCAGTAGTCACAAGTGAGCTAACTCGACACAGTTACACGCATTATTTTTAGATCCGATTCTTGTTATGGACAAACGTGGTGCTTATCAATATACGAGCTAATTGCTAATCTCGTTATTCAGTAGTCCCCACTAGGGTGGCGATCTTATACCGATTAAGCAAGTATAAATTATTATTAGTTTACTCCAGATAATCCGAGCCGATAATCTTGAAACGGCTGAAAAAAATCTGTTCATATAATTGGGAGTTGCGATGCCGCAGACCGACACACAAATACACAGACAAACATGTTAGCAGCTGTAACACAGGTCTTCCTAGAACAGCTGCTTACGAGACACCTGCAGAAAGGTACTTATATCTCTTCTTCTCTATCTCTACATAGTATACTCTATACTCTACATAGTATAAATTAAAGTCGCTTTCCGCGTCTGTCTGTATGTCTGTATGGCCGCTAACTCCTCCTAAACCACGCTACGGATTTTGATGCGGTTTTCACCATCAGTTAGATACATTTTCACGGAAGGTTTATAAATATAACTAGCGACCCGCCCCGGCTTCGCATGTAAATTACACTCGTGCGAAGCCGGGCGGGTGGGTCGCTAGTTCATAATAAATTGTTAATTTTAGTCTTGTTAAAAAATTTAGGTTACTATTGTTAAATTATAAATATTAGTGAATAAATCAATCGCATTAAAAAAAATGTTAAGCGTATACTTAACATCTTTCAATTTGCGTTGAAAGTAAAAAAAAAGTTTGCCTCAGACAGTCAGTGCAAAAATATTGAGTTTTGACAAAATCAGTGATGGGCATGTTTTGTAATTATTCACACATTCAAAGTTCCCTGTAATACATAACATAACATTGCTCGACTACTATCACGCAACATTGCTCTACTATACAACATTGCTCTATCTAACCATTATCATAGACAAACTATTTAAGAAGACGTCAGAGCTCCTATTCGCAAACACGTATCTTTCACATCCATCATGTGAACGACTGAAGCAAAAAAACTTCTAGCTTACGTCAAAGTGTTTCAATCGATATTGGTACCTACCACAGGTCAGACAAACAAAGAAGATATGCCTTAGTATATTGAAAAAATACCTTTGATAGTTTACGGTTTGGTTATGCTTTAAACTCGAGCTAGTACCGAAAAAAGTGGGCCAAAAACTGAAACGGGCGAGGTAAACACGTATTGCACACACTGATATATTCCTACTAGTTCCACAAACGCACACTTTAATATTGATTGGCACACAACTGCAAACGGTATGCTCAAAGTTTATTCAAATGGACGACCAAGAGGGGGTTTAAGTGCTAAAGGGGAAACTGTAGGAGTGACGCTTCCATATTTTTCTGAGCTTTGTTCAATTAAAACGCGGACTTATCCGCGTTAAAAAAAAAAAAAGTTTGTATTCGAATGTATTCGTGTTTCACCCATTTTTGTCACTAACAGTAAGTTCTACACACTTACTAAATTTTCACGCACGCTAGGAAAGTTGCAGCGACAGCAATGAACTAACAAATATTCCATTTGCAAAAAAAGAGCGCCAAGGTAGTTAGTTCTGCAGGGTGAGACATCAAGCCTGATTTAGACTTGCGTTCGCACCCGCCCCGCTACTTTACCACATCTACCTTGTTTGTTTGATCTGAGGTACATACGCTTCGAGTCTTCAATTATCTTTCGAACATATTTTATACTAAAATTTTAGTAAAAATTATAAAAAGTTGACTAAGAGACAAAGAGACAAAGAGACGAAAATACTTTTAATAAACATTTTCAAAATGTAAGTTTTTCTTAAAAACGAGTGTAGTTGTAATTAAGTATTGTTATTTTGTTTATTGTAGCATATTTATAATAGGCTTGCGTTTTACATCCACCATGCCTGATAAATACGATCTACAGTAGGACACGCTTGCCTAGAAGAAACCGATTTAATCGCGACTTGAAGACACTCAGATTGTAAGTATCGGGGAACACTTATTCAGACAGCGCATTCCACAGGCTCGCATAATATAAGTGGAATCAAAGCGCTTGTATCAGGTTCTCAGAATATCAACTATGAACTTTGACTAAGTACATGTCAAATTGATGTTGCTTTTTCATGCCCGCTCTAGCCATCGAATAGTAAAAAGGGCATGAAGGAATTAGATCATGCAGATCCGATGCAAACTCTCCAAAATGAATTTCAGTGCGTGAAACTATTTGTTTCGCCTGAACACGAAGCAACTACGAATTCTGACTAAAATACATTCGTAACGTTTTTGGGAGTTAAAAGAGTGCATTTATCGGGTGAGATTAAAACAGATAATTTTGTTATTGTTTCGTTTTTGAGTAATGCACTTAAGCACGAAATCTGTCGAAAATTTGAGTGACGTCAAATTTTCGACAGATTTCTTGACGACCTTTAAACTAAGAAAAGCCGGGACTCCTGCGCCAAAAAATCAAACATGTTCTAACTTGCTAATATAACATAGCGGTCCTCTGCGACTTTTTGAACATAATGTCAGGAAGTCCTCAATTATTATTTTTTAATAAATTCGGACGAATAGGCTGACATAAGAAGAGAAGAACCAAGAAGTTATTTTAAATACAATGCAAAAAATTGCGTGTTTTCTTAATTTTAATTTTCAATGATTCATTTTAAAATAGGTATTCAAACAAAGTATATACACAAGTGAGAAGACCGACACGTCTATAATATTAGAAAACAACGGTCCCGACTGGACTGTTATCATGTTTGCATTATTCTATTTTTCATGCCCCATTTTTGCCAGAAACGCGTTAGGGCCAAATTCAAACAAAAATAAGCCCGCAGGAGACCTGGCTTTAATATAACACATCTACAAATAAACACTAACCTTGTTTTATAACGTAGAATAGAAGCGGTATCCAAAAACGCCATGACCACCGCTGGGACTGCACCATTGCCCACTTTTAAAAACACTATTGCACCATAACTCAACAACACTATAGTTCAATATTATCACAACTCTTTCATTTTACTTCACTAGACACTTTCAGCTGGATTATTGTCATTTTCTTTTCCTGCAAAACAACGTCAATATAAACGTGAGGCTTTTAATTAACAATATGTTGCAACCATGGACATAATTCTCGTAAGTACTTTATACAAGGACATCTGATGACTTGTTTCACAAAATAAATGGTCATCCCGAAACTAGCATATACATAGATTCAGTATAACGGTTTAAGATTTTTATTTCCTCATAAGAATTTACAAATTCACTTATTGAGAAAACACAGTTTAAATAGGTAAGTTAGCGCCATTGGGCGTAGTTCACAGACATAATTATGCAAACAATACATATAAGTACAGCATATATGAAAAAAGTGAGGAAAGAATTCGCTATATACAAATACATAATGTCTTTGGAGATCTAGGCCCAGTTGTACGAAGTACTTATTATGGCCATGGTTGCATCTCGTTCGTTATTATTCACACACTATAAAAAAGAAAAAAACTCTCTCGAGTCAAATCTGCAAAGTAATCATACAAATTTAGTAAATAAAACTCAAAAAACGGAATAAAATGAAAGAAATAAGTGTTAACAATACTTATATTTAAGCTTTAGAATTCTTTAGTTTAATTATATTTAGTATTATCTCTCAATTGATATTGGAACAACAACCGGCTACGTGATCTGACTCGCGGGTAATTTTGAGACTGCCAGTCATAGACGCAGACAGTGGCGCCGCCGGTGCATGTGATTGCTTGTTTGAATAGCCAATCGCAGGCATCGGCGTTCGCGCCGTCTGGGCATGATGGCGATAAGGAATGGTATAAAATGATGAAGAGTCAGACCACTAGCCCTCTGTTCTGTTTCGTACTTCGTGGCTTCACGTTAATTTAGTTGTTGAAGAAGTTAATTGTCCACTATAATAATTGTAACTGTAATAATATAATATAAAGTGAAATATAGAGGTGAAATGAATCATGTAAGTACAGTTTTATTACTTAAATCCTATCCCTGCCAGTGTAAGAGTAGGTAGAAACAGTGGTCCAACCAGGTTATGCATTACAAAATACTGGGTGTGCCATTATTTCAGAAGTGGGATGAACTAAAAACGCCCTGTAATAAAAATAATAATAATTAAAACTAATAATATACATGATGCTGTGTAGCCAATTTGTTTAATTAGAAGTGTGTTAACCTATTCATTTGCATTCAAAAACGAAAATTTATCTGGGATTCTTGTTAGTACTTACTGGTCGACCTAGATCGAGACTATCTAGTGATACTGGCTTAATTCCAGATTAATATTATAGTCAGTTTTTGGATGAATTCAATCGGCTACCCTCCGATTGGGTTCATTCGCTATTAGCGACACTATTGGAGTTGCATGCAAATGATAAAATTGATACCAAAGTTTGATATTTTATTTTTATATATATATATTTTTTTGTAAGTATTCATTGGTCCATACTCAGAATTGTGAGAATGCTGGGTGGGGTTATGCTATAATGGATAAATTTGATGAAAGTTGCTTTCTGATAGCCAATTTGGATACTGCAGTTTTTTTACAAGCTTTATTCAATTTGTCCTATTGATAGTATGTATGTACGTTCGTATAGTTAGGAGAAATCTTGCAACTGATTTTTAGACCAGTTATCCTCAACCGATTGAGCTAACATTTTGGCATACCAATTACTTATTTGTGTAAGTTTGGTGAGAATGCAATGCTATGGTACCCAACCCACCATCGAGCTGGTCTAATGATGGAAATAGAAGGTGGCCATAGAAACTCCTAAACGATCGAACCCCGTTGAGTTTGGGTTCATTAGGTTGGTCTTCCCAGGCACCTTTGGTCCTAGGTGATAAATTCAATATGGCGAACAAAATGTTATCTACCATCTTGATATGGGTATAAAATTAAAGATTTTGCTGAGAAGGATTCGTAAAAGCTTGTTCAAGTAATTCTTTTTTTTTAATCATTTCATTTCTTTATGAATACATGCTTGCTGACTGGGATTCAAGAGTGAAAATTTATTATTGGCTGTGTTAATAAATAGTTTTGTCATCCTAGTTAGCGTTTGTCAAATTATCTGCGCTACTACCAGTACTACTACCAGAACTACTATCAATTCTACTGCCAGTTCTACTACCAGTACTACTACCAGTACTACTACCAGTACTACTACCAGTACTACTACCAGTACTACTACCAGTACTACTACCAGTACTACTACCAGTACTACTACCAGTACTACTACCAGTACTACTACCATTGCTACTACTAGTGCTATTACCAGTATTACTACCAGTGCTACTACCAGTACTCCTAGTTCCTACCAGTGCTACTACCAGTACTACTACCAGTACTACTACCACTACTACTACCAGTACTACTACCAGTGCTACTGCAGCTACTTACAATTCTAGCCAATCTGATCTTAATTTAGGCCTCAGTTTTTGCTCAGTGACTTTGCGCGAATAATCTCAATTTCAGGAAAACTCGAAACTCTAGAGGGCGTACGAGCCGCCGACCTCTATTACCGGACATTAGAGCGAACACGTGATTGGGCGCTGCAAGCTGAACACCTCAATGGAAAGCAAGCTGTGCACCGAACGCGCAGCAGAGCTGTGCCTCACGTCGAGCCCTGTTCCTGCGACCGGGCTGTACACCGCTCGCGCAGCAGAGCTGCGCCTCACGTCGAGCCCTGTTCCTGCGACCGGGCTGTACACCGCTCGCGCAGCAGAGCTGCGCCTCACATCGAGCCCTGTTCCTGCGACCGGGCTGTGCACCGCTCGCGCAGCAGAGCTGCGCCTCACGTCGTGCCCTGTTCCTGCGACCGGGCTGTGCACCGCTCGCGCAGCAGAGCTGCGCCTCACGTCGAGCCCTGTTCCTGTGACCGGGCTGTACACCGCTCGCGCAGCAGAGCTGCGCCTCACATCGAGCCCTGTTCCTGCGACCGGGATGTGCACCGCTCGCGCAGCAGAGCTGTGCCTCACGTCGAGCCCTGTTCCTGCGACCGGGCTGTGCACCGCTCGCGCAGCAGAGCTGCGCCTCACGTCGAGCCCTGTTCTGGCAATCAAGCTGAGAGTCACGTGGGACACCAACATGAATCGCCGGTGGTGAGTCCGCTACGTATAATAGTAATTCATGCCTGACTGAACTTGCAGCTATTCTTAAATTCATTTCAAACAATAGTTTCGGAAAATTACCATACACAACACAACACAACACGCACAACACGACATACACCACACAACACGATTGCCGAGTTTGACCCATCAAAACAAGAACGTTGGATGGCTATGTTGGCTTCATAAGGTTGCTAGTCTATCGGTTTTTTTATCGGACACATTTCGGAGAGTGTGCATCGGATCTGCACGATCTAATTCCCTCCTGCCCATTTTTCTATCGGACTGCCAGAGCGGGCACGAAAATTCGTCACCGCCTTATGGTTGGTATTCCGAAAACCCGTACGAAGCGCTTTGATTCCACATTTATTATGCGAACTGCTAGTTTGTGGAATTCGCTGGCTGAATGGGTGTTCCCCGATGGTTACAATCTGGGCGTCTTCAAATCACGAGTGAATCGGTTCCTTCCAGGCAAGCGTACTCCAACGTAGACCGCATCATTGCTTAACATCAGGCGTGATGGTGGTCAAACGCAAGTCTAATATAAGGTTAACGAGTGTGCGACCATTTATATAGTTGGAAGGACAAGCAAATTGCCCATTTTTGCATTGCCAAAACTAAATGGCACATCTTAAAGGTGGTACGAAGGTCTTCCATTTGTCCTGCTTTCATGAGTCGAGTGGCAGGATAAACTTTCAACTGCTTTCCCATCCAAAGATAATTATAACCAAATGTTTAGATTGATTTTTGATTTTAAAAGTTCTTTATTCATCACAGTCCAAGAAATTGTATACACCAATATTGTATACATGACTTTATCAGGCTAACAACACCTCTGTTAGTCTTTTTAAAAAAAAAAACCTAGGTTTAATTATAAAAACATTTAAAACCATGAAGTAAAAAAAAAGTTAAATGGTTAGAGACATGATAGCTAAGAGAGCCCAGTTCACTGACTCGCTAGAAGAATACTTCTACCAGAAACTGGTTCTTAGTAATAGGTGTGGTATAGCGGATAGACAGGCCGTAGACTGTTTGCTGCATGGTATTGACAATCGGTCTGTTCAACTTGGTGCTGAAGCAACGCAATTCAACGACCCCAATAAACTATTGCCTTACTTGCCGTAATGCTCGTAGCATCAAAATAAACGCTGACCGGTTAATAGGGCAACCTGTGCGTCAATCTAACTTTTTGCATAGTCCTGCCTACTGTTTTAATTGTGAGAAGGAGGGTCATACTGTCTCGCAATGCACGCAGCCTGTAAAAAGATGTATATTGTATTAAGTGCAGTAGAGTTGGCCACGACACTGAAAATTGTTTTTTCATGCCTAGAAACGAAACATCTGACAAAAAGTAACGCACATAAGTAGTGATAGCAAGTTCATGCCTTCCTCTGAATGTTTGCCACCGATTACGCCAAAACCCATCGATGCGTCTGAGCCCAATCAAATGTATTCCAAGACTACCTTTGTGAATGGTTGTGCAATTCAATCGTAATATGAGTTTGGGAGTGAATGTTCGATGATACATTCGTTTGAAGTCCAAAATAATTAATTGGCTTGGATTGTACAGCTGATGATCTTGATTTTTTACGAATGATTTTGGCAATTCTGTCGTACATTGCATGGGAAGGCAGATAGTAAAAGTTGTTATCGATGATGTAGGTGCAAAGTTGGACCTCTTTATAGTTCCTGATGCAGTTATACGTACCTGTCCTATTATTAATAGGCCAGACTTTCACAGAACAACCACATACACACCCTCCGCCAGATTATACAGAAGAGGCCTGAGGAGTATAATCGGCCTTTATGTCTAGCGTTTGTGAACTATGAGAAAACCTTTGATTCAATCGAGACCTGGGCAGTTTTGCAGTACCTCCAGCGTTGCCATATCGGTTATGGGTTCCTATATCGAAGTGCTGAAGTGTTTGTATATAGAAAAGCCACCATTTTGACCCGATTACGAAACGAGAGCACAGAACCAATCTAATTGCAGAAAGGTGTGAGACAGGGAGATGTTATCTCTCCGAAACTATTCACAAACGCATTGGAGGATGTTTTCAAGCTCTTAGACTGGAACGGATTCGGCATCAACATCAATGGCGAATACATCACTCACCTTCGTTTTGCCAATGATATAGTCATCATGGCATAGTCGCTGGAGGATCTCAATACGATCGATACGATGCTCAGCGACCTCAGTAGCTTTTCCCAACAGGTGGTTCTCTAAATGAACATGGACAAGTCAAAAATCATGTCCAATGTTTTACCCGTGCCGGTAGTCATTGGGAACAATACTCTCGAAGTTGTTGACCATTACACCTGTCTTAGACAGATTGTTCAGTTAGGTAAGTCCAACTTAGGCAAAGAGGTCGCCCGTAGAATTCAACTCGGATTGACAGCGTTCGGGAAATTTCGTGGCATCTTTTCTTCCAAGATACCGAATCTGATGATGACGACGATGTTGATGATGATGATTATGATGATAATGATGATGATGGAAGGACACCTTGTGGCGAACACTAGTCCGTTGACAGCATTTACCTTGCCAAAGGATCTCCTCATTGCACTTGGTCTGGTTGTCCAGTTGGATGACACGCATACTGTCATAAGTAGGTGGTAAGAAATCTGGTATGTTACATTCTAGAGAAAAAGCTGAGATCCTTTTTGATACAGTCAGTGCTGCCCACGTTAGCATTTGACAGGCTGCCCGACTCCTCTAGCAACAGTGAATAGGATACTGCCTTTTAATAACCGCTTTATAACTGTTATGTTACAAATTGTCACTTTTCAGATTCGGAGTACTCATAATATTCATAAATTTCATATTAATAAATGCATAGTATTCATAAATAAAAATTACTACCCTGGGTTATGTTTAAGGTCCGTACAAATTCGTGATATCTACTACAAATAAAATTTAAAGCTTAAAATCTAAATATCACGCGGTCTCTGTTTATCTTATCTGATCACTAGCTGACCTGACAGACGTTGACCTGTCTTAGTGTTTGAAGACGCAAAGTTAAAATTGTAAATCTTATTTTTTTACACCTTGGGTTACATTATTGGAGTTTTAGTAAGGATCCCTATTTTTTTGAAAATATAATACAGCATATATTACCTGGGATAGTGTAGCTTCCTAACAGTGAAAGAATTTTTCAAATCGGTTCAGTATTTTGTAACTTTAACATGATATTCAATGCAAACAAACAAACAAATAATCAAATCTTTTCTCTTTATAATATTATAGTATAGATAGACCATTTTAATTTATGGAACGCATATAAAGCTCGTCGTTTATTTATTTACCATGTATATCAGTTGCGCGGAAGCTATCCGTCGTATGTACACAACCTTTATTAATATTTTATTGAACGCGAACAATGCCCGTCGTTAATTCATTAATTTACCTTGTATTTCAGCCACGCGGAATCTACCCGTCGTATCTGAGTATACATAACCTTAATAATATATTGTGGAACGCGGAATTTACCCGTCGTTCATTAATTTACCTTGTATTTCAGCCACGCGGAATCTACCCGTCGTATCTGAGTATACATAACCTTAATAATATATTGTGGAACGCGGAATTTACCCGTCGTTCATTAAATTGTCTTGTATATCAGCCACGCGGAATCTACCCGTCGTATCTGAGTATACATAACCTTAATAATATTTTGTGGAACGCGGAATTTACCCGTCGTTCATTAAATTGTCTTGTATATCAGCCACGCGGAATCTACCCGTCGTATCTGAGTATACATAACCTTAATAATATTTTGTGAAACGCGGAATTTACCCGTCGTTCATTAAATTGTCTTGTATATCAGCCACGCGGAATCTACCCGTCGTATCTGAGTATACATAACCTTAATAATATTTTGTGGAACGCGGAATTTACCCGTCGTTCACAGATTTGTCGTACAAATCAGTCACGCGGACTTTGTCTGTCGTATCTGATCATACTTTAGCTCTATGAATAGCACGCGGATTCTATCCGTCGAGAATGTGTGATTTATTGTATAACTTAAACTTTAATTAGTACCTAATTTCCAATCAATCATGTATTTCACCAAGTTCACACCCAAGTTTCATCACACCCTCACCCATCTCATAATAGCATATGAACTATTGATTTACTATGTACATCCATTGCTTTTATTTATTTTAAATTTACACCCATTTATTTGAACTAAACATATTAAACTTAACGCAATAACGTTAATTCAATGAGGTTCCCACGACACGGGCCTAGAGCCTAGTGTCGCCACTGCATACTCGAACCTGATCTTATATATGAATATCAATAAGGTGTTATAAAGTGTTATAACACCTTAAGAATTGGCTATAATTTTTAAATGTTAATTAATATAAAAACTTCAATTCTTTATAACTTTATGTAATCTTTTACTCATGTTTTTATAGCTGTGTAAATGTTCATGTAACTGACTCTTAATAAAATAAAAATATCTTATCTAAGTAAAATAACTTAATTTGTTAATGGAAGATTATAATTAATCTAATCTAGTAAATGGCACCGCTGGTTCTTCTGGCTCTATATTTTTGTATTCCATGTAAAATATTTTTCCCCTCGTGGTAAAGAACTTAAAATTAGATGATATAAGTTCTTAATAAATAATTTTTGTTAATATCCTCAAATGTATAAATTTAGACATAAGATATATTATAACTTAGTGAATAAATAATTAGTTAAAATAGGTTGCAATAATTATCTCTTTACACATGTCATGTATAAATTAAGCAGAGTAGGTATGTATGGTTAAGTTAAATATTGATTATTAACGGTATATATTATGATACTAAAATTATGATTAATTTATAGATACAATATAGTATGAGGACATACTATGATATTGGATGGCCGACTGTTAACAATACTTATATTTAAGCTTTAGAATTCTTTAGTTTAATTATATTTAGTATTATCTCTCAATTGATATTGGAACAACAACCGGCTACGTGATCTGACTCGCGGGTAATTTTGAGACTGCCAGTCATAGACGCAGACAGTGGCGCCGCCGGTGCATGTGATTGCTTGTTTGAATAGCCAATCGCAGGCATCGGCGTTCGCGCCGTCTGGGCATGATGGCGATAAGGAATGGTATAAAATGATGAAGAGTCAGACCACTAGCCCTCTGTTCTGTTTCGTACTTCGTGGCTTCACGTTAATTTAGTTGTTGAAGAAGTTAATTGTCCACTATAATAATTGTAACTGTAATAATATAATATAAAGTGAAATATAGAGGTGAAATGAATCATGTAAGTACAGTTTTATTACTTAAATCCTATCCCTGCCAGTGTAAGAGTAGGTAGAAACAGTGGTCCAACCAGGTTATGCATTACAAAATACTGGGTGTGCCATTATAAGCATGTTTTGATATAATTATCTTCACTTGTTACTAGATACGACCGCTTTGAGGATCATTTGTAAGCTTACTAAAATATTACTGAGCTTTTCCCGACAAAGGTTTCTAAATAATATGTTCCTATCTTCCGAATAGGTTATTATAAATGAATATACGACTGCAACTAAAGGAATCAACTTAAATAAAGATAAGTATTTATTTAAAGTTATATGTTTATTAACGGGATATTTATCGTGGTAAGACTTAAAATAAACATAAAATATGAACTAAAATTTAATCCTACCTACTAGAATAAACACTACACTACGTACTTAAAAATAAATATACAAAAAGTAAACTAAAAAAACTAATTTAATAGTAGGTAAACGAATCTATAGACACTTTTAAACTATCTCGGTTGTTCACTAAAGTTATATGATATCGAGGTGATGGTTTTCAACTCGCCAGTGCGTGGAATCCAGTATTAAGTTGCCTCAAAAATAAAAGGTCGCGTTCTAAATGCGTTTTTATACTATACGCAGTGATACAGTGAGTGTGTTTTGTCGGGACTTAGGATCGAGTTCGAGTTCCAGTGATAACCGTAGCAAAAGACTAAGAAAGAGGGTAGATTGTTATGTCTGCACCTAACTTTTTAACTTTTCGACCAACCACCCGCATTCTTCAGTCTTCCCATGAACATGGTGCATGTAACTGAGCCTTAATGTCGGGAGCTCCATCTACAACCTTATCACGGTAAATATCCCGTTAATAATTATATAACTGTTCTGTATCTTTGAATTGTAAAACTGTTTCTCATACGAATCTCTAGTGCGAAGTCTGCATTTGGCCACCAAATTACCTGTTGGTAACCGTCAATGTGCTTGTACATGGAACACGTAGACTTAGAAAATGTCTATTCACTCTGTTCTTTAATAGACATAGACTGTATATTTAAGGAAATAAGGCATTTCTCCACATCATGACGCGAACTATGATATATTATGATTAACTATATGACTGCTAGATGATTTCAAACTTCTATATCTTTTCACAACCCTCATTTTTCACATATCATGTAGAAATGTATTTACATGAACAATTTTTCTACAAAATTTCATCCCGATCGGTACAGCTATAGTACGTTAGTTACCGTTGAACAAATATACAAACACATATACATGCTGATTTGTTCCGGTAGAGTCTGAGTCCTGTCTTCGCTTCTACAATTTCTAGTTGTTCACATCTTCGTAAACCCTCGAACGATTTTGTCCATATTTTAACTCAAAAATTGTATTAAAATTAACTACATCGCAACTAAATTTCATGAACATCGCATCAATGATGCTCAAGTTATCATCGAACAACTATACAAATATTTACATATATAGAAACGCCAACATGCCCCATTAGAACCTGGTTATTTACCTCTCTTTGGTCGGTCAACAAATATATCGGGTCGGACCCGTGGTCCACCTAAGTTCTACACCTCGGTGAAGCACGAGGTACGTACACGTCCTCGTGCTCCAACTACCAGTAATTACAGTCGTGCGCAAAAGTCTAATTGAAAATAAATATGTGGCGTGACTACAATTTTATTTAAACACAAAGATATAATAACAATTATTGTGCCTTCTTCGCTTTTGCCTTCACACGAAGGTTTGACAGCATCTTTTGGAATGAAAAATAACAACAAAAAATTTAAAATTCTTTTCCCACTTTTGGTCATTCTAGTTTGTCTACATCCATTTTAGGTTAAAAATATAGCGTTTGCAATTAATTGAGAACTTAGTTATTTTAATTTTTCAAATTACTTGTGAAGCTTGAGCTGAAAATATCAGCTTAATGCCCAACAAGATTTCACAACGAGAAAAAGCAAAGGGTCTACAAAGTTACTTTTACACGGAGATATATTGGATGCTCATTGAATAAAATGTTGCATCGCCAGGAAGGGTCAAGACCAACGACTTGATACATTATAGACATTATATAAAACTCAACAAAAAAAAAAGTCAATTAAGTGGATTTGCAATAGTCTCCTATCACGTAATGTTCTGGTAACAGCCCTCGATACTTCGTTCTGCACACATAATTACCATCTATTAAGTTTAAATATTTTCTGATGAAGTTTTCTTCATAAGATATTTAAACTCATCATCACTTTATTGCGTTGAGTGTTTAAAGGAATATATGCGAAACGATGCCTACAGGAAACAATGTTTCAATAGAACTGGAATACAAGATATCGGAATTTGTAATTTAATTCTAGCCTGCCCTGAATCTGATCATGCTAAAATTCTGTATAACCTGGTAGAATTAGACCTAAAATAATACTACTGTTATTCGTTTCGTGTATTTTAGTCATAGTATTTTTTGTCTTACAGGGCGATCTGGTCGCTGAGCGACAAAGCCCTCTAAATAAACGAAAGAAAAAAACAAGTTTACGCTGTGGTGGAATACCGAATGGTGATCAGTCCGTTCAAGGTCACATCAATACAGACATGCCATTGGTGGGTGCATTATAAGCACTTTTTTGCTAATGTATTGTCTGGAAGTGCTCGCTCTATGCCAGAAGTCTATGTGTCGGGAAGTCGTGGAAGGGTCAGAACCCTTTATTATCATGTTGGGACTGATGTGGGGCGATAAGCCGACCCTCCTTCCACATTAGACAAATATTTGAGGACGGGTGACATTTGTCGCGGACAAGCTGTTTCTTTGTGAATTTGATGATTCAGGAAGTCATTTGTTAAGTTAAGAGCTCTAATTGCTGTTGTAATCACTTATGCGTTCCTGGTAGACAGTTTGATTTTGGTAGGTATTTGTAAAGAGAATGGGGATAACTTTTTCTTATAATGGGATAACAGAAATAAAAACAATATCCCATGAAGGGCCCATGGTTATTAAAATTATGTGGTGTACTTTATGAGGGTCTTAAGTGTATAGCTTAGAATTGATGTGAGGGCTTGCTTGATTTGAGTTGATTTGCTCACAATGTCGATGTGAATGACTAAATATTAATAAACGTTAAGCACTTCTACAAAAGTTATATCTCAGAGGTTATTAACGTACATAATAACTTGAATATAAATGTGTTCTAATGTTTCATTTATTACAAATAACAGACTTAGCGAAGGATATAATTATAGATAGATAGATAGATAGAAACTCTTTATTGTGTACACCAGAAATAAAAATTACAAATAATTATATACACATACTAAAAAAAATATTTAATTTGGCTGATAAATTTTTGAAATATAAGTGTTTAAAGTATTTAGTAAGTTGAGAGCAGATGCTCTGTCCCTCTCCCACAAAATGTGTACTAATATAGTATTTATAAGGTGCACGCAAGGCTTGACGTCATAACATGCTATAGTGCGCTCTATGGCTAGCATGTAATTAATGTATTTTTGAACAAATTATAATATATTAATTTTGTCGATGGGCTCTATTTATGATAAGCCTTTCTATAGAGCAATATAAAAAATAAGGACACATGCCTTATTCGATGTATGATATCAACTTTTTAAGTCTTTGTTTCCTATACTTAACAGGCAATAATCCCACGTTTGACCTCCAACACACCTGTTGATAAGTGATGAACTCACGAAAACTTCAATAAACGGGATTTTTGCTCAAATTTTCCACTCTCGTTTGTCTAAAAAAATAATATATCTCGTTTTTGAATACCTTATTGAATCAAGTAGAGTATAAAACATATGCAGTATTCCTTTAAAATTATACTTATGTAAGAGAACAAAACTGAAATTAACAGGGAAACGCTGGATGCAGGCCGCTTCCAACCGGCTCTTTTGGAGATCGATTGGGGAGGCCTATGTGCAGCAGTGGACGTCCTATGGCTGAAATTATTAAGAGGAAAAAACTGAAATAAACTTCAGCTTTTCAAGTATTTGTTTCCAGACGTCTGAAATCTAGAACTAGAATCAACATATATAAGGAAATGTGTCGACGAGCACATCGTAATTGTGAAAGATCATCTATCAAAAGCAATTCTAGCGGCTGCTCGCGACTACAACATTGATAAATGAACAACAACTTGACCTAATCTTAAAAGCACAATGCTTGTAGAGATGCTAGTATAAGAGACTGATGCAAACTTTAATTACTTATCCATATCGAGGTACTTTGTAAAAGAAACTTATTCCTTTTTTATATTGATGCAATTGACGATAATTTGAAAAAAAAAACTATGGTTACAACACTTTGATTTTAACTATAGGGTTTCTTCGATTGAATCGGTTTCTCCTAGACAACTGTGCTCCATTTTAGACCGCATTATCGCTTAACATCAGGCGAGTTCACGGTCAAACGCAAGACTATTACTAAAAATAAACAATAAAACACGTTTAACTATTAGGGCTAAAATGTTCTCGAATGGAAACCGCACCGGTAAGCGCAGCGTAGGACGTCCACCCACAAGATGGACAGACGACCGAAAAGAGACCGCAGGGAAACGCTGGATGCAGGCCGCTTCCAACCGGCCTTTTTGGAGATCGATGGGAAAGCCCTATGTCCAGCAGTGGAGGTCCGACATATGAAATGATGATGGTGAAGATGAACTATTGAAAAATTCCACTACATCCTGGCTCCAAAATCAGACCTACATCATCAAGTGACATCAGCTCAGTAAACCCACCAAGCCAACTCAAAATCGAGGGGTTTGGGTAGCTGTTTACGAGTTCCACTTTTCACTCGTGGTCACTGAAACGTGATCTCTCACTATGGGCCTCATTAGCTAGCTCAAAGTCGCACAACAAGCTATGGAAAGGACCATGCTTGGGGTTTGGGGACGAGATCGAATCAGAAATAAGGAGATCCGTAGAAGAACGAAAGTTACCGACATAGCCCACCAAATTAGCAGGTTCCAACCTGCTAATATGGTGGGCTACTTTAGTAGCAGTAGGCAGGGGGGACATAGCACGCAGAACAGATTGCCGATGGGGCCCGAAAGATTCTCGAATGGAGACTAAGGACTGGTTAGCGCAGCGTAAGACCCACAAGATGGACAGACGATCTTAAGAAACCGTAGGAAAACGCTCGATGCAGGCTACTTCCAACCGGCCCTGCCTGAAATGATGATGATGATGACTTTTCACTTCCTGACTTTATGGTCAGATCAATTTGATTGTACAAAGTTAGTTAGTACACTGTAATCCGGATTACATAATTATTATACTTGAAAAGTCAAATCAGAACAATTACAAGTAGGATATAATCGATATTAAAGATTTCAAAGTTTACATTTTACAGGGAAGCTTACAAAGTGAAGCTAATATAAGTGTGTATATAACTTGCCAAACCGAGATCGTGGGTTAAGACACACATATATGGTAGGGTTCCGTTTCCGTAGTCAAAATCATCGCTTAACATCAGGCGAGTTGGCGGTCAAGCGCAAGCCTATTATTTATTTAAAAAATACATTATAATTGTGGTCACAATTCATAGGTTCTTGAAATTGGTGCTTACAGAAAAAATCGAAAGAACCATGCTCTGTTTTAAAGGTGTATCATACCACACACGATATACTAACTTATTTGTTATGGTTTAGTCAAAAAGAATACTACTTAAGAAACATTCTTTGTTAAGACAATTTAACGAAAGAGTCAATGATATTTGACCGTCTTGAATTTATTACAGTTTTATCACTATAACTCAAAAAGTTATAATTAAGAAATGACTGAAATAATTTTAGAAGAAGTTTTTTAATACGATCTACCAGCATGGCAAGTTACAAGATTCTATATCTAATAGTTTAGAAATTCAGGGGGGACCAACTTTTTGCCACTTTAGCGAGACATATTTCACAAAATACACATTTGTAAAAAAAAAGTATTGTATGAAACCTTTAGTTAATTTTAAAAGATTCAAAGACTTAAAGATAATCTACAAGCATTGAAAAAAATTATCTGATCCCCATTTTACATGCACCAGGGCTATCCCTAAAATGCAATGTTATAATGTATGTATTTATAATTTTAAAATTAAGATCTATACTAAAACTGTAATTGTGCAGTGTTCTAAAAAATAAGGACGGACGGACAGGCGGACGGACTGAATAAATTTATAAGGTTTCCTTGTAGGACTACAAAACCCTAAAAAAGAGAGCTACCAAAATAAATTCTTTCCCCACTTCACATTTACATTTTTACCAACCTAAGTAACTTACGAACAAAAGTAACTAAATCCTGCAAAGACTCGTTATTTCAACAAGCATGTAGGGAACTCGTACTGTCGTAATTGAAAATTCAGTGAGCAGTTCACCGTATATTTGAATGGAGAAATTCCGATTTTCTACACTGACGAATGCATTTCTCGAGTTTCAATTACGATGAACACCGTTTCTGTTTGCATGAACATAATATCTTTATCGGTTGTGTTCAATGTTTTCTTCAAGAACAACAAAAATAGAAAGGGTGGAAATATTTTTCTGTTATGTTTGTTTTTGAGTTGACTTGAACATATTGATTGGTTTTGTATTTCCCCTCGGAAACTAAACAAGCGATCGAGACCTCTTATTATTTTAATTATTGAAATTGAGATGGTTCGAGCAATAAAGTCTTAGTACCTAAAGTGCGGCCGATGAAAGAATACAACTGACAGTTGCCATAACATTGTAAAATTTTTTAACGAAAACTAATGCTGATCACATTTACTAACATTTTGAATGTAAGATTAGCTGCTAATATAGTAAAATATTAAAATTAAATATTTTCATTCATTTTTTTAAATATTATTGCTGCTGTCAGATTTATTCTCCAAGCGGCCAGACTGTAGATACTTATAAAATTTTACTAGACAAGGGCAAAACCATAAGAAGTGTATTGTAGTTAAGTAGTATTAGTTTCGGCCGCTCTGGATTTTTTAAACAGTACAAAATTATAAACTTTTTAATTAAAAAAAGTTAATATTTTTTTGAAAATATTAATATAAAATATAAACTTGTAGGTAGGTATAGAATTTTCTGATTAAACGCATAATATGACAACTAAGCAAAATCTCAACTAGGATACACAAAATGCCAACTATGCAAATCTAAGACCATATGTGCCATATTCTCAGTAACATTATACGTGTAAATTCACGTTTAAATTAGTATTTAGGCTTGCTTGACCGCCACCACGCCTGCTGTTATGTGATAGTGCGGCCTACGATGAAGCACGCTTGCCTAAAAGAATCTGATTCACTCCTAGCGTATATTGCATTTCGCGGATGCATCTTTATGCTGAAATATGTAATTCTGCGTTAAATTTGACTTTATAATTGGTGATTTTAAAATAGAAAAGCTCAGTTTGTAACAGTTGCACATTTCATAAAATGAATGAATACCATTTGTACGCTTTACGCAAGTAAACTTCTTACAAACGACGCATCATAAAAATAAATCACGGAAACGTTAAAAACAGCAACCACAACCCCCTCCAAGCCTCCGACATTACAGACAGATTTATCAAAAACAAACTCCACTCAAGATGCATGAAATTCTAAGTAAGTGCTTCACATTCAAAGTGAAGCGGAATGATTTTACTTTTTAACCGACTTCAGGAGGTTATTAATTCGACTGTATGTTTGCTTTTTATTTTCCGTATGTTTGTTACGCGATTACTCCGCCAATTCTGAATTGATCTTGATAATCTTTTTTTTGTTTGTTAGGTCATACCGCAAAGTTGGCCCATATAAATGTTATGAAAGTTGATTTGGCAGTTTTTGAGAAATAAACAAGAACAATTAGCTACTCTTTTGAGTTTTACACAGAATGACATTTTGGATAGTAGTTCCCTCGGTTACCTACACCTTTAGTTCTTCTTTTGAGATTTACACAGATGGTTCGTGCTAGATCTGTGCTCGGTTCCCTTGAGCAAAATTTTTGATGAGGGCTGTCAATCTCTGTTTGAACTGTCATCATAGAAACATTAAAACAAAAAAGATTGTATGTATATGTATGGAGGCATCCCCCACTAGATGGACCTTGTTTTTTTCTAATAATTAATTATACAGGATAACTTGTACTGATCATCTTCTTAGCTTTACACTCTAGGTAGGATCGTGATTACCTGGATGGTACAAGAAAGCTCCTTGCTGTCGTCGTTACTTTCCAAGGCTGCCGTTCCTCCCTCAATAATTCTCCATTTCTGGCGGCTGGTTGCAAGGACACTGCACCATGGTGGACTGCGTGGATTTTTGATGAAGTTGGTCCAGCAAGTTGGTGATCGTCTATAAATTCGCTTGTTTTTTACTTGCCCCTGTACTACAAGCTTCTCATTTGAGTTCACGTTTCTGGAGATATGCCCAAAGGACTCCAGTATTCGCACAATTCGCAATTTTCTGCAGTGGTAAGGCTCTTTTGCAGTGTCCGCCAGGGAAAGTACCACACTTGCAAGCTATTCAACCGCCAAGCAGTAGTGTGCAAACGTTACTGAAGGCCGTGATACTAGTTAAGCTACTGCGGGCAGAAAAATCATTATCATAATTTCAGCCATAAGACGTCCACTGCTACACATAGGCCTCCCCCATCGATCTCTAAAAAGGCCGGTTGAAAGCGGCCTGCATCTAGCGTTTTCCTGCGGTCGTCCTAGCTCTGAAAACATTTAACAAGTAATAATTTTTACGTAACAAAAAATATAGACCTAAACGATAGCTTTAGTAGCAGTTTAATAGATTGAAAACGTCCAATTTATACTGAACCAATATGAAACTGACAGCTGCTGTCAATTTAATTCTGTTTAAGCTTCTTCTGCGATTTGAACTGTGAAATTCAATCACAAACTAGTCAATTGAAAATTACACGAACGGGCAGGTTGGATCTGTACAAAGTTTTTGTTAGTTTGTTGCTTGTACATTTTATTGTTGCTTGTACATTTTTACTCGCGCCTGCAGACTTTTTAGCAAATAGATAGATTTTTCCTACTAAGGCAAGTTTTCCCACTTTTAAGCAATGCATGTTACTACAGATGATTGTATTATATTCGGATGTCTGTGTTTATGTCTTCGACAACAAAGCGTTTGTTAAAGTTATATGATTATTAACGGGATATTTACCGTGGTAAGGTTGTGGAATGAGCTCCCGATAATAATCCCGTTAATAATCATATAACTTTAGTGAACAACCGTGATAGTTTAAAGCGTTTGTTTATTTAATACTATGCTCAAAACAGACCCAAGAGTTCAATCAACAATGTTTTATTGGTTTTCGTTTAAAGAGTACGCCGAACTCTATTTAGAGAAGTGATTAGCTGGTGTTCTCCATTTAACTTAGCAAAGTTAATTTAGTAGCAGCTGAAAGGCGCTTCTGCGGGTCGGCAGCAGTAACACCGAGTAAAAAATGTTACAGAGAACCAATTCTACTAGCGATAAATATAGGTAATATAAAACATACGCTACCTTATTTTTTTACCATCACAAGTAGGTATTTCTGGCATTTTTTTTCATCATCTTTAACAACAACAACCGTTTCCAACCCACTACTTTGTAAAAAATAGGTCTCCTCTTTACTGTGGATGAGAAAAGACCGAAAAAGATGGAGCGCTGAAGAGAATACTTCCAGTTTCTTATACTTTCTTATACTAAGAAAAAAATAATTAAAAAGATAGTATAACTTAAGCATGGCAGAAAAGTTTTGTTAAATTACTGATAGCTTCTTATTTCCTCAACCTTTACACCTATTTTTTACAACGTAGTATTGCTTTTATAATATTATTGCGTTTGCAAGAAGCTGCTTTTGCAACACAATGTTTCGCTTAAGCAAACGGTAGAACCACATATTTTTGTACACAAGTATTATAACATAACTACAATACAACATAATAATTAATTGATTTAATTGTAATTATGGTTAACATAATTACAATTAAATCTCAAACTTGGAGAGTGATATTTTTAGGGTTCAAAAATTACGTATTCTGTGGGTAACGTACGTACGTAAGTTACGTATTATGTGGGTTTCCTAATACCACCATAACTCTTGAATGCCTCGGCCGATTTTGATGTAACCTGTGTGCATTATCGAACATGTCCTATAAACAATGCAACAATACCATAGTGCGACTATATAGGACATAAATTATAACAGAATTTATATTTGTAACAAAAAAATCTAAGAAAATTTATTATCATCTAAAACTGTTGTTGAGAAAATTCAAAATATTTAAAGTTTTTATCAAAGTTCAGCTTTATTAAATTACTTGCAGTTTTAAGTTCTTTGGAGACATTTTTCTGCATATTTTCTTCTCGGCGCCAGGATAAAGGGATTTAAAGTAACATATTATTAGCGTATGATAAGCAGGAAGCTTCAATTCGTACAAGTAAATTCTCTGATTATATGTACCTAAGTGTGTTTGTCCGTACTCAAATCCATAGCGGCTAAATAAACCTTGGATTAACACGTTGGCTACTTTTTATCTCGGAGAATTCACCTTTCCTGAAATATCGGGTGAAGTCGCGGGTGCTGCAAAAAATACAATTCTATAACTTGTCACGTTGACGATAGCGATGGGGATGATAAAGGCAGAAACAATGTCGATTCCTAAAACAAACTCACAGACATTTTGTAATAAGATATGACCGTGAAAAGAATGAAATATTCAAACAGAATGCTTTATTTTCTTCACAAAAATGTAATCGAAAAATGCAAACAAACGGGGCGGTTGATTAAAAACGTTTTTCTAAAGGTAATGTAAATAACAAGTCAAAGTGATCGTTGTTTTGAAAAATATTTGAGGTAACAAAAGACATTCTTTGCTTAGACGAGAGATTGTTTTGAAATACTAAAGGTACATTTCCCTTTCTATAAGCTATTCAATACTTAGATGACCTCATCGTTCATTCATTCGTCTCACCAAAAGTGCTACCATATTTTCAAATTCTGAAGTCGTTTTTTTAAATTAATAATGATTGTTTTTTTTTGTTGGTACGGAACTCTCAGTGCACGAACCTGACTCGCACTTGGCTGGTTTTTTATTCCGTTCTAATGAGTGGTTTCCAAAGTGTCATTTCAACATTATTTATCTCTCGCTAGATGGCGTTGGCGACAGTTTTGGTTAGTTAGTTTAAGTAGTTAATTTTCAGTTTTACGCTTCATTACACGACGAATGAAAAGTTTGGTTGGATAGAAATTATGTACGTAAATAGGCATTTCAAAATATTTAATGAATACAAAGTAAGTAAATATTACATAATTTTACAGGTTTTTTTAAAAACTATTTACTTTGGCTATTGGCAAAGTTCCCCCCGCCATGACAAAGTTTAAAAAGTAAATACCAAAATTTACGTAAGCGCCATCTCTTGACGATGAAAGAACTATACTGACAATGCCTAATTGAAAACTGCTTACTAAGAAATAGGAGGCAAAAGTTTGGGGCATATGAATGGTATTTCGACCATCTAAACTTGCACTTGGACCACACACCTAAACACCGTATTGGCGCGCTGCTCCTATGATCCTACCCTACAAGTTAAATGAAAAACATTGGACAGACGCCGGAGGTTGGAATCGTAGCAGCTGTAACGCAGGTCTTCCTAGAACAGGTGCTTACGAGACACCTACAGAGAGGTACTCATTATAAAGTGTTAATTTTAGACTTGTTTAAAATGTTAGGTTAAAATTGTAAAATTATAAATATTGGAATAAATGAATTGAATTGAATTGAATCTAAAGGTGACGCTTAGCCGTTTGTTTGGACTTCCGGTAATGAAATTGTGATGGGGGCGATCGTGAAGTTCCATTGCACATTCTCTGTGGACAATCCTGTAAACCGACAAGCTTTCTATTTTACGCCCTTGACTTAGAATCTAAAGTCGATGTAGGCCTTAATAAACCGCCAAGTGCGAGTTGGGCTCGCGCACTGAGGGTACCGTACCACCACAAAATTCAATAACGAAATTACCAGTTATAACTAGGTAATGAACAGAAACTTGTCACTGACTCGCACTTGGTCATCATTTATTATTTGTTGTTATACATTAGAGTGTGTACTGTAATCATACCAAGTTTGACGCTTGTACGTATTATTGTTTTTCCATTAGAGCTAATGCAAATATACGTTTGTTGAATGGGGGAAATGGAACCCCCCTTTCGTATTGACTTTTTGACTTTTTTATTATTTGTCAGTTAATTCACCGTGACGTGACATATTCTGTGAAAATTTCATATCTATTATGGTTCGAAAGATACAGCTGTTTAAAGGTAGGACAGACGGACAGATATCGTAGCTTAGTAATACCTTTTTGACCCTTTGGGTACGGAACCCTAATAAGTACCAAATATTTAAATATGAATTTGGAAACCACTTCAGTTACGATACATAGCGTTACTGATTACTGGAAAACGGTAACAAGTCAAATAATGAGCTGTACAAACAGCAAACATAGCGGCGCGTTCAAAAAAATCCACAAACAAAATTTAAACCGAGGAGTTTGTTAAGGCTCAATTTGAAAAAAGCTCGTTCTCATTTTGAACAAAGAGACGTTATGAAATATTAGTGTACAATTATTCAAGAATGTAAAATAATGAGGGGTCTCGAAAGCTTTCCGCCATAAATTCCCTTTGAGAAATCATTTCTCGTTTAATCCGCGATTATTCGGTACAATGAGAACTCGAATGGCCTCTCGGCTGATATTATTTCTTCTCATTGCTTTTGTTCAACTTTTTCTGCTTAAGACAAACCATTTGCCAGTTTAATAATGTTTTGCACTGTGGCCTTAAAGTATTTAGTAAGTAAGCGAGCGATTTTCCATAAATTGTAGATATTTAACTACGGAATGGAAATAGGAATGGAAGATTCAGTATAGAGGGTTCCGTTAGTAACTTAAAATGATGTATAGGATCGAGTATCGATATATCACAAAAGAGTATGACTGTTTAAAATAAACCAGCCAAGTGCGAGTCGGGCTCGCGCACTGTGGGTTCCGTACCACCATAAAATACAATAAGGTGGTCCAAGTAACCGAATTACCAGTTATTATAACGCCTTCCATAATAGTCGAAGTAATTGCTACGCAGCCACAGTTAATTATTTTGCTACAGGCGCTCGAGTAAAACACAATCCTTATCCTTACTAATATTATGAAAGCGAAAGTAACTCTGTCTCACTGTCTAGATGTTTGTTGCGTTTTCACGGCTAAACGGCTAAACGGACCATAGTAAAATTTGATAAAGAGTTGCTGTATATCACAGAGATGGACATAGAATACTTTTTTGACGATTTTTATTATTATTTTATTAAAATCTGGAAAATAAACGAAAATAATAGGAAATTTTGGCGCTCATAGAATACATCACAGAGTAGAACGTAGTAGTTGAGGTCAGTTGCGTTTCACAATGCGATGTTGCCACTTCGTGCTGAGAGTTAGGCTCGCGCTGTGCGACGCCGACGTTGCCGGCGCTGTATCGACTTGATTTTATGCATGGGTATAGTTCAAGTGCCGGAGACTGACATAGGCTACTTTTCATCATCATAATCACCACCATTTTTCATCACTACATGGGTGAAACCGCGGGGCGCAGTTGGTTATAACTATTATAACTTGGCATTGAACAGAAATTTCACATTCACATTCATTTTAATTCTTTTTCATTTTCAATTTTTGTTTCAATTTCACATTTGTTTTTCGCATTTTTCAGTCTTCCCGTGAATATGGTGCATGTAAATGCGCCGAAATATCGGGAGCTCATTCTACAACCTTACCATGGTAAATATCCCGTAAATAATCATACAACTTGGGTAAACAGAAATTTGTCACCGACTCACACTTGGCCATTATTTATTATTTGCTATTATACTTTAGAGTGTGTACTATAATCATAGCAAGTTTGAGGCTTGTAAGAATCCTAAAGATGCTGGTTTAATTCCAGAAGATTATAAAAAAAAATATTACCCTAAACTACAAAATAGAACCCTGATTTTCATCCGACCCAAGGGAACACTCAGCTGTGAATGCCACTTGCGGTCACCTATCCAAAGACCGACAGTGTCGTCCGCTACATAACGGTGGTGATAGGCTATAAATAGTTGACAATAGTCTTCAAATCACGAGAGAATCGGTTCCTTCTACGCAAGCGTGCTCCAACGTAGACCGCATCATCGCTTAACATCAGGCGTGATGGTGGTCAAACGCAAGCCTATTATTATATTTAAAAAAAAAACTGGACAAGCTACGCTATCAGCGCTACAAGTTTGGACGACTAGGCTGAAGAGAAAAGTTTGTAAAGAAGAATACAATATAAAGTGGGTTGGTAATTAACTGTTAATTCACATAGGGCCAGGGGCTCAATTTCTGAATCATTCGTATGATATTTCGCATGAAAATATTATTGAAATCATGTGACTTAGAATCAAAACCCCGAACAAAAGTATAAATTTTTCAAATAATCATATCACGCGTTAACGCAACCAGTGGTTTGAACCATTCGAATTTCCTTTCTATCAATAGAAAATCTTTCATTTTGCATTATAATCATTTTCGTGCGATATTATAGGAGCGTTTTTCTTAAATTTTTGATTTTTGATGACCTTTGAAAGACATCCGAAACAAAGGTCGCATTTGCTAACGTAATAAGTGAAGTAATAAGTGACTTGAACTATTCGAATTTGCTTTATCTATAGAAAATCTTTAATATTGACAACAAATATGATAAATACATCATCATCAGCCAGAAGACGTCCACTGCTGAACATAGGCCTCACCCTTTAACCACCACGCTGTACGACAGCGTGCCTTTTGCATCCACTGGATGCCAGTGACTCTCACAATGTCGTCGGTCCATCTAGTGGAAGGCTACCTACGCTGCGTCTTCCGGTTCGTGGTCTCCACTCAAGAACCTTTATTTCCCATTGGTTATCGATTCTTCGAGCGATGTGATCACCACTTCAACTTGCAAATTTTTTATAAATATATACGAGCGATTCAAAAATCGAGCCCCTAGTCGCCGTTGCGAAGCATCGTTAGTCTATACAAAAACCGTGATTTCTCCAAGTAGAAAGTTTAAAAGATTCTATAGAAACAAGACTTCGTAATAACAGGAAGTTTTGTTTTTATTGAGACGTTAATGTGAATTTTACGCCCAAACTTCGGGTTGGTAATCTTGTATACGTTTATGGGTTTGTTATTATTTCTCAAGGGCTCTCTCATGATTGAGATTTTCTTTTTAACACGTGACGAAACGGATGTGTATTTGCTTTAGGATAAGAGGTGTGTATGTTTGTTATATTTTTCTTCATTATAACGCGGTTTTTGTTACTTAAAAGCGAGTTTCATGACATTATTTCTTACTTATGTTTAATCAAAATCTGTTTTTAGGGTTCCGTATCCAAAGGGTAAAAACGAGACCCTATTACTAAGCCTACGCTATCTATCTGTCCTACCTTAAAACGGCTATTTCTTCCGAACCGTAATACATAGCCAGTTGAAATTTTCACAGAATATGTAATAACACGGTAGATTAACTAAAAAATAATAAAAAAAGTCAAAACTATATGGTGGTCCTCATACAACAAACATATTTTTTTACATATTTTTGTAATTGTTTTAATTTAAAATTGGTAATACGTACAAGCGTCAAACTTGGCATGATTATAGTACACACTCTACATCATAATAATAAATAATGGCCAAGTGCGAGTCGGTGAAAAAATTCTGTTCATTACCAAATTATAACTGGAAAATTAGATTACTTGGATGACCTTATTATGTCTTTCACGGAATCGAAATTGCATATTTTACTAATTGTGAAATCGGTATTTTAATTTGATAATTATTGTATTTTGTGGTGGTACGGAACCATCAGTGCGCGAAACTGACTCGCACTTGGCCTGTTTATATAGACATCAGGGAATATAGGCTTCAACAAAGGAATAAAAGGGTGATCTACATAAAAAGTTTCTTAATTTACCTGAGTGTTTAATTTCAGTCCAGCCCCACAATTTTGGAACAAAAATGTTATAAACCAAATATTTGAAGACGACACGGCGACGGCAAACCTACGTAGGTAGAATCATCATTACAAGCTGTGTTAAATTTCAGGCTTTAGTAATAAAGAGATAGGGTTTATATTCCGGTGACGTAAAAACATGCAATTTAAACTCTACATCTGCGGTCAGTAAACGAAAATGGGTTTAAAATTTCTGTGAACGCCGTCGCTCGCAGATATTTACTGTAGGTGCTATAAATTGTAAATAGCAAGATAACGGGAATATTACGAATGAAATTGGTAACATTGGATACCAATCATTTTAAATTAACATATTTTTTTTTGGAGATAAATTATCAATTTAGATAACTCTAATTTTTTTAACGGGCAAGCGCCTTTATTAACTAAACAAAATACAAGCTAATACTAAAACTACAAATACAGTTAGACTGCCCATAGACCGTTGAAGGTCTGAAGACAATCCAAATGCTCAAGCCCACTACCAGTTGGCAGCGTACCCAGCATGCTGGCGGCATTACCACGTTGAATGGCAATGCTTATGCGTTGAGCCAGAAACACGCCAGCATTATAGTCACGCGTCGCATTAACCAGGCGCTCTGAAAGATTTTTGAAAATGAGGTGAGCTCCCGGTCCCCAAGGGCCCAATGTCTCGACCCCAAACGCCTCAAATATGTAAGTCTCTTGTCAGTAGACTTATTATATTTTGTGGACAGCTTGACAGTGTTAGGACCCGGGTATGTCCTAAAACTGCGACCAGAACCACCGGAGGATGGGCAGCAGCGTCCTGTAAGTACACGGTGAATGTACTGCGATCTCCAAGCCGCCTGCCAAGCGTGGGGATTATGGCAACACGCCTCTCTAAGAGTGAGGCCTTGTTCAGCAGTGGACATTTAATGGCTGATGATGTGTGACAGTGTTGTTAGTTGTGTTGTCATATTTGAGCTGATTGGCATTGAAACATGGGGTCATCGGGGATCGAAAGCTCATCACAATATCTTTAAGAATCTATCAGTGTTGATGCGACGCGTGACCAAAATGCTAGCATTTATATGGATCAACGTATACATTATTAAGCGAAAAGATGTGGCAAAAATTATTACAGACTTAAATACTTCCTCTTACTTCAAACGCATAAACCTTTTTTGTAGCGTCGGAAGTCTTCTAAAGATATCAGACTGAATTGGGGTACAGCCATAGATTATATAGGATTGCATCTACTAAAACCCCCTCTGTGGCCTGCTTTTGTGCCATTCAAAGGACACCGAGAACTCCACAGGAACATACCAGCGTCCCCCTAGCACGTTTCAAAATTTTTTATTTTATTTTGTAATATGCTTGCGTTTGACCGCTAAGTCGTAGATAAAATTCAAGAAAGATAAAATTAGACAGAAACAAAAGATTCATAATTATCCTACATTTTAATAAATATATCAATAAAAATCCTACTAATATTATAAACGCAAAAGTTTGTAGGTATGTATAGATGTATGGATGTTTGTTCCTCTTTCACGCTCCAACGGAACAACGGATCGACCTGATTTTTTGCATGGGTGTAGTTCAAGAGCCAAAGAGTGAGTGTAGTACTTTTCATCATCATCATCACCATTTTTCATCACTACGCGGGTGAAACCGCGGAGCGCAGCTAGTCATACTTTTAATATGATAAATGCGAAAAGCTTATTGGTTTGTTGGTTTGTTTGATCCTCTTTCACGCAGAGCAACGGATCGACCTGGTTTTTTGCACGGGTATTAGTTCATGGACTGGAGAGTGACAGGCTATTTTCCATCATCATCACCATTTTTATCACTACAAGGGTGAAACCGCGGGGCGCAGCTAGTATCCTAAAATAAAAAAAACTGAATCAGTTTATATATGACGGAGTTCTGAGGTAACAAACATTAAAAAAAAACTAATTTACAACCCCCTTTTTTTGAAGTCGGTTAATAAACATACACTTAAAAACAACAAAAGTCTAGTTTCTGTCACAAGCCGAAAGATTATTTAGATTAACTAATACCACTAATACCTACATTTGGATCGCCTAAAGTTAACATTTCACATCATAGACAAACAACTAAACGTTACAGAGTCAAACACCTTACAGTGTAATAGAGTTCCATTGTAAAATTAAATTGTTCGCCATCCCGTTCAAATACAGGTTTTAATCAAACATATTGCCAGTATATAATGGGGCCCACAAACTATCGCTTTACTGGCTCATATCTGTTAATTTGAGTTTGTATGTAAATTCATTTGGAACGTATGATACGACCGCGCACCGCAGCTTGTAATTTACATGACATGTGTTGTTTCTGTCTGTCTTAAAGCCAAATAATTTATAGTGGTTATATCGATAAATGAAATTAGTGTTCGTAATCCCATTGAATGAATGACTGTAATCATACTGAGTGTGATATTGCCATTGTAATGTTATTTGTCTGGCGAGTTAAGCCTCAATATAAAGGAGAGTTTTTCATAGCCTTCTTTTGGTAAGTTCTATTACTTACCTACTAAGGTACCGTAAATATAATATAGATAGATAGATAGATAGATAAACTCTTTATTGTTCACACCACACTTTTCGTACACATGATAAAACAGCTTAAAAACTAGTGCAACAATCGGCGGCCTTATCGCTAAGAGCGATCTCTTCCAGGCAATCTTAGGATGGAGAGGATTTATACAGGAGGTAGAAGGCGGGGCGTGCAATTTTAAATAATGTGATATAGTTATAATATAAACCGTACATTCTAATAACAATACATACTAATACTTATATTACTTAAAATTACTATAATATACTAATACATAAAATATAAAATCTATTTTAACATGAGCAGTTAAATAAACAACAACAGCGCTAACAAGGTGGCAATTGCGACAAATAAAATTGTTTTACAAGGTCTTTATAAACAGCGAGCGATGGAGCGTGTCTAATATGCACGGGCAACGCGTTCCACAATTGAACAGCCTGAAATGCAAACGATTTGCCATAAAAAGTTTCAGTACGCGCTGAAGGGGACTTAAGGGACAGGGTATCCTTTGATCTAAGAGGACGAGAATGAAAGGTGTGCCAGAAAGTAAAGAGTTCTTTTAAGTATTTTGGGGTAGAAGGATTAAATAGGATGTTATAGAGAAGAGATAGGATGTGAGCATTCCGGCGAAGTCGAATAGGTAGCCACTTGAGTTTTGCACGAAATTGAGAAACGTGATCATATTTGCGTAAACCAAATATAAATCTTATACAGTAATTTTGGAGGCGCTCAAGTTTATCTAGCTGGTCCTCAGTGAGATCAAGAAAGCAGGCGTCAGCGTAATCTAGGATGGAAAGAAGAAGAGACTGCGCAAGCGCAACTTTGGTGGCAGTGGGTAGAAAATTTCGCAGTCGTCTTAGCGAACCACCAGACGCAAACAATTAGGAGCTAATCGACTTTAAGTGGGCGTCCCAACTTAAAGTACGATCAAAAATCACGCCAAGATTTTTAAGCGATTCGCTAAACGGAATTACAATGCCATCAAAGACTACTGGAGGAATTGTAGCCCAATCGATTCTGGAGATCATGTATGAGCTGCCTATGATTATGACCTGTGATTTTGTGGGATTAACTTGTAAACCATAGGAATTGCTCCACTCTATGATTCGTCGCAGATCAGCATTTATGGTAGCTATGGCTATATCTAGCTCATTAAGTCGGGCTTGCGAATAAATTTGGAGATCGTCTGCATAAAGGTGGTAGGAAGAAGTAAGGCGCTGGGATATAGAATTAATGAAAATTGCAAAGAGGAGAGGAGATAAAACGCCGCCTTGAGGTACACCAGCTATTGTATTGCACCAGGAAGAGAAAATATCTTCGAGGCGAATACGCTGCCGGCGCCCGTACAAGTAACTGTGAAACCAATCGATTACCGATGGAGATATGTTAATAGAGCGTAGTAGCGCCAACAAAATGTCAAAGTTAACGGCATTGAAAGCATTACTGAAGTCTAGCAGGGCTAGAACAGTAAGCTTGCCGTTATCCATACCCAAACGGATATCGTCGGTAATCTTAACAAGAGCAGACACAGTGCTATGCCCAGGACGGAAACCGGATTGAAGTGGATTAAGGAGGTCTTGCCTGTTGAGGAATTCATTAAGTTATCTGTGAACAAGACGCTCGAGGACTTTGGATAGGAAAGGAAGGATAGAAATTGGACGGTATTCAGAAAAAGATTTAGGGTTGGATTTCTTTGGCAATGGAATAATCTGCGCATCTTTCCAGATTGCAGGGAAGTGGAGTTATTAAATAAAATACAGATAATAGGAAGGATTACATCAAGTATGGGCATAAGCATGTTCCGACTTATACTGTCACCGCCCACCGCGTTAGAGGAGATTGACATTAGACTCTTCTTAACATCACATTCGGTGAATTGATTAAACGCAAAAGGTGAATAGTCGGGAGTTGGAATGGCAGAAAGATTGATAATTGTTGAGATTTTATCCGCATCCGGCATAGCAGGGGCAGAAGAAAAATGTTGATTAAGAGCATTAATATCAATATTATTAGGGATAGAATTCTGACGTGATTTGCCGATTCCCATTGACCTCAGAAACTTCCAGACTTTAGCTGGATTTTCATCGTCTACAGACGCATGGACATGGCGACGCATTGCATCCCTACACACCATATTGCAGCGATTACGGGCCTGAACATATTTGACTTGATTGATGTCGGTGGGACGCAACTTGTATCTAGTTTTGGCTACAGCTTTCTTATTCATCAACATTTTTATTTCGTTAGTGAGCCATGGTGCAGGGAGATGTTTTATTTTAATTGCACGTAATGGAGCATGTACATCGTATAGTTGCGTAATCAGCGAGTTGAATAAAGAGACTTGTTCGTCGACTGACTCGGCGTCAACAATGGGACACCAATCAATCTTTTTCGCGTCTTCAAGAAGGGCCTCACGATCCATACCACCGAAGTTGCGCTGCATAATAATATCAGTTTTTTTATATAAAATACTAGCAACGCACCCTTCGCACGGGTGTAAGACTTATTTTTTTACACCTTGGTTTACATTATATGAGTTTTAGTAAAGATCCCTATTTTTTTTTAAAATATATTATATCGTAGGTCACCCGGGGATAGTGTAGCTTTAACAGTGGTTTTTTTTTCAAATCGGTTCAGTATTTTCGGAGCTTATTCAATACAAAAAATCAAATCTTTCCTCTTATTACTAGCGACCCGCCCGCCCGGCTTCGCACGGGTATAATTTACGTGCGAAGCCGGGGCGGGTCGCTAATTATATATATAAACCTTCCTTGAAAATGTATCTAACTGATGGTGAAAACCGCATCAAAATCCGTTGCGTGGTTTAGTTGGAGTTAGCGGCCATACAGATAGACAGACAGACGCGGAAAGCGACTTTAATTTATACTATGTAGAGATATTGATAATATTTTAAAATTCAATTAAATAGTCAGAACAATTTTGTTATTCAAAATGTGTTGTTATTCAAACTTATTCAAAATGTTATTAATCTAACTAATTAACAGACATACATTTCTATAACTACAAAATAAACAATCTATAAATATAATCATGTTAAAGCGAAATTCATCTACTCACTCACTCATCACGAAATTACGAAAACTGCTTGACTTACGAATCTTGAAATTGGCAGGTAGATTACTTATGGGGTGTAGAGGTCCGCTAAAAAAGGATTTAGCAAAAGGGTCGAATTAAGGAGGGAAAATGGGAGGGAGTTAGAAAGTTTGTATGCAAGGCTACCCGTACAAAGTCACGGGCAATAGCTAGTAGGTATAATTATATTATGGCCTACTGCCGCCATAACTAAAATGTATAATTTATAAATTCACTGACTTTGTAATAACATTTCTCGACTAAAAGTTTATCAAATCGTGAGTGCAAGCCGGTGTTATAATAATTTAAAAGTTTATATTTATTTTAACTTAATTATACTTTTTACACGTCCCTTATTGTTGATAAAAAAAATAGTGCGTGGAGTCCCTCCGCGCAGAAGAAGGGAAACTCTCGCTCTTTCTATGCCCTCTATATGGTAGCGTTAAACGTTTAACGCAACCTTGTTGTAAGTCGCATAAGAAGTTTCACTCCAAAATACAACTAAGTATATATATATATATATACTAAGCTATAAACGATAGCGCACATTAAACGACACAAACATAGACAAATGCATCTCCTCGCGCTGAAAAATACTCGGTCGCCGTAGATCGTAGACAGTTTTTAACTTAACCTCACCGCTCGTTTGTCAGCCCCACGGCGGTAGACACGGCTAGATTGCTATCGATACAAGTTTATGTTATACTAGTTGTACCCCGCAGTTTCACCTGCTATCTCACAGGAATAGTTTTTTGACAATTCTAGCCAGTTTCAAAGTCGCACTATGTATAAATCTGGAGACGTGGTCCTTACTGCTGGCCTAAAAACTTAGAGTCGTACAGCAGGCAATGGAGAGAGCTACGCTCAGAGTTCTTTTGCGTGATAAAATCCGGACCGAGAATATTCTCCACAGTTGCCAAGATTTTCAAGTTGAACTGGCAATGGCCAGGCCACATCGCTCGAAGAACCAACAACTAATGGGGAAGAAAGTTTCTTAAATGAAGACCACGAACCAGAACAAGCAGCGTAGGTAGGCCTTCCACTAGATGGATTGACGACATCGTAAGAGTCACGGGAATTCAGTAAATGCAGATGGTAGACCACGAGATGGACCGACGACATAGTGAGAGTCACTGGCATCCAGTGGATGCAAAAGGCAGGCTGTCGTTCAGTGTGGAGGTTAAAAGGGGAGGCCTATGTTCAGCAGTGGACGTCTTCTGGCTGATGATGATGATGAGATGGTAGACTGTCGTTCAGTGTGGCATTCTAAAAGGGAGGCCTATTTTCAATGTTCAGCAGACATCTAGTCTTATGACGATGCTGAATATGAGTGGAGGGTTCAGATAAGTTCAAACCTCATTTTAATAAATCATAACCCAGCTCTAAAAGCGCAAAACTCTAAAATTAAACACCCATTAGCGTCAACAATGTATTATGAACGTATAAAACATTTAATTCCAACTCTGAGCGCAGTTTCAGCTACTTAGCTTTTTATGTACTCGTTAAAATATTCAAAATTATCCTCTCTTATATTCGCGCAGTCTCTTTGCATATACTTATAGTCTGCCACCTGAGATTCGCGTTCGTATCATCAGATTATACTTTGGAAACATTTTTGTTTCTCTTGGATAAGTTTTAAAGCTACCTCGCTAAGCCTGACTGCATTTACTCGGCGTCTTTTGTACTTAAGAAAAGAGTTTGAGATGAATATGAAAATAATTTTGTAACATAAATTCTGAATATGTGGTACAAGACATTATACGACTCATTTGGTTTAGGACTAAGAAAGTGTCATCAAACAATTTTTAAATACAGGTTACACAAAACTATGGCATTAAGCCGTAAGGAGGACCCCAGAAAACAATGTGAAAAAAAGTTGTTCCATAGAAAAATTACATATAGACTCAATGTATGGAACTGTAGATTTTCAGCAATTTTTGGGTTGAGCCCATGGTAAAAGTTGTTCATAATGATTAATACTGTAATCCTTTTTTCGGTTTAGCACTACCGTTGTATGAAACTCTGTTAAAAAAATATGTTACCTCAATACAAACTTTTTCGATATTTTCGCTCAAAAACATAACAAGAAGAATATCGTGAGTGGACTGGTAGGTCCAACATCAAAATGCTCAAAAACATATACGTCATTCACCAACATGCACTGGGCCACCATGGTGGATTAGTGTCCGTTTTCTTTCTATGCGAGAGAAGACCTATGTCCCAGCACTAGGAATATAATAGGTTGATGATGATGAAATAATTATGTATAATTGATAGAATATAAAATGATTTTATAATAATAATTAATCTCTCTCTTCCCGACTATGAATCCCACATGGTGGTGGGGTCAGCCTTCCTTACTTTTCTCCTCCACTTCGCTCTATTTTTGACATCGTCTTCGGAAACCTTACACTTTCTCATGTCTTTAAGCACCACGTCCTTCCACCTAGTCTTGGGTCTGTCTCTGGATCTTTGACCGGGGATGGAAGGTTGTAGTGCCATCATAATAATAAATAAAATACATAAAATCAGAAGTGACCTTGCCAAAGAAGGCAACAAATAAAATTTGCAGTATATTGAAAATACAAGCCGGAATCGATGGGTATGAGGAAGTATGCATCGGTAGAAGTATGCGATCGCTGCAGGTCCAGTCAGCAAAACTTATTCAATATCCACATTTCCGGATGGACAGAATAAAACCCAATTTATACTGCTAGAAACTAAACATTGAAAGTCTAGTTAAGTTGGAAATAGCATTCCAGAGATCCGAGACTTTGTTTTCATAAAAATAAAGTCACAAAGACGAGGTGGACCAAGAAGAACAAAACAGTTTTACTTTATTTGATGCAGATCCAAAGAATTCAAATTTCAAACCTAGGTAACGTTCAAGTTCTTTGTGCAGATCAAATAAAGAAGAAAGCAAACGTCATGACGTATAAAATACAAAGAAGTCAAAATGTTGACTTTGAAGATCGGTAAAGCTGGAGCCCCTTAACCAACAAGAGCAAGGCTCTTAAATACGAAGAGAAAGTCGTGTAGGAATCGTCTCATACATACATTTTTATCACAAATTCTACATCGCAGTCACGTTGAATTTCATTTGCGCTATCTCACTCCTCGAATCGTGGAGCTCAAGTAAAACAGTCTTCGTATCAATTTCTCTGACGCGTACAGATAGTAGTGTCGTAAAAGAAGGCGCAATGGAGGTGAGAGGCTACAACGTATCGACGTGTGGCACTCACATCGCAAAACGTCATATCAAACCTCAACTCGGGTGAGCGATCTGCATTGTATCGTATAACTAAGTTTTAACGATCTCTTTAATAGTATCGACATATTTCATGTACGTCTAAGTGGTTTCCGGCTCAGTGTTGGAGGTTTTGGGTGGTGGTGGCGGCAAGCATTCCTCATGATGGCTTTATAATGCATCAACCTGACTTAATTTTTCACTACGCCTAGGCTATGTTTGCTTCAGCGCTACTCATTATCTTTCAACTTGCAACGGTTGTTATAATGCATGACTTATTATTATCTATCAACTTTAGTGGTTACCTACCGTTTTTTTTCTTTTAACTTACATATTTGTTAAGTACTAGTTAGTTATTATATTATGACGTAAATTAAGTTTACTACTTCAACTCTAAAATAAGATTTCTTCCTTGCGTCATGTTCATGTGATATGATAAATATCTATTATTAATCCGTGGTCAACGATGCTGGTATTTCAACTAGTAATTTCTCTGTATACTTCTTTAGTTAAAATTTTGTTGTATACTGTTTGTTGATACGCAAATAAAAAAAAATAACAAACCGAGTATTATACCTACCAAGTTATCTGTACACCGAGGCCAAATGAAGAATTTGAAGAATTTGCCTTTAGAATTAGAATAATAGCCTGACATAGTTTTCAATTTCAATTATCACTTAATACTTAATGTAATGTACTTAATTATTACTTAATGTATTTTTTTAAATTTTTATTAATCTTACAAAGCATCTTTACAGCTGCAAAATTATTGACAAGGCCATTTTACAGCCGATAATGTGTACCTATCTCTATCTCTACATAGTATTAATTGAAGTCGCTTTCCGCGTCTGTCTGTCTGTATGTCTGTATAGCCGCTAACTTCTCCTAAACCACGCAACGGATTTTGATGCGGTTTTCACCATCAGTTAGATACATTTTCAAGGAAGGTTTATATATAATTAGCGATCCGACTCAGCTTCGCACGTAAATTACACCCGTGCGAAGCCGGGCGGACGGGTCGCTAGTATTGTATAATTGTGTCATTTTAATTTTAAAATGTGATTTTTATCCTTTAAATGATGTCATCAAGTGTATATTAGTATACCTAAGACCCGAAATAAATGAATTAAATTGAAAAAACAATACATATTTTTTTTGTGAAAATCTCAGTTTTATGCACACAATGTGACAGTGGCTCCCTTATTCAACTCTCCAGATAAGTTAGTCGCACTCTACATACGTTTGGCTCAGTTGATGGCGTGAACTACGAAACTATGTAGTGGTTCACACAAAGCTCTCTCTGGGACGAGTGACGACAGTACGATGACGTGTGCTTTTGGGGTTACTACTTTGAAACGTCTTGTAGTAAAAATACGTAAAAGTGAATGTTTAATGTAGTACGTACTATAAATATTCTCGACGAATAAAACAATAAAATAACGACATGACGCAGCACAAGCGGCGTTTGGGGTCGAGACATTGGGCCCTTGGGGACCGGGAGCTCACCTCATTTTCAAAAATCTTTCAGAGCGCCTGGTTAAGGCTGGGTATAAGGCCAGAAAAATTTCTGATTTCACCCGCGCGTCTCGCATCACCCGCATTAGTGTGAAACACAACCACGGCAGCGCGGCAGTCGCGCGCAGCTAAAGTGTACACAACTCGCGCACTCGACCTTGTAAAGCGGCAAGGAGCAATAACACACAGGATAAGCATAGTGTTGGTGTACTTGGTGTTTTGGCGATTAGCTGAGTTCGGTCGCAGCGCGCAGAACCGTAAATTGTTTATTTCACTTTTCAAAATTGTATTTGTAATTTATTTTTAGGTTTTCTACAATATAAAAATAATAAAGTATATAAATTAAATTGAAATAACCTAAATAAAACTAAACTGAACTATGCTATGCTATGCTTTGCTAGGTTGAACTTGCCGGGATAAGACCAAAAAACCCAAAAACCTCGTGGCACGGGGTACCCGATCCCGGGTCATATCTCCTAAACCAGACCTTTAACCCAAAAAAATTACAAAAAAATATTTAGATTTTTACTTTTGAAATCAGTGAGAAATACATTTAAATAGAAATAAACAGGGGTGAAAACCACCCCCTACCACGCCCAAATTTTTGCTCGAGTTAGTAAAGCTCATTTTAAATTTTAGTAATTTTTTTGCAGATTTTTTAAGGCTGTGGTTTAGGAAATATAACTAGTTCTAGTTTTTAGTTTATATTATAGTCTAAGCTAGGTCTTAAGATTTTGACGACCTGAAATACCCGGCTCCTCAAACATTTTGTCCCAGGTCAATCCAGGCAAGAATAGTTAGCTTCACTGGCTATCCAACGATAGGTCATTTAGTATTTTAAGACTCGTAGGTACATAGTAACTTGAGTTACTAAGTAGCGAGGCGGACCCTAAATACCCGATTTTTTGAAGGTCCATAACTTTGGACACAAAAGTCCAATCAAAAATCTGACGTCATAGGCATCATTTTTTCTGGCAGACGAAGACGTTAAACTCAAAAACTCGGCTTTAGGACCTAACCCTAAGGACCCCAAATTGCGTTTGAAATTACGTAACCGGAATTTCATGTTAAAAATAACAAAATTTTTCAACACAAAAAATTCAGTGGTGTAATAAATAGACTATAAATTATTTTTTTGGCTTTCTACTCTCACAATTTCAGGAAATAAATAATATTTAAAAAAAAAATTGTGTTTATTTAGTTGGTAGGCATAAATAATAATGAAATAGAAACACAGTAAACGCACGTGTGTAGAAAATAAAAAGTCCGCGTCTGATAAGCCCAAATTCGGATATTTTTGTGCGAAGGTTGCTTTTCAAAATATTAAAGCGTAAAAATCCGGAAAATTTTCGTAATTTTTTTCAAAAACCCTCGATTATCTCAGAAACAGTACGTATGAGGTCATTTTTGTAAAAATGCTATGTATCCATATAATATATCTATGCTATGCTATGCTATGCTATGCTATGCTATGCTATGCTATGCTATGCTATGCTATGCTATGCTATGCTATGCTATGCTATGCTATGCTATGCTATGCTATGCTATGCTATGCTATGCTATGCTATGCTATGCTATGCTATGCTATGGTATGCTATGCTATACTATACTATACTTTGCTATACTATACTATACTATACTATACTTTGCTATACTTTACTATACTATGCTATGCTATGCTATACTATACTATGCTATGCTATGCTATGCTATGCTATGCTATGCTATGCTATGCTATGCTATGCTATGCTATGCTATGCTATGCTATGCTATGCTATGCTATACTATACTATACTATACTTTGCTATACTTTGCTATACTATACTATACTATACTTTGCTATACTATACTTTGCTATACTATACTATACTATACTATACTGTACTGTACTGTACTGTACTGTACTGTACTGTACTGTACTGTACTGTACTGTACTGTACTGTACTGTACTGTACTGTACTGTACTGTACTGTACTGTACTGTACTGTACTGTACTGTACTGTACTGTACTGTACTGTACTGTACTGTACTGTACTGTACTGTACTATACTATACTATACTATACTATACTATACTATACTATACTATACTATACTATACTATACTATACTATACTATACTATACTATACTATACTATACTATATTATACTATACTATACAATACTATACTATACTATACTTTGCTATACTTTGCTATACTATACTATACTATACTATACTATACTATGCTATACTTTGCTATACTATACTATACTATACTATACTATACTATACTATACTATGCTATACTTTGCTATACTATACTATGCTATACTTTGCTATACTATACTTTGCTATACTATACTATACTTTGCTATACTATACTATACTATACTATACTATACTATACTATACTATGCTATGCTATGCTATGCTATGCTATGCTATGCTATGCTATGCTATGCTATGCTATGCTATGCTATGCTATGCTATGCTATGCTATGCTATGCTATGCTATGCTATGCTATGCTATGCTATGCTATGCTATGCTATGCTATGCTATGCTATGCTATGCTATGCTATGCTATACTATACTATACTATACTTTGCTATACTAAGCTATGCTATGCTATGCTATGCTATACTATACTAAAATAAACGAAACACGCGAAAGCCCGTTGGTCCAGTTGGTAGTGAACCTACCTTCTGAGCTTGGAGGCGTGGGTTCGATTCCCACCTAGGACAAACAGTTATGTGATGAACGTTTGTGTTTGTTCTATACCTGGTTGTTAATAACTATAATCTATTTAAGTATATATGAATTATTTAATTAAATTTCATTTAATTTATGAAATTATTAATTTAAAAAAAAAAAAGTTAATTATTATTATTATTTTTTATTCAACGAAAATTATATTTTACTTAATAATTTTGATTTTTAGTAGTCTTTCTGACTGTCACTCTCTCTCTTTCTCTCTCCACACGAAACACTTAGACTCTTATATTACCGAGCGTACATAATAATAGATGCCCTAATGATAGATGGCCTAGTCGTATCCATAATTATTAATACCTGTAATTTTTTCATAGTAGCTTTACCTAGTCTGTGCTCTAGGTCATTGGCAACACTTGGTTGCCGCATCAAATGGTCGCGTTCAAGCCATAGATTTTTTATGTTATCCATTGTTTGAAAATACAGTAGGTGTTGATATAATCGCACTCGGAAGATAAATCTAGGCGAATAGCAAGCGCGTGCGTCCTTCCCCGTTGGAGCATAGTGCGGTACTGAGGTTGAACGGAGCATGTTTCGCCATTTAGATGCAAAGCGCAACAGAATAAGGTTGAATATCGGACTTGCCGTTTGACCGAATAGTTGCTTAGAACTAAAGGACGTAAGTCTCAAATCGAATATAATTTATTATGAGAGTACTAATTAATCTAGGTAAATTTTGTCTTAGCACTGGAAAACAAACTATATTTTCCTTCGATGAGTATTTATTTTAGATATGTGACTGAAGTTTTATCCAAGAAAAAATCAAAAAAATCAGCAAAAAGGCACCTTTTTGAAAACAATAAAGTATCGAGTAAATATCTCGCTATTATGTTTCTGTCTTAGTGCCGGAAAGAAAATGAATTGAAAAATCACATATATCAATTATTACGTTGATAGGATATTTGGTTTAGTTAGAATATCATGGCAAATTAGCATAAAATTTCGGAGGCCCCCTCTTAATGCGACGCGTGACCAAAATGCTGGCGTGTTTCTGGCTCAACGCATAAGCATTGCCATTCAACGTGGTAATGCCGCCAGCATGCTGGATACGCTGCCAACTGGTAGTGGGCTTGAGCATTTGGATTATCTTTAGACCTTCAACGGTCTATGGGCAGTCTAACTGTATTTGTAGTTTTAGTTTTAGCTTGTATTTTGTTTAGATAATAAAGGCGCTTGCCCAGGAAAAAAAAAACTAGATTAATATTCAACAGTATAACATAACTATCAATATTCAACAACTTTCTTTATCTTTTTTAGGGTTCCGTACCCAAATGGTAAAAACGGGACTCTATTACTAAGCCTACGATGTCTATCTGTCTGTCCGTCTGTCCTACCTAGTAACGGCTGTATCTTTTGAACCGTAATAGATAGTCAGTTGAAATTTTCACAGAATATGTAATGTTACGGCGGATTACATAAGAAATGATAAAAAAGTCAAAAAGTAAAAACAAAAAGGGGGATCCCCATACAACAAGCGTATTTTTTACGTATTTATGTATTAGATCTAATGTAAAAACCGTAATACGTGCAAGCGTCAAACTTGGCATGATTATTATAGTACATACTCTAAAATATAACAGCAAATAATAAATAATGGCCAAGTGCCAGTCAGTGACAAATATCTGTTCACCACTGATTCTCGTCACTCGATCGATCACCGAAGTGAAGCAACGTAGGGCGTGGTCGGTACTTGGATGGGTGACCGCCTGGGCGTTGATGGGATGTTGTCTTTTTGCACATTTTTTTTTGTACTTTAGTAGCTAGTAAGTTATGTGGTGGTACGGAACCTTCAGTGCACGAACCTTTCTCGCACTTGGCCGGTTTTATTTTTAAAGGCAAGTGCCTTTATTATCTAAACAAAATACAAGCTAACACTATAGAAACAGACTGCCCATAGACAGTTGAAGGTCTAAAGACAATCCAAATACTCTAGCCCACTACCCAGCATGCTGGCAGCATTACCACGCTGAATGCCAATGCTTCTTTATAGTTTATTGAATCAGGCGTTATTTGCTGTTCATCTTCAAAACTGTTTCCTTGACGAATCTATAACGAATATCGAATTATCATCATCATTATCAACCAGAAGACGTCCACTGCTGAACATAGGCCTTCCCCTTTAACCTCGACACTGAACGACAGACTGCCATTTGCATCCACTGGATGCCAGCGACTCTCACTATGTCGTCGGTCCATCTAGTGGGAGGCCTACCTACGCTGCGTCTTCCGGTTCGTGGTCTCCACTCAAGAACCTTTCTTCCCCATCGGTTATCGGTTCTTCGAGCGATGTGGCCTGCCCATTGCCACTTGAACTTGCAAATTTTAACAGATAAGTCGATGAATATCGAATAACTAACATAGATTAGGTATATGTATGATTTTTTCGTTTCAGTATTAAGTATTTATATTATGTTTACTACCAACAGCACTGGATTAGAAATGTTCATTGTTTTCTTTTTTGCTCTATTAATTTGTCAATTCTATTTAGAAATTACTATAACAACAACTTATCTACACAAAAAAAAAAAAATGGATCCAATCAATGAATCCTCACGCGAGTTTTGATGACGTAATTCTATTTAGTGTACTGATTACATCGAGAAACAATTCCTATTGTATCACAGTCACTCAGTGAAAACATTAAAAAAACGTCCGACCGTCATTGTACATACATTGTATCAAATATATACTTCACAATATCACATTTACTCCAGTTTGGATGTTATGTCGCTTGCATAGTGTTCAACGTTAGTTTTCCGCTGTCATCGTAGCTCTGGCATCGCACGGCGTTGTAGTCGGATCGCGGTTACCTTGTAACTAACCAAAAAGTCTGCGCGCTTCGTAGCGTGCGCCGAGTTTTGGTTCGGTTTTTTTTTGCATGATTTTGACTCTATTATGTATTTGGATCTTGATGACTGATTACGATGATTTAGTGTCCAAGGGCTGAAAAGACACGAGTAGCACCCCTTTTACGTGCTCGGGCCGCCTACTCGAGCTAGCGAGCGAAGCCCATTTCTACGTAAGGCTGCCAACCGGAAAATTACCCCAGCACAAAAGACATCAAAGCAGTTTTTTAGCACACGTCATTCACATACGAGTGACAACATTTTGATGTAATTTACGAATAAACTCACAAAGCATTGAAAAAATGTGGCCCTGAACTGAAATTAAGCCCGAAATACATAGAATGTAGATATCTATATGTACTATATATACCTATATGAACGCGTCCCAGTTTTTTTATTACAACAGGCATACTTTTTGCCATAATTTCACCTGGTGGAAAGTGATGATATGGACGAAAATGTAGCACGATTATTGATATACATATTAAATTTTTTCTCGAACAACTCTGGATTATGCCAGATGAAATATTAACGCCATTTATTGAAATCTTTACTGTGCTACGTCGCTTTGTAACACTTTCGTAGATATGACTGCTGTTAGTTTAAGTTTAATTTGTATTTTTGGTGTATAACAAAGAAGTATTGTACTGTTCTCTACTAATTAAGTCATATCACTTTCAATTATGACAACCGCTCACCAAGTCAACGTGCAACTGGGTTCACACTGGTGCGCTGTCTGCTTGTTCTTACCACTGAGTTGGTGCCATTGAAAAAGGTTTATTGGGCTGTTCCTTAAAATATACGTCAATCACGAAATTCAAGTTTTAGCAAACAAGCTACGGGCCACTTGATGGTAAGTTGTCACCGCTGCTTATGCATACCTGCAATACCCGGGCGTTGCCTACCTTTGAAGACTCTATTCACCCTTTGTTTGATGCAGTCCAAATTATACTTCGGAAGGAAAACCGAAGGCCATTCCACAACTTACAGGGACGTGGCAAAAACAGTCGATTAAATCGAATATTGCGAGACTTCCACGTATCTATAAAATCTTTGTAAACTTTTACTCGAAGTCATCTTTTGAAAACAAATAATACGTATCAAATAAATCTCGACTTCCGAACTTGAGGATTCCAAATCCAATTTGTCCAATTTTGGGGGTTTGAGGTAAAAAGATACTAAAAAATTGTGGCCTATTGAATATATTTTAGCTCAGAATGATTTAATTCTGGGTTCAAAGGATTTGATAAATAAATTACCTATGTATATGTTACTCAGGTAGGTAGGAAATTCATTTATCGTTTGATCTTTGAGAAGGAATCAAGTTTGTTTGCTATTTGAAGTTTACTGCTTTCATTTTTTTATCTCAAGTACGGTACGAATTATGTACATATTAAATTATCTCTTATTACCTACTTTAACACAATTTCTAGCAAAAAAAGTAGCTTGTCTAGAAAATTACTCTAGAAAATTACTAAATCCTTTTATACGCTCATTGAATCCATCTAGCTTTATGAAGCCATAAACAGACATGAAAATGAAAGAATATAGCGGAGTAAAAAGAATTTGTTATTTGCAAACGGTCGTAGCTTTTCTTAGATATGCTCAGTGGTTTACTCGAATTTTTCAGTTTTACCATAGTTTTCCCGCATTTTCAAAAAGATGGTAAATTCCTATAGCCGTTTCTTCTTCATCGTTTTTTTCGTCTTGTACCCATTTAGCAGTTTTAATATATTGTTAAATACGTAGAAGCGAAATACGTATGACCGTTTTCTATTGAACAGTTGATTTTTTTTTATGATTTCATAGTTGCTCGCATAATAAAAATTGGTCTTAATGACTGGTACTATGGACCCTTTTCGGCTAAGTACAACTTTTCCGCGAAACCATGTTTAAATCTTTAACATAAAAGTAGGTATACACAATATGTACATCATATAAATGATAAAAAATATTATAAATGCGAAAGTGTGTTTGTTTGTTCCTTTTTTTTTAATAATAGATAGGCTTGCGCTTGGCCGCCATCTCGTCTGATGTTAAGCGACGATACGGTCTACGATGGAGCACGCTTGCCTAGAAGAAACCGATTCACTCTCGACTTGAAGACACCCAGATTGTAACTAACGGGGAAAACCCTTTCAGGCAGCGAATTCCACAGACTAGCAGTTCGCGCAATAAATGTGGAAAAAGTAAAGTTTGTTCCTCTTTCACGCAGCAACAGAACAACGTATCGACGTAATTGCATAAATATAGTATGTAAAAGGGCTGGAGAGAGGCATAGATCCTTTATTTCTGGAAACATTGACGATTCTTAAGGGATGTCAACGCGGAAATCGTAAGGCGCAGCTAGTAAAAGTTTATTTTTATTGTTATGGATGTCTAAATAGAAAATACGCAAACAACAAGAAGATATTTAAACCTTAAACTATTACTTACTACTTTATCATTATAATTATGTACCATCATATATACAAATTAAAATAAATAAATAAAACATAAAAATGACTAGCCCATCAGTGGAGGGAAAAAAGCCAGAATGCTGGCTGCATGTTATGCTATTTTTTTTGCCAGAGTCACCTCCACCAAGCATTGATTTAAATAATTATTAGTTTTTAATCTTTTATATGTCGAAATTGATCTCTGAAAAATTTTAATATAAATTCAAAAATTTAATATCAAAAATTGGAATTGAAATTTAATTGAATTGATTATATCTTGAAATTGATCTCTGAATTGTTTTGATTGTTGTCTGAAATTGATTGATCTGATTGGTTTGACACTATTACACTTGGTAACCTAAGTATGCATACTTAAGGCACCAATAGTCTTTATTAGTTATACAAAATATACTTCATACAAAATATGCGAATATATTATCTTCTTTTTTATTCAATTCACATGTAGTGATAGTGATAGTTTAATATATTTAGTTATTCATGGACGGCCTTAATTAAAAATATTACTTAACTTAAGCAATCCTTAAAATTGCTCGGTCTTGTTTTAACGTAAGTTTCCCTCAACGAGAAGTTGATAGAGCAATTTTAAGGATTGCATAAGCAAGGATTGCGTAACGGCAATGGATGAGTGAATGACACACCAGATACGGCTTTCCTGAAAACTTTTAGTTAAATTGATCACCATTTTTAAAGTAAATTAAATTTCTGAAACGCTTTAACATTAAAACATCTCTGTAGTTATACATAGTTTTCAATTGTGTCTAACATACTTTATAATTGACTTATCCTAACTCGGTTAGGCCGGTTTCTTGGTGACCCGTGAGATTTGCCTGTATTTGATTTAACGCGCGCGCTTAGCAGTGTTATTTAAAACAGAAATAAATAAAAAAATAGGTGAATTAAAGTTAAATTAAATTTGCATTCGTTTAAAACAATATTTAGGTTACAATATGATACAAAGTTGAAAGATTGACCAAACCAATGAATTACCATGAAGATACTATGTGTTTTTTTTAAATAAATAATAGGCTTACGTTTGCGGCAATTTAAGTATAATGCCTGCTTAAAACCACGTGATTAATGGAAAACTATCACCAAACAATAAATTCATAACCAGTGATCCGGGTTCCATCCACAACAGGTGTGTCCGCTGACCTCGAGCAGTGCGGTCAATACGGCGAATTATCAGGCCAATCGAAATTAATATTCAACACGAAAAGTTTATTTATAGAACTAAGTCAGGATACCAAATGGGCAGGGCACATAGCACGCAGAAAAGATAGCCGATGGGGCTGAAAGATTCTCGAATGGAGACCACGTACCGGTAAGCGCAGCGTAGGACGTCCACCCACAAGATGGACAGACGACCTAAAAAGGCAGGGAAATGCTGGATGCAAGCCGCTTCCAACCGACCCTTTTGGAGATCGATGGGGGAAGCCTATGCCCAGTGGATGTTTTCGAAAAACTGTAGAAGGAAGAGTTTGAGAGTGGATTTCGTTAAATTACTGGCATAAAAAATGGTATGATTTACTGGTTTTTTATTCGTCTAGACTTATTTTTTTCGTTTTGTGACTGAAAATCCAGATATCTAAACAAGACGATTGCATTTTGAATAGAATATAAAATAATTTGCTATCACATAGGTTGTATTAGCAGAAATAATACAGTTATAAAAAATTATTAACACATCTACGTGGGCTCTTTATTCATGTAATACTTGTATTTGAATAGTTATAGAAACCGGATAATGTTCCATAAAGAAATTTTTTAAGATGGTCATTATAATGTTTGGTCGGAGACAGGGAGGGGGGTAGGAATTTCACCCATTTTTTTTTTATATAGTACATAGGCTTGCGCTTGGCCGCCATCTCGCCTGATGTTAAGCGACGATGCGGTCTACGATGGAGCACGCGTGCCTAGATGAAACCGATTCACTCTCGACTTGAAGACACCCAGATTGTAACTAACGGGGAAAACCCATTCAGGCAGCGAATTCCATAGACCAGCAGTTCGCACAATAAATGTGGAATCATAGCGCTTCGTACGGGTTTTCGGAATATCAACCGATCTATCTTATATATCGATCGTCAAATTTGACAGTTGAGATCGTCCAATTCGTTAAAATGCCATTTGATCAGTACTCGCTATGATCGGTTCTTTAGAATTTTATCGAATTTGACGATCGATAAAGAACGGTGCTTGCACTGAAGGTTCGTCAGTTAACGAATCGAAACGCACAATCCTAACCTAGAGCTTCCTAAACAATCAAACTGAACATAAACTAAACTAGGTAAGCAAGTAATTGTTTTGTCCTAACATATCGGTGCCCTAACCAAATAATTTAGTTGTCTAATTTTATTTATCCAAATCCCAAACAAATATGACCTGGTGAACTCTCAGCTGTAGGATTAAGGACCTAGGCTAAGTTTACATAGGTTTAGTGCTTCTAGTTTTACCTAAATTGCTACATTAATTACGACCTAATTACTAGAACTGTCTACTCACTAAAGGAGCTATTTTATTCCACATTTATTGTGACTGCTAGTATTTGGAATGCGCTGCCTGATGGGTGTTCCCCGATGGTTACAATCTGGGTGTCTTCAAGTTCTTCTTCTAGGCTCCAACACTAGGTACTAGGTTCTGTGCTCCAACGTAGACTGCATCATGGCTTAACATCAGGCGAGATGGTGGTCAAACACAAGCCTATTATTCGTAAAAAAAAAACAGTGCCATCAAATTTTACCTCAGATCAGATAAACAAGGGAGATATTGTAAGGTGACGCGGCGGGTGCGAACGCATCTGGCCTGTATCAGGTTTGATGACTTCTTTTGAACTCGACCTGCAGACGACCTTGTCGTTTTTTTTTGCAAATTGACTATTAGTTAGTTTATTGGCGCCGCCGCAAGTTTCTTAGTGTGCGTGAAAAATTAATAAGATAAGTGTGCCTTACTTACCTTTTGCGTTAGCAGTTAACAGCATAAAGTGATAATTGCAACCACAAAACATCACGAACCATCGCAAAACAAAACATCGCGAATATTTTTATTCATTTTGTAATGTTTATGTTATCCTTGTTTTGTGGTATTTTAATAAAGAGTCATAGTATTGTATTGTAAGTGTACCCATTATTTTAATCACTTTTACTATGAGACCCAATTCCAACCTAACACAGCCAAAAACAGGAGAAACATGGAAACATTTGAACATTTGAACACGAAAGATAATTGAACTAAGGCATATCTCCCTTTAAATTTCGAGGCTCTCGATGGTAAAAACCGTATCAAAACCCGTTGCGTTGTTTAGGAAGAGTTAGCGGTTATACAGCAGGACAGACGCGGATAGCGACTTTAATTAATAATTAGAGAAGTTGATCTGTGATTAAACGCATAGCTAAAAAGCTAAAACACTAAACTAACTTAGATTTGACACTTTAGTTTCTAACAATAACTTTACAATGGTACTAAAGTGATAGCTTAAGCCCATTTATAACCTCTCAGTTTAGTACAAACTCTCAGTTTTGTACTAAGGTCGTATGAACTTAGTGTAAATCTCTGAATTCGTGAAATTCTACCACTTAATTAATAATTGTTAGAAGCAGAGACGTGGATAGTTTAATGACTGACTATTAAAGTTAGAGCTTAGCTCTGTCTGATTCACTTTACCTATAAGTCCACACCTTGCATATTGGTTTATTATTATTGACTATGCGCAAAATAGCAAAGTTTTCGACAGATAGCTTGTTACAGTCCGCTAGGCCTAAGCTGAGCCTTGCATTTGTGTGATCAATCAAAAACGCGAGGGACGTGCCGTGCCTCAGGCTGGTTGCCAAAAAACAGTTTAAACCGGTTTAAACCAAGCAAAGGATGCACCGCGCCTCAGGCCGGTTATCACACCTACGCTATCTATGTACACTCACATAAATGCAAAGCTCATACGCCTCGCGGACCTAATGTAATTTTGGTTCAATTGATATGTCATTAAGCCATCATAAGGCGAGTTGGTGGCCAAAAGTAGATCTAATAACCAGTAAAAAAAGATTCTGGTTGAAAATATAGAAGTTACAAGTGCATAGAAATAAAGAAACATAATTTACAGTAACATGCAGCTTCTCATCGGAGACATCTAAATATTTACAAGTACTCACATTTTTTTTAATTTAAACCCCCGACAAAAAAAAGATTTTATTGAATCATAGCTAAGAACAATTGATCAATACACTAGTGACGTTAGAAACAAAATAAAAACTATATCAAAATCGATTCAGCCGTTTGGTAGCTACGATGCCACAGACATACCTTAAATTTATAACATATTATACAACAACCTCTTTTGCTTCAAGAGTTAAAAACTCTTTTTTTCACGAATCTTAAGTTTATTTCCGCTTCAATGTCGTATCAAGAACAATTTATTATGAGTTTTGCCGCCAAAGTAAAAAACAAATATTCACCACCATTTATTATTTTCTTAAATTTGTGTATATTCGGGTGATATTGTGTTTGTTAATATTGGATTATTATTTATTAGAAGTATTCGTAAACAATTAAAAGCACTGTATTGTTATGTTGTTTCTAAAACTCTATATAAACCAATAAAGCCTCCACTACTTTACTAGGCCATGACTTTGACTTAACCGATACTTTCTTTGTTGAACTATGACTTATGTGACGAGCTAACATAAAACTTGAATAAAAATAATACAATACTTGCCACTGGCAAATGAACAAGAGTTCCGACGCCAAAATCCTCTTAAGGCGAGGTTTTAAGCAACGCTTATTACTACAGATGACTATAATCCTTGGTTTATTGTATTAAAGACGCATTTAGCGGAGAAAAATCATGGCGTTTACACACAGTCGTGCGTTTCGCTACTTCTATTTTTAGGGCTTTTCTCATATTTTTCGAAAAGTATTGCTGTAATATAAAATGTACCTCACCGGTTTCCTTCATAATTATGAAATCTATATATCAAGATATTGTAGACATGATTTAATAAATAGGTAATTGAATGAATGCAAAAAACAGGGATAAACGCGCAAATCAGTGCTACTTTGATATATTTTTTCTATCGAGCGAAATGTGCTTAGTCGTGTTTCGGTCTCATGGGTTTTCTAGATAAAACATTAAATTTTGTTATTACATATTTTTTATAATTTTAAGCTAACCATGGAGGTATGCACACTTAAATTAGAATGACCATAATTGCTAAAAGTCGGAAAAGAACGTCTTAAGAAGAAAGAATATAAAATAAAAAGGGATATGGAATTAAATATTCACTATACTATTATTGGAGTCATTCTTGGCCAAGCACTCGAAGAATCAACACGTCGTCGTAGACCTGAAAATGCCTCGTGCAGAGGTGAAACACGCGTCGGTAAAGGTTATTTGAGGATAAGGGCGATTTTATTTATTTATTGCTTTAATTTTTCTAATAAAACAAGATTTTTAACATTTATAAATTAAAGATATTTTTAAAGTTATATGATTATTTACGGGATATTTACCGTGGTCATATAACTTTAGTGAACAACCGTATAATAGTTTAAAAAAGAGTTTTCTTTTATAGGTTATAACCTCAAAAACATGTTAATAGCTTTACTGATTAATTGCTTATTTATTTCAGGTTAGGATGAATTACAATAATTGTAATTAATTAACCAACTTATTTAAGTTTACAAATGAATAATTAGCCTCATATCCCTCATTGTACTTGATACGTCACTAAAACAAAAATACACTAAAGAAATAGTTTTGAAGATGAACTTCCGCAAAGTAAAGTGTGATTCAAGCAATTGTCTATATATTATTTTTATACCAACGAAAAAAAAAAACCCTTTGGAATAGATGTGGAAAGTTTATCAAGTGTAATTTGTAAGTTATTCAAGTTGTGTTCAAGCTTTTACTTCACATACAATACAACCGCTCCATAAATTTCCTACCTACAATGATATTGATTTAAAAATATGACAGTTAACGGCTAATAATTATAATCAATTATTTAAATCTCATTCAAGCACAGATCTTGTGAATTCAAGCGTAATTCAGTGTAGTCCAGTGTAGTCATACTGACATTATTTGTACAAAATAAATTCATTTCCGATTCATTATGAACTCCTTCCTTTAACCAACGGTATAATATAATATAATATTATTATAACTTTTTCTATTTAATCTAGATTTTTATGTATTATTGTGCGTTTTAGGTATTCCAATATTATTATTTTTATAAATAGGCTGTGTTTGTTCTACACATCGCCTGATGTTGAGCGATGATGTGGTCTACAGCAAAGCACGCATGCCTAGACAAAACCGATACACTCGCGAGTTGAAGACACCCTAGATTGTAACTATTAAAACAAAATAATATAAAATAGCACATATTTTAAAACGAATCTGCGCACTCTTTCTTCCCTTCCATTAATCGGTTTTAGCATAAAGCAGCATAAAATATCAATCATGACACTCGAAGCACACTAAAATCGAGTTAGCATTAAGCCCCTCATATCTTGTGATAAACGACTTCCTCCAAGGTGCTCTCACCTCCGTCGAATAAAATCTAGGTCAAAGGAAATTTTGCTTTAACCCTCCCTCGAACCTATACATACATAGATAACAGGTAATAGCACTTTATATATTGCAAGATAGACATTTTCAGTTCCTCTTGCGCAAGTCATGCGCAGAAGGTGGCCATACAAAACTGGACCTTATTGCAAATACAAAGTTTCTGGTAAACTTTTTAATGAAAACTGTCCATCAAAGTTTGAACGCAATGGCGGTGGCGCACTGAGCTTCCTTCTTCTTGAAAAGTTTTAATCTTTCCTAAATTTAATAGACCAACGAGGGCAAGCCGTCAAATTAATCTGCCTGACTCTGCAAACTAATTGAAACGAAACAGACGTTATAAAACTTGAAATTATGATAAACCAGCAAAAAAAAACGAAACTAAAAAGCCAATTTAAATAAAGTGTAACATTGCGCGTCCGAAAGGGCCGCTGAAAGAAATTGTTTATTTGTATAGCCTATTTCCTACCACTCAAGACGTCGGGCGGCTGGGTCGAAAAAACACTGCCATTTATCATGTGCCGTGGTTCGGGCACCTGTAGCTTGCGGGTTTTTGCTACATCGCGTGTTATGGGGCCAGAGAGCGAACGCGCGAGGCTTCTCTGCTGCAGACGAGGGCACACTGAGGCCTCCCTCGCCCCGCCACCCCTGCATCGACCGCCCCTGGCATGCCACAGAATCAACCCTACTTTCTACGTTTCATGCCACAGATTTGAGAACAGTTTTTACACAATTCCCCAGATGAGGTCGTAGTTACGACTCGCGCCTGCTGCGAACTTTGCAAGGGCTATTTCGCGGGACGATTAATGCAATTGAGACTTTTACGAATCGCCGAAAAAAGGCGAGTTGGAGAGAAGTAAGTTGGGTTTTAAGGCGTGAAGGATAAGTGATTTTTTGCTTCCAATAAATCAAAAAACCGTAAAAAGATAAATATCGTAAATAAATAAGTCTTTATTGTAATTTTGTAGTTTAATTGTGACACAGATCGCCACCATACTCATAGTTTTTAATACGCTTTATCTTTTTAAACTACCCAAAGGCCTATGAATAGCAATTTAATTACAAACTTTCCAAGTCTTAAACATTACAGTAAAAGTTCTTTAATCGTCTATTAAAGCAAGTTTCTTCACAATATACTTATATAGAGAATATAAGCTCATTATTTCTGGATTAAGTACTACAACTACTAACAACAACTAAGTACTACTACACGAAATGCATTGCAATTAATATAGCTAAATTCAATTGGTCAAATACAAAAAAATGCTAGTTGACTATTAAATGCTTAAGCTGCGCCTAATTTTTATATAACTTTGCCCTTATTTACAAATTTCGTCATGACGGTTTTTGACGGTAGGTATACTTTAGTTTTCATAATCAAAGGTGTCTTACACTAAAAAATCGTTTGTTTTTTAGTTCTTTGTGAATTTCTAAGAAATTTTCTTTTTAATGTATTCCCTTACGGGAACTAGCTAGATACAAAAAAAAAATATATTAGTATATTGCTAATTAACGAGCCGAATTGTGAACCTTCCTCGTATTTCGAAGTCGGTTAAAAATATTTTCAATTTCTGGCTAGTCATGGTTGTGAGAAATTTGGGCGGTAAGTAAGGAACAAATGAATTGAGATACCAAACAAATCATCGAACCAGGTAAATTGGGTACGACACGACGCAACCTAAATTATGATCATGTTCCTTACTCACCGCCCAAATTTCATGCACACAACTATGACTCGCCAGAAAAGGAAGCCTTTTTCATAATGTTTTCTCGTCATATATTATTTATATTTAATAAATATAAACTATTACTTTAGCTTCATTTTGCGTACAACAAAAGTGCTTTTGTTGTCGCCAAAAATTTAAATATTATCTCGTGACTTAAGGGTTGTATCGCCAAGTGTTATTTTCTGAAAATAAACTCCTGTACGTTGCTTGTTAGTTCACTTACGCCACGAAATTGAGCAGGGGTGAAAGAGCATCGAAATTCACTATGCGCGACCAAATAATTAGACAACTCCGTAACTAAAAGGGTTGCACAAGTTATTTATGCATCTTCGTGTAGATATTGAGGTGCTCTAAAAGGTAAACTAAGCAGAAAAAAAAAGAGAGACGATTTCACGCAAAAAAAAAGTAAGTGTAACGATACTACTGTGATAATACCACAGAATAGGTTACTAAGACCCACTTGCACGACCAATTTAAATCTAAAATTCTAAACGTATGGAAAACTAGTAAAACCTAGATTTGAACCAGATTTAATTTCTGGTGCATGCCAGCTTTAAAAAAACGTCAAGTCCGTTTTGTTTTAATGTCGTTTTTAAAGAATCAAACGCTCAACATTTCTAAGGATTTACTCATTGTAAATTATGACAATTATCTCACGAAACACGAAATGATAATTAGGGTTTTTACTTGTATTGCCCAAGCGCAGGCAGGGGCACTCGCGACTGCCGTCGACCGAATTACGTACGTACGTACGCGTTAGCGTGCGTGTCTTTTTATGCTAGTTGTATGGAGCCGGCTATGTTCTAAAACTACGACCAGGGCCCCGATTCTACTAAAGAAATTGCTTTTAAATTGTAATTGTTTAAATTTTATTTTTTTAAATAATTGCCTCAAAATTTACAATTTAAAAACAATTTCTTTAGTAGAATCGGGGGCCTGAACTACCGGAGGATGGACATCAGCGTCCTGTTAGTAAAATAAAATAAATAAATAAATATTCGGGACATTTTTGCACACACTGTCATCTGACCCCAAACTAAGCAAAGCTTGTGATATGGCTGCCAGAGACTGATATACATACATATATATTTTTAAATACATACTTAAATAGATATTAAACACCCAGATATAGAACAAACACAAATGTTCATCATACAAAATGTTTGTCCTAGGTGGGAATCGAACCCACACCCCCAAGCTCAGAAGGCAGGTTCACTACCAACTGGCAACGTACTGCGATCCCCAAGCCACCTGCCAAGCATGGGGATTATGGCAAGACCCCTCTCTAAGAGGGGGGAACCCTTATTCACCCTTGTTCAGCAGTGGACATTTACTGGCTGATGATGCGATGTGTGTATGGAGCCGACTTTCTGTACCTATTTTGTGATACTACCCACCCTGTTTTTTTTGTATCTCGCTTGATCTAATGATCCGTTACAACAAAATTTGGCCACGTGACTCGAATTCGAATACCGTTTTTCCAACGTATTTACACAGTGGCCATGTTTCATAATAAATAATTTCTAAAGTCGGCTCCAGTTTCCGAATATTAATTTTGCAGAAAGCTGCTAACACCTAGCTTTTGTTTATAATGTTTAATTAATTTCGCCAATGGCTGCAGCGGTATACCTGTTGCCGTAAATGTTACCAGTTAAATCTGAAATGTTTGGAAGCTTTGGTAATTATTAGGTAAGTTATGGAATAAAACAGATGATAAGGAATGATATTCCGAAATAAATTATATGTTTTGATTCATGGTTGATATTCTGAAAACCCGTATGAAGCGCTTTGATTCCACTTTTATTGTGCAAACTGCTAGTCTGTGGAATGCGCTGCCTATATGGATGTTCCCCGATATACAATCTGGGTGTCTTCAAATCACGAGTGAATTGGTTTCTTCTAGGCAAGCGTGCTCCATCGTAGGCCGCATCATCGCGTAACATCAGGTGAGTTTGCGATAAATTAAAGCCTACTACAAAAAAAACTTGACAATCTTGCTTGCAAGATTTGACCTAAACAAAGTAATAAAAATTTGTTGGAAAAAAGCTTGTAAAAAGATACTTTTTGTACATAATGAAAACAGAATAAAACTCCGGAAGGTCGATTTTATGAACAAAACAAACCATACAAGTAAGCAGAATTTGGGACGAGTCCTTTTTTCAACTCACCAATCCGAATATAAGGTGAAATTGAAAATTCAATTGACACAAAGCTATTTTCGGAGCAAAGGTTTGACATCCAAATGCGACTGATTGATCGTTTGACGAAGTACCAAGGTCCTTCGGTGTACGAAAACATGAATTGTGTTTCAAAAATTTTATCAGTAAACAAATAAACAAATTTTATTCAGTACACGTTGACTGATCAAATTTAGTAATCGATTTTAACTATCTTCGTATAGTATATAATACAATAAAAATAAAAAACCAGCCAACTGCGAGACGGGCTTGCACACTGACGGTTCCATACCACACACAAAATACAATAATTATCAATTTAAAAAAACTAACACCAAAGTTAGTAATATATGCAATTTCGATTCGGTGAAAGAAATAATTATGCCATCTAAGTAACAGAATTAACAGTATAACTTAGTAATGAACAGAAGTTTGTCACCTACTCGCATTGGGCTTATATTTATTATATATTGTTATACTTTAGAGTGTGTACTATAATCAATTGGACATACAACAAAAATCCCCGGTGCAGGAATAAGGCATTTCGGTCATTTTGAAATTTAGGAGCCATCCGCCATCGAATTTTAGTGGTCACCACCTGATAGAATTTCCGATTCCCTATCACATTTGGTTAAAAACCCCTTACCTATGTCTAACCGTTTTCAAGTCATAAACGTTCAAAGTTTGTATGGTGGCCATTTTATTTATTCTCCAGAAAGGTCCTTGGTTCTGGTGCATATTTAGTTACAACAGTTCCCTATACCATATTATATATATATATATATATATATATATTATATATATATTCACATAATATATATATATTATGTGTTTGTGTTTGTATAATTTAACCTATTTTTATATTTGGCTTTTGTAATTTTTTTGAACTTTAATTAATTAATGTTATTTGGTGTTTTACCGTTTTAATTAATAATAATAAATAAATACCTCACCCACGTTTATCAAACTGGACATAGTACAATATTTTTGTCATAAGTACCTACCTAACAATGCATAAATAACAAAAAGCAGGCACGTGCTAAGGTCGCTTTGAAATATCAAAAGTAATAAATAATAAAACCCGGAGCATCTTCTACTGTAGGCATTATGCAATATTTATACAGGGTGTGTCGCAGTAAATCTTTTAAGAATTCGATATAACGTGTTGGCCGTGTCTCTTCCGCGCGAATGATATATTTGCCGTTGGTTTAGGAACACTCTTGTCTACGTAGTTTTGTAACAACAAGAGACGCGCCGCGTTGTCTTCAGTCTTCAACAAACTGAAAATAATTACACTAATGTAAAAAATCAGCTGCGCCCAGTTTTTCTATTTTACTGTATTTTCCCGGGAAAGAGGAACCTATGATGCATACTGCTGCCTTCCTAAATTTCATCAAGATCGGTCCGACGCCGCGCCGTTCAGTCGTGAAAATGTAACAAACAAACAGACATACAGAGTAACTTTTCCATTTATTATTAGTGCAATGTGATAATTAGTGTGATGGAAATGATGTTACCTTATCTCAACTGAACGGCTGAACTCATTTTTTATTTGTGAAAGGCAAGAATTAAGGACTTAAGGACTAAAGACAAGTGGAAAGAGCCCTGCGTATGATGTCGTTCAGGCTAGCGTGTCGGCCAATACGACCAGCGCTTCTCGAGCAAGAGAGACCATGGTGACCGAGCTGGTCAACATCAGTACCACACTGACAGCGATGAGCCTCACAGCACCTTGCACCCAAGCGTAAGCTGACAGCTAGACGAAATGCGGTTGGATCTAAAAGGCTACCCGTGTTAAAAGAGGGCATAGCTTGCAACCAAAGTCCCGATTCCCAAACAGAGACAGCAAGAATACGAGCGCGATCTGCAACACTAGGACACGTATCTAGTAGCGATTTCCGTGCTAGTTCGCAGATCGGCCGATCCCACAGTCTCTGGGAAGACAACTTCCTGGGAAAATCGGTATTTGGACAAGCAAGCCTCCAAGCATTCATTGCCTCTTTCGAATGAGATACAACTACTTCGGAAGGGCCTAAAGAGGGTGCAAGGATTTTTTCTATTAATTTATGAGTACTATGAAATGAGGACAAGAATGCTGGTAACGCAACACTTGAAATTTGGCGGACCCCTAAGCCTCCTAACCTTACAGGTAGTGAGGCTTGTGACCATGTCCTGTCACTCAAATCAACATTCAAAACCGATATTAGAGTTTCCTTTACGACATTGTCTAAGCTCGAAAGGAGCTCACCGTGTTTCCACAGTGGACTACATCGTAAAGTGTACATAAATTTAGGAACAAACAAACAGTATCTGATAATTGTAAACGCCATATGGGCGTTAATTTTGAGTAACCTGTCGGAAGAACCCATAAAATTTTGAATTTTTTCCTCAACAAAAGGTGAAAAAGACTCATCCAATATCGGTGAACCCAGGAGTCGGAGCGAACGCCTGTCTAATGATTTTATATTGGGAGCTAAATCATTGAATTTTTCAATAACCAAATCTTTAACCGGACATGGACCGCAAACAAAAAGTTCGCATTTCGAAAAATTTAGTTCCAAACCAATATGACGAAATTCGTCTATAAGAATTTTTAAATCACTCAGAACAGTGTCAACGTCGCCTCCTAGGGTTCCGTCATCCAAGTACCAAACATTAAGTTTGGACTGGAGACGTTGAATAATTGGGTGAATAGCCAGGCTGAAAATGGCGGGACCGAAAGGATCACCCTGTTGACAACCGACAGATGATAACAAAACATTGTTTTGGTATGTCAATTTGGTGGGACTGCCATAGCATAGGAAGGAGGCCTGACGGTATGACACTTGTGCCCTGGAGGTTGGGGCGGCCCCTTGTATGGGACGCAACTTGTGTTGATACTTTGGCGCCGTCACATCTTCCTGAGACACGGGGTAGGGCTGGCGCGGCTGCCAATTCGGCAGAGCAGCACAAGCGACGCAAATATGCTAACCTCGGCAGTGGTTACATATTTGAGGCGTTTGGGGTCGAGACATTGGGCCCTTGGGGACCGGGAGCTCACCTCATTTTCAAAAATCTTTCAGAGCGCCTGGTTAATGCGACGCGTGACCTAAATGCTGGCGTGTTTCTGGCTCAACGCATAAGCATTGCCATTCAACGTGGTAATGCCGCCAGCATGCTGGGTACGCTGCCAACTGGTAGTGGGCTTGAGCATTTGGATTGTCTTTAGACCTTCAACGGTCTATGGGCAGTCTAACTGTATTTGTAGTTTTAGTTTTAGCTTGTATTTTGTTTAGTTAATAAAGGCGCTAGCCCGAGAAAAAAAAAGACAAAAGGATAAGGACTAACTAAAGGATAAAGACTTCAAGGGAAAAACTGAAAATTAGGTAAAGTTGCAGATATTTTTACCCGACTACGCAAAGCAAAAAGGAAGTTATTGTGTTTAACTTATATACAGTTACGCATATAGACTGTACTAAGCCAAAATGAAGTCATTTTATTCATCATTATAAACAACTTTCACAATGGGACCATCCCAAAAATCGCGAAAAATAATCAGCTGATCCCAAAGAATACGTAGTACATTATAGATCGATAGCTGTTCCATAGAAAACGGTAATTGACACTTGACAAAATGTATGGATCAGCAGATTTTTTTCACGATTTCAGATTTGATGCCATAGTAAAAGTTGTTCTTAATGTTGAATACAATGAAGTCATTTCGGCTTAGCACAGTTTATATGCGTATAACCTTGTATATAATCATGTATTTGAAGGGTACATCATAAGGACGGACATACGGTACTTTTTCCTCCAGAAAATGCGGGAAAAATGTAAAATCGTGGGTAAAGCAAATACAAAAATACGTTTCAAAAAACGTTTGTTGTATTGGGACTCCCTTAGAAATTAACATTTTCACTTTTTTATTATTTCTTAGTTAATCTGCCGTGCAGATTTTTCATATACTACTTATGTCGTCAACTGACTATCTATTACGGGTTGGATCAAACAGACAGCTTAGGCTTAGTAATAGGGTTCCGTTTACATCCTTTGGGTACAGAACCCTAAAAAGAAACTTATAACTATGACAAAACTGTTTACAGTCACGTTGTGTTTGTCATGTTGTTCGTTTTGTCATAGTTTACAATGTATCTCGCAATTTTTGATGAAGAAATAAACGTGCAAGAAAAAAAAACATAAATGAATGATAACTTTATAGGACTACGCCCTGCGCCCCGTGGTTTCACCCGCGTGGTGTTGAAAAATAGTGATGATTTTAATGAAAAGTAGCGTATGTCCAGGACATTAGCTAACAATATTCCAAATTTCACCAAAATTTCTTTGCTGTTTCTGCGTGAAGGAGTAACAAACATACACACACACACACACTCTAACTAACACACACATACCTACACACTTTCGTGTATAATATTAGGGTGATATCCTTTAAAAATATCAATCCATTCATTTTAGCTTCTTTGACTCTTCAACAAGTTTAGTTTAAAGATTCTTGCTGCGTCTCAAAACGTGCTTTTTTTAAACTTTTCGCTCAAAGTTAGCCGGCGAAGTACACCACCATCTTATTTGTAAACTTGGTCAAACGAGAGAACTAATATTCTTCACGGGTCAGCTGTCAGTTTAATTCAGAATATACGATGATGGTGCCCCCATTTAACTCTGTAGATAAGTTGGCACTGTAACTTCGATTTTCCTTAGTTTTGCCGAGGAGCGTTTCAGAGCTAGATATTAAATAGGTAGGTAAGTGAAATATCGGAACAGTCGTAGTTAAATTGATTTATTGTAAAACTTGTTGCGATAACGGGTAGAGTTGTTCCAGCTAAAATTACTAAAGTTATTTTAGATGCGAATGTATGTACTTACTAAGTACCTACTAAGTACATGTAACTTTTGTGGAAAGTAAGTAGGTACGTACCAGTACGTACTATTGAAACTGACGTGGCTTTCACACTTTTTTTTTTAATCTTACGTTAGTAATTCCCGTGTAATAAAAATAAAATAAGTTCGTACTCATAATATATGGATAGGTCTCCTTTTAGGAGAGTAAGAAGGTACAATATTAAAATAAAACTAGTAGTTTACCCCAAACTGAGACCTCGTAATCCCTATATCTTTGCAACCTCTCGACTGATATTGACCATATTCAAACTAAGAAATTTATTGAATGAACTACTTGCATACACTATCTCATGAAGATTGGATCATCGATACTCAAATTATCGTTAAGCAAATATACAAACATACATAGAAACACCGACTTGTCCCATTAGAATCTGAGATCACCTTTCGTTCGGTAAATTATATTAAAAGGTTTATGACTTCACAATATCATAATCGGAAAACTAGTGTAAGTCTTCTAATGTAATAATGACTCACATAACATAATTGAAAAACTAGTGTAATTATTCTAGTGTAACAATTACTCATAACGTATCATAATTGAAAAACTAGTGTAATTCTTCTAATGTAACAATGACTCACATAACATAATTGAAAAACTAGTGTAATTTATCTAGTGCTACAATGACTCACATACCATAATTGAAAAACTAGTGTAATTCTTCTAGAGTTACAATGACTCACATACTATAATTGAAAAACTAGTGTAATTATTCTAATGTAACAATGACTCACATACCATAATTGAAAAACTAGTGTAATTTATCTAGTGCTACAATGACTCACATACCATAATTGAAAAACTAGTGTAATTCTTCTAGAGTTACAATGACTCACATACTATAATTGAAAAACTAGTGTAATTCTTCTAATGTAACAATGACTCACATACTATAATTGAAAAACTAGTGTAATTCTTCTAATGTAACAATGACCCTTAACATATCATAATTGAAAAACTAGTGTAAATCTTCTAAATCTAGTGTAACAATGCCTCATATACCGTAATTGAAAAAATTGGTGTATTTCTTCCAATATAACAATGACTCACATACCACAATTGAAAAACTAGTGTAATTCTTCTAGTGTTACAATGACTCGCATACCAGAATTGAAAAACTGGTGTAATTAATAGTGTAATTAATAATTAACTAGTGTGTAATAAATATCAGATCTTTTACACAGGGTTGAACGAATTGTTTAAATGTCTCTGGGAAATCAAGGGACCCCAAAATACAGGCTCGGCCTAGTTTGGGGCCCAGAGCTAAAAGTTAAAATACTTAGCTTAAATCAATCTAATTAATTTGTAATACTTTGGATATTATTATTAGATAAATAAATTATTTGAATTTGAATTCTTCTAGTGTTACAATGACTCATATACCACAATTGAAAAAAAATATGTAAGTCTTCTAGTGTAACAATGACTCACATACTATGATTGAAAAACTTGTGTAATTATTCCTTGTCATCCGGGTTGCAATATTATACTTGCAAAGTTTCAAATCAATACAATTATTAGAAGTAGATTAAATTAGAACTGATTTCCAAGACTTGTTTACATATTATAAGCGAAGCTAAAAAAATGATGTTATAATTATTCTGTATTATATTTTTGTACTCATATATTATAGATATTCAATGTAGAAAACCCGCCATTGAACTGCATTTTCTAAGATCTCTAGAAAAGTAACAGATATTGGCACTCACTAGAAGTTTAATTGACACTCATTGCACACCAAGGACCGATAAATGTTCTAGATCAACCTATTGACTCTCGATAGTGTCAAGAAAATGTAGTGTTATTATGTGTGGAATTGGACGGGGAGAGTAATGGAGTAATCTTAAGCCAGGAAGGTTAAAAAGAAGCTTTTTGCTGATACATCAAGTTGTACTGTCTACATGCCTAGCATGCGGTGCACAAATTAGCTTACCATTGTTTTTATCCACGCGTAGACGCGACAAAGCTAGAATATGGATACATGTCTCTATCTCGCGGGATAAAACGGCGGATAATTTTTTTCCACGGCCCGTGTTTGGCCTGCTGCTAGGTATATGATCATTTCTGACTGCTACCCTTTAATTTATACTTATATATTTTTAATTAATCAGCTGTAATGTGACATGTTCTGTAAAAAAATCAACAGAGTATCTATTTCAGATCGAAAGATACGGCCTTTAAAAGGTAGGATGGACAGACAACGTAGGTAACGTTAGTAATCAGGTTTTGTTTACTCCCTATGAGTACGAAATCCTAAAAACCAGTCAGTACGTTTCCGGGTTCAAACAGACAAAATTAGGACCATTGTAGGTTCTGCAAATCGAATTGGAAAGACACTTCCGGTATGTTTGGGTCAAGCCAATAAAACTCCGGAGCTATCAATCTATCCAGTTGACGTCATCCAACAAAAAGATGTTTACAAAGCCCCCATAAAAGCGTGGGGTCGGTTGTAAAACCCATTACGGTATACATTTTTAAACACGCCAGTTAGTGAGGGTCCACATAATCGGTGGAGTATTTGAAAGAATTTAGTAGGGTCCGGACCCTTGATAATCGATTCCCAGTCAGCTGTAGAGACATTAAGCCGTATTGTGTACACAGATGGTCCGAAAGTTTACTCAAAAGGTCTTTCAGTTGAATGTTTTGCCATTGTAATAAGTGGATGTCACGTCTTGAGGTTTGATTCTGTTTTGTCGGGAGTTTCTTGGTCTGTTGTTGGATAGTTGCTAGACAAACTTTAAGTTATTGCGATAACTAACAGCGTATTGTCGTCGTTTGCGGTGCAAAACTGAACAAACCTGAAAAAATGTTCCACTTTATGTCTTCAGTGTTATGATCTATGGTACGCGGTGGGCGAATGTGAGGTTGCCACCGAACATCGCCAAACTGAGTTATACTTTATAGTGTGTACTATAATCATACCAAGTTTGACGCTTATACGTATTACCGTTTTTACATTAGAGCAAATACAAAAATACTTTAAAATAAAACCGGCCAAGTGACAGTTGGGCTCGCGAACTGAGGGTTCCGTACCACCACATAAATTGTTAGCTGCTAAAGCACAAAAAAATAGTGTAGAAACATAACATCACATCAACGTCCAGGCGGTCACCTATCCTAGTATCGACCGCGCGACGTTGCTTCACTTCGGTGATCGTACGAGAACCGGTGGTGAACAGAAATTTGACACCGACTCGCACTTGGCCATTATTTATTATTTGTTGTTAAACTTTGGAGTGTGTACTATAATCATGCCAAGTTTGATGCTTGTGCGTATTACCGTTTTTACATTAGAGCTAATACAAAAATACGTTAAAAAATACGTTTGTTGTATGGGGACCCACCTTTTGTTTTAACTTTTTTATTATTTGGTAGTTAATCCGCCGTAACATTACATATTCTGTGCAAATTTCAACTGGATATCTATTATGGTTCGAAAGATACAGCCGTTTAAAGTTAGGACTTAACATTAGAAGAATTACACAAGTTTTTCAATTATGGTATGTATGTGAGTCATTGTTACATTAAAAGAATTACACTAGTTTTTCAAATTATGGTATGTGGACGGATGGACGGACGGACGGACAGACAGACAGACAGCTTAGTAATAGTAGGCTTAGTAATAGGATCCCGTTTTTACCCTTTGGGTACGGAACCCTAAAAATTTAAACATTTGAACACGAACGATATTATTCTAAAGCACATTCCCCTTTTTTCTATGATCTGAGGCTACCACCACGCACAAAAAATCTTCCCGCTTGAAACCATCGCGCATTTAGTTTTACCATCTATTGTACAGGTACCGTCAGAATATACCGTCTATTATTTATTTTCTGCTCACAAAGCACCTAAATTCCCAGGGAGACATTATTTCTCGTCAGACGTCCTCAGACGCTCGACAAAGACCACTATCAATCTCTCTCAGGTTCAGGTAGAATGTCTAACCGTCGAACTTTACCATCGGTTAGGTATCCTTACGATCTGTCTATAGCCAATCGAACAAAAAAAAACGTAATTTTTACCTGACAACGCATGGAAATAAAAACCGGCAAGTGCAAGTCATATATGTACTAGTAATGTAATAAGTAATCGTATATTATTTTACTAATTTGAAGTCGGTTTTTGTTATTGATAATTATTATATTTTGTGGTGGTACGGAACCCTCAGTGCGCGAGCCCGACTCGTACTTGGCCGGTCTTATTGACTTTATTATTATCCTACTAATATTATAAACGCGACTGTTTGTATGTATGGATGTATATATGTATGAATGTTTGTTCCTCTTTCACGCTGCAACAGAACAACGGATCGAACTGATTTTTTTGCATGGGTATAGTTCAAGAGCCAGAGAGTGATATAGGCTGCTTTTCATCATCATCATTACCATTTTTCATCTCTGCGCGGGTGAAATCGCGGATGATGGCACGGTTCCGAGAGCCAGCTCCGTGTCATCATTGGCTGGCCAGTACGTTAAACTAGGTATAGTTATATTTAAAGTATTTTTTACGATAGTAACATTGTGTGTAGATATAACTTAGAGTTTAGTAGACAGAAGCGACTGTAGAGATACGAATGAAACCATTTCTTAATGACAAATTTAAGTAGAATATTTATTTGTAGAACATGCTACGCAATGTTTAGCTCGTAGCATTTATTGCTTAGATAAACGTATCTAGAATGCTACGGGGTAGCTACAGCTACGTGCATTCGTTTTTGTAGCATTCTGTAGTCTAACTTCAGTGCGCTTGGCTTTTATGAAATACTTCGTATAATTCCGACAATCCAGCTTGAAGTAAGCTAAGCTTGAGTGCAATACATGGAAGTCTAGTGTTATTATAACTATCAGAAATAGTAATTAGATAACTTCATGACCTATTTCAAAGTTTTTAAGCCGCTCATAAGTCTTTAACATAACCTAGCACTGTTATTATAAAACAATACAACCAATCTATAATTTAACGCCACGCTTACCAGCTAGAAAATTCGCTCATTTTCAACATAATTGAAGGAAAAAAAAAACACTGAAAGATTTAAAAAATACCGACCGGGCATTATCTTTAAAATAACATTGCAAGTGGTATAAAGCGTAATTGCTTAACAGGCAAGACAGCGGTCAAATGCAAGACTATTATACAATAAAAACAAAATCGAATTTATATTTATTTTTTACAGTATGGCAGTGATCGAAAGAAATCGACAAATAGTTCTCTTCGATCCAAAATAAAACCATATCAACATACAATTGCAATACTGTTAATAAATTTAACAACAAACGATTTAACGGCTGAACAATTTTTTTTAATCTTAGCTACTCTCTAGATTAAAACACTGTTTTACACTATCACGTTTTTTCACTAAAGTTATACCATTATTTCCGGGATATTTACAGTGGTAAGGTCGTGGAATGAGCTCCTGATATTTCGGCGCAATTGCTTGCACCATGTTAGTCTTCCCGTGAATATGGTGCATGTAACTGCGCCGAAATATCGGGAGCTCATTCCACGACCTTACCACGGTAAATATCCCGTTTGTATACTAGATCAAACAATTCAAACAAAAAAAAACGGTTGAGCCGTTTGGGAGCTATGATGCCACTTAGATGCCACAGACAGCCACACATAATTATATACATAGCTAGCTGACCTGACAGACGTTGTCCTGTCTTAGAACTGTCAAACACGCAAAGTAAAAATTTTAAATCTTAATTTTTTACACCTTGGGTAACATTATTGGAGTTTTAGTAAGGATCCCTACTTTTTATGATAATATAATATATTCTATGTTACCCGGGGATAGTGTAGCTTTCTAACAGTGTTTTTTTTTCAAATCGGTTGTTGTTTCGGAGCCTATTCAATGCAAACAAACAAACAAATAATCAAAGCTTTCCTCTTTATAATATTATTAGTATAGATATACACACGATAAACTTTTAACCCCTCTCTTATTGCGTCGGGGTTAAAAAGAATGCCTATATCGTTTATATTCCTAGATAGCGCATTGTTACCTGTTTAAATGTTGAATATGTGCGAAAGAGATAGCTGTGAGCTGAGAGCGCAGCCATAGCTCATCGTACGACCCAAGGTAGCCTCAATTGTAAACGCCGTCAAGGTCATCAAAAATTCCCATAACAAAAGGTAGGTACTATCTATGCTATAGCATCACTTTGATAGTTGCCAACCCTATTCATCAATATCCATTTGTCGAAGAACTGTTTCCTTGTTACTAACTAATTTAAAGTCAACATTCACGAAGGATGTTTCCTTACGATCCAAGGTAGCCTAAGTTGTAAACGTCACTTAAGGTCATCTAAAATTCACATAACAAAAGGTAGGTACTATCTATGCTATAGCATCACTTTGATAGTTGCCAACCCTATTCATCAATATCCATTTGTCGAAGAACTGTTTCCTTGTTACTAACTAATTTAAAGTCAACATTCACGAAGGATGTTTCCTTACGATCCAAGGTAGCCTAAGTTGTAAACGTCACTTAAGGTCATCTAAAATTCACATAACAAAAGGTAGGTACTATCTATGCTATAGCATCACTTTGATAGTTGCCAACCCTATTCATCAACATCCACTTGTCGAAGAACTGTTTCCTCGTCCCAAACTAATTTAAAGTCATCATTCACGAAGGATGTTTCCTTACGATCCAAGGTAGCCTAAGTTGTAAACGTCACTTAAGGTCATCTAAAATTCACATAACAAAAGGTAGGCACTATCTATGCTATAGCATCACTTTGACAGTCGCCAAACCTATTCGTCAACATCCATTTGTCGAAGAACTGTTTCCTCGTTTCAAACTAATTTAAAGTCATCATTCACGAAGGATGTTTCCTTACGATCCAAGGTAGCCTAGCTTAGTTGTAAACGCCATTCACGGTCATCTAAAATTCCAATAACAAAAGGTAGGCACTATCTATGCTATAGCGTCACTTTGACAGTCGCCAACCTTATCCGACAACATCCATTTGTCGAAGAACTGTTTCCTTGTTCCAAACTAATTTAAAGTCAACATTCACGAAAGATGTTTCCTTACGATCCAAGGTAGCTTAAGTTATAAACGTCACTTAAGGTCATCTAAAATTCACATAACAAAAGGTAGGTACTATCTATGATATAGCGTCACTTTGACAGTCGCCAACCTTATTCGTCAACATCCATTTGTCAAAGAACTGTTTCCTTGTTCCAAACTAATTTAAAGTCATCATTCACGAAGGATGTTTCCTTACGATCCAAGGTAGCCTAAGTTGTAAACGTCACTTAAGGTCATCTAAAATTCACATAACAAAAAGTAGGTACTATCTAGCATCACTTTGACAGTTGCCAACCCTATTCATCAACATCCACTTGTCGAAGAACTGTTTCCTTGTTCCAAACTAATTTAAAGTCATCATTCACGAAGGATGTTTCCTCACGATCCAAGGTAGCCTAAGTTGTAAACGTCACTTAAGGTCATCAAAAATTCACATAACAAAAAGTAGGTACTATCTAGCATCACTTTGACAGTTGCCAACCCTATTCATCAACATCCATTTGTCGAAGAACTTTTCCTTGTTCCAAACTAATTTAAAGTCATCATTCACGAAGGATGTTTCCTTACGATCCAAGGTAGCCTAAGTTGTAAACGCTATTCACGGTCATCTAAAATTCCCATAACAAAAGGGAGGCACTATCTATGCTATAGCGTCACTTTGACAGTCGCCAACCCTATGCGTCAACATCCATTTGTCGAAGAACTGTTTCCTCGTCCCAAACTAATTTAAAGTCATCATTCGCGAAGGATGTTTCCTCACGATCCAAGGTAGCCTAAGTTGTAAACGTCACTTAAGGTCATCTAAAATTCACATAACAAAAGGTAGGTACTATCTATGCTATAGCATCACTTTGACAGTTGCCAACCCTATTCATCAACATTCATTTGTCGAAGAACTGTTTCCTTGTTCCAAACTAATTTAAAGTCATCATTTACGAAGGATGTTTCCTTACGATCCAAGGTAGCCTAAGTTGTAAACGTCACTTAAGGTCATCTAAAATTCACATAACAAAAGGTAGGTACTATCTATGCTATAGCGTCACTTTGACAGTTGCCAACCCTATTCATCAACATCCATTTGTCGAAGAACTGTTTCCTTGTTACTAACTAATTTAAAGTCAACATTCACGAAGGATGTTTCCTTACGACCCAAGGTAGCCTAAGTTTTAAACGCCATTCACGGTAATCTAAAATTCCCACAACAAAAGGTAGACACTGGCATCGATTCTGTCATATCACTCACTAAACTAAACCAATCTGACAGGACTTAAATTATCTGCCTCTCTTTTCATTTTAATATGTGAGAGAAGGATGGCAACAATTTTAGACTTGTCAAATTCAGTTTAGTTAAGTTTAGAGAATATCAGAATCGATGCCATTATGTATTCTATAGCATCACTTTGCTTTGACAGTCGCCAACACTATTCGTCAACATCCATTTGTCGAAGAACTGTTTCCTCGTCCCAAACTAATTTAAAGACAACATTCACGAAGGATGTTTTCTCTCGAGACGGATCGTTGAGCTTTTTCGTCATTAAGTTTTTGCTCGTAAACCGAAATTAATAACTGACAGCCGCACGATCCCATCTGCTACGCCATAACAGTGTTATGGTAGTTTTATGGACTAATACTGGACGTTTAATGAAATAGATTTAATGCTGACATGAAGATGATTGTGATTTGGAATTTTTACGGTCAGTGCGATCTTTATTTTTAAATCGTTTAAGTTTCACTACAACAACGCGTTAACTACAACTACCTGCCTGTTCAATATAACAACCTACACGCTCACTACAACTACTTACCCGTTCAATACAACTACCTACACGTTCAATACAACTGCCTACATGTTTAATAAGACTACCCAATCGTTCATTAAACTACATTTATCTACATGTTCAATACAACTACCTATATTTTCAATACAACTAACTACACGTTCACTACAACTAGTTGCAAATTCTAAGAAAAGGCGACGTAGAATTTTGATACTTCAAAATTTTGTGTGGTTATTTACGGCAATTTTACTAAAAATACTGCCACAGGAATGTTATCATAGGTACTACCATAGTAGAAACAAAAAAGTATGTCAAACCGAGACCCGTGCGACTTTTAAATGCCTACTGTAGCACGTATACGCAGGGTTGTCTTTATCTCCAAGTTTTATAGGTAGGTTGTCTTGTCGAAAGTTGTTCAGTACTTAGGTGGGCTATCTTTTCACACAAATATCGTTAGTGATGCAGTACTAATTCGAGTACGCTTATCCTCTTTTGTCATAAAAATTGTTAATACACTAAACTTGCGCATTTACGAATCTAACAGGCGTTCGCACTGTCTGGGTAAAGATAAGAGAGTTCTTTGCCCAAGAGTGGGATAGATTAAATAATAATATAATATATAATTCTGCATTTTCACTTTAATATCTTGGAAGCCCCAAATAATGATGTCTGACATTTTATAAACTCAAATTGAATACTCTCTCACAACGAGAATAGTCTGAAGTAAATAAATTCGACTTCAAATAAAATGAACCAAATATCTTTATTCATGTTCAAAATGTGTAGACCAATAAATAAAAATGGCAAGTGCACGTAAGTAGATAAGACGGCTAGACGAATAACTTAACCGAAACGTCACGTGGAGGTCCTTTAGAAGAATGTACCTATGTGACCGAACTGTTCTCAACTTCACAAGTAAAGTCATGAGAGGTCTTAGGGCCGATTTTCAATCCTCAGTTAAACATTCAGACAGGATTAATTCCATTGATAGCATGATTTAAAAAATTTCAATAGTCAGTTAGAGGTTATCTGCGGAGTAAAGCCTGTAACTGAGGAGTTAATTTAACTGTTAACAGCATATCTGTGGAATAAATGAAATTTTTGCCGTTTGTTTATTGACATTTGATTCAATATTCAGCGGTGTCCTTGTCTTCCTCCTAAACAATGTGCCGACATGTTTTTTCCACGTTGGCGCCAAAATTCCTCTTACCTTGTGGTAATTTTTACGCTTCAAAACCAACGTCAATCGGTTGAAAAGCGCTGCTCTTTCGTTAACATCTACAACTTTGCGTAACTGGGTCTCTTTTAAACGGGATTAATGTGAACACTGAAGATAGTAACAAAAAATCCACAGATAGCCATCTGATCGGTAACAGAACATTAAAAATCCAAATCTTTATTCGGTGGTTAAATGGACACATAAATTTATTCATTTGTTAACTATCTGACCGTTTAACTGCGGATTAAAAAATTGGCTCTAAGTGTTCATAGGTATGTTAGTAGATACTTGTAAGAAAAGTCTTTAGGGCGAAACAGCACTGGCAATAGTTAAGTTTTATTCTTAGAACCTAGAGCCTGGTAATTTGCTGGTAATTTATGTTGCTGGGCTACTGATTTTTATGTCATCGCTGGCAAACAAGCTAATAGGCCGCCTAATGGTAAGCCATCGCCGTCACCAATGGATAACTGTAACATCATGGGCACCACAGATACACTGCTCCCTTCAAAAGCTATTAATAGCCTATTTGAAGAAATTCATGTTAGTTGTTCCAACCGGCCGGTTCCAACCTGTACCAACCGGCCCTTTTGGAGTTCGATGCCCCGGGAGGCCTATGTTCAGCAGTGGACGTCCTACGGCTGAAATGATGATGATGTTAGTTGGGTACTCGGAAATGCCGCAGAAGGGAGCAACATACATGTACATGTACATGTATATTTTACATGTAAGGCAAAAAAATAATCGCAGGTAGTTAGAGATTGAGATTTCACACAATCGTGTAAAGCGAAAAATGCTCTAAGGCCATTAGCACACTTCTACCGTGAAATTTCAATAGCGAAATAAATACTCGTAGATATAAATATGAACCAAATATTATCTAGGCTATCAAACCATATTCTTAATTTTATTAGAACTAGTTAAAAAACTAAGAAGCCAAACTTAATGATTTTTTAAACTACTTTGAAATTTCCTCTTGTTTTCTCTACACATAGAAAAAAACACATAAATTGATGTACATTGGAGTAATCGGCTCACTTATAAAAATAATAATTAATTGTCTTTAGAGCTTGAACGGTCTATGGGCAGTTTAACTGTATTTGTAGTTTTAGTTTGTATTTTGTTTAGTTAATAAAGGAACTTGCCCAGCAAAATATATATATATATACGGATCGAATGTAGCATCGATATAAAACACACAAACATATCTACTGTAAAAGGATTAATTGAGCGATCGAATTAAAAAAAAAACATCAAAATATATTAAAAAAAATTACAGGAACGATATGCTGATAAATATTATAAGTAAATCCTACCCAAGAATCTAAGACACTCTCTTTTTGCTGGAAATACCTATTGGAAGCCAAAGCACTGGTCGACTTTCGGAACTTGACATGAACACGTCCTTAAAACTTCCGCATAAATTGAAACTTGTGATTTCATTCTAAATTAACCGAGTTTTGGTTGAAATCAAATATCACTGGGAAAAGGAAAAAGATCACATTGAACCATTTAGTGTGTTTTATATCCATCACTCATGAGATCCACTAACAGTAGATATTATTATTTTATCGCACTGCTAGAATAAAACTAATGTATCTCGAAAAACATATTTTTTCAGAAATCGTGAAAAACTATTATCGGAAAAACTAAGATAGATATTACAAAACTATTAATACAAACTGAAGGATATTGCTTACCGGAGTGTACTAAGCTGGCTTAGTTCTCTATAAATTAGCTAGAAGTTGATTAAATGCAATTTTTTGATATACTTGTCTTTTGTATTGACAGCCATCATCATTTTTTGACAGCAAGTTGAGTTAGTTGAGTTTACCTGGGGAAAAACTGAGTTCCGCTACTTTACATTTCAAAAATAGCTATATTTTACTTGGCAGTAATTTGAGTTAATATAGTTTTGATTCAAACTTGAATATAAAATCCTTTCAGAATAAAAAACGGAATGTATAGAAATTAAATTTATTGTTAAACATACAGATAAAGGTCATGTTTTTTAATTAAAAAAATACATAAGTCATATTTGATTTTACACAGCATACAAAATTTATAATTTTGTGCTAAATTTGTGCCTTTTTTATGGCCTTAATGATAAAACTTTGAAATAAATCACAATTATTAAAAATCACACTTAATAAAAAGTATAATATGTTACTCCTCTATACAAAATACATTATTATAGCTGTCAGGCGTCATGAAAAACACATACAATTATCCCGTCTAGAGTCAGTCCAGTCAAGACCTAGTCTGTTGTATGGGAATTCCGCAGTACACACATATTCGTCAATAGAGTAATGACAACGGTATTTTTGCCATTTGTGCAAGTTGAACCTTAGCCTAGATGTGGACATTCCCTTAAGTTCGTCAGGAAGAGCGTTATATACTTTTATTGCCTTATGATAAGCATTTTGTTTAATAAGCGTTAATCTGCAGTATGGAGTTGGCAGTGTATTGCCAAAATTAGTTCATAGTTGCATGTTGTCCTTGCCTTCCTGGATAGTTTTAAAAAACTCCTAGTCCCCAAAACTCATCGAAGATTTTTTGACGTAATCCGGGACTGAATTTTTTACTTCAATCGGCACTTATCCCCACAAAATGCACTAATTTTCCGGGCAGGAATTTCTTTCTTAGATTTAAACATAGATGTATAGGCCTTTCCCGAATTCCTGAGTTTTTTTGTGGAGTAAATTTTTCCAGTTTTCCGGTCTTCTTTCCTACTTTTTTGTATTTTATTTATCTTGCTCTTTTTCTGTGATATACTGTGTGCTTCTCCTTCTTTCGGGCTTTCGCTGTTTTCAAAAGCACTTGTTAGGATGGCAGAAACATTCTTGCAATGAGATGAGCTATTGTTAGAGCTTGAAGAAGTCGTCAAACTCGAACTACTACTGCTTCTCGAAAATAACGAAGAGGAAGATTTACGACACCGTGACTTTTTAGTTTGAGCTTGAGACATTTCTGCTTTGCTATATCGAGATTGACTTTTTGGGCTCTCAAGAATGGATCTTTTTTTGCGAACCGTTTGATGATTGTAATTTGGATCGGCATCAGAATCTTGAAAATCACTTTCGTTACTGGTATTGGTGATACATAGTAATGTTTCTGTGCTGTGCTTGCAATTTCAGTTTCACTAACTATCGACGGATGTATTAATTCTGAGTTGGATAAAATTGGAGAAGCTGGATTGTCTGACATTCTAGTTTCTGTGACATCGGATGAATGAAGAGGTTAATTTTCCGTGATTTTGGACTTTCACGCTAATATTTTCAGCATCAATTTGCCGCGGCCTTCCATTTTCCTACAAACAAGCGACAATTATAATAATACTTGTTATTTTGTTTAAAAAAATCACAAAAAACCATGTAACTCAAAAAACCTTATTTAAACACAAACAGTTTGTTAAAATTATAAGATAAGTAGATAATTGGTTTACGTAAGTAAAAATGCATTAGTTTAGTGTAAGACAAGCAGTAAAATTGAACACACAACCGAAATAAACTGACTTCGAATTCAAATTAACAAAACTAACACAACTCGAAATTTGATTAAATCATCATGTAAACTAAAATAATTCAAAATAACCCAAAAAGATATGGGATATATTTTCAACAAAATGACCGGAAATCGAAATCTTGCAAATTTTAACACAAAAGTGTCATGGGATTTTTCAGGTAAACTATGGTAACTCAAAATAAAAAAAAAATATTTACCAAAATTCTTCAAGTAAACTCCGGCAACTCGAAATGGCAAGGTCTCACTTCGCTGCGGCCGCGAAGCAATTGACAAACATCTCAAAATGAAGGTGTATTAGTCTGCCCGCCCGGTGCGAGTTCATTCAAATAAACAAACGTTTAGCGCCATCTCTTGAGATTTTTGTAAGATATTGTTACACGGGTTTTATTGGTGTATGGGTAATCAAATGAGGAATCTGAAAATAGTGTTAACTCAATATGCCTAAATTTTGAGATACATTAGTTTTATTCTAGCAGTGCGTTATGTGTTTTATATTGATCACTCATTAGATTCACTAACAGTAGATATTATAATTTTTTCAACAACTATCTCATTCTGGATTATGACGGGCAAGTGCCTTTATTAACTAAACAAAATACAAACTAAAACTACAAATACAGTTAGACTGCCCATAGACCATTGAGGTCTAAAGACAATCCAAATGATCATGCCCCTGCCAGATGGCAGCGTACTTATTATGCTGGCGGCATTACCACGTTGAATGGCAATGCTTATGCGTACAGCCAGAAACACGCCAGCATTTCGATCACGCGTCGCATTAACCAGGCGCTCTGAAAGATTTTTGAAAATGACGTGAGCTCCCGGTCACCAAGGGCCCAATGTCTCGACCCCAAACACCTCAAATATGTAACTACTGCCAAGTTTAGCATATTTGCGTCGCTTGTGCTGCTCTGATGAATTGGCAGCCAGCTTATTATTTTATGCTTTTTATATCGATCACTCAATTAATCCATTTACAGTGGATATGTTTGTGTTTTATATCGATCACTTATTAGATCCACTAACAGTAGATGTTATATTTTTATGTTTTATATCGATCACTCGTTAGATACACTAACAGACTAGTTATATTTAGACCTTTTTTGAGTCTACATTATGTAACTTCTTGTCTGGAATAGAAACTGCTCTTAAGTGACCTTCTTTAACTTGAGGGTGACTGTAGGCAATTGAATACTTATTAGAAAAAAAATACCATGCTAAGGTGTTATTTTTGTATATACTTCGTTACCTGCTGATATTTATTTACACTACATTACGTATCGTCCGATAAATATGCGGGTCGACGCGTATAATTTTATTTATAAAGGTGGTGGAGGGCAATAAAGATCTTGCTTAAGGGCGCATTTTCTGTTAGCGGGTTCCCCGGGCGTTCTACCCCTGAAAAGGGTTCGATAGCACCCTTCTAAGGGCAACTGTGTACTTAGACGCTCAATATCAATGGACTATACCTATTAAGAGTAACTGATATCGTTACGACAGGGTAATTTATGTGCCGAATTACACGATGCACGTAGGCATAATATACTGTGGCTAACGTCCAAGAATTTTGCGATAAAAAGTTGTTAAGTACCTACGTCTAGCTTAATAGCATATTTAGCATTTGATAGATGTCTTTTTGCTAAGTAAAAAGAAGTCTCAGCTTCTAATGGAACAAGCCGATGTTTATACTCATATTTAATCTTAAAAATGGTATTAAAATAAACTACTAGCCTACAAATTTTCATGGAGTTTGATCAACGATACGCAAGTTACCGTCGAAGAAATATACAAGCATACATAAATACGCCGATTTTTTTCATTAGAATCCGAGACCTCTCTTCACTCGGTCAATTATATAGGTAAAGTTTGTAGGTTTGTATGTTTGTCGTCTTTTGTCTAACTTTGTGTGTGTGTGAGATGGTCACACATTTCCGTTGCTTCTGGTGATTATAGGCCTTTCGTGGCCTGTTGTTCAGCCCGACTTTCGGCTTTTCGCTTCCAGCTACTGCCAGCCGCCCTACGTATATTGTTCATAGAGTTCAGGGCATCCTACGCTACGTTTACCTACTGGTTCGTGGTCTCCACTCTAGAACACGTCTAACCCAAAGTTTCTGCGGCAGATGATTATGACCGACCACTTCAGCTTGCTAATACGCTGACCTGTACGGGTGACTGGTTCTCTAATAAATAACTTTACGTCTTTACATGATACTTCAGTCGGTACCTAAGTATTTTTGGCTTTCGATAAAATGCCCTGATGAGTAGTATCCTTAATAGAAGTCCGGTCACTAGGGTGTGTAGTAAAAGGCACGCTCATTGATCAAACACCGCGTTCAAACGGCAGCAAAAGGCTAACTAGTGACGTAGTTAGTTATTGAACCGTAAAGGGTTGGGTCACAGTGGAATACACAGTAGGAAAACTACGGATAAGTTGGGTCAACTCAAAAATTTCATTACCTCGTCGCGTCGCATTTCTTTTTTTGGTATTAATTTATTTTATGTTAAATACGATTAGAATTAGGGTCTGCCATCAAGTAGTTTGATTAATTTTAGCTAATTCTCCATTAAAACAAGACTTTTTGACATGATAACTTTGACAATGTTTTATACATATTTACTGTTTTTTTAATTAATTTCCAAGTACAAGAAATGCTGTATTTTGGTCAGAAAGTTAGCCTCGCAATCCAGCGAGGCAACGCGGCTAGCATATTGGGCACTCTGCCTGAAATTAGAGATTGTTTGTACTATCTATAGGTAGGCCTTCGTTGCTTATAGATAGTATAAACGATCTTCAATTAGTTTAGTATTTTAAGTATTATTTAGTAGTTGCTTGGTACATTGATTTGTATACAGTTTGTTTGTATAATAAATACCTTCAGTACAAGAAACATAACATTGAGATCCAGGTGCTTAAACTCAGTTTGATGGTTATCGCAACAATTTTATTGTTTGTTACTAATTACTCTTTAAATATGTTAATGTTTTGAAAATGTATTTATTTGAGAGCGACGCGACGGGGGATGTGGATGAGTATGCATCACGTAGATTTAGGCGTATCCTTCTAATTCTAATGTAACTTTTTGGGTACACTGGGTAGGCATGTGTACAAAGTTGCATTAGAACTGGGGAAAATAACTGAAATGAACAGTTTTTTTTTTATCTATTAATAAATAATAATAAATATCTGGGACATTTTTGCACACACGGTCATCTGACCCCAAACTAAGCAAAGCTTGTAATATGGCTGCCAGAAACTGATATACGTACATATATATTTTTAAATACATACTTAAATAGATATTAACACCCAGACATAGAACAAACACAAATGTTCATCACACAAATGTTTGTCCTAGATGGGAATCGAACCCACGCCCCCAAGCACAGAAGATAGGTTCACTACCAACTGAGCCACAGGGGCAGTCAAATAAAAAAATAAAAATTATTTATTATTATTATTATTATTTTTTTATATGCGGGGTTTTTATTTAATGACACCCTTGTAACTTGTTAAAAAAAAAATTTTTATTTTTGTATAGAAGAGAAAAAATCACAGTTGTCCAAAAATTTTATATCATTATTACGGGACTTTTACTGTGATAAGTTTGTGGATGGTCTTCCCGTGAACATGGTGCATGTAACTGCGCCAAAATACTGGGAGCTCCATCTACAACCTAACCTAACCTAACCTAACGGTAAATATCAAGTTAATAATCATATATTTAACTGTAGTAAACAGGTGATAGTTTAAAACCGAGTTTAAAAAAAACTGTAAAAAGAACATTGAAAAATCCATAGATAATTATATAGATACTAGTTCCCACTATAGATACAAGAATAGTGCCATGCCATAGTCTGTGCTTTACTTAATTGTCATAAACATTTCCTAAAGTAGACTTACTGGAGTCTTTAATCTATACGTAACCATGTTTTGTAGCAGGTGTATCCCCTGATGAACCCATTGGTCAGTGTGATATAATGGCAGTCGAAACCGCACCTGGGGTTTTGTGGCTAATCCTTTACTTATCTGATTTAGCTGCTGCCTGTAGCCAGATTTGTAAGGCCACAAGTTTGCTTAGACCATTGACTTATATTAGGTACTTCGTAAGGACCTGGTCAATAGAGTTTTTTCAAAGTAGGTACTCAGTGGTAAGCCCAAGAGCGAACTTGCAGTCGCACATTCACTTGATTGGTCGTTGTACCTACTTAAAAGCGATGCGACGTTAGTTAATAGAGATTCTAAAGGATGGCACACATTTTTCAAGTACCTAGGCATAGACAGACATATTGTAGTACAAACATTTGCATATTTGAATGAGCAAATCCTTACTTTTCAAACCTTTGGCTTACACCACGCTTACACATTTAAAGTCAATAAAGTGGTTTGATGTATTTTGAAGCAAATTCAACCCAGCAGACGACTTTGTCATCCTTTTTTGCATGGAGACTATTAGTTATTTCAAAGGTATCGCTACAAATTTCCTAATGTGCGTGAAAAGTTTATGAGTGAGCCGTATAGGTACTTAAAGTTTTTGATCTAAGCGGTTTAGATAGTGAAAAAAATTACGGGACAAGTACGAGTAGGACTCGCACTCTGAGGGTTCCGTTGGAAAGAACCAGAGCGCGAGACCAAACAAAAACAACAACAAAAAAAGTTGCAATATTGAAAGACAAACTTAACTTTGTTGTCGATTTTCTAGTTTCTAGTGAATAAGGTTCTTCTTTACATACTAACTACAAAATTTAAATTTGTAATTGAAAAACAATATTTTTTATATGATAATTATAACTTCAAATTAACAACTTTCGGAGTTATTCCTATATATGTGCTGTGACACCTTGCCTCTAGCTCTACAGGAAGTACCCTAAAGGTTTTGATTCCCTTGTGAAATCGCAAAATATGCAAAAATATATGACATAAATGGTCGTATCTTTTGATCGCATTGACTTACAAGTTTGATTTTTTACAGCTGAAAGAAACCATAGACCCGAGTATTTAATATACATTTCAACTTGATAGCTCTACGCGTTCTTGAGGAAAAGGGTCTTGACAGACGGATAGACGAACATACGGATAACAAAGTGATCCTATAAGGGTTCCGTTTTTTTTTCTTTTGAAGTACGGAACCCTAAAAATTAAGAAATTTGAACATGAACGATCAACATTGATCGATTATCATTATACTAAGGCAATATCTTTCTTGTTTGTCTGATCAGAAGTATAACCTAACTTAACACTTTACTTTGTCACAGAGCTCCCGTGATCAACTTGTCAATTATTTAAGTATTTGGAAGGCACTTCGCAGATAGGCGTCTTTTAAAGTAAACTCAAGTTGAAACTCCTTCAATTAGCACAAACCCTGCCGAAGTCGACGGCACGTCTAATCTAAGTTAAATCGATTTTTTAATTAAGTTCCGCCCTGATGTTTAGATCCATTAGGCACTACAGAGAGGAAGTCTACTTAGAAAGCTGTATATTTGCTTGGAAGTGAGGTAGGAACCTCATTTTGCCGAGAGGATAAATAAGCACTCCCCTTATTTGACATTTCAAGTTGTACTTTTAATAATAGAGGCATAAGTACCAAAGTAGAACAAGCTTAGAATTTATAACTATCCAGAGAGGGTAGGACAGGAAAAAAGGCTTATTATTATTCTGGATGTGGGAGCTCAATCCCACAATGTCCACTGACGTTACTAGATATACCTACGTATACAGGGTTACGCATATTGACTGCACTAAGAAAAAAAGGCCGAAAGGAGTTCACTATGGGACCAACGCTGAAATCGCGAAAAATATATCATCTGTTCCATAGAAAATGGTTATTGACACTTGACAAACACAGCTGTTTTTTTTTTTTCGAGATTTCAGGGTTGGCCCCATGCTAAAAGCTATTCATAATGATGAGTTCAATTACCTCATTTCGGCTTAGTACTGTCTATATGCGTAACCCTGTATAGATACCTACCTACTACAAGGAAAGGTTATATAGGATGTAGGTACCTATACTTGTAGTAGGTACGTATATACATAACTCGAGACCACATAACACTGAGACATAAAAAAGATAACGCTACATGTCCTAACGATACTTTTTACACCTACACAAAAAAGTTTTAGGCATTGATATCGAAAAGACATGGATGTTGAGTCAAGTACAGAATTTACTAAAAAGGAGTCCCCAGTTTTTTTTTTTTTTTTTTAATAAAAATATGGATATTGTAGACAAACTTATTTAAATCCTATATCATTAGGACAATGTCTAATTTAGCCTGCAACAAATGTAGACTTAATGCACATACAGCTGCCAGAGCAAATAAATATCTGGGCCGTGTTAAATTATTAGTCCTTATGGTGATGCCGTCATGCTGGGTACGCTGCCAGCTAGTAGTGGGCTTGAGCATTCGGACTGTCTTTGGACCGTTTGTTTGGACTTTGTTTTTTGTAAGTATTAAAAACAGTTCGACAGAAATGTTCGAAAAAAAAATTATAACTGTTTAGTGTTAGCTAAATTAGTTAAAATTATTTTAGTTTCTCATTGGTCCGGATATTTAATAGGTCCCTAAGTATTGGTTCAGAAGTTATTAAACGTCTTTATAAAGGTAAGGTTTAATCCATAGTCTTAATTATCTTTACCAGGACAAATAAATTTTGTGTTTTAGGTGTCTACTTTATGTCAGAATGAAAAGCGTGGGTGTCTCGTCCTTTGTGACCAACAGTTCCGTCTTTAACCATTATCTTCTCGAGGAATAGATTACAATAATGTTATTGTACGCTCTTCGGCCAAACTTCAGCCGTTATCGGCCTCGGAATCGTCTTTGAAGGAAATTGGACGACTATGGGTGCGGACTACGGGTGTGGTATCTTAGACATTTAATCTGCGTAGGTAATTACCTACTGCCCATTCCGAAGGATGTTTCGTTTGTTAAACACTGTTTAAAACTTGCATGTACTTGTCTGTGTATAGGTATATTATATTTTTAGTAGTAATAGTCTTTTAGATAAGTTGTAAATAATATAATATTTTTTTATTTTTTTTCCTTTATTACCTAAACAAAATACAAGCTAAAACTAAAACTACAAATACAGTTAGACTGCCCATAGACCGTTGAAGGTCTAAAGACAATCCAAATGCTCAAGCCCACTACCAGTTGGCAGCGTACCCAGCATGCTGGCGGCATTACCACGTTGAATGGCAATGCTTATGCGTTGAGCCAGAAACACGCCAGCATTTTGGTCACGCGTCGCATTAACCAGGCGCTCTGAAAGATTTTTGAAAATGAGGTAAAAATATAATAAATATTTTTTGGTTCGGATATAATAAAAACAATAGCAAAGATAACCTAGTCTGTGTGCTTAGGTACGTAAGCTAAATTATTTTAGATGTCGTCCCTGTAACCTCTCTTTCATATAAAAGGTTTTATGTAAGCTCAAAACTTTTCGCCAATATTCCTTTAAGCATCCTTTAAGATTCCACACGCGATCGGATCCACATAAAAACGCTTTTGCCATACCTAATGCGTTCGAGATGTGCTTATTGAGGTTTACCTGAAGTTATAAATATATTACGTATGGATAGGTGACAGGGGAGGCGGAAAAACTTCTTCCGTGAGCGGTGCAAACTTTTGTTATGACTTGACAAGACGTTATGAACTTTTCCTGTCGGTTTCACCCTTTGAAACTGCAGTACCTAATAAGTTAGATGTACGTAAGATCTCTCCTCAGTCCATGACATTTTATATAGGTACTACACATAATCTTGCAAAGTTTAAAAATCCCATACCGTCCGGTTTTTTCCGCCTTTCTTCCGCGGACCTGCAAGGCTTGGAATGTAAAAGCAAATACACTTTAAATGCCATAAGTTTTATTTTTATAAGCATAATAAAAAAATTAAAAAAAACATTCTGCAGGTTTCTCACGGTGGGAAAAATATTAAACGTTAAAATATTTAAAAAGATAAACCTATTTATGACACCTCAATCTATACGAGATTTGCTGGCGTAGCTATTATAACGATATCTTTACGAGGCGTTGAATAGTTAATTTCCCTTCAGTTTGGTTACCTACCTTTTTTATTGAAACGGTAACGGTATTGAAACCTACGTAAAATAAGCACCTATCCATAGTATCGTGTTACTTACACTTACGTATGTTGAGCGTTGTCAATTTTATTTTTAGCTAGCTTTTTACCAAAGCGATTTAGTTTAGCGCTAAACATAATGCCATACCCAATAGGTATCACGTTACCAATGTGATAATCTACCTAATTGAAGAAATTTGATTTGGGTGGAGGTAGATACCTCAGATCAGAGATATGGTATGGTGATCTGACGGCTGCGAATGCATCAGGGCTAAATCAGACAGGCAGATGACCTTGCCGCTCTTCTTTAGGGTTCCGTACCCATATGGTAAAAACGAGACCCTGTTACTAAGCCTACAATGTCTGTCTGTCTGTCCTACCTATTAACGGTTGTATCTTTCGAGCCGTCATGGATACCTAGTTATGAATACAGAATATGTAATGTTACGGCAGATTATCTAAGAGTTATTTTAATAATAATAATAAAGTGTAAAAGTAAATATTAAAGGCGGGTGTTCCCATATAACAAACGTATTTTTGTATTAGCTCTAATGTAAAAACGGTAATACTTGCAAGCGTCAAACTTGGCATGATTATAGTACACACTATAAAGTATAACAACAAATAATAAATAATGGCCAAGTGCGAGTCGGTGACAAATTTCTGTTCATTACCAAGTTATAATAAAATTGTGTTAAACTCGAGCGCCTGTAGCAATATAATTAATTGTGGCTGCGTAACAATTGCTTCGACTATTTTGGAAGGCGTTATAATAACTGGTAATTCGGTTACTTGGACGACGGTACCCTCAGTGCGCGAGCCCGACTCGCACTTGGCCAGTTTTTTTAATTGATAAGTAGGTAGTATTTAGGTACCTACTTACCTACCTACATTTGTCTCATACCGATTTTTAAATATTGCCTAACCTTTAAGAATTAATTATGGAATATCAAAGTCCCTGAATCTCGACAAAGGGAACATTCGAAATTAATTCTTTCTCATTTCAGTCCCAGATGTTAGTGACAGCAATACTTACTTAGGTATCTACCTAATCTGCTCTACTGATATGCTGGTGCTTGGATATTTCTTACAAACGCTATTATACGGGGTGTAAGGGGAACATTATCGAAGCCAAAAGAAGGTAATTGTACCTACTCATCATTATAAACAACTTTTCCTGAGGGACCAGCCCTGAAATCGCGAGAAATTAGCTGTTCTATAGAACAGCTCGTTCGATCGTTTTCTTCAGACGGCAGATTGCCATTTTGCGAATTGGACGCGTGTGGCAGACAGCCCACCGGAAATTCTGCGCGAAATCGCCGCGTGTTACTAAAATCGAGATTTTTCTAAATTAAGGCAAATAGAACAGATTACGATCGATTACGATCGACCTGCGCCCGGCCGCTTGCCGCATACGGACCTATGCTATAGCGACCGGCCGCAGGTCGCTGTACCTCCAAGGGGAGAAAACGGTCATTGACACTCGAGAAAATGTATGGAACAGCAGATTTTTTTTTCGCGATTTCAGGTTTGGTCCCATACTAAAAGTGGTTCATAATGATGAGTACAATTACCTTATTTTGGCTTCGAAAGTGTTCCCCTTACACCCTGTATATAATTATATATAAATATACAAAAGATTGGTCCCACATATAAGTACCTATCTATGTACTTATACGTACCTACATATTTGCTAACTAACAGGCAAGTTGAATAAAAGCTCGTAACAAGTGAATAATGCTTTCTGGTTACTATTAACCTTTCGAGTGTTGTTCCAAAATAAAGCGTTGTTTTACAAAGGGCAAACGTGGGAGTTGACTCGGGTAACAAAACATTCCTAGGGGCTGTTTTCTGTCGATAATGCAAAACTCTCGTTTAGGTACTACCTACGCTTAGTGTATCAATGTTATCATCATCATCAGCCAGATGACGTCCACTGCTGAACATAGGCCTCCCCCTAAGAATTCCACACTGAACGACAGCCTGCCATCTGCATCTACTGTATGCCCGAGACACTCATGAAATTGTCGGTCCATTTAGTAGAAGGCATACCACGCTGCGTCTTCCTGTTCGAGGTCTCCACTCAAGAACTTTTCTTGCCCTTCGGTTATCGGTTCTTCGATCGATGTTACCTGCCCAATGCCCATTGCAACTTCAACGTGCAAAGAATCCAACTTGGAAGGGCAACGGTCGGGAAATTACGTGAAATCTTCTTGGACAAAATACCCCAGTGCCTAAGGATCTTTAACCAGTGTGTTGCCAGTGATGACTTTCGTTCGTTTTCAAGCCGTAAGACTTAAAGTAAGTTCCAGAAATTTTTGGAAAACCGTAGGTAAATCGCTGCTGAATCTGTGGCCACGGCGAAAACAATTTTTTATAAAAAAAAAAAAAAGCTTTCGTTTGACCACCATCTCGCCTGATGTTAAGCGATGATGCGGTCTACGTTGGAGCATGCTTGCCTAGAAGAAACCGATCCACTCGTGGTTTGAAGACACCCAGATTGTAACCATCGGGGAATACCCATTCAGGCAGCGCATTCCACAGACTAGCAGTTTGCACAATAAATGTGGAATCAAAGCGCTTCGTACGGGTTTTCGGAATATGAACCATAAAGCGGTGACGATTATTCGTGCCCGCTCTGGCAGTCCGATAGAAAAATGGGCAGGAGGGAATTAGATAGTGCGGATCCGAAGCACACTCTCCGAAATGTATCCGATAAAAAACCGATAGACTAGCAACTTTACGTCGATGCTCAAGAATAGGAAGCTCAGTCCGAACTACGGATCCATTGATGATAATATATAAAAGCAAAAGTACGTAACTTCAAAAGCTACATACTAACCTACCTAAGAAATAATTATTATACCTCTCGACACGGACCACGTAACGACAATGATTTAATCTGTGTCCCAAGCTATAGTAACCCGACGCTAACCCGAAATGTTAACCACTCATCTTCCTCATAACCGTGTTAAAATCCCCATCCATGGGCCACGTCGGAAGGGAAGCTAATCCATCACCGTCGCAGGCAGCGCGTCTCGTTAGCATAATGAATTAGGGTACGACCACACTAGGGCGCACTGCGCGGCGCGTCATGTCGATGCGTCGCACAGCTTGCCAACTTCGGAAGACATGAACCACCAACATGACATACCAGCGCTGGTACAACCCAACATGCCGATTTGGGCCGGTTTTTGTGATAATGTACCTACCTTTATTGGGATAATTTTGTTTGGTTTTAAACATTATCGCAAAATAGGTAAATATTTCTGTATGATGGCAAGCGTACGGGGTAAAACGCTTACATAATTGACACAGGTAAGTGTTTTTTAGAATAAGCTTGCAATGTTTAAAATGACTCTTTATATTTTGGTGGATAATATCAAAAATACCTGGACAAAAAAAAACATCAACATGGAAATTTACTTCACACATTCGCAGTGATGTTCTGAACGGATATTTTTGGTTCCGTACCCAATGGGTGAAAACAGGACATTATTATTAACGGCCGGTTATCCGAGTCGCGTAGGCAAATAAAACGCTCCCTCAGCCCCCGCCAACTTATAGCGACGATGTATATTGTCGCACTAGAGTCAGGACGCCCGCGGGGGGAGTGCAACGACAAAAACGAAAAAAGGTTCGACCTCGATGACGCCTGGCGCGGCACTGAATGCGGCGCGCACAAATTCTCGGGACCTTTTTACGGTTTTAATTTCACTAAAAAACTAAACTATTCACTATCAAAATTCCATCCAAATATTTTTTTTTTTTATAAAATTGCCTTTCAGTACAAGCAATTTCCAGGTTGTAACGAGCTTTCATTAGAGCATAAAACGAAAAAAATAAACTGAATCGACTTTGTTTCAGATTTTTTTTTGATCGAGGAAAGTTTATTCTATTGTGTTTTGAATCAAATTACAGACTCTAACACAGGTGTATCTGTGATATGTATTTTTTTCCAGCTCAAATATAGTAATTTAACTGAATAAAATTGATTTAAAACCGTCAAATTTGGTATAAGAGCTTACAATATCTGTCTATCCCTACTACCTTTTAAAGAATTTTAACGAAACGAACGTACTTAATAGATAGCCAGTTGACATTTTCACAGAATATGTAATGTTATGGTGGATTAACTAAGAAAGAATAATAAAGTCAAAAAGTAAACACTAAACCGCTATACAACAAACTTTTTTTTAAATTTTAATCACACTCAGTGATTTTTTGTTTTTAAAAATGCGAAGCGGGCTTATAAGACATTCAATAAAGATAATTCGCACGTTGATGCAACCGCTTGTATGCTTTTAGGTAAGACGAAGGCTAAGTTATATGAACTAAAACAAAAATATGTCGTCTCCGTGCAGTTCAGTGTAGTGTGGCCGTACCCTTAGTGCCCTCAAACGTTGCGTCCTCACGTTATTTCCCGCGGACAGGGTTCGAGGACACTTGTTACATGCTTGTACAGTTTTTGGTCTCGTGTTTTGTGGCTTATAACGGTTCACTGAATGTTGGCTGATGTTTTACTGCTGACAGTTTGCTTGATTTTAGATTTGATTTTATTTAATCGTAAATTTTAAAATCGCAAAAGAAAATGGTTTTGTAGATTAAGCGTCTAGAAAGGTCACCGGACAGTTTTTTTTTCTTATCTCTATAGTATAAATTAAAGTCGCTTTCCGCGTCTGTCTGTCTGTGTGTCTGTATGGCCGCTAACTCCTCCTAAACCACGCAACGGATTTTGATGCGGGTTTCACCATCAGTTAGATACATTTTCACGGAAGGTTTATAAATATAACTAGCAACCCGCCCCGGCTTCGCACTTAAATTATACCCGTGCGAAGCCAGGCGGGCGGGTTGCTAGTTTTGTATAAGAAACTTCACCATAAATAGAGCAGATCACCGAAAACAAAATTAAAGTGTGTTCAAAAACGAGGAATATAATGTTACAAGCATTTCAATGTCTTGCTAGACAGAGAGCGCGCTATCCTTACTGATTTACTTACTTTACTTTTTTTTTCTTAGTTTTGACGTCACTTATTAGTACCTACGCCATACAAACTCCATACCGACACTCACTTTACGGGAGAGGGACAGAACATCTCTTTTTAATCTGTCCAAATATATTAAACGCCTAAACCTCTTAACTTTCTAAGCCAATTTGAATAATTCCTTTAGTAAATATATTGAGTATGTACCTACATCTAATTATAATTTTTACTAAGTCGTCTTTTTTTCTGTAGTTGGTTGTATATTTTTATTTAGATTTTTAAAACATCTCAGTTCACAATTATAACATAAACAAACTTAAATTATACTAATTATTAACTAATAAATGTCGTCTTAGTTTTATAAATCAAACACCTGTCTGCGTTTGTCTATTCAAAAGCGCTAATAAGTAATTCTAGACGTCCTAAGATAGGACACCTACATTATGCCTACCGATTTATACATAGAAAAATCCCTACCTACACACCATTTAGACACAAGGTGAGCGTTTGTGCAAAACATAATATTATTTTATACCTAGTAAAACTACAAAGAAGATTTTAAATCTATTCCAGGAAACATTATATTCTACATTTCATAAAAATAAATGCTAAACAACTGTTAGTACCTAGAAACAAATTTCTAAGCGATTAGTAAAACCTCTCAGCGTTTACTTCCACATTGATTTACGACGATCCTTCTCCGCCAGGGTTCACTTTTCAGATGACGTCAGTCGCAGTCGGCAGTTACTAATGTGGAAACAAAACGGTTTAGAAATGCTCAGTAAATAAGTCGTTCTAAAAATAGCTATAACAGTGACCAATACAACTCTATACCTACTTATACAGGCGTAGCGTCGTTGAAGAGGCGCAAGCGGCCGCGTCGTCATCTTCCCATAACATAATACTTAGTCCTTCCTCTTATAGTGGTAACAGACGTATGGATTTGGTTGACCTCAACCGCCTTCTGACCAACGAGAGAAAGAGAGGGAAATATGATATTCTCACTCTTTCTCTCCCGTTGGATGGACGGCGGTCCGTCAACCAAATCCATAAGTCTTAGCACTATTATAGGTAGTTCAGCAAGAACATGTTACAGTCAAAACTCTAAAGGCGTAAAGTAAGTTAAAGTTTAGTGGTGCATTTATTTTAAAAAACCTAACAGGTATACTAAAGGAAAAATAGGTAAAAAAAACGACACCTTCACAGGTTTTCGAGAAGTTACAGACGGCTAAGATTTTCATGAATCATTGCTAAGAATACTCTCGATCAAGTCACGTGTCACACAAAAAAAACTAAATCAAAATCGGATCAGCCTATTTGGAGCTACAATGGTGGTGTACAAGGGTTTTGGCAAACCCTAAAAGGTACCCAGGTAGGTGGTTAACTAGGTTCCTAGACTAAATACCAACTAATGACAATGTAACCACTTGACTGCTCATTCTTTACTCCGCATAAGCCAAAGGTTCTAACATCCAACCTACTATTTCGAGCGGGAGCAATCCTAGGTGCGAATTGAATGAATAACTTTTTATTCTCCAATCACAAGCGTCGAGTCGCGTCGAGTTTCCAATCACAAGCTGCCCCCCGCGACCGACGTGGTATAATTTTGCAAAAGGGAATGTTGCTACATGCGCGATCGAGTGGTTATATAATCTTTGATAATATAACCACTTGATCGCGACTAAATAACATACCTGCTTACATCACATATTGGAAATGCACATAACGTATCTGAACGTACGTTTATACCCGACTTTACGACCCGACTCTTGAAGAAATCCGATATCTGAAAACAAAACCTATGACTACGATGTAACTGTAAATATATGTGCAAAATTTGCACTCTTCGGTATAAGATATTAAGTTACTGAAATTTCCAGCGACGTGAAGCGAAGATAAGAGCTGAACCAGCTCTTTACATACAGTGAAAATTCTATGTTATGATACTTATAAATGGGACAAGCAAACGGTATAATATCTAGCTATAGTTACAGTAATTCACATCACGAATATTAGGTAAAAATAAGAAAGTACTCAATCTCTCTGCACTTCTGTTTGTTAGACTACAGACGTAATTAACGGCCTCTTATACCAAATTTGACGGTTTTAAATCAATTTTATTCAGTTAAATTACAATATTTGAGCTGGAAAAAAATACATGTCACAGATATATCTGTGTTTGAGTTTATGATTTGGTTCAAAACACGATAGAATAAATTTTACGATAGAATAAACTTTCCTCGATCAAAAAATTATCGGAAACAAAGTCGATTTAGTTTATTTTTTTCGTTTTATGCTCTAATGAAAGCTCGTAACAACCTGGAAATTGCATGTACTAAAAAGCATACTATTTAAAAAAAAAATGGTTTGGATAGATTTTTAATAATGAATAGTTTTGTTTTTTAGTGAAATTAAAAGCGTAAAAAGGTCGCGAGAATTTGCGCGCGCCGCACTCAGTACCGCGCCAGGCGTCATCGAGGTCGGACCTATGTTCATTTTTGTCGTTGCACTCCCCCCGCGGGCCTCCTGACTTTTGCGTGGCAAAATACATCGTCGTTACGCTATAACTTGGCTGGGGCTGAGGGAGCGTTTTGTTGCCTAAGCGCCTCGGATAAAAGGCCGTTAAGTAATTATTATTATGTATCGTGTAATATAACACGAATAGGCATATGTCCTAATTTTTTACGTCATAAAAAAGCTCGTGGTAAATAGCTTATTAACGAAAACAAAATTAAAATAAGTTCAAAATTAAATAAGTTGTATGTATTTTAATTTCATGCAAGACAGGGAGCGCACTATAGCACGTGATGACGTCATGCCGTGCGCGCGCCATACAAATGCTGTACTAACACATGCTTTGCGGGAGAGTGACAGAGAATCCGCTCTCATGTCCACCAAAACCTAAATGCAAATGGTGCTTATATCTCAGAAATTTATCAGCCTTTTTAAATTATTTTTCAAGTATGTGTAATGTATTTAAATAAATCCTTCGCTTAGCCTGTTATTTATCTATACAATATTATAAAGAGGAAACATTTGTATGTATGTTTGTAACGAATTGGCTCAAAAAGTACTGGACCAATTTTAAAAATTCTTTCACCATTTGAATGCTACATTATCACTGATTAATATAGGCTATTTTAATAGGCTGTATAACTATACCCGTGCGGAGCCGGGGCGGACCGCTAGTTTGTAATAAAGGGAACATTAGGGCATGATTCATTTTTTGTGTCATGTCTTAAACTAATGCGAAATTATATATATTTCTGTCTGTTTGTCACATTTTTTCTGAATTTAGTGAGGAACCGCTTAAAATTATGATGACAAACATAACTGTTTATGGAAAAAATGCTAGAAAACTTGGAAAAAAGACGCGAGTAAAACCACGGTGCTGACTAGTTAGGCAGACGTAAAAACGTTAGCAAGAAAAAGTACGCACTCTTGCGGAAATAAGCCAATATTTTACACCTCGACCAATTCAAAACACCCCAAAATATGCTGATTGTTTTAATTAAAAAGCTTTATTAAATTCGCTAATAACGGCGCGGTCGCCATTTTATTTTCAGCTGTGCTTTTTGTTTACAATTTTTTTGTTAGTTTTTTTTCACAATTTTAGACTATAGGTGAACAGTTTATGTAAAACCAGCGCGCTTTTCTTGTCAAGAGATATTACGGTATTGAGATTTTCCAGGGCCCCGGAGCGAAGCAGACGAACAAGGCTCTTTACATCGCAGTGAAAATCGCTTTCCGTGTTACGACGGCATTTATTACTTAGATAGTTTTATGCTATGTAAAGAGCTGCTCTAGCATACTCGCGTGGAATAACCCTTTAGGTTATACTGACAGCAACTATACAGGGTGTAAGGGGAACACTCTCGAAGCCAAAAGAAGGTAATTGTACTCATCATTATGAACAACTTTTACTATGGGACCAACCCTGAAATCGCGAAAAAAAAATCTGCTGTGATTTTTTCGAGTATCACTGACCGTTTTCTATAGAACAGCTGATATTTTTTTCGCGATTTCAGGGCTGGTTCCATAGTAAATCGCCATTATCACCATTTAAGCCATATGACGTCCACTGCTGGACATTGGCCTTCCCCATCGATCTCCAAAAGGGCCGGTTGGAAGAGGCCTGCATCCAGCGTTTCCCTGCGGACTCTTTTAGGTCGTCTGTCTATCTTGTAGGTGGACGTCCTAATACGCTGCGCTTACCGGTCCGTGGTCTCCATTCCAGAACCTTTCGGCCCCATCAGCCATCTGTTCTGCGTGATATGTATTGTAACTACATAAACAAACACAATTTTTTTTCTAAAAATATACGATTATATAATACGGCGTGATAGACAATGAGTAACTATTCTATTTTTTTTTTTTTATTTCATTCATTTTGCATTTGTGTTTTTACATTTTTAAATTATGTAGCTTGTTTCGTTAATTTTACAGTAAATTCAATATGCATTTGTAGATCGATGTCTCGATAAATAACATGTAATACTTCAGGTACTTATTTAATAACTCTAATAGACGATTTCAAAAATTTATTAATTTAATTGACATTTACTTGACACCAGCAAGCTTTTCAAAACTCACCGATTATAAATACGATAACCCGTCGGGATAAAGTCGAGTTCCCTGTAGCATTCACAATTCCATAACTTCTGCTGTCCATAACTATATTTCAGGGTGTACCTTTGCGCAATGTTCCAAAAGTTGTTTCTTCACATGAAAAGATCTGTCGCATGCTTGACACTGATGCCTTCTTAATTTGGTATGCACTGAATTGTGGATTTTTAACCGATTTAATGAAACGAACCCTTTACAGCATACTCTGCACACATAAGGCCTTTCCCCCGTGTGTTTTTTTAAATGCAAGGTCAAGTGAGCTTTGTTCTTGTAACTAGCATTGCATACGCTACATTGGTGCGGTCTTTCGTTCGTGTGTGTGAGCATGTGATATTTTAAGCTTTTTAGAGTAGTGTATGCATCAGAGCACAATTCGCAAAAATAGTTTTTGTCTCCATGCATCCTTCCCATGTGACTTTTGAAGCAGCTATATGAGAGACTCTTTGGACATTTGGGGCATTTTATTCGTTCCTTCTTGGTGTGTTTATTTTTTATGTGAGACTGAAAAATAAAGTAGGTTTTTATTTTTTTTCTTTTTCATAAATTTCCATTCATTCCATTCGTCTCACGTGCATGCAGGTGCAAGAATACAATGGGACAGGGCAAATCCAAATTTATATTTTAAATATTGTATATTATGTATACATTCTTATATTACAATTGCCTGACCTGTAAACATAATGTTTATTAATAAATTACTTTGACTTTGGCTTTTTAGACCATTTCAAAAATGTATTTACTAAACTGCTTTACTAACTGATTAACTTGATAGCAGGAGGGTTTTAAAAACTCATCTATTTTAATTATCACAACGGGATAAAGGCGAGTTCACTGTAGCATTCACAATTCCATCACTTCTGCTTTCCGGGTGACTATATTTCCGGGTGTGTCATTTCGCAATGTTCTAAAAGTTACTTCTTCGAATGAAAATCATTCTTAATTTTTGGGACCCTGCAATAGGGGATTTCGTAACAGTCCGCGCAATACTTTTGCCACGACTTTTGTATGTGATGTGTCTATAATTATATTATCATATAAACATTAATTATATATAATATCTATATATTTTGTTTCTGTCATAAATCAATATTTTTCTTTCTTTCTTTCAAATATGTAAAATTAATACTTACGGTTAAATTCGACTGCCTATTGAATACTGCACCGCACTCGGCACAAGCAACCTTATTTAATCCGGCGCGAGTGCGTAGATGAATCACAATCTCGTTTCGAAATCGGAATCTATTAAGAAAATTACACATTAGTTTTTTTTTTTTTTAGGGTTCCGAACCTCAAAGAACCTTTATAGGATCACTTTGTTGTCCGTCTGTCCGTCTGTCAAGACCCTTTTTCTCAAGAACGCGTTGAGGTATCAAATTGAAATTAGTACCAAATACTTGAGTCTACTGTTTCTTTTAGCTGTGAAAAAATCAAACTTGTAAATCAACGCGATAAAAAGATATGACCGTTTTTAAAATTTATCGAATCAAACTTACTTTAACCCACAACAGTCGCAAATAAACACATTGATGCCCTCTTCTACGTCGTAGTGTTTTGTTTTTTCATGTTTTCTCCAACTCTTTACTGTTGCAAATGAGTTACCACAAAAGCAGAGACCACCCTTCTCTTTTTTCAAATGTGCTCGCCTGAAATGGAATTGCAGCCCTTTGGGAGACGAGAACAGACTGAGGCATTTCAAGCAGTGCAATTTTGAAATCTTTGCCATCAAGTGCTTGTATCTGGAAAGGTATAAATTTTATAAAACGGCAACCACACGGCAGCTAGTTCTGTGCAAGTCTATATTTCCCTCCGGTCAAGTTTGTCCACTTCCGAACTTGTGTCAACTTTCTAACTTGTCTTCTTCTTGGAATGAACAAGATAGGAAGTGGACAAACTTGACCGGAGCCCTTTATTTGAAGCAAGCTCAATTAGACATTGTCATTCCAGCAGTGCAAGTACTGTTCTTTATCAATCGTCGAATTTGATAGTTGCGATCGTCAAATTCGATAAAATGCCATTTGATCAGTACTCGCTATGAACGATTCTATGGCATTTTATCGAATTTGACGTTCGATAAAGAACGGTACTTGCACTGCAGTACGAAGCGCTTTGATTCCACATTTATTGTGCGAACTGCTAGTCTGTGGAATGCGCTGCCTGAATGGGTGTTCCCCGATGGTTACAATCTGGGTGTCTACAAATCACGAGTGAATCGGTTCCTTCTAGGCAAGCGTGCTCCAACGTAGACCACATTATCGCTAAACATCAGGTGTGATGGTGGTCAAACACAAGCCATTTTTTTTTTTTTAAAGTATCTTAATTTATAATTATATTTTTTAGCCAAAAGGCTCATCTGCAACGAATCTTTAGTTCGGACTAAGCTTCTTAGTCTTGAGCACCGGTGCAAAGTTGCTAGTCTATCGATTTTTATCGGGTACATTTCGGAAAGTGCTTCGGATCTGCATGATCTAAGTCCCTCCAAGTGGCGTAGCTATCGGAGGGCTGGGTGGCCGTGCACCGGGGCCCGTTAAGCTCAGGGGGCCCTCGGACCAGTAAACATCAAACTGAACTTGCAAAAATGTCTCCCACCTTCAGAATGTAGCTCATACACATACATGTACCTACTAAATAGCTTTGCACCTTTAAAGTATTCATATAAATTTATATTCATAAATCCTAACCAGTTCAGATAGGACCCTAATAATTTATTTATTTTTTCACCAGGGCCTTTGGTTACTTAGCTACACCACTGTTCCCTCCTGCTCATTTTTCTATCGGGCTGGCAAAAAGGGCACAAAAAATGGTCACCGCTTTATGGTTGATATTTCGAATATGTACGAAGTGCTTTGATTCCATTTTTATTGTACGAATTAATTAATAGTCTGTGGAATGCGCTGCCTGAATGGGTGTTCCCCGATAGTTACAACCTGGCTGCGTCTTCAAATCACGAGTGAATCAGTTTCTTCTAGGTAAGCATGCTCCATCGTAGACCGCATCATCGCTTAACATAAGGTGAGTTGGCAGTCGCACGCCTATTATAAAATAAAAAATATAAAAGTTTTTCGAGAATTTTATACAAGTTTTTCTTTCCATGTGTTTGTAAACAAATGTTACAAAGAAAATATTTGAACGAAGATAAATTTAGCGATGATGGCTGAGCGGTAGTATACGTGCGTTGTACAATCTGACCTGTGGGCTTACTCTTGACACTCGATTTCAATCGAATTTGGGATTGGGATCGAAAACATGCCATTTTGGTACTCTTGAATTCTAAACTAGCGCACGATTGGAACCGATAATGGTGGAATTTTATGGAACTAAATAAAATCGACTCAACTCGACGCTTTCGGTACTCTTGACGCGATTGAAGAGTACTAAATGGCATGTTTTCGATCCCAATCCCAAATTACGATTGAAATCGAGTGTCAAGAGTAAGCCCACTGATTGGACCCCGGTTCGATCCTCGGCCCTGCACCAATGACTTACATAGTGCCTACATAAATTATGAACAATACATGTATAGAAAAACATCATGAGGAAACCGGTACGTCCAATAACTTCAAAGTTCAAAGATATATGACATTGACCAACATGCACTGGGGCCAGCATGGCATCCTTTCTCTCTGAGAGAAGGCTTGTATCCCAGCGGTATTCCCAGCCAGTGGGAACACGATACACTGATAATAAAAAGATAATTTATTTTCTTACCGATGAAAAGCCATTTCGGCGAAGTCTTGGCCAGTATAATCGCATAGCTTGCAATCCAAATCATTTCTCTTGTAGTGTTCATCAAAATGCTTGCATATAACTTTAGCATCTTGTGCTGAGAATTCACATAAACCTAAAAGTAATTTAAAAACTTCGATCACATAAGTTAGATAAGCTGATCTATACTGTTATGATTGTTTGTAAATAAATGCCGATGGAAAGCGCTTTGATTCCACTTTTGTTATGTTTTATTGTGTGTTTTCGCTGCCTGAATGGGTGTTTCCTAATAGTTACAATCTGGGTGTCTTCAAATCAAGAATGAATCGGTTTCTTCTACGCAAGCGTGCTCCACCGTAGACCGCATCCATAAAAAAAGTGAACCGCTAGAGTGTGGAATGCACTGCCGGAATAGGTGTTTCCCGATATATAACTATATACCCGATATATACAGTCTGTATTCAATTTAAAGCGAGGTTTTCCCACTTTTAAGCAATGTTTGTTGCTACACATGATCATCAGGCTTAGCATATTGTATTAAAGTCGGAGTTAGTGGAGCAAAACCATGGCGCTTACACACAGTGGTGCGTTTCGCTACTTCTATTTTTGAGGATTTTCTCATATTTTTCGTAAAGTATAGTTGGAATGTAAAATGTACATTTACGGTTCTTTCTATAATTATGAAATCTGTATATTAAGATATCGTAGACATCATTTAGTAAATAGGTATTTGAATGGATCCAATAAAACAGGGAGAAAAACTCAAATCAGTTTTACTTTCTTCTTTTTTTTCTACCAAGCGAAATATCTTTAATCGTGTTTCGGTCTTACTGTTTCTTAGATAAAACTTTTAATTTTTATATGACACCATTTTTATCACTTTAAGCTAACCATGGAAGTAAACAAAATAAAAGTAGCATGAACAAAATTGCAAAAAGTCGGTGAGAGGGCCTTAAGTCGCGATTAAATCAGTTTTTTCTAGCCAAGCGTGATTTATCAGAGGTGGTGAGCAACTGAGCAAGCGCAAGGCTATTATTTCAATAGTATTGAGGTCTGATGGGTCTGAGGTCTGATCTGTACTACCAACACAATGAATTATGAGACATTTAGTTGGAGCATTTATCCAACTAAAATTAAATTATTGAAAATGAAATACAGTGTAAGCTCTGTATAGCGACACTTGTATAGAGACTGTATCTCTGTATAGAGACTGTGGATTATGGCGATTTTGAGAGAATAAAATCAATATTATTTTACTATTATAATATGTATTTACTAGTAAAGTATTAAATTTACAAACAACTAACAATAATATTATACAAATAACAACGCTTATTGCGTATACTTCGTCTGACTTTTTTTTGCTGTTCCAGTAGGTATTTTATTTTTAATACGAAGTGTTAGAAAGTAAGTACTGTTTATTGCTTTATAATGTCGTATTGTTTTCGTTATTTAGAGTAGGTGTGATGCTACTTAGAGTCATAGAGTGTATCATTGTATGGACAACAAGGAAAACTAACCAAAAGTCAAGTAATTTTGACGTTGTAAGGAGTTTTTCATTAAATCGAGTGTCACTATTTATAGAGTTTACAATGTAGTTTCGTCCAGTTTTTTACATCCATACTATGGACTTTTGATGTAAATTTGTTAAGTATAATTATTTTATTAGATATATTGCGACATGCATAATAGGTTGATTCGCAGTTACTATCTTGATAAAGATAGCTGTGCGTTTAATTGTATTCGGTATAATTTATCGTAACAAAAATATATCTGTACCATACCTAACACTTACCACAGTGTTTCAAGACATCACTTCGGTTCTCAGGTAAATTATAAAATCTCCTTGCTGCACATTTTTTGATATGCATTTTGTGTTTTGCCTGATTATCTAAAAATTATAAAATAAGCCAACTGTTTAACAAACCGATAATTTTAAAACAGCTGAACATATGTTTTTGAATCATAGCTAAGAACAATATCGATCAAGTCACCCTTCAAACAAAAAAAAACTAAATCAAATGCTGTTAAGCCGTTTGGGAGCTACAATGCCACAGATACACACGATAAACCCTCTGTTTGCGTCGGGGGTTGAAAACAGAATTAAAATGTCGGAGATGCAATTACAGAATTAACATTAGTTAATAGGGGCGGCGACTTAGCCTAATAACAATAACCATGTTGGTTATCAGCGTTGCTTGAGTACTTATGGAACCCTAAGAACAAAAATATTCTTACCAATGTATTTTAGCCCACATCCACATTGCACCTTCTCTATAGAGTTAGAAATATTTCCAGTATCAGGTTTAGATATTTCAATACTTTCATCATTATAAGAATAGCTTTCTTTTTGGACAATATTATCATCGAATTCTTCAAGTTGTTTTATTGGACAATGTGCTACATCACTTTTGAATGAAAAAGTATCATTTCTTTTTTGTGGGTCTACAATAAATTCTTCAGACTTCGTCAGATATTCTTCATTATCAATTTCAGAAGTATCGATTTCTTTTTTGTTCTCTACAATATCAATTTCTTTCGATTCTCCAGACATTGACAAATATTCTTCATTATCAATTTCAAAAGCATCAAATTCTTTTTTTTGTTTGCCTATATTGTTTTCTTTCAATTCATCAGACTCAATCAGACATACTTTATTGTCAGTTTCCATTGTCGCAGTATAATCTCCTAGCTGTATTTTAAATTACTTAAGTCACAAAATACATTATATGAATAAAAAAATGGATATTGTACAAAATTAAGGCATTTGTTTGGCTCATGAGTTGCAAAAGTGTCGGGTTCAAGTACTTGTTAGGCATATTTTTATACCTACTTTTATGTTTGTCGTTAATCCGTACACAGATTACGAATTGACTATGGGCATCTTAAAGGAAAATAATAAATGCCTATTCATTCTAGTAAGTAGCTAATTAGTTTGAAACTAATTTACCTTATGAGTATACAATTTTACTGAGATGACACTTACCGGTTCTTTGTGTCTTGATTTCCATACATCATCTGATTCCAAGCATTTTACTTTGAGCAAACCAAAACTCTTCAAGCTGTCAGCACATTGCACACACAGAGCCCTCGCTTGTTCTCTTGGGTGAATCTACAACAAACATGCCTTTTATTAATAGTTTCAAATATCAGTTCAAGTTATCTTTGGCTCTGCCAACATTTCCTTTTATTTCACTGTTATAGCGGTCTACTTTACACGCAATAAGCGTTTTTATTAACGTCAATATTAAAGTAAGTTGTTTGTAAATTTTATACTTTACTGGTAAATACGTATTATAATAGTAAAATAATATAAATTTTTCATCTCTCCATTTAACGACAACTCTCAACAACGCCATAATATGTGCAGGTGTGTTAAGTGTCGGTATATAGAGTTTACACTGTATTACCAGTTACAATCTCACATATAAAAACCTACCCAAAAACGGTTTTCTGCATTTTGAGACAAAGTTAATTACTATCAGGAAAATAATTATTATCACAACAAATGATATAAGTATAACCAACACCTGTCAGGTATCACCATCCCAGAGGCTCTCCAACATATATCTTTTTCTTCACCTATAAAACGCTCCATCTATCATTTATCATGCAATCTCTCCTGATGTAAAGTGATGATTTTGTCATAAATTTTGTCTGTGTTTTTTGGCTTTTAGTTAGTAATATCTAATGGGAGAGGCCATTGGCTCCCGAAACACAGTATTTTATACTAGTTCAGTCAGTATAGAGTCAATGGGTTCATATTTTATTTAATTATAGTAAATTTTTATAATGCCCATAAATTAATTTGTATTTGTTTGTTTGATTTGGTCTATGATAGAGCATGATTTCCTATAAGAAACCTATTTCTTTAAGATTGTTGACAGCGGAGACGAGAAGAATCTATCATATGGTATAGCAACAAGAGCAGTGCCGAGCAGTGGAGCTCAGTACAGCACTATTGAGCTCGTCTCCATTTCTCTACAGATGAAATGGATAGCTGTTTAGACAGATACCATATACCATAAATATATTGTTTAAAAATGAGTCTAGCACAAATGATTCATATTAATGCACCATATCATATTTAGTTGTATCTTATATTATCATCTATACTAATATTAATATTAATATGTATAAAAAATATATAATATTTAATATATATATATATATTTTTTTTTTTTTATATAATATTTTTTATAATATTAATATTATAAAGAGGACAGATTTGTATGTAAGTATGTTTGTAACAAATTGGCTCAAAAAGTACTGGACCGATTTTAAAAATTCTTTCACCATTTGAGTGCTATATTATCACTGATTAATATAGGCTAATTTAATAGGCTAAACTATACCCGTGTGGGCAGCGGGGACCCGCTAGTATACCTATACTTATTTAAATATCATGTTTCACAATGTATCTTTATTATTTAACTTTTGGTTATCAGATGACTGTTAGAGGCGAATGTAGCCTGAGAAGTCATATATATTTATGTTTTCTACAATTATTAGACTATGTGTGTTTTGTAAGAATGCATGTATAAGAATGATATATAAAGAACTTTTAAAAATCAATATGTACTGAATATCCGACCAACCTTGAAGCTGGATAGCCAAGCTCGTCTCCGCTGCACAAGTCAGCTTGTCTCAGTTTTAGTGGAAAGTGGAAACCTTCAAGCTGGTATCCTGATATGAATAAGCCGGTAACGAGCAAGCTCGTGTTGGTGGCGCATGAACGGTCGGATGGGCTTGGGTGAAATCGGGTCTTTTCATTAACTTAGCGGGGCAGCATTTTCATGAGTGGCTAGCTCATTTTCCACTACTTTCTGCTCATTCCCTGCACTAGTCTCCCGATGTGACAATTTAAATTCTTCACAGCAAGGCAAATGCAGGGGTTCTCGACCCAACTGTTCTGACCCGTGATACCAGAAAATTTACCGGAACATGACAATCACTTGTGTTGGGAACATAGGAATACTTAGCACACTTTCGAAACCTCCACAAACCTATGGCTGTCAGTCTCTGGACCTTCCCTGCTGCTGGTTGGATGCTGCACCCTCTCCTTTGGACGACACACGGTGCATGGAAACAACATCCACGAGTACAATCAGCCATAGCACCAGACAATTAAACTCATGTCTCAATGTCAGAGGTCCTATTGCATTGAGTCTGGCAAGTGCATGGCCTCGCCACCTATCACACGGCTGCAGAGGATAGGAGAGTGTTGTTGGTCATATGAGGTCTGAAGCCTCAATTGCAGTTCCATTACTAGAAAACTGCTGTTGCCATGGAACCGCACCCTGCTACATTACTATGTGGAGCCATAATATGATTGAGCAGCACATCCCAGTTCATGAATGCAGTTTCCTTCAACCCAGTCTATTTCTAACTACCTAGTACCTATTTTGTTTGTGTGTTGTTAATTAATTTTGTATACTTTTTGGTCATACTGAATATAACCTTTGTTAAAAAAAAAAAATCTTCATTTGCCACTCCTGACTAGGTTTTGTTTTGTAGGTTAAATTAAGTGCGTTACAATGATAACTTAAGTATAATTATTATTTTTTGAAGTAGTATTTTTTAGAACAGGCAAAAAATACTTCATGCAGTATTCAATGTTTTAATTACCGCTGTGGGCGTGAAAGCGAAAACTCGTATTTGCTGTCTACCTTCCGAATACAAGAATAACGTAGAAAACTTACTTTTAAACCAAAACAATAAGTAAACAAATCGAGCCATCCATTCCCAGTGTTCATAATCACTTTGTTTTTTTCGAGGGACAAGCACACACGACACGCGAGTACACTAATATTTGTATTTCTAACCATGTTAACTATACTTATTTTGGTTTATACTCTCTTTGTATTCAGGATTAACAAAACAATAACATAACAAAACAAACAATAACAACCTCTGCGAAAAGAAGAAATGAAAATGACAAGACCTAATATCTTATGCCAAACAAAAAGTCAAAATAGCGGGAAGTGTCAACGTCAAATACTTTTTTATTTACTTGGCACAGTTTGCGCCTTGCGCATTCACCCAGACCCAAGGATTTTATATATACCCTAAAGGGACCTGGATTGAGTACTCATGCTAAAAAAACGGTCCGAGGGAAAAGCGAGCACGGAGTAATTTGTCCTTTTCTTGTAGGGTGTTCATGATTTTGAGGAAACGAAGACATGCAGACACGCACGGGTGAAGCCGGGATATATAGCCTATGCCAACCGGGGATAGTGCAGCATCCCAACAGTGAAAGAATTTTTCAAATCGGTTCAGTAGTTTCGGAGCCTATTCAATGCAAACAAACAATCAAATCTTTCCTCTTTATAATATTAGTATAGATGAACTTTTACACCCACATGTCAAATTACAAATTCGTAGTTACATAACTTTCAACACAACATACAAACTCCAATTCCACCTCCTTAATCCTTCTTTTTTGTAAAAATATTATATCAGTATTTATTTATTTTAAACTATTAGCCTGAATACCAAATTTTATTCCTAAGTATCATCAAAAACAAAGGACTTTAATATAATCTTTCAACCTCCATTTGCCCTCTTTAATTCGGCTTTTTCTCTAAATCCTTCTTAGCGGACCTCTAGGTATACCCCATAAGGAATCTACGTGCCAAATTTCAGCTTCGTAAGTCAAATAATTTTTGATATTTCGTGACAAGTCAGTGAGTGGGTGAGTAAATTTAGCTTTTATAAATATAGAAGATTGGCATGACAACTATTAGGCATATTTTACTTACTGCGGGAAAATGACATGGAACTACATTCGTTTTCAAAGTTTGTCGAGAGCATCACTATCACTATCATCACTACATAGTATAAAACAAAGTCGCTGTCGCTGTCTGTTCGTCCCTATGTATGCTTAAATCTTTAAAACTACACAACAGATTTTGATGCGGGTTTTTTAAATAGATAGAGTGATTCAAGAAAAAGGTTTATATATATAATAAATGCATAATATAGTATAGAAACACTGATAATTGTAGAGGTTTCTAATGTGATGTCGTCAATAAACACATTTTTTTGCGTTTTACATTGCAAACGCTGGCTGAACCCTACGAGATAGATCAAAATAATGTACGACGATATTGTATACCTTAAAAAGGTCTACAAAAAAGTCCACGATGGTATATGTCTATTTCTTAGGGATAACCCACAATAACTATTTTATATTATTTATTTTTTACGAGAAATAATGGCTTATTTACGTGGGGATTTTAAGCAATACAGCATTAATCTTTATCCAATTAAGTACCTTAAATACATTGTGCATTTAATATAGACCAATATTATATGGCCGTTTACAGCTTGTAATTTAAATGAACATTTTCTAAGATATTAATTTAAAATGCAGGGACATAGCGGTTGCGGCGGTACCGGCCCCTCAGCCAGTGCCCAGTACCACTACAGGCCCGTACCGGCGGCGTGTTTTTCACATGGCCAATTATGAAAACAACATGTTTAGTTTGTTTTGCCTAATGACAATAAAGCTGTGAACGTTGTAGGTATATAAAGACATTCCGTAGTATATTATTTTAGTATTAGCATTGCACCTGCGATGCCGGGGCGGGTCGCTAGTGTCTTTATAAAATCTTCTGTGTTGAAGTGCAAACTGCACACCTGGAGTTTTTTGTTATACTTGCTGTTCGACTAAGAATTACTTCCAACCACATTTTTCTTACATCCTCTTTTGTTGGTATACTGTAACATGAAATATATTCAGCGATGAATTTAGGTACTTTCATTTTTTATGTAATATTTAGAATGATTCCCGTACGATTCGTCGAAACACCCTTGAACGATACAACTGTACACAGAAAGCTCGGTTCACCGTTGGATGGTGGTACTAGATCTACGTTTCGCCACTTACTCACCTGATGGTACGTGACGGTGTGGCGGAGGATGGAACACGTTGATCTAGAAATCTATTCATATCTATCTATACATATCTATCACTATAGCCATGAAGATATCTAGTTTGTTGTTCTCAGGAATTGAGGAGGACGGCAGGGAGTTCCATTCTTGGGCAGTACGTATCATAAATGAAGACCCAAATCGTTGAGTTCAAATCTTTGGAATTTTCACTAGGTAGTGTGCAGTCGTTCTACTTTTCCTAAGTAAAAGGGGGAGGGTGGAAAAAGGGCTCGAAGCTTTTGCGCACACTCGCCGAAATGCGAATTACTTTAAAATATCCCTAGGTCATGCTAAAACATAATGTATAAAAATAATTGTTCATGTTCACACGAGTATGGACACCCTAATAAACATTTTCTTGTATTACAAGCTTTGTGTACCTACCTGTGAAAAGATATGCCGCAGCCACCGAATGATTCACTAGCACAGTTTCTTATACAGCAATTTTTCACCATTTTAAAATAATTATTCAAAAATCATGCATGAAAAAACAAAATAAGCAAACAATCAAAAACGCCATGTCGTTAATGCTGCCAGTAGCTTCATGGTTCAGTAGAACCATGAAGGTTCCTAGTAATTATACTTGGAACCTACATGGTTACTTAAAAATAAAATTGAAATAGGTACATGATACATTAGATATATCTACATTAATATCCGTTAGAAAATGGAAATAAAAATTTATCTTTATTTTATTGATAGTAATTTTATGTTTACACCCCAAAATAGGGCCTGCCTGGTATGTCCTACTGAATAAGTAAAACTACTAAAATATAATTGTGATTATTTACGGGATAATTATCGTGGTGGTTGTGGAATGAGATTCCACAACATCTTATAACTTTAGTGAACAGCCGAGATAGTTTAAAACAGAGTTTTACTAAAATATATGTTTTATGTAATGGCAATCTTTAGAAAGGGATACACTTCCTCCGTGGTAGCTATCTCAGTGAGCTCGTTTTACCTCCATGTTCCTAGCCACATTATTATGAACCCTTACGTTTAGACGTTAAGGTTTAGTTTTGTATGGGAATATTTTGACAGAACGCAATCTAGTATATATGTTTATCTATGCCCAGACCAGAATCAGAATCAGAATATTAAAAAGTTTTGCCGCGAATATGAAAAAAAATACTAGCCAAGAGCGTGACACACGCCTTTGGTTCCCCAAAGCCATTAATCGTTTTATTGTTTTCATATTCTTAGTTCGTAAATTTAATGGTTATGTACCTATAAAAATAAATAACAAGTAGCTCAGAAAATTTTCAGAGATGTGTATAAAGATAATACTAACCTATCAAATTGCCGCTCAAAATGTCTAGAGCCTAAAAAACAGCGCCATCTGTGGGATCACACTGGTGATATTCAATGGACCATTGAAAATGAATAAGCTCCTTCGGGCACAGATCTACAGACTACCTTCGGACCAGAATGACTGTCTACCATGATACCTACTACCCAAAGGGACGGAACGCTTCAAACAGAAAAAACGAGCAGAGCGAGAGGTACCACGTTTAGCCATTTGTCCCTTTCTAGTGTTGACATAATCACTGATACTAATTCCTCATTACTTTTCATACTTTTTTATATTTTTATACAGAATAGATCTACGTTTGGCCACTAACTTGCCTGATGGTAAGCAACGGTGTGGCCGAGGATGGAACACGTTGATCTAGAAGAAATCTATTCATTCTAGCCTTGAAGATGCCTAGATTGTAGTTCTCGGGAAACAAGGAGGACAGCAGGGAGTTCCATTCTTGGACAATACTTATCATAAAAGACAACCCAAATCGTTGTGTACGAATTTTTGGAATTTCCACGAGGAAGGGGTGATAGAGTACTGTCCTTCTACTTGTCCTGTAGTAAAAGGGGGAGGGTGGAATAAGGTCATGAAGCTTTTGCTCACACTTACCAAAATATATCCGGTAGAAAATAGACTGACAAGCTACTTTACGGCAGTGCTCAAGGCTTTGTAATTTATTGGCGACTAGCTTGCTGTCACCAATCAGCCTCATAGCACGCCGGTCTACGGAATCTAAAGCTTCCAGTTGGTACTTGGCTGCTCCGTCGAATAGGTGGAAGCAGCACTCAACACACGTACATACTATTTTATTCCTTATTTATATCACTACAATAATTTAAACGGATGCACCCTAAATAACCATGAGAGTTTTCTTTTAGATATTATGTTTCACAAATAAAAATATAAATAATTAAAAATGATGCTGATAAAATCATGTACGGACTACCCAAATTAATACCAAATTTACGGTTACAATATTTTTCCAAAAGTAGCAACACCACAAACTAATATGTGTTCATGAATGTCATTGTATATAAGACATGTAGTGTGAAGGGGACAAATGGCTAAACGTGGTACCTCTCGCTCTGCTCGTTTTTTCTGTTTGAAGCGTTCCGTCCCTTTGGGTAGTAGGTATCATGCTGTCTACTTATGAAAAATGTGCAAATATTTCAAAACATTTATCATAATTTTTTTGTTTTAATACCTCTTTAATACTGTTTATTACACAGAAAAGTTTTTTTTTTGTGGTTAATATTATGACTACAAAAAATGGGATGAACAGTTTTACCAATTTATTAATTCCACATAATATTTATTTGAGTCAAAAAAATTAACAAATATTTTTTTATATTTTACAATAAGTATACCTACCTATTAGCGTCGTAAAATGACCAAAGCACATTTTTCATAAGACAGTAATTTTCAGACGTCTAAAAACAAACGTTTTTTTTTTTTTTAATTATTTACATACTCTGTTGGCCTTTGTGCCCTTAGTCCGTACCATTTGATAGTTTAAGAAAACTTTTTTCGTTATTGTCTTGTTCCATACACACATCAGCAGCCATTAAACGTCCACTGCTGGACAAAGGCCTCCCTCTTAAAGAGGGGTGTTGCCATAATCCCCACGCTTGGCAGGCGGCTTGGAGATCGCAGTAAGTTCACCGTGTACTAAAAGGACGCTGCTGCCCATCCTCCGGTGATTCTGGTCGCAGTTTTAGGACATACCCGACATTGCTGGGCTAAAAGGTATTCGAAAACTTTTTTCGTATTAGAGTGAAGCAATCTATACCGCCGATAATTGCCAAATTTAGTTTCTCCACGTTTCCGATAGAGGCGCTTTACTAAAATGTTTGGAATAATACGTAAACGAAAAAAGTTTTCGTAAACTATCAAATCTGGGACTAAGGGCACTGATGTCCTCGACAGCGTGAGGCGGCGTTAGGCCTAACTCGTTTTAGTTTTGGAGCATCTATCGCGGGGGTACCTCGAAGGTATGAACCTTCGGCTTGGGCCATCGCCGGGAAGGTGATGCATAGCGCGAAGAGAGGCGAAAGTAGAGCAGTGTGTAGCAGCCTATGAGAATAATCGCAGCAATGCGCGGAGCAAGTGTGACTAACCCTTGATAAGGCAATCAGAATTAACGATTTTTATCCAGCTATTTAAATTGCAGCTGTCAGAGCAAAAAAATTACTTGGACCGAATATACTTTCTACTTGTTTAGCTTTCTAGACGGCTAGGTAGGTAATCTTATAAAATAGGTAGTAGGTACCTACCTAGTCTACCTACGTCTATTGTCTTGTCTTGTCTATGTGTCGTCCATTTTAACATAAAATGTCATATTCAAATTCCATTCACGAAGTATACCTACCTACCTTCGTGTTTCTACGTATGGAACGTGCTTTGACACCTAATCTTTGGCAAGCTATGTAAAACAGTAGGCACTATAAGTATTAAACGTACAAGCATGATACCTACTACCCAAAGGGACGGAACGCTTCAAACAGAAAAAACGAGCAGAGCGAGAGGTACCACGTTTAGCCATTTGTCCCTTTCACACTACATGTCTTATATACAATGACATTCATGAACACATATTTGTGTGTATGTTGCCATTTTTGGAAAAATATTGTAACCGTAAATTTGGTATTAATTTGGGTAGTCCGTACATGATTTATCAGCATCATTCTTAATTATTTATATTTTTATTTGTGAAACATAATATCTAAAAGAAAACTCTCATGGCTATTTAGGGTGCATCCGTTTATTATTGTAGTGATATAAATAAGGAATAAATTAGTATGTACCTACGTGTGTTGAGTACTGCTTCCACCTATTCGACGGAGCAGCCAAGTACCAACTGGAAGCTTTAGATTCCGTAGACCGGCGTGCTATGAGGCTGATTGGTGACAGCAAGCTAGTCGCCAATAAATTACAAAGCCTTGAGCACTGCCGTAAAGTAGCTTGTCTGTCTATTTTCTACCGGATATATTTTGGTGAGTGTGAGCAAAAGCTTCATGACCTTATTCCACCCTCCCCCTTTTACTACATGACAAGTAGAAGGACAGCACACTATCACCCCTTTCTCGTGGAAATTCCAAAAATTCGTACACAACGATTTGGTTTGTCTTTTATGATACGTATTGTCCAAGAATGGAACTCCCTGCTGTCCTCCTTGTTTCCTGAGAACTACAATCTAGGCATCTTCAAGGCTAGAATGAATAGATTTCTTCTAGATCAACGTGTTCCATCCTCGGCCACGCCGTTGCTTACCATCAGGCAAGTTAGTAGCCAAACGTAGATCTATTCTGTATAAAAATATAAAAAAGTATGAAAAGTAATGAGGAATTAGTATCAGTGATTATGTCAACACTAGAAAGGGACAAATGGCTAAACGTGGTACCTCTCGCTCTGCTCGTTTTTTCTGTTTGAAGCGTTCCGTCCCTTTGGGTAGTAGGTATCATGCGTACAAGTCGGTAGGTGTAAGCACTAACAGGACCCCGCAGTTTTGCCCATTATCCTACAAAATCAAATAAAATAATTATAAAGATACCTATTCTGATTCTGAAATTAATTTTATTTCGACCCTCAGAGCAAATAAAAATACAGAGTCACTACGGCGAACATGAACAGTGAAGCCACTTTTTGAAACATATTGTGTGCGTAGTCGAAGTGTTGCCAGTGCAATTTTCTGACGAGAAATTCACGTAGTATTGTATGCGTATGTGTGCGTGAGTCGTGTATTTATTGGGAATTCACGTAGTGCGATTTTGGCGTCACTTTGGCAGTGCGCCGTAGTGCCTCTGTATTTTTATTTGCTCTGAGATTTCGACTATATACTAAGATCATAAATTATAATAATAAGTTACAAAATTATAAAATTACGAATTTAAAATTACAGATAACTACTTAAGTGTTAAGTGTTTTTAAGTGTTGACATGTAATTATTATTATGAATAAAATTATCATTATCATCATTAAACCGGCCAAGTGCGAGTTGGGCTCGCACACTGTGGTTTCATAAAAAAAACTCAATAATTATAAAACAAAATTATCTTTCTTAATTTGGCTGTTTTCTCAAAGAAAAAACCACGATTTCGATAAAGGCCATAAGCCACTTTAAATTATTACAAGTAGTGCAAAAAGAAAATTCGCCTAAGCGGTCACCCATCCAAGTACCGATCACACTCGACGTTGCTTAGCTTTGATGATCGTACGAGAACAGGTGGTGAGCAAATTTGGTCACTGACTCGCACTTGTTCATTATTAATTTTTTGTTGTTTAAGGTACCTACTTTAGAGTGTGTGATAACTATAATCATGCCTAGTTTGAAGCTTAATCGTGCGTATTATCGTTTTTAGGGTTCCGTACCCAATGGGTAAAAATGGAACCCTATTACTAAGCCTACGCTGTCAGTCTGTCTGTCCGTCCTACCTTTAAACGGCTGTATCTTTCGAACCGTAATAGATAGACAGTTGAAATGTCAGAAATCTGAATCACAGAATGTGTAATGTTACGGTGGATTAACTAAGAAATTATAAAAAGTCAATAAGTAAAAACAAAACGGGGTGGGTCCCCATACAACAACCTTGTTGTCAGTGCCGGTTTTAGAGCGCCCTGGGCGAGATTTCTACCCCGCCCCCCTCCATTCAATTGCCATTGCAAACCAAATAAAAGGCAAAGAATAGATCTATAGATTTTTATACACCTGCGGCGCCCCTTTATAGGCACCTATGGCGCCCCTTTATAGGCACCTATGGCGCCCCTTTATATCCGGCGCCCTGGGCGGTCGCCCCACCAGGCGTTACCCTAACGCCGGTACTGCTTGTTGTTACTTTTTGATTTTATAATTATTTGTTAGTTATTCCGCCGTAAAATTAGGTACATATTCTGTGAAAAAATAAACTACCTATCTATTATGGTTCGAAGCATCTCGCGACCAAAATGCTGGTCGGTATCTTGCGCAACGTGTAAGTATTGCAATACAACGCGGCAATGCGGCCAGCATTTTGGGAACGATGCCAACGGGCAGCGGTTTATTAGATTAGTTTAGTTTAATATAATATATTTTTATTTAGCGTATTTAATTTAATTTAGTTTAGTATTAGTTTTTAATTTTGTAAGTAGTTTTAGGTTTTATTTTTGTTTCTATTCTAATATGTGTAATTTTCTTGTTTACTGAATAAACTTCTCGCATTTTATGGTTCGAAAGATACATCCGTTTGTAGGTAGAATGGACAGACACTCGCATCACTATCACATAAGAAACAGAAATAAAAAAATGTTTATTTTGCGATAATGAAATTTAAAGACAAACAAAATAATCCAAATACAAGTACAAGGTACATTATCACAAAAACCGGCCCCAACTCAGCATGTTGCTGGTTGTACACAACCAGCGCTGGTATTCTGTTGGATCACATCATTATCAGCCTACCATCATATAAGGCTTCCACTGCTGGGACACGCCTTCTCTCAGAGACCCAGGATGCCCCCTTATCAACCATGCTGGCCCAGTGGATGTTGGTGAATGTCATGTCTTTGAACTTTTGAGGTTTCTTTCACGGTTTCGGTTCTACGGTTTTCAGCTGTGAAAAAATCAAACTTGTAAGTTTACGCGATCAAAAGATATGACTGTTTATGTCGCATATTTTCGCATATTTTGCGAATCAAAACCTATAGGGTACTTCCCGTTGACCTAGAATCATGAAATTTGGCAAGAGTTAAGGTCTCACAGCAGTAGCACATATTATAAAGGAATAAATCTGAAAGTAACAAATTTGAAGTGATATCATAAAAAAATAATTGTTTTCCTATTACAAACTTACATTTTGTAGTTGGAATGTATCGAAGAACCTTATTGTCCACTACAAAGTTAAGTTTGTCTTTCAAAATTTCAATTCTTTTTGTAATTTTTTTTTGTTTGGACTCGCTCTCAGAGGGTTCCATCTAACGGAACACTCAGAGCACGAGTCATACTCGTACTTGTCCGGTTTTTTTTAAAGTAATAAATAAGTCAGGGCCGTGGGTCGAACCGGATGCCATCAGATTGTAAAGTGCTCATACTACCGGTTGGCCACCACTGCTCTCTGATTTCTTATAAGGTAAACTATATTAGTAATGTATTCAAAGTAGGTATATCCAACTTTTTGTAAACGCAGGATATCAAACCGTCACATCGCCTAGCGGAAAACGCGACATAATCAGCGTACATTCTTATCTGTTGCTGCTACCTACATCAAAGTCAGAGCCGTTACGGAGCAAGGCATCCTTCCATCAATGCATATTACTTCGCAAGTAGTGCTTGAAGGTAGGACAGGTTTCTTCCGGCGCAGGGTGTTCGATTTGAGATAATGTCATTATGTGTGCGTGCGTCACGGTGAGGCAGGTGTCCACGGCTATTTACCGCCCTACTTACTCGAGTGCCGTGGGGGTAGGTGGTAGGTACTCGCACCGCTCTATGGATCGCTCAGGACGCCCAGTGAACACTGTGGAGCGAGCCCGCGCGGTCGCCTCGCCGCGCTAAGCGCAACTCTCGCCAAAACGAGACGCAACACTCTCGACATCTACGCCAGAACGGGACGTAGCATCCACTTCCGTTCTCAACAGGTCGTTATTGCAACTTCCACTAAATGGTGATACAATATTTTTTACTTCAGTCCGACAGTACTTTTATTAAATCGCGCCGCGCTAAACTTTTACGAGTTTCGTGCAGTTGTTATAGAGCTCGTTTTACAAACGTCTGTGTTACGACGATTTGATTTTATCTCATTGTGTTTATGGTCTCGGTACCCTCGGAACTTTCTGCCGCTCTTCATTAGCTGTGTAAAAGGTTTCGTTAATTTCTTCTATTCAACTTTAATGTAGGTAGAGATTTAAATAATAATTTTCACACTCCTCGTCCGCCTTGAAAAATCTTTTGTCTATATTTCAGCTGGTCATGTTTCCCACTGCTGGGACTCAGGCCTTCTCTCTCAGAGGGTGAGCCCTAATCCAGCATGCTGGTCCAGTGCATGTTAATGAAAGTCATGTATTGAACTATTGAGTTTCTTGGACGTACCGGTTTCCCCACGATGTTTTTTTCACCGTTTTTAAGCAATGGCTTCGAAACTGCGTATAATTAATTTATTTAAGTAGGTACTAAATAAATCATTGATGTAGGGCCAAGGATCGAACAGGGTGCTCTCAGATTGCAATGCGTACATGCTACTGGTTGGCCAGTAAACACTAGCTAGGAATTGAAACGCTCGTTACACGCAAAAGGTATTGTACTTATAATTATTATTGATGCGGTGTCGAGCGGGCCACCCACCTGATGATATGTGGTCAAACTTCCCATAAAATATCTATTAGGCCGAGGCAATATCGCGTAGTGATAATATTGGTTTTGCTTTAGGTAAACCTTTTCTCCTATGGATATTTTATTCCCCTCTAATGCTAGTTCGTATTCGGAGCATGTTTGACCCATCGCTCGGCTTGCAAGCATCTTGTGGCTTGCTTGCCTCTTTACGACGACCTATCTGACCTATTTCTAGTAACGACCCACTGTTATTTTTAGTTGATACTTTTTTCTAAATTAATACGTAATGCAAATGCAGTTGGTCTCTGCCTGTTTATTATTTTAGTTGAGTACAGAAAGAGCCTACGTACTATATAAACTTGTGGAATTATAATAGCAGACCTTAAAATATTCAATAGATCATTAATAAAAAATAAACAAGGTAAATAGTTTCAGTTAGTGTACTCGTTTATCTATAGTTGAATTAATTCGCAACTGTATTACAATTTAAACAAGTGTACATTGTTTTTTTTAAACCCCTGTAAAAGAGTTGATATTCTTTAAACGTCTCAATAGTTTTTTTGAATCCTAGATAAGGACACTCTCGATCAAGCTACCTTTCAACGCCAAATCTCCCAAACGGCTGAACTGATTTTGATTTAGCTATTTTTAATTTGAAAGGTGACTTGATTGAGATATCCATGAAAATTATGTTCAGCCGTTTGAAAATTATCAACTCTTTTATCGGGGACTTAAAAAAAAAAAAACAATTTATTCTTGTTAATACAATAAAGTGTGCCTCACCACATAACGCTTACCACAGCGTTATGCATTTCGATAGAGAGACTAATGATTTAGGCGTTTACAACAGTTCACATTATACGTGACCAAAAAAGTTCCAAAAAATATTTTCCATTCTGAGAACTGTTTCACTTTTTCTTGTGAACTTACTTCAATTACAACAAAAATAAAGTATTCAGGTATTTGTTACGTGCAGTTTACTAATTAGGTCAAGTAAGTAGGTACCGTTTCTAATGCATTAAAATGAAATTTAGTACCTGTGCTAATTACCTGGGTGGAACTTAATTAACTTATAAACTATTTCCAAGTCTTCGGTGTCGCAGTAAATTCTAACCAAGTAATTTGCTGTCAGCATAAGCTTTATGGTGTCATTAAAGTTTTATGTTTATTGCAATGACATGAACTATACCTTGGATTTATTTTATCCTTTGATTTGGGTCGCCTTTCTCTTCTCTTCTTTTCTCTTGAGAGAATTTTGGCGTTGCATTTCCAAGTGTCAGTATAATAAATGTATAAAATATATGTTTATATCGTCTAACAAATAGTCAAAGTCCAGTAAATTTTGTCACAGTCAAGTCTTATGTCCTAATAAGTTGGTGGAGCTTTTACAAGAGGCTTCTGTAGCTTTGCAAACATTACGAAAAGAAATAATTTTCCCTCGTTATATCCTCTCCCACACTGGAGCACGTCCACGAACTTTATAAAATAATAATACAATACAAATACTAATTCATTAATTCAGCATTTAAAAAAATTACAAAATAAAATATGCACCCATTGACTCCGAACTACAAATAAATAAATAATAATACTACTATCTACTAACTAGTAATAAATCTCTACATAGTATAAATTGAAGTCACTTTCCGCGTCTGTCTGTCTGTCTGTATGTCTGTATGGCCGCTAACTTCTCCTAAACCACGCAACGGATTTTGATGCGGTTTTCACCATCAGTTAGATACATTTTCAAGAAAGGTTTATACACATAACTAACGACCCGCCCCGGCTTCGCACGTAAATTGCACCCATGCGAAGCCGGGCGGGCGGGTCGCTAGTATAATATAATATGACAATATTATACACATTATCATTCGAAATAGCACAATTTAGGAAAATGATACAGAATAAAAACACAAAAAAAAAAAAAAGTTTGTCATTAATAATAATTTTGGTAGATATATTTATTTACATGAAACTAATTAACATAATATGTACCTATCTATAATTATACAAATTAAAAAAATATATAAATAAAAATCATAAAAAATTACTTTTGTCTATAACTCACCACTGGTAAACCCATAAAACAATCGTAAAACCATAAATTAATCATTACATCAAAAGGGTTAAAATTTCAATTAAAAACTCAACGATTGTCTTGGTATATACCTAAATTGTGTTAGTTTATATAATAATAGTATCTACATAAATAATTTTCAAGATTTCGCAAATACATACTAACTTTAATACATTCTTGTATTGCTAATCCTACGACTAGGCCAATTTTGATGGGTATTTAAAAATCTGAGATAGTTGCTACGAGCTTGCTACGAGTTTGCTACGAGTTCGCTACGACGTTCTAAATCAAACGGCCCGGCGATGTAGATTTGCTACAAATCCCAAAGGGAAAAGCAAAAACATATTATTTGTATGCTGACGTACCATTATTTGCGTAAAGTTTAGTTATGAATTTGCTACTATATTTTACAGAAACGACATAATTATGAGACAAACGAAAAGCGACGAAGCAGAATTTGCTACGAAGCGCTACATACAATAGCAGACAACTCGACGCAAAAGTCTTGTCCTTTAACATTGACTTTATTTTCTTTGAAGGTCCTAAAAATGTGTGTTAAGGCGAGGTTTTCCCATTTTTAACCAAAGCTTGTTATTACAGATGACCATAAGGCTTAACATATTGTATTATAGTCGCATTTAGTCAAGTAGTAAGTGCTGGTAATGGGATTTGTTTTAAAATTGGCTTACCAACGTCAAAATGAAACACAGATACGAATCAAAACTTCAGTGTGACAACATAAATGCTTAGATCAGGCAATATTTGTCAAAGCATAACTGCTGTTTTAATTGATATTGGCTTCTTTATAAAATTTACCGTTCGTAGTTTGTTTGCTACTATCAAATAAGTTAATGAAAATATGCAAATGTTGGCCATAATTAAACAGAGCTGTCAAAGCTGGTGTGCCTGTATAACTTTATAATAAACTTCATTAATTAACTAAATATCTGCAAAATAACAATAGAAAATGTATTCAACGCTATAGGTATGAATTAATTGCTTAGGTAGGTCAGTTTTGCTGAAGTAATATTATTTATATTATTTATTATAAAGCCTATAGTAACTAACTAAAAAATATGGATAAAATTGAACATCCTCCTTTCTCACAAATATAAAATGTAGGTACTTGAATGATATAACTATTGATATTATGTTTTAGAGCTAATCTTTGGTAGTCTCAATCCCTGAGGGAAGGGCGCTGCATACTGTTACACAGGCTTCGAGCATAGTTCGGCGGTAGTGTACTTATTTTATTATGAATCAAAATACTAGTCCAATAAGATGTAGATTTTTGTATTATGTTTTAAGGAATAAATGATTCGATTTGATTTTCTTACGGCAGTTAATTAAAACCTACTGTAGAGGAAATAGAGCAATATGCATTTGTGGCACGTACTTGTACTTATAGGTATATCTAAATAGGTAAGAATTTCGCCATGATTTAATCATAGAAAAAGCTTTTAGTAAAATTCTGTCCCCATAACTAAGGAGCTGCGCAAATGTAGACAATCAAGTGGAAGCAACTGAACACAAAGTCTGCGCAGAGAGTGGCTGATTTCATACTCATTATATAGAAAAATCAAATATTCATTGGTAGCTTGTATCCGACACCAGGCAAAAGTGTTCACGGTTTGCGCACTGCCTAAAACTGTCATGGGTGACATCAATTATATTGCTCAGGATGTGCATAGACTTTGGGTCTCTCTGTATCTTTTATCGCATTTACAACGGGGAGTGTTTGGAAGAACTGTTCGATCTCATGGCGGCGTTGCGTTTGTACCATCGCACTATGCCACCACCGCCTGAAAGTTCATCCCCATGTCATAGATATATGGACTGTGTGGTGTGGTTATGTTTTGCCTCAAGCTTAGCTCAAACTTAAGTATTCTTTTTATATCAAATCAAATCAAAATCAAAATCATTTTATTAAAGATAACATAGATCCATGTAGAATTACAAATTATGTTTATACATGTAGTTTTTTAAGATTTATATATTAGACTTTAAAGTCTTGGACCAAAATTTTTGTAAATAAAAACAGTGGTCGTATATTGTCTTATATGTGATTATTGTCGTATTTCGTATATGTGGAATGAGCTTCGTGCTGGGCATTTTCGAGTAACTGTAACTTCAGGTTCATCAAAAGGACAGTTAATAATCTTTAAAGTTCGTAAACCTATCTGATGACACATTACGTCCATAGGTCACGACATCGCTTATCATCAGACGGCCCGTTCACTTGTTTATAACCTAATGACATACCACCTAATTTGATAAAAAGATAACTTAGTGTGTCCATGACAACCGTTCATACGGCGGGCAGAGTGGCTGAAGCGCAAATGAAATGAACTGATCGTCTATATCAGGATCTGAAATCAATTACCAATTCAAATGCCATATCATATATATGAATAAAGTATCTAAAAATAGCAATCCACTAGAGCTCAAGGACTTGTTGAATATGTTGAAGCAAACACTGATAACGTATGCTAAATTTATTCATGCTCTCGGCTCTCGAAGGAATTGAAAGTTGTTCCAAGCGGAGATTAAAAGGCGCTTCCTACTCACACTAATACAAAGTCTTTGTATTCATATTATGATATTAGCTTTCCCATACAGAACAAAGGATTCTTCTGGGAAAGGAAAAAAGTAGCTCGGCGAAAAGGTAGATTTCTCACATTTTAAAATTATATTGCGGTATAAAAAAATACTTTTTCATCATTGACAGCTCATTCGTGTCACTGCAGAACATAACCCTCTTCCCTATTTCGCCAATGTTATGCTTAACACCAGTCTCGTCTATGTATTTCTGAAAAAATTGGTTATGTGATCCCGCCACCACTTCACCGGGTTGCGCTTACCCTCGCGAAGCTACCATTCCATCAGATACCTATTCCACTTGCCGTCGCTGCATCTGGCCAAGTGTTAAAAAAACTATATACATTATACTAACTTTAATAAAAATAAACGTCATCATTATCACCTTTTCGATTTACTGCTGGATTTTGCTCTCTTTCTTAGTTATATCTGCCCTGCTGTTCAGAGCCCTGAAGCTTACTCCTCGTTTTTTTTTTTTATCTTATTTTATTTAGCTTGGTATTACTGCCGGGTACAATATTTTTCCTAACGGCAACATTACATGTCGTAAAAAATATGACAAAGGAATTCAGATTTTTCGTAACAAAGTTTTAGCAACGAAATTCGACGTTTTCTGTACAAAAGTTGTAAAAATCCACTATGACAAAAAATATGAATAAGTCCACGGAATTGATATGGCAAAATTTTAAGAAGTGAAGATATTTGTCATTAAACCCTGGGTGCAAGTGGCTTTTTTGATCTGGAATATCAAAGTTACCATAAATTTATATAACAGATTTTTTATGCCATAGGTGGCAAACAAGCAGACGGGCCGCCTGATAGTAAGCAGTCACCGTCGCCTATAATTACTTGTAACACCAGAGGCATTACAAATACGTTGCCGACCCTTAAGGACTCTATTAACTCGCCTTTTGAGGAACCCCATGATAACAACTTCTGACTGTTTTATTATGATAAAAAGTTACTCGTAACTGTGAAATCTACCAACTTGTGATGCTCATGGGCGCAGCAGTGTAGAAGCATTCTGTTTTATTGTGTTGGTTGTTTACAGAATGTGCACACTGAGCTATTTGTAATTCAAATTCTGCACTCGTTTGCGTATGGAAGCATTTACTTAATGTACAAAATGTCCTGCACATTTTGTTTGTTTATAAAGATGCGCCTCGTGGTTTATCCGGGATAAAAGTTGCCGAAATTACTTACTCCCTAGAACATCAGTTTTCTGCCAGTGAAAGATGAAAACAATGCAACCTCCTTGGTAGCAACAGCAACCTCCTCCAGCGCGACACAGATGTCAATATTTTTTTCCATGGAATTATTGGTAAAATACCTTTGGGAATAGAAGACTGCTCCAATTATCTCGATACTAAAAGTCTCGTCGATCTTTGCTCTGTTGAAGGATGAAAGAGGAACAAACAAAACAACAAACACTTTCGCATTTCCATTTGTTAGGTAGGTACCTAATGTTGGTAAATACCACAGAAAATATTTTTTTTTGTGTAAATTAGAACGGCTGTCAAGGCATTTTTGTAAGAAATTTGATGCAGCCAGTTGCACCCATATAAACGAAACAATAGTCATTCGAAATCAGTAAGCAACTGTGACGCGGAGTTCGACGCGTTGTTCTAAATAAGAATGTTCAATCAAGGTTCACTCATAATGCCTGGTAACAGATTTTCCTTCTCATTTCCGTTCTATTCACTTCTTTTTTCAGTGGTAAATACAGACAGACTGACAAACAGATTGATAGACAAGACGTAACTTAAAAAACTGAAAAGCGAACTTTTATTAGGACATGATTTAAAGTAAAAAAAAGCAACAACTATTCAATCGCTACCAGAGGGAATTGTTCCCAAAATTCTGGCTTCATCACTACGTTGTATTATGACATAGAATGAAGAAAAGAAAATAACAAGTTTCTAAGTAGAAATTGTCAGTGTTAGAAATTCAATATTTTTCCACCGCTCCCAGAGGGATGTGCTAACAACTCATAAGCTCATAACAAGCCACTTACAAGTTAATTAGTGAAGTTGTGTCAAGTAGAAAGTTCTAGAACTTTATAGGGGACGTAAACTTGCGTGCAATTTCGCCCAAAACAAAATAAACATGTCGTAAATACTTAGCTACCTACATATACCTTCATAGGTTTATACTATGTAGGTATCCGGAGCATTTGATATACATTAATTATAATTTTAGCATAAATAACTGTTTTGTTCACACATGGAAAAAATACTTTATTGTTTACTTCAATTATAATAGGGGTGTTGTAAAACTTGTCTGTATTTAACTTTTGAAATAAAAATATAAAATATCCCAGTGTCGATGAAACCCTAAAAACTAATAGTAAAAAAAACAAACCTACAACTAAACATGTTAATTTCAGAAATATGTCATTTGTCATTATCAAAACACTCTGACGTACTCTATTGAACCTGCGAATGTAATGTACATACATTCTATTCTAGAGAATAGGGAAATAAAAATGACAAGTTTTTTTCTTTATTCTTTCAGATAAATAGCTGAAAGAATGGGTGTTCCCCGATGGTTACAATCTGGGTGTCTTCAAATCACAAGTGAATCGGTTCCTTCTAGGCAAGCGTGCTCCAACGTAGACCGCATCATCACTTAACATCAGGCGTGATGGTGGTCAAACGCAAGCCTATTATTTATATTAAAAAAAAGTTTATATTTAGTAATTTTTAAACTTTCGCGATTTGAACACATGTTAAATAATACGTGATAAGTCCCGATAAACATTTAAAACAAGTTATATATTGAGTTGAAAATGTTACGTATTCTTTAATTAAAGCTAGTATAATAACTCTAACTCATTTACATCTGATCAACGTGTTCCATTCTTGGTCTCAGCGTCGCTTACCATCAGGCGAGTTGGTAGCCAAAAGTATTCTGTAAAAAAAATACTGAGCACTGCAATTATTCGAATGATACGCTCAAATGTAGGTTTTCAGAGGTTTTATCGGGGAATATTATTATCTAGTTAATTTACTTTCTGATTGATGGTCCTGAACAAAGGTATTTAGAACTTTGGATATCGAAATCAAGTTTTGCGGAGTAGTGTAAAGCAGCAGTGTAGTTGCCGCCTTATAACAGCTTCTTATAAATTAGACTCCTACGCTAGTATCTAACCGCACCAAAAGAGTACAAAAAAGAGTGTAGGTGGACAGCCGCAGAGACACATACCTAATGAAGATTTAACGCATATATTTGGTTTGATTGATGATGAGTCGTCGACGCTATCAATCTCAATTGATGGTCGGGTGATGGACAACCTGGTGGGCGGATGTAAATACATTAGTAGAGAATCGATGGTTCTGAAAATGTGTTGACTTGTGATTAGGAATCTTTGGCGTCAACTTAACGAGCATGAAATTCAATATTTAACTTAAGACACAAGTGCACTCAAACATAAAAAATAATAATTGTCTTTCAAAACCATAGATGTAGATATCAAGACATGTGTATCTGATCATTTGCCTCAGATATCTAGTACCAAAATTTACTTAATTTATATTTTTGCCAACTGGTAGTGGGCTAGAGCATTTGGATTGTCTTTAGACCTTCAACGGTCTATGGGCAGTCTAAATGTATTTATAGTGTTATTATTAGCTTGTATTTTGTTTAGTTAATAAAAACAATTGCCACAGCGTTTTTTTTTACACCATCGTGACGTAATTTCTACCGATTACATCGTATTGTTCTGTACTGACTACGTCGCATTGTTTTCAAGTATATGATACTTTTTACCATTCATCAACATAGTAGGCCTGCCACTGAGTTCACTTCCCACCGGTGCGCCGTATAATTGTGCGTACCACGGAAAATGTTCCATTATGTCGGTCCTTATAACACGTCAATGTTCACAATATTATCATCACAATCTAAACCTTTATTGCAATAGACATTATTTTCTGCGCTGATTTTATCTATGTAATCCACCGAGATACAATACATATAGAGTCACAATCGTGCCAAAAAAATGTCCGAACCAAAACTTGGCGCACGCTACGAATGGCGCAGACTTTTTGGTTAGTTTTTTTAATTTATTTTGTACTTCGGACTAGGCTAACGATTGACCACGATCTCGCCTGATGGAAAGCGATGATGCGGTCGAAGATGGAGCACGTTTGGAGTAAATGTGGCATTGTGAAGTATATAATTGATACAATGTAAGTACAATGACGTTCGCACGTTTTTTGACTGTTTCCAGTGAGAGATTGTATCTTGACGATGTTTTATCATGGTCCCTGGCGATATCCTATTGTTCGGCCGTGGTCTGCCGGTATTTTCTCTTCTCTAGACCACTATTCAGTGATCGTTTTCATCCACATCTTGTAATTTAATCTACCTACGTCCACTTGAGCTCTGTGATAGGCATGATGGCAGTAACAAATGATCATTAAAGTTATCATTTCAAATAATATAATATTTTTTGGAATACTTTTATTTTTATTTTTTATTTATTTATTAAGGCTTCACATTGATAACAACATTACATTCATTCATACTGAAACACATACACATACACACATTGATTCATTATATACTGAAATCATATAAATAAATGAACTTGGCTAAATGTGTTACCTTTATGTAAAACTTTACGCAGCTCGGACAGCTAGTAAAAATATCATCATCATAATTTCAGCCTATCCTTTCCCCACGTTTTTTTTTAATTCCTGTGATGTTTCCTGTTTCAACTGCTGGGACCGATAACGATATAACCACTTGAAGTTCTTTCCCCCGCGCGATGAAAAGATTCAAAATTATCAGCATAATCTTTTTCAAGCGGGCCAATCCTAGGCGCGAATTGAATGAATGACTCTTGAGTCTCCAATCACAAGCGCCATTCGATACACCCCCTGCTGTCCGTCCGTCTGTCCTAACTTTTAAAGGCTTTATCTTTCGAACCGTCATAGATAGCTAGTTGAAATTTTCACAGAATATGTAATGTTGCGGTAGATTAACACAACAAACGTATTTTTGTATTTGCTCTAGTGTAAAAACGGTAATACTTAGAAGCGTCACATTCGGTATGATTATAGTAAACACTATAAAGTATAACAATAAATAATACCAAAGTTTCAGTCAGCGACAAATTTCTGTTCATTACAAAGTTAAGCAACGCAGGGCGCGGTCGGTACTTGGATGTGGAGGCCGCCTGGGCGTGATGTTGTTGTTATTTGCACTATTTTTGTATTTTTTGGTGGTACGGAATCCTCATTGCGCGAGCTCGACTCGCACTTGGCTGTTTTTTTAATAACTCATCATACCTATTCGTCAAACATACATTACTGAACCTGCGTGCTCTACACATATTCAATTAGTAATTAGAAAGCATTGCACCGCCTGCAAACATAAAATAACGTAAATTAAAACTTTAACTGCACACACTATTAAAATGTGTTTCACACACTGCAAATGCCTAATTAAGAAAGTTGTTGCAAAGTTCTACAGTTAGCTGGTATAGTCGGTAGCCGGATATTATGCAGGGTTCGGAATACATTGAAAACAGAACAAGTTTTGGTTTGCGCACACGTGAGGAAGTTTTCGTTAAAAGTTTTGATATGTAAAGTTGGCTCCTTTTCACAAAGTCTTAAGTTTTAAAAATAGGATCAGTATCAAGCTTCAAGCTTAGTATATAAATGCAGAAGCAAGATGTTTTTATTCAATAAAGAATTGATACACACGACCACAGAAAAGATTTAAAAGAAGAAAAAAAGAGGTTGCCTGTAAAGTCGGTTTACGGACGATAATGTTACGTGATAACGCTTAGGCCGATCGTGCCTCTCTATCGCTTGTTCCGTGCTTTAGCTTGCATGCGTGACTCAGGCGGAACGTGACAATTTTTCGTGCGTGCAGCCGGCGTTCATTTATAAGACGTTATCACGTCAAAAAAATATTTTCTGTGCATCCGACATCGTTTAGTTGTAGGTAGTTAAACGCAAGCTTATACTATTTAATTTAAGAGACATAATTATAGACAGATAGAGCCTTTATTCACTGTCCATGATTCTCTTAACTTAAATAATATACCTAATAATGATTGAAGTATAAACTATGGTAAAATAATAAGATAATAATAATTTCTCAGCAACCAGTTAGTTTGTCAGGTTGTCCTTCGACATAAGCTAGTTCCTTCCATGCTTTCTGTCGCGATTTTTTAATCATCTCCGTCCCAATTATTATTGTTAAATCATCTTCTCATCTTTTTATTTGGGGGTCTTTTCCCATTTCAAGGGTACCATTCCATAATGTATTTCGTTAATTTTCTGTTTGTCCTCACGATTTGTGTCCGGTCTAGTTCCATTATTTTTTAAATATATTTGCATGATCATACTAATATTATAAATGCAAAAATGTGTTTGTTTGTTGGTTTGTTTGTTCCTCTTTTACGCTGCAACGGAACAACGGATCGAACTGATTTTTTGCATGGGTATAGTTCAAGAGCCAGAGAGTGCATTGGCTACTTTTCATCATCATCATCACCATCACCATTTTTCATCACTACGGGGGTGAAATCGCGGGGCGCAGCTAGTACTTTATAAAGTTTCAGATGATTCGAATGAACCATGCGTGAAAGCATGATACGGGCATCAAATGAAAGGGTTTACTGAAAAGAATACGAAAAACCTTGAGTTATTATTTACTTTATTTATAAAGCTTATTTAATTTTATATTTATTGGATCAGGATTATGAAATTAAACGGGGCTTTAATGGGCTTATTAATCGGGACTCTTCTGAGAATTTTGTTTACATTTTTCTCCACTCAGATTCCTTTGACGAAGAAGTTATCCTTATAAGAAATAATTCTAATTGGGAAATCAAAAAGTATGATGTAGGTATGTGTTGAGTGTATGTGTGATGGTATTTTTTTGCCATAGACGGTGGTTTCTTATTGCCATAATGGTAGACCGCATGCTTGTTTGCCGTTCTTTGCATAAAAAGCTAATATTTTAAAAAAAATTGTGCGTGTAGACCCTCTGCGCGGAAGAAGTGAAACTCTCGCTCTCTCTTTCAATTCCCCCTCCCCAGGAGCGTTGAACGTTTAACGCAACAGTACTTTCATACCCCCTCCACGATAGCGTTAAACGTTTAACGCAACCTTGTTGCAAGTCGCATGTTCTGCCATCAATGCAAATATTTCTGAACTAATAAACTATGAGTAGGATGTACAAGTTTCAAAATTTCCTCATAGATGGCATCTAAAACTCTCGCTCTGTCTCTTTCTCCATGGTAGCGTTAAACGTTTAACGCAACATTGTTGCAAGTCGCATAAGAAGTTTCACTTAAAAAAATGCGTCGGAAAAACAAATAAATCTCACTATAAAGTTTATTTACCGTTGGGAATGGTCAAAATGTATGCCATTTCAGACGTGGCGCTTACGATCAGCGAAATAACAAGCCTTGTTGTAAAATTTTGTAGGAAATTGGGTATTAAATCGTTGTTAAGTTTCGCAACTCTACTTAGCAGACTGTCTCAAAAGGAGCACTACTAAAGAAGCGCTTAGCTTCAGGCGACCGTGCTGGCGTATTCAGAGTAAATACACTTCCATTCACAGTGTGCTCTCCAGATTAATCCCCACAGATTAAACAAGGATAGACCTCTCCTTTTAGGTCAAACAACACTCGCAGAATCGGATTGAATGGAGCAACTAGATTGCTATAAATACGAACAAGAGAAATGAATGGCCCAGTATCACTAGTCCGATTATTTAGTCCAAAAATCAGAATCAGAATTAGAAAACATTTATTGATCAACTGATACATTATTATGCACATATATTTATTTTCATTCTTAGATTTAAGTTTTTTTTACAATAATATATAAAAACAAAATATTATAAAAAAAAAAAAACCTAAACCTAGAGTGCCGCCGGCAGCGGGGCAGGGCCCAAGCTACCGGTGGTTAGGGCTGCAGAGTGAGGAACCTCCTGACAATACGTGCTGTGTCAAGGATTACCGCCTTCTGCATCTGACCCTTGACCCAACCATCCAGCGAGAGCCTCTTAAGGTGTTGGTCGAGGCTCTTCGCTATAAGACCGTTCACCGATACGACTATCGGGACAATGATCGTCGAATCAACATCCCACATGGCGGTAACCTCGTGAGCCAAGTCAAGGTACTTGCTGAGTTTGTCCTTCTCGGCCTTCACGAGGTTCTCGTCATGCGGGATGGTGATGTCGACGAGCACTGCCCGGCGCTGGGACCGATCGACCAACACGATATCAGGCTTATTGGCGACAATAGTCCTGTCCGTGATGATAGAACGGTCCCAGTAGAGCAAAGCACGACAATTCTCGAGAACTGGCGCTGGTGCGTACTTATAGTACGGCACCTCAGACTCCACAAGGCCGTATCGAAGGGCAAGTTGCTGGTGGATGATCCTGGCCACCTGGTTGTGCCTGTGCAAGTACTCGCCGTTAGCAAGATGCGAAAAAACATTATTATTATTATTATGCTAGATGTTAGTGCAAAAATTGTATTCATCAGTCTACCCTCATCGGGCATTCAATATTTACATTAATAATATAATTTAATTTTAAACAATTTTTATATAATAATGATGTCAAGTTAATTATACATGTCAACAGCGAATACAAAATGATATAATACAATAAAAATAATAATTGCGTTAACTTACTCATGTTATTTATACAAAATATTAGTCAAAATCGTTTATTTAACAATGTCATTTCAGTAGAGTTATTTTTATTAATGAACTCATTTAAATCATAAAATACATTATTTATCAACCACGTTTTTAGTTTAGTTTTAAACTGTACAGTATTAGGAATGTCAGTAATAGTTTTTGGCAGCAAGTTACAGATGTTGATTGCGCTGATGAAGGTGCTCTTCTTAAAAATCCGTACAATTCGAGCGCGGTTCAAACAGGTAATCATTTCCCCGCATCGCGGTACTTCTTATTCGCAAATCGGACTGGTGAGACTTTTTAGTCTCAGTAGTCCGGTCTTATAAAATAATCAGACTATTGAGCGTTTTAGTTCGATATTTACATATTTAACATGTTATTTGTTTCTGCAATACAAAACAAAGTACCAGGCGAGCAGAAATACTGAAAAGTATGAATAAAAATTATTATGAAAAAAATAAAATATGCAAGCTTTTACGTATTCTTCTCGGCAAACACTTTTCATTTGAACACTTTTTATTTTCATATTATCATGGTAGATAAGCACATTGTGTCCGCCATCTTAGGGCATCTGCCATATTGAATGTATCATCTAGGACCAAAGTGCTTGGACAAACCCAACAAACCCAAACTCGACGGGGTGACGTCGTTTCGCTAAATATTTTCTATGGTCACTTTCTGTATCTATCATCAGACCAGCTCGATAGCACCATAACATTGCATTGTCATCAAACTTACTTAAGTATGTCAAATTTCAGCTCAATCGGTTGAGAATAACTGGGCTAAAATGCAGTTGCAAGATTTATTCCAAACGTACATACATACTGACTAACAGGGCAAGTTGATTAAAAGCATGTATAAATAATAGTAATGAATAATTGGTAGGTATTATGCAAATTTTGTCGTCTCTATCTATTTATTAGGTACCAAGACCATAGAACCTAATCAGCCGTATTTGCTGCCGTATCCGGATTAAATTTACGCAACAACAAAAGAAAACGTCTGGATTTTCCGCTTAAGCTGGCAACTCATCGGCTAGTTTTTACACAATATGTCTAACGCGGAATAAATTGAAAAACATAGCTTTCTTGTTTTATTTTGCTATGCTACAGTTTCACATATTAATTTAGGGAATACTTTTTGAATTTTGCCGGGTCGTACTTGTGTGAAAATTAGGCATTGACTTAAGTCTTCTATACATCAAAATTATCAACCATATTTGGCTGTTAATTTTGTTGTCATCAAAATTGATCTTCATCGCATAAACATGTTTTTTTTATTTTTTATTTATTAGTTAACCATTACATAATTTTACTTAGAAGTGTTAACGGCCGGTTCGTATCAACAAAACGTTCCCTCAGCCCAAGTTAGAGCGACGATGTATTTTGCCGCGCAAGATTCACGAGGTTCGCGGGGGAAGTGCAACGACAAAAACGACCATAGGTCCGACCTCGATGACGCTTGGCGCGGTACTGAGAGCGGCGCGCGCAAATTCTCGCGACCTTTTTACGCTTTTAATTTCACTAAAAACGAAACTATTCACTATCAAAAAACTATCCAACGAAAAAAAAATTGAATAGGATTGCCTTTCAGTACATGCAATTGCCAGATTGTTACGAGCTTTCATTAGAGCATAAAACAAAAAAATAGAGTAAATTGACTTTGTTTCGGTTTTTTTTTTTTTTGATCAAGGAAAGTTTATTCTATCGTGTTTTGAACCAAAGTTTAAACTCAAACACAGATGTATCTGTGACATGTATTTTTTCCAGCTCAAATATGTAATATAACTGAATAAAATTGATTTAATACCATCAAATTTGGTATAACCGGCAGTTAAGTAAAGGACGAACCGGTGAGTTTTTGGATGGATAACCATAAGTGGAATAATACAACTGAGCGCCACTTTGGGTCAAATAACACGTCAAATTATAGGCCCCAATTGTTTGCATAGTCATGTCAGAGACCGCACCCTAAAAACTATGACTTTACGGCTGACTATATTAAAGTTTTACTTTTAATTAAGAAACTTATCCTAAAATAATTAAAACAGACCTCAATTATAGCTACATTATTAGACACTTTAATAATTTATTTAGAGTACTAATTTAATTGCTCGCTTGTCTACAAGACAAGTAACATAAGGTCGTGTGAAAGGTTAAAGTCAAGGTCTAGGTCAAATGGTAGGTCTCATTTTTGGTAAGCACTCATTTATTCTAAAGAAACAACTTAGTCAAAGCGAAGTATCTCATTTCATCGCTTAAGGCTTAGGGTCTCTTGATAATTTTATTGGCTCAGGCTTTTAATGAATAAATACCTCGCGTTTTTTATTTTATTATGTCTATTCTTTTTAATTGTATCTATGTTTTTTTTAGTTATGTAAAACAAGATATCAAAATGTAACATATACTAATACTTAATACTACTTAATAATACTTAATACTATACTTAATACTTTCCAGCTTTACTTTAAACGTATTTTTTTAACGCCGATAAGTCCGCGCTTGACCATCAACTCGCCTGTTGCTGACATGAGTCAATGTTAAAAAAATTATGTCCTGTCACTAATGGACATTTTCAGAAGCAAAAACAAGACGAGGGAATTTTAAGCATTGCATTGGTTAAAATGGTTAGTTAAGTTATACTTATTGATTATTATAATGATAATTTAGAAGTCAATATTTTCACTTAAAAGAGTTTATTTTTAAAATAAATACAATAATATTGAATGTTAAATAAACTAAAATAAAAACTGTTAACTAACTTGAAAATAATGAATTGATTAAAATTTTTAATTCGAAAAATTCACTCACTCTATTGATTGTAGGTTCACTTTGAATTAATTAAACATTTTTAAAGTTTTACTTATATCACAGACTTAAGGCAAATTAGCTTCTAATATGACATATTTTAATGCGTCATAATTTGAACAGTCTTACTTAATAATGTTACATAAGTCACAGAAGAAATAATAAATCATAAAATAATGAATTAGCGATATGCGTGTAGAAACACAAAACTCGGACCAATAAAGCCATGGTCTCAATGGGCTTGTGTGGTAAAAAAAATACGCCAAGTTTAACGAAGTTTCTTCAGTTATAGCTTTCAGCAGGCCTAGCATGGGCTTTGGATAAATTGTCTTTCCACCGTTTTTATCCACGTCTAGACGCGACAAAGCTAGAATATGGATACGTTTGTCTTTTTCTCGCGGGATAAAAACGGTGGAAAGACAATTTGTCCACGGCCCGTGCTAGGCCTGCTGGCTTAATAAACTTTTCATAATCATTTTGTACCTGCTAGCTACATTATTATTTCGAATTTTGGTAGCACATCTACAACATCAAAAATGCATAAGAGGTTCACCACATTTCTGTTTTGATAAACTTCGAAACAAAATATACAGACGTATTTTAAAGAGCCCATTCATTTTAAACTTAGTTGCTCGGTTAATTTAATTGTACTTTTTCTGAACATTTTAAATACTACGAGGAGTTTTACGTCAAAATTATAATTTTCTGAATATTTTATTAACTTAAAACTGATTGTTTGTTGTAAACCACTTTAATAAATAGCAAGTAATTTTGAAATTTACACTTTAAAAAAATATTTTACACATAACTATAATATGTTTCATATGGACATGAAAAATCCCTGGTGGAAGGACAAAGAACGAGATAGTCTTTATCATTAAGGACAAAAGCGTATTCAGATATATCTCAGTGTTCACTAGGTTTAATACTGGAAGTGACCACTGACTTGTGACGGGCTTTCTGAATATCGATTTGCTTGAACGAGTCCGTTTGATGAAGTCAAAACTCCGCCCAAACCTGCTACAAACCGTGGTTGGGTCTGAAACGTTTCAGTTAAAGTTAGAGAACCTATATAAAGTAAAAATAAACATTTTTTTATTCATTAGAATTAGGGTTTGTATTAGATTGACGTATATTATTGGTAGTTTTTTTAGATATAATTGTTTAATGTAAGTATGTGTAATATTCATAATTCGAGTTTTGATAAGCATATGGAATTATTGCTTCTGAATTAAATTAAGTGATTGATTGATAATTGGTAGTACACACTCCATGAGGCAATGTGATATGGATGTCACTTACCCTGACAACCATAAAAAAAAAAACAGGAATATTGACTTTTCCACGACTGTTTTTATCCGTAGGTCGAAATCATTCATGTTTATACAATCGTAAGTTTACACCACAATCATACACTGTTATAGATATAATGGTAATGGACTACGCTTTACACCAAGCTTGTATACAATGGCATTACACCATTTATCAAAGGCTTGAAACCGAGCTAAAGGAGCTTTCAGACTACAATTACTATACTGCGTAAATAATGATAGATTTATTATCATTGCGTTTATACTTTTTGACTTTTTTTGTTATTTCTTCATTAATCCGCCGTAACATATTCTGTGAAAATGTTTATTTGAAAACTGGCTATCTATTACGGTTCCACAGATATAGCCGTTTATAGGTAGGACAGACAGACGGACAGACGGACAGACGGACAGACGGACAGACGGGCAGACGGACAGACGGACAGACGGACAGACGGACAGACGGACAGACGGACAGACGGACAGACGGACAGACGGACAGACGGACAGACGGACAGACGGACAGACGGACAGACGGACAGACGGACAGACGGACAGACGGACAGACGGACAGACAGACAGACGGACAGACATCGTAGGCTGTCCGGCAGTGCGGGGTTCGCTCCGTAGGTCTATCAGGGAAAATGACGTAATTTGGAGAACGTCGGCATTAAACTCAGGAAAAGCTAATATCTTTTTAAGCTAGATATCTTTTTTAAGTATAAGTGGCAAACAAGTGACGGTTCATCTGATGGTAAGTGGACCACCGCCTATAGACACCTACAATACCCGGGACAGTATAATGTAGTCTGAAAGCTCCTTAAACAAAGAGTTCACAAGCTCGTATTACCACCGCACCTCACCATTATCTAATTGGTGTTTCTTTCATTTCAGGCCCGGTCAGGTGTCAACATGTGCTACTTTAGTATCATAGTGATAATCTTCAAGTGAGACAGTGAGTGATTGAAAAATGAAGTTGGAACGAGTTAGGGTGCTGCTTCTTGTGGCGTATCTTTCGGGAATCATTCTGGGTGAGTGTTTAGTCTTTTAACGGCACTAAATATTTCGGGTAATTTATCTGACTTTCACACATTACTTCAGGTGCTGAATAATTTCATTTATTTAAGTAAAAAGGTAGGTATAGGTACAAACAAAGAAAATAAAAAAGCCTTAATTATTACTTACTAGTGACCCGCCCGCCCGGCTTCGCACGGGTGTAATTTACGTGCGAAGCCGGGGCGGGTCGCTAATTATACATATAAACCTACTTCTTGAATCACCCTATTAAAAAACCGCTTCAAAATCCGTTGCGTAGTTTTAAAGATTTAAGCATACATACGGACGGACAGACAGCGACAGCGACTTTGTTTTATACTGTGTAGTGATAGTGATTACTAATTATCACTAATATAATCAAAAATAAGATTTTAATTAAATAGCGAAAACTACTCACACGTAAAATTTTGATAAAACTTAGTACATTGATTAAAATGAAATAAAATATTTTTAAACATAAATATTAAATTTTGTTATAGAAACAAGACGTGATTTTCACATATTTTGTATGTATTGCACGGCAGTGCAAAGCGAGAGGGAGTAGCGTGCACGCACTTACCTTGAAAAAGACCGCCGTATGCGGAAACAATAGTCGAAATACTCGGCTGAATCATACGTGAGTAATTCTCGTGTAATATAGATAAAATGTATTAAATTCTGATTTGTCGTACTTTTTTTAACTCAAAAAAAAGTTTTTTTTTTTCTATATCCATCTATCTTCTATATATATTTTCTAATAATTTTTAGAAGATTCTTACGGAAAAAAAAATTGCCTCTAATTCTTGCATCTAATTTGCATAGGGCGTTAGGTTCCGATCGCTTGATATATTTCGTTAATATAATTATCGTCATTGGTTAAGCCTTTTTGGACTCTTTCGGCAGTCTAAAAACTCTAACACAACGATATTTAAAATAAATCCCATCATACCAATACGAGTACATTACCATCAGGTTAGCTATGGTTAAATACTTATTCATGAAAAAAAACTAAGAAACCAGGTCCAATAAAAGACTTGACGTAAAGTTTCCCGAATAATATTTTGTGGATCTAATTCGATAGACGGATTTTTTCGATTTTTCAATTCCGATGTCGCCCGTTACTTATTCAGAATGTGAAGTGCAGTACTCGTGTGGGAATGGTTAAACCAGTTTTTGCGATCCTACCGAGGCCTTTGAAGTGGAGATCGATTTCCCATTTCATTCAGCCTGCGCCACAGGGCGTTTTGAGTTGACTTTATTTTTATACCTTTGTTTTTGATTGCAATTTTAGCTGACATTCTCGACACGACGGATTTTTTTGTTGCACTTATTTTCTTTCAACATAACGCTTTCAATGTCCAAACTATTGCAAGTTTTAAGGTTTAGGAGTATTAAGGAAGTGGTAACTCATAACAAATTTTTATGGCAAAAAATTTGTGTAGCCTCCATGTCTCCGATAGTAGTTTTTTACAACTTTCAATTCCTCCACATCGTCATCATCATCATTTCAGCCTATCACGTTCCCACTGCTGGTACTCAGGCCTTCTCTCAGGAAGAGAGAGAGAGGGAGAGAGAGAGAGGGCCCTAATCCACCATGTATGTCTATGAACTTTATAGGTTCTTGAACATACATGAAACTGCACATAATTTATTTAGGTTCTAAATAAGACTTTGGTCCAGGATTTTGGTCCGAGGATCGAACCGGGTGCAATCAGATTGTAAAGCGCACACTACCGTTCGGCCACCCTCCACATCAATTCCTTGAAAATATACTATCGTGAAATTCAGTTTCCCCGAAATTTCATGATGGTGTGCGATTTTAATAATAAAAAAAGTTATAAGGTTACAACATTATCATATCAACTTAGTCTTTAACGATCTGTCTGCTGAATATAGGTACCATCTCTTTAGTAACGTTATTTCCAGTCTTGCGCTGATTTTATTCGCTTCTTTCCCTTAAAACTCTATGCTCAACCATAAAAGCATACGAACCACGATTACGTACTCTAATTAAATAGAAATGTCCATTGTAGGATATGCAATCAGAAAGTTCAAAAGATAACTTCCTCTTTATTGAAGTCGGCTAAAAACAATCGAACAGATAGTATCTGTCCGCTAGACCAAAACATTGCCAAACAAACCGCACTCTTAATAAAACAATGACCGAACTCGAAATTTTGGCAAATTGAGTTTTAGTAAAATATCGACCTAAAAAAGCATGCTCTACAATCTAGGCGATTAAAGCACCTGTTTTCTATATGCAATGAGGTTTATAACTACTTGAGTCTTTATCCGTCCCTCACCTTGCGCGGTGTTACTCAGTTACAAATTGTTTTTTGTCGATTCCCAAAAAGTTGCGATTTTGGATTCGGTCACTGTTTTATTAAGAGTGCGAAACATAGTTAAACGATGGTGGTCGAGCGGTAGCAAATGCGCTTCGTAATCCAACGGTACCCGGTTCAATTTTCGGTTTTGCACCAATTACTTCTTTAGTACATCAAGGGGTTCAAAGATTTTAGCATGGAAGTTGACTTATGGTAATTCAATTATGTTGTGTAAGTAATTGTAATGTTATTTTGAATTTATACGAAAATAAGTGCGCAGTTTGATACCCTTGTATATCAATTGAGGCTAACTAGACGATCAAAAAATTTATTAAATATCGTATTTTCTGGTAATATTGCTGGTTAAAAAGATATATTGATTTTATATTTTGTGATAGCTTCATAATCTTTATTTTTTGTTTTAACTTAGAAATGTATAAAAACAAAATACTTAAATGTGGCTAATTGATTTTTTTATTGGCGGCCAAGCCATAGACTATTTATTTAGCTTCGAACCCCTTTCTGCAATTTTGTGTACTGACTGATTGATTGACTCATCACAAAATCTCAAAACTGCTTGATCTACAAAAGTGAAAATTTACAGGTATATTCCTTATGGACCCATGTATAATTATGATGTAGAGATGCCAATTCTGTCAGAAATACCCAAGTTTAGCTTTTAGGTTGATACATTTTTAAATCGTTTTGACTTACTAATTTTCAACCCTTGGAACCTTTCTCGAACTTTGTTGTTAAGCCCAATCAACTTTGACTTCGGGAAAATCATCAAATATTAAGTCAAAAGTATTATGTAGAGCCTTTTAGCTTACTAGAAAATCCTTTTAGTTTAGCGAATTGTGATTTTCCGAGAACATTAAAAAGCACTGTCCACTTGTATGGATGTTTTGGCCCATCAACATTATCAGCTTATCACTGCTGGTGGGACACTGGCCATGCTCACCCAGTGCATGTTAGTGAATGTCATAATTACGTCTTTAAACCTTGAGGTTCTTGGACCTAAAGGTTTCCTCACGATGTTTTTGTTCACCGTTTTTGAGCGATCGATGGCATCGAAATTGGACATAATTTATTGGAGTACTTAAGTCATTGGTACAGGGCCGTAGATCGACCCGGGTGCCGTCAGAATGTAAAGTGGACGTGGTGCTGCTGACGAAATGAAATTCGCCAACATGCACTGGGCCAGCATGGTGGATTAGGGCCCGTCCTCTCTCTCTCCCTCTCTCTCTCTCTCTCTCTCTCTGAGAGAAGGCCTGAGTCTCAGCAGACATGATGGTAAATGATGAATAAATTTCACGATGAATGTTCTAGCTGTAGCCCAAAAGTCCATGTTTCCGTTAATCCAGCAACAAGAACAAGTAAACCCACAGTGCTATTGGGATCACGTCCGATCGGCAAACTTAACACTCACGTACTCCATGCAAACTTTACTTCGAGACTAATAAAATTTATTCTTGTCCTCGACCGTTAACGACTTGTTTCTTCATTATTGATCTTGTTTGTTTCAGAAAAGTTCTCATGTTGTAAAAGTTGGGTGGTTTTTTCAATGGTTATTTAATGCGCACGTATGAAGAATTTTGAATCACGTTACTTTTCGTCTTCTGGTGCAAAATTTCTTCATATTATCACAATAAAGTCAACCTGTATAATGAGACACCTTTACCACATATTTTAAAACCACGCTCCAGAAATCGTATAATTGCTAGATTGGAGTAGTTTGTAAGCTACTGGTAAGAGATGGTGGTAAACACCAACAAGCTAAGCAACATCGGGCGTGATCGGTACTTAAATAGGTGACCTGGGCGTTATGTCTTTTTAAGTTCTTCTCATAATGTACAAATACAAATAATTTAGCAAAATATTATCAAAATAAAAATCTTTTAGAGCACCTGGTTAATGCGACGCTTGACCAAAATGCTGGCGTGTTTCTGGCTCAACGCATAAACATTGCCTTTCAACGTGGTAATGTCGCCAACATGCTGGGTACGCTGCCAATTGATAGTAAGCTTAAGCATTTGGATTGTCTTTCGACTTTCAACGATCTACGAGCAGTCTAACTGTTTTTGCAGTGTTAGTGTTAGCTTATATTTTGTTTCATCATCAACCCGAAGACGTCCAGTTTTGAACATAGGCCTCCCTCTTTGACCACCACACTGAACGACAGTCTGCCATCTGCATCCACCGGATGCCCGCGACTCTCACAATGTCGTCGGTCTATCCAGTGGAAGACCTATGTATTTTGTTAAGTTAACAAATATAGCTAAAAGTATGAAGCTAAAAAAATAAAAGATATAAGCGAAAATGACACCTTCGTAATGTCAAATGGCATATCATTGAAATTAAAAGTCATAAGAAGTAAAGACAGAAATAAACGTCTGAGGAAACATTATAAATAAACTCCCCGAAGAAACACTTTTCAGGGTTAGAAATAAACAACTTTTCGATTCTTGAGTTTCAATATTTGATTCTCTCACGCCAAGTTCGCCGAAATCGGTGATTGTCTTCAGTTTTGTTACGTATTTAGATAACAAAAACTAATGTGGAAGTTTGTGTGGAAGTGAAAAAAATATCTAATGTTGCTGTAGGGTAACGGGTAAAACCGTCTCGCTGCTTGTCTATACTAATATTATAAAGAGGAAAGATTTGATTATTTGTTTGTTTGCATTGAATAGGCTCCGAAACTACTGAACCGATTTGAAAAACTCTTCAACTGTTGGGAAGCTTCACTATACCGGGTGACATAGGCTAAACTATATTTTTAAAAAAATATTGGGGTCCTTACTAAAACTCCAATAATACCCGTGAGAAGCAGGGGTGGACCACTAGTTACTAATAAAGCGATGAACAAATCATTTAAGATAAAGAGACCAATTTTCGTTATCCACTCAAGGGATTTCATAATCAAATTTTTTAATCACTTAACTGAAGAAGGCCAAAAAAATCTAAACTTTTGTATAAGCTTTTATTTAACTTGCCTTAATAGTTTGAGTCAAATAATGCAACTGAATTTTAAAACAGTTAAACCAACCAATTAAGTAGAAAATTTGCTACATGTTTAGTTTGGATGGCAATGCATGATTAGTTAAATAACGTAATTCTAAATCTAATATTATTATGGCGGACTCCCAAATATAGCGGACCAGTTTTTTTTATGCACCCCCATGTTATGGATATCAAATGAAAGGGTTCATCATCATCAGCCAGAAGACGTCCACTGCTGAACATAGGCCTCCCCCTTTAACCTCCACACTGAACGACAGCCTGCCTTTTGCATCCACTGGATGCCCGCGACTCTCACAATGTCGTCAGTCTTTCTAGTGGGAGGCCTCCCTACGCTGCGTCTTCCGGTTCTAAAATGAAAGGGTTAGCTGAGAAGAATACGAAATTTTTTTATGACGTCACACTAAATTCAATATGATGGACGCCCCAAAATGGCGGACAAAATTTTCTTATCTTATCTATATTTCCATGATATGGGTATGGGATATCAAATTAAAGGGTTTGCTGAGAAAAATACGAAACAAACCGCCTATTTTTTATTATTATTACATTCCACTCGGATCGTCTTAGTCCACTCCAATGTAGTGCTTACACGATATGTGTAGCCAAACATCCAAGTAATTATCCAAACGCACTTAAACTAATTTTCATGTTCATCGAAGGAGGCAAAGCTTTTGTACTAAACTAGAAGTTTGCCCCAAACTGAGACCTCGTGACACCTAATCTTCGCAACCCCTCAACCAATTTTCAAATCGAATAAACTACTTACCTACATTTCATAAAGATCAGTTCAATTATCGCAAATTATCGTTAAACAAATAATCAAACAGAAATACATCGAAACACCGAATTGCCCCATTAGAATCATAGTGATCAAAAAACTCAACTAAAAAAATAATACTAAAATAAAATAGGCGAATGTGTGAGTTTTATGGAAAAAAATATACCTATTAGGTTTAATGTAAAGAAGCAGACTGAGAGAGGTTGTTAACGAATTATCAATAATCCTAATGGTTTCTATACCTACTTAGATACTTCGACCAAAATAAAATGAATGGACGGCCTCAGATGAAGATTATTTTCGAAGATTAAAAAATGAGCGCCGGCGCTCAGTTCATTTCAGTCGGTCTCTAGCCGTAGAAAGTGCGACACGCGTCTATTGTTACATGATAATGAAACATCTGACAAAATTATGCCTTCGTGTGCTTTCCCGAAGTGTTAAATATACATCAAAAGACCGCTAACTATTTTTGTAACAAATTTACTGTACATAGTTATATTTAGGTGTTAAAGTATATGTCCAATGGTTTTGCCTCGTTTTTACTGAACAAGTTCAATGGTTATGGCCCGGCCATTCATTTTACTTTTGGTCGAAGCTTAGATATAAAAAAAAAAATTAGTGTTTAATTTAAATATTACTAGTGACCCGCCCGCCCGTCTTCGCACGGGTGTAATTTACGTGCGAAGCCGGGGCGGTTCGCTAGTTATATATATGAACCTTCCGTGAAAAATTATCTAACTGATGGTGAAAACCGCATCAAAATCCGTTGCGTGGTTTAGGAGGAGTTAGCGGCCATACAGACATACAGACAGACAGACAGACGCGGAAAGCGACTTCAATTTATACTATGTAGAGATTAATGAACCTGTATCAGTCAGTCGCCATTGATTTTTCACATTGCAGCACAATGCTAAAGAGTAGAAATAAGGACGTTAAGTACATCGTAAAACTTTATACCACAAAATCTTCCATCAAGCTGGCTAATCTTAGCCACAACACTATAAAGATCCCCGAATACGTAGCATCCGGCAGTAAACTCCCACGGCTGTACATTATCGAGTTTCACTTCTTGCGCTGACGAAACTTTCTGGAAGGGATGGGTGATAAAATTACCCCCAATTTATCCCCTGGACCGGCCATTTGTAGCACCGGCGCGAGTGATTTCGGCTAAATCTCCCGGAGATACAGACCTGTGGTTCGGCTTAAAGTATTCACAACGCGAGGCTTCATTGTACTTGGGTTATGGTAATGGGAGCTTTGATTTTGGTTTTAGAATTTGATGCAATCGGTCTGTTGGCTTTGTTGTTCAGCGTTTTCTTTGTTTCCAGTAGCTTGTCAACATCGTATTTACAAGTTTTTTTTAGCTTGTCCTGTTAGTATGTAATACATGCAGTATGTGTGGAACAAATTCCATACAAATTACATAGTGATCCGACCAAAAACTTGAAACACTTATAATTAAATCGGATTTTTATTAGTTGATTTAAATAATTTCTTAGATACGTACTACATTATTATATTTTATTCAATGTAAAAAAAAAACTTCAAATTATAATTTTAACACAGTTATCCTCAACCGATTGCGCTGAAATTTTGCATACACGATTAGTTTGGATGAAAATGCATGGTCAGCTAAGTGACGTCATTCTTTCCTCAAAAACGTTGTCAGCGCTATTTTAATCCTGCTGTCGAGAGCCTTTATGACTACCTATTTTAAGCGATTCTATTTTAGGTGATTGCCAAAAGATGCACAACCGCAAACCACACCCCAGCGCGTGAAGGTTCACGTTCGCGTGATTTTTCGCACTGCGTTATTTCAGCGTTGTTTTGAGCCCACGGTAGTCGTAAAGCACCTAATAGATATCAGTATAATTTAATATACATACTATAGATGAAAAACACGGCTCTATTAGTAATTAATACAACAATTAACGTCCGTAGCCAGTTAAAGTTTCCCAAGCATTAGAGCTTCCGCTAACTTAAGATAGTCCTCGAGATTGACCTCGGTACTCGGACGTTGCTCTCCGAGACTTTTCTCTTTGCAAAAGCGGTTTTACCAACTGTAATTAGATTTGCTGAATTTACTTTGAGGCAAAGTCTTTGAAGTTTGCGAAATGGCCGAGGGCAGGTGAGCGTGAGCCTTTATAAAAGAACCTTTCCCTTTCAGATGCACGGTCGTGTTTGCGTTTCTCTAAATTTTTGCGACAAATTGACAATTTCGCAAAATTGAATTACCTTAGAAAAAACAAAAGCTGGGATTCGTTATTTAAATACGACTTCTTAAATAGAATTGGTTTAGTATTCAAATTCAATTTGCAGTCGTGTGGCACTGGCAGTAAAACTTCTAGTATTTTTATTAACAAGAAAAATTCAATCTTATGTATTTACCATAAAATAAAAAGCAAAAAACAATTTAAAAAAACATTAACCTAACTATAATAAAATACTAATATGCACATTATGTACCTATATAATAACAGACCAAAGTATAAAAAAAAAAATTAAGCATAGTTTTTTTGTTTGTTGTGAAATGTATTTTTTGTTGGCAAAATTCAATGTCTAAAAATAACTTTTACCACTATATCGTTCTAGATACCTAACTATAATTGCTACCATCAAATTAACTTTAAATATTTTTTCAACAAAACTTTTTTACAACAATCGAAAACTTAAATTTATACCTAGGTAAAAGGTGTATTATAAAGCTTAGCTTGACTCAGATAACGTCAGAAGATTGGCAATTCTTCACAGCGCTACTCTGCATGTTGAAATCGCGGTCTGTCCGAGAATAATACTGCCGACGACGCGCGAACTCAAGCGCAGCCGGCGCGGCATGACGGCGCAGCGTTTGTCGCGTACTTACACGGCGCGCGCAGTATACCTTAGTCATCGTGATTCAATACCTATACAGTCAGAATCACTAAGTGAAAACAATCAAAAAACGTCCGAGCGTCGTAGTACATCCTACACATCAATTATATAGTTAATAAAGGCAATTGCCCAGGAAAAAAAAATTATATAGCTCACAATGCCAATTTATGCGTTATGTTGCTTACATATACATAGCTTATAACGTCGCTTGTTCGCTATGGCATCGCGCGGCGTTGTAGTCGGATCACGGTGACAACTAACCAAAAAGTCTGCGCAATGCTTAGCGTGCGCCGAGTTTTGGTTCGGACATATTTTTTTCCACTTTTGGGACTCTATTGGTATTTTATCTCGATGACCTTAGCAGATAAATAATATAGGTACCTATTGAAAATTTTATGTTAAAATGTTTAAAAAAAAATCTCCTCTCGTCCTAAAACGTGATTACGCCATTGATTATGACAGAACTTCTGTTAAAATAATTTTAATCTTTTTTTTGTAGCTTGTTATGTTTAAAAAATCACCCGCATGCTGTATTTAATATCAGATTACAATCTTGCAATACATACAGACTGGACTAGATTAGCACAGGACCGAGGCAGATGGCATAGCAAGAGAGGCCTATACCCAGCACTGGGATAAGGAAGGCTGTGGATGATGATGATGAATACATACAAAAAGCATACTATACTATTAATGACTTTTTAGAGGACAAACGGGCTTGGAAATCTTTGACTATAGAGAATATTGACATTGTATAAAATTTAATTGAGTATAATTTATTTGACATAATTATTTATGATATTTATTATTCATACATTTGTATAACAAATCATTTGCATTGTATAGCTATTGACGTTCAAAAGTGTACATAACTGTACCAAATTGATAAAATAAATGATTGATTGATTGATTGATACAGATGCCGATTTGTAAAATATAATAAACTAAAACGTCCAAGTTACGAATAACTAAAACCTTCTAAGTAGGTCATACGCATTTGTTATCCATCTGGAAGTTCAAGATGGCTGACATTTTTTTTTTTTTGTAAGTTAATAATATCATACTTTTTCTCTAATTCAGCAATCTTTTATTTTATCTCCATCCACAACCTTAACGGTAAAATATCCCGTTAGTAAGCATATAATTGCGTGACATCTTCTCGTCCAAGATACCACAGTGCCTCAAGACGAGGGTTTTTGACCAGTGTGTGTTGCCAGTGATGACATATGGTACTGAGACGTGGTCCTTAACTGTTGGCCTTTTCGAAAAACTCAGAGTCACTCAGCGGGCAATGGAGAGAGCTGTGCTCGGAGTTTCTTTGCGCGATAAAATCCGAAACGTGGATATTCGCCAAAGAACCAGAGTCACCGATATAGCTGTTAAAATTTGCAAGTTGAAGTGGCAATGGGCAGGCCACATCGCTCGAAGAACCGATAACCGATGGGGAAGAAAGGTTCTTGAGTGGAGACCACGAACCGGAAGACGCAGCGTAGGTAGGCCTCCCACTAGATGGACCGACGACATTGTGAGAGTCGCTGGCATCCAGTGCATGCAAAAGGCAGGCGGTCGTTCAGTGTGGAGGTTAAAGGGGGAGGCCTATGTTCAGTAGTGGACGTCTTCTGGCTGATGATGATGATGAAGCATATTATCCTTAATTTTTTTTGTACACACGGTTATCTGACCCCAAACTAAGCAAAGCTTGTAATATGGCTGCCAGAGCAATACAATCATATATGCATATATATTTTTAAATACATACTCAAATAGATATAGTACGTGATACACCTTTTCGTTACACTCCGTATAAAGTTAATTCTGAATAAAATTATAATAATTCAAAATAAACTTTTGAACATATAACAACAACAACGAATTTATCTGAGAAATATTCACTGATCTAATTACTCATACATTTATTCAAAAGTTGTTTGTTGGTAAAGGATGAAGCTAACCATACATAAACATACAAAAAGTTCATCGAACAAGAAACAGCCTACGGAAACAACCGGCAACTCTCCACCATGAAATTTTCATAATACCTATTAATTCATGAAAACGACTACATTATAATACTCGCACTTTAGATTTACACGTTGTTGAGTTTCTAGAAAGTTACAAGGGCATGTTATGTTTATGTAAATACCCAGATACGGCCTAATGTCTCGGATCCACGCGATATGTTAATAGAAAACAGCGCCTTAAGGAAAATGCGAAGGAAAGTCTACTCAATGTTATTACAGTAATCTTCAGGTAAATCTAAATGATAACGGATTTTCACCAATCCAGGCGTTTGCTTTGAAAATTTGTGACGCTTTTAGCGGATTGTAGAGATACTTTGCGTTGAGTCAGAATCAGACAATTGTACCTATACATTAACTTGATACGAAATCGGCCATTATTATTCATTCATGCTAACCTTACTTTTCAATCGACTTAAAAAGGGTGGTTATCAATTTGACTATATTTTTGTATGTACCTATGCTACGCGATATCTACGCCAATTGCGATTTTAATGTTAATTTTTTATTAAACATTTGTTTTATTATAGAAAATGACGTGGTTTTCACACATTTTATTTATATTACACGGGAATTACTCACGTAAGATTAAGCCAGTCACTCTGACTATAGTTCCCCCACCACCCCCACCCCGCACCCGATCAGCTGCCGTTGGCATCACGTGCGCACCGCGTGGCAGTCCGTAGTGCCAATCGAGACGCAGCCGCGCGCGTGCATTCAGCTTGAAAAAGACTGCCTAATGTGGTTGAATTTATAGTCGGAGTGACCGGCTTAATCTTACGTGAGTAATTCCCGTGTAATATAAATAAAATATAAACATTTGTTGTATGGGAACTTCCCTTTAGTTTTTACTTTGTTATTATTTCTTAGCTAATTCGCCGTAACATTACATATTCTGTGAATAAGTTCACTGGCTATTTATTACAGACATTACAGTAGGTACAAAAGATACAGACATCAAAAGGTAGGACGGGCGGACAGAGTACAGCGTAGGCTCAATAATAAGATCCCGTTTTTACCCTTTGGGTACGGAACCCTAAAAATTTCTTTATAAAATGTTATTATTGCAGCTATCAGCAAAAAAACTTAAACCAAAAAGTATCGTTTTCAACATCGTAACATTCTCAATTCTTAAAGCGACAGATTAAAGTAACTACATAAAGGCACGCAACAGCAAAATATAGACCTAAGTTAGTACCAAAATTAAGTCCAGAAATTCAATTACCAACATCTTAGACGTTTATAGCCCCATTGCGAACGTTCCTGTAACTGGAGCCAGCGAGTGACGCATGTAAACAGGCCATAAATTGGCCGCAAACGCCGCGTTTGACTAACCTTGAAACTGGGATGGGCCTGTTTCAAAACACACCGACATTAGACTAGTTTAATATAGATGGAAAACTTTGGAAAGGCATAAAATACGCAATACGATTACAGCAAAAAATATACCTAAACGCGATATATATTTAAAATGATTGTTATATGCACAAAGTAAGGTTTACATTGAAATGTCTGGGCCCTCCCCGAACAATATGAACAGTTCTATTTTTAAATATTTGTAATTTTTTTCTTATTATTTCGTACCAAAGAATAAATAAAGAGCATAGAATCCATCTCGTGATTTACAAAGCGTACAAGGCCATCTGTCAAATAGTATGTAGCCTTTGGAGCCTATTACACTATTACTAATACATTAAAATAGTGTACAACCTTGCAATTTGCCGTCCTTTCAAAAATATGTCTGCTTCGTTCTGGTATCAACAATTTTGGCATATGGGTAAAGAATGTATCATGTTTAATTTGTTTATGCTATATTAGTACTACTTCTATGCTTTAGTCCTTCGACCAAAATAGAATGAATGGACGGGCCATAACCATGGAACTTGCTCAGTAAAAACGAGTCAACACCGTGATAAAACGAGTCATAACCGTCATATACTTCAACATTTAATTATAACCATGTACTGTACAGTACATTTGTTACAATAAATAGATAGCGGTTTTTTGTTTTGTATTTACACTTCGGGAAAGCACACGAAGACATAATTTTGTCAGATATTTCGTTATCATGTAACAATAGTCTTGTGTTGCACTTCCTACGGCTAGAGATTGACTGAAACGAAGTAAGCACCGGCGCTCATTTTGTAATCTTCAAAAATGCGCTTCTTCTGGGCCCATCCATTAATTTTATTTTGGTCGAAGCTTTAGTCCCTCGTGTATCGTACCATTATCACTAGTCTATCTCCGTATGGGACAATAGTTTATTCAACCTTTTCCCCATCCTATATTGTCTTACTGCTAGACAAAGGCTTGTCCTATCTCCTCCCATGATCTATCTATCTCTCTCTTGTGTAATGTTCTGACGTTTTTGCAGAACACATTCAAATTGTCTTGTCCTCGTTTTCTACGTATGTGTTGAGGTCGCTTTCCGTATTGTGGTGGCATTATTTTTTGCCGATATTTCTGGATGCATTCTGCAAACATGGCCCATCCCTTCCCGTTTGCATTGCTTGGATTTTTTTATTTATTATATAGGTCATGACCCGGGTATGTCCTAAAACTGCGACCAGAACCACCAGAGGATGGGCAGCAGCATCCTCCTAATTTAATGGTGAACCTTCTGCTATCCCCAAGCCGCCTGCCAAGCGTGGGGATTATGGCAACCCCCCCCCCCCCCATGACAGACAAAATAATATCACGGCCCCCAGTCCCCGGCAGCTCCTCTATCCCTGGCCAAGGTAGCGGGCCAGGTAACGGAGGAGCAAGGGGTGCTAAGAATCTCCGGCAGTTGCCCCGCTACCACCCCCAACATAATTTGGCCCTGGTAACGCACAATGTTCGCACACTGCGGACCGACGAGAAGATTGTCGAGCTGGAGGAAGAATTGAGCAAAATACGATGGGACATCATAGGACTATCGGAAATCCGACGAGAGGGACAGGATACGATAGTTCTGGATTCCGGGAACATGCTCTTCTTCCGGGAAGGAGAAAGAAAGTCCCAGGGTGGTGTAGGTTTTCTCATCCGCAGGTCACTCATCAACAACGTGATCAAAGTCGATAGTGTGTCGAGCAGGGTAGCATACCTTATACTCAGAATAACTGATCGTTATTCGCTGAAGGTCATACAGGTATATGCGCCGACCTCGACATACCCTGATGATGAAGTAGAGGCGTTGTATGAGGAGATATCCGAGGCCATACATACCTCCGAAGCATACTTCACCGTTGTTATGGGTGACTTTAACGCAAAGGTGGGCACACGGAATGTCGATGAGTTAAGAGTGGGGTCATATGGGTATGGACGGCGGAATCCGAGAGGCCAACGACTGGTCGACTTCATGGAGAAGGAGGAACTCTATTTGATGAACTCCTTCTTTCAGAAGCGACCATCCAGGAAGTGGACGTGGATGAGCCCCGATGGTTCGACCAAAAATGAGATCGACTTCATCATGACGACCAAGAAGCGAATATTCAATGATGTCTCTGTGATCAGTAAGGTGAAAACCGGTAGCGATCACCGTATTGTCAGAGGCACATTGAATATCAACATTAAGCTAGAGAGGTCACGTCTGGTGAAGTCCACGCTCCGTCCTGGTCATGCCCAAATCCAAAACCCAAATGACTTCCAACTTGAACTGCATAATCGCTTCCAGGGCCTAGCCGAAAGCGGAACTGTGGACGAACTAAACAATGGGCTGGTGGAAACTGTCCAAGCAGTGGGGTCCAAGTTCTTTAAGACCCCACCCCGGAAAAAACCTCAGAAGCTCTCAGACGAAACCATTAAACTAATGAAAGACCGGACCGAGATGAGACTGCAATCTTCAGCTGATATGTCGGAATATGGCCAACTTAATAGACGAATCTCGAAATCGGTGCGACACGATCTGCGCTCCTACAATACAAGATGTATTAGGGAGGCAATTGAGCGGAACCAGGGCTCGAAAGTGTTCGCGAAGAATTCGTCTATTGGGAAAAGCCAAATGACAAAGCTGAAGATCGAGGATGGCAGTATCATTTCGGCAAAGTCGGAGATTCTGAGAGAGCTCGAGAGGTTTTATGGACAGTTGTACACCTCGACACGACAGCCTATTGTCAGTACAGCTCAGGACAAGAGAGCTAAACTGACCCGACACTACACTGAGGACATCCCAGACATCAGCCTGTACGAGATTAGTATGGCTCTGAAACAGCTTAAGAACAACAAGGCACCGGGTGATGACGGAATCACGACAGAACTACTGCGAGCGGGTGGAAAACCGGTACTTTTAGTCCTCCAGAAGTTATTTAATTCCGTCATACTCGATGGTACAACGCCTGAAGCATGGCACAGGAGTGTGGTGGTGCTCTTCTTCAAAAAAGGTGATAACACCTTATTGAAGAATTATAGACCCATCTCACTCCTGAGCCATGTGTACAAGTTGTTCTCCAGAGTCATTACGAACCGTCTCGAAAACAGGTTTGATGACTTTCAGCCTCCCGAACAAGCCGGTTTCCGTAAAGGCTGGAGCACCATAGACCACATACACACGCTCCGCCAGATTATACAGAAGACTGAGGAGTATAATCGGCCATTATGCCTAGCGTTTGTGGACTATGAGAAAGCCTTTGATTCAATCGAGACCTGGGCAGTATTGCAGTCCCTCCAGCGTTGTCATATCGACTATAGGTATATCGAAGTGTTGAAGTGTTTGTATAGAAACGCCACCATGTCGATCCGATTACAGGACGAGAGCACGGAACCAATCCAATTGCAGAAAGGCGTGAGACAGGGAGATGTTATCTCTCCGAAACTGTTCACAAACGCATTGGAGGACGTTTTCAAGCTCTTGGACTGGAACGGATTAGGCATCAACATCAATGGCGAATACATCACTCACCTTCGTTTTGCCGATGATATAGTCATCATGGCAGAGTCGCTGGAGGACCTAAATACCATGCTCAGCGACCTCAGTAGCCTTTCCCAACAGGTGGGTCTTAAAATGAACATGGACAAGACAAAAATCATGTCGAATGTCCATGTTGAACCCGTGCCGATAGTCGTTGGGAACGATACTCTAGAAGTTGTTGACCATTACACCTATCTTGGACAGATTGTTCAGTTAGGTAAGTCCAACTTAAGCAAAGAGGTCGCCCGAAGAATCCAACTCGGATGGGCAGCGTTCGGGAAATTGCGTGACATCTTCTCGTCCAAGATACCACAGTGCCTCAAGACGAGGGTTTTTGACCAGTGTGTGTTGCCAGTGATGACATATGGTACTGAGACGTGGTCCTTAACTGTTGGCCTTTTGGAAAAACTCAGAGTCACTCAGCGGGCAATGGAGAGAGCAATGCTCGGAATTTCTTTGCGCGATAAAATCCGAAACGTGGATATTCGCCAAAGAACCAGAGTCACCGACATAGCTGTTAAAATTTGCAAGTTGAAGTGGCAATGGGCAGGCCACATCGCTCGAAGAACCGATAACCGATGGGGAAGAAAGGTTCTTGAGTGGAGACCACGAACCGGAAGACGCAGCGTAGGTAGGCCTCCCACTAGATGGACCGACGACATAGTGAGAGTCGCTGGCATCCAGTGGATGCAAAAGGCAGGCTGTCGTTCAGTGTGGAGGTTAAAGGGGGAGGCCTATGTTCAGCAGTGGACGTCTTCTGGCTGATGATGATGATGATGATGATGATATAGGTCATCTAGAACATACCCTTATCTAATACATTATTAAATACAAGAATTGCTCTTTTAAAGTTATAAAATAGATAATTATTACATTTATTAGAAGCTGTCCAATCTTTATTTTTTATCCTTTGCCGGTCTAAAGTATGCCCAGACGTTAATTGAAATCGATTTTCCGTTACAACGGGGATGATGGATTAAGAGCTGCTTTCACTTCATTCAGCCAAACTGTTGATGGAATTAAGAAGTGAGCAAAGTGAATTAATTAAACTGAAATAAACATAATATTTTGTGCGCTGTTTTTTCAATAAAATGTAACGGTTAGTATATATTATGTTTTGTCTTTAACTAGTCTACGCATGCAACAAAATTTAGCGAGCACACGCAAATCGATTGCTCTCGTTAGCTTATACAGCGATACGTCAATATCAAGGATCTATCACCCTATTTTCATCTATACTAATATTATAAAGAGGAAAGATTTGATTGTTTGTTTGTTTGTTTGCATTGAATAGGCTCCGAAACTACTGAACCGATTTGAAAAATTCTTTCACTGTTGGGATGCTGCACTATCAGCGGTTGACATAGGCTATAATATCCCGGCTTCGCCCGTGCAAAGCAGGGGCGGCCTACTAGTTTATAATAAACTGTATTTAATTACCATAAAGATCAAAATAGTATACAGAAATAAAAGAAAAACGGTCCAAACCTGATAGCAAGTCTGGGAGGACGCTGTACCACTAGTAAGTAGTTTTTGTTTACGTACTTTTAATTTTTTTTTTTAATCTGACTTGGTTTCCACAAATTTTATTTGTATGACATGGGAAGAATATTTTTTTCACTATCTTTACAAATACATAAAATATACAGAATCTTATTCAAAAAAGTCGATGCGTGTATAATTATGTATGTATGTTCCTTATGGACTCCAAAACAGATGCACTGATTTTAACGGGACTTTCACTAGCATATAACTGATGATATGTGAAGTGATCCATGCGGGTGAACCGCAGGCACAGCTATAGTACATAAAAGAAGTTAGTAGATACCACTTATACGCAGAGTAAATCCATTTTTAAACTCTAATTATCAAGATATCGAATAACAATCTGTAATTTCACAAGTTCTTGAACTTCAGACATTATATAAATAAAATGTGCGAAAACTACGTCAGTTTCCAAAATATTGGATTTGCCTTAAATTCAAATTCAATTTATTGGAAACTGACGTAGTTTTCGCACATTTTATTTATATAACACGAAAATTACTTACGTATGATTAAGTCGGTTACTTGGACTATAGTTTCAACCGCATTACGCGGTCTTTTTCAAGGTGAAAGCGCGCGTAGCTGCGTCTCGCTTTGCGCTTTTTCGCTTTAGTGCAAAGCGAGACGCAGCCGCACGCGCGTATTCACCTTGAAAAAGACCGCCGAATGCGGTTGAAATTATAGTCGGAGTGAACGGCTTAATCATATGAGTAATTTCCGTGTCATAAATAAAATATATATGATCAACGTTTAATAAGCAACTCCAAGGATACCGGGCCGTGACTTTTGTTATTCTTAACTACAATATTGTTAACTTAAACGAACACAGTTTAAAAGTGTTTATCTATAGAGAGACTAAACAAGATATCGTATAAGGAATTTATAAACAGATAGAAAACACTTACGAGCAAGTGCCAGTAATATTGCCTAGTAACATTGTAATCCGAGACCTCCCTGCTCTGCCAACAAGATGGCGATAGGTTGAGTGAGGATGAAAAAAAAAACATTGCACATCATTTGATGTATCATTGAATAGGAATAAAACTTTTTAAACATAACTAATCTTAGTTTAGTGCTTAGTTTTGTTTACCGTTTGCGAAACATGATCCAGCAAAAATACCGTAACCGTGGTTTTAATTTTCAGGAATATGTAAGTAACTTTTCCGGACATTATTTTGCATACACGGCCATCTAAACCCAAACTAAACAAAGCTTGTACTATAGCTACCATAGACTGATAAATATACATGTTTATATTTTTAAATATATGCTTAAATATATATTAACATCTAGATATTGAACAAACACAAATGTTCTTCACATGAATGTTTGTCCTAGCTGGGAATCGAACACACGCCCCCAAGCGCAGAGGGTAGGTTCATTACCAACTGGGCCACCGGGGCAGTCCAACTAGTTCAGTTTGTCCTTCTTTCTCGTAAAGAAAGAGCACTGAACCGACTTGATGTTTGGGGTCTCATGGTGAAACGAGAAACCCTTTCGCCATATCCGTCTCTCTGATTATCTGTCTGTATTTGCACATAAAGGTAGTTGAAGGAATGGTTCCAACTGCTGCGACACAGACCTTCTCTCAGAGAAAGGATGGGGGCGTAATGCACCATGATGGCACAAGGTATATTGGTAAATTTCATGTCTTTGAAATTTTCAAGGTCTTTGACATACTGGTTTCTTCACGATGTTTTCCTTAACCGTTTTTGAGCGATTGCATTGAAAATTGCACAAATAATTAATTTAAGTAATAAGTGGATCAAACCGGATACCGTCAAATTTTAAAGCGCACATGCTACCGCTCGGCTACTAGATCTTCAAATGGTACAAAATAGCTCTTCAAATGGTACAAATGATATATTTCTATCCAAAAATTTACAGTTACGTAATATTTTCAACGTGGATGAACCTGCGAGCGGGTAATTTATAATAATTTGATTAATTAAATATACTGACTGTTTTCAATTAATTTCTCAGTCGTAATCAAAGCACTCTTTGGTAAACACGATCTTAATTGAGGTTATTTAATGGCGAAAGATTAAATTACGTTAATTAATAAATACAGGGTGTCTGAAGTTTAAGAACTTGTGAAATTACAGATTGTTATTCGATATCTTGATAATTAGAGTTTAAAAATGGATTTACTCTGCGTATAAGTGGTATCTACTAACTTCTTTTATGTACTATAGCTGTGCCTGCGGTTCACCCGCATGGATCACTTCACATATCATCAATACGAAAAAGACCGCGTAATGCGGTTGAAACTATAGTCCAAGTAACCGACTTAATCATACGTAAGTAATTTTCGTGTCATATAAATAAAATGTGCGAAAACTACGTCAGTTTCCAAAATATTGGATTTGCCTTAAATTCAAATTCAATTTATTGGGCCCGTGAGCCTGGTTTACAAAGTTGGTATATGTGTAAGTAAATTAAAGTTATCCATGTCCCGCTTTGTCAGCATACAAGCACTTACTCAAACTAATTACGAAAATATCAATGAAAATAATATTAAAAATGACAGTTTACCTTAAAATTATACTAACTAATTACAAGAACATCAATGAAAATAATATTAAAAATGTCAGTTTACGTTAAAATTATACAATTAATAATTATAAGTCTAATCATAATTTTACTAAAATACATGCATTTTATTCAAAGTTTTTTATCATTTAACTCGAGCTAGTAACGAAAAAATTGTGCCAAAAACTGAAGAGGGGTGAGGTAAACACGTATTGCACACACTGACGTATTTTTACTAGTTCTACAAACGCGGCATACAAATGAAAACGAGATAATCAAAATGTGGCCATAAATAAATGTGACCATCAAATGTACGACTAAAAGGGGGACTACCTACAGTTCCTCCTTTACACCTACACCCACCCTGGGTGTAAGTTCTAAAGTGGGTGTAAGTGCTAAAGGGGGAACTGTAGATATAACCGTTTCTTTTTATTAATTTTACTTAGGAATTAATAAATTTAAAAATAAACTGTGCTGCAAAAAAACTAGAGCTAAAGTTTATAACATAATAGCACGGTCTAAAAAAATATTCCGAATTAGCCTTAAATTATTTACTTAATGTTTCACACTTTTTTTTTTATAACTTAATAGGCTTCCGTTTGAATGTCAACTCGTCTGTTGTTAAGCGATGATGCGGTCTACGTTGGAACACGCTTGCCTAGAAGAAACCCAGTACAGTTTTTAAGCAGCAAATGTAAAGAAAATACAGAGATAAGAAGTACCTAAAACCTAAAATAGACTGGTTAGTATAATTCTGTATTCTACAGACATGTGCACGTCAGTGGTTCTACTGACTACGATAAGACAGGTACGTGCTACGTCTGCCGATGACATCTCGTAGCAATGTAGCATTTCGTAGCGCTCGTAGCAACCACATTTGTGAAGTCTAGAAGGGCAAGATAATTTTATATGTCTACTAGGTGTTGCCCGCAACTTCGTACGCGTAGGTTTTTATAAATATATTTTATTTAATAATAGGCTTGCGTTTGCTTGCGATAAACGTTATAGTCCCTTTTGCTCCTTGATCCTTTCTAAGCGGACAAAGTTTCCTTACAAAGTTCAGTGGTTCAAAAGTTAGACTCATTGCATTGTAAAATAGATCGTATATCTATTCCATATTTTAAAAAAATTTTGTTCATAAAATGTTGTGTACAATGGCTTCTTTTCGGCTTCAGTACCACCCATCTGTGTTACTCTTTAGATGCGGATGGTGTTTTTTTAAATCTCAACGAGATAAAGTTCTAAATAGAATCATCATCATCAGCCAGAAGACGTACACTGCTGAACATAGGCCTCCCCCTTTAACCTCCACACTGAACGACAGCCTGCCTTTTGCATCCTCTGGATGCCAGTGACTCTCACTATGTCGTCGGTCCATCTAGTGGGAGGCCTACCTACGCTGCGTCTTCCGGTTCGTGGTCTCCACTCAAGAACCTTTCTTCCCCATCGGTTATCGATTCTTCGAGCGATGTGGCCTGCCCATTACCACTTCAACTTGCAAATTTTAACAGCTATGTCGGTGACTCTGGTTCTTTGGCGAATATCCACGTTTCGGATTTTATCGCGCAAAGAAACTCCGAGCATAGCTCTTTCCATTGCCCGCTGTGTGACTCTGAGTTTTTCCAAAAGGCCAACAGTTAAGGACCACGTCTCAGAATCACTCACGTCTAAATAGAATGCAACAAGAATAAAAAATGTGATTTTAAGTGGCATTTAACAATGTTACAACGTCATTGGCTTACTGCTACGTTGAAACTTGACGAGAGTTTAACATTAATACCTGAATAAGAATAAAATTTACTTTACGTGACTTATCTTAACTTGCGTTAAAAAGTCGCAAAACTTTTAACGACTTCCGTATTTTATGAGTATTTTATGTGTAAATATCTGTATACTATACATTCTTATATGGAAATGTTTAATCAAATGCACTGATACAATGTTATTAAAACCTTTCAGTTGACTTTTTTTTAATCGTATTTGACCACCAACCCGCTTGTTAAAATAAATAAATTAATAGTAAAAAATATATTTTTAAACAAGCTTTTAGGTTTGCAAAGAAAATTTTATCCGCCATATCGGATTGGCGGCCATATTGAATTTAGTGTGATGACACTAACTTTATCGTTTTGTACTCTTCAAGCCCTTTCATTTGATATTAACAGGGTTGACAAATTAGTTTCTACTAGCGATCCGCCCGCCCGGCTTCGCACGGGTGTAATTTACGTGCGAAGCCGGGGCGGGTCGCTAGTTATATACATAAACCTTCCTTGAAAATGTGTCTAACTAATGGTGAAAAACCGTCAAAATCCGTTGCGTGGTTTAGGAGGAGTTAGCGGCCATACAGACATACAGACAGACAGACGCGGAAAGCGAATTCAATTTATACTATGTAGAAATAGAGATAGAGAAGAGATAGAGATGACCAACTTGCGAGTCCATTATTAAAAAGGACCATGGTACCATAAATATTATTCCATTGTCATATATGCAAGTTACTTTAGTGTACCAAATTTCAAGTCAATTGAACGCTAGGATGTGGGCCATACGTGTCAAATTAGGCTTGGATGATTTAATTTTGACATAAATAGGTACATAAAAACATGACGAAGTGAAATAAAAGCCTGTAAAAACGTTAAACCGTTCTCGTCACAATTGCGAAATTTTGACGTAAACGTGAGATAATCATTTTGCCTCGTATTATTATCCTAAATATGTGTAATTTTGAGGGTTAATGTGTAATAATGGGGGATTAATATCTATTAAGTGTTCATTAACGTGCTCGAGTATAGGTAAGTGGTGTAGTGAGATGAAACATATACTTTCGTGTTGTTTTCAAAACACCATAGAATAAATATATATGATTATTAACGGGATATTTACCGTGGTAAGGTTGTTCTGATGCCAACTTATTGTCATTTAAATAAAAATATGTTGAAATATTTAAAACATTTTCCTTCAAGAAAAAGCAGGTAATGTAGGTAAAAATATATATATTATACTTTTCTCTAAATAGCAAAAACGCGACTGCGGGTGTGCTAGTTTCCTACAAGATTTATGATATTAATCACGCTTTACCTTCCAAGAGCTTGTAAATTGTAATTTGCTTCCCTTGCACTATGTAGTTTCACATTATCTTGACTCCCATTTCTTGAAGGTAGAGGAAAGTATAGGTATCTACATAAGTACTACATAGGTATCTACTTATTCGTCTTGGTAATGTTGACTGATATATTATTTGTAAAAAGAGCGGCAAACGAGCAAGTGGTTCACCTGATGGTAAGCAGAAACCGCCACCTATGGATACCTGCAAACTCTAGCGGTGTTGACGGTGCTTTGCTAGCCAAGATATGTACCTAGTTGTAGACGCCCTTCTTAAAACGCTTCAACAAAGCTCAGCGGAAAGACCTTAGGGGAGAACATTCCATACCTTCTATACCTTACAGGTCCACGGAATAAAAGAGCGAAAAATCGGATATATGCAGATTATTATTGCCACGGAATCCTCATTATCACCGAAATGACAGGCACCTAAACCCAAATCCCGGATCAAAACCCGTTCTGCCGAATGACAGATGTCAAATTGTTACATGAGTTACATTTAGTATAGGTGAAAAACACCTTTTATAACACTGTTTTAAACTATCACGGTTGTTCACTAAAGTTATATGATTATTTACGGGATATTTACTGTCTTCCCGTGAACATGGTGCATGTAACTGCGCCGAAATATCGGGAGCTCATTCCACAACATTACCACGGTAAATATCCCGTAAATAACCATATAACCTTTTATAAGTCGCCCATAAACCAATGACGCATTTTTTTTTGTATGATTTTGTTACTTTTACCTACAGTGCGACATAAAGACATAAATAAGGAAGAAACGTCACTATCGCAAATAAATAATACACTATCGTCCTTTTCAAATAGCATGACACTTGACAGGTGGTTTGACAGTACGACAGAATGTAACGTGATTCGTAAATATTGAATGTGACATCACAGAACTAAATTAAAGATTTACATTTTGCGACGAAAACATATAGCTATAAGCGTTACTATGAAAAATATTGATGAAAACTAGTCTGCTAGTAGTGGTTATCAAGTGCTATGCTATTTAAAAAAGATTATAATATAGCTTGTAAGGTATATTGAACACTGTTCAGTAGAAAACCCGGTGGGTTCTTTTTTTTAAGGCCGAAATCAAATAGCACGCGTGGTTTTAATTTGGCGAAGAGTAAAAAAAAAATTGAAATCTTTCGCTATTATAAATAATAATTAAATTGCCTAAAATGTTTAATTGTAGAACAAAAAATTCTTTCGTGTTATTAATTCCCCAAATCAATGATATTCCGTTAAAAAAAAATACGCGCGAGTGATAATGCAATTTGTGGAATGAGCCCTCCTGCGACATTTCCGAGCAATTATAACATGGGGTTCTTCAAAAACGCTGCTAATAGAGACGTATTTATGATATCCATCCATCCATCCCCCATCTGATCTATGCTCTATGGTGTTACAGTATCCATAGGCGATGGTAATCGGTTATCATCAGGCCGCTTGTTTGCCACATAATATGGCACAAAAAACTGCATGTAAAAATCCTTACGACCTCTTACAGATTTAGCAAAACTCAACCGTCCTTGTCGACAGGGCAAAGGCGTGTCACATTTTTATTCACACTTAAACCTAATTCAGAAGGCCGTAACAGCACAATAAAATGGCAGTAAAACCACCTCAAACTAAATAAAAGGCAAACAGAAATTGTTTCTAAATGTGCTCGCGTTTTATTGCGGTCTAAAGTGTTTTATGTGCTAATTAGATGTTGTTTTCAACTTGAATAATAAATATTTATAGTCTATTTAACAGTCTTGGTAGAAAACAAAAGAAAACAAGAACGACGAAAACGACGATAGCAAGATATATTAAAAAAATTGTGGGCAGACTGCATGAGAAAAGAGAGAGTCAGAAATGTGTACAAAGAACTGGGGAAGGCTTATGCTAAAGAGGCGACTATACAACCAACTCACAAGGCGCGGCTAATGACTCACATAAAGTTATAGTTATATATTTTAAGTATAAATTATATATTATAGTAAAAAAATTATAATTATATATTTTAAACTAGACATTTTGCCATATTAAATTACATTGGCTTTTTGATTTGACAAAAGACAAAAATAAAATATGTGCATATTTTTTATTTATGATCTCTCAAAACCAGACTGGGTCATCGCCATTCATGTACCAAAAATGTTGGTCCTAATTTATGAATCCTTAAATATATTTTTTAGTCCTGATGGTATTGGGGTTTATAATTATAATATAATAATAACTTTCCTTGATTTGTGTAAGCGACTACAGGCCGACCGGCCAACTGTCAAGTTTTAAATCAAAGTTAGTGAAAAAAAAGCAGATTAAAAAAAAAACGATTAGGTACTGCTATTTCCCGCCTAATATTAAAACGATTTTCTTATAATAATAATCCTTAGTACATTTCCTGTCCCTTGACGACAATTTGGTCCAGACGCAAGTTAAGCCTAACTTCCATAGTTGCAATGTTAAGCAAGATCCATTATCAAAAATTATGTTCATAATTTGTAATTATGGTAGAAATAAAAATAATATTTATTTTACAAATAATAATCACTACAATGATATTGATAATTACCTGGAAAATTCTCACAGCAAGCTTTCCTACATCATATCTAACAAAATATTCATGACTACGTATTAATATCCCCTTTAAATAAAAAGTAGTAAATAAATAAGGGCAATAACTTTAAGAGGCCTGAGAGAACCAATAATAAGGATTGAGAAGGTCCTATCATACCAAAAAAGATATTATGTCGTCACTTTTGTAGCTAAAGCTCTAAAATAAGTATTTGTGGGAAAGAGTCCAGGTTCGGGAAATTCAGAATTGACACTTATTTTCACACATTCTTTACCAGTGTTGCATCTACTTTATTTCATTGTTATTTTCCTTCCCGCAAAAATCACACGCGAGGAAAACAGGAGTAGCTTGTTAGCTGCTTGAAAATCTTGAGAGCCTTACGAAATGTTCTCTACGGAACGCAAAAATGAAACCGTAATTTAAAAGAATCCTAGAGAGAAATAGAAAAAAAACTACAACGTTCAGCGTCCATGCTCAGATGTTTTATACAGCAGTGCAAATTTATTATGTACGATCTTTTATCGAATGCAAAATTTCATAGATTCCATCGACAAAAACACTTTTATCATTAGCAAACGTCAAAACTTGGTCCAAGCATTTATTTGCTATGACAGCTGCAATAACATTGTAAAAAGCAATTTTTTTTTTTTTAATAATAGTTCACTGAAGTACATCACGTACCTGGTACAGTCTTACATTTAGAAACCTAGTGAAAGTGAATAGAATTCGTGGGTTTCATTAGTTTTTTTTTTTTTTTTTTACATTATTATTGCAGCTGTCACAGCAAATAAATGCTTGGACCGAGAATAGTTTATTATACAGCACTGCAAGTAGGTATCATTATTTAATTTTAATCGATTGTAAAATTTTACAGATGCTGTCGGCAAAATCTGTTTTTTTATATTCTTAATGTGATATATGCAGGGACCTTTTATACATTAAAGGAAATAGAATATAAAACGTCCTTTGATACCTATAGTTATGACATTTTTCATCGACAAAAACTCTATTGTCGATAGCAAATGTCAAAGTTCTCAATCATTAATAAGCATACTTGTACTGTCGTTGAAAAGCAAGGACGTTATCCTACGTCCATGTTGAAAAGTTATTTATCAATAAAAATTTGGTTGTATTAGAGATTAATATGTTTTATTTTAGGTATACGTATATTGTGCTTGACCGTCAACTCGTCTGATGTTAAGCGATAATGCCGTCTACGATAGAGTACGCTTGCCACTGCACACGTTGCACCCAGAATTGCACGAGTTCTCAAATTAGGCTAAAAAAATATTATTGAAGCTGACGTGGTTTTCACACATTTTATTTATATTACACGGGAATTACTCACGTAAGATTAAGCCGGTTACTCAGACTTGAAAAAGACCGTCTAATGCGGTTTAAACTATAGTCGGAGTAACCGGCTTAATCTTACTTGAGTAATGGCCGTGTAATATAAATAAAATAGATAAAAAATATTATTTATTATAAAAAAAACAACAAACCCGAATTTATCTTGTGATTCACTCGTGTTGGCTACTGTGCACAGAAAATGATCCTGCATACTGCGGTGCAAAAACAAAAAGGTTAGAACTTATCATTTGTTGCAAAAAAAAACTATGTACAGAAATCTAAGATATTTTTATAACACAACTCGAGCTCTCAATAAAACGATACCTAATATAAAGCTCACAATAGAACACTGGCATCTAGGCACTATTATAAAAGGGAGAGCTCTGACTGGTATATAGGTAAATGAGGTTTTTAGGTCTTAAACTTACAAAACTTGTTGGTTGTTTATGTATACATTTTTAGTCAATGAATAAATATTTGATTTGAGATTGGTTCAATTAGTTTGCTGATTGGTTAGATTGGTCCATCTCTATTACCAAATTTTCATGCTAACCCAATTTTGAAAAATTTTCTTGCTATCCTACTAACGTTCTGATAAAAAAATATTAGAAATTAATATTAAGCAGATGAATTTATGAAAACGAAAAATTTCTTAAGTAGCGCCATTTAGCGATTTTACTAGTCTAATTTAATTATGTATTTGGACGCCACCGATCGAATATTTTCACAGAAAGAAATTCCGTAACTAACGCTACCTGATAATATATCTAATTGTCAATCTCTGTTTATGATTTCATCTCGCCATCCTCAAACCGCCTGCCTGGTTTACTTCATTTACTTGCCGATCCAATTTGTTCTCCTAACGATATTCAAACATTGTTCGCTTGTAATTCGATTAGAATCGACCTATAACGAGGCCATTGAATTTAATTATTTCCTTTTGGCTACCATATTTCTTTTTGTACTATTTCAGTCACAATTTGAGTAAATAAATCTCGCACAATTTGGATGGATTGAAATAAATTGTGAGGTTAATTTGTGTCGAGCATGGAAAGCTAATGGATTGGGCCTTTGTGAATTGTGACTATAGTTAAATGTACTTAATGTCTTATTTATCTTCAATTATTTTGGACTCGTATTAGTATAACACTTATATTTTAAATGCGAAAGTTTGTGTGTTATCATTATCATTGACAGCCCACTATAGAACATAAGCCTCCTTCTTTCTCCCGGTCCTCCGCCACCTCTGCCAAATACTCAGGAATGATAATAATAACGCAAACACGGCTTTGTTGCTGTGTTGTGGAAACTGGGGGTGGAAACTGGAAGACTTAAGCTTCTGGGTGGAAGTGTTAAAACCATAGAGCCGCGTTTAGTGATAGTGCAACACACCTCTCGACACCCTAAGCCCGCTACGCCAATACAGAGCGGTTTTAATGAGGGCGCATTTAGTGAGTTGAAAGTCCCGCCACAATATTTTGACATAAAGCATAAATGAAGGTTACCTTTACCTTATACTATAGACCAACTCAACACCTAGATTTTTTTTATCCTATGTCAGTTTCAAGCCCTTCAAACTATACGGAGTATAAGGGGAACACTCTCGAAGCCAAAAGAAGGTAATTGTACTCATCATTATGAACAACTTTTACTATGGGACCAGCCCTGAAATCGCGAAAAAAATATCAGCTGTTCTATAGAAAACGGTAATGATGAGTACAATTACCTTCTTTTGGCTTCGAGAGTGTTCCCCTTACACCCTGTATATCTATGCAAAAAATCTTGTCGATACTTTGCTCTGTTATTGCATGAAAGAGACTCAAACAATCACAGTTTCGCATAATGTGAAGTATTTCCATTCTCTGTTCAGAGAAAATTCCAAGCTGAAATTTCTACCGTAACAATTGGCGTCCAATAATGTACGTGTTCAGTGCACGCCGCAAATGGGTTATTATCGAACGGAATGAGAAAATTTATCGAACTATGAATGAGTGGCATAAAAGCGACGTTTGGTCTCGTATTGGTTTTGATAGGTGTATTTAAGGTTTTGGTACTGTCACTATTGACTATACTGTCACCACTTTAAAAAAAATCCTTACAATAAGTTGAAAAATAAAGAATTCTTTGGAACGCAGCATGCTTGGTATCAAAAGAATGGACAGAGACCGCAACAGCGCACTGCGCTCCGTAACAGGTGTCGTGCTTGACTAAGAGAAAAGTCTTTGTTGCGTAATATCCTAAAGCAAGCGTCAAACAACTATTCCATTTGGCATAATATTAAAATAAACTAGCAGAGTTAACGCCCAAACTCCAGTGAAAAAAAGAGGAATAAGGAATTTTATTTATGTTACACGGGAATTACTCACGTAAGATTAAGCCGGTTACTCCGACTATAGTTTCAACCGCATTAGACGGCCTTTTTCAAGGTGAATGCGCGCGCGCGGCTGCGTCTCGCTTTGCACTACGGGCCGCCGCGCGGCGCGCACGTGATGACACCGGCTCCCACCGGCACCGTGATGATCTTACGTGAGTAATTCCCGTGTAACATAAATAAAATGTGTGAAAACCACGTCAGTTTCAATAATAGAATAAGGAATTCTTCATCTTCTTCCTTTTATTTTGTGACCATTTTTGGACAAAGGCAATTTTTTTATGCCTAGCGATATTTCGGCGTAGCTATCATGTGATATACATATAATATCAATAGCCTGCAACTTATTAACTGACAACCCCTTTTCATCCCTCTTAGTTAAGTTCTTTCACAAAATTCTTGCTAAACAGATATCTAAACTCCATAAAAAATCTACCTGCCACATGTTATCATTGAAATTGACGTGGTTTTCACAAATTTTATTTATATTAGACGTAAGATTACTTAAGCCAGTTACTCCGACTATAGTTTCAACCGCATTAGGCGGTGCTTTAGGCGGAGTGACCGGCTTAATCTTACGTGAGTAATTCCCGTGTAATATAAATAAAATGCCAAATTTTAGCTTCGTAGGTCAAGCAGTTTTTGACATTTTTGTGATAAGCTGTTGAGCCTGTAGTCAGTAAGAGTGCCGCACAATTTTTTCGCATTTATATACAGGTTGTAAGGGGAACACTCTCGAAGCCAAATGAAGGTAATTGTGCTCATCGTTATGAACCACTTTTAGTATGAGACCAACCCTAACATCGGGAAAAAAAAACAGCTGTTCCATACATTTTGTCGAGTGTCAATGACCGTTTTCTATAGAACAGCTGATATTGTTTTCGCGATTTCAGGGCTGGTCCCATAGTAAAAGTTGTTCATAATGATGAGTACAATTAGGTACCTTCTTTTGGCTTCAAGAGTGTTCCCCTTACGCCCCGTATACCGCAAGTCGAGTTTATGTTAACATTAAATTTAGCAGCTAAATTGAGCTCAGCCACAGAACAGACACTTGGTACGTCTTTGACACCACACGCGTTGCGAGACGAGCACGCTCACAATTCAACTCCTCTCCATTATCACGCGGTATACATTTAAATTTATGTCATGAAGTAACCGAAAGCAATTTTCTCGGTAATTAGAAATGCGAGGTTTACATGGTTTAATTAACATTGCCCGAGGGCACGATTCGCAAATTGAAATTTATATCGTGTGTGCACATCCCTTGTAAGGTAGCTGGCCACTGATGCCAGTTTAATTTAATAATGGCACTTATTATTAGGTTGCTCCTGAAATGTTCGCGAACATTAGCTCTGATTTTCTAAATTACATGCATGTATTGAATGACGCTGACATGCAAGTATTTCGTAATTACATAAAAGATTTATATGATCAGAAAGGATCATCTTTAAAAGGTATAAGCATCAATTAAATACCCGTGGTATTTGGGAGACCGCTAGACTTGAAAGAGAGGTCGCGGGTTCAAACCCCGGGCCCGAACCAATGAGCTCCTTGGAGTTTATGTACGGATTTTCAAACCACTGGCTTTTCGGTGAAGAAAAACATCGTTAGGAAACCTGCATACGTACAGAGAAGGAATTCAATAGCGTATGTGAATCCACCAACCCGCAACCGGGCCAGCGTGGTGGATATGGTCCAATCACCCTTTCGGGGGTAGGCTAAAAGTAAATATATATTTATATATATATATATATATTCTTTATCCTTTTATTTATTATTATTTATTGCAAATATGTACACTTTTTTCTTCTAAAAAATATTTTTTAGAGAACATTATGTAATATTATACCCTGCATAAAGGGTGCAGCAATGGTTTATGTTGTTGGCTGGTTACAAACCAGACCACAGACATAAATAAACGTTAGATATAATAATATGAAACGGAATTACGTAAGGACATCATGATAAACAGAAGTTGATGACTTTTTAACATAGAGAGAAAGTGAGTATAGATATTTTTTTACTATATCATATCATTTAATAGCTTTTTTAAAATAATATTTTACCTTGTTTTCTACTAGAACAGGGTATTTTTCTACTTGCAACTTCCCACTGTTTGATCACCAATAACTTAGCGATTTTCCTACATCTATAAGAGGTACCGTTGGTGTCCTTTTATAATAACTGCAATGTACATAAGCAAAGCCACAATATAATTTTCCATAAGAAGCAAACTTTAATATGGTAGTAAAACTGCAGCACGCCACTAGAGACCACAATAATAATAAAGTTTCTTTAAGAAAACCCTGCTTATCTCACCACAATCACAAACGCACCGTATAAACAGTAAGAGCTCTGTGTATGTAAACTGTTCACTACCATTTTAAACATAGCGTACATAGCATATTTTTTTTTTTTTTTTGTGTGGCGTATTTTTATATAAAAGTTACAGTCATTTAATTAGAAGAACAAAACCTTTTCCTGGTGATAATCATCTATCATCTGGTATATATAAAAATGCTTTTTAAAACCCCGTTACATTTGTTGCCTAGACTTAGAAATGGCTGGTCCTTTTTTTACGGAATTTTTACTGGCAGATAGCTGATGTCATAAGGAGTAATCCCCGTGGATGAAACCGTGGCGCACAGCTAGTCTACACTAATATTATAAACAGGTAAAGTTTGTAATCTTTTAGTTTATAAAACACCATAGCACTTTGTATTTGAGAGCATATTATTTCACATTTCTATTAAAATAAATTGCGTTTACACAATGTCAAATTTGTCTTTTAATTATAACTACAATCTTTTGTATTTTACCTTTACATGTTTAGTATCGTAAAATTAAGGGTTATCAAAGGATAAGCGAAGGGTATTGGGTACTTACTCGGCAAGTGAGCTACAGCTTTGACCATATCTCTATTCTGAAGGTAAGATTCTGGTCAAACATATAATCTAGTTTGAAGAAAATACAAAACGCCGTTACTGTTTTGGTATTGTATTAAAATGTCCAGTAGAACAATAAAATCAACGCGTAATATTTCTTTCGCTATTGGTAATAAAATCAAGCGTATTTCCCCAGAGAACAGGAATGATAAAACGAAACCTGGACCAGTATCGTCAAGTATAAATAAAGCATCTGGAATAGAATTGTCCGAGAAAGCAATTTCCGCTTCCGTAAGACGAAACGGAATCTCCTTTCGATAGAATTGCAAGCTTAGTTTGTACCTAAGCGAATAGTGCGAATCCAAAATTTGGCAACGAAAAGTAAAAATGCAAACGTTGCTACCATTTGCAGTTTTACTTTTCGTTCATCGTTTCAAATTAATATTTCGCAGCTTTAGTTATACTAAGAAATAAATTCAGGCATGCATTATACCTTTAGGAGACCTAGTATGGTATATGTAGGTATTGTAGTAAAATGCCTGGTTGAGAGTTAGCCGTAGAATGACTATATTCAAACTAAATATAATGAAAATACGTAGGTATGCATAAACACTGGATAAGCTAATCTGTTCTATAATTTTTTTTTTCTTACACGCCTGGTTCTCTTCCTCTGTAAGCCGTTGTAAACTTTGACACATTGACGTATATCAGTCAATACGAGCTCCTGCCTGGTTTTCGTGTCACTATGACGTATGTTCATAATTTTATTAATGGTCGCGCAAGTTTTTATGAAGTGATTAAAACAAGTTGTCAGATCATTTTATAGATTAGCTTATCGAGTTAAGAGAAAAAATATTTAGGTTTTGGACCTAAAAACACATTGTGGACTATTACGCTATAAAAATTAACACGATACCACCGATCTGATGAAGCCTAAATGAGCTACCACGTTATTCACGCGCCGGTGCGGCATGTTAAACTTGGGTTTTCATTCTAGTTCTGAGTTTTATCCAACATAAGGTGATGTGAGGTTGAAATAAACCTCTCGCGTTCAGGTATGGGGCCATTTGACATACACCATGTTACCGTATCAAGTTTTTGGAGGACTGGTATCAACTAGTTAACATAAACAAACGTGATCCCCAAAATCATTTTTGCAGTTCGCAGTTGCACTAGTTGCTTATGTATGCCGAAGCTTGAAGGGGAAGGAAACAGAACCGAATTTACATTCTATCGGTTTACTGGTTCACTTGAGTTTAAGCAAACAACTCTTGACTAAGTCAACATTTTACTAAGACTTGTGCTTTCTCTGTTTTTCTGGGGCTCGAGGTACTCTTAGTTTGAGAGTTTTTAGCACTTGGCCTTTTAGTTATAATCTTGGAAATGTTTTTACTGTTATATTAAGCCCGACGCCCACAGTGTTAGTCGGAGCGGTAGCATCGCAGGATATATGCGGACGTGTCTGCATACAAAAATAAGAAAAAAGAAATCAAATAGATCAGTGGTTCACAATTAGTGGTACGCGTACCCCTAGGAGTACACGAAGAGATGATTAGGGATGTCTGCATCAAGAGGTACGCGCGCCAATCTCTTGACTTGGAGAAATTCTATTAAAGATGTCACACCGTAAGCACTCCATTTTGTAGTCAGTCTGCAGTCCAAATAACTGCATACAGCGTGACGTCTTTCCGTCTTCCATAGAATTTCATACTTTACTGGACCTCACAAACTGAGTCTGAACCAGTCCGGACGGCATTTGGTGTGCTTGAGCCGAGCTCGAGGGGTACACGAGTTTGAGGTCTTTCTTGAAGTGGTAAGGTTTAAAATTTTACTATATTTACTGGAGCTATAACAGTAGACTCGGCGCGGAAGGGAACAATTTTGAATGTACGGTAAATCGACCGCTTGTATTCACGACACCACCTCGATTATATTCTACAGTCGGCGTTGCGCTTTGGGTACTCACTGGGACTTGGTTGTCACTGGAGCCTTTATTAAAAAAAAAAAAACTTTATTTTTTTCGAGAATTACTTACAATGTAAAACCTGTGTAGAATTTTATCTCTCTTTCTGTTGCAGGACTTCCGCGCCGCGGCCTATGTGATGACGTAATGATTTTCTAAACTTCTACTAAACTTTTTCTAAACTTATTTTTTATGGTTGACAGACTAGCCACTGCTCACTTGATATTAAGTGACGGTCTGGTCGAAGATGGTAAATACGCCTGGCCTGGAATGGGATCTAGATATATTTTTTTATGATTCTGCTGGAACACACCATTAGGTGCTTGGTGACAGATTTTCAACTTGAGGGTTGTAAGCTAACCAGCTAGGCAGAAAGTGCCCAACCACCATGCTATGGTTTTCTCTCGATGTTTTCGCTCATAGTTGAGAATTGAACCCACATCCTTCGGATTGGAAATCGAACGTGCCATCTGACTCCACACTAAGCAAAGCTTGTGATATGGCTGCCAGAAACTGATATAGGTACATACATATATATTTTTAAATACATACTTAAATAGATATTAAAACATCAAGATATAGAACAAACACAATGACATGAATGTTTGTCCTAGGTGGGAATCGAACCCACGCCTCAAGCACAGAAGGCAGGATCACTACCAACTAGACCAACGGGCTATCATACCTCGGACGTAGTGCTATAAATTTTCATAGTGCAAGTATTGTCTAATCAGCCGCGCGCGTAAGATAGGCGCGTCCAACGCGCGTGGCTGCGATTGGCCGCGATGCACGGAAGTGTACCTTTATTACGGATGTCAGTTCGTAATTCAGATTGTGATCACAATCGCGTGCTATCTCGTTTCATTTACTCACTCGCATGACGAACGTGAGCGATATCGCACGCGATCGCGATCACAATCTGATTCATGAACGGGCATCCATAATAAGGCCGCTGTCAGCTAAATATTCGGGACATTTTTGCACACACGGTCATCTGACCCCAAACTTAGCAAAGCTTGTGATATGGCTGCCAGAGACTGATATATATTTTTAAATACATACTTAAATAGATATTAATAATATGTTTTGTTAGTTTGGCTTTAATTTTTGACCAACCTTGAGATTGTTATACCTATCTGGGGCCTTACGAATACCTCTTAACGCGGGCTCGAAATAGCGCTGAAACAGAGCAGTGTGGAAAATCACGCGAACGTGAACCTTAACGCGCCGAGACACCTACGGTTTTCGGTCGGACTTTATGCAGTCACCTAAACAGAATCGCGCCGTAAGGCCGTCTGGTCTAAATTATTTTAATTATCATTAAAATTCATTTCGACACGTACATACTTAAATAATACCTTAGTAAGTAGGTGTACTACATCAGATTAACGCAAGACTTAATTATGTACCTTCATAAAATCTAAGCACGAATAGTAAAACATAATCTTCTCTAAGTTGTGTAGTTGTTCAAGAATATCGCTAATAAAGCAACTTAGGGTGCTATAAGGGTCGTAGGGTGACCCTCAAGTGTTAGGAAGGACGCACAACCCTCGTATGAAGTTAACGAGTTAAGTAATGATAAGCTTCTTTATGATTTAATAGGCTATCGGACATGATTTTATTAAATAATAAAATAATTATAATAATTTATGATTTTATTGGTAAAAAATAACAGGATTAGTTAAAAATATACTTATTTAAATACAGGATTACGCATACAAGCTGTACTAAGGCGAAAAGAGGTCATTGTACTCATCATTATGAACAACTTTTGATAAGACACCACCTCTGAAGTCCCGAAAAAAAATCAGCTGTTCCACAGAAAACGACCTTGACAATCGATAAAATGTAAGGAAGGAAATGTCACGAAATGTATGTTAGCTAACAGCTAACCTATTAGGTAAAAAAATAATCAGTGGTTTATCAGAAATATATTTTATATACCTACCCATGATAACCAGGCTGTCACGGTTAAAAAGAGAATGTGCGAAAAAGAGCGAGTTCAAATCACAAAAGCCTTTAACTTAAAATATTATACGAATATATTATACTCAAAAATAAAAAAAGTAACCCATGCGTGTCGTTAATTTTAAACTTTATATTTTGTTGCATATATCTGACCACAAAGTTTTGATCCTTGGCACGATACGTCAAACCAAACGTTATGTTTTGTTTCATACCCAACTGACCACAAAGTTTTGATCCTAAAAACGAAACGTCAAACCAAACATCGTGAGTATAACAATAGTTGTCCCGTAAAAGGGACACTAATTTAACTCCCATAAACCCACTTGAGTGTTTCGACCCTTCCTGTGTAATGGCTTTACGTCGTCTCTGAGTGCGCATCAGTCGCTATTTATGAAATCTGACTTTATATTTTACCCATGAAAAATAGGTTACGTAAAAAAAGAGGGATTGTCATAGACGGTGCTTCTATGCTTCAGTATTTCCTTTTAATTACTACCTAGACCTCTGAGTAAATTATCATCTCATAGGCAAGTATGCTCCATCTTTCATCTTTGTTCTTATCCTCTCTATCATTGGTTGCCTGGAAAAAATCGCTCCTAGCGATAATGCCACCGATTGTTGCACTAGTATCTAAACTGTTTTTAACGCGTGTTGTAATTTATGGTATGAACAAAACAGAGTTAATCTATCTATCTATATATCTATCTATCATGCTCCATCTTAGACCATCATCGTCATTTTCGATAAGGTGAGATGTGCGAATTTTTTATATCACATATATCTTTAATTACTTGAATTTGCCTGCTAAAACTACAAAAGGTTGTGTTCAAAAAAGATAATTATTGTGGCTACATCATAATTACATTGTTATAACCCACTTTATCACGATGATTATTCAAAATTTCCACTCCACTGCTTCTCTATCGGGTCACTAGCAGACAGACACATGTAGATTCTGATGTTGGCCATCCCGAGGGAAATTCACAGAGCTATGCGAACTTATCTTTACTCAAAAGACTGAACAGTATTCAAACTCAGATCTTAATTTAGGCCGATTTATCCATTTTAGGTGACCATTCAGATTTTAGAGGTTTGTTCAAAAATAAAAGTTGTTAGTACAGTGACTATAACTATAGGTATAAAGGTTTTTTAATCAAAATAGGAGTTGTGATACCTATTAATCAACAGCAGGTAGGATTCGTAGGATGCAGGCCGCTCGCTACCAATCGGCTCTATTTGAGATCGATTGGGGAGGGTTCTATGGCTGAACTGATGATGACATATTAAGCGTGAACTATACTTTCCGTTCTGCCGTATCTCAAAGCAGACATTACCGCATGCACGTACCTCTTACCTTTAATAAGTCACACGCACAGCATTAAAGCGAGTGCTTACCCCTAGTTTATGAACATCACGCCAGCTCCCTCCGAGGCCTACCAGAGCTAAACGATCCCATATATCAGCTCTCATGAGCTCGCTCCAGACTCACGTTGTGAATTTAATCTGCCCCTAAATTCCTACCCCTCCTAATCGCACCGATTCCATTCAGATGATGAGACAGCGAAAATACGCCTTTAATAAAATTTGTCGTGTGTATGATTGGATGGGAAATATCACAGAAAAGAGTTAAACGAAAAAAAAAATCTCTTCTGTGGGAAATATGTTCTATGATTGCACTAATTCTTCCAGTCAACGTTTTCCCGTGACTTAATTATGGGAAAGGAAAATATGGAAATAACAATCAGACATTCGTGCTGAGTAGCGGAGCCTTGACACGAAACCGCCTGCCCTAATTTACTCGCAGTCTAATCAATCAGCAATGGGAAACAATTTAAGGCCTTCATCAATGTTTTGGGAAGGTAAATGTACGTTCATAAGACGGTCACTTTACAGGTTTTAAGGTGCTCGAAATTAAAGAATGGAACGCATCTATGTATGTATTAAAGAAAATGTAATTTAAATATTTATATTTATTTTTATATGTTTAGTTTGTAATTTAAATTTTAATTAGTAGCTATTTTGTTTAGGTTATAAAATATTCAAGATTGTTTATATTTTAAGTTTTCATTAATTTTCTGTTTTTAAGTTCCATTAAATAAAACTGTAAACTACTTTATAAATAAATTGTTTTTAGTTCTGTGTTTTGTTTATTGGTAGGTATAGTTATTATTTATTAAAGTTAGGTTAGTGTTAACAAACACTGAAATAAAATGTGAAATGCCATTTTATAGCAGTATAAGAAAATAAATTAATTTCCCTTATTTTTTTGTTTTTGTTATCTGATTTGAAAACTATGGAAATTTGGTCAGCGCCTAAAAATTTCCTTACCAAAATTAGGCAAAAATTATACCAATTACTGAATTACTATTAAGGTAATACTACTATTAAGCTATACTACTAACTATTAAAGGCAAACTGTGCATTCCGTCTACATTTAATTTAAGTTATATTAGACGTGGTGATTCAGGATTTAAATTTGCTGGTCGTCATTTCTAAAGCGTATCGTATACGCGTAACGTGTACATTGAAATGGCGACGGTGACTGCTTACCATCAGGTAACCCATCTGCTTGTTTCTACTCATTTATTAAAAACAACATGGATCATCATCAGCCAGAAGACGTCCACTGCTGAACATAGGCCCCCCCTTTAACCTCCACACTGAACGACAGCCTGCCTTTTGCATCCACTGGATGCCAGCGACTCTCACTATGTCGTCGGTCCATCTAGTGGGAGGCCTACCTACGCAAAAATAACATGGATACTGTCTCGAAAAAGGCGTCTTTGTAAACCAACAAGCAGATGGGCTGCCTGATGGTAAGCAGTCACCGTCGCCTATACTTGTAAAACCAGAGGCATAAAAACGACGAAGCGGAACTTTTCAGAATTTATTAATTCACCTTTTGAAGAACCCGATGTTGTAGCTTCTCGGAAACACCGCTGAAAATAGCTCATTCCACATTATGCATGTGTGATGCTAGAAAAATCGCATTTATCGCACAGTGTGCAATTTCTACTGATCTATGATTATGTGGATGAACTTTCAGGTGGTGGCGGCTAGTGCGATGGTAAAACCACGCCAGTTCATCAGATCAAACAGTTTTTCAGAACACTTCCCGTTGAAAATGCGATACAAGATACTGAGAGACCCAACGTGTCTGAAAAGTGGCAGTTATAATATCTATAGTACATTAACAACTTTAGAGGAGCTTCAACATTTGTATTGTGGCTTTTATTGGCAGAGACGCGTACAAAAGCAAACTAAACGAAGCGTTTCTTCAGAAGCTTTTGCCTTATTTCGCGATGAAAAGTCACGTCGCTTAAGTTTATTGTATCCTATTTTCCGTGAGAACAAAGTGGACGAAGCGGTTTTTAGTAGCATTTTTTCTAAACACTTCCGCCTCTCTTTTTCTTTTTGCTTTGACAAGTTTAGGAAGATAAATAATGTATTCTTGGCAAGTTTTAATCGGTAGATAATTATGAAGGCACTGAGGCTTGAGTTCCTCGAATTTATCATGTCAATTATTTAACGATTACATAAGTTACTAACCATTTTTAGGTTAGTTCCGGGAAGACAATTAGCTAAATGCCACAATTATTACAAGCTTTTGTTTAACTTGCGTTGTTAATTTGGGTCACTTCTTGCAACTGAATTTTAAAACAGCTATCCCAACTGATTGAGCTAAAATTTTGCATACACTTTTAGTTTGGGTGACATGGTTAGCTAAATGACGTCGTTCTAAATCCAATATGGCGGACTTCTATAATGATAGCGGACCAGCATTTTTTATACACCGCCATGATATGGGTATCAAATGAAAGGGTTTGCTGAGAATAATATGAAATAGACAATGACGTTACACTAAATTCAATATGGCGGACGCCTAAAAGCTTGATATAAGTTTTTTTTTTATTTGTTAATAATTTCATTTATACGTGGCTTCACTTTCTAAATTTCGCACCACTGCTTGATTTGTTATGTTAGTATCACAGGTAGCAAAAAAGAAAAATTCATAAAAATTGTTTCCTCATAGGTATGGCAAAAAGATCCTCAAGAGATGTAAATTGCTTTTTACCTGTAAAGTGTACAGATTTTAAACTTTGGTGGAATTTAAATGGTCCACGCTACGCTCATACCTCAAATGCCTCCCTCGTTGTAATTCTATTCGTTTACCCCTCCACTACCACCGACTACACAGACTACACTACACTACTACATAGAGTCACCGACATAGCTGTTAAAATTTGCAAGTTGAAGTGGCAATGGGCAGGCCACATCGCTCGAAGAACCGATAACCGATGGGGAAGAAAGGTTCTGGAGTGGAGACCACGAACCGGAAGACGCAGCGTAGGGAGGCCTCCCACTAGATGGACCGACGACATTGTGAGAGTCGCGGGCATCCAGTGGATGCAAAAGGCAGGCTGTCGTTCAGTGTGGAGGTTAAAGGGGGAGGCCTATGTTCAGCAGTGGACGTCTTCTGGCTGATGATGATGATGATGATGACCCCTCCACTACGCCCATCAGCCAGAAGAAGACAACTGATGAACATAGTCCCCCTTAGACCTCCACACTGAACGACAGCCTGCCTTTTGTTTATTGTTTTTTAACGGGCAAGCGCCTTTATTAACTAAACAAAATACAAGCTAAAACTAAAACTACAAATACAGTTAGACTGTCCATAGACCGTTGAAGGTCTAAAGACAATCCAAATGCTCAAGCCCACTACCAGTTGGCAGCGTACCAAGCATGCTGGCGGCATTACCACGTTGAATGGCAATGCTTATGCGCTGAGCCAGAAACACGCCAGCATTTTGGTCACGCGTCGCATTAACCAGGCGCTTGTTTATTGTTTGTTTGTTTTGTTATGTTTTTTTCTGTCTTTTGTTTTGTTTCGGTTATATCATCAGCTATCTGTCAATGAAAATCCCGTCAAAATCGGTCCTGCTATTTACGACTGTTTACGACAGCTTGCCATCCGCACCCAGTGAATGCCCGCGACTCTCGCGATGTCGTCGGTCCATCTAGTGGCCTGCCTACGCTGCGTCTTCCGTCAAGAACCGTTCCGTGGTCCCCACTCAAGAACCTTTCTTCCCCATATCAGTTTTTGGTCCTATATTTTACCCAACGATCTAGAAATATTAAACCGTTACACGTTAACGACATGCCATAACATGTGTATTGTAAGCTCGTGACCACGCGTATTAATAACATGAATGATTATATCCATCGTTGCAAGTGCTAACAATACTGCTGGGATTGTGCTCGACACAATTTAATTCCCTTAACTCCCTTAAGGTACACTTGCAAACTCTGACGTTTCAAATTATTGTGTAATTATAAAGTTGTGCGCAGGACGTCTAACCTTGCGGTACTGTAAACTTGAGTCAGTCAATCAAGATGTTTCAAGGTTGACCTTTTATTATCTAAAGCTATTATTATTTACGGGATAGCCAAATTTACCGTGGTATGGTTGTGGTTATCCCGTAAATAATTATATAACTTTAGTGAACAGCCGTGATAGCTTAAAACAGTGTTTTATTATCCTACATACAATAAACACGTTAATTTGTTGCCGTTGTTTTTGATATTTTTATGTTTGTTTTGTTTCTTAACTGTTCTTGTTGTTTTTTCTTTTTGGCTTTATTAAACAAACCAAATACAAGCTAATAGGTACTACAAAAACAGTTGGACTGCCGTGAGTGCCCATACACCGTTGAAGGTTGTTGCTTCTATGTTTTATATTATTGATCTGTCGTTGTTGTTTCAAGTAGTTTCTTGTACTTGAAATTGAAATACACTAAAATTTGTTACAGAATTATAGTTATATATTTATCATAATATACTAATCTTAATAATTATAATTATCTGACGTTGTTGTTTCAATTAGTTTCTTGTACTTGAAATACACTAAAATTGGTTTCAAAACTAATTATATTTATAATCTATCATATGCCTACTCATGTACAAGTTGAGAGTGAATCGGTTTCTTCTATAGGCAAGCGTGCTCCATCGTAAACCGCATCGTCGCTTAACATCAGGCGAGATGGCGGCCAAGAGCAAGCCTTTTGATTGTTTCACTTTTACACACCAAAATAGCAACAGATTGAGGTATTTATTTTGCATAGCGATTTTTTTGATGCGAACTATGATTCCCGATATATTGTCCACGTAGGTAAAACCACAAGGTGCAGTTAGTTCAGAAATAATATAATATACCTACCTTTTTACAACCTGTGACATTTGAACATGACACTTGATATTTGAAGTTATTTATTCAGAGTATTTTCCCCAGTTGGTGGAATGTCCGACGTGTGGGTAGATCTGCGAGCGCCGAGGTTTGTCGTACACCATCACAGCGCCGTCCTTCGCTGCGACCACAACGTGGACCCTGAATCTTTGTACAAGGTATATTACCTATACACAAACCTTTCACTGTTTTCAGGGTCTAAAATTTTCGTAGCAATTTTAAATTGACAATTGAGAAGTGCAGGATTGCACTTTTATCGACTTCCGATTGTCGAAGTATTAAACCTCAAATATAATTGTTAGTTCAATTCAATGCAATTAAATTCTCTATTTTTATCTTTTGACATTGTCTCAATGTTTTTAGGTACTTCAATTAAATACATTTTTAACAGTTATGCAGCTTTACAATGACTTTGTATACAGTACAAAAAGAATAATAACTAAAACGTTTTTATAAATAATCAGGTAAGATGCAGCTGTATTGGGGCTTTGTCAGAGAATCCTTATCATATTGGTACTAACAATTATTCCATTGCTTTTGATTACTTTACTCGCACGTAACAGAAGTATAGAAATAATCGACAATCGGAGGTCGATATACATGCAATCCTTTGACAAATATAAAAGTGCATATAACATCCCAGATCCTGGTTATCATATTCCACAGACTTATTTATTCCACTGCTGGGTATGCGCCTCTCTATCTGTAAGTAATATCGGCCTCAGTATCGCAAAGTTTGGATTTATGTATGACTCACGATTCCATCATCCATCTAAAATAGCATCTTTCTATAATATCAGGTAAGGTTTTTCTTTCCTATAACGCGTAGGTACTTGCTGCCCCAACAGCAGTCACAGATTTGCAAAGATCTTTGTCAATAAGCAAAACGTCCTTGCAGATTTGAGACAGTTGACATGACAATTCCATAAAACAACTATGTATACAATTTTACGGGATTAGGTGTCACACGTGAACACGCGATGATATCATTAATGCTGACGGCGAGCTGCCAAACTAAGTCTAAAAAGATAGGTTCTGATCTGAGACAGAGTCTCACAAAGTCAGTGCGCTTGTGAAATGAAAGAACGAAAATTTTCTAGACTTTTCCATTAAAACTATGCTCTGCCTTAGCTCTGAATCACACACACACACACACACATCAGCAGCCATCAAACGTCCACTGCTGGACAAAGGCCTCCCTCTTAAAGAGGGGTGTTGCCATAATCCCCACGCTTGGCAGGCGGCTTGGGGATCGCAGTAAGTTCACCGTGTACTAATAGGACGCTGCTGCCCATCCTCCGGTGGTTCTGGTCGCAGTTTTAGGACATACCCGGGTCCGGGAGTTAGCTCTGAATATCTAACTGAAATGCTAAGCCTGAAAAATAACATAATGGATTAAAATAACATGTTTCAGTCGAGATTTATCCAATACCTAACAATTTTCCTCAACGTCTATTAGCGCTTGATCACAATAGATATAAAAACGCCTACATTCATTCGATTAGGAAACCTCAGGTGGTGTAAGCTAATAAGACCTGTTGCGGCTTACAGCCTATTTTGTCATGGCGTTAACAATGTCCCGGAAAAGGCACGATCGATCGGCACGTGCCCCGGAATTCCGAACACGCTCGGACTCGAAAGTAGAACAGATTGATAACTTTCGTAAAGACGGCGAAGATCATATTACGTAGAAATTTATACAGACACTCGCTCGTCTATCTTATCAATCAGATAGTTTGAAACTAAATACTTTTAACGTATTCTCTCAGCAACCGTGGCCTTGGCATTGCCAGTGCGCGGGCGACTATCTCCGAAAACGCGCGTATTCCCTGATGAAGGAGCTCTAATGACTCCGAAACTGGTCGATCGTCTCGACCGATAAACATGATCGTGAGTGTAAGCCGTTATTATAGTAATTTATAATTAATCCTCACGCGAGTTTTGTTGAAATGAGCAATATATTAGGTGTATTTTATCATCATTATTATCAACCTATCAAATTCTCTCTACAGAGACTAACTAGACTAATTCTGTATGAAACCACAAAACGCGCCGTTAACGAATTATGATTCGGTTAACATGATTACAAACTCAAATTCAACACGTCTTCTGAAGAATGTAGTATCCACTATATGGACAAACGCGCAAATAACAAGCTAGCTTACTCAACGTTATTTTGATAGTTGAACACGAGCGCGTTACGTACCTAATTTATCGCGTTAGCTAACTTTACATTGCCAATTTCACGCAGATAACGTAACGCGGCCACATTACAAGTTTATGTGGTTAGACTAAGGATTATTTATAGAGTCCTTTTCAATTACATTCTCAATGACTTCACGCATGTATGACAAAGTATCTCATGTCAGATAAAGAATAAGGGTCCTGAACGCGTTTAGTTTGTAGAAGACGCGATATTTCAAGGCTTAATTCACCTCACGCCTGATTGAGTTTTTTTTTTTTTTCCTTTTTTCAATGTTCAAATCTGTATTTCTTAATCTGCAACGATGTGATGTCACGCTTTATTTTTGTCTTGTTTGCCCTACTCTAACTACAAACGCTGTTTTGCAAGATAAAAGACTTGGATCCCTTAGGTAAACACCTTATTAAGCTGCTAGACATTGCTACTGGTTACGTAAATAAACTGAACACAGCCTAAAAATAGCTTATTTAATAAAGAAAATTCTTTCCGAGGGTGGCTCTAGAGGTTTAAATTGACTCGATCAATATCTCCTATATCTCAAATTGAATTTTTGGTTATTGCTAATATTAAGAGTTTTTTAAAGATAAAATCCTTATAAAAATATTTTTAAAAAACTATATTTTTGGAAGATCCTATGCATTATGTTTATAAATTTACTTATTATGACCAAATCACTACTCAAACCACAGAAAATAGAAGCAAATAGAACGGAAACGAGAAGGAAAATTTGTTACCAAGCATCATGAGTGAACTTTGATTGAACATTCTTAGATTAATGCGTCGAACTCCGCATCACAGTTGCTAATTGATTTAGAATGACTTTCGTTTCATTTATATGGGTGCAACTGGCTACAAGAAATTTCTTACAAAAATGCCTTGACAGCCGTTATAATTTAAACAATTTTATTTCCTATCTGTGCCTCTAACTAAACCTCCATATTTGTACAAAATCATACGAATGAAGCTTAGCATCGTTTACTTTTTGATCAAACCTGTAACACAGTTGTGATATTCATTAAACTGTCATAGCAGCCAAGCTTCGTAATTCGTCTTGTAAGCCTACAGGTTGCCCGTTGGCGCCTGTCTGACTGCCTATTTTCATACCTATAGCTGCCGGCGTCACGCAACAACACCCTGCTTTTATCTGACCCCACAATAAATTAATTAAAATGCGCCTATCTGGGACTCTATCGACGACATTATCGCATTTTACTTCGACGGACTTGCTAGGTCAAACTCCGCATAATTGGTTCTGGTAACGAAGCCGTTAAAACAAAAACAGGAATCATGGAATACTAAAGCGGTAGTGGCTGTTCTCAATATATCAACAAAAAAGGAAAATAATAAAGAAAATAAAAATAGGACAGAGAGTGAGAGAGAGAGAGAAATTACGAAGCAGGAATTCTAACGATACCATACACATCAAAATCGGTACAGGCGTCCAGGAGTTATGGTGGAATTAAATAATTGTCAGCTAAAAAAACTGACTTCAATATTAGTAAATACGCAATTTTGTTTACTTGGATGACATATTTAGATAGCCCGTTGGTCCAGTTGGTGGTGAACTTACCTTCTGAGCTTGGGGGCGTGGGTTCGCTTCCAACCTAGCACAAACATTTATGTGAAGAATATTTGTGTTTGTTCTATATCTGGTTGTTAATATCTATTTAGTATGTATAAAAAAACTATTTAGTATCTATAAGAATGTATAAAATGAAACTATATATGCATGTACATATATCAGTCTCTGGCAGCCATATCACAAGCTTTGCTTAGTTTCGGGTCAGGTGACCGTGTGTGCAAAATTGCCCCTAATATGTTATTTATTCCAGCAATTTTTATTTAAATACCAAACTACTGAACCAATTTTAATGAAATGTATACGGGAGAAATCTGAAAGTATATCCTTTCAAGTAAAATATAATTTTCCAAATCGGCTATAAATAATGAAATTCTGAGGTAAAAAACAACCGAATTGATTTGAATTGAAACCCCTTTATTTTCCTTTTTTCGGACAGTCGTTAAACTAGAACAACAGTCGATAAGTTATAAATCTTTGGTTGCGCTGAAATGCATATAAACCTTTCAGGCTAAGTGACCTATAAATTGCATTAACCTGCAACCGTTGAACCATGGCAACATGAACTGAGTAAATATCAGTTCCATTTAATAACGATGGCTAACGAACCGTCTCCTTGTTTATTATCGTATTGCGTTGCAGCGGTACTATCTTGGAATAGAGGTCGAAAGGGAGTGAGAGGCTAAGAGAGAGAGAGTGAGAGATACCGTTCTATATTCTTTTTTCTGTGAATAAAAATAGTCAAACGCAAAAATGTTAAACCTTATGTAAATACATAAATATTCGGGACATTTTTGCACACACAGTCCTCTGACCCCAAACTAAGCAAAGCTTGTGACATAGCTGCCAGAGACTGATATACATACATAATTATATAGTTTTAAATATATATTGGCGTCGATTCTGGCATACCACTCACTAAATTAAACCAATCTGACAGGACTAAAATTATCTGCCTCTCTTTTCATTTTAATATGTGATAGAAGGTACTGCAACAATTTTAGTGCTGTCAAATTTAGTTAAGTTTAGTTTAGTGTACATTATAATCGATGCCATTAACAACCAGATATAGAACAAACACAAATGTTCATCACATAAATGTTTGTCCTAAATGGGAATCGAACACACGCCCCAAAGTTAAGAATAGAATAGAATAGATTAACATTTATTATGTCCTTCCGCCGTTATTCGAGGCCTTTCAACAATATTGAGATGACTTCTTCCGTTTCCGGCCGTATTTTAGATTTTGTAGTTCCATTTTATTTTATTGTTTTTATTTTATTGTTTATTTATTCTCCACGGACTCCTGGGTCCGTGCCCTTTGTCAAATTTTAACATATATTTTTTAAACTATATTTGATATAACATATAACTAATGACTATACAAAAGGAATATACAAATTATAAAATCTTATGACTATGTTGCGTGTATACACCGAGCAGTCCAGCTCCCGCAAGCAGCCCGTTCACGAGTTGACGCGTGTGCCAGCCATCGCTCTCCTCGCCATGTTTGAGGGTAGAGGGCGACCCGCCACACGACGCCGCCGCAAGAAGGAACCTTTAAGTGAGCGTGAGTGCTCTGGGTATACACACAATACTTAAAACTACAATTACATACTTAATATTACTACAATACTTAAAACTACAATATTACAATTGCCTGACCTGTAAACATAATGTTTATTAATAAATTACTTTGACTTTGACTTTACATTTACATAAATATTGTATGTCTATTAGAATAAGCAAGTTTTTTTAGTCACCTTACTACGTCTTTGGTTTTGCATAATCTTCAGATGCTTATCTCGTCAACGCCATCTATCGCATTTTTAAGAAGAAAAAAAAAAGTATTTTGATAACCTCTCATTAGCATTTTAGCAGTACCATAAAGGCAGTACCCATATCCACTTTTTTCCTCAACACAAAAAAGAAAAAATAAATAAAACCCTTGCTAATCCAAAGAACAAATTTAATAATGTAGGCACAACATACTCGCCATAAATCCCATTTCATTTGATATGCCCTGTTGACTTTGCCCGAAACCCGGCTATGCGTTATGTAACTTTGGCTAAAGGAAATTAAACGCAAGCATAACATGATAAAACAGGATATCCGGGCAGTAATCCCTCATAACTCAAACAAGAAAATTAATATCCTGCACTGAAACTATCCCTGCGTGAACTTAACAGTTACATTAAACAATACCGTGTAGTGATGGCCTAGACAAGATTAGACGAAACCAGTCTTAGTCTTAGTTTTGCATCGGGATTTTTAGTCGTGGTCTTGATATTGTATCGATACACCTCCTGGTCTTGCTTTTAATCATGGTGTTGGACACTCAATCTTGATGTTAGCATCGGTCTTGCTATAAGAGCCTCGAAAGTCTTGCAATCGCTTATATGAATGTATTCTCTTAAAAATTAACAAGAAGAGAAGGAAAGAAACCTATTCTTTTTATATAAACAGAACTATTTATAAAGACAGAAATACAATATAATTATATCAATTTAGATATTCAAAATACTGTGTGTGTTTGATACAGCAAGAAGAAAATTTAACTTATACAAATTTTTGTTCTTGCCTTATTTTTGCAGTCTGTCTGGTTTTATTTTCATTGTTGGACATTTGAGTGGCACTGTAGGGCAGAATACAATACCTTGAGGCCCTGTTCATTTTAAAATAATAATTTTGATCATAATTATATGAAAGGGAATTAGGTATGATAGGATCAAAAATTTCAGTCTATTCTTGAGGGTATTGAGCTGGTCTATGGTATAAAATACGGCACCCGTCAATTATGCGGTATGTCTAAATTTTTTTTTTATATTATTGTCATTTCAGCTGTCATCATAATATTGCAGGATAAAAGCTTCCCCCTTTCTTCTACTTCTCTTTATCTGGCGCTATGGTAGACCAGTCTTTTATATGAGAGTCAATTTCGGTCCTTCACCTTTTTTTGAGCCTTCCGTGTGGTCGTATGTCATGCGGGTGCCATTCTTGTCCACAGTGCATTAGACTAACATGGCTGGCTCAGTCCCACTTCAGTATGCTGTCTTTTTGGTCTCACAAAATGCAAGACTAGGGCCGATTTTAGACAACACTAATGCAATGAACGAACCACATGAATATCTGTGTCTTTGAGTTTCCGGAAGATTTATAGCTGTACTTGTTCTAACAGCGACCCGCCTGTCTCAGTACTGCTTCTTGAAAGTTGTGGGACTGGCAAGTAAGTTCTGTTGAGAAATTTTTGCACGGAATTACTAGATAAAATTGGATTTTCTATCGGAGTAATTATTTATATTACAATTATTATTAATCTTGCGATTAACAAATTGATCAATAAAATACCTATAGAAACTTAGACAGTGCTCTTTGTGATTCTGACCCAGGATTTAAAATGTGCTTCCGATTCGAAAACGGACGGTGGCAAATCCGGACTTAATCCGCCCAAGGCCGGCTTCAACGTTAAATATTTGAAAAGCGTTAAAAATCTAGATACCACTTCTGTGGCACTCAAAATGATAAACGTTTTTTAGGCGCATATGTAAATAAAAAAGTAAAGTCATGTCACGATTGTATTATTTTATTATTAACTTTAACTTGACCCATATACTTTTAAAATAACCCTTTAGATGCATATGGACTAATATTTAATAACTCAATAAATAAACATTATTATAACACCGGTTAGGGTCACCATTATGTTTCATGTGTTATAATTTACAATGAATCTTCACTAGAGCTTTGATGAAGTTACCTAATAATTTATAAGAACCAATTCGCATAACCACCAATTCACTATACGTACAACTACCACTAAACACGACTACCGGAATGCATAATGAACAAAACGCGTAGTTGATATCATAATAGGCATGACGTGTCCTCATGTTCATTTTATTACAAACTAGCTGCGCCCCGCGGTTTCACCCGCGTAGTGATGAAAGATGGTGATGTTGATGATGATGAAAAGTAGCCTATGTCACTCTCTAGCTCTTGAACTATACCCATGCAAAAAATCAGGTCGATCCGTTGTTACGTTGCAGTGTGAAAGAGGAACAAACATCCATACATAAAAACTATCAAGTTTATAATATTAGTAGGATAACAGGCTTAGCGATGAATATAACTAAATACATTACAAATACTGAAAAAATAAATTAAATTAGCTGATACATATCTGAGATATGAGCGTTTAAAGTTTTAGGTGGGGATAGAAAGGGGATACTCTGTCCCTTTTTTGCAAAGTGTGTGCTAGCATAGCATTTGTATGGCTCGCCTGAGGCGTGACGTCATAACTCAGTATGCCGCGCTCTGTCTAGCATGAAATAAAAATACGCATAATTTATTTATATTTTAATTAGTTTTAATTTTATTCAATAAAATTTATGATCTGCTTTTTTATGAGGTAATAATAAAGTGTGTCTCAGTAAGAGTGCACTACTTAAATTTAGAATCTTTTTTTTTTCGTCAAGTGGCAAATTTGACATCTGTCACCTATGTTTATTCCAATTTATAAAAATGGAGCGCTTACTAAACCACCTGCCACACCGCGCATGAAACAATCGACTTATTGCAGCATCGATTTTCAGAACACATTATCTCAAGTCTTAATGCAGTTCATATGTGTCTAAAAGATTAAAAATTAAATTAAAAATTAAATCTTAGTGAACTTAGTGCATCCAATGAATGAATCGTCTGCTGGATGAGTTCGACTAAAAGCATCAAGCTTAATTTAGGCCAGATGCCTTCGCACCCGTCACGCCACCTAACCATAATCTTCCTTGTTTCTCTGATCTGAGATTACTTCTCATTCAATAAATTAAAGTAGGTAAATAAAAAACAGTAATCATCAAAAGCCTCTACTATCAATACATACTATACCCTAAAAAAGCTTTCCTAAAAAGTTAAGATCAATAAGTTGCGAAAGAAGCGGAGTCCCACTCCAATTAGTTGGAAGATTGGACGGCGAGGTATCGGAAAAAAACTATCGATGATATTACGTCCGAGAAAAATGAATATTGCAATGTTCTACATCGGGAGGGATACAGGAAAAAGGCATTTTCCTAGGGCCTTTCCTCGACTTTATTAGGCGAATGAGATTATTTGCTAACATTGAATTAGAATAAAAATGGTGATTTGCTCGAGGGCGTTCTGAGTTGTTCGACGTAATGATATACAGGATTACTGGTAAGTAAACATCCTCTTAAGGATGGCTTCAATATGTCATAACAAACAACTTTTGTTCTACGATTTATCAACATATGCGAAAATAATGGAACAGCAGATTTTTATTCGCGAATTTAAAAAGTCGTACAACAAATAAATTTGTTTGTTTTGTTGACTTTATACTATTAGAAAAACTGCAGCCCGAGAATTTATCCGCGTGTATCTAGTTTACGAATCAACATAGTACATAATTAAACAGCTTACAAACTGATATGCAGTTTGGCAGAGTTGTGTAACAATAAAATGTATGTTATTATTGAAACTGACGTGGTTTTCACACATTTTATTTATATTACACGGGAATTGCTCACGTAAGATTAAGCCGGTTACTCCGACTATAGTTTCAACCGTATTGGACGGTCGGTCTTGTATGTTATTCACTAAGATAAATAAATAACTAAGATTAAAACTATTACTAAAACTACTACTTTCATCATTATCATCCAAATTTCTTATCCAACTGCTAGGTAGAGGCCTCACTCTTGAATTTGAGAATCAAAAGAAAAATACGGACTGAATTGAGATCCTCCTAAATTCGGCTAAAAAAGTAATAAGGTGAAAAGTAGGTGCTGAATTGCCACCTCAAATAGATCATATTTCATTGGATTTTTTTCATTTAAAATACATCATTTATGTATATTTTAAAGAAAGAAGCCGTGGTAGCTTATTTGAGAGACCACTAGACTTGAAAGCGTGAGGTCGCGAATTTAAATCCCCGGCCTGTACCAATGAGCTCTTTGCAGTTCATGTATGCATTTTCATACCGCTGGCTTTTTGGTGAAGGAAAACATCGTGAGAAAACCGGCATGCTTACGGAGAAGAAGTTCAATGGCGTATGTGAATCAACCAACCCACAACTGGGTCAGCGTGGTGGATGGCCCAACCGCCCTATCGGGGGTAGGCCTAAGTCCAGCAGTAGACTATTAAAAGGCTGATTGTGATGTATAAATTTTGGTTCCCAGGTTGTATTCTTCAAAAACGGACAACGCATCATGAAGTTCGTCCGTGGTAGAGATCCGCCTTACGAGCTGTTTAATCTCACAGGCGCTGATATTAACGTAAGTTCCATTTTTTACGCTCTTTTATTAGTTTTTTTTTTATTATTTCTTGATAGTTATTTGGCGTTACACATTTTCTGCGTTCGCATGCTTTTAGATAGATAGAAACTCTTTATTAATACTTACTCACATACTTACTTTTTACTCTTTTTTTGTTTGGTTTTTGTTTAACATTCATAACATATTTTTGTTATTAATAAAAGGTTTGCATTTGACCGCCTACTTGCCTGATATTAAGCGATGATGCAGTCTACAATTTAGCACGCTTGCCTAGCTGTCACTAAGGTTGTTATGTTAAAATAATTAAACAACTCTCCGATAGGCAATAGGTATGTGTCCTAATATTTAATTTGTTACAAGTAACAGGCTTAGCGAAGGATATAATTAAATACATTTACATACAAAAAATAATTTAAATTGGCTGATAAATATCTGAGATATAAGCGAGCGTTTAATGTTTTTGGTGGGGATAGAGAACGGATGATTTGTCCCGTAAAGCATGTGTTAGTAGATCATTTGTATGGCTCGCGCACGACTTGACGTCATAAAGTGCTATGGTGCGCTCTCTGCCTAGCATGAAATTAAAATACTTATAACTTATTTATTTATGAACATTTTTTTTTTTTGTTTTCGTTGATTGGTTCTACTTATGACCAGCTTTTTATAAGGTGTACTAGCAATGCACCCCGGCTTTGCTTTTTTTTACTCCTTGGGTTACATTATTGGAGTTTTAATAAGGATCCCTATTTTTTTGAAAATATAATATAGCCTATGTCACCCGGGGATAGTGTAGCTTCCCAATGAAAGAATTTTTCAAATCGGTTTCGGAGCCTATTCAAATCAAACCAACAAACAAACAATCAAATCTTTCCTCATTATTATTTATTTATTTATTTCAAAGGAAGACCAACAGCCTTAAAAAAATATAACAATTTTAATAGATCCAGGAGCTAATTATAGGTCCTCGCGTATAAAAATTTAAAAAGTAACAATTTTAGTGTCATTACGCAGTTACACAATATGCGTTTGTCGAAAAAATAAAATTGACATTGGGCTCAAATAAAGAATTCCCTACTCAACAGCTGCCTAACCGCCACAACGCTCATGCAGAATAGATCCAACCCTAAGCGCTTATCGATAATATTAGTAAAGATAAAATAAATTGGACACAATCTTATTAGGTATATCATATTTCTTTCAGCCACATTCAGTCCTTCCTTATACTCTGACACCACAGGGCTAGGGCCTCTTTGTACTATACGAACGAACTTTCTCAGACACATTTACATACACTTATACACATATACACACTTATACTAATAATTACCGAAGCCGAGATGCGGATCCACAAATCACACCCACCTTTGTTTGTCCGTTAACTATTCATAAATTTAAATTTCCACCGAAACGAGCGCGTGCGGGACAATGCGAATGTTTTAATAATGATGACATGGAAATCGTCGTGTAAACTTCAACCCGTTGTTTGGATGGCCGCATCCGTGCTCTACACGCGAAAACACGCTTATTTATACCTAATTTCATGAAGATTCTCTTTGAAAGTTAAAAATAAATAAATATTACCTCGCCTTGCCTAACCTCACCTCGCCTCGCCTCACCTCACCTCACCTCACCTCACCTCGCCTTGTCTCGTCTCGCCTCACGTCACTTCGCCTCGCCTCTTCTCAACTCACCTTAACTCGCCTTACCCCAACTTGCCTCGTCTCACCTCACCTCATTTAATTTCATAAAATGGTCTGTCACCATCGAAATATATAGTATTTATTTCGATGTCTGTCCCCACAAATTAGTGATTTGCTGACGAGAAGTGCAGGCGTAAAAGCTAGATAAAAATATTTCTATGACAGATAAGCTAATCTTTTCAAGCATTTATGCCAAAGATGTATGTACAGAAATGTTCAACGTTCTTCATTTGCTTTACAAGGAAATTTTTAAGGCAATAAACGTTACTTACAAGCAAATTAGGACCATCGTAAATTCCTTTAGTACTTAAAATATAATTTACGTAAAACTAAGAGTACCCTTGGATTAGATTTCAATCCTTGTTCAAGGATTGAACCCGTAACATTTGGTACGTCACTTTACAAAAAAATATGATATCCCAATCATCATCATCATCATCATCAGCCAGAAGACGTCCACTGCTGAACATAGGCCTCCCCATAAGGGGGGCGTGCCATAATCTCCACGCTTGGCAGGCGGCTTGGGGATCGCAGAAGGTTCCACCATTCAAGTAGGAGGATGCTGCTGCTCATCCTCTAGTGGTTCTGGTCGCAGTTTTAGGACATAACCGGGTCTGATATCCCAATAAAATCATAAAATTATGTGAAGAAAAAAGACCAAGTTATTTTAGCTTTTTTAGCTTTTATATCATAATTTTTTGTACCATTATATTTTATTATGCTATTTCTCAAGAGTAGTGCCATTAAATAAATAACAAGCCAAGTGCGAGTCAAGCTCGCACGCTGAGGGTTCAGTACCACCAAAAATACAAAAAGTCGTTCAAAAAGACAACATTACGCCCAGGATGTCAGCCATTCAAGTACCGATCGCGCCCTACGTTGCTTAACTTGGTGGTAAACAAAAATTTGACACCAAGTCTCACTTGGTCATTATCTATTATTTGTTGTTTTACTTTAGAATATATACCTACTATAATCATGCCAAGTTTGACGCTTGTACATAAAACTGTTTTTACATAAGAGCAAATACAAAAATACGTTTAAAAAGGTTTAATGTTTACCCTTATTGACTTTACTATTATTTCTTAGTTAATCCGCCGTAACAACACAAATGTTCAGCTGGCTATTCGAAAGATACAGCCGTTAAGATGTATGACATACAGACAGCGTAGGCTTAGTAATAGGGTCCCGTTTACACCCTTTGGGTACGGAATCCTAATAAACATCTCGAACGGTGGGAAATTAGGGGATAAATTCCACTTATTGATTTTCACCCGCTTCCCGTGCAGTTTTAAATTTTTTCATAAAATATGTTATGAAACTTCCTGTGCTTCGATAGGATTGAATAATTTATTAGAACCACTCAAAAAAGTAGTAAAGTAAAGCACAAAATCTGTTTATATTTTCATACTTGCAGTAAACACACTTTATCTTGGTACATGGGTTACGCAAACATGAATAAAAAATACATACGCAGTCCGTAAATATTCTGTTACCGGCAGCGTTTACAAGATATTTCAGGCTGTTTTTACGCGTTTCGTTTCATAGGATTTGTGCAATTTATGTGTTCATATTCGACGTATTGTGGGTAGGACTTCCACTCACAAGATGGCCAGACAACCTAAAAGAGACCGCAGAGAAACGCTGTATGAAGGCCGCTTCCAACAGGCCCTTATGGAGATCGATGATGTTTTGTTCGTCTTTTTGAAATACTGGCGACCCGCCCGCCCGGCTTCGCATGGGTGTAATTTACGTGTGAAGCCGGGCCGGGCCGCTAGTTATACATATAAACCTTCCTCTTGAATTACTCTATCTATTAAAAAAACCGCTTCAAAATCCGTTGCGTAGTTTTAAAGATTGAGGCATAGGGACGGACAGACAGCGACAGCGACTTTGTTTTATACTATGTAGTGATGATAGTGAAATAGTACAATCATATTATTTTGAATGACCACATTGGTAAGTACTACCATTTATTGGAAAGAGACTTATACGATGGCTATTAATATTCAGGATTCCTGCAGTCTATTCTAGCGCACTGAATCAACTTGAATTTCAATAACGCGCATTGTTCCTAGTTTTATCTCAATAAATACGTATCTAAAATTTTGATTTTCGTTACATTATTCTTCCATTTTCACGATGCAATTAAATTTTTAAGGAAAACATATTGATATTTTTTAACAACCAAGTGCCCTTTTTAGGGTTCCGTACCCAGAGGGTGTAAACGGGACCCTATTACTAAGCCGACGCTTTCTGTCAGTCCGTCCTACCTTTTAACTGCTGTATCTTTTGAACCGTAATAAATAGTCAGTTGAAATTTTCACAGAATATGTAATGTTACGGCGGATTAACTAAGAAATAAAATAACCTCGTAACGCCCACGGTTCTTAAAAAAGTACTTTAATGAAGTAGTGGTTACATCCCAGAACTTTATCCAATTTGATCAGCCTGACGCCCGGGGTACCATAAGGTACAATTTTCAATGTTCAATGTCTTGGGTCGGAACCATGCAAACCTTTTAAAAGAACTCTGGGCGAAGCCCAAGAAAGGAGAGAAAAACCTGGGCCTTAGGAGGATATAGTTAATGTAAAAACTAAAGGGGTCCCCATAACAACAAACGTATTTTTGTTTTTGCTCTCATGTAAAAACGGTAATACGTACAAGCGTCAAACTTAGCATGATTATTGATAGTACACATTCTAAAGTATAATATAATAATTAATGGCAAAGTGCGAGTCGGTGACAAATTTATGTTTACCTTTATTTCTGTGTTGACGGTCTAAAGACAATTCATATGCTCAAGCCCACTACCAGTTGGCAGCGTATCCAGCATGCTGGCGGCATTACCACGCTGAATGGCAATGCTTATTGCTTATGCTTATTTCATTTATTTTGTACCATCTACATCCATAGTTTATCATATCCCTCTTATCCTGCCTGCATAGTTCAGGTAAACAATTTTAATAACAGGGCCTCCTGTTGTTAGTTCGGCTTCAACACCTCTCAAAAGATTGGGCGTAATCATACGACCCGAGAGACATGTCGAATATATTATTTACACCTTGATACCCATTTAGTCTTCTAATTAATCTGGTTTGCGTTTCTCGACGAGGACCGTAGCTGGTTAAATATAAAAATTATTAATAATTCGTTCATATTATGAAATGTATGCACACTGATATTGACATATCAACCGATTTCGAGATTGGACTGTATTTTTTGCGTGTATGTGACTAGATATTTTTCCAATTGTAAACCCATTTTAATTATTGTTTTTTAGGGTTCCGTAATACTACAAGAACCCTTAAAAGTTCGTTTTGTCCGTCCATCCGTCCTAACTCTTTGGAAACTTCTAGCTTCAATAGTTATATATATATATAAGTGCATAAAACATACCAGAACTTCAGTTTTATTAATAGGTATCAGTTATAAGATAATATTAAAAAAATATGATTTTGTATTTTGCGGTTGGTTGTACAATTAAAATGGAGATGAAATATTTAAGTCTTACACTACATTTTCATTAAGTCTATTCTTTGCGAAATTATAGCCCGATAAGAAGCGAAAAGTTGGTCCCTGCATTTCTAAACTATTTAAACTTATAATTTGCCATGCTAATGGGTAATTCTATTAAAATTTATTTTTTAATATATTGTGATCACAACTTTTTTTTGTAATTATATTCAAGACGGTATAACTGATCTTCACAAAGAATGTTTCCCGTGTAGTTTTATTTTTTGACTAAGCTAAGTATGATGTTAATACATCTCTGAAATTTGGCTCCGTAATTCAGTGGGCTTACTCTTGACACTTGATTTCAATCGTAATTTGGGATTGGGATCGAAAACATGCTATTTGGTACTCTTCAGTCGCGTCAAGAGTACCGAAAGCGTCGAGTTGAGTAGATTTTATTTAGTTCCATTAAATTCCACCATTATCGGTTCCAATCGTGCGCTAGTTTTCATGAGTAGCAAAAGAATTCAAGAGTACCAAAATGGCATGTTTTCGATCCCAATCCCAAATTCGATTGAAATCGAATGTCAAGAGTAAGCCCACTGAACTATGAATGTGATTACAATTATATAGCTTTGAACTACGTAACCCTACTATATGCGTGTCTCGACACACTCTTAGCCAGTTAATGCTAGACTATTTCTATACCTCGAAGAGGGTCCCACATAAATTTAAAGCAAATATTCTACCTCTAAGGATGAGAAATTAGGGTATGAGTTTTATTGAATTTTACCCGCTTGTTGTGAATTTAGATTGCTGTTTTTTTTTGTTATAAAAATATTATCATTAGTTTTTTACTGCATGCAAGTAATAATATCATCTGAAAATTCTGGCTCTTTATATTCTTTGTGGAGTTTCAGAAAGAACCAAGCGTGAGTACCCAGTTGTCGTAAACAAATTGGGAACACATCTCAAACACTGGAAACACATTAAGCAAAGTGAATTACGTCACCTCGATTCATTACGGAGTCAGCTGGTGGTTGCAGCAAAAGCCTTTGTGAAAATCATTGACGGCCCGTAGCTTTGGTTAATTAACCTGTCTATACGGTTTTGGAATAATTAAAGACATTAATATTGAAATATCAAACGGAAGGGCCTACACAGGACTGTTTCTTAAACAAATCTCTGGTGTATTTCCGCTCTAGCGTATTAACTTCGTTAATGCGAAAAAACTTGGTCTATCTTCCTGTTTATTACATTATTTTTGACGACTAGACTGCAATTTTGTTTTATTGAAATTTGGCAAGGAAATGTTTGGTATCCATAATGGGAATGCACAATATGCACATAGAGTTTCATAAATTTCGTCTACATGAATCAGTCACCAAAAACCACGAATAAAATTACTACTACATTAATTTATAACATACTTATTAAGTTATATGATTATTTACGGGATATTTACCGTGGTAAGGTTGTGGAATGAGCTCCCGATATTTCGGCGCAGTTACATGCACCATGTTCACGGGAAAACAAAAATCGGGTTAGTTATAATAACATTAAGTGAACAACCATGATAGTTTAAAACAGTGTTAAACTTACAATTTTTTTTTTTTGTTTCAGTTATCAAAGCTATCGCCGACATCTATCACCCTAGACAGGCTGGACTTCGCTGCTTCAGGCCCGTACGCCTGCGAAATCGCCTTAGAAACGCCTTTGTATTCTAAAGTATCTAAACTACACGAAATTAATGTTATCGGTAAGTATATCAAGTTTATAGTACAGAAATTGAAAAACATAACAGCCTTTGTCATCCGGAACAGGTAATGTAGATAATCACTATCACTACATAGTATAAAACAAAGTCACTGTCGCTGTCTGTCCGTCCCTATGTATGCTTAAGTCTTTAAAACTACGCAACGGAATTTTGAAGCGTTTTTTTTAAATAGATAGAGTGATTCAGCAGGAAGGTTTATATGTATAGCTAGCGACCCGCCCCGGCTTCGTACGTAAATTACAACCGTGCAAAGCCGGGCGGGCGGGTCGCTAGTAATAAGTATTCAGGACATTTTTGCACACATGGTCATATGACCCCAAACTAAGCAAAGCTTGTAATATGGCTGCCAGAGACTGTTATACATATTGTACATATATATTTTAAAATACATACTTAAATAGATATTAACACCCAGATATAGAACAAACACAAATGTTCATCACTTGAATGTTTGTCCTAGGTTGGAATCGAACCCATGCCCGCCAACGGTATATCAGTCGGGCTATAAGTCGGTTCAGACGTAAATTAGGCATATTGATTTGTGACCTATACAGGTTTATAAAGAAAAGTTATTCTTAGCCGGAAGGAGATCATTGTACTCATAATCATGAACAACTTTTACTATGGGACCAACACTGAAATCGCGAAAATAATATCTACTGTTTCATAATTCTTAGTTATAGAACAGCAATGTTTTTCGCGATTTCACGTTTGGTCCCGTATATAGTAAAAGTTGTTCATAATGATGAGTATATTTATAACGGACCCCTTTCGGCTTGGCATTACCTTTCCATCTAACCCTGCATAAAACACGCACATTGTTTCATTTATTAAGACACATCTTTTTTTAATAATAAGCTTGCGTTTGTGTAGTTTTATGATGTTAAGCGATACAAAAAAAAATAATACACGGACTACGAAAACATAACCATTTTTCTGAGCGACTTCAAACGATAACAAAAATAAGTCAGCCGTCATAGGATACCCGACAGATGTGAAACATGACGGCATAAGAGGGTGTAATAATGTTTACCGTCACGGCATACACTTTGGTTTTTACTGCCAAGACGCGCCAGTTTGTGTTTCACATCAAAAAGTTGTCCGTCGTGGGACGCCCGGCAGATGTGGAACATCAAAATTTATGGAGAGGGCGTGACGGTATATGAAAGTGTCATCTTGTTTGCCGTCACGGCATACAAGTCAGTTTTACTTTCAAGGTATGTCAATAGATGTTTGATCTTTTAAATGGCCCTCTGTCGTCCATATTTATATTCGTTTATACTTTATATAGACGGCACGGTTTCCTAAAATTAATAAAATAAAACGCCTTCCGTTACAAATTTTGTATGAATACCCAACAAGGCTATTACAGCTCAAAGGAAGATTAATAGATTCAAGCGGAAAATAGACAGATTTGCTTGCCTCTGATTGAATCGCGATTTGTATAGAAGTGGAATAAGTACCTTTCGTCAAAAATCATCATCTATTTTATTATATAGTATTTCAGAAGATCAGTATATTAAATGCTGGTATAGATTATAAATAATATACCAACTATAACGAATATCAAATAAAATTAGATCAACTGTTCTATAATGGCAAAAGACAAATATACTCAGTGAACGGTATTGAAATAAAAATTGTGCGTGGAGGCCCTCCATCGGAAGAAGTTAAACTTCAACAAAGAACCATAAAATTAGGTATAATAGGACAAAAATATCAACAATTTAACAACATGCTTTTTTCGAGATTCGAACCTAGCTCTTTAGGTTTCTCAATCCATTAGCAACACCATTACACTACCGGATCTGTAATACGCATTTCGCAACCATACGAGAGAGAAAAATTCCCCTTCCATGGTAGCGGTAAACGTTTAACGCAACCTTGTTGCAAGTCGCATAAGAAGTATAACTTCAAAAATATGTAAAATGAATTTCGATCAAATTGGACGCACCCCTTGTACTTGTATTTATTCTGTGGCCAGAGTCGATCAAAAGCGTGTTCTGTGTCGAGAAAAGCTGAGGAACAATATTCTTTTTTCTAGAGAATACCTGATTGTCCTGCACTTTCCGTGGACTTGTTCTACAGTGGAGTGCTAAAAGACGAATTGGTGATCTGGGATAATCGACGTTTCTCTGATAGCCTTTAGCATCCTGTGCAATATACATTTTTCGAGCAGCTTCGACATTATCGGAAGAAGACTGATGGGCCAATATAACTGTGAGTCTGTGACATAGGTTTTCCGGGCTTGCGGATCATTATGCCCTGAGATACTTTCCATAGATCTGGGACGTATCCAACTCTCAGTATGGCATTGAATAACATTTTTCATTGTATTGTGTACAATGACATTCAATCACTCTTTCTATCTAACTGCCAGAGTGGGTACGAAGAATCGTCACCGCTTTATGGTTGATATTCCAAAAACCCATAAGAAGCGCTTTGATTTCACTTGTATTGTGCGAACTGCTATAGTCTGTGGAATGCACTGCCTCAATGGGTGTTCCCCGATAGGTATAATCCGGGCGTTTTCAAACGTGCTCCATCGTAGACCGCATCATCGTCTTACATCAGACGTGGTGGCGAAAATATGATTCTAACAATATTCTAACTTAGACATAATTTTGTTATTTTTTTAACTTTAACAAAAACTAATAATAATATACATAAAAAACTAACATTTGTACGCTGTAACAGGCAAGGACATGAGATACGTCTCCATTATTACGACCATGTATGCTACTTTATATGTATGTGTACATACCATGTTCTGACAAATAAATATTTTGAATTTGAATTTGATCATTGCGTTTGATCGCGCCTATAATAATAATTAAAAAACAACACACAATAAATCACACAATAAATCATGTCCATGAACATGATGTTGACTTTATTGAAACAATAATTTTATGCAATTTGTATTTAAGTGATATCTGGAATAATGTGGGTCGTACCTTTTCGAATTCGGCTACGCCATCTTACCCATCATTTACCTTACCTTATCATTTGTCTGTTCTGAGGTTTACCCATAGACCGTTTAAGGTCAAAGTAATTCAAATGCCCATGCAAGTCCACTGGGTACATAGCTGCCAATGTACCAAGCATACTTATGACATCGTCACGCTGAATGGCAATGCTTACCAGTTTTAAGCAATTTCTTTCATGAATGAATAATCCCGTTAGATACAAGTTCGAGCTCATCTGATCTTCTTAAAACTTTAAACATTTAATTTAAATTATTTTAGGCTCGATAGAATCCGTCCTTACGTCTCTACATTCCAATGTGACTTCCGTAGAAAGGATTTAATTTCACAAACTCGGGGAATTTAGGAAAATCCCGTTTCTAAAGTTCCGATACCCACATTTCCGAGCTTTGTAGTTTCCCAACCAGTAAATTAGGGGACACAAATCAAGGCTCAAAGGGACAAATTATTTTGACGTTCACCCTCTAGCGTATTTTGTTGACCATTTTCTCTTTTCGTCAGTTTCAAGTCTGTTTACATTGTTTTTATACTGTATAATTTCCGAAGTAATTTAGACGTGCAGGTCTAGCACGGGTCGTAGTCAAATTGTCGTTTCACCGTTTTTATGCTACAAGAAAAAGACAAACGTAGGTAAACGTAGCTTTGTCACGTCTATGCGCGGATTGAAATGGTGTTAAGACAATTTTGTCCACGGACCGTGCTAGGCCTGCTGGTAATACAAAAACCTTGTTTTCTGAGAAATTTATCCTAGGTATATTGAAGGTCAGAGTGAATCTTCAGCCACGATTAATAATAAAAAAATACTTTGATGAAAAAAGATATCGATATGATTTGTATTACGTCTGCACAAATTAATTAATTGAATATGAAACCCAGAAAGTGATACTCAGTTTTACCCAAAACGTTACATGGATCACTTCTGTTTTAAGGGTTTGTATCCACAGATCCCGGAGAGTTGTATACACGGATACCGTGATTCGCGTTTCCTTCCAATAAAAAATTAAGATTTTACCCACTCCTCCCGGTATACTTGGCTACAAGAAATATAATATTTTTCGAAACTGATTACGGCGTACAGAGTACGCTTTTTTTGGCCTAGTATCATTAGTCCGATTACTCATGATCGACTATGTGAAGGACCATGCAAAGCACGCACCGCACCTATCTGTACGCCATGATCAGTTTCTAAAACTATTTTATTTCTGGTAAAATTTTAATTTATTTATTTGAAAGAAGCGGATCCTAGGTATCAGTGGATACAACTCTCCGAGATCCGTAGCTTATTCAGTCTGATCCCGGGTTCCGTGGATACAAACCCGTTCTTAGCTCAACATATGTTTACGTTATACGTTCTACGTTTGTCAATTTGCATATTGATATAAATAGTAAACATATTCCAAAATAACTCAGTTTTTTTCCGTTTGTTGTAATACTTCCGTATTCCTATTCCGTATTCTTTAATGAAAAAATGCCTTATTTTCCTAGCAATTTCAAAATTCAGCCATCGATAAATCAGTTCAGTGGCTTCTTATAACAAAATCGAATAAAACTAACTGGTTCAACCAATTGAAGCGTGTTTTTCCGTTCCAGTACGTCAGAAACACCGTCCCAAGATAAAAATAAAGCACAAAAAGCTGTCGTCGAGCGACCAACTAGAGGCAACATGTCAAAGCGCCCCAGCCTACCCCTCGCCGCATCTTACCTGGTTCATAAATAATAACAAGGTTTGTAATTTTTTTTTTTTAAAGTCATATGTGGCATACAAGCTAACTGGCCGCCTGATAGAAAATGATCATTTAGGCCTATCGGCTCCAAGGGCATCACAGATACGTTCATCGTCATCATCATCATCATTTCAGTCATAGGACGTCCACTGCTGGACATAGGCCTCCCCCATCGATCTTCAAAATGGCCGGTTGAAAGTGGCCTGCATCCAGCGTTTCCCTGCGGTCTCATTTAGGTCATCTGTCCATCTTGTGGGTGGACGTGCTACACTGCGCTTACCGGTCCGTGGTCTCCATTCCAGAACCATTCAGCCCCATCGGCCATCTGTTCTGCGTGATATGTGCCCTGCCCACTGCCACTTCAACTTGCTAATCCGGTGGGCTATGTCGGTGACTTTCGTTCGTCTACGGATCTCCCCATTTCTGATTCCATCTCGTTGAGAAACCCCAAGCATAGCCTTCTCCATAGCGTCTTAAGGCACTAGGAACAGATGGTCGTTGGGGTCGAAAGGTTCTGGAATGGAGACCACAGACCGGTAAGCGCAGCGCAGGACGTCCACCCACAAGATGGACAGATGATCTAAAAGAGATAGCAGGGAAACGCTGGATGCAGGCCGCTTCCAACCGGCTACGCTGTAATGCATCAAAGTAATGTTGCTAGAAATGTGTACTTACGTTATAAATCACGTCAAGACGAAATAAAAAGACGTCTAGACAATATAAAATGATGACGTCAAATGTACAGCAACAAAAATACAGGAAATAAAAGTCTGTCGAATGTCAATTTAGCGTGTCACGAGTCTGAGCTCAACTAGTGACAGGCTAATGGAATAGCGTATCACTGGCGGACTTCGGCCCAATTACACCCCGCTCCGAGAACCGAATATAACGGGTTGGGGATGAAACTCTATACAATTTAGCAGTGTTGCAAGAACTGGTGATTGCTAAATGTTCCATCGTTTTAGGCAGTTTGAAAATTGTAGTCTTCTCCTTCTTCTTCTTTCGAGTCGATGTTTCATAGATCACTGCAATGGCCCACCAATCATTCGTATCAATGTTTACATTTATTTTACTCGCCTCTTGATTAAGCACATGCCTATATTCATGAGTGATTGTTCGTCGCTAACTACCCACGTGGTTCTAGTTAAGCACATGAATATGAATGGGATCTATAGACAACAGTTTGATCCACAAGATGATGTGCATACCTGGCCAGACAGACGTACGACAATGTTTGTATCTGGGCCTTACGGCTACCTATTTTAAGGGTCCTGTATACCCTCTGCAGCTCTCTCGCTCGCACATTTTCACATTATTGAAGATATAAAATCAATGAGTGTGAATTTCCAAAAAGTAACAAAATCATGTCATGGTGTCTATCGTAACATTACAAACAAAGAAATGTTTGCTTCGATATCTTGTAATTTGACGGAATAAAATGACACGAGAAATAAAAATCACTTGTTACCATTTTACTGTGTCAAATTAAAATATATCAAATTGACAATTTCTTTGTTTGTAATGTTACGATAGACACCATGACATGATTTTGTTACTTTTTGGAAATTCACACTCATTGATTTTATATCTTCAATAATGTGAAAATGTGCGAGCGAGAGAGCTGCAGAGGGTATACAGGACCCTTAAGTGATTCTGCAGTGCAACTTTATCGATCGTCAAATTTGACAGTTGAGATCGTCAAATTCGATAAAATGCCATTTGATCAATACTCGCTATAATCGATTCTATGACTCTACGATCGATAAAGAACGGTACTTGCACTGCTGTTTAGGTAATGAGAAAAATTGCGCGACCGCAAACTGTATCTCGGCGCATTAAGTTTCACGTTCGCGTGATTTTCCGAACTGCTCCGTTTTAGCACTAATTTGAGTCCGCGTTATGAGTTAGCCGTAAGGCCCCAGTAACTACAAACAAAAAATTAGGCAAACAATTATTTCGGCTATTTCTCTGTAATAATAAAATGTCAGTATATTAAGGAGGTTGACAAAGAAAATATAATCGGCCATCTCCATTAAAAAATTACGTCACTCATTTTCTTGTTTCCTACTCTTTAAACTACAGAAAAGGAAAAACTTCTCTTTTCTGTGCTTTAAACTCTTCCATTTAATATTAACAGAGTTGGTCAAAAACTAACAATCCGCCATCTTGCGGCGTCGGCCATTTTAAAAATACTACAATATTGGGTATTGCATATTATTATATCACCAGAACTAAAAGTGTATGCAAAATTTGACCTAAACAAACTAACAAATATTGCAAGTTAAATAAAAGCTTATAAAAATTGCTTACGATAGAGATGTTGAAGAGTACGCCTACTTTGTAGTCATCAAAAGGGTAAAGTTTCTTTGAGTTTCATATCTATCCCGTCAATCTGTAGGGACCGAACCGGATATCCTGGCGAGAGTCACGTAGCCAATGTTTGCTCTATTCGACCTTCTTCGCAAACGAAACACAATCTTTAGCGGGCGTCACTTCGAAAAACCATTTGTATGTGTCAGAATAATATCTCTCTAAGTGTATGTTAGAGTTTTAGCGCGAACATGAAAAATAAAACCGGCCAAGCGCGAGTTGGGCTCGCGCACTGATGGTTCCGTACCACCAAAAGCCTGAGTCTTGGCTAGTTTATTTATATAAAAAACCTACCTACTAGTTAATTCAATTTTCAGAAATTATTCATACGATATTTATAAAACTTGATTAGTATATTTAAATCGGCAATAATAATACAATAAATTAACTTTTTTTTAAACAATAGAAATATTTATTTTTATTATTTTTATTTATAAATTTTGTAAATTTTGAAAAGTTTCTAATCAACGTTTAAGCTATTTTAATCGCCATTCATTCCAACTCATTATTTGAATTGTAAGGTTCTATTTTTTTTATCGTTTAATCTTCTCATTGTTAATATAGGATTTTAAAAATTTGCATCAAATAACCACGGAAGGTTTATCTTGGCACACAGATTTGAAAACATAATGTTAGCTCCGTTTAAATATTATATTTTCATCGCTTCTGTAAAATATAAATGAGACAACGATTACGACACACAGACAACGATACTAATAGTTTTAGAAATTACGTTGACATTAGAACTTTAGTTATTATAGGTACTCACAATAATTCAGGGTGTCTCCAATTATCTTATTTTAGTTGTCTCTATAAATGTAATGTACAGCTTTAAGGTTTAAAATATATGCTTTTAGATACAGTGTATTGGTCATCTATTTTTGAATACATTACCATCTCGATTTTAGTATATTCCGTTGGATGGATTCAAGTCCTATTTCAGTCCAATTTGGGTTAGATGTTGTATAACTGATCATAAAAGAGAACTATGAGATTGGAGTAAATACAACGACGATGGTTGACAAAGTGAAAAAGAGAATATTTTTTTTTTAAAACATACTGTCAAATTGATAACCTCCTGTTTTTTGAAGTCTGTTAAAAAGGAAAACACTGTTTTAAACTATCACAGTTGTTTACTTAAGTTATATGATTATTTACGGGATATTTACCGTCCCAAGGTTGTGGAATGAGCTCCCGATATTTCGGCGCTGTTACATGCACCATGTTCACGGGAAGACTCAGTCAGTAAAAAAGAAAATGCTGTAACATCTTAGATGTTTTTATACGTAGACACGTTGACTGCTGTCTACTCATACAGGGTTATACTTTCCTTTTATGTCGCTAATATACAGGATTAGCTAGCAAAAATAAGCTTCCCTATATCACACCTAGCAATTTTACTTTTATGACTCTTAATAATTCGTCTTTTTTCTTATTGCTAATGACTGTTAATTAGCTGACGACTTCTCGCTCATGAGGTTACCTACATCAAACATAACAATTTTATTACAAAACATATAACATTCAACAAAAAACAAATAGTTATCGATTTGGGTCATTACTTATGATACTGCCCAAGAATGGAACTCCCTGCCGTCCTTGTTTCCTGAGAACTACAATCTAGGCATCTTCAAGGCTAGAGTAAATAGATTTCTTCTAGATCAACGCATTCCATCTTCTTCCATGAGGCGAGCCGGTGGCCAAACGTAGATTTATTCAACAAAAAAAGTAAATAAAAACTGATTTCTATGACTTTGTTAACTCAGGTGGATGAAAAGCTAACGGTACCCCACGGCACCGTGAACACCACCACGGCAAAAACTATATAAAAACTGACTTCTATTATAATGTTAACTCAGGTGGATGAAAAGCTAACGGTACCCCATGGCACCGTGAACACTCCCCGGCACCACCACGGCATGCCGCTCTCGATGACCAGCTCATCGCTCCACTACCCGCTGACGAACATGCAGCTAGCTCCCAACCAGACTGTTGAGATAAGCTGCATCAGCACCATACCCAGCTACGCTCACATGAATGATGGGTTCGCAGACGTACAGAATCATTCTGTCTCTGGTAAGTGAATCATGCAGCTACATGACCTTGGCTTGGCCTGTAAATTGTATTACAAAACAGTTATTTGCCCCCTCAAATCTTGCACTTTCGTATTTCTTGCGTGACCTGTATATAGACCTATATAGATATGTGACCTAATGTAGACTAAATAATTGACATAAAATCGAGACTGGGTACTAGGAAAAAAATAATAAATGATAATAATAACTAATATAGGTAGTGATTAACATCTAACTAAGGTATAAAATAAAACTAAACCAAAATATGATTTTAACAATATTTTAACATAGACATAATTTTGTTTTTTTTTACTTTAAAAAAAACTAAAAAAAATATATATAAATAACTAACATTTTGTACGCTGTAACAGACAAGGACATGAGATACGTTTCCATTCCTACGACCATGTATGCTACTTTATATTATTATTATGTAAGTGTACCTACCATGTTCTGACAAATAAATATTTTGAATTTGAATTTATAATAATATCTTCTCAAGTATTAAACTGATTTTGCTCACATTCTAATAAAAAATTGTACTTCCTTACAAAATTTCAAGATCGAATCAACAATACAAGTTATGTTCAAACAATTAAACATAATTATACAAACGCCAACCTGTTCCAGAAAACACCTTCGCTTTACTCGGTCAAAAAACCGAGGGCGGTTGCAGAGGTTTTGAGGGCACCAAGTACACCACTGATTTTGCTGAAATGGCTAGGGGTGCCCTAGCTGGTTTTGCAGTTTGCACTCCAACAGCTTTGCTCTCGTGTCGAGAATGTGTCTATAGTACACACTCACTTTAAGCCTATCTCGGGGTATCTCGATGATCAGCTTAGTGGCTGATGCGTTCAAATTCCAAATCACAGGGTGTGAGTTCAAATTCCAACAATGAATTTGAGCTATCGGTGAAGGAAAACATCGTGAGGAAACCATATCATGGTGGTAGGGCACTGGCTAGCTATCACCCTGAAGTTGAAAGTCTGTCGCCAAGCACCTACCGGTGTGTTCCGACACTTCCAACAGCTCGCTTGAAAGCCAGTTCTCATTCCATTCCATTCCATCTAGCCAGGTGTGCTTGCTGTCTTCGATAACACCGTCACTTCACTTTAGGTGAGCTGTAAACGCCTGGTCAGTCAACAATAAAAAAATATATAAAAATTGACAAGTTTTGTGTGACGTCATTAAATTTTTCGTATTTTTCTTATCATTTAATTTTAACACCCATGTCATGAAGGTGCATAAAAAGTAAATGGTCTGCCATCTTTGGGAGCCCACCATATTGGGTTTAGAATGACGTCACTTAGTTAACCATATAATGGCGTCGATTCTGTCATATCACTCACTAAACTAAACCAATCTGACAGGACTAAAATTATCTGCCTCTCTTTTCATTTTAATGTGAGAGAAGGTTGGCAACAATTGTATAGCTGTCAAATTTAGTTTAGTTTAGTTTAGTTTAGAGTACATCAGAATTGATCCCATTGTCATCTAAACTTAACGTGTATGCAAAATTTCAGCTCAAGCGGTGGAGGATAACTGTTTTAAAATTCAATTGCAAGATTAGTAAAAAGACTCAAATCTAAAACCAGTTCCAAACGCAGTGCACCATATTAGGTAAACGTACTCTTAAATAGCATAATTAATTATTTTATTTTGTTTCAGTGAACGTTCGCTTAGAGCCCGCTCCCACTCAGCTACCTGTCAAGATAGTGAGCGCAGAGTTGAATGTATCTACTAGATGGGTGTCTCGACATCTCCTCATATTCTTCATTATGTTTGTGTGCCATTTTAGCTTATAAATCGACGACCGGTGTAGTATGAGTCTTCAATGTCTAGGTTAGGAATGTAGATTTGGCCAAGCCTCAAATATTTATGTCATTATTTGTATTAGCATTCAAATGTTTTTACTTAATCATCACCATAGTTATAAATCGGTTTTGAGCTCCCTGCAACTGTCAAAGGTCTGGATGAAAGGGCAGGTAAAATTTTGACTGCTTCCAGTGGCGTCAGTCCAATTAATTAATTCTTCATTAATGTTTCACGTGACAAAATCTGATGAATACATTAAAACAACGTCGAGATACAATACCTATAGCGTCACACACGTGCAAAAAAAACGTCCGAACCAAAACTTTTTGGTTAGTTGTAAGGCAATCGCGACCCGACTACAACACCGCGCGATGCCAGAACTACGATGACATAGCGGTGACGATGACATGACGCAAGAGACATAACGTCTAAATTGAAGTAAATGTGTCATTGGGAACTATATAATTGATGTCTATGTATTACAATGACGTTTTACGATTGTCACGTTTTTTGACAGTTTTCACGAGATTGTGATTCTATAGGTATTGTATCTCAATGCTCAACGTACATTCGAATGATCGTACTTCAAGCGTAACTTTTTTTTAAATTAAGTCGATACAACTCAAAGTTGTGTTATTTAAATCTTTCTCGACAAGTGATATCAAATAGTCGTTATGTCTAAAAGGGTGTCAATTCTACAATCTATACCAATATCTTATGAATAAAATATCACAATATTGTAAGGTGACATTCTTTGACATATATAACCTTCATTTTCGGATGAAAATTGAGGTGAAAATATTACTTATTTTGTTAGAGTTCGTACCTAAAATCAGAACATGTTTTTTTCATTCTAAAACATATTTTATTTTAGTTGAAATTCGATGTCTATTATAAACTTAATACATTCGTAAGAGCTTTTTGTAATGCTTTTATACGAGGTCTTACTTATTCGACGGGCTGATGACAAAGTTTGACAGCTTTGTAACTTTTAAAAACTAGGAAAGTAACATTACCTGTAGAAATAAGAAATATGAAAGTAGTAAAGCTTAGTAAGTTTTTTTTCTATTATTCAAATTGTTACAAAGTTTTTGACGCGTCTATTCACTTCGCGAATATATTTTTTCAAGACAAGTTTTTTTACAGCTAATGTAATTTTTAAAAGTGAACAACAATAACTATTGAATATCCATAATGTTCTTTGCGTTATTATTTTTCAAATAAAACGCATTAAGGCAGATATTAATTGAAAAAGTAAAACCTCTTTTCGGCTAAGCTACCTTTTCTTAAACTTTTACTTATGTATGCGCAATTATGAGACTGAATTAGAAAATTAGGGATTTTAATGACCCAATGCGACATCCTTATCAATGCTAGAGAACCCGAATACCTAAGTCCATTATGAGTAGAGTATATATAGTATGCCAGGTAAGGTCAAAACCACAATTTTGACTTACGTATAATAAAAAATGCTAAAAATTCAGTCATATCAATTTATCCTGTTCTAATTTCAACAATATTTGTATATAATGAATTTTATGAGTTTTCTTACTTATAAATTATAAATTTTTAGCGATAAACTCAATTCAATTGTAATAAACATCGTCATAAATAAATTCTACACCAGAGTAAATATTCACGCCCACATCTTCTCGGAATTGGCTTATTGTTAGCTTAATTTGTCCATTCAAACTTTTAAACCCCTGCAGACTGTCTTTGACCTTTATCAATAATTACTCCGTTTTATTGAACAAGAGTTTGTAGGATTACATAACAGAAGTAATGGACAGAATAGATTTTACAAAATTAATGGATTCAAGGATTTAAAGATTCAAGGTTGTTTCATTTCACGTTTTGCTATAATAACGTTTTACTTTATTCACATTCTGCTATACGGTCCTTGTAGTACACCACATTAGTTACAAATAACATAAAGGTTACGAAGAAATACTACATAGCAACATTAACAATAAATACATTGAACTTATCTATATCAATGATTGCACAAAATCTCCTTTTATCGTTTAATACAAACGCCAGAGTACCTACCAAATATGATTCAAACAGAAATTGACATTTGATAGCATTATAAATAGAATTTATTCGTCGTATTTTGGTTTCGTTAACCGATTTCATAATATCAATCAGGTTATCAATCCAATATTTTTATATTTTTTATGTATGTGCACCAAATACTCCGTCATTTTTGCATAAATGTATGTGATTCTTTTTCTACTATGTAGTGTAAACTCTCGAGGTGATCCCACAAAAATTTCATTAACTCAGAAGTTTTCAAACGCCTGTTGATTTGGCAATATTAATAATTTTACTAAAGACCTTACAAAATTTTAAGTCGTTTTTTTTATATTGTGAATAATGCATATTACTGTTTTGAAATATCGATTTGTTTTCTAATATTTACTTTTGTAATTACAAATGTTTTCGTACTGAAATCTAACTGCTTTTGAAACTAAATTATAACATCAAAGATTTTCAAAATATTCCAAATGGCAAGTGATTCTGCCAGGACTCAACAAGGCCAAACATTGAGTTTCGTCATATCTTGATGCGGCTTTGTAGATCCGACTTGCAAATAAGCTATGCATAAGATTTATACATATATATTATATGCAAGATAGACAATCTAATAATTTTCAGTACACGGTATTTTTGTTTGTTTATTTTACGTATTCAAAAATACAACAGTTTGTCAAAATTACTTACTCAAACTTATGGTTCTCAGATTAAACAAACAAGAGAGACGTGGTGGCGTGGCAGTTGTGAACATAGGCCTAAATCAGGCTTGATCCCACAACTCACACTGCAGGCGACTTTGCCGCCCTTTTTTGCATGCGGGCTATACGCTAGTTAATTGTTGCTGAAAGTTTCTTAGAGTGCGTGAATAATAAGTAAGTCTGCCGTACTTACAGTTTTTGCGTTAAAAGGTTTAGCGGTATAGAGAAAAACGTGGGAAAAATATGGAAACATTTGAACTTAAACGATAATTTAACATTAAATAGCTCTATTGTTTGTCTGATTTGAGTGGTTCATACTCTTTTTTTTTAATGATCAACAAACAGTATACAGAACAATAAACTGGTTGAAATAACATTCAACTCCAGTCCAGGCAGTTTTCACTTCTTCAGTTTTTTCTAAATTCATTGTTAGATATTTAAAAAATCTGTTGTCTTTTTTATTTTATTCATTATAAGATATTTAAAAAAATGTTTTCTTCGTTTTTTACAGGACGGAGTGGGTTTTACCTATTTACTAAGCGATTTAGAGAGCTTTTTCAACTTTTATAACAAAAAAAGTAAGTAGGTAAAAATAAACTATCCTTAAAACTTCTATATCGTAAAATGCATGAATTCTTTAACGGTTGGTAAAATGCCAATACAGAAAAAAGTATCAGAAAATATATGACCGTAAATGAGGAATAACTGCTATTGTTATAATAATAATAATAAATAAAGTAAAAACTTTTTAAACAACCTTTTCATAGCCCTTCTCAGCAAACCCTTGCATTTGATATCCATTATCATGATGGTAGATAAGAAAATTGTGCCTGCCATCGTGGGGTGTCCGCCATATTGAATTTAGTGTGACGTCATTTTATTTTTCATATTCATCTCAGCAAACCCTTTCATTTGATACATTATTTAGCTAACCATGCATCCAAACTAAACGTTGTACACGTTTAGTTTGGATGCATAGCCTAATCGGTTGAGGATAACTGCAAGATTTGACCCACACATACATACATACATACTAACAGGGCAAACGAAATAAAACCTTATTAAAAGGATAAATTCTCAACAAATAATATAACAAAAAATCCTAATGATCATTTTTCATTATTAATGTAACTCCAAAACCTGAGGGTTATTTCCTCACCTATAATGCTTTTCAAAATCATTCTACGTTTTGTATGTTTATAATTGTAGGAGTAACAAAAACATATCATGACTAGAAGTGATTAGGAATGAGTGTAATTATTGTAGGTTTAATGTTGTGAGCTGAAAGAGGCTTTTATTTCCACTAATTATATAACGGTATGAGTGTTTAAACATGTAATTTTTAACTGACTTCAAAAAAGAAGGGAGTTCGCAATTCATTTATTTTTTATTTGTCACCTAGCGTCATTTATAAAGCGACTTGGAAAATTGTTGATATTTATATTTGGAAGGATATAATGATCTCATAGAAATTGCATCAAAATCAGTTCAGTTGTTTGGTTTTAAATTCAAAATAGCTGTTTTTTACTCAGGTAAATGAAATTGCGTACTCTACAAATTTTGAAGTCGGTTTTCTAAATTGATAATTATTTTAATTATCTACTCTGTATTAAAAATTAAACGCAAAGATGTCTAAATTAACGTAAATCCAAAAAAATACATCCGATTGTGTTAAGTATATAGTTAGTGGCAATGCTTGAATTACTATACAATGTGTTGTTTATCATTACACCGCATGCGTTAATTCACTGGATTTTTTAAATTTAAAACCTAAGTTACACAAATATGACGTAATATTTTTAATCAATATATTGATTTTATCAAATTGTGGATAATATTTTACGTTTTATTTAAACACAACGTTGAAAAGCCTTAACAACACATTGTATATGAAGGTAAATTAAATGTTATAATAGTCTAAATTAGGTAAAAAATAAGTTTTTACTGTAAAAAGAGAAAGCTAAACTGTCTTCAATATGTACCTATTGTACCTAACTATTATCATTTGTCATTACAATATTGATTTCGGTCACCGCTAATAACCTACAATGGCGTCAAGAGAACTAATAATACAATCATACTAAAAATAAAGTGAACGGCCTTATAGCGAAGAGCCTCGACCAACACCTTAAGAGGCTCTCGCTAGATGGTTGGGTCAAGGGTCAGATGCAGAAGGTGGTAATCCTGGACACGGCACGTATTGTCAGGAGGTTCCACACTCTGCAGCCCTAACCACCGGTAGCTTGCCCCGCTGCCGGCGGCGCCCTAGATTTAAGTTTTGTAATAATATTTTGTTTTTGTTTTGTTCAAGAAGAAAACTAAATCTGTGAATAATAATAAAAATTTAATCATTTATTTCAGGCACTTAATTGACCAATAAAATACAAACTAACAATAAAAATTAAATAAAATGATACTACGCTGTAAAGAGGCGCACGTAAATCTAAAATCTAATTAAATCTAGAAGCACAATAGTGCTGGGTCATTTTCTGTTCTGCCGTCCGATTACTAAAAGACCGTTAAGTGATATGGCCACAGTGTCACATAACGGTCTTTTAGTAATCGGATGGCAACAGTTGCCATCCATGTGAACCGAGACCCAAAGCTCAAACATTGGGCTCCTTAAATCGTCAGAGACAGCCTCGAATATCTTGTTAAAAACAAACTTTTTTCTACAGTTGGATAAATGATGGAACATATAAAACTTTCTATGGAAGGCTGTAAATTTTGTTCAGAAACACTATGATGCCTAGCCTCATAGACAAGTTGAGCAGTGATAATATCGGTACCAAACCACTCGAACATTTTTACAAAATCCATTAACTATGGCATCGCTCGGAAGCTAGGCCCGATAAACGCGATAGTATAGATAGAGATCAAATTGAAATGACAAACTGATATTAGAAACATATAACTGCCCTCACTCGCAGATGTGTGTAGTGGTTCCGATTGCATATTGGACGACCATCCTTAATATTAATTGCCTAAAAAGAAAGGAGAAGCAAAATTTGCTTAGGAACTACATTGATAATTTAATAAAGCGTATTCCCAAATAATATCAAAATGGAAATGGAGATATCTGTCGTAAATTTCCAAATCATGACACTACGATAAGTAAAATATGAAAAAACATAATCGTAAATTAAAATTAAATAACCGCAGCTTTGTTAAATATTGCGCTGCGTCTCCCGGTTCGTGGTCTCTCAAAAACCTTTCTTCCCCATCGGTTATCGGTTCTTCGAGCGATGTGGCCTGCTCATTGCCACTTCACTTGCGAATTTTAATAGCTATGTCGTTGACTCTGGTTCTTTGGCGAATATCCACGTTCCAGATTATATCACGCAAAGAAACTCCTAGCATAGCTCTCTCCATTGTCCGTTGTATGACTCTGAGTTTTTACCAAAAGCCAGCAGTTAAGGACTTCGTCTCAGTACCATGTCATCACTGGCAATACACACAGTGTGGTGTTACTCGTAGCTTACTTTAAAGGAAAATACAAACACGTCTTCAATACAGAAGCAGTGCTGATTTTAAATTGGGAACACGGAGCGTCAGTCGCAGATATTGCAACCACGCGTTCGCCTCGACTCGAGAACCCGAGCCGCGCTACTGCTAACGACTTTCCTATAAATTGCCTTCCCACGTACGATGTATGGAGGGCTGCCTTCTTGTATATATCATTGACATTTGAATAATCATAGCAAAAGAATGGTTGTCAATATAATTAATTATTAAAATTACAGAAATATTCATATTTGGAAAAAATAAACTTACCTAAATTAAAGTAAAGACAAACTTAACTAAATAAAAACTTGATTGTCAAACACTACAAAAATACGTGTACTTGTTAACCAGTTTAAGTATTTAGTTTGGCTTTATGATGGCAGTTTTTTTTATCCCTGTCCTATTTGGTACTGAAAATTTAGTAAAACTATTGTTAAGAATTGTGAGGTTTTTAAATAGTACATTATTGGTTACTATGGGCCCATTCTAATTTTTGTAAATACGAATTTTAACAACTTTGATGTAGGAAAAAAGATACGGATCGAATAAAGGATTTCCCTCTTTTTGAAGTCGAATAAAAAGGTATCAAAATTAAATTGTTAAGACGTCGGTTAAAAAAGTTTGATTTAAAAAAAAACGTGTTACGGTGTTAGGTATAGGCATTACTGCTTCTTACAGTTCGAACGTGGAAGCAAACCGAACCAGTTAATTGGTACGTATACCAATTTAAATGGTCCTTATCGAAAAGTGAAGGTGTTTTATTGGACATTGTGTTAAGACTGCTCTTTTATATGTAAATATAGCCAAGTATATGTTTCGAAACAGTGGCAGCCCTAGTACATCTACGAACGTGCTCGAACTACTTTATATTCTCAATAGAAGAAGCGCAATAAACATATCTTATTCGCAATATGCGAGTTTAGTGGCTTATTCACACATCTCCTTTCTTTTTACGGCCACGGATCGGCGTGTAAATAGTACATAACTTTGTAGAGCGGTGTTTTATCGCAGGAGTCAATTACAGTGGGTTTCACGAATTTTCAAACGGTATATTTTAATCAAAATTGAATACTTACGGAGTACAACACATTTACATTTATTTGAAAATGTTACAGCATTATAGTCGTATTTTAACGATTGTTCCCCATTCCCAGTTTCGGCACCAGACGGTCCAATTAGGGAAATCTGTAATTATTCAAGCGCGCGGTCACAAAATGGATCCAAAAATGAATTAAGGTCATTAAATTTAATTCAGGCAAATGGCTCGATCCCTTTACATTATTATTCGGCCGCATTTTTATGGTGAACCCACTGATCTTTCCCGTTCACCCCTGTGATCGTGAAATGTTTAATGCCGGAGATCGTTTTACTGTATTTTCTATTATGATGATGTAATTCATGCAGGCTATCGATGTCTTCCTTATGCTATACACTCTTTATATAAACTCTAAGTCTTATTGTAAGTTAGATTTTTTATGGTAATAGTAAAAATTTGTAGATAAATGTACCTAAGTGTGAATTATTTATTATAAAGTTAATGCCACTACTAACGTGCCCACAGAAAAGAAAAAATACTGTGAACATGCCCAATCAGATCGTAATAAATTTTTCAGTAAAAAATATTCAACGTTTTTTTTTTACTATGTCTATTGTGCCCAATAATGTCAAAAATATAGGAATTTTCAAACCAAAAGTTATTTGAAATGAAATGTGTTTTTCTTTACTCACGCTAAATTATTGAGGAATTAGTTAGTTATTGTGTACATATTTTTGTTGATTTTTAGATAATATATTGCATTATTTTATGGATGTTAAATTATAAAATAAAACTTATGTGAACTTAGCTAAGCTAATGTAGTAGTTGTAATATAAATAAATGTTTATACTGTATGTCTGAACGTATTCGACGCAGGTCGAGCCGAGTCGCGAGGGAGTGTCTAATATTTACAAAATGTGAAAATTTTATCTCTTTATAATATAAATGTATTACACGTTCAATTTCTAATTCGTATTTTTATTTAAATTTTCCTATATAAAAGTTAAATAGGTAAAAACTGTAATCTTATTCCTTTTATTTTCTCTACCAGATAGATAGAAAAGAAACAAAAAAGAATGGACAGCAAGGTAAGGTCTTAACTTCTTAGCAGAAATTTTTTTTTAGTAAAATAATTCAAATTCAAATTCAAATTCAATTTATTGGGCCCGTGAGCCTGGGTTACAAAGTTGGTATTATATGTATAAGAAAATTGAAGTTCTCCAGGTCCCGCTTTGTCAGCATACAAGCAGTTACTTAAACTAAATACAATAATATCAATTAAAATAATAATAAAAAATTCAGTTTACCTTAAAATTATACAAACAAATTACAAGAACATCAATGAAAATAATATTAAAAATGTCAGTTTACCTTAAAATTATATAATTGATAATTATAATGTCCAACAATAATACAAGCAAAAATTCAAAGTTTTTTATCATTTAAGAAGTCATCTAGAGAATAGTATGCTTTAGAAAGGAGGAATAAAGTCAGCCTATATTTGAAGCTGTTTATATCGCTCCAGTCACGAATTGATCGTGGTAATTTATTATAGATTATTGATGCCGTACAAAACACACTATTCAACATTAGAGACGTTTTTGTTCGTTTTGGAAATCGTACTTCATTTTCTCGTCTGCTACCGAGATTAAATTTTGGGAAAAGGTCTTGGTTTTTTTTTCACGAAAAGGGCGACTTCGCTTATGTAAATACATGGAAGTGTCATTAATTTTAATTCTAAAAAGTTAATTCTATAAAATTATATTAACTTATAAAAACTTATTAAAACAAGCTTTTTGTTTTTTTTTTCGTATTCGTAGCAAACCTTTTCATTTCATACTCATATCATTACATGATGGTGATAAGAAAATTTTGTCCACCATATTGAATTTGGTTGATGTCATTTTATTTTTCTTATTCTTCTCGGCAAACCCTTTCGTGTGATATCCATACCATAATGAGAGGTACCTACATAAAAAAATGGCACCTGCACAAATGCAGGTGGCATTTTATTGTCCACTGCTCTTTCTACAAAACGTGAATTTAATAGATAGGTAAATAACTGTAGATTGTTACACAAAGGATGTAGGTGATCTCACGAGATATATTTTGGCACTAATAGTTTAAGGGTGTAAAAGATCGCTTACTCGCGTGTGTTGGTACTCGAAAAGTAGAGATAATCTACTTTCATCACTAGTGTAAGGTAAGATAAAACATCCTGAGAAAAATCAGTTTCATTTTAATTTTCCGCAAAAAAAATTGCTATCATAAGCACCAGGTTGACACCACAGAGGTTTTACATAGTTATATGATTATTTACGGGATATTTACCGTGGTAAGGTTGTGGAATGAGCTCCCGATATTTCGGCGCAGTTACATGCACCATGTTCACGGGAAGATTGAAGAATGCGGGTGGTTGGTCGAAAAGTTAAAAAGTTAGGTGCAGACACAACAATCTACCCTCTTTCTTAGTCTTTTGCTACGGTTATCACTGGAACTCGAACTCGAACCCTAGTATTTTGAACACATTTTGAACGCGAACTTTTATACGGAAATTTTACGGTAAATATCCCGTAAATAATCATATAACTTTAGTGAACAACCGTGATAGTTTAAAAGAGTGTTTTACATGGTTGTTAACTTCTTTAGGGTAAGAAGTTTCTGACATGTTATGGACCTACATGGTCGAAGAAAAGAAAAATCGTAACCTGTATGGTATTTTTTGATGACTAGTTGAAATTTACCACCCGCATTTTGAGTAGGTACCACAGGTAGTTACCGAGCCCGTGATGAAAAAGATATCGAACCTTAATATCAAGTTAAAAATAGAAAGTAAAAGTTAGGAAGTTAAAGGTCCCTGAGCTCATTTATTTTAGGATCAGCATCGGAACAAATAAATCCGAAACACTTCAAACTGGAGCCGTAAAGTTGTTAGATTGCGTCGTTAAGGTCCCTAGATCTTTGTCGTATGTCCCTAAACAACTCAACTGATATAAACACTCGTTCAGAATCAAGTTTGGAGGGTTCAATGATACGAAAAGTAAAATAAATACCTATACAAAAGTCCAACCAAAAAAGAAAACAAAACTCTACTTAAGTAGGTTCACACTTGTTGTTTTATATTAGAAGGGAATTAAGTACTTAAGTAAGATGAAACAATTATTGTTTAATTACTTAATATGTGGAAACTACGTCAGTTTTATCATAAATAGACTAACCCCCAATTTTATAAACGCAAATAAACCTTACCGTACCGAATCCTTACCTTGAGCGTTCGGACCCAAGGCTCTTCTACTGCGAGGCTCAACTAGTGAGTGCTCACTTTTCTTTCCTCCCACTTCAAATTTGGTATCGTTAGACGCACGTAACACTATTACTCAAGGAGGTTAGACGTCTCTCAATGCTCCCTCAGTCCACCTCAAATGAGGGCAAAGCGATTTAACATCATAGACGTCATCAGATCTATAGACACCACACCCTTTATTCAGTCATTCAACTCCAACCAGTTGAACGGACCAACTAGTTGTGCAGAATGGAAGTTGATGAAGCTTTTTGTTCCAATCAAATCAACTATAGTTGGTCAGTACACGGTACACGGTGGTGTGTACACAAGGGAACTTTAAGGGCTAGAATGCCGGGTGCAGTGATCATGCTTGCGCATGTTGTTTTTTATATATAAAATGACGGTGTCTACTTTTGATAAAATGTGCTTCAGTAATTTTACTACGTTAGTATTTCCAAATATTTAGCTCAAATTTTTGTTGTAATTTTTTTTATGATGACCTGAATAAATGGGAATACCTGTTTATCGCATTTTTTTGTTATTAAAAAAAATAGAAATAATAACTTCGCAAAAGGACCGAAGCACTTTTTTTTTTCCTGGGCAAGCGCCTTTATTAACTAAACAAAATACAAGCTAAAACTAAAACTACAAATACAGTTAGACTGCCCATAGACCGTTGAAGGTCTAAAGACAAATTATTTATTATTTGTCGAAAGTAGACAAGTGAGATAGCCATGCTTCATGTTCTGGACATTAAAGTTATCTTATTTTATCGACAAACAAAACATGACTTAAGGAAACCTTAAGGGTGATAATAGCATAATTTTGACGAAGCGTATCGTTCCATTCCGACTATAGCCATACGCAAATAGGATCATTATGTATTACTTTATTGAACCATGTAAATTTAAGAACCTCATCTATCTACATATTATGTCTGCAATAAAATATTGAGTATTGAGTTAACGTCTATAAATATGGGAGTACGAGTAAGCCTTTATTAATCTTTAGATAAATTCCTGAACTATAAATGGGTCCACAACTATAAGACTTTGGCTACGGATACCTACAATTTTATGCGTTTCTAGACACGCTCTTAACCACAGAAAAGAGAAGTAAAAAATTTATAAAAAAAAACTGTGCTATAACCGTTGTTTAATTATGCAACTTATTAAGACAGGTGAATAAAAAAATGTTACCAAAGTAAAATTTCACTGTAATTGTACGTATTATCAAAGTGAAAAGTCAAGTCAAAAAAAGAGAATTAGTGCATCTTCAATTTCACCGAAGAAAAAAGGTTCAACATTTTATTCGCCTGTTTGCCTACCTATTTCAATAGAGTCGTAAACTAATACCTTTTAGATCAGAAACAAAGATATATACAACCTTATCTTATTACCGTTCACTTCTTTTTATGCCCCTATTCGATTCTAAAACTACAACTTACTTACAATCTGAAACAAGGGCCTATCAGCACTTCGCTACTGGATAAGGCATCAGATAACCCTGTGGATCAACGAAGCGAATCTAAGGGCAAATTGTGCCCTTTGTCTATATCCTTGCTGATCCGTAAATCTCGTTATACCCCGTCACGGAGTATTTTTATATTCACTGATCACGTAGGTAACTATGGGGCTTTTCCGGAATCTTGTGCGCGGAAGGTCGTGTCAACAGTTGGGATAGTTCGTAAGAATACAAATGAAAGAACCGTACGCATAGGGAGTTTGAAACTTGTATGTATGTATACCTTGTAGTCTAACAAAGCTACATAGCTACTTTTAGGTAGAGCGTGATTTGTAGGTAGGTTTTTGTATCGCAATTTTAGTAGGTAGGTAAATTTGTTTTAAATGTTTATCGAGATTTATCGCGCAATATTTTAGTTCAGTATAAATAGGTACCTTCAACTCGACGTTTCGACTATGTCACAATGGCCGTGGTCACGAGCTGACTGCGGGTGAGTCCGGAGAGAAGATCGGGTGTTTTGTTCTTCTACCCTCACTTGATCTTGAAAAATAGCAGGTTAGGTAAATTATTTATCGATATCGATAATCGTGCAAAAAGACTATGCATTTCATGCATGATGACACATTCGTGAAACGACACATCCACGAAATGTAATTTAAGTAAGTGAAATAACACTTATGCGAAGTGACACACATATTTGAAATGAGTGAGTTAAAGCGTGAATTCCCCTTACATTTTTGACGAAAAGTGCAACAAAAACTGACAAGTGACATGAGGAGGAAAAAAAATTCGTTGCACCCCTTTGTGTGAGGTATCGTTGAATCTATCGTAGAAGTAGCAAAAAGTACGACTGTATGTGAGCATCCTGGTTTTACTCCAATAAATGCGACCTTAATACAATAAATTAAGCCTTATGGCCATCTGTAGTAACAAGTGTTGCAAACTGGGAAAACCTCGCCTTAATTTTTTTTCCCAATGGTACTGCGGCATTTAACGGCCGGCTATCCGAGTCGCGTAGGCAACAAAACGCTCCCTCAGCCCCCGCCAACTTATATCGACTATGTATATTGCCACGCTAGAATCAGGACGCCCGCGGGGGAGTGCAACGACAAAAACGAGCATAGGTCCGACCTCGGTGACGCCTGGCGCGGCACTGAACGCGGCGCGCGCAAATTCTCGGGACCTTTTTACGCTTTTAATTTCACTAAAAAACGAAACTATTCACTATCAAAATTCTATGCAAATAAAAAAAAATTGAATAAAATTGCCCTTCAGTACATGCAATTTCCAGGTTGTTAGGAGCTTTCATTAGAGCATAAAACGAAAAAAATCAACTGAATCAACAATGTTTCAAATTTTTTTTTCATCGAGGTAAGTTTATTCGATCGTGTTTTGTACCAAATCACAGACTCTAACACAGATGTATCTGTGGCATGTATTTTTTTCCAGCGCAAATATTGTAATGTAACTGATTTTTTTTTATTTAAAACCGTCAAATTTGGTATAAGAGGCCCTTAAGTGCCATAGCTCTAAAAGCTAAAGATACAAAGTCTTTCAAAAGGTTATAAAACTAAAATACCGAAGCTTTTTCGCTCTAACCGTCTTCTGAAGAACAGAAACGTTACAGATTCTAGAACATTGATATAAATGATTTGAGCCGTGAAATTGCGACCGTCCGTGCCCATCTGTCTATCGTCTACTCCTGCAGTTAATCTTTGATACCCTAAAGTAGCTATAAATAAATGATCGAACTTATCAAGGGAAGGTATTTTGTGTCAGGTTGGGGTTGATTAACGTGTTGCCAGATAAGTGGTGTTCGGTACACTAAAGGATTTTGCTGAGCAGAAAAATGTTTACTTACTTCCCGAAACGAGGGCAACCGAAACGTGATATGGGTGCAGTAGAAGAGGGTGTTCATTCTTCTTAATTCAGTTTCAAATAGAATGAAAATAATAGCTAAGAGCAATTTTGAGACTTGCATTTAAAAGGGTTCCGTTATAATAATATATGGCTGCGCCCCGCGGTTTTACCCGCGTAGTGATGAAAAATGGTGCTGGTGATGATGATGAAAAGTAGCCTATGTCACTCTCCGACCCTTGAACTATACCCATGCTAAAAATCAGGTCGATCCGTTGCTCTGTTGCTGCGTGTAAGAGGAACAAACAAATCAACAAACAAACACACTTTCGCATTTATAGTAATTATTAGTACAAACTACACATTTTAGAAATTAGTTTACTGAATTAGAATTAGACTTTTCGCAAAGGCATTTGGAACTTAGCTCGGTGGACTAAGCCATATTTCTGCCAAAGAGATAACTACTTGGGAAACATTCTTTGCCATGATCATTTAACGAAAAGCTAGAACGTCTTGAATTTTTACAGTTGTCGCTATAACTCAAAAAGTTGTGATCACTGATTAATCCAAATAATTTTTAATAAAGGTTTTTAAAATCCTAACAGTATGTCAAGTTACAAATTTCTGTTTTATCTATATCTATACTAATATTATAAAAAGGAAAGATTTGATTGTTTGTTTGTGTGCATTGAATAGGCTCCGAAACTACTGAACCGATTTGAAAAAATCTTTCACTGACGGGAAGCTACACTATCCCCGGGTAACATATGCTTTAATCTATACCCGTGCGAAGCTGGGGCGGACCGCTAGTAATTTAGAAATGCGCAGGGGGTTCAACACTATATCCTGCCCACTGGGCGATAATAATGCTCTGGCCATATTTTCTTATTTGATTTTAAAACTATTGACTATGCCAATATTATACTTTTATCAGAACGGTCGTAGACCATGATGGTGCCACCGTATACCCTGTGGAATTTTATTGTATCGTTTTAGTTCAACGTAGTCCATTTTATAAATAGGCTTCTCTTGCATTTGAAGGAGATTATCGAATCTGAAATTGATTTGTATGGGTACAACGGGATAACTTTACTGGATAACACAGTATGTGACCTTATTATGGATGTAGGTTTTATGTGTTGATAGAGATAAACTTATTTGGTTGGCGTTATCTTTTGTACCCGTTTGTATTTTCCTAAAATTAATATTCTGTGAGAAAGCCACCGAATTAAACATGCTTATGTATGTTTACCAAAAAGAATACTTCTGTCAACTTTTTGAGAAATAAGTACTTACAATGCAGGATCTGCCAATTGAAGCCTCTTATCCGAAAAAAATGTTTTAAAGATGTACTTTTGCTAAGTAACACCTAATTTAATCAATTATCTAATTTATAAGTAAGTGGTGCTTACTTTAATTACTAGGTTTGGTTTTGAGAGAGTGTCATAAATATCTATAGCCAAGCACCAAAATCGCAATTTTAAACCTCTTGCGCAAGAGGTTGGTAATGTTGCCATCATTGCGCAATAGTGGGCTTGAACTTTTGGATTATAATATTATCTTTAGACCTTTAACGGTACGATATTATATGATTAATCAAACAGTTTTTTGTATAATAGGCTGACATGTTTAGGTATTTACTTTTAGTTAGATTTTATTTCGTTTTGTTAATAAAGGTACTTCGTTCAAAAAAGAGTCATAAACAAATCCCCACCCGTTGTCCTGCTCGCATAATATTTATTGAAAGTCAGTATTTCACGTAGGAAACAAATATTAAAAAGGAACAAAGCTTGTTACCACGATACCGGGAAATACACGAATTGTTTGCATTTCATAGCAAGTCTGCCGGCAACGGGCCAATTGGCCCAACAGGTTGGGATAAACGATAATACAAGCATTTTGAAACATTTCAGGAAGCTTGTTAAGTATACCGGGCTTAAAATAATGACAATTGCCTCAAATAAACCTCTTATTGGGTTGTTTTCATAGGTTTAAATGAGATTAAAACAGAATTGAGATATCCGTAGCAAATTTCTCTAATAATTACAACACACTTGGGTATCATTGGACCCATGACCCATCCTTATTTAGAAGGCAAGGAAATTTGAGACCTTACAACCTAGAATCAGTAAGAGGATCTATAAGCTTGCTGGGTTCTCCCATTTTTTCAGAAATTGTGAGAAAAGCACAACAAACACGCTTGCCTTGGCATCACAACTCTAAATACCTTCCGACACACGTATCATTAACTTTTCTGTGGCGCTGCTTCGCATTGCCTAAACTGACTTACGTCATAAGGACGGCTTCTACTTTGAGGTCCCCCCGGTAGAAATTCTCTGCTTTGGCGATAGTCTTAAGAGTATTTAACACAGATGATATTAAGGTCTAGTAAGCGCATCATCACCATCAGTCTTTAATTGTCCACTATCTGACATATGCATCTCCTAATTCATGCCACAGAGATCGGTCGACAATTCTCTGCTTCCAGTTTTTACTCACCATGTTACGCAGGTCATCACTCCACCTGGCTGCAGGGTGTCCTACACTACGTTTGCCTGAGAGTGGTCCCCACTCTAGAACTAGTCAATCTCACTGGTTATCAGTTCTTCGAGCAATGTGTCTTCTACTTCTATAGCTATATCTACTGTCAAGTATATTGTTAAACACGATAAATATCCAGGAAGGTTAGACAAGACCCACTTTCTGTTAGCGTTAACGTCTGCGGAAAGATGAAATTGTAAAAATAACATTAGCTTGAGATAACTTCTCTCAAGCTAATGTCATTGTCAATGTCATTTTCATACAATTGCATCTTTCCGCAGGCGTTAATGCTAACAGAAAGTGTGTCTTGTCTAACCCCCCAGAGGTCTTACGGCTAACTTCCAACGCTAGCTCAGTTCACGCGAACGTGAACCTTAAGGGCGCTTATATACGTCCGTTGTTTTGACCGGTCAACGGACCGTTTTTTTGCTGGACTCGCAGTATTGTGTGGCTTATAATGAATGTGTGTACATGCACCGGATATCGGTCCGGCGGACAAATATACGCCGGATGCGCCTCCGTCTCTCCTCGGTGCGACGTACACCGGTCCGGCTTAATAGCTGTAACAGACACGTCAACATTTGGACGGCGGTTCGCCAGCCAAGTTCGATACGTCTGTTATGGCTATAAGAATTTGCGGTCGGCGTAGCCAGTCAGTGGGTGAGTGTAGACGCTACCGGACGTATCGCTTGTTTTTGGGAAATAGGTGCCGCACTCGAACCTAACGTCCATCCGGCATAATATTCTATATGTATACAAGGATCTCCGTTTATTGACAGTTCGTTGTCAGGTGAAAACAACGGACGTATACAAGCGCCCACGCGCCGAGATATGGTTAGCGGTTGCGCAACTTTTCTGTCACCTAAACAGAATTGCTAAAAACAGGTAGCCAGTCTAAAAAGCGCTCCACAATGAAACGTTGTTTACCCTTTTTATCCAAACGTAAACGTGACAAGGCTAGAATATAGATACCTTGGTCTTTTTTCCACAAGAAAAAAAAGAGTGAATAAAATTTTATCGCAGCTAGCGTGCTAGGTCAGCAACATTTCGTGCAGATTTTTCGACAGTTGAGAAGGGTTAAGCGAGCTCCATTTAAGCGTTAATTACTAAAATTCTCTACTTTCACCAGAGCACTAAAAGGTTATCTTATCCTACAGGAGGTGTACTTACTGAAAGTTAATTTAATATAATCCTTTGAAGTTCTAAAATAGTGAATTTGACTAGAGGCACAACTAGAGGTATAAAGTTGATATCCGGCCTTTTTTTTTGGCAATTGCCTTTATTAACTTAACAAAATACAAGCTAAAACTAACACTACAAATACAATTAGACTACTCAAAGGTCTATAAAATAAATTTTGTTTCAATATCATTATGTATTGTTATCATTGTGATCGTAATATCTTGGAAACGTTTTTTCTTCTCCTGATGATTACTAAAAAACCAGAATCGAAACTTTAAAGCTTGTATCTGCATACAAGTTACTAAGTCTTAGTTACTTAATTAATCGAAAAATATACATTTGTTGTCGAAAAGTTCGTTGTTTGTTTGTTGTTGTTGTTTAGGTTTAGATTGCATTATCGCAAAATAAACATTTCTGTATTTCTGAAAATATCAGATTTATCGATATACAACGATACTAGAATAATTGATAAAACAAATTTTAGTTCTCTAGTGTAAAACGGTAATACGTACAATAATGAAATTTGATTATTGTACAGTCTAAAATAAAATAAAAATTATAAATACCGGCCAAATGCGAGTCGGGCGTGCTTTAAGAATCCCGAACTAAATAAAAGAAATCATTTTTTTTTTTTTGGTTTGGAACCCCCGTAGCGCGAATTATATTTATTTGCTTCCTCGCGTAGCCTTACGTATTGTCCAGCAAGTCTCAGAGTGTGCTACATTTACCGATTCTTAGTCTCCAGTATAAAACACAAATCTAAGCAAACGGTTATCAGTTCTGCGACAGGTTGCGGCAGAAATAACCCGCTCACTGCCACTTTTACTTGCTAATACGCTGAGCTATGTTTATTAGTTTGGTTCTCTATCAAATAAAACTGGTTGAATAACAGCTATTAGAACTACAAACATGCGTAAAAGGAAAATGCTAATTTCCGACAGCACAATCAGAGTAGATAAAAATAAAGTAATTGAGGATTAACTGCCAGAGCGGGCACGAAAAATCGTCACCGCTTTATGGTTGATATTCCAAGAACCCGTACGAAGCTCTTTGATTCCACATTTATTATCCGAACTGCTAGTCTGTGGTAATTTTGTAGTCTACTCTAAGTTTAGATTGTTTTGACCATATTTTGTTTTGTGTGCCAATAAACTAAATAAATAAATTCGCTGCCTGAATGGGTGTTCCCCGATGGTTACAATCTGGGTGTCTTCAAATCACGAGTGAATCGGTTCCTTCTAGGCAAGCGTGCTCCAACGTAGACCGCATCATCGCTTAACATCAGGCGTGATGGTCGTCAAACGCAAGCCTATTATATATATATTATTAAAAAAAAACTGCGCTAAGTTACTAGTAGAATTAGTAAGCGACTAGAAGTGGAAGCAAACTACCCGACCAGAGGTAGGGTGGCCATAATGGTCCTCTCATCTCTAATAGCGTAACTTTATAGTAGGCGGAGGCAACGTTATTTCTAATGAAGAAATAATGTTATTCCTTTGTCGGATATAAAGTGAATTGCGCCGTGCCGACCTTTGACAATCAAAGGGCAAAGAGAAGGCCAAACGTGAGTTTTCTAAAATAACTTTCATGGAATAAAACCCTGGCTATCTCTGTCTGCTACAAATTTGCTAAAATTGAGTTACCTGTTTTTTTAGGAAAGAACCTACATAATTCATAGAACTTTTTATTTATACCGTACGCTTTTATTTACGAACATGTGTTTTATTTTGGGTTGTAGAAAAATTAATTTGATCACACAGAAAAAAAAAAAAAACTACGATATCCTAGATCTACGTTTAATAATGCTTTAGGTACTACAATGGCACAGGTAACAAAAGCATTTATGGACGAAAGTGGGCCGAAGCGTAGTCGAGCCCAGCATACATGAGTACATGCTCATTTGCCGCCAAGGCTTGTATAGTAGAGATTTTTCTTTCTAAATATGTACTCCACCACACTACGCATACACTATACTATAAAATACGGTGGAGAGGTGTATACATTTAGAATGAAAGATCTCTAATTTTCTTAAACATTACATGAATATACTTGTACAAAATATACTTAAATAGTTTGGGGTAATTTTAGCTGGTGCTATGAGCAAAGACGTTTTATACCTTGGGTGTAAAACGTCCTTGGCTACGAGTCAAAGACTTTCTATAGTAGCTTTACCTAGTCTGTGCTATGAGGCAATCATAGAACACTTAGCCATAGACATCTGAAAATGTTCATTTTTTCCCTTGCAAATTCTAACGATTCGCACAAGCAAAACCCTCTTTGCATATTGAAATATTGTACGCACGCATATAAAATATATTAGAGAAATACACATGCCTCCGAAAAATAAATATTTTGAATTAGTAACAAGTGAAGCTAATGAAGGCGTGTTAAAAAGAACCTTTCTTATCAGTCTACAAGCAGATTAATGCGTCTGAATATGATACGGCAGCGGTATTACGGAAACATTACTATAACGAAAGTTATTAACACAATTTATAACGCCACAACAAACTTTCCTATAAATTGTATTGTACTCCGCTTGCCCTGAGATTGTGCCCTGTAGGAACGTTGTACATAATTGAATTGTTTACGAGGACAACAAATGGATAGGTGTGTAACATATAGGTACTATTTCAAGGTACAAAGGACACTCGGGACAATTTCAGCTAAGTCCTTAGAATAAAATGATACCTATTCAACAGAATTATGTGTTACTAGAATCTGAGCCTTGTTATTTCATTTCATTACATAAATTTTATTCAATAACATACAAAACAGAATGCAATAATTTTAAAATTATATTGAATTTACATTTAAATGATCTGTAACACAAAAAAAAAACTCAGTTATTATGTTATATCAGTAAATTATAAAATATTGTAATTATATTTTTTAAACAAGATTTATTGTGAACCAGGCCTTTTTTTGTAAACCTTGTGCAATGACAAAACAAGACGAATGTAATTGAGTAATAGTTAAAAACAACCACAGATAATATAAGTCTTACTCTACTAGCAAATTAGTTTGAAAATTAAACACTGTTTTAAACTATTACGGTTGTTCACTAAAGTTAAATGATTATTAACGTGATATTTACAGCAACCATATTATTATTATATTAATAATAATATGGTTATTTTATTTCTCATTCCACAACCTTACTACGGTAAATATCCCGTTAATAATCATTTAACTTTAGGAAAATTAGAGTAACAAAAACAATAGCTAAAAAGTATTAAGGACTTAAAGTAACTTTTTTTTACTAACAATCATTTAGATTTCGCACCACTTAAAGCTGCTACATTATAAGTTAAAAAGCTTTTTGCCACACTGAGACAAAAGCAGCGCGGGCGGAATGTGGGACCTATGCATGTTGTAATAATTATTTAAAAGGAAAAATGCGTTAAAAGTAGGTACCTAGGTACTGAAAATCGCGTACCATTCAAACAAACAAACAAAAAAGTTTGTAGTAAAAAAGGCTTTTAGCCTAAGCATATTTAATTTATTAAATATCTATTTAAATATTTTAATGGGGTATATTATTGCGTTCAGTAGTTTCTATGGCCACCTGCCTTCATCATCATCAGACCTTGAATATGACCCAGGGGTAGTATCACATGGAGGTAGGTACTGATCAAGACCATTCAAAAGAGCCCCAACACGATGTGTTTATCTTGTTGCGTTCAATAGTTCCTATGACGACCTTCCGACTCCATTATCAGAAAAGCTTCTTGGTACCATATTGATGAATTATCATCCAAGTTACATAGGTGTACCAAATTTCAATTAAATTGAACGCCGGGTAGTGGGTCAATTTAGGCTTGCAAGATTTATACTTAACATACATACATGCATACATTTATTTGTCAGAACATGAAAAAACGTACTATATTACATATTAGAGTTACTAAATAAAATTAAAATAAACCTAACTGTATATATTAGAAATTAGAACTAAATTAAACTGTCTACCCAAACTATGAATAAAAAACTGCATTGAGGTCGCTGTCTTCGGGTAAGGTGCCCAAAAAGCTGGCGACATTACCACGTTGGATAGCCAAACTTATTCTTTGGCCAAGGTAAGCACCAGCTCTTTGGTCACCTGTCACATCTACGAGGCGTCTGGACAACTCTTTAACCAAACCCCGTGCGGCCGGACCCCACGGTCTCATGGTTTCAACTCCAAACGGAAGAAATATGTATCCCTCGTCGAAAGATTCTTATTTCCTGCGTTTGAGGCTTTCCGCCAGTTCCGCTGCTGCACCAGCCGCTCTTGATGTGCCCTGGAGGTGAGATGGCACCAGCGTGTCAGCGCATACATACATACACAATTACATACATACATACATTCATTCTAGTTAAACGTATAGGTTAAATTCCTACAGCACATGAAACTTGATTACGCACGTCTCACTAACATTTCCAGTCCCTGCTCCCAATTCAGACATCACTCACACTGATACAGAGATCTAACAACTAATAACAGTTATGATTGTGTCTATATTAGTATGCGAACATCGACTGTAGCGTACAGTCTTGGGACTCATTAGTTTGAGCTAATGTAAACATAAATTAGAGAATGGAAAGATGTGTTTGTAAATGTAGGTATATGTCTGATATAAGCATTTATTTTGTGAAAGTCGCGGGCATCCAGTGTATGCAGACGGCAGGCTTTCGTTCAGTGTGGAGGTTAAAGGGGAGGCCTATGTTCAGCAGTGGACGTATTCTGGCTGATGATTATGATCATGAAGCATTCATTTTGAAATATTGGCAAAAAGGCAATCGGTCCACCTGATGGTCACCACCTATATGGACATCTGCAACACTAGCGGTGTTGTCGATGCTTTTCCAGCCTGGAGAAATGTTTATAGATACCTTTTTTGTGACTCTCCATGTTGAAACTCGTCGGGAAGACCTTCGGGGAAAGGGTGAGAAGAAAAGGTTCAGAAAATTTTCAAGATGTGGGGGTGAGCCTTTTAACGGTATTTGTGTGTGTGTGTGTGTGTGTGTTGTCGGGATGTGTGGTAGTGGCATTCCAACGTAGGAATGAGGTTAAAAATCTCTTCAGAGCATTCACACCTTATTACAAAAGGAACATACCTTAATTTTTTATCTTTTTTTAAAGGACATAAACCTTTTCTTCTTAGACGAACACTCTAGACAGGTCGTGATCAAAACAGTGGTTAACGATGGGTCTTGTCGTCAGTTTTCCCGGCAGCTATCACCGATCTTTCAATGTTTCTCCATTTTACGCGGTTTGTTGCATTACAAGAACACTCTGCTACAAGCATGTTTGCACTAGTTTTTGTCACGGTTTCGTGCAAGTATGTACATAATATACAAAGTGTGACCCTGGAGCCGGGCTCTAAGAATACGGCTTCGGTATCTGCCAAAGGGACCTGAACCTATTCAAGCCCAGGGAAGGCAATGGTGCGATGTGACCCGCGCCGTTGTAGAGTGCGAAAGGACCGCCTCAAAGATATCGATCAATGCGTTTCATATACCGTTACCCTCCGTCACCAGCGTTTACCCTGTTACAAATAAACCGGCCCAATAAAGTTAATAAAATGAGTTGATAATTTTATTATCAACACAAAGCAAAGCAAAGCGAGACGCAGCCGCGCGCGCGCATTCACCTTGAAAAAGGCCGTCTAATGCGGTTGAAACTATAGTCGGAGTAACCGGCTTAATCTTACGTGAGTAATTCCCGTGTAACATAAATAAAATGTGTGAAAACCACGTCAGTTTTAATAATAAAATTTTATTATGATCTATAAAAATTATTTTATTTTATTTTTATTTTATTTATTCAACAAAATCCACAGCCCTTTAAAAACTTAACAATAAACTAAGAACTTAACTTACGGCCAATAATGGATTTACATTATATTACTAATCTAATTAATACCTGCAGTCGTATATTATAATCAATTTATGGGTACATGGTGTGGGTGTGTGCGGGAGGCGGAGTGCGTGGGGTGATAGTGTGCATGTGTGTGTGTGTGTGTGTAAGTGAGTGAGTGTGAGTGTGTGTGTGAGTGGATATTTAACTTGCATTTCTGTCATGTATAATTTTAAAGACATCACTTCTAAAAACTTGCTTTTTAGAGTGAAAGATGTCAATTAAATTATTAAACTTCATGTTATAAGTTCTGTGTAGACGACTAACAATTGAATTCTGCGCGTAGTTAGTACGAGAATGTGTGACAGCAAATAATTTGGTAACTTAGGTAGGTAAAAGAAATTTAAGTGAGACAGTCAATTCAATATAATAAACCGCCCAAGTGCGAGTCAGGCTTTCGCACTGAGGGTTCCGTACCAACACAAAATACAAAAAAATATCAATTTAAAAACCGACTTCAAAATAAAATAAATAAATAAATATTCGGGACATTTTTGCATACACTGTCATCTGACCTCAAAATCAGCAAAGCTTGTGATATGGTATACATACATACATGAAACTGATATACATACAGTCATACATACATATATAGTTTTTTAAATAGATATTAACACCCAGATGAAAACATGAAATAGATAAAAACACATCACATAAATGAAAAATAATGAATTAGTTAAATATGGCATTTCGATTCGGTGAAAGATATGATTAGGCCGTCCAAGTTACCGAATTACCAGTTATAACTTGGTTATGAACAGAAATTTGTTACAGACTCACACTTCGCGTTATTTAAAAAAAGAAAAATCGTCGAATGATGTTTCTTTTATAAGTAAAAATACAAAACTCTTTTGCTGATGCGAAAATAATAACTCTGTAAACTGCATTTTAAGTTCCCTTGGAGTTTTAAACGTTCCTTTTAACTTACTTTCCAGAAGTTCTGATTCGTCATTCTTTGAAGGAACTTCAGTGCCGTTTTTACTCACGAAACAGAAAATTTCTCAGCAAAAAAGTATAATGTTTTTTTCTAAAGACGGACAGAAAATTATGTAGGATCGCCAACTCGCTTGATGTTAGCGATTATGCGGTTTACGGTAGAGCACGCTTGCCTAGAAGAAACCGATTCACTCGTGATTTGAAGACACCAAGATTTTAACTGCCGGGAAACACCCATTCAGGCAGCGCATTCCTCAGACTAGCTGTTACGCATATAGACTGTACTAAGCCGAAAAGAGGTCATTGTACTCATCATTATAAACAACTTTTACTATGGGACCAACCCTGAAATCTCGGGGGGAAAACCAGTTGTTCCATAGAAAACAGTTGACACTAGACAATAAAAATTTATAGAACAGCAGATTTTTTCCCTCGATTTCAGGGTTGGTCCCATAGTAAAAGTTGTTCAAAATGATGAGTACAATGACCTCCTTTCGGCTTAGTACAGGGTATATGCGTAACCCTGTATATAGACACGAATACGAATAATATAATCGTCTCACGCGTTCACCACTTCTCTTGGTAGATTTATAACGTTACCACATCGTTACCAATTTATTTTTCCATCTGAATTCTTGCTACCTTATATTATGTCCCAAAACACATCATAAATATTTAACCATTTATCTCACGAAAATAGATGTAATAACATGTCAGTGTGTCCCAAACTTGACACCTCGTTTTGATTGGGTGGTACAGGTAAAATTTCTAGATATAAGAAAGCGTGAGAGGTTTGAATTCCAGCGACTCACGGAGTTAATCTACAGGGAACGACGTAATTTCCGACGTGAAATCTTTGCATCGGAGATGTTGTCGACGACGTGTATATACGCGTTATTTCGTTTGTAGAGCCTGAAGCATCTACTTAGACCCGATAACTAAGGGCAGTACCATTTTTAGGGTTCTGTACTCTGTAGTATTACAATAAACCTTTTCAAGTTCATTCTGTCCATCATCAGCCAGAAGACGTCCACTGCTGAACATAGACCTATTCTTTAACCTCCACACTGAATGACAGCCTGCCTTGCATCCAGTGGATGCCCGCGACTCTCACAATTTCGTCGGTCCATCTAGTGCCTACCTACGCTGCGTCTTCCGGTTTGTTCGGTTATCGGTTCTTCAAGCGATGTGGCTTGCCCATTGCCACTTCAACTTGCAAATTTTGATAGCTATGTCGGTGACTGGTTTTTTGGCGAATATTCACGTTCCGGATTTCATCACGCAAAGAAACTCCGAGCATAACTCTCTCCATTGCCCGTTGTGTGACTCTGAGTTTTTTCAAATGGTCAACAGTTAAGGACCACGTCTCAGCCAGTACCATAAATATTATCATCTGTCCGTCACGCACGTCCTAATTCTTTTGAACCTTCTAACTTCTATAATTATTGAGGTAAGTGCATGAAACTTTGCACAAGTACAGCGTTACACGTAGTATAATTATAGGCGTAAACAAATATACTTATTTGTCTGTGGTATAGGTCTCAACTTTAAAGGTATATAAATAATAATTAAAAATATAATTATTACCATTACCATTCGTACCTCATTTGAGTAAAGTACCTTCTTATTAATTTTGATTATTCATTTTGATATTCTTATTATTTTTCGCAAAACATACTGTAAACTTTCTCTTCAGCTTTCAAAGCTAAAAAAGCTACTCCCTTCCTGCGAGTTCTCGCAAAATGCGGACGCCTTCTTTATGAGACCTCCAGTTTAATAAATTATGAGTAAATTGTATTGTAAATGCGCCTTTTGGGGCGTTTTAATGAAAACGGTTTATATTTTGCTGAGCCTCGTTCATTGAAATTTTGATATGTTTAGATGTTTACTCTACACTTTTCGTTTGCTCTTCACATTTAGTGAACTACTAAATGTTTTACGATAATTTTATCAAGATACATTTTTGTGTACTTTTGTGTTTTTTTTTGGTCTAGATTAGGTTTACATGTTTAGATTTAGAACAGCCATATGCAAAGGCGTTGCTAGAGGTAAGGGGAACAGATGTCCGCCCAAACCCCCCAAGACTCTGGGTAAACGCTCGCTCAGAGAGATTCCCAAACTAAGAGAAAAATAATTTTAATTATCGTTGCTCTTGCAAGAAAATCTGAAAAATTAGAAACAAGGAAATCCTGGCTGCACTCTTGGACCTATGTGCTAATAGTATTTAAAATTTCCATCCAATAACATAATAACAACGATCTTTTACTTGTACTACTTAGGTATATATCAATGCATAATAATTACATTCCAAATAACAGATCTAAATAAGTAATCATAATCATAATCATTTTATTGGTAACTAATAATTACACGTCAAATTTGTGTGTCATCATCATCATCATCAGCCAGAAGACGTCCACTGCTGAAGATAGGCCTCCCCCTTTAACCTCCACACTGAACGACAGCCTGCCTTTTGCATCCACTGGATGCCAGCGACTCTCACTATGTCTTCGGTCCATCTAGTGGGAGGCCTACCTACGCTGTAATTTGTATGTAATAGATATGTATAAATAATTTTATACTTAACTAATTGGTAAAAATTTACTAATAGTGTACCTATCGTGTCTAACAATTACAAATTAAGTACCTTATTTGATGTGAAACATCGGCTATTGGCGCGCCTTATCAATAAAACCGACTCATGTTACGGCAAACATTATTACGCTCTCTTATGCCGTCATGTTTCACATTCCGGGCGTCCCGTGACGGCCAACTTTTTTTAGTAACGGGGGGGAAACTTTTAACGATATTGTATTGGGATACAGACACGTACAGCTAGGCTATGTAGAACTACACCTACTGAAATCTTCTCGGTGGCCTGCCTCTATGCCTGATAGAGGGCCCGGGATCTGCAAGGGTGAATCGGTTTCTTCTAGGCAAGCGTGTTCCAACGTAGACCGCATCATCGCTTAACATCAGGCGTGATGGTGGTCAAACGCAAGCCAATTAATTCTTTTTTAAAAAAGTATCTCTACTTATAAGCTACTCACATCAAACATCATCATCATCAGCCTTTTTAACAGTCCACTGCTGGACTTTTAGCCTACCCCCGAAAGGGTGATTGGGCCATAACCACCACGCTGGCCCATTGTGGATGGGCGGATTGGTGGACATCACATATCATCAGCCATTAAATGTCCACTGCTGAACAAAGGCCTCCTTCTTAGAGAGGGGTGTTGCCATAGTCCCCACGCTTGGTAGGCGGCTTGGGGATCGCAGTACGTTCACCGTGTACTAACAGGACACTGATAAGCTACTAAATCATAGTAATTACCACAGACCCAAAAAATATATACAGAGCTACATGGAACGGTACTAGGCCGAAAAGAGGTCATCGTTTGTAATTGTATGCTCATCGTTAAATAACTTCAAAAAAATTTACCATGAGAACAAAGTTGTGTAAGTAGTAAATAGTTTAGCGATTTCGTCACAAATTCTTCGCAAAAAATACAGCTGTTGAGGTAAGCTTCAATTCGTCATAGAGCCAAATTTTCAGAGTTAATTACAAAAGACTTAAAGGACTTTGGTCCTTTGACAAAAAATTACAAAGTTCCGCAAAATAATCTCCGCCTCACGTTGATTTACTGGAAAACTTTCCTAGACGGATTTATTAAAGAAAGCTGTCGTAATTTCTGTACCTTTGAGTTTTTAATAACAGTAGAAGTCCGGGCACACCTAAGCCCTGAACGACCCGCAACGTGGCGTGACGCTTTGCATCACGCGTGCCCCTACGTTGCATGGTTATGAGAGTTCCTTATTCATTTTCCTAATATACTCATACAGGTTCAAAGGTAACTAGCACAAAACCTCTTAAGCCCTTACTTTACTCTTACTCTACATGCACCAAAGTCGCCCGACTTTGGTGCATGTAGAGTAACAACTTTTGTAATAAAAATTCGCAAAAAAAATCTGCTGTTCCATACAAAAAAAAAAACATTGCCACAACCGACAAAATGTATGAAACAGCTGTTTTTAATTTTATTTTTTGTAGAAGTTAGGCTTGCGCTTTTGTTGCGAATATAAATACTTATTACAGAACTAAAACTTCAACGAAATATACCTACTCCTATAATAACCTTAAATATAACCTTAAATATACTCTTAATAATAGTTACTATTAGCAGGGCTATTGTAACTGCTGTACACACTACAATTGATTATTCGATCGATATTTATGTCTTACAATAGAAAGAAAATTAAATGACTAGTTTTAAAATCACTGACAGTTTTATGGCCCTGGGGTGTGACCAGATTTTTTTAACTTGTGACGGGGTCGGGTATTCAAGAAGATTGTAAAACACTGAATTTTAAGTATATAAAAAAACTTAATATTATAAGAAGATTGTGATTTCTTATCGTTCTCAAATAGACCCCGTTAAATTCTATCGCAGTCACGTTTTAAGTGTCAGTATGTTAGAAACTGAAATGGGGTTAATCCGCTCAATTATAAGATTATTTTGTCTAAAAACAAAACGACAGCGCTCCTCTGGGTTATTCTGAAACGTTGCTTAATTAACAAGCTTTAAATGACTGGTTTTCATTTGATGATTTCCAAGTTCATGGAAAAATCCAATAGCTGTATATCATTATAATAATAACAACGTTAATTTGCCGAAAAGTTAACAAGCTTTTAAAGTAGGTAGGTACAAATATGAATTTATATGAGTTAGTGGGTTGGTGATAGATTTGTATAATGCTCCACTAATATAATAATAATAATAGATGTTATTCGGATCCCAACATTTCCTTAGAGTAAACAATTGATTTCATTCATCTGCAATTAAATCCTTTTGTCCTAGTTTGACATAGGCTTCTTCCAGCTTCTTCTATTCCTCTCTATTTCTGGCTGTTCTTGAACATACCTTCCCAGCGATGGCTTTAATGTCGTCTGCCCATCTTTTAAACTGACCTTCTCTCTTGCGCTTTCCGGTAGTCAGGTACCATTTGAATAACTTTTACCCCACTTTTAGATTCCCTTATAGTGTAACACTCCACTAAAGTATCCCTGAATCTCACATTATATCTCTATCATATAGTATAAGTTAAAGTCGTTTTCCGCGTCTGCCTGTCTGTCTGTATAACCGCTAACCCCTCCTAAACCACACAACGGATTTTAATGCGGTTTTCATCATCAATTAGATAAATTTTCACGAAAGATTTATATATATAACTAGTGACCCGACCCGCCGCGGCTTCCCACGGGTGTATGAAGCCGGGGCAGGTCGCTAGTTTACCATAATCTCTTTATTTTCTTTGTCGTAGAGGCCCTATTACGATTTTCTACGTGAATACGCTGCAGCGCGACAAGTGCAGTACTTGCCGTGAAGTGCTCTCACGCTGATGACGGATCCATTTCAAAGGGAATCGTTTTAAACGTTTATTTAAAATGTAAGCTGTGATGGTAGGTATATACTATAAATTATATACTCATAATACTAGTAGTACTAGTAATAATAATGGTTTCATCCTATAGATCTGTTATCCCATCCACAAGTTGTTCACCACAATAGCCCAGATTTTTTAATCACATATACTTACTACTACTGTACAATAGTTTGATATTCCATTTTATACACATTCCATAGTAATTGTATTTGGTATTCAACAAGGCTTCTTGGTGTTTTTTTATTTTTTTATCTATTAATAGGCTTGCGTTTGACCGCCAACTCGCCTGATGTAAAGCGACGATGCGGTCTACGATGGGGCACGCTTGCCTAGAAGAAACCGATTCACTCGTGATTTGAAGACACCCAAATTGTAGATAACTATGGGGTAACACCCATTCAGGCAGCGCATTCCACAGACTAGCATTACGCACAATAAAAGTGGAATCAAAGCGCTTCGTACGGAATATCAACCATAAAGCGGTGTCTGATTTTAGTGTCCGCTCTGGCATTCCGATAGAAAAATGGGCAGGAGGGAATTATATAATGCAGATCCGAAAAGTATTCGATAAAAAACCGATAGACTAGCAACTTTACGCCGATTCTCAAGACTAAGGAGCTTCGTCTGAACCAGGGAATCGTTGCTGATGAGCCTTTTGTCACGCTTCTCAATAGACTCTAACCCCCAAGCTGATACCTGATACTTAGCTGATCCATCCCAAAGGTGAGAGCAGTACTCCATGCACGACCGAACTTGTGCTTGATACAGTGACAGCAGCTGTTGGTCATAATAGTAGTAGTATTAATTGGTTAAAAAACTTTAGGTAGTAAATTTTCTGTCTTCTCGTAGCTACGTACTACCACAGAATATAAATAAGTACAGGTACAGAAATTTCACCAAATAAAAAAATCATTTAAATAAGTACTCTTTGTACTACACAATAAAGTGCAATTCAGGACGTGCGAGCCTTAACTACCTACAGCTATATTAACCTAGAAGTTACCTCTCTGTCTATCGCGTAACTTTTGTCGCGTTATCTCTGTCTATCGCGCGGCATCGAGCGCGGCAGGTCCAACCACAATTATTTTTTTCTTTTCTGTGGGTCCAACAAGTAGGCTACTTATAACTTCATACCTAAAGTACGGAGTGCGCCAAGCCTGGTACTAATGAACTACTTGCCTACAAAATTTTATGAAGATCGAATTAAATATATACAAGTTATCGTCAAAAAATATACGAACATACATAGAAACGCCGACTTGTCCTCTCTTCACTCGATCAACAAAAGAGTTGACTTCGCAAAATGACTGAAGGATTCTACATAAAAAGGTAACTCCTTTGTACTTGTATTTTCCACCAATATAAATCAGAACTTGCTTTAGGAAATGGCTATGTGGAATTGTACAAGAAATTTATTACGTGCTACACGGTAAAACGGCGTGGAATAATATCATCTTTTGAAACATCACGTAGCTTCAGGCAAGTGAAAATGAAAATTCTTCTTCAAATTGTACATTGTACGGAGGCTGAAAGTGATTGTAAAATAATAAGAAATTGTTTTTCGTGAAAACGATGAAGTGGTGAATTGCTGGAAATTCTTAGTTTAGAGTGTAATGAAGAATAAAAAAACCGCCTTCATGACTATACCTACATTTACAAACTGAAACTAAAAAGTAGTTTGACGCTATTGAACACTCACTGAACACTAAATAAAATAGTTTAAAATATAAAAAAAAAAAACCATCAGTCGTATTGATAACCTACTTCTTTTTGAAGTCGGTTAAAAAGAAGAGTATGTAGGGAATGAATTAATGTCATCTCCGGAGTACTCGGTGAGTTGGAGGCTAAACGTAGATCATTCTGTACAAAATAAACCAGCCAAGTGCAAGTCGGGCTCGTACGCTGAGGGTTCCGTACCACCACTAAATACAATAATTATCAATTTAAAAAATAAGTATTTGGTCCGACTTAACGCCTACCAAAATAGCCAAGCAAGTGCTACGCCGTCACACTGTTAATATTTTGCAGGTGACGCTCGGTATAACTTTTAATGAACAGAAATTTGTTGCACTAGCAGTTGGCTATTATTTGTTGTTATACTTTAGAATGTGTATTTTAATCATGCCAAATTTGACGTTTGTACGTATTAGCGTTTTTACATTAGAGCTAATACAAAAACACATTAAAAAATAAGTTTTTTGTATGGGGCCCTTTCATTTTAACTGTTTGACTTATTTATTATTCCTTAGTTAATCCGCCGTAACATTACATAATTATTCTGTTAAAATTTCTGTTGGCTATCTTCGGTTCGGAGTTCGGTTAGGTAGGACAGACGAACAAACATACATCGTAGGCATAGTAATAGGGTCCCGATTTTCCCTTTTGGGTACGGAACCTTAAAAATAATACCTACCTATCAAAAATAATACCTACTTATGTCCAAATATTCAAAAATAAAATTTGTCTTCGTCTGCGATATAAAGCCAAGCCACGTTTGAAGGTTCTCAGAGACATTCAAAACTATAAATAAATTATTATAAGCGCGACACATAGGAAGCTGGAACTAAACCAAAATAAAAATCCCGTCGCTCTGTCTTATTAATTTAAGCAGACAGGTTCAACTGCTATTGTCAGTGTGTCCGGACTAATTTACTTCCATTCTCAAAGGGTCCGAGTTAATTAGCTTTAAACCAGCCACCGGAGATATAAATTAAGCGGTCACTACATAATTATGAAATTAGATTGAACTTTTTACGACTGCTCAAGAAACGCCATTCGCGCGAATAAAATTAGACATTATTATATACGCGCGAGACCTAAAAGAGACCGCAGGGAAAAGCTGGATGCATGCCGCTTACAACCGGCCCTTTTGGAGATCGATGGGGGAAGCCTAAGTCCAGCAGTGGACATCTTACAGCTGAAATGATGATGATGATGATGAAATACGTGCGATGAGTGTACCTGGCAGGGTTGCCACCTGTCCCGATTTTGATGAGATTGTCCCGCGTCCTGATAACCTATAATTTTATTCCGAATTTATTCGTTCAATCTCACAGAGGGTCATTCATTATGTTACGGACGATTTTGGTCGTGGCCATTTTGTAAGTCAACGATTACGGACCGGTTACCTCGTTTTTTTTAAAAGTGGTAACCCCGGTTCCTGGCTTAAAGTTATAATGATTAAGAATGTGATAGTGTTTTTATTTGTTGGTTTGTTTTTCAGATCAACATAGTAAAGGATCTAAGATTTTTTTGGATAAATATATATAATTATAGTTTAATAACCGGAGTGTGACGATAGATAATTTTTATCCCCGAAAAATTTATGATTCCTGAGGAAATATCCACGCGAGTGAAATTGCGGGATGACGTCTAGCTGCAAATAATTATAACGACACTGATACAACGTCAAACCAGACATCTGGTCTAAATCAGGCTTGATAGTCGAACTCACCCTACAGACAACCTTGTCGCCCTCTTTTGCATGTGGACTATTGGTTCATTGGTGTCACTACAAGTATCTTAGTGTGTGTAAATAAATGAGTAATTGAGCCGTACTTACAGTTCCGCGGTACACTTAGTTGAAACATGGAAACAAATGTTGAGCCAGTTTGTCAAGAGAATTTGTTCAATTGATAGACCCGAATAAATATTGGAATAAATATACTGCTGATAACAAGTCCAGGGGCTTAACCGGGCTACCTGGGGGGCTAGACAAGACCCACTTTCTATTAGCTTTAACGCCTACGGAAAAATGAAATTGTATGAAAATGACATTAGCTTGAGATAACATATCTCAAGCTAATATCATTGTCAATGCCATTTACATACAATTTCATCTTTCCGAGGCGTTAACGCTAACAGAAAGTGGATCTTGTCTAACCCCCAGTTCTGTTGAGGTGATGAGAAAAGATGCGCGACCGCAAACCATACCATATCGGCGCATTAAGGTTTACGTTCGCGTGAGTTTCCGCACTGCGCTTGTTCAGCACTGTTTTGGGCCCGCGTTAAGATGAGCCCACGTTAAGGCGTAAGACCTCTGGGGGGTTAGACAAGACCCATTTTCTGTTAGCGTTAACGCCTGCGGTAAGATGAAATTGTATGTAAATTACACACACATTGACATTAGCTTGAGAAATGTTATCTCATATCAAGCTAATGTAATTTTTATACATTCTTTCCGCAAGCGTTAACGCTAACAGCAAGTGGGTCTTGTATAACCCCCTGAGCTTTTTTGTGTGAAGTCCTGAATGCACTGTCACATTTATCTAAGTACTTTAATGTACCTACAAACTGCAATAAATGATTTGACTTGATTGATGGGTCAAAAACCTGAGATGAAAAAGATTAGTCTTTTGTAATAACATTTTCGCTCTATGCTAAAATTTGCAGCACGGGCTTGAATTCCCAAACTCTCGTGTAAATAGCGTTATTATAATTTATAACCCTTAACATCATGTTATTTTAATCCCTAACATTATGTTTCAATTTGAAAATGTTAACGAATTTCACTAAATAGACTGTTGTTTACGAAACAAACTGTTGCTCGGTTCTAAAATAAACAACTCAGTCATAATGAGAATCACTTGGTGGGCTTCAAAACAATTTGTGCGAATTGTTTTGGAGAGCTGACTATTTTTTAACATCAAGCGAGGTCAAACGCAAGCCAATTATTTATAAAAAAAAAAAAAACTCTGAAATAGCAAAAACCAACGCAGGTGTTTCTTAAAAATATCATTCACCATCAAAAAAAATTATAGAACGGCATTTTTTTTTGTTTCATAATGAAGAGTACACTCCCTTTTTTTCGGCTTAGTACCACCAATCCGTGCTATTTATGTATATCATAAACAATTGTTTTGTGCTATTAATAATTTTAACAGTTAGAGTTGGCGTCAGCCTGCGAACTGCTAAACATAGTAAGGCAGAATTTTGTAAAATTACGTATCAATCCTACCTGTAGGTAAGTATATATTGTTCTCAAATAAATAAAAAATATAAAGAAATCCAAACTGAAAATGACTCTTAAATAAATATGTCGAAGTACAAAGGAATGTTGAAATTCTCACCCCCGACGGAAAGCCGAAACGAAGTTACTAACTCAATTTGCATTTGAAATGGAAATAAAAAAGTGACAATTGCGAAGCAGGAGACAAGTTGAAAAAAAACGTGAAAATTGGATGAGGGCGGGGCGAGATAGCAAATATTTATTAATGCCATTTGCGCAATTTATTGTCACCAGCCCTCCGCTGCTTCCTGACAGGGATGTTAAGGTGGGCACGTTAGCTTGATTGAAAAATCAATAAGACTGCGCTATAGGAGGAACTTAACTAAATAATTCTGCGCCTAATTCTCACACAACTATCATTATGGAGGAACATTACTATAATTGTATGATTTTTATTACTGGGCAAGTGCCTTTATTAACTAAATAAAATACAAAATAATACTAACACTACAAATACAGTTAGACTGCCCATAGACCTTTGAAGGTCTAAAGACAATCCAAATGCTCAAGCCACTATCAGTTGTCACCGTACCCAGCATGCTGGCGGCATTACCACGTTGAATGGCAATGCTTACGCGTTGAGCCAGAAACACGCCAGCATTTTGGAAACGCGTCGCATTAACCAGGCGCTCTGAAAGATTTTTGAAAATGAGGTGAGCTCCCGGTCCCCAAGAGCCCGATGTCTACATATTTGAAGCGTTTGGGGTCATATGGAGTATAATTATATACACGGTTTTAAAGTATCATGGTTGTTCACTAAAGTTATATGATTATTAACGGGATATTTACCGTGGTAAGGCTGTGGAATGAGCTCCCGATATTTCGGCGCAGTTACATGCACCATGTTCACGGGAAAACTGAAGAATGCGGGTGGTTGGCTCATTCCACAACCTGTCCACGGTAAATATCCCGTAAATAATAATATAACTTGATAATTATATACCTTCATTTTTATTTATTTTTACATTTTGCCTTGCACTTTGGCAAGTGTCTAAGTTTTTGATTTTGAAAAACAATTTTTGCAAAATATATTTCTCATTGCCATTTCTTAGCCTGTCTAGCCAATCAAATCAGCCAAACCAAAACGTTAACTTCAAAGAAAGTCGCAGCTTTATCGCGTCTATGACTGAAATAAAAGTGACTGAAAGAGCTCTAGAGCTCTGCTAAATTGAAGCTCTACAAAAGTTATAATGACTTTTGTAAAATTTCTGTAGAAGTTCAATCTCAGAAGCTAAAAGAAACTTGTTAGTAGCAAGGTAACTTTCAATAGGTATTTTTATATTCACCTTAATATCAAAGCTTTTGGATAAGTAGAGCAGCTACTAATATCTAGTAATAGTTAGTAATATCTTCTCTAAACTTCGGTCGCTCTATTGAGTCGAGAGCCAAAACTGCTGCTAAAAAACTTGGTATTCTATCTAAGGTTAGGCAGTTTTTTACATCTGCCCAACTACTTAACCTTTACTAAGCGCAAGTGCGTTTCTGCTTGGAATACTGCAGTCACTTGTGGGACGGCTTTGCTAAATACCAGCTCGAAGCATTCAACTCGGTAGAGAGACGCGCCATTCGTCTAATTAATAACGAAGCGCTGGTTAAAGGGAAGATGTCGCATAGCCTCCTGCACAGGCGGAAAGTAGCTTGTCTGTCCATTTTTTATCGCGTTCATTTTGGAGAATGTGCACAAGAGCTGTTTAAGGCGCGGTCTGATCACGATTTCAAATTCGCATTTCACCCGCTTACGCCATGATCTATTTGCTATCTAAAACGGCTTTGTTTAAAGTCGAAAATCGTATATCATCATATTTGATGATGATGATGACTTTGTGCTTGTGTTTATATTATTTTGAGGGTTTTTATTTAATGTATCAAAATATATAAATGAATTTCAACAATTAACCGGTTAAAGTTTTAAAAGACTAGTCTGGCTATACAATTCGTACAAAAAAATATGTTGTTGTCGCTGAAAATTCAGAGTTCTTCATTTCAGAAGCTATTTTTATTGTGCAATTGTGTAATATGTTTTTTTAAGAGTCTAGACAATTTTTCAAAATTTTACTCGGTTAAGATTATTACCAAGGGTTTTTTCTACTTGTAGTATTTTTTTTTTATCTAATCAGCTAATTTTGTCACGTCACACAAAGCGTTTAAAAACAGTTCTTTTGGTTAATTTTGCGATTGTACCGCGTCTTAAGCTGATCCCGTCAACCAATTTCCGCCATAGGTCATCGAGACGGACATTCCATCCTTACGTCGTGAACTTTGGTAAAGTCCGCACGCAGAGTTTCCAAAATTGATTCCTAATACAAACTGCACAGGAATGAAATGGGCTTCCTGCCTCGGTGTTCTCTACCGAGGGAGTACAACCTAAATCTCTTCAAGACAAGAATGAATAGGCACCTCATGGGCAAGTGTGCCCCATCTTAGACTGAATCGTCGCTTGCCATCAGGTGAGTTGTGGACAAACGCTAGCCCAAAGCTACTAAAAACCGATTTCAGAATTAGTAAATTAGTACGCAATTTCGTTTATTTGCATGTTTGCGTGGTTTTACCCGCGAGGAGCAGCTAGTAGGTACCTACATAAATTTGAAGTTCATAGCTGAGTTTACCTTTTTAGGTAGGCACCGTAATAAAAAGTGTCTAATAATAACAACCGATATCGACATATTTGGTGACAACCTTATTAGTTTTAAGAAGTATCTGAGGTCTACTTAGCTTTTTTTGTGGTGCTAATCACAGAAAATACTTTTTTGTTTAAATCTTTTCTTTGGCGCTAATAGTAGGTATAGTATGACGTCTTATTATAACATCTGATCGTGGCCATCAAAGATCAGAACGCGGCAGTGATTGAAGCCCTGAACCGGGAGACGGCTTTTAATAGTTTAAAAAAGCGTTAAAAAATAAGGATTGTGTGTATGCCTCGAGCATTTATGCTCACCATCGAAGGCACCTTCTTGGGCGTCGTGTGTCGAGTCGCTCTCTTCCCTCAGATTTAGTTGAAGAGGGCAATGGCTGTCACATGTGTATCGGGTGCTGCTTGCGGGTCGCTGGTCTGCTCGCCGCATACACAAACTAGTAATGAACTTAAAGACAACATTGTTTTAACCTTAGACTAAGAACTAACTTTCCTCTCTCAGTATTGTGATTAGCTTCAGTAAATTCGTTTTAATACAATTCGGTCACGGACCGCGGTGTCTGTAGAGTTGATTATAAAACAACAAAAAAATACAAAAAATATAATTTCTTATTGTGGTTGTGTCTTGCCAATGTTTACTGTACATATTTTTACATTGTAAGCTTCTTGGAAGGGGTAACTCTTTCACATTGTTACCCGGGCTTCGTCTTATTAAGCTCATTTGCATAAACTCAACTTAGAATGTGAATAAATCTACTCCGCTTGATATACTGTGGCCTTCGACCAAAATAAAATGAATGGACGGGCCATAACCATTGAACTTGCTCAGTAAAACGATAGATAGCGGTTTTTTTGTTTTTTACACTTCGGGAAAGCATATGAAGGGATAATTTTGTCAGAATTTTCATTATCATGTAACAATAGTCTTGTGTCGCACTTCCTACGGCTAGAACGACTGAAACGAAGTGAGTGCCAGTGCTCATTTTGTAATCTTCAAAAATGCGCTTCTTCTGGGCCCGTCCATTCATTTTATTTTGGTCGAAGACTGTGGCGTGGCTAAAATAAAACGTTCGTCGCAGACTCCTATTTGTTTAAGGCAGCACGTAGACTTTAAACAGAAAATCCTTCCTGGTAAATGAATAGCACACCTAACTGTGACAATGCGTCGCTTCTCGCAAATGAAAAAAGCGCTTGCAAAGTGAAAGGTTCTTTCAATGTAAACTGGAGTTACGGCCCCTGTGACGGCGATTCTTTCCGTTTCCGCCGCGTTTGTGACCACAAAACGCTCGTGGAATGTAAATAGGATGTAATTTTCTAACACAGGTGCATTTGTTTGTTGTATTTTGTAATGGAGGAGAACCAAAACGATGCTGCAGTGCAAGTACCGTTCTTTATCGATCATCTACTTAATTTGACAGTTGAGATCGTTAAATTCGATAAAATGCCTTTTGATCAGTACTCGCTATGATTTATTCTATGGCATTTTATCGAATTTTACGATAGATAAAGAACGGGACTTGCACTGCTGTTTTGTTTCAAAGCACGGAAAGGGGTTGGCCGGTAGAAATTTTTTCACAAGCTTTTTAACTGACTTTCAAAAGAGGAGATTATAAAATTTACTGTTATGGACAGACGACCTAAAAGAGACCGCAGGGAAACGCTGGATGCAGGCCGCTTCCAACCGGCCCTTTTAGAGATCGATGGGGGAGGCCTATGTCCAGCAGTGGGCGTCCTATGGCTGAAATGATGATGATGATGATCTTACGGGGTTGACTTTTCACATGTTGGTTCAGTTACGATGACAGTGCATGCATGATTCACGTCATGCTTACCATAAGCATGACGTGAATCGACATTCAAGATTATATCCAGATAAAGGAACTCTTCAACGGTGAACAGCACAGATTTCGAAATTTTGTGTACGTATTTTTTTATGAAAGCTGGTTTTAAGTTTAATTATGACATGGTTGCACCGGGTAAATTATGTTTATGAATTCGAAGACTTAATTCAGATGAGACTAAAGGCCATTGCATTCGATAGTCTATATCTTCTGCAAAGCCTGTCTTTTGATAGCTAAAATAATAATATTACCCTTAACAACCTTGTTGACAGGTTTGCTAAATCTGAACGACAGTTCATATCTAGTAAGCTTGTTGCACTTGGACCACACACCTAAACACCGTATTGGCGCGCTGCTCATAATTATGATCCTACCCTACAATTTAAATGAATAACTTTGGACAGATGCCGGAGGTTGGAATCGTAGCAGCTGTAACACAGGTCTTCCTAGAACAGCTTACGAGTCACCTATAGAAAGGTACTTATACTCATAATAAATTGTTAATTTTAGACTTGTTAAAGATGTTAGGTTAATATTGTAAAGAATTATACAAATTCTTTATTATACTTATAAAATAAAAACAATCTTAAATATTTTATAACCTAAACAAAATAGCTACTAATTAAAATCTAAATTACAAACTAAACATATAAAAATATATATAAATATTTTCAATCAAATAACCCGCCCCTAACTGTACCCGGCGCAAAGGTGCCCATAATACTAGCAGCATATATAATATTGTAATTGATGGCCGCGGAACGGAAAGCGACCACCAGGCAGACCACCAGCCCGCTGGTCGGACGACATCGTTAGGACAGCAGGAAAGCAGTGGACAAGACTAGCACAGGACCGGAAAAGATGGCGCGCTGAAGAGGAGACCTATACCCAGCAGTGGGTGGAGAATGGTTGATGATGATGATGATGATGAATATTGTAAAATTATAAATATTGGTGAATAAATAAATTGAAATGATATGCATTAATTAGGACAGTTTGTAAAAGCTGTTTACAGCATCCAGCAGAATTATTAGGTCACATATTTCGCAAACATACAAGCTCCCTACGAGTTTAGGTCAAACCTACAGGATCTTTCTACCTACCCCATTAGCAAGAAAATATATAAGAAAACTGCCCCAAATTCCGCTGAACCTCGCTCCCGAGCCTTACCCTCAGCATCCTTCGGCTTTGTGTACACGACAATACGCGCACTTACAATATCAACGCACCGCATCACAATCCGTACCGGCAGTACAAATACTAACAAAAGATCTTTGCAAAAACGTGATGAATACAGAGACCTTTGAAAAATATATAAAGCAGCACAAAGATTTTATTGGATTATATGGTAAACAAGCAGTATTGTACCTAATTATTAAGTACTAGCGGTCCGCCCCAGCTTCGCACGGGCATATATTAATAGCCTATGTCACCCGGAGATAGTGTAGCTTCCCGTCAGTGAAAGAATTTTTCAAGTCGGTTCAGTAGTTTCGGAGCCTATTCAATGCAAACAAACAAACAATCAAATCTTTCCTCTTTATAATATTATTAGTATAGACAACCAAAGAGAGTACAACTATTTTTTAATTTTTTTTTTCCCCGTTTTTTTTTTTTTTTTTTATCGTTGACAGCGCAAAACCTTTTTAAGGGTCCTGTATACCCTCTGCAGCTTCTCACATTTCTCTCTCGCACATTTTCACATAATTGAAATATAAAATCAATGAGTGTGAATTTCCAAAAAGTAACAAAATCATGTCATGGTGTCTATCGTAACATTACAAACAAAGAAATTGTCAATTTGATATATTTTAATTTGACACAGTAAAATGGTAACAAGTGATTTTTATTTCTCGTGTCATTTTATTTCGTCAAATTACAAGATATCGAAGCAAACATTTCTTTGTTTGTAATGTTACGATAGACACCATGACATGATTTTGTTACTTTTTAGAAATTCACACTCATTGATTTTATATCTTCAATAATGTGAAAATGTGCGAGCGAGAGAGCTGCAGAGGGTATACAGGACCCTTAAAATCAATGCATCTCATAAGAATGAATTGAAAAAAATACCTTATTATTAATGGCTCATTCGTGAAAAGATCACAGCCTGCGTCCTCACATAACTTCATTGATTAAACCCAAAAGATCTTACTCCTTCAGACAACGCTACATGTGCTTATTGCTCAAATTTTTCCGTCTTTTTCTGCACTACTTTAGGACAGGTTTATACAGAATATCTTTGTCTATGAAACAGTTATTTTCTTTCACGTTGTCAGGGTTAGTGTAGTTATGAAATTCGTACATAAAAACAATAATTCACTTTCTGACTAGCCTAACTATTTTGTCTGGCACCGAAAAACTAGCTAGGGCAATGAATATAGCTCTGGCGCTGGGTCAATAGAATACAGCACATGTACTCCTTGCCTGTATTAAGAGGCTACTACGAGGGATGGTCAAAGTTGGAGCTCTGCATGACCAACTACTCAAGCAAGCCCCGGGAGAGAACGAGAAAGTTATGTGGCCGACTTTGCCGCGGGTGGAGTGGCCGAGACAACATGCATAATTAGGTCTCGGGAGGATCCGTAGCGCAGTGCTGAGAGCTCCGGTGCGTTCTTCTGGAGATCTCGGAGCCCTCTTGCTAAGCAGTAAAGCTGGTCACCGAGGGTGTTATAGTGGGTATAATATCTAATCCCACATGACCTGGCTGCACCCCAATGCTGGGTATGTTTGGAAGATTTCCCCCTCGAAAACAAAAAAGGGCACCAAATAACCCGCTAAGCACAGTGAGGGGAAAGCTATGATGCTCGTTGGTCAAACACGACATACACATTGTATAGCGTAATCGGAAAAACCCTTGAAAACCTTGTCTCCAAATGAAACCTAATAAAAATCCCTTGCATTTTACAGCGCGCGCGAAAGTTAAATCGAAAAACTGGCTCTTCCGTTTATCACAGTTAGGGAATAAAAGTTTTACTTCCAACCACCTGCTTGCGAATTCTGAAGCTCGAGTGGGAACATTCTGTTGGTACGAGTACTTACTGGGTACTCGTACGAGATACAATTACGATAGAAATAAGTTGTCTAAAGCCGGTCACAGACAGCTGCGACACCAATTTTATTGTATTTTAGGTTTGTTCAGTAGATACGCGTTGCCATACATACAATGGCGTAATAATAAATATTGGCCAAGTGCGAGTCGGTGACCAATTTCTATTCACCACCGGATCTCGTACGAAGGCGCGGTCGGTACTTGGATGGGTGACCGCCTGGGTGTTGATGGGATGTTGTCTTTTTGCACATTTTTTTTGTACTTTAGTAGCTAACAAGTTATGTGTGGTGTGGTGGTACGGAACCCTCTGAAGGTTCTGGAATGGAGACCACGAACCGGTAAGAGCAGCGTAGGACGTCCACCCACAAGATGGACAGACGACCTAAAAGAGACCGCAGGGAAACGCTGGATGCAGGCCGCTTCCAACCGGCCCTTTTAGAGATCGATAGGGGAGGCCTATGTCCAGCAGTGGACGTCCTGTGGCTGAAATGATGACGATGATGAAGGAACCCTCAGTGCGCGAACCCGACACGCACTTGGCTGATTTTATTTTAAATTCTACTTTTAATTCTCCATTATACCATAGACAAGAGTAGGTAAGTAGTTTTGTCTATGATTGTGCTAAATTTTATTTTCATTTTTTAATTATTTGTTTTGAATTTTGTTGTTTTTTCACATTAATTTCTTTCTTTTCTACCGTTTCAATTATCTCTACTATTCTCTACGCCAGTTCAACTGGTGGTTCCATTCTACTCAGTTATATAAAGTAGTCGTGCCTTCATTTCACAAGAGCCAAGAGGGTTAAATACGCTACAAACCCGAATGGGACGGAACGGAATCTCGATAATTGGTATGTAATTAGACAACGTGATCGAATTGGAAACCATTAACCTAATTTTAAGTACCTACAACCGTTGTACGACAAACGCACAGAACGCTAATAGCGATGTATAGGTTAACAGTATAGCGAAGTATATAGGTAAATATCGAAATAGAACTAAACAGATAGGCCGTTGGTCCAGTTGGTATATAGTGGATCTGCCTTCTGTGCTTGGGGGCGTGGGTTCGATTCCCACTTAGAACAAATATTTATGTGATGAACATTTGTGTCTGTTCTATATCTGGTTGTTAATATCTATTTAATTATGTATTTAAAACTATATAATTATGTATGTATGTATATCAGTCTCTGGCAGCCATATCACAAACTCTTAGTTAGGGGTCAGATGACCGTGTGTGCAAAAATGTCCTGAATATTTATTATTATTATTAAAGGTAAGTCATATTGTTAGGGAGCGATGATAGCTGGGCGGTAGCATGTGCGCTTTACAATCTGACGGCACCCGGTTCGATCCTTGGTCCTGCATCAATAACTTATTTAGTACTTAAATAAATTATATACAGTTTCGATGACATCACTCAACAACGGTGAAGGAAAACATCGTGTGGAATCCAGTATGACCAAGTAAATCAAAAGTTCAAAGACATACGATATTCACCAACATGCACTGGGCCAGCATGGTGGATTAGAGCCCAACCTCCCTCTGAGAGAAGGCCTGTGTCCCAGCAGTGGGAACGTCATCATCATCATCAGCCAGAAGACGTCATCTGCAGAACATAAGCCTTCCCCTTTAACATCCACACTGAACGACAGCCTGCCTTTTGCATCCATCTAGTGGGAGGCCTACCTACGCAGTGAGAACATGATAGGCTGATAATGGTTATGATTGTTAATTATACCTTTATATTATGTTGCTCCACACGGATTGTCTAAAAAAATTTTTTTTTTAATTATGTTCCTGAACTTCCTGTTTACCTACTTAAAAAAACAAATAACTAGAACGCATTTACAAAACTTTGTGCCTATAGAGACGAAACAAAAGTTAGGAAAATATTTTTATCTTTATTATCATAATAAGCAAGTAGAACACATCATCATCTTAGGGTACAGGCCTGCCTTTGCTTATCCCACTCTCCCTGGTCTCCAGCCAGTCGCATCCACTCGTTTCCAGCAGTTTTTTTGACGTCATCAGTTGATCTCATCCTGGGTCGGCCTGGGTTCCGCCGACATAATCTCGGCTGCCAGGCGGTTACTGCTGTACACATCAGCTGTATAACCTTCCATCATTACGTCTCGCCATGTATCAACAAAGACACAACAGAAAACAAAGTCTAGCGCTCTGACAGTTGTCCCGCAATGATGTCACTGTCCAGTTGCCACTTTATTGTAACAAACACAGATACTAGGAAACATTTTTTTTTATAATCTATTAAATCAAATACAAAAAGCATTTCAATTGTCATTTGGTTTGTCCGCTCAAGCAAAGCAATTCAAGATTGAATATAACATAATTAATTCATCAAAACCACATTGATTTGTTGGATTCCCGCAGGTAATATACGTATTGGGGAGTTATAATTTCACACTACTGTTAACACAGAAAATCAGCTGTTACGTGGTGTATCGTCATCTCTCTCGAACTTGTTGTAGATTACTTATTCTGCTCTTGCTTATACACGTGTACGTGTATCCATGACATTGATGACATCATTGCGGGACGCCCACGTGACATTTTTTCTCGGAGCGCTATACCTGGCGGAGTATATTATTATACCATATGAACGTCCATGTCTCAGTACCTTACGTCATATTAGGCAAGGCACATTGTTTAAAGAGAAGATATTCTAATTGTTCAGAACATTATAATTCTATACCTCTCATTAAATACAATGGCGTCATTACAAACAAACTACAAAGAGCTATCGAGCTCGCGCAATATCTCCCTTCAAGTTTTGTTATCGTTACCCGAGATCAGGGATTGCTCAACTTCGACAGTAAAAAGGAATCCGATTAGCATTTTATTTATTTTGAAACCGTCTAACCATAACGCGGGGTCAGCTTTACGAGTGTGGAGGAGATAATGACAAGTTCGGTTACGAATCCAAACGCAAGGAAACGATTACATTAGACTGCAGAATTAAAATAAACTGCAAATAAATATTATAATGGAAACTGACGTGATTTTAACACATTTTGTTTATATTATACGGCTTTTTTTGTGAATTTATTTTAGGGGTAAGCGCAGCGTAGGACTTCCACCCACAAGATGGACAGACGACATAAAAGAGACCACAGGGAAACGCTGGATGCAGGCTGCTTGCAACCGGCCCGTTTGGAGACCGATGGGGCAGGCCTAAGTCCAGCAGTGGACGTCCTATGGCTGAAATGATGATACCGGAGTTACTCACGTATGATTAAGCCGGTTATTCCGACTATAATTTTAACTACTTTCGACAGACTTTTTCAAGGTAAGAGAGTCGCACCGCGCACCGCGCACATGATAAAATTACTGGCAAGTATGATTAAGCAGGAATAACCGGCTTAATCATACGTGACTAATTCCCGTATAATATAAACAAAATGTGTGAAAATCACGTCAGTTTTCATTATAATATGAATATAAAATGTTTGCAATACATATCTATCTGATTTTTAGTAGTGATTTTCCACGACAATGTTACTTACTATCACTAGTATAGACCTATTAATGGCTGTAATTTAAAATAACTATTTATAACTAATGTTTATATTCTCGTGCTGTTGGTCTTGAATAAAGATAAAATAAATAAATAAATATTTATCTGTAATTGTATTTGTATTTAAATATTATAAAACACTGTTTTAAACTATTACGGTTGTGAAAATACGGACGGTTGTGTATAAATTTAATAGTTTAAAAAAACAACCTAATACAAACTTAAAGAGCTAGAAAGGTTTACTTGTTACTGAAGAGTTCTACAAGTCTAACCACTGGCTCCATCATCATATTAATTCATCATTAGCAGTCTATCATAGTCCCACTGCCTGCTGGGACACAGACCTTCTCTCAGAGAGAGATGATGGGCAATATTTCACTATGCTGGCCCAGAGCATGTTGGTGAATGTCATAATTATTATGTCTTTGAACTTTTGAGGTTCTCAGATATACCGGTTTTCTGACGATGTTTTCATTCCCTGAACTGCACATAATTTATTTAAGTACTAAATAAGTCATTAGTGCTCGGCCGAGGATCAAACCGGGTGTCGTCAGATTGTAAACCACACATGGTAGGTACTGCCTGGCCACCATCGCCATCATTGCTCATTTTTGTGTGATAAGCAAAGAAAATCCTCAACGGCTTCCAAACTAGGCCCAGTTTTATATTCGTATCAGAGCGCCCGGGGGTGACTTAGCTCCGAAAGTTTATAACGAAAATTCTTAAATTCTACCCCTGTAATGTAATCAAAGAAAAGACTGAAAAACTGTGCTGAATAAATAATGGCTGCTTAATATTTCCTAAGAAGCTGTTAAGCTAAAATAAAAGCCACGATATATAGGTAGATATGTACTTAGAACCAAACTGTTCGTTTATTTTTTCATCAAGAAAGATTTAGCATGACATGTTGTAAATAAGATCTTATTTACATCTTAGTTTAAGCTTCTATTAGCAAGCATAATGAAAATATCCACCCAACAAGACTTCAACAATGTTATGTATCACAAATGTACGTATCGAACGGCTGATAAGAAAATGTGTCAAAGTTTCTGTAGTAACAAAGAGGAAAATCAGGGAACCATTGCCCGCCCCTGGGACATCAAAGGGCAGATATTTGAAGTAAAATAAGACCAAGGACTATGGGGAAACCATATTTCAATACACATGACTCTTGTAGATATACGAGTAATAACTGATGTGGATATTTAATCTGCTGTAAATAAATACATTTGGGCACAGCTTTATAGCCAATCACCATCAAATAAACAATTGAAATAAGAAATATGAGTCAGCGCGTTTAATAGGCATGATGACTAATATTTTTTTATTGCTTCATAAAATAGCTGATCATAAATAGAACACATCAACGAAAACAAAATTAAAATTTGTTCAAAAATAAATAATATATAAGCATTTTAATTTCATGCTAAACAAAGAGCGCACTATACTGAGCCGTCACGTCACGGCTCAGGAGCGCCATACAAATGCTATACTAATTTACGCTTTGCGAGAAAGGGATAGAGCATCCCCTCTCTAACCCCACCTAAAACTTTAAACACTCATATCTCAGAGATTTATCAGTCAATTTAAATTATTTTTTCAGTATGTGTAATGTATTTAGTTATATTAATTGCTAAGGCGATTATTTGGAATAAATAAATATTTGTCATCATTCCTATTGTAGTATGTGCTTATACCTATGCCTATACAGTACGTATAAATGCGTAAAGTTTTTCTACGCCACTTTTTGCTCAATAAATTTACAAGCAAATATATCTATAGTTATAGGTACTTAAATTCGCCATTAAATTAAACTTTTTTTTAAATCATATTTTGATATAGTAACCAGTAAGCGCAGCATATGACGTCAACCCACGAGATGTACAGACGACCTAAATGAGACCGCAGGAAAACTATGGATGCAGGCCGCTTACACGCCCTTTTGGAGATGGATGGGGGAGGCCTATGTCCAGTAGATGACGTCCTACGGCTGAAATGATGATGATGAAAGTAACCTCTGAAATAAGGGCAGATAAGTTACAAATATAGTATTAATTATTTGTTTGCTTATTTTTTATTATTGTGTATTTTTAAGGTTATTTAATTTGTAATTGAAAAATGTAAACAATTTGTTGCAATATGTATTTGTTTGCTTAGATGTATGGGTGAGTAAATTGGGGCCTTCGATAACTGTCCATCTAATAGTATGTTAAATTTATAAAATAAATTTATTCAATTATTTATTTATTATTTATTTTATTATATTCTAAAGATAAAGATAATTTATTTGCATATAACACGAGTAGGTAAATCATACACACATTAAAATAACGCATGCACAATAGGTGGGTTAAAATATTAGTCACTTTGTATCATGTTTTGTCTATTTAGTAAATTACATAAAAATACCGTAAATATTATTTATATAAAAAAAAATACTTATTAAATTAACTGTCGAATCAATTTCAATAGTTACGATATCATTTTATTAATTTAAATAGTTAACAGATAGACCTTTCTATAATTGTAATAGAAACAAATTGACCTACTGCCGTCATTGCTAAAATGTATCTATACTATAATAATATTATAAAGAGGAAAGATTTGTTTGTTTGTTTCCATTGAATAGGCTTCGAAACTACTAAACCGATTTGAAAAAAAATACACAGTTGGGAAGCTACACTATCCCCGGGTGACATAGGCTATATATCTATACCCGTGCAAAGCCGGGGCGGGCCGCTAGTCATTAATAAAATCACTAACTTTGTAATAACAATCTCAACTAAAAGTAATTTAAAGATATTCTTCTGTTATTTTCTTCCACACCAAACAGTCTAAAACAAATAGACAGTCATTTCCCTTCTGTTCTCCAAGAGCATAAAGTAAACGTTTCGCAAACTTTTACCATAAATTTCGGTTCTCAGCTCTCCATCCACAGGTGTTGAGTTTCTATCAGTTTACATGCCATTGTGCCCAAACACTGTGACAATACAAAAGGTTATCGTTTATCATCCGGTCCTATTGATAACAGATCAGTTTGCATTGAAAGGAAAGCTTTGAAAAAGTTTCGTGTATTTATTTTCTGAGTTGCAATTGGGGGTTTTTGCTATTTTTTCTTATTTGTTATTATGTTGCTAAGTAAACGTGGTTTAAATTTGGTCTTCATATTATCCTTAATTTATGAACAGTGGACGACGTAATTTGTATACTTAATACTAATAGTTGAATCCCGCATTTCTGAAGGAAAAGTACATGTGCATGATGCACACTATCTTCCTGCCAAATTTTGTTAAGATCAGCTTAGCCGAAGCAAATAGACAAAGAGGCAGAGTTACTTTCACTTTTATAATATTAGTCAGAATTTTTGGATTAGGATGGCTAGCCTAAATGAAAATAAAAGTCTGAAATACATGAATTCATCACTGTTCAGTGTTTAATTGTTGTATGCAATAAGTTTTGTACGTAGGTAAGTGAAACTATTTAAAAATAATAGATTCATCATTAACTTACTAAAAACAGGAACAATATGATTATAAAAAAAGTTTATGCATTTTCTCATTGTCGCATATTTGAGTAATGCATCGTAATGCAGGATTATTATGGTTGGTTATTATGAATGATCGTTTAATTAGAAATTGGTTCACAAGTTCTGTTCGTACGGTTTTATTACTATATACCTAATGTTGAAATTATAGTTAAAAAATCTTTGCTTATGTCAATACTTGCTGCGAGAATCTTATCTAATGATCTAAACTTTAGATCTAAAGATTTGAGAAGATAACTAAGGAAGTGAGATTCACACTTTGCCAAATAACAATATCTTATTATATCTTATCCTAAGGATTGGTACTGGCACAAGTAGAATGCAATGTCGCGCAAAATTTAGAATAAAAAAAAATAAAAAAATATCATCTAATCGACTTTAACAAAAGCCGCTTACTATCAGCTGAATAATTTTACCGTCATGTTACTTAATTCAAAAACACCTACTTATTTCGCTGTTGAGGTAACACTTCTATACACACAGTCAGCCTTGCTATTTCGCTCATGAAATAAAATTCGTGGAAGAAAGAAGAAAAATAGGCGCATGTTTTGCGATGTTTTATCATGGCTATTATGCGAAGGTAGATAGAGTTCGTACTTAGGTATTATTAAAATACAACATATTTTATGTTTTATGTAGCCAATATAAAATAGGTATGTAGCCCACTTGTTTCTGAATTTAATTCATAAATGATGTTATAGGGTATCTTGCTAAGCCATCTGCCTAGGTCCAGTGCTAATGGAGTCCTAACTCTTAATGCGGGCTCGAATTAGCGCTGAAACAACGCTGTTCCAGAAATCATGCAAACGTGGACCTTAACGCGCCCAGATACAGTTTGCAGTCACGTAACTTTTTGTAGCGCCTAAACTGGATTGCTTAAAACAGCTAGGCCTAGGGCGTAAGGCCCCAGGCATGCAGTTTTGACCCGCGATGATAATATCGTCGACCCATCTTGCATTTGTACGACCAACGCTCAGGCTACCTTTCATAGAAGGCATATAAGTACGAGAGGTGGCTATACTCAGCAGTGGAATAAGGAAAGCTGTGGACGATGATGATGATGAAATGATGCTGTTTCTATGAGTAAGGAATCTGAAAGTTTTGAGTTCAATTTTTTCCACGTTTTGACTTTAATTTTGATTCACATTTTTGAGATTAGTGTAGAGCTTGCTAAACACGCATTTGGAAACGTATCTTTCTGTATCTAAGTAACCATGGAGCGTGGTCATCAATCTCGCATTTTTTTGCAAACAAACTTTTTTGTGTTGAATGTAAGATGGTAGCTTTTTGGTACATACGTAGGTATCATTGTCTTCGTTACTAAATTGCTTGATAGATTTTGAAATGCAAGATTTTGTCTTTATCTCCTGAATGTCATCGGCTACTTAGTACATATTGCAGTCAATGTTATCATATTTAATATAACAAACTTATCATACCTAGACCAGTTTTCAAAAACCATAATAATATTGTAAAACATGCGATGCGACTGAAACGCTGTTTTCGGGACAAAACTTAAGTATTTTAAAATAACTAGTAAGCACCATCTATTTTGATACCGCGTAACTAAAAAGGGTTTAACCAACAAAATTACCTTTTAACCATAGTTAAACCTGGAATGGAAGTCAAAACAACTTCACACCGTCTTAACAAAGTTCTTGCTATTCACTACAGATGGCGCTGAATTCAGAGCCCATGTCTTGTGCGTTTTGTCTCGCTCGCGAATTAAAACAATCGTTTTTTTCTATAACATACTTTATTGCTTTATTTTTACGTATAAATATGCATAGGTATATATTTTAAGATAACTTTTTGATAATATTTTGATAGTTTTTGCACATTTTAATGTGATAGGAGGCAAACAAGAAAGCATCACCAATTATTTATCAAGCATTACAAATTCTTGATTTGTACAATTTTCTATTTTGCACAAATTTTCAGTTCGTATATTACTGCGATTGATACAATTCTGCCATCGGCAAAATTTTGCGATTCCTACAAGTGGTTTTCAGCAGTTCGTAACGGGCTGCCTGGGGGCCTTACGGACAACAGCTAATTGCGGCACCTAATCCGCTCAGTTGGAAAATCACGCGAACGTGAACCTTATCGCGCCCAGATACGGTTTGCGGTCGCGTGATTTTCCAACTGAGCGGATTAGGTGCCGCAATTAGCTGTTGTCCGTAAGGCCCCTGATAGTAATAAGCGATTACCTACTGTCCCCTATGGATATGTACTTGCACTGCTGCAGTGCAAGTACCGTTCTTTAGCGATCGTCTGTTATCGAATCGTTTCAGTCGGTAGAGGTAACGAATCGTCAATACATTTGCGAGTACCGAAGTGGTGTCGTTAACTTTTAGCGACGGGTGACTATCGGTACTTGCACTGCAGACATGTACACACAGATCTACTATCTGTCACCAGACAGCAGTTTTATTTTTAGGGTAGGTACTGTAGCCAAAGGTTAAAAACGGGACCCTATTCGGTACTAAGCCTACGATGTCTGTCTGTCTACCTATTAACGGCTGGAACCTAAATACATAGCCAGTTGAAATTTTCTCAGAAAATGTAATGTTACGGCAGATTACCTAAAAAATAATAAAAAAGTCAAAAAGCAAAAACGAAAGTGGGTCCCCCAAAAAAATTTTTTTTTACGTATTTTTGTATTAGCTCTAATGTAAAAACGGCAATATGTACCTAACCTTCATAATGATTTCATTATTATAGACCTTTTTATAATGAAACTGAGGTTTGATACCGATTGCTTACCATTTACCAGTACCATTTGCGAATATGATCCATCCATCGTTACGGGGTTTTTATTTTTTTAGACAAAGAAACTTTAAGAATAAAATAAAAAACCAATTTCATAACATTTGCCCTCTATTTGTCCTTTAAAAGGGGGAAAACAACAACCCCCGGCGATCACGTTTTCTTTTCCTGCGTAGGTGCACAATTAGAAATGAGAATGTTTAGGCCGGATAGACGGACGGATATATTATAGCCGGGTAAATTATCACTAAAATAAGTAAATATATTGTTTGGGACATTTTTGCAGACACTGTCACTGTCAGAAACTGATATAGGTACTCATACATACATATCTAGTATATTATTTTAATATACTATGTATATTATTTTATTATAATACAGTCATGCTTTATAGCACAAACACAAATGTTCATCACATGAATGTTTGTCCTAGGCACTTATTTGCTTGTCCTTGGCGTTACTTGCAGTAATCTTCTGCCTTGTATTATACAGTATCCGTATTTATTATCAGTGAATTGGACTTATTCACGAACTGGAATATATTATATGGATAGTCGTTGGGAACGATACTCTAGAAGTTGTTGACCATTACACCTATCTTGGACAGATTGTTCAGTTAGGTAAGTCCAACTTAAGCAAAGAGGTCGCCCGAAGAATCCAACTCGGATGGGCAGCGTTCGGGAAATTGCGTGACATCTTCTCGTCCAAGATACCACAGTGCCTGAAGACGAGGGTCTTTGCCCAGTGTGTGTTGCCAGTGATGACATAATTATGGTACTGAGACGTGGTCCTTAACTGTTGGCCTTTTGGAAAAACTCAGAGTCACTCAGCGGGCAATGGAGAGAGCTATGCTCGGAGTTTCTTTGCGCGATAAAATCCAAAACGTGGATATTCGCCAAAGAACCAGAGTCACCGACAAAGCTGTTAAAATTTGCAAGTTGAAGTGGCAATGGGCAGGCCACATCGCTCGAAGAACCGATAACCGATGGGGAAGAAAGGTTCCGGAGTGGAGACCACGAACCGGAAGACGCAGCGTAGGTAGACCCACTATGTGGACCGACGACATAGTGAGAGTCGCTGGCATTCAGTGGATGCAAAAGGCAGGCTGTCGTTCAGTGTGGAGGTTGAAGGGGGAGGCCTATGTTCAGCAGTGGGCGTCTTCTGGCTGATGATGATGATGATGATGAACTGGAATGCATTTCCCTTCAAACCTTGCGAACTTTTAACAGACTGTCCAAGAAAGAGGGTAATATTTTTGGGTTACATGGGAGCATGTAAGTATGTTTCTGAGTTCAGATAAACAGATCAACATTTTAATTGATAATTGTGTGAATAAAATTAATAACTTATTTACTTATTTTTTAATTGTGTGAGTCAGTCAATAAAAGTACATTAAAAATTAGTAGTTGTTCTTGTAGTACTACCTCCTGTAGCCTAAATGTCTTGACCGATTTTGACGAGTGAGGTGTCATTGGATTCCTTTACGTAACGGAACAGTGATTTCAAAAACCGGAACGGCGTTTCGGTGCGTTCCGGTACATTTCGAGCACTGTTTGTTATTTGATTTGAAGATAGAAATCCCTGTGTCAGAAGAGGTTTTAAACTTGCCAATACGCGAAATTTAACCCAAACCCATTTTGCCAATACGATGGTGGGATGAAACGTTGACCCAGTCCTGAATACGAACTTTCGCATTCAATATTTGTGTGATTAATATAAACTAAAGAAAATAGACATGACCTGAATAAACACTAAATCAAACTACTTTTGCTGCCAACGTAGATAAAAATATGTATTGTAGCCTCCGTGTATTAATATAATATTCCTAAATTTGTGTATTTTCAAGTGTTAATATGGAATATTGGTCAATTATTATTTGTTTGTGAACATGCTCTTGTGACCTGTTACTACAGGTCAAATATATCTACACTATTTTACTACTAGGACATGACTTGAGCTTGACCGTGACTTACATGGCTTGACTCTGACAGTGACTATGACTTGATAGACGATATACAATATATTAAAACTTGATAATATTTCAAAATTTTACACTGGCAAATGCACAAGAGGTGCAACGCCAAAATTAACTCAAGAAAAAAAAGTATTCAAATAAGACAGTGTCATGGTGCAGCTGTGCAGTATTTAGTCCTTCTTCTGTGTTCTTCTGAGATGCAGTCCATAGACAGAATATAGAAAAAGCAAGGATTATAAATATACCCTAAAGGGACCTGAGAAAAAGTATAAAATATGATAGATGTCAATTTGACAGTTGCCAGGGCGTGCTACTCAGTCTTTCTTTCTCAAAGTGCTACTCGCAGAATAATTAAGATCACTTTAGTCCTTCTTCTGAGGTGCTACTCATAGAAATTATTGAGATAGGTTTTAAAGTATTAAGTACCTACATCTTCTTTAGGCAGAGTTAAAGTCATATTAGACAAAATAAAATAAAACCTGACCAAATGACATGCTCAAGCCGTCGTAAAAGTGGGCCAAAATCTATTGTACAAAATATTTTTTATTGACTTGCCAAGATATCCTACGAAGTGTCAACAAAACAATAATCACGGAAAATAAGCACCCGTCAAGATTTTTGCCGATCATCCTTTCAATTTCAATGGAAAGTTCCAGCAAAAGCATCCACCATTTTGAAGTTCGGTTCTCACGTAGGGCGCAATGCGCAGGCGTGGGGTTGCTGCGTAGATACCGGGGCCCTCCGAGGCCTAGTAAGTATAAAATATTTTTATTCTACTTGCCAATAAATCAAACAGTGTCAAGAAAACTAGTCACGAAAAAATATACAAAATTATTGAATCGCCCGACAAGATTTTTGCCGATCATCCTTTAAATTTCAATGGAAAGTTCTAGCAAAAGCATCCACCATTTTGAAATTTCATAATGGAAAGTTCGCTTTCCACGTAAGTCGCAACTCGCAATGCGCAGGCGTGGGGTTGCTGCGTAGTCACCGGGGCCCTCTGGGGCCTAGTAAGTACAAGATATTTTTTTATTCTACTTGCTAAGAAATCCAAGTGTCAACAAAACAAGTCACAATATTTTTTTTAGTTTATTGAATCGCCCGACACGAATTTTGCCGATCATCCTTTCAATTTTAATGGAAAGTTCCAGCAAAAGCATCCTCCATTTTGAAATTTCAAAATGGCAAAGTTCGCTTCCCACGTAGGGCGCAAAGCGCAGGCGTGGGGTTGCTGCGTAGATAACGGGGCGCATGCGCGGTTTTATCGACCCAGCTTTCCATCGCCTTCCGCTCACTTCCTACGTGATACCATTGGTGAGTACACAAAATTCCGCGGTCGCGCTAACATTTTTTTAATTCCAAAATCATAGTTCCTTACGCCCGTACGAGCTATTACATTACTTGATGTATTTAGCCGTAGCTCTAATCATTATCGTAGCAAGTCTCGTCAAGGTACATGTAAGTCATTTTTATTACTTATCTGTCTAATTTTCTTGTTTTTGTTTATATCCTCGATTCGCTTCTTTTGTTATTTATTTCTCATTTGTAGTTTCACCATGTACTATTTGTTTAGTCTATTTATTTGCTCCTTGGATTTTTGTGCGCGGTGTCATCGTACAGTCAGCAACAAAAGTGTTCTGTGATATTAATGTGTTTTTATATTTCAAACGTCATCGATAACAATGGATTTTAGCGGTTCAGCTAGATTAGATAGTGATGTACCTATAACTGATTACGAGGGATTTTCCCTTCCATGATATTTGCATTGTCAGTTTTTTTTAATAATATTGATATAACATCTTTGTTAGTTACAAATAACATAACCTACAAAAACTGTTTTACGCCTTTAAAACACTTTTAGGTACCTAGACGCAAGCCAACAACAAACAAACAGTAAACAAAAAACCAATTTAGAAACTGTAACGTAACCGTTTCGGAACTGAACTGAATATATTTTACCTAAAATAATACGTTACAAATTATATATATTTACCATTTACTGTCCAACATCTTTTGTTTACCCGTGCCAGGTTCTGGAAAAATCTTGAAGCGCAACAGGTCGGCGCGCGCTTCACCCCAATCCCGTTTGTTTAGGTAACATTGCTTTAACCTTCAATTTACATAAACTCGATAACAACAATTTACAAACCAATCTGGATGTTTTACGTGGTCGTCAATTTTCTCTTGGTTTCTATATCTTATATACATTTAGGACTGTTATATATTAAACTCTACGCAACCTAACTATAGACATATTCAGAACCTCTGCAATGTGGCCACAATAGACGTAAATTAAAAGAAAAAAACCTCAAATACAATAAAAAAAAAACGTTATAAATAAACATCGCGTGAAAAGGTCTTTGTTTTTATAAAAGAAAATCATATTATACTTACCTACCTATAAGTGTGATACCAATTTAATAACTGTTTGGTATCTATTTTTTGTTCTAATAGTACCTAATATATCTGTTTTTATAGATAATTAGTTTCCATTATGTTACATAATGATTTATTTCTCCACCTAGCTGTAAAATATAGCAGGTCTAGGCTACGTGGCCCGGCTAGGCGGCAGCTGTATTGATCCAAAATCTAGACCTGCGCTGTGAGCAGCTAGCTGTATCGATTGAATCTAGGCTCCAGGGTGACCTGCAGGGTGCTAGACATAGCTCCCCTTTCGTCCCGCAGACCCCCGCGGGCGTCTGTTTCCACCCACTTTTCACCCTTGCATCCCTACCTTCCCCAAACTGCATCCAATGCGCATCGTCATTTGCTTTTCAGTCACAGTGCAGTTTGGTAGCAATTCATCACCATTAATTTAACATTATCATATATAGCAGTTTTTTTTGTCTGTGCTTACGTCCACCATGGCTACAGTTTAAAAACTTCAGTCATCATCAAGGTAGGTCTTATTTTAGAGCTAATTTAGACTTTTTTTCAACATTGTCTTTGTTTTAAACTGTGCAGCGAAGTGATTGTTTTGGAACTTACATTAATCGATGTCCGAAAGTTCGAATCTGTTTCAATTCCGTTTAATTTAACGCTAATTAAATTTATCGGATTTTTTGGTTTAATTAAAGCAGACGTTTTGCATATCTGTATCTGGTTTTGAAACCGCCATTTTGATAATGCCACCCTTAGTCATTCGTAAATTTTTTGTTCCAAAATTATTTGGTAGGGTTTGGTAGTTAAATATTCAGATGTGGTGCTCGGTATTAGCAGCCCTGTTTTTCCTTGCTCTGTCGGTAGCTGAGCTGAAATGAAGGTTTCACGAGTTGCATCCGCCATCTTGAAAAATCTTGCTGATGTTGAAGATCGATATCCGCCATTTTGTGTGATGCTATGTTTAGTAGCCATTTTGTTTCTGGTGTGTGGCCATTTTGGAAAACATAACTCCCTCGGTCGGTCGCTGAGCTGCCATAAGATTTCACGAGTAGCATGTCATCTTGTTTTTTTTTCTGAGGTTGACGATTGATAGTCGCCATTTTGTTTCTGATGAGCGACTATTTTGGAAAATATTAATCCCTTTGTCTTACTTTTTCGTTTAAACTTTAAGTCAACAAAAAAAAAAACATTAACTGATCACTCTACACTAAAGAGGCATTCAAGTCTACTTTAAGCATTTTAGGGTTCCGTACCCAAAGGGTGTAAACGGGACCCAAATACAAAGTCTACACTGTGTGTCTATCTGTCTGTCTGCGGTACCTACCTTTTATCAGCTTTTTCGAACCGTAATAGATAGCTAGTCGAAATTTTCATAGAACTTAACGTTACGGCGGAATACTAAGAAATAATAATAAACTCAAAAAGTAAAAACTAAAGGATACAACAAACGTTTTTTTAACGTATTTTAAATATTTGTATTAAAACTAATGTAAAAACGGTAATACGTACAAGCTTCAAACTTGGCATGATTATAGTACACAACCAAGAGTACTTAATACAATAAATAATGGCCAAATGCGAGTCGGCAGCACTGATCACCATAAATTTAAGCAACTTCAAACGCAATGTTGTTTTTTTTTGCACTACTTTTTTATTTTGTGGTGGTACGGAACTCTCAGTGCGTGAACCCGACTCGCACTTGGCCGGTTTAATATATCGAGTTTACTGTCTCACTTAAATTCCTTTTACCTACCTAACTAATAAAGATCATTTTTATAAGCTCATTTTATTAACTTTTGGGCGTATACGTATCTCTTTCATACGCCTCGTTTCACTTTTACCCAGTCTTGGTCTGATCTTTCTCAAAATATTCGAGAAAATATTTGCTTATTTTCTTCACATCACACACACACATCATCAGCCATTAAATGTCCACTGCTGAACAAGGCCTCCCTCTTAGAGAGGGGTGTTGCCATAATCCCCACGCTTGGCAGGCGGCTTGGAGATCGTAGTACGTTCACCGTGTACTAACAGGACGCTGCTGCCTATCCTCCGGTGGTTCTGGTCGCAGTTTTAGGACATACCCGGGTCCTTATTTGCTTATTGAACCGAAATCTAATATAGTAATTCATAGTTCTGGCCCTACATTTATGGCCGTAAAAATATTCATTAAACTATCAAATAAAATAAAAGACAGAAAAAGAAAACAGCTCCATTAATGTTCTCAATTTTTATTTTTTATCCAAATGCTCCGACACCCTGGACAATTTTTTTAAGGATATCTGACGATGGACAAATATACCATTCCGTTCTTACTGTTGCCATACCACATGCATCCACACACGCGCATGCATGCACGCATGCATGCATGCATGCATGCATATATACATACCCTGTAGGGTTACAGGATCATAATTATGTACTACATGTAATTCATGTTATTTAAGATCTGCGTGCATACATATGTCCCTATAAAATTATTGAGTATTGTATTTATATAGATTTAATCTGAGATATAGATAGTGTCGTTCCCAAAAAACCCGCATTGTTTTCAATACGGATCTTCCTAATCGATTTGAAAATAAAATATAAATAGATGTGACAGCCGTGATCCCGGATTCTAAAGCGCTTAAAGTGGCCTACGTGACTGGAATACGTTTCACACATTGAGATGGTGTACGCGATTATACGGCAAATATTGTGCTGTCATGTGGGCTCGCAACTACGTAGGCAAACAACGTGGGACAGAGAAGGGCTGCTTTTCTAACTACTTAGCCTATCTGTTCGAAGCAAATTAGTTTAAATGTATTATAATATATGCATACATGCGTAAACAAGGCATACATGCACGCGCGCACACACACACACACACACAACACATCGTCGCTTACCCTCAGGCGAATTGGTGGTCAAACGCGGACTTATCTACATTAAAAAAAACATACATACATACATACACACACACATACATACATACATACATGCTTTCTTTCTTTGCCATCCTAGAGTCAAAAAAAAAAAAAAAACAAAGATGCAGGTTCTATGGAAAATAGAGCTACTATCAACATTCACCAGCTAAGTAGCCTGGTACACCATTCACACTAACACGTTGGTAATTCATTATAGTAAAGCTTTGCTATCGTCCCGCCCCCGGCTTACAAACTTGTTGTGTGTCGTCGAGCCGTCGCAGATCGAGGCATAACGGCCTACACTGATATAACTTAGTACAAGTGGAGCCTGCATGCACTCAAATATGTAGATGCGGTGATTTGCATGTTAGAAAACATTAAAAACTCAAATCTTTCTAAGTTTGCTAAGGTTTTTAACCGATTTCATAAATATATATACTAATATTATAAAAAAAAAGGAAAGATTTGATTGTTTGTTTATTTGTTTGTTTGTTTACATTGAATAGGCTCCGAAAATACTGAACCGATTTGAAAAATACTTTCACTGTTGGGAAGCTACACTATCCCCGGGTAACATAGGCTATATTATTTATTTATTTTTAAATAGGGATCCTAACTAAAGCTCCAATAATGTAACCCAAGGTGTAAAAAATAAGATTTACAATTTTAACTTTGCGTGTTTGACAGTTCTAAGACAGGGCAACGTCTATCAGGTCAGCTAGTACATAATAAAACTAATATTTTAAAACTTATTACCTCAGACCTCTAACCTCCGTCATTTATAAACCGATTTGGAAATGTCGATTTAAAAACCAAACTAGTGAAGCGATTTTGATGAAATTTATTTGGGACCAATCACCTAATATATCGTAGTACTGTGGGACCAATCTTTAAGTATACAAATTATATATGGGACCAATTACAGACCTAATATAGTTCTGTGGGACCAATATTCAAGTATGCATTATACTTAATAACTTTTTTCAAATAAAAAAGTTCCGGTAAAATATAGGACCAGAATATTTAAAAACTGTTTCTTTGATGAGTCGCTGGTGTATTTCCGATTTAACGTCGCATTAAGTAGGTAGGTATATACAATAAGAAATTTAGGATCATATTATTACTATTTTACTTTACGGAAATATATCAACGCTAATTTAACCACAGAAAAGTTGTTTTTTTTGTTTAAAATAAGAACGGCTGTCAAGGCATTTTTGGAAGATTTTTGTTGTAGCCAGTTGCACCCATATAAACGAAACGTCAGTCATTCGAAATCAGCAACTGTGATGCGGACAAAGAACTTTGAAACCTAACCCAAAAAGGTAAGGTCCAAGTTCTTTGCACGTGGAGTTCGACGCGTTGACATAAATAAGAATGTACAATCAAAGTTATGTCATAATGCCGGGCGACAGATTTTCCTTCTCATTTCCGTTCTATTTCCGTCTCCTTTCTGTGAATTTCCCTAACCTGAAACAAAAATTAATGTACGATGACAATTTTTTTGTAATTAAATTAAATAACCAATTATTTTCTCTTTTTTGCAATACATATTTTATATCAGTTTAGGCTAACTTAGTATAATTATCAAATATCTATAAAGCGAAATAATTTATCTCAAATTCCTTATTGTACTTGAAGCGAAGTAGAAATGGAATTACACTAGATATTAGTTAGAACAACAGTTTTGAAGATAAACTTCCGCAAAATAACGTCTGATTCAATCAACTATAATATTTATCGTTGACTTAAATGTTTTAGTCCGTTCCCTGCTTCTGAAATCTCACAAAGTAGTAATGTCGGTAGTGCGAGTCAAGTGAGCGCGCGGGAGGACGCGCCGACAGCCGCCCACGAACGGCGCCCGCGCACCTGATATCTCGTACCCGGACAAAGAATAACTAACCATAGAACGTATAACAGCTTTTAAAACTATCACGGTTGTTCACCAAACTTATATGATTATTTACGCGATATTTACCGTGGTAAGGTTGTAAAATGAGCTTCCGATATTTCGGCGCAGTTACATGCACCATGCTCGTAAGACACAACCACAACTACGGTAAATATCCCCGTAAATAATCATATAACTTTAGTTTAAGTAGTTGAAATATTAGTTTAAAAACCAAAAAATACGCTTATGTTACTCGCTGAAACATTATCTACTGTACTGTTGTTGTGACGAATCTCTACTGTAATTCCGCTTCTACTAAGAAAACCAGCTAGCTAACTAGCTTTACGTGGAAGCGGATTTCCCCCTAGGGACTCGTCACAAAAATATTTTTGAATGTGGATTTCCGCAATGTAACGCCTGATTCAATTAACTATTGTCTACTGTGTCCTTGTAAAATGGTGGAGGCTTTACAAGAGGCTTCTATGGAGTTTTGGAAACAACAAGAAATGACATGTTTCACCGCGGTATATCACTTTCCTCACTAGAACACGTCCACATTTTTTTATATTTTTTTTTTCATTTTTACCTCTATTACACACTCCAAAATACACAAGTTTAAGAAAATAATATAATGAAGCTACATGTTTTTTTCACGTTAGCGCCAAAACTCACAATTATTTTCACAATGCCCTTCTGTAGCATGTCATACTCTGTGATGGTAGAAAGCTTCAATGAACTCCAGTGAATGGACTGTGTGTATAGTCCTGATTGGAGCCTAAGTACTAACACCCAGGCTAAGCTAACTAGGGTTGAGTACTTGACTAATGTAGAAAAAATTTTTTTTGGGACTTTTCATGAACCAAAAGCTTTTAGTTCACTGTCTCGGCACATCTTAAACAAAATCTTTACATTTCTACACCATACAATTCTTAGCCTCATCGAATCTTTCTTTTTTCATTGTGTGTATCTCGGCATAGGCTTTGGTCTTCGGACAAATTAATAGACCATATTATGTAGCAAGGAAGTAAAGTGAGTGTAAAGTTTACTAAATCAAAGTAAGGTGCAGACAACAATCTACCCTCAACCGTGATAGTTTAAAACAGTGTTTTAGATACACAAATACATAATTATTATAATACTAGCGGTCCGCCCCAGCTTCGCACGGGTATAGATTATAGCTTATGTCACCCGGGGATAGTGCAGCTTCCCGTTAGTGAAAGAATTTTTCAAATCGGTTCAGTAGTTTCGGAGCCTATTCAATGCAAACAAACAGTCAAATCTTTCCTCTTTATTATATTAGTATAGATATTATATTATAATAATATATAAATACTAACATCAACCTTTTCTAAACGCGTATACCTTGTCTTTTCAATTGTGGGTAAAATAGGGTTATGCCAGCCTCCAAAATCCACTATAGGCAGGCAGTGCAGGGTGGCAGGCGGGAAAACATGTTACCCCGTGAAATAACGCACGCTTTTTTCTACCCCACATATCTCCACTTAGGAAATAAATAAAATAAGATCTGAATATTTATTCAAGTAGACACTTAGACAGCCCTATCCCGCCTATCTTATATCACCCAGGTAATGTCTGACTCTAGGAAGGCGGCCTAGAACCGGTGGTTATCTCCCTCGCGGCCATATGGATGCAAATACACTGATGGCATCGGAACCAAAGTACAAATTGTACGGAGAAAGTGTTCATAAAATTTGATATTTTATTACAGGTATCCTTATGATGATTAAACTTGTTACTATTATTTAGGTATATAAAAGAGAAAGGTATAACTTGACAAAAAGTAATGAAACGAAACTAACCTTTTTATCAGTCAAATGTCGGAGTAAAATCCAAAAATAGATGTATTTTGTGTTTTGAATGCTTACAATGAATACGTAATACATCGATTCGGATTATCTACTAAAAAGTGTGCATTATACCTTACTATCGACGCACCCCGGCTTCGCAAGGGTGTGCGAGTGTCTTATGTTTTTTACACCTTGGGTTACATTATTGGAGTTTTAGTAAGGATCTGTTTTTTTTTTTAAATATAATATAGCCTATGTCACCCGGAGATAGTGTAGCATCCCAACAGGGAAAGAATTTTTCACATCGGTTCAGTAGTTTCGGAGCCTATTCAAAGCAAACAAACAATCAAATCTTTCCTCTTTATAATATTACTAGTAGGCCGCCCCGGCTTCGCTCGGGCGAAGCCGGGATATATAGCCTATGTCAACTGGGGATAGTGCAGCATCCCAACAGTGAAAGAATTTTTCAAATCGGTTCAGTAGTTTCGGAGCCTATTCAATACAAACAAACAAACAATCAAATCTTTCCTCTTTATAATATTAGTATTGAAGTATAGATTATACCTTATAAGGTATTTGTGAAATTTATTTGCGATAGTGGCGTCCTCTTTATTTTCTACACTTTTCTGCCAAGCTATGCGAAATTGAGTACTAGTTATCCAATTCAATCATTTGCCAACATGGCGTGTATGTATTGTATGCTAGCTGTTGCCCGCGGCTTCGCTAGTTTTACGTAGTCTGGTCATTTTGAGTATTACCCACATTACCCGGATCCCCAGGGACCTGGGTATGTCCTTAAACTGCGACCAAAACCACTTTAGGATGGGCAGCAGCGTCCTATTAGTACACGGTGAACGTATTGCGATCCCCGAGCTGTCTGCCAAGCGTGGGGATTATGGCCACTTCCTCTCTTCATCATCATCCCTCTCTTAGAGGAAGGCCCTGGTTCAGCAGTGTTTACTGGCTGATGATGTACGATGTGACACGTTACCTTTTTTTTTTTGTTTTCGAGGGGGAAATCTTTCATAGATACCCGGCTGCATTGGGGTGCAGGTAGGTTATGTGGGATTATACCCACTAAAACCCCCCGGTGACCAGCCTTAGTGCTTGACAAGAGGCATTGTGTTCACAGCCGAATTTAATACATTTGCGGTAACATAATTATAAAACCGTTTTTGACAACATCGCAGTGGGGTGAGCGCGGAAAGCTTGCTGCCATCGGCACCATAGAAAAAAGAAGGAAAAAAAATTGTGATCAGCAACGCTCCGCTGCCGCTGTCGCCATGTTACCCGCTGTGCTCGAAACCTCTACCTTACATTACGCGATCAAAGAGAACCGCCCGTCAAAACATTTAGATAGCATCTTAATCCAGCGCCCACATTCGTATCCATACATCCAAAACCATACATAAAAACTTCATTAAAAATCACCAGACAACAATGTTATGTCATGTATCATTTGATTGATATGAGTTGTACCATTCTGAGGATCGCAAAGATTTTTTGTTGATTTGAAGTGTTCTGACTAATTGTATTCTTTTGATGTATTTTTGATTGACATTTTATGTGGGTTTCCGTTTTAATTGATTGCTTTTAATTTAATAGGTACGCGAGCTTTGCTTCGTCCCATGTAGGTGTATACCTTAGGAGTGACCTAAGTGCTGGTGTTTTAGTATCCTGATTTGTTTTGCCACAGAAGCAGGCCACCAAACGGGGAAGCCCTTTAATGACAATGACAGTTACAATCTGGGTGTCTTCAAATCGAGAGTGAATAGGTTTCTTTTAGGCAAGCGTGCTCCATCGTAGGCTGCATCATCGCTTAACATCAGGCGAGTTGGCGGCCAAGCGCAAGCCTAGTTATAATTAAAAAAATATACATTAATTAGGTGTTAGGGATCATAATCAAAACAACCCAGCTCCACCTTAATAATGAAAATTTACTCTTTTCACCAAATAGAAAACGAGGTCACACCGAGGATTTAGCAGCCAAAAAAAAAATTCTTTCATTCAATTCTTTGTTATTTACTTGTACAACGTGTACAGTACTATAATCACGCTTATACGTATCACCACACGTTTGACCACATATTCATATACCTACCTTTTTACTTTTTCATTACTATTTATAAGTCAATCTGCCGTAACAAATTTCAACTGGCCATATATTACAATTCAATAGATACAGTCGTTAATATGTAGGACTGACAGACAGCGTAGGCTTTGTGATAGGGGTCCATTGACACACTATGGGTAGGGAATCCTGAGTGTACCTTTCTTAATTGTTTTTTTAAACACGCTTCATAGGAACAATCTGTATTTTATTTTGTTTCTGTACCTACTTCTTTAAGCAAATCAGTGCTTTTATTTGTATGGTGTAGTACATTTCCAAGCAATGAAAGTAAAAAAAAAATTTAAGACGGTAATGTTGTACGGAAAATTTGACTGCAGGGAAATCAAAACTAATTTGGAACAAAACGTACCTACATAGATACTCGAAGTCCCACAAATTGAAGTCCAGCGGCAAAGGCAAGGGTTTTCCGGTTATTTGCTTAGATCTCGAAAAAGACTTGCCCTTAGTTTTAAGGATCCTACTTCAAAATTTGAATCACTTTTTTTTTCTTATTCCTCATCCCAATAAATTCATGCAGTCAAATTTAATACCTACAACATTTCTATCTGAAAACTTAATTTCATGAGGCTAGTGTTTCTTTGTTTCAGATACGACATGGGGCGCCGCGAAGCTCTATTTTTGTTGATAAGCATCGTCGGTACCATGGGGTTTATCCCCCATGGGTCTATTGGGGAAGGAGTAAGTATATTTTCATTTTATTTCACACTAGCGGTCCGCCCCGGCTTCGCACGGGTATAGATAATAGCCCGAGGATATGTCACCCGGGGATAGTGTAGCTTTCCAACAGTAAAAGAATTTTTGAAATCCGTTCAGTAGTTTCGGAGCCTATTCAATTCAAACAAACAAACAAACAATCAAATATTTTCTCTTTATAATATTAGTATAGATTAACTTATTCCATTTCGTGTTGAAGTTCTTTGTTTCCTGCAATTGAACACGATTCATTAAAAAAAAGTTTGGTCATAATTCACAAGGTCATATATACCTTGAATTTTCATTTAAAAAACCAATAAATCTAAACATACCCTTTTATATCTCCAAAAGTTCAGAAACAAAGATAATTTAAGATTTATAGGCCTTTCTGCCTAATGGTACTGGAACGAAAATAGGTCACTACTTCCACTTCCAGTACTTTTGAATTAAATAAATACTGAAAAACTCATATTCTGAGAACATAAACAATTAATAATAATCTGCCAATCATACCAAAGTATTCCATCCACGGCCGCCTAAGGCAAGCGTAGAGTAGGACGCCCTGCAGCCCGGTGGAGTGACGACCTGCGAAAGGCGGCTGGTAGTAAGTGGATGTGAAAAGCAAAAGATCGTGCCTTGTGGCGTTCTTTAGGAGAGGCCTACGTCCAGCAGTGGACGAACATTAAATATGCTGATGATGATGATGATGATGATGATTCCAACCACTGCACCGATTTCAACTGCTTCTACGTTCAAAGCCATTCCGCGAACGGCACCTGTAAAAAAACTTATACAAAAGGAACGCAGCATATAACTGCAAACAGCTAGCCTATTTTTTATATTATAAATAGACTTGCGCTTTGCCGCCTACTCGCCTGATGTTATGCGATGATGCGGTCTACGATGGAGCACGCTTGCCTAGAAGAAACCGATTCGCTCCTATATTGGCATTTGGCTTCCTAATTTCAATATTAAGATGACACCTAATGAGAATGGTACTTGTAGTATAAATACCCACCATAGTACAAGCTATCCAGCCAATACTATCGTCCTAGAAGCTTGACTCATATAAGACTACTTGGAACGTGAATGGGGCGAAAAAGCGTCAAAGTAATCTAATTTACCGTGCGGAAAATTTGGGTGGGTCAGCATGGAGAAATGTACCATAGCACCCCATGCAGGACTTTAGTGCAGGTCTGATCCATATACCTGCGGGCTCATTACAAAAGTTTGATTGTGATCGAGATTGCATGCCATCCCGTTCGCATCTACTTATTCGCACCACGCGATCGTGATCACAATCCGAATCACGAACGGACATCCATAATACGGTCTCTGCTCTGACTCTGCCCGCCAGTTTGACTGCCTGTTTATTTCTTAGAATTAATCAAGATATCTCCCAACAGGAGCATATTTTAACGGAAGCCTTACTTCGTGAAGTAGTCGACCGTATGGGCAAAGAGTTCAACGAAGCTGCGTCGAGCTATCTCGAATATCCGTCCAGCGGCCACCTGGCCCTGATGGCGCGCGCCTCGAAGGACCTGGAGAACGAACAGCTAGACTACGACTCTCTCATCGACGGGAACCCGAGCCCCAGCTTGCGGGACCGAGAATACTTGCAGCACAGGTAAAATTTTCTTTTCATTATTCATACTCGGAAAGTAGGTCTGAAATTGTCTGAGGAGCGGGTTGAAAGTAATACATTTCAGCCCTAGGGAGAATCACTTTCACCTGACAGTGACAGTTGACAACTGACAGACACTCATATTATTTAAAAAAACTAGTTCTATTTTCACATTTGTATTGAACCATGTTCCAACATTTTTTTTCTCCTCTGAGAATTATGGACCTGCACTTGTCGCGCATAATAACATGCCAGATGTCCCAAAAAAATAATTGGTGGGAATCTTCATTGTAGAGTTTTGTTTATGCATCCGTATAGAAGATTTATATTAACACAATGAGTTCATCTGATTCCGATATGGATGTAACGCATGATTTCATAAGAGAAGAGGCTAAAGCAGTAGTAGAAAATAAATTACAAAACAAAAATGTTGATTTATGTAAAATAAAATTCAAGCATATTTTCTTTAGTCAGTTCATGTTTTTATTTTTAGTTTCCTTGTGTTCGTAATGAAAAGCACAGTGTTTACCTCGGGGTTAAAAACTTATTTAGTTCTTCGAGCCAAACCCCGTCTCAACACTAAATAAGTTACTTTCACCCCTAGGGTAATAATGTACTATTCTTCTCGCACTTTCCTTACTCATCCTTTTTTTTGGCAAAAAGGCGTGATTATGATTATTTCTATGTAGGTATATGCTATATGAGTATGTTCGTGTGTTCTCTCATAGCTCATAGTATATGCAGGCCTGTCTCATGGCGATTCCCAAACCTTGGGTTCACAAAGCGAGGCGCCTCTACGTCAAACCTTACAAGTGCAGAATCAGAATCAGAATAAATTTTATTTATGTTACACGGGAATTACTCACGTAAGATTAAGCCGGTTACTCCAACTATAGTTTCAACCGCATTAGACGGCCTTTTTCAAGGTGAATGCGCATGCGGTGTGTTTAAATAAAATGTGTGAAAACCACTTCAGTTTCAATAACAGAATAAATTTATTGCAAAAACTTTGTACAAAAGATGTTCTTATTAACTAGAGTATCAACATATTACCCATTTCGGGCAAAAGTGACAGAGTGATTCTGTGTCGCTCGGAGCAAAATAAGTACGAGAGATTTAAGTCTACATGAGTGCTTCAAGCCCCTTTAGGTATCTCTGTTGCACCGATTTTCCTTCACTTATACTGTGGTATTAGAAGAGAAGAGCTTAAACAACGCTGATTGTTAACCACCAATCATTTGCAAAGCGAGACATGAGTTTGAAACCCAGCTGAATATTGAACCTAGCTGATGAATATAACTTATTGCTTGTTCCGTTTATCAACAGATAACTTTAAGAAATTATATGAATTAAGATTACCACAACCTGTGCTGCTAGATGTAAATAATGACATAAATCCATTTTTCGGCATAGTTTAGAAATTTTTTAGCCTTCTTTGTAGAAATTTTGATTCTATAGCCTGTTTATCTATCACAGTTCGCTATGGGGGCATCAGTATGTAACCGGCGGCGCGGGAGAGGGTGAGCAGCGTCTGGTGGCCCAGGATGGATCAGGTGACGTCCTGCACCGGCAGATGGTGAAGACTGATGCTGTGCTGCCGGCTTATTGCAACCCGCCCAACCCTTGCCCAGTTGGATACACTGGTGAGCTTTTCTACGAGTTTGTAATAAATACATCTAAAATAACCTATATAGATCTGTTCCTAAAGTACCTCATATTAATGTGCTCACCGTGGTAAGGTTGTGGAATGAGCTACCCATGATCCAAGAAAACAAGGTCTAGCAATCTGGGAGTGGTCCCGCAATGACGTCACTGTCCAGTTGCCACTTTATTCAATCAGCTGTTACGTGGTGTGTCGTCATCTCTCTCGAACTTCTTGTAAATTACTTATTCTGCTCTTGCTTGTGCACGTGTACGTGTATTGATGACATCATTGCGGGACGCCCACGTGGTCATTTTGCTATACCTGGCGGATTACATTATTATACCATGGAGCTCCCGATATTAGGTAGATCGTTATGTCTGCACCTAACTTTTTAACTGTTCGACCCAACCCCAATTCTTCAGTTTTTCCATGAACATGGTGCATGTAACTGCATCGAAATATCGGGAGTTCATTCGACAACCTTACCACGGTAAAATCCCATAAATAATCATATAACTTTAGTGAACAACCGTGACAGTTTAAAACAGTATTTTACCTCATATTATTGTGTTTTCCTCTTCCATATAGAAGACCAAGGCTGCATCAGTGAATTTGAGAACACGGCTGCGTACAGCCGGGAGTACCAGCTTTCTCAGCGGTGCATGTGCGACAGAGAGCACATGTTCAGCTGCCCCGACTCACCTTCGGATCTGGATATGCGCTTCTCTGATCATAAGAGTCTCATCGCGAAGAAGTATAAACCTGATGTGAGTATACAATCATTGCACTAACTCAATTTGACTGGATAGGTCTAATATAAACTGGAGCAAAATTCCAACTTAAATAATTTGAAGTGGCGCTAGACTGAACAACTTTTGACAAATAACACATTTCATTATGAACTTACGGTTTACTTCATGAAGGCTTTCCTTGCCTAGGCTTAATCCAGCAGTGGACAAATAAGAGCTAAAAATTATGATGAATTTAGGTTAAAAAGACAATTGGAGAAAAAAAATATTATACTGTTTTACAGAGACAGGAAAAAAGCAAAAAAGTTGCGGAATCCTTACTTTTTTTTGAAATTAAAATTCAAAAATATCAGTGTAACTTTTCAGGTGGAAAACCCGTATCTAACCGGTGAAAGGCTACCAATTGCAGCTAAAAAGGGTTTTGATGTTAACATGTACTAATTGCACTTAATTCTAGAATAGTCTTTAATATAAGTAGATACATAGATAAGTGTCTATTTTATACAACGATCTTTCAAACTATAAGTCCAACAGCAGTAAAATCGTCCTAAAATTTTGGACCTCCTTTCAAATAAAAACCAACCATATGGCTACACCGTTATGACTCAATTCTCAAATGCGCGACCGTAAGTAATGGTGTACTTTGTTATAATTATATACGTGGTGTTTTAACACTGTGTATATATTATTATGATGGTCATGTCCGACTCGTAAGGGATATACAATAGTCCCAGTAAACATTCAGATGAAATTATAAAAACAGTAGGTATGTATACCAACATAGAACATTTGAAAGTAAGCAACATTTTTAATATGTATATACATAATATATATATATATAAACGAAATACCACTCAACTAACTGTCGCACTAATTACAAAATATCGGAAACTACGAATTTACTAAGAAAGTATTACGACAAAGACGAATTAAGCGGGTCATAAGTGGGTTGAAAGTTTATATTAAATTCGCTTACGAAGTCGCAGACAGCGGCTAGTTAATTAAAATGTTATATTACTCACTCACTTATCACAAAATCTACTAAATCCACGAACTTGACAGCTAAGACAGGATATTATGACAGAAACAAATGAAAGGGGTGAAAAGGGACTGCAAGTTTACATGAAAGTCTACGCGTACAAACTTGCGGGTACAACTAGTTTCAAGCAAAATCGAAATTTCCCCAAAAATAATGCAACTTATAAAAACTAGAAACACGCGGTAACAACTCCGTGTAGGTAACAATAAAATTATCATATCATCTTTGGCGTTACGTTTGCTGATGTCAATTATTATATCAGTTATTTACATTAATTTCTTGTAAACTTGCATATAAATACATATAATTGAATTATTTAAATGATATTTTTGCGGGGAAAATGTTGTCCTCAATATAGTATGTAATTACAATAAATATAATACATACACTATATTCACCTTTTTGATACCGAATATCACCCTCGCGGGTCGGACACGATTTATACAACGCCCTGTATAAGCACTGCATATTGTTCCCGTTTATGGCGCATCAATGTTGATGAATATGTAGTTTTAAAAATCGTTGACTTTTATACCACGCAGGAGTGCGCAGGGACAGTTATTGTCCCTGAACACTTCTTCTGGGCCTATTTTTATATAACTATACAGGGGAAAACTGTAATAGTGCACTTTGTTTGACAAGGTGTTCTTAACAACTACAATGTATGAATAAAATTTGGTTCCAAAAAAAATCGGGCTGAAAATCTTGAAATAAGCGATTAATTAGTTTAAAAAAAGGATAGGCAGGTAAGTTTTGAAAAACAACTGAATGGTTATATGTATATACAATGATTTTGAACAACAGTCTCTTTTAATCAAGAAATAATCAGAAGATATCGCTAGTAAATATATAAATCGAACTCTGGAGAATGTTGTACAAAATAAGCACATATTTCTTTATGAATATCATAGATTTACAAAAAAATGGATGTTGGGTCTTTTACTAAATTCAAGAAAAAGGGGTCCTGAGGTTACCTATCTACATTAAGATGGATTGTAAAAATACTGGCAAACTAAAGTAACTTAACTAAAGTAAAACTACTAAAAATAAAAATGGTATATCGTCTTAATAGTGTCGTAATTAGCTTGTAGCTATTTGTCTTCATGCAGGAATGGCTTAAATAGTTATTACTGTTTGTTTCGGATCACATAGCATTTATGTACGTAAATATAAAGTTAATTTTTATCCTTTCCTTGCGTAAGTGCTATATCGACAAATTGTCCTTACACCGTAAAAATTATTTTATCTACAAATTAGGTCGCGATAACGTAACACTATTAACTTCGAAGATCATAATGCCACGTATCGTATGTACGTATTATAAATATTACGTTTTGTAGTAAAGTCTTCTAGGTTTTGTAGTTAATCTTCAAGAAGTTTTATAGTTCCCCATTATCAAAGTTTCTCAAATGAACAACTTGACAAATAACAAATTGACATACACACGAAACGATTACATTACAAACGATTTTATGCGTGTTTGATGGGGAATTTAGGGCATGTCTAGGTAACAGTAAGTCTCGAATAAATCCATGCAAAGGGCATACTTTCCTCCTAATATTTATAGTTCGGTTTTTTTTGACGAATGCTGACCCGAAATCCATAGTTTAAATATCTTTGATAAATATCTAAGCTGTCTTATTCGTTAAGGTAATCGCACACCCATTTGCTTTTTACGCACGCTGTGTTTACATTTCACATGATATTTTGTTTTTATATTACTATTGCATTTTATAACTGATGTAGCCGAATACGTTGCGTAGAAGGCAGATAAATGCACGATTGCCTTTCCAATCTGAGTTTTAGAACCAAAACTTCACTTTAATAATCGGGAATATGATTTAAATTTTATTTCTGGAACAGCCTTTTTAAACATTGTCCACAGTTATGGTTAGTCCTCATGTTTTCTTGTAGTTAAGTTATAGACTTCATTTACAGCATCATGATCTATTTTAAAGATTGTTCTTTATTCAAAAAATATTACAAGTAAAATAAAAACTGTCTTAAATATTATAACTAAAACTAAAACGAATCCAAAACTTATTCCAACAAGCCGCTACAAGTGCAGCATTCCCAAAATACTACACGTTGTATGGCAATTAGATGGCATTTGTAATTGGGAAGATAGGAAAGAACTGAAGTGTGCAACACGTCGTATTACTCGTATTTTATATGCAATATATAATTAACTACAAACGTGCAACAGAAAAATTTACATCGTTCTTGTATAAACATATTAATCACATATTTAATATACAATTATTATTTCCGTTTCTTATATTTAATGCGTAAATTTAAAATTAATTTTTAATATTTTGTACATTAAATCCTCGGCAAAAGCTGTGAATTATGTTAGCTGTACATTATCGAATATTAACCATAGTTTTAAACTTTAAAATATTGGAACTAGATATAAGTTAATAATAATAACTGTATATTACCTGCAACGGGGCAAAATGGCATAACCAAAGATAAAATAGCATTAGTTTTAAATGTCGACATTCAATGTAGACTCTAACATTTTTAAGCCAACATTGGTGTTGATTCTTATGTACCTCTCAACTAAATTAATCTGTTAGCACTGAGATCTGTTCGTTCGTTATTAATTTAACTATATGAAAAAAGATAGTATCAACTTTAGTGCTGACTTTAGTTTAGAAAATGGTACATAAAGATCGACACCATAATTAGAAATAAAATCTGTACATAGCAAAGGCGCAAGAGACGGTCACTAGTTAAGGCAATAATGGCACTTTTAAAGAGCTAAAAAATCTAGATATTTAATTTATGTAAGCACTGCGAAGCATCACATGAAGTGGGTAGAATTCATAGAACATATTCATATACAATCTGGATGTCTTCAAGTCGTGAGTGAATCGATTTCTTCTAGGCAAGCATACTATAATAGACCCGTGATAGCATGTGTGTCAAACGCAAGCTTATTTACCTAGATATCTATGGTAAAAGTATTGTCAAATTAGTGTTTATACGGTTTTCGCACTATCTCGCTTTCGCTTTCAATGTTTTTGAATATTTTGTTGATTAAAATTAAGTCTATAAAAAGAAGAAAAAAATGGTTTCTAATTGTAAGTTGTTAGAACATAGGAAAACCTAGTAACATTCGTAGCGTCTAGTAAATAACTGACCGCGAGTAGCATTTACAACTGAGTGCTTTTGTGGGACGGATGATATGTTAAATTGTCAGTTCCAATTCTATTATAACAACCATTCGGGCTCAGCCTGTGTCAGAGGCCTTCCGGCGGCGGATTTGATAACTCTGAACTTAGGCTGGCCATCAGATACCTATACAAACTTACTTGCATACAAGACTCTCCTCTAAAATTAATTTGAGCACACGAGGTTTTTTTTTGAGTTTTTGACTGAAAACTTTACATGCCAATAATGTAATTAATTCAGAGTTTATTGACCTTAGAAATAATGCCTTCAAATCAATGTTTCTTCTGGAAGTCATTACAAACTCTTAAAAAGTAGCTATTTTGTTGTGATGACACACTTCTAAAATGACCAAATCCAAAGAGTTTCATTTCATCATTTTGCTTGCGAACATGGCTAAGAAACTGTAATTTGTATTGATTGAAACATTTACAACGTTAAAACTGTATTGATTATACCTTCCTATTATTATCAAAGACTGTACCATAGCTATTTGCGTGTTTCCAATGTGTTTAATTTGCATTTATAATAATGTGAATTCACATATTTATAATAAAACTGGTGAAGAGCGTATCGAGACACTGCATAATTATAGTGGTAGGGTTTCGTACCCAAAACCATAATATATAATTTTGATAACATTCATAGATCAAAAATTCGTGGTTATAAAAAAAGTCGAAAACTTTCAATTAATATTTTTTTATCCCGACAAAAAATGCATTTATTATGGTTATTCAAAGAGAAAATTACTTGTAAAAAACATTCTTTGTTTAGATCATTTTACGAAAAATTCAATGACCTCTGGGCTAAAACGTCTTGAAATTTTTACAGTTTTAACTATAACTCAAAAAGTTGTACTCACAAAATGTTCAAATTAATTTTGAATGATGGTTTTTAAAATAAACTATCAGCATAAGTTACAAGTTTCTGTGTATAATATTTTAGAAATACAGGGGGGGGGAGGGCAACTGTTCTGCCATTTTGACGGGCCATAAATATCGCAAAGGAGAATCATCGATGAAAACTACCAGGTATCATGTATACATCTTAATAAAAAAAAGTCATGTATGAAACTCATCATTTCAAAAAGCCTATTCGACAAAACCTCATTAGAGGGAGTGTAGTGAAAAAAACTTTTAACTTAATGTTCCAGAGCCACCCCTAAAATTTATTATGTTTAGCTACTTTTAAAATTGAGATATGTACCAAATATATAATTGCGTAAAGTTTCATGTACCTACTTAATTTATAACTATAGAAGTTAATGGTTTCTAAAGTATTAAGACGGATAGATAGGACGATCTTATACGGGTTCCTTTTACTATGGACCTCTAAAAATGTGGAGTGGTGCCTAATTAACAGGAAATACAGTTGATTATGTTGCCTTTTAAGTGTTTGATGTTGCCAAGTAGCAATGGTAGTAGTGGGGAACTAAGTTATTGAGATGGGTTTGATTACGCATATGAGTGACATTAGTAAAAAGAAAGCGATGTGAAAAAAGTTTAAATTCTAATATCATAAAATATTCACGATAATTATAATTCCAATATTTTATGAGTCCTTATGAATATGTGTGGAAACAGGTAATAAAAGCAATATGTATGAGTGTCTGTGATGGAGTGAGTGTGTTTGTGTGTGTTATCATGTTTACGAGTATGCGTGTGGTTATGCACTGTTGTAAATAGTTTTTAGAATTATCTCGAATTGCCATAATTCTGAATAATCTATTCATTGAACTGTCTACATGTGTTTCGAAAAGTTCCTCAAAATTTAATCCTAATAATTGATCACAATGTTAGTAAGTGAAAGGTGTGTTTGGGTATGTGTTTGTGTCTACATTTATTTGTATTTTTTTATTTATAACGCTACATTATAAAAACCCGGTGTGTCGAGGTGTTACCATCAAACTAGCCGCTACATAGATAGCCGCATAGATCAGTGTAAATCGCACACTGTGTGCTTCACGCAATCTTTCTTGTCTTACACTTCCAAAATGTGGAATGAGCTACCTTCCGCGGTGTTTCACTGTGTAATTCACGCGATCTTTCTTGTCTCGCACTTGCAAAATGTGGAATGAGCTACTTTCCGCGGTGTTTCACTGTGTAATTCTCGCGATCTTTCTTGTCTCACACTTGCAAAATGTGGAATAAGCTACTTTCCGCGGTGATTCACTGTGTGATTCACGCGATATTTCTTGTCTCACACTTGCAAAATGTGGAATGAGCTACCTTCAACGGTGTTTCTGAGAAACTACAACACCTTCTCCAAAAGGCGAGTTAATAGATTCTTAAAGGGTTGGCAACGTATTTTTGATGCATCTGGTGTTACAAGCTTACAAGTATCTATAGGCGACGGTGACTGCTTACCATCAGGTAGCCCGTTTGCTTGTTTGTCATCTATGGTATAAAAAAATGAGTTGGTGGTCAAAGGAGACTTATTCGCGATAATAAAAGAGATGAAAAAATTATTTTTAACGATCGTCATCCATCTCTTTCTTTATCACACTACTGAGTCCACGTCCAGTCGTAAGATAAGGTGAAAAAAATGAATGATTTCTGATCTGTACCAACTAATTTTAATTTAATTTAAAAATGTATTATTCTCGTGACATTTTAATCAGAAATCGATCAGAATATAATGATGGTCATGTTGGTAGTGATCCTGCCTTCTGCGTTTGGGGGCGTGGGTTCGATTCCTACCTAGCGCAACCATTCATGTGATGAGCATTTGTGTGTGTTCTGTATCTGGGTGTTAAATATCTAAGTATGTATTAAAAATATATAATGTATGTAATTATGTATATCAGTCTCTGGCAGCCATAGTACAAGCTTTGTTTAGTTCGGGGTCAGATGACCGTGTGTGTAAAAATTTCCCGAATATACATATAATATATTTTATGTATACTACCCACTTCAAATTTTGCTGATCAGTAATGGAAAATTAAAAACAATAAATTGTGTAGGTCAAAAAGCATAAGAATTTTTAATATTTCCTAAGAAGGACTTAAATAATAATAAGTAACTATATTCGTTTAAGTACCTATGTTTAATCAAATTCTAGAGACCACTATTTCATAATTGTTGTTTAGTCATTAGATTGGTTAGGGGAGAGTGATTAGGGAGCACGAAGCATAACAATCAGAACAAATTAGTCTATTCTACAAGAAATCATAATGAAGAAGCGTCTATCAGCTATTGCTCAAAAGAACCACGTAAAACAACGTAGCCATGTAGAACGCCTTGTAGTTCTGAGTAAGATTGAGATGACAAAACCGAGCGGGAAATCACATACATGATCCCAAAAATAAGTGCATGAAAGCGAGCAATGGCGACGGATTGTGGAGCGAGCCAACCATTAAGAAAACACAAACGACTAAGAAGAAATATCTTTAAAAAACAAATACCAAGATAAAATTTCTTCTGATTTCTGAATACCTAAACTCTCGATTAAAATACATCTTCATGAATAGCTAGAGTTACTGTTCGAATTAAAAAAACGCAATCAAATTAGTATGATTAAAAATGTTGTGCTCATATTACAAAATACATTGATCAAGAATATAATCAAATGGACTTTCAGAAGAATGATGTAGAAAAACGCAAAATTTAAACATCGAATGAATTACGTAGTACATAACATATATATATCGATGTATTAAACAGAGAAAGTAAAGTGCATAATGTAGTGCATACCTCATAATTTCCTTAGAAATAGAAGGACGTGATCTGATTGGTTCACCTTAAAGCCTTGAAAGCCAAATAGAAGATCATTGAAGCCAAATGAATAAAGCTCTGACCCAGAAGAAAAGCTAAGACATCATATAGTGCTCCCTAAGATTTTCCTTGAATATTATAATATTTTTAGTAATAAAAATCGTGTTACCAAGACAGGTTTAAAGGTCACAATTATTTAGTATTTACCTATAATAGAAGTAAGAAAAAAAAAAACCAAAAAAAAATATTGATACACGTCTTCCTTAAAATTTTCGTATTAAGATAAATAGTCGACATGTATTTAAGTAATTGCTTTACGAATTTTTACATTGATCCTTTATTTTATTAAATTTGGAGATGATAAAAACATCGCGAAGTTGCCATGACATTTTCGTATCTAAGCTAGCTGGACTGGCAAGCTTTTTTTAAGTTATTGTTAAATTGTTTTTGGAAGGCTTTCATTGCTTTCAAGCTCTGCTAGCCAACTAGCTAGCTACTCAGTCTGTGTGATGAGTAAACAACAGATCGCTTCAGCAAAACCAGCGACTACGATGCAAAATGTGTTTTCGAAAAGCTACAACATGAGGTTCAAGACGAGTTAATAGAGCCTTAAAAGGTCACAAACAAATCGCAATCAGCAAGAGGGTTTGTGATGCATCTGGTATAACAAGTACCCATAGGCGATGGTGACTACTTCTCATCAGGCAGCCCGCCTGCTTGTTTGCCACCTATGGCATATAAAAACAAGACTTTAACATCATAATTATTGTCAAGAAGTCATCGTGTTGGTTGAAAGCTCAGCACACTTTCCTATGATGGTTATGATGGTTTACCGAGTGTAAACTATAATCAACGTCGCCATCTTAGCTGACCGTACTGAATTGTTATCTTGTTTGTTAATGTCGCTTATATCTGAGCAGATTGGTCGTGGTATACACAAGTAGAGGTCGCTAGCTATGAATCTCGCTTTGCAAACGCATGTGTTAGACATTCAGGGAATTGGATGTTAGTCTGAGCCAAGTCAAATTAACGCCTGAAATTTTTCCAGAAGTTTAAGGCTGTTTAAATTTCGCTAATTGAATTCTTTCTACGGCACATTTGTGATATTGATGTTATTGGGGTTAAACTATCATCCAAAACTACATCAATAGCTGTTATAATCTACAATCGTGATCTTAAGCTACACTACAATGCGAAAATTTAATAAAATAAAGGACAATGTAATATGATTTTTTTTTTTATAAAAAATAGTTTAAATGAAAAAAAAGGCATTATGCTACAAAAAAATAAACCTTAGTATAACATAACCAAAAAAGGAATAAAGGCACATGAATGCACATAGTGTTAATTTAAATTATATAATGAGCGTAATGATTCACTAAATAATTAAGTTGTATTTAATAAGTATTTAGTAGTTACATTAATATCATCAAATTATTGGAATATATAAATAATGATGATACCTTATTTTGCGGAATACGTAACGAACTTTCGCCAATGCTAAGATTAAATATAATTTATTTTTGTACATTGAGCCTAAGGACAATATACAATTCATTAATAATAATAAAAAAATATAAAAAGAAATAAGTGTACAACCCAGGCATCAACGTATATAATATATTATTACAATAATTATAAATAAGCTTAAAAGCCTTCATTAGCTTATAAATACTTTAGTTTGTAAAACAAAAAACATAACCAAACAACCATATTAAACTTCGCAACATAATAAATGTGAATAACTATATTAATATTAAAAAGAATAGACACAGTGTACTAAATTTAACTTAGTGTCTAAGAAAATAGAAGATACAACATCAGGAAACGTAGAATTAAAGGTATGTGATATAATATAATATATAATAGGTCATTTAACTTAAATTTATATATAATAATATTATATACGCATTAAGTTATATGACCTATTATATATTATATTAGATCACATACCTTTATATTTCAATGCATAATTATAATATTTTTCGAAAAATATAAATTTTGTGGCTATGTTGTTATACCAAACTGCTTCACTTTATTAAGTTTTAAACATATTATTTTGTATCTTTAATAGGTATGTATAACAATATCAATTCAAAGAGACCAGTAAGTAACATAGCATTGTGTGATTTAATAGTAAAAAGGCATCCGAATATCTAGAAATTTTACATTGAAAACCTATATTTTTTGTGATAAAATTAGTTAGTAGTAGGTCCGGTCCATAAATGTTTAAAAAAACGCCGGATGAACTAGTCTATCAATTAAAATTATGCAGAAATAGAACTCAATTCAACTAGATCTCATCTGAAGTATAAAACTAACAGAGACCAAATCTCTTATTACTTTTAAAGTTACTCGTGTCAACTCTCTTAGCAATAAGTAGTTAAGTACAACATATTCATTGACCTGGATAAAGTCACTCTATAAGGTTAAAATACACTACACAATGCTTATATTAGACGCTTGCTTTTAACAGTATAATTTCCACATCCTAAACACAATCATCTATAAAAGAAATGGAATGAACAGATAGGTAAGTGCATAGATATGAGCACACTCTCACGCAGAAATTATAAGACAAGACTATAACGCAAGCCTACAATGGAGTTTCTTTTAAAAAATTGTCACTGTGTCAACTGGTTGGTGGAGTATACACAGCGATAATATTTATAATTGCCAAATTATATATACACCGTAAATATAATTAAGTTGAGTAGTGAGAAAGTGAAGTGAAACTGTTAAACAGTACGTATTTATAGTAGGTATACAATATACATCACACAATCTTCAAAAAGTTTTTAAATTTTATCATTCCCCCATTACCAAGGTTACAGCTCGAATGAAGCACTTGAGTAGTTAAATACTATTTTATGATTTGCTTTATTATATACGTCTACCTAACTTTATTTAGATTTATTAAACTTCGGACATTACCTTTTTTTTTATATTTACAAAAAAGTATCAATGACTTTAACATTTCTTTAAAGTCTTTATATGACACGCCCATTGACCACGTTGCTAAGCTTTGAAAAATCTCCCTATTTTAGACATGGGGTCTAAAATAATTTTGCACGATGGGGGGATGCAATAATTTTGTTTGATATAAGCATTGTGAAATTCCTATGCGTAGATTGCAAACTTAACAGGCACAAGATTATTAGAACCGTTTGTTAATAACGTTGAAATTTAGATAAAAACTCTCCCTTTCACTCAAAAGAAATTAAAAAACCAGCTAGGTGCGAGTCGGTCTGTAAAATAAGTGTCATAAATGGACGTATCTTTTGATTGCGTTGACTTAGATCCTTGAATTTATGAAATCTATCGAGGACTTAGACCTTAGTATTTGATATTAATTTCAATTCAACCTATATGCGTTCTTAAGAAAAGGGTCTTGACACATGGGAACCTATAAAGACAACAACACCACAACAAACACGGACGACGGACAACAAAGGAATCCTATTCTTATGAAGTGCGAAACCCTAAACAGAAATAAAGATATTTTTATCACTCACATCACACATCATCAGCCATTAAATGTCCACTGCTGAACAAGGCCTCCCTCTTAAAGAGGGGTGTTTCCATAATCCCCACGCTTGGCAGGCGGCTTGGAGATCGCAGTACGTTCACCGTGTACTAACAGGACGCTGCTGCCCATCCTCCGGTGGTTCTGGTCGCAGTTTTAGGACATACCCGGGTCCACGGGTATGGGTCCGGGTCCGGGTTTTATCACTCATCAGATAAATAAGCTATAAGAAGATTTTCATTCAGATCAATGAATATACCATATTTTTTTATTGTTCGCGTAGTAGCTATAGAAATAGTTATAAGCAGAGTTTTGTCGTCTTCTCTCTTGAAAATGTTTGAACTCATAAAAAAGACAAAAGTCGGTAAGTGACTACACTAAAGCTACTTCGTGATTATTATTAATAGGGATTAGTTTTAGTAATTTTAATCACAAGTAAATGTTATTTGCAAATAACTTTACTGCGGTTTAAAATATGTGGGACATTAAGGGACCGCACCATGGAGTCATTCTAGTCAAAAATGTAGCATGTATATAATTATAATAACGGAGTTTATATTTAAATCAAATAACCTATTAATATTTATTATTAATTAATTATAATCTAGTCAAACAGTTAAGTCTGTCGTAAGCTTAGAAAAAATCTCGGTATAACAGATATATTAAAAAATTAGCCCTAGTTATAGCAGTTATATTATTAAGGTAATTGTACTCGTATAAGTAGGTACGGTGTCATAGAATAAGACAGTCAAGAATTTGGCTAGATATAAAGGTTCACATAAACGTATTATACATAGGTAGGTAGCATAAAGTTGATGCTCGTCAAATACTTCAGAGGCTATTAGGCGTTATAATAACATAAGAAGTTATATTATAAGGTAATTTAAAACTAACCATCATTGTATAGTTACTCCTGCGGCATCATAATATGTTCGTACTTAATATATACATAATAACTGCACGTATTAATAAGCAAAAGTATATTTTTATGTAAAGTATTATTTTTTTAATAAAATAGAAAATGTAAAAAATAATAATTACAAGTTGTTTTTGATTCCAATTAGATAATAACGACAATGAACATAATATAAAATTACTTTTTGCATATACTTAAAATATGCAAAAAATATATCTTATCTTCTTAATTTTATTCCTTATCTTCAATAGTCGAAATTGAGGAGAAAAAATTGTAACATACGATTAAAAACGTCTATTTACGCAGCACTCCTGCAACTTACCAATATGGTTAATAATGATAATTGATAATAGTTATAGTATTTTGTAAATAACAATATCTTGGAATGTGACAGTTAAGATTTAAAAAGCAAAACACCTAAATATAATAATAGGTAACGGTCATATTTAGAAATTATTCTTAATCTAATAATACTATATAAGCTCAAAAAATGAGATGAAATACCATAGAATAGCTTATCGATATGATAAAGAAGGGAGTAAGTTGTATCCTACAGTGTGGTGGGTATGATAATAATATCCGTGGGTGGACGGAGAAAGAATATCCACCCCGTCACCGGGCAAGCGACTCGTAAAAGGCGAGGAACCCGTAGCAGTGGCAGGGTCTATGGAGTTTGCTTCTAGCATTCTATTTGTTGACATTATCTGAGTAATAACATGGTAGATAGGAAGAATATGGAGCGGCTATAGAGTTACATTATAATTGGCGTACAGTTTCTGTGCTAAAGTTAACTGCCACGTCCGACAAATTTTCGCCTGCCCGCTACCCGCGCGTGGGGTACGCGCGAGTATCGGGCGTTAAGTAGATCCATCCTCCAAAATAGCTGTTAATAAAATGGCGAAATGGCTAACCTTGTCAGCTGTCAAATCTATACAAATCTATAGTAACAGCCACTTCATAGTATTCGTACCTACCATGGTGATGACCGATAAATTTTGAACGAAATGCTGATTCACGTTGTTAGAATATCTTTTATGCCAGCTGTACACTGTCGCGTCTCTCGCCCTAAATCCTCTTGGCCAAAACCGCGCAAGGCAATGTGCGAAGTAAGCAACACCGACTACATTTATGCTTTCGGTCTGTCTCAGGATGTTACGATGAAAGTGTGCAGCTTGGATTATAGTTACGTATAGCTCAGATATCAAATAGATGTTGAGAATCATCTTTGTTGACCCAATCGCATCGCCACTTTACCTAACTGACTTCAAGGTAACCATCACCGATCACCAGACGATCTGACCTAGTCTAGTGATGTTATTTTACGTTAGCAGCGAAACTAGGGAGATGATACAAAGTTAAACTATTTCTTTGTTTTGTACTAACACCAATTGAGCTATAAACTGATATACTTTGTGTACTTAACATTTGCCTATCTGTAATGGATGTTGAGTTAAAAAGAATGAAAGAAACACACATAAAGAATATTGACCATTTAATCATATTTTCATGGACTCTGTGAGTACTCTCTCGGGCCCGATGGAAATATATTATAATAAAGGCACCACAATGATTCTACGCCATGTTCGTAAGAAGAAGATGTTTGAGAAGAACTGACAAGAAACTCAGTATCATAATAATCTTTTATGTTATCTTTCGTATCTTTTTCTGTGTACCATCATAAAATTTGCAACAATCTTCTTAGAAGAACAGTTCAATACAACTATTCAATACAAGAACACAGATTAGCTTGCACAAGTAATTCAACAATAAGCTTGCAGAATGGTACAAAAGTTTGGTCTTTCTTTCAGTTCGGCTGCCAACGTAAAAGAGCCATATTATCAGACTGTAAGAAGTGATTACCTTGTCAGCCAGTTGAGGCCGTCAGCCAAGTATGTTAGATTGATCACCTTACTGACAACTTGACTCTGGTTATTCACATCGAACCATAATTCAATACTTAATGCACCACTCAAGTCAAAAGCGGAATTTCAAATCATTGACCGCCAGTCTGATACTAAATAATAAATTAACATTAACACAACAAAATTATTTTAATATCATTTTCATCACTCATTGTACTTTTGTGTTTGCCACTGCTAAAAATCATGAAAAATTAAAACATTTGTCAAAAATATATAATTCTGTCATTAAAAGACATTGTCCAGTTTGTCTAGATCATTAAACTTAGCGTGGACAGAACATAAAAACATCTCAATGGCTTTCTTTTGAACTTATTACTCACTCATATTATTCCTAAAATTGGTTATTTTCTTTAATGTATGGAAGTGTTTAAAATTTATATTAGACCAAAATGATTACTTACCACTGGGCGACCGAAGATACGGAGATAAGTTTTTTTTTTTGTTTCCAAATGTTAAACTTATTTAAACTTATTGGTAATTTTATTTGTTGACTTTTTATTTAGTATAATTATAAATCTAATTGAGATTATATAAAAGTCTATGTTTACGCTTTTATCCACAGTCACTGTTTAAAAAGTATATGGGAATGTAAAATAACACCCACCTGTATAATGATTGTACTTAAATTTCGACATTTTACTATATTTACTGAAACTGTGGAGATTGCTGAGACATGCGTTATTATCTCGCATATTATTTAACATTGTCCATAATTTTTTAAATTATTTTTTTTACTTTTAATGATGGTTCAAAAGATACCGTCCATTTGATATGGATGTGTTGGTCTACATGGACAGATACTAGAAATTGAATGGTCTTCTGAATTGTTCGCTTGGCCTGAAAAAGACACTGTTTTATTGGGTAAATTTTTCATTGCATTTTTTTATTTAAAATATCTTTATATACTCTTTTCGCATTCTTTTAAATACACTAGCTACACACTCCACAGCACAGGCAACTCCCAAAATCCATGTTTTTATTGTTATCAGTACACGCTCTAAACTATTTCAAGTGTACTGTAATCACTATCCGTCACTAGGTAGTGACGGTAGTGATTTAGTTAAATCATTCTAGTTTTCAATTACCTTCGTCGTATCAATCCAGAATTTTTCTTGACCTTGGTGCATTGACACATCTAGGATTATGACCAATGTTTACTATGATCTTATTATCCAAATATTATAATACACCGGTCAACCCACTCACCCTAACGCTAAATTCGCGAATTAGCGCTTGGTTGAGGGTTGACGATCAAAGGCCCATTATTTTTTTTATTTTATTTTTTCTCAAAATCTAGCTAGGATTTTATCGTTACATTATCATAGTCTTTTCATTCAAAATAATTATTAACATACAATACCATCATATATCTTCATGCAAACCAAGTTTTAGTACAGAAGCAGGCTTGCGTTCTATTCCATGTTAAAAGTAAATTCTGAACAATGGAATTATTGCGTTTACTTTCTACTAGAATATGTTCATCATTCTCTTCACTATACAATATTGATGAAAATATGAAAAGAAATGAAGTGTGAAGTGAAGGCTGAAAGGATTTATTTAATATAAAATCTCTATTTGGTCGTTCTGTTTAATAGTGTATGTTCACAATGAATTTTTCACATCATCAATTTTCACCAAAATCATATCCGTCTCTTCTACTTCTTACTTTATTAGTTTCTTTTTAATATCAAATTATTTATTACAAATAATTTTGTTGTGTCATAGCATTGAAACATAATTATAATAACTCAATGTGTCATGAATAATAATGACAAAATCAGAGTCACCTAGTTCCTAGTGGATTTTTAATACATCTAACCAGAAACCATTCAAATATTTTGGAAACAAAAATGGCCTCAAAATATACTTACCCATTATTTTATTAAACAATAATTGACGATGTAAACATTTATTAAACATTGATTAGAAGTTATGGTAAATATTGTTATAGTTTTTAATGTATGTTGTGTTGTGTTGTGTTGTGTGTATGTGGTTGTTGGTCTCATTTCCCCACTGGCACTAAAAATAATTAGAATACGGAAAATTTTACCACCAAATCTGACCATCACCGGCGGTAAGGTGACACTCCATTCCCAACTAGGCTACCAGTGACCAAAAATTATACCCTAGTACTCTTGTTATCACCACCAATAAAATTGTATAGTTTCACTGCTGGTAATAAAATAAGCCAGAATACACTTCTGACCATTTTACCACCAAATCTTAGCACAGGTGATAATCAAATTACCCAGCAGACCGCCTGTGACAATATTATCCTAGTGCTTCTATTATCAACACCACGACACATCAATGATTAGATGAACCAGAATAAGCCTTTCACCAACCGTGGTCAATTTAGACCATCAGATCCCTGCGGGTCCTCAGACCACCATAATAAGACTTACAATGTTAAAGGTATTTCGGAATAATAACTTATTGCTACCTCTTTTCATTCCAAATATACCTCTATTTTTTTTAATAGGAGTAATCAAAATAATACCTCAATAAATAGAAGTTTAATCGGTAAAATGGATCTCAGTCTTTAGGAAAATAAAAATACAGTGTAAGAACCAAAATACCTCTAATACAAGACAGACTTTGCTATATTCAAATTCAATACAAATTCCGTAGTTGTCGTCTTTTTGTTATATAATTGATAAAAAAACCATTATTAATTCCGTTTTTGTATTATTATATACATATATTTATAACGTTGTGATATTTTATTTGGTACATTAAAATACAAGTATTTAGTTTTATAGGTCAGTCAAATTTACTGCATCTTAATAAAATACAAAAACGTCGCTTTTTAACTGTTTAACGTTTTTTTTACTTTACCCCAATTTTAACCTGTCCCTGAAAAGCACCTTATGGGTGTCTTTAAATCGAAAGTAAACAGGTTATTTCTAGTTTCTTAGGCAAGCGGGTTCCATCCAATAGTCTGCGCCATTGCTTAACCCCGGGCCCTGATTCTACTAAACTAATTGTTTTTAAATTGTAGTTGTTTTAATTTTAGTTATTTCAAAATTTACACTTTTTTAAGGTGGATAAGTCCGCGCTTGACCACCGACTTGCCTGTTGATAAGTAACTTTACTGTTAATGTTACTATTTACACTTTTTTTAGTTAAGTGACAAAAGTTAAAATTTTGAGGCAGTTCATTAACAATTTAAAAACAACTGTTTTAGTAGAATCGGGTCCCAGGTATAATGTGGATAATGCATAATACACAATCATGACAAACAAAACATTCAAAAAATCTAGTCATGTCTTAAAACTAATTTTAATTAATTATAGGTAATATTTGGCCCAAATCGCCTAAGACTGCAAAAAGTTATCCTCAAAAACTGAATACGAAATGCGGGTGTTCAGAGTTTCATGGTAACTAAAACATCCGCGAAACGATCAATTGCTATTAACAATGTCTCACGTAGACGTTGACAGTTGCAATTGATCCTTCAATTGACAACAGCAATCAAGCGATTGTCAATTATATTTTTACTTTGTCGTTGTTGCTGCGATGCTATAAATAATGCTTACTATTTTTGATAATCGATTCATAACCTATCAATGAGGTTGGCCTGTAGAAACTTTTTAAAGATGTTGCTAGCAAAGTAAGCACCTTTCTCACAAGGATTTTTGTACTTTGAAAATTTTAAATTTGTAAATGACAAAATTCCCATAATAAAGGTAAAATTTATGTTAGAGCCACTTTGAGATTTGCCAACTGCATTTTCATCAATGGGCGTCAAAGTCACTTGATTGATAGACATTGAAAATTGCGATAGATCGTTCTGCGGATGCTTTTAATTTGTGGATCTTCACGTCAAAAGTGAATAGGTTTCTTATAGGAAAGTTTGCTCGATTGATTATGTCATAGACCATGGTATGGCATAATTGTCTGTAATCATCCACATCTTTAAAATCAGGATAAAACCTATTTTGTCGTTACAAAGGTGCAAAAAAAATATTTATGAATGTGTATGATGCGAAAAGGCATTAATAATATTATATACAAAAAAAAAACTCCGTGATGCGCGTTAGTGATATAGAATAACATAAAAGTGCAGAATGCTCACTTTGACATGACATTTAAATAAACAAAGACTCAAGACGTCGCAATAAAGTTAATTTTATTATATTTTATCACGCAGCGAAAATTTATAAATTTATAAATACCTACAGGCGTCCAAAAATCAACTTGCAGGCTTTTATCCATCGTGTCTTGCATATGAGAGCTTCTTTTGCTCCAACCGTTTCAGAACGTCACTCGGAATTTTTAAGTGAGGTGTAGAAGCAACTGTACAAATTTGAATATATTTGATATAGGACTTTTGCTTCGTCACTACAGTGCACATAACACGTACTGTGAAACGATGGCTAATAACAATAATAATGGATTTAATTACCTCATATACACTTGATCTGGCACCGTCTCTGACTTTCACCTGTTCTAAAACATTTGGAATGAAAATAGAAGAACTGGACTGTAACAAACTAGGCAACCATACTCATTTCAAATGCCTTGATGAAATTGGTGAAATTAATTCATATTCAGCCTACAAATCTTCCAATCAAATCACGTACATAGGATCAACACTAAATCGAAACAGTTTATTTTATTTTATTATCCGATACAAATATTTTTCTAAACCTATAAATTGAAGGTAAAAATGATTAAACTATGGACAAAATATCTAATGAAATTATTGGAGTTGATGATTGAGTATTGAGTGTAATAGCGTTTTTAGATTTCTTACTCTAAAGCTAGCATAACAACATGCCTAAATTGGAATTATTATTCGGATTGAAAACAAATATCGGATTAGACACATCTTTTATTAAAATAATATTTCTGGTTCTATATTTATTAGACATAAAAATGTACCTACCTAACTTAAGGATATTAATTTATATGTGGTCATTTTTTTTTTTTTAATTAAAAGTATGTAAAAGCATAACCTAATTATTATCGTAAATATAATAATTTTTAACATTCTCCAAAACAAACCTCAATAGATAATAATGTCGACATTAGTACAAAATAATATTATTCTTCATTTAACTTTAATAACGAGTGCAATATAAGAGTCAGGCCTAAACGTTACTTAATAATATATTATAATAACTACACAATGAAACTTAATAGTGTTAGATATGTTGTGATCATCATAATTTGATAGTATTTTATGTAATATGTTATATAGTTTAAAGTATCTATTTTCTCAAATAATTAATTTAATAATAAATATTTTTTAAAAGAAAACACAAGATATTCTTAAGTACTTGGTATTACGATTTCGTTTGTTTATATAAACCATAAAATTTACCATTTCGTGAATATCATGGATATAGTATCGTAAATTTAAGGTGTTTTCAAAACATTCATTATTTCTTTTATTAATATATTTACTAATTAATAATTTTCTGTTAAGGTAAATGGTCAAAACAAGCCTTATCTTATGTTAAGTACTAATTTAATGTAGTTTGGGTTAGTAATTAGAACTTACAGCATTAACGACAGCGGGTAAAATAAATAAAAATATTTCATAATAAATATTATGCTATATACTTTAAAATAATTATATATAACGATATAAATAATAATGCCACTATCAAATATTATTAGCAGTTGGATGTATTTTAAATTATTATTTAACTGTATTAATTATTGTGCACTTCATTCCATTTGTATATTAGATATCAAATCTTCTCTAATAATTTCACATTTAAATAACGCTACAATATAACGCACATACTTACTAACACAATTTATTCTGATGCAATTACATTTCAGGCATCATTCTACTTATATATATATATATATGTGTGTGTATATATATAATATGTATTTTTATTTACTATTTATTACTGATTTTAGTCATATTTTTCAAGACAATAGGATAAATTTAATATAGTATTAAATATAGTTCTATAAATATTTTCGTGCAAGTACTGATCGTTCGTTACGTATTTAATGTTTAATGATTATAATATGTATAATTTAAATTCTTCGAGTTGGAATCGGATCTTAGCTGTAGTTATTAATAAAATATTACTCCTAGTGCTGTATACTGTTAAGTATGTTAATTAAAGTTAAGGTATAGTTTATATTATAATTATGTTTTAGTAAGCGAATTCTAACCAGAAAATCGTAAATTTACTAGAATGTGTACCAATAATATAAGAAACCTATAAATTACCAAAATACTGAAATTTAACTGGCTCAACGTACTTATAATCACTAACATTCAACGTGGTAATGCCTCAAGTATACCGGGTACGCTGGCAACTGTTCGTGTTTTTTTAATGACCCGTTAAAAAAGCAGTGAATAAAATAAATGTATTATGTATACTATTTATTTTATTATGTATTCACGTAATCATATAATCATTCCACTAATTATAATATCATTATAAATTGCGTGCATTAGTAATGTATACAATACAATATAACTTTATGTATATTTTATGTGTGTTATTAATTTTATCAAAGTAAAAAAACAAGAGAAGGTACTCTAAGAAATAATCAAATCTATGTTAAGTTTAAGAATACAAACAAATAAAAGTACTGAAGTACGAGTAAGTTAAAACAAATTAAGTCAGCACATAATTTGGTCCTTGTAAAGAAGATATTACATAAGCATGTATTCGTTAAATTCAATAATGTGTGTATAATATTATTAGATAATGAGAAGATAACCCAGCTTCACTCGGGTAAACATTTCAGACAATAAGCAGGAAAGTACAGTCAAGAGCACACCAAGCTTGACACTAAACTCGATATAAATAGTCTAAGGTTAATTTAACTATATATTATAAAAAACCCAAAGTGTCAAACTTGAGCGCATTGATGATAATGTGATCCTGCTCCTATTTTTTCTTTTTCTTTCATATTCATTTTTAACGTTCTTAAACCCACGAACTTTAGAAAATGCAACATAAAGTTGACCATAAACAAATTCTAAATCTTGCAAATAAATTCAAATTTTGTCATAAGTCAGTATAATTACGTCATATTAACACCACTTCGTTTTATTTTACAAAACATACGTTTTATAAAGTAATACCAAGTGGTGACATGAGTTTTCCACGCAAAATATTTGTTCAAAGCGTTGACGCCAAAACTACACTGGCTGACATAAAATTTGTGAGAAGTTATCATCTATTTTATATATATATATATTATCCTGACTAATGCAATATCATTAATTATAAAAAAAATATGAACGGTGGCTAACAGGGAAGGATTGAGGCTTCTAGTCCCATGTCTCATCAATCATGAAATATACTGTAAAATGAAACAATCCAGAAAGTTTGGTGAGAAAAAGGTGGCTAACAGGAGATGTTGGAGACCACTAGTGACATTTCAGAAACAATCATGCAGTATACTGAAAAATTTAAACAATCTAGAAAGTTTGGTGAGGAGAGGGTGGCTAACAGGGGAGGATGGAGGCCACTAGTTCTATTTCTGAATCAATCATGTAGTGTACTGCAAAACTATATACCTAATTTTAAAAGTTTGGTGCGGAAAAGGTGGCTACAAAGTGAGGATGGAATGTCACCAGTTCCATTTTAAGATAAATCGTGCAATATCCTGCACTTTACTGTGATATTTGCATGATTGATCCTAAATTGGAATTAATTTTTAAAGGGAACTGCAAACAAAAAGTAAATAATTCTACCCCATTCAATATGATTTTTAATAGTGTCTTTCTATCTATTAAAAATATATATCATTAGCATTATAAACAGTCTATCTCAGGGTTAGATTCCGATAGCAATATTATGTTTAGGGCATATCTTAGGGCATAAATCATCAATTTCTATTGCCCGAAATCATTAGGTAATAATTATCAATCAATAATAAAATAATAAAGGATAATATAAGAATAATAAAGGAAATTATATACAGCAAAGACATTTATTTACGGATGAGTTTCTTCTAGGCAGGCATGTCCCATCGTAAACTACATCATTGTTTAACATCAAGCGAAGTGGCGGTCAAATGTAAGCCTATTAAAAAGCACCGGTCAAAATTATTTGTATTTGTCTATCATCGCCAAATGAAACCTCACTGTATTAGAAACAGTTATATTTTTATTTCGTAAGCAGGAATATATCTGGCTCAATGTACTAAAATTCACGTTTAGTGTCATGATGCCACCAGCACTCTTTTTTATTCCAAGAATTGATTCACCGTATACAAAATAAATCTTTTACAAAAAAAGTATAAAGACACAAGCACTCTATTTTATTTTATTTCAAGAATTGATTTACCGGATAAAAACATATGCCTTTTATTTTAACAATCATTACAATTATTTGTAATTTTCAAACATCGCTAATGAAAATTGACGTTATTTGAAACAGTTATTTATATATATTTTTTAAACAAACGAATACGAATCTATCTCAACGTAATAATTCACATTTAGCGTGGTAATTCCACCAACACTTCATATTATTTTATTTCAAAAATCGGTTTACCGTATAAATACATGCATTTTAACAACAAAGTATAGGCAATCACGATCGTTTGTAATTTTCTAACATTTCCAAAAAAACTACGTTATTAAAAATAGTTATATATTATTTTGTAAGTAAGAATATACGAACAAGAATTCTCATTCAGCGTTATAATGCCACCGTTATAGTGCTCTATTTTATTACAAGAATCAATTAACAATCTAAAATATATGTCATTATAATTATTTGTATTTTTCTAACATTTTAATTGAAAACTCACGTTATTAGAAACAATAATATATTATTTAATAAGTAATAATATATCTGGCTCAACGTATAATATAATTCGCATTAAGCAGCACTCTATTTTATTTTAAGAATCAATTTACCGTATAAATATATGTCTTTTATAACAACAAAGCATAAGTCATTACGATTATTGTAGTTTTATAACGTTTCCAATGAAAACTCATGTTATTATAAAAAGTTATATGATATAATTATGATTTTGTTAGTAAAATGATAATTAAATCTGGCTCAACGTACAAGAATTCGCATTCAGCGTGGTAAATGCCATCAGCACTCTATTTTATTTTATTTCAAGGATCGATTCACCGTCTAAAAATTATATGTCTAATAACAAAGGTAATACAATAATTTTTGTTTTTTTAACATCACCAATGAAAATTCAGGTTATTAGCAACAGTAATGTATTACTTTATATTAAGTAAGAATGTATCTGATTCAACGTGAAATAATTCTCATTTAGCATGGCATTGGTACCAGCACTCTATTTTATTTCAAGAATCAATTCATCGTTTTAAAAATATATATCTTTCATAACAACAAAGTATATATAGGCCATAACAATTATTTTTCTAATATCGCCGATGAAAACTGACTTTATTAAAATCAGTGATTTTTTTAAGAGTAAGAATATATCTGACTTAACTTACAAGAATTCGCATTCAGCGTGGAAATACCACCAGCACTTAATTTTATTTCAAAATTGATTTACTGTATAAAATATATATTTATTTTTATGAGAACAAAGTCATTACAATTATTCGTATTTGTCTAACATCACCTATAAAAACTGACGTTATTAGAAACAGTTATATATTTTTTTTATTAAGAATTTATAAGGCGCAATACAATAATTCTCATTCAACTTGGTAATCCCACCAAACACTCTTTTGCACTTTATTTTATTTCAAACATTGATTCACCATATAAAAAAAATATGCCTTTTATAACATCAAAGTATAGATCATCAAAATAATTTTTGTGACATCACCAACGAAAATTTACGTTAAAACAGTGATAAATTATAAAGTATAATTTGCACATATTATATTCAGAAAACTCTAACCACACAATCTAAAATTACCAGATGTGTCTTTATTAGAAGACACATAATGTACTTGACCAAAATACTAAAGTATATCTGGCTTAACGTATTTAAATCATCACCAATCAGCGTGATATTGTCACATGCATGCTGGGTACACTGCTAACTGGTACTGCTTAAACATTAGAATTACCCGTTAAGGTGGTTTGTTTCACAAATGGCGAGAAATTCAAATTTCAAACAGTTTTATTATACTTTTTTTTTAAATCTATACCGGGTAATTATTAAAAACGATCATGATGTTTTCGCAAATTGATTATTATTCTTTACAAAATCATGTAAAGCTTCAATAAGATGTAGCTTTTTGTATAATTTTTAAAGGAATAAATGATTTGATTTTGATTTGATTTGAGCTATTTATCTCTAATGCACATTGTTACTTACATTTGTGAATAAACAAATTTTTGCTGTTTCAAACGGTTTATTGACAAATGTAAGTAATATGGTGCGTTACTGTTAAATAGCTGTACATGATAATTTAAAGAACAACCAACAATTTCGCAAACACTGTGTCATTTTAAAATAATTACCCAGCCTAGCTACAAGGACAAAAAAACTGTTTGAAATTTGAATTTCCCGCCATGGGTGAATCGTACTACCTTAAAAGAAACAGTTAATAAAAGTTATGTACTATTATAATCATATTTTTTTTTGTATACGGTTACGTAATTATATATTTGTTACACTATTTGTACTATGATTAGTTTTATTATATTTTATTAGCACACGTTAGAAATATATAATATTAATTCTATGAAAATTAAAAACAAGCATAAAAAACAACCCAATAACCCAATGAATGTTAATTTTAAGAATACAAACATGTATCAGTTTTAGTACTGAAGTATAATGATTTCTTAGGTTTTGCGATTACCATACATTAAAATTAAATACTTTTAATGGATTTTATCGCATTTATTTTAGTTATAGTGCGTAAGTATGTTAAAAGAAGTGAAAACATCACATAAATTGGTCCTTGTGAAGAAGATATTACATTATTAGGTATTCGTATAATGAATGCAATAATGTGTGTATAATTTTAGATAAGTGTGGTCGTATGACGTACGCATTTATATTTATTGACCGAAAATGGACGATTTTTAATATACTTAATATAAGTAAAGCTTCGAAATAAGTTTTCATCTTAGTAATATTTCCTGATTGACCACAATATTTTTAATCATAAACAATCTACTACTAACCGTAAGATATCCTAAAATTTTAATTATATTCAACAATAAGCTGCACTGTTTTACTCAAGATGAGTTTTCAAATTTACACCAATCATAAATATGATTATTGAATTATGATTGACATAATTAAATGTAAATAAGATAAACAACCCAAAAACTTTGGCAAGAAGTGGCTAACAGGGGATGATGGAGGCCACTAGTTCCATTTTTAGATTAATCATGCAGTATACACCAAATATAAACAATCTAGAAAGCTTGGTGAGGAAATGGCGGCTAACAGGGGAGGATGGAGGCAACTGATTCCGTTTCAGGATCATTCATGCAGCACATTGTAAAATTAAACAAACTAGAAAGTTTGGTGTGGAAAGGGTGGCTAAACGGGGAGGATGGAGGCCACTAGTTCCGTTTCAGGATCATTCATGCTGTATAGTACAAAATTAAACAATCTAGAAAGTTTGGTGAGGAAAGGGTGGCTAACAGGGGAGGATGGAGGCCACTGATTCCGTTTCAGGGTCATTCATGCAGCACATTGCAAAATTAAACAATCTAAAAAGTTTGGTGAGGTAAGGGTGGCTAACAGGGGAGGATGGAGGCCACTGATTCCGTTTCAGGATCATTCATGCAGTATATTGCAAAATTAAACAATCCAGAAAGTTTGGTGAGCAAAGGGTGGCTAACAGGGGAGGATGGAGGCCACTGATTCCGTTTCAGGATTATTCATGCAGTATATTGCAAAATTAAACAATCCACAAAGTTTGGTGAGGAAAGGGTGGCTAACAGGGGAGGATGGAGGCCACTGGTTCCGTTTCAGGATTATTCATGCAGTATATTGCAAAATTAAACAATCCAAAAAGTTTGGTGAGGAAAGGGCGGCTAACAAGGGAGGATGGAGGCCACTAGTTCATATTCAGCGTCATTCATGCAGTATAGTACAAAATTAAACAATCTAGAAAGTTTGGTGAGGAAAGGGTGGCTAACAGGGGAGGATGGAGGCCACTAGTTCCATTACAGAATCATTCATGCAGTATATTGCAAAATTAAACAATCTAAAAAGTTTGGTGAGAAAAGGGTGGCTAACAGGGGAGGATGGAGGCCACTAGTTCCATTACAGAATCATTCATGCAGTATATTGCAAAATTAAACAATCTAGATAGTTTGGTGAGGAAAGGGTGGCTAACAGGGGAGGATGGAGACCACTAGTTCATATTCAGCGTCATTCATGCAGTATAGTACAAAATTAAACAATGTAAAAAGCATGGTGAGGAAATAGTGGTTTACAGGGGAGGCTGATAAAGACGGCATGATTCTAATACGGATTCTAATAAGAATCCTATAATTTTTAGATTTGAATTGAAAACATACACAAAAGGACAATTCTACCCCGATCAATATGAGTATGCCTTTTTTACTATTAAAATATATATTTTAGGCAATGTATAACGTATAACTCATCAAATTCTTTTAACCAATAATAATTATCATTAATCATTCAAAGACACTCACATTATTAGAAACAGTTATAGAGCATTTTTTAAGCAAGAATATATCTGACTCTATGTATAAGGAATGCTATTTAACGTGGGAATATCTCCAGCATTTTGTTTCATTTTATTTAACGAATTAATTCACCGTATAAATAAATGTCTTATATAACAGTATATTATAGGTCATTACTGTTATTTGTTTTTAGTCTGACATCACCCAAGAAAACTCATATTATTACGAACAGTTACAAGCTATTTTGTAAGTAAGATTATGTCTGGATCAATGTATAAGCATTGCCATTCAGTGTGGTACTTCCGCCAGTATGTTGGGAACTCTACCAACGGTTAGGACTTAAAAATATGCATTGTTTCTAGACCTTTAACGGTCTATATGGGCAACTAAACTGATTTTTTAATATAACAAGCTAAGTAGTTTAAGTATTTATTATCAGTTAGCTTGTATTTTGTTACTAATATGTATTTATACATTCAATAACAGCTAATAAGATAAAATTGTTGTAACTTTAGTATGTATGTAGTAGGTATGTATCTATTTAACGCATGTATTGCAGTAAGTAAATTTTTGTCTTATAAATTTTTATTACTATTTTAGATTAAAAAAAAACTACAAAATCCACGAAAAAGCCTTCCAGTTACAATTTACATTTGAGCCGTAAATTACGAGCTCTTTTGTATTATTGTGACTAAGTCACGTTGCGTATAATCTATGAAACTACATTTATTTTTTTGCCTTAATTTACAAATTGAAATTTACAAAGAGTTAGAAGTGTGTTAAGTCAATCTTTTAGAGTTACCTAAGTACTCTCATGTTTTAAATTATTTGTAAATACAGTGTCACTTTCGCCATATAATTTTAGTATAATAATCCTAATAAAGATGCTCGTGCTCGGGAATGACGTTAGAAAGATTGGCAATATTTTTAGATCCTTATAGTGCGATCATCGCCTAATTTAAAATAATAATTGCTATTGTGTTAATGCCTAATTATAAATCATAATATTTAATTTGTATTATATCTAACTAAGGGATTAACGCTTTAAATTCATGTCCTGTGATTTCTTTGTGTACGTACCTTTCTAGTTATTTGTTATGTACCTATTTAATAATCCCTAATAATAATTTTGTAGAGGTTTCGCACATGAACGAAGGGAAATTCGTAACGCCAAGTGGACAAAAGTCAACGGCAGTGATCGTTATGTTAAATTGTATATCCTCATTTATTGTGTTTCATTGAGTAATAATTATTTATTGTTGTATAAAGATAAGGGCTGTACTTTTTGTAAAGCGAATCTTTCATCCCTTGTTATTTTTGTGACCGTTTAATTGAATGTGAGATTTGATGTTGTGGCTTCATAGATTGACGTTGTGTGTTTATGATAGGAAATATTTACATGTATTAAAACTGCTAAGGGAATAAATTTATTCAGAATCGTCCAATGGGTCTCTGTGTGCTAAAATTTGCTTTGTCTCATTTTTGCGCCAGCGAAGAGGTGACAAAATACGTTATAGCATTGATTAACTCATCGAACGTTTATGAATAATAAGACAAGTTTTATGAAATATAGCACTAATCTTTTGTAAAAAAGCCCTCTCCGAAATAATAATTATAGTTTTAGAAGTAAAGGTGTACATTGAACGATGACGAAATGCTTAACATGCTAAAATCAGTAAAGTCTATTTTTAATATTGATAAACTTAGAAGTGATGTTGTACATTTGCAGACTTTACGAAATCGGCTTCAATGATTGACCTAATTAAGAATCCCATCAGGTGAGGTACTTAGTTTAATCTAACTATAAAAATTTAATTATTGTTAAGCTTACATTAACGGAAAATAGGTCTAGGTTTATTTAGATTAGATTTATAATAACGTTTACCTATGATAATATTAATTATAACGCTATATTTATTGCAAGACCGTTAAATTATACCAATTACAAAGAAATAATTTAGCAGAGAGCGTGCTAATTCTTCCGTTACAACTAATTTTAGAATAAATAATAATTAGGTATATATAATAAAATACAAATTTATGTATTTTTAAATACTTATATCGAATCGGCGGCGATGGCAACAAAAGACGTTAGGTATCTAATAATATTTTTGGTTTTCCATAAATTTGTACTTTGTTTTTTAATTGGCAGTCAACATTAACATTCATAAGTATGGCACGCAGTAATAATTCACTATTAGTTGTATTCAGTAGACCACGATATAACTAGCGCGTAAACTAAAAGTCTAATCTATAAGAAACAAAACAGAAAACGTAAAGATAAGTATAACGTATAAACGTAAATAGTTATAACTACTAATTTATTATAGGTAAAATTAATATATTTTTTTGTATTTTATATCACAAAAAATATTTTATGATTTTTTTAAATTAAAAATTAAGATACTTTTTTATATATTTCTTCTAACAAAAAGTATCTTAATTCTGGGCTATCTATGTATATGTATAATATGGAGCATACTGATCGAGAGCCTTCATTTGTAATGATAGATTTCATCCACTCTCAAATAACATCATTGCGAACAGATAAAGTTAAAAATAAAACAAAAATACCTACTCTATGTATTTCCAATGTAACATTACACTTGAATGCTAAAGTACGCGGTAATAATGCCTAGGTACGCCCCTGATACTGTAACTACGTATTACATAATGAAGTCAAAATAACATTGTGGTCATTTATAAATATATAATTTTCAATTTGCTAATGCGAAATCTATTTACATCAATGAAATGAAATCAATAAAATTTCCATCAGCCGGAGTACACGGACGGAGTAACTTACTATTGTAATATATCTACATCTACTAACTTAGTGTTATTTAATTAATATCATATGATTTAATTATTAATAAATATACATTATTTTTTTGATGTAAAAAACATTTTTCCTAGAATATTATATTATGGTTGCACACACATAAAATATAATTGTAGTCACCTATCTTACTTGTTGCTGATACAAAATCTATGTGCTTATAATTATTAGGACTTAAGATACGAAAAAATACTCAGATAAACGTGAATAATATTCCCTGAAGTGGAATTTAAGTATTTAGTGTAATTTAATTATTATTACTTGATCAAATTATCAATTACAATAATGTTCATTCGTAATTTTAAAAATAACCAAAGCAAGTTTATCAAAATATTTTACGATAACACAAAACAGACTCCGAGATATTTTTATTTTGGGAGAAATAGAACAAAGTATAAAACGTGTTGCACACAGCAGACTGGATGCATTTGGCACGGCGCTATACACACGGCAGACTTAAAAAGCAAGTACAGAGGTAAAAATACCGCGACCGGGGCGGGACTTGTTGATATCGTGCCTACCACGGTCAAACCTATAAATTTTTACTTTATGCTTTTTGTTTCACTAAACGTAAATAATCAATATGTGGCTACAGCCAATGTTATGATAGACAGACTTCTGGTTCAGATCGGGAAAAAATCAGGAGTTGGGGATGTTTGGGAAAGCCGACCAGGGTAATTTTTTTTTATAAACTGCGGCGCGCGCACGCTTATCCGCTTCGTATTGCTGGTTTGCAACATTCTAAACTACTAAAACCACAAGTATAGCAAATGATAATTGGTATATGATTGTGTTCAGAAAGTATAATAGTATCAGAATTTTGGCTTAGGGAGCGTTACCTTCACGCTGGTTATACATGACTTCGCCAGGCTTCACCAGAATACGTTCCAAAGTTGTAGGTCTTAGCATCTCTATCTCTACGTAGTATAAATTAGAGTCGCTGACGCATCTGTCTGTCTACCTGTATAACCGCTAACTCCTCCCAAACCACGCAATGGATTTTGATGCGGCTCTCACCATCAGTTAGAAAAAAAATCATGGAAGGTTTATATATATAACTAGTGACCCGCCCCGCTTCGTGCGTAAATTACACCTGTGTGAAGCCGGGGCGGGTCGCTAGTATATCATATAATGTGTTTTTTCACGATCCGGACGGAACTCGGTAATTTCTAAATATGAGTATTGGTATGAAACTGAGAATTATTAAAGAGCTTTGAACGGGACGGGACGTGGTCCAACGTCGAGGATGATTTGGTCGATGTTGTTTTTTGGTATATGGATTAAAAAGAAAGCTTAATGTCACATTACATACGCAGGTGGAGTTATACTCACTGAGTTTAATTTATTCTCGGCATTGTATCAATCGCCCTTAAGATATCATTAGTTTAATCGTAAACTGTATTTTTTCTTTTCTGTGGCAAAAATGGAACAAACTCATAGGGGTTTCGCGTGGAAAGAGTGCGGATGCGTCGCAATTGGGAAAGCTTCTCTAAAGTTCGTATAAAATAGCGATCAAAATGATGCTGTAAATGAAGTGTTAGCGTAATATACTTAGATTGGTGTTAAAGTGAAGTTTAGACTACAAAAAACTAGCAGCAGTTTATTGTGGGTGCGACATGCAGCGAGTGCAAAACTGCTAAGAGTTGCAGACGTGCACTTGTCGCACCGTAGAAATGGGTTTGCAGAAGTCAAATTTGATCGTGAGTTTCCCAGCAAGTCTAAACTTTGCTTAAAATACGATGCTCGATCGTGAATGGTTTGTACAGTGTGAACATCATTTGACAGCCAATATCAAATTTTATTCCCATTGTCCATGGCACACGGCACATTGCACATGACAACTGGTAGTCATGGTGACAAAAAATTATAAAATTCCCGGTCGGTGGCCAACTAGGTGGTCAGTGGGAACAGTCCGAAGATTTGTTTTCTTACAAACTGTTTATTATCAAATTATTGTTAAAATTTTCTTATATAACCACTAACTATTTTCTTTTGCTAATTTTTTTTTTAATACCAAGCACAACTCTTATATTACCTGCTATGACTTTTTTAATTATGTAATTATATCAGCATAAAATATTTACCTAAAACAGATAATACTTAGTTATTGTAATTTAGTCATTAAATTTAACTTTGTTATTACGAAACTATCAGAAAAATTGCTGAATGATTGGTACAGAACTCAATTTTTTATTATAAAAATGTGTCGTTTGTAGGATAACGCGTAATAAGTAAATGTTTCAATTTAATCACCTAAATAATCAATTAATTAGTGGACTTCGATGTTTTGTGTGACGTAGCTTGCTTAGGAGCGAGATTATGATAATTAACCACGTAATTTTCTGCATCTATACTCTTGTGAATGTAAGAAGCATATATATATTTACGTTTGGGCTCGTATTCTGTTACGTCTAATCCTATCAGTTTACCACTAAACAAAAGAGTAAATTACTTGTTTAAATTATACGGGATTACTTGTTTAAATTATACGGGAATTACTCAAGTAAGATTACGCCAGTGACTGGGTGTATTTTGAACACACAAGAGTATTCTAGTGAGGAAGAGCTCCAGTGCACGCTGGTTCTCTACTCTCTCCCATTCCTGCACCCGATCTCACATTTACCTTGAAAAAAAAATCCGCCAAATGCAGTTGAAACTATAGACGAAATACCTGGCATAATCTTACGTGAGTAATTCTCGTATTATATAACCAAAATGTGTGAAAACCTAGTCAGTTTCCATGATAAAGTATAAATTATTATATGGAACAATTTAACAACTTTTTTGTTTAAGATAATGGAAATTATCCACACTAAAAGCTTCCTACTATCGATTCTTCATGAAAGGCCTGAAATCTGCGGAGAAACTAAAAAAGAGGATAAATGCAAATAGAGTCATAGTTGCGTTGCTTCCATCATCTTGGCTATAGGTAAAATGTCTCAACTCAACACTCAACGCACTTACTTGGCTTAACAGTGCCACCTCCGACCATTCCCGAGTCCAAAGGTCCCCCCATTGCCCATGTATAGAAAAATTCAACTCCTAGGTACCATTTTGTAATTTGATTCAGTTGGAAGAATAGCAATTATTAATGTTCTTAGCCATATTTAATAATAGCTCAGACTCTAATATTGCATAAGTTTGTCCTTCACATAGTACTTATTTATAATGATAGAAATAACAGTTTCCTGTCTGTCCTGTGCTGATCTGTCATTCATAATCGCTCGTCGCTATTTCAAGCTGTTTATCAAATATACGATGAATATCTGTGTACTCTGACTTTTACTCTCCTATAAAAACAACCTACTTAGTTACTTAGCTAGTTAAATTATAAATCATCGTACCTATTTTTACTTTTTTATTGTTCTTAAAAGGACGGTTAGGAAATCATTTTTATAAGAGGCTATCATCGAGACACAATTCCCACAGTCACAATCTCGTAGTAAAAACAGTCAAAAAACGTCCGAGCGTCATTGTACATACATTGTATCAATTATATAGTTCACAATGCCACATTTACTCCAATTTAGACGTTATGTCGCTTGCATATTTTTCAACGTTAGTTGTCCGCTATGTCATGGTAGCTCTGGCATCGTGCGGCGGCGTTGTAGTCGGATCGCGGTTACCTTGAAACTAACCAAAAGTCGACGCAATTCGTAGCGTGCGCCGAGCTTTGGTTCAGTTTTTTTTGGGTACGATTGTGACTCTATATGTATTGTATCTCGATGGATATATGCCTTATAACAAATCATCGTTCTTATTGCAGTACCTTCATCATTTATTAAGAAAACACTATAATGCTAAACTACTGAAAGTACAACTCACTATCATTGTGTGCGTAAAAAAAATCCTTGGTGTCTTGGTGTTGGTGGGAGTCCAACAATAACTAATAGCCCACATGCAAAAAAGGGCGACAAGGTCTTCCCCTGGGTAAGGTTGAATTAAAGCATCAAGCTTGATTTAGGCCAGATAAAGTTGAAACCGCTTCACCAGGCAACATAAGGTGATAATATTGGAGACAGACAAACAAGCATACATCATACTTATCTTTATCTCTTCTCTTCTCTACATAGTATAAATTGAAGTCGCTTTCCGCGTCTGTCTGTCTGTCTGTCTGTATCTGTATGGCCGCTAACTCCTCCTAAACCACGCAACGGATTTTGATGCGGTTTTCACCATCAGTTGATACATTTTCACGGAAGGTTTATATATATAACTAGCGACCTGCCCTGGCTTCGCACGTAAATTACACCCGTGCGAAGCCGGGCGGGCGGGTTGCTAGTTACTTATAATAATATTATTGTTGGGTTGTTTGTTCCTCTTTCACGCAGCAACAGAGCAACAAATCGACCTGATTTTTTGCATGGGTATAGTTCAATGGCCGGAGAGTGACATAGGCTAATGTGCATCATCATCATCATCACCATTTTTCATCACTACGCGGGTAAAGTCGCGGGGCGCAACTATAGTAACTTAAACTTATAGTACTTACATATTATTATATCCGTAAAATATTACCCCGTTTCTTGGGCAGTCAGGTAAAAAAATGCATATCCCTACTTATGGCTGGCTGTAAATAACTGGATTTTATTTAATGAATATTTGACATGGTGTTTAAAATATATATGTACTTTTTCTGAAATAATTGAAAATTATTATTATAATTATACTGTGAATGCGAAAGTGTGTTTGTTGTTTTGTTTGTTCTTCTTTCTGGCAGAAATGGAGCACCGGGTTGGAGTGATTCTACTTTGGGTAAGTAGTAATAGTTCAAGACTCGAGAGTGACATTTTTATCCAGGTAAAGCATACAGTTACTGAGGGACTGACCAATTGTCCATGCGGGTAAAACCACGTCGTGCAGCTAGTATTTAATTAAGACAAATTAAAATGGAGATTAAAAATATATACCTATTACAAGTACCTACTTAAAAAATTAGTTGAAATACAGAACAAAGTATAATTATAAATGGTAATTTTTAGGGCTCCATCTGTTTGTCTGCCCGTTCATTTGTCCATCCGCCCTAATTCTTTAGAACCTTCTAACTTCTAGAGGATGAAACTTTTTATTTTTATCAAAAATTGGCTTGCGCTTGGCCGCCAACTCGCCTGATGTTAAACGATGATGCGGTCTACGATGGAGCACGCTTGCCTAGCAAAAACCGATTCACTCTCGACTTAAAGACACCCAGATTGTAACTATCGGAGAACACAACACCCATTCAGGCAGTAAATTCCACAGACTAGCAGTAACTTTGCACGAATACAGTTTTGGTATAGATCTTAAATTTAAAAAAACTGTGGCTCTGGTAAATGTGAAATGGGGATGAAATATTTGTTTTCGCTGCACCCCCTCGGATGGTAAATCGGTCTATACAAAATGATGCATAATAAGTCCCGAGCAACATTTAAAAAGAAACAAAGAATGTATCTTTAGTAATTTTATCTTTGGCTAAACTATAAAAGCTATACTTATTTATTTATTAAGTACGTCGGAATGGTACATCTCTGAAATTTGGCGAATCCCATGCAGAGGTTCGTTCAAACGCTATAGCGAAAGGCATAATTCTAATTATATAACCTAATTTATACATTATGCAGTATGTAAACTTACTCCACTGTTCCTATTAGTACAAATATCTATATATTATAACGGAACCCTATCATATATGCGTGAAATGCTCTTGGCGATTATTACGTTTAGCCACCAACTCACCTGATGGTAAGCGATGCTGTGCCCGAGGATCCATCGTCGTCGATCTAAAAGAAATCTACTCACTCTAGCCCTATAGATCGCAGTTCTTAAGGAAACAAGGAAGACGGACGGAGTTCCATTATTGGACAGTACCTACGCTTCATTAACGTAGAAAAAACAATGCATACGGATTTTTTTAATTTTTACGAGAAATGGATTCTCCTGTTCCTTTGTGCGGCAAACAAACATTCCGAACAACAACAACAGTCCGAATGATGGTAAGCAGAAACCGCCACTTATGGACACGTGCAACACTAGCGGTGTTGACAGAGCTTTGGAGCTTCGGAGAGGTGCTTGTTTCCTAAATGTAGCGTCCAACAGCATTAAAAAGTTTCCTAACCAACTGTGGACCTAGGGTCGTTCCCAACTGTTCTCCTCTTTGTTTTACCAATAAAACAAGTAGGAAAAAATATTACCGTTTGTTCTACCAATAGAACAAGTAGCTACGCAATATAAGTTGAAAGGACTCTACTATCTAGTGCACGTTTTATTTCATAAGGATAATGAATAAATAAAAAACATTTAAAAAAAATATATAAATAAAAAATAATAATAATAATGTTCGGTTCATTTTTGCACACACGGTCATCTGACTCCAAACTAAGCAAAGCTTGTACTATGGCTGCCAAGAGACTGATATACATAACATACATATTTTTATATGCATACATAAATAGAATAAAATACTGATTACCGTTGGAGTAGACATCTTCTAGTGTGGAGACCACGAATCGATAAACGTAGCGTGGGACACCTTGAAACTCTGTGGAGTAACGATATACGTAAGGTAAGGACGGAAATCCAAAAATTGGGCTGAGTGGCGTCTCCGAGAAGAGACATAATGTTATATATTATCCAGCAGTGGGCTGATTATGATTAATGAAATACATCCTAAATATACTAAAATTTTATTATTTCATCACATAAAATACAATCTCAAATTCTAAGGATTTGTTTACAAATTTCATGGAATGGCTTTCCAAAAATCATGACAATAAATGTTTATATTTTGTCAGGGTGAAAATAAAAATGTACACTGCTAGTTCTGCATTAAAATGTGCACTTTTATGCAAGATGTGTATTAGGTAATTAGTAACACCTGCTCCTAAACGAGATTTCATAAGAAAAGATGCTAATGCAATAAAAATGGCAAGAAAACTTTTGTTTCCTTTCGTCGTAAATTAAAATTCGTATGTGTATTATTTTAAAGTTAAAAAAAGATTTTTATAAATATTTTTTATTGGCTGGTAGTAACTTTTTACAGATCTAGCTATCTAGTAAGTACTTTTTATAAGGGTTTTTTTGTATTTGAAAATTTTCATAATGATCACATTCCCTTAACAAAGCTAGCACCTCTTTGACAGTGGTCAACACCGCTATTTTCAGATTGTAACAATAGTTCAGGGGTCTTTTTCACAAATTTCCTCATGACAGCTCTTGACAGCTTTACCATAACAAATCTGTCAAAATTCGTAATTTATCTATATAGTTAAACTGTCGTTACGATTATTTTTTAATAAAGATGCTACCAAACATTATTTCAATAAAATCAATTAGAATATTTATTATGGCGTTTGTTTAAGTTTTTTCTGCAAAAGTATATAAACTTCATTATTATTACGATATAAAACTCATTACATAAGTCGAGAGCAGACAGAGATCACGAAGATTTAAATATTTTATTATCTAGATAATATTTAGTTAAATACTACACATATTTATTTAGATCTGTTATTATTAAGGATGTTATAAACATGCCATTAGGTTTTATAACGACCTTGGTTATTATAATTATAAACTATGCACATAATACAGCTATAGTCAAAACAGAATAATTTGTTACGAGGTTTTTTTTTAGTATGGACAGATATTTGTCTACTTAAGGTTATTAAACCTGAATGTCAAACAAACAAAGTTGATGGCCAAACGCGAACTTATTCGAGATAAAAAAAAGTTGATAACATCAGTGTGGTTACCTAAATAATGTTTAATTTTCCCGACATTTTCTTGCGACAAAATTCGCTGGTTTGACCATAAAATTCGTTAGATGACGATATTCAGCATTAATATTAAGTTATGTACCAACTCATAAGCGTATTCCTGTGTAAGCCTAAGTACAAAATAAATAACAATAATAACACTGATATTCACAACTTTTAATACTTACATAATCAAGAAAGTGTGACTTTTGAACCTAAAACTAAACTGGTACAGAACTATAACTAATATCACACATTTATTCTGTATCGTTACGTCGCTCGTCTTCCAACATTACTTATTTCAGACTTGTACGAATTGAAACTTTCGAATGGTAGGTCGCAAAACAAACTAAATGAGTTATAAGTATTTTAGCTATAGACAATTAAAGCTTGCTCGACGACTCGCAATTAAAGCCGGTCAAACCTACATAACTCTATGGACAAAATAATCTATGCATCACATTACGTCATCTCTATTGACGTATGAGAGCACGCTATCGAAATCTATTAACTACAGTCTGTGCACAAGTGGACGCTCCGAGCGCCGGTAACAGATCGCCGATTAGTTCTCACCGGGTCCTGAAGATCTGTAGCCATCTCCTCCGGTCACCGCACTCTCGTCGGGCGCGAGCCTCGACGGCCGTACCCCCTCGATCCCGAGGGTCCATCACTGAACGTTTCAATTCACTCCCACAGATAAACACCTGCACTGTTTAACCTTCTGTAATCGCTTCCGCCTGAACGGAGGATTCTGTCCGGGGCAGCGCAACGTCACAGTAATCCAGGTGAAGTTTTTCGGCCGACAAAATGAGCAGGACTTGAAGGCAGGCTGCGGGCGCTCGGCGTTGTCACGCCTTCGCGGTCCTTTCGGGATGTAAAACGAGTTGCACTGCCCATAACAAAACTTATTGATCACCGTAGCTGGTAGGCAGCCAGGCTCTCTGATCTTCTGCACAAGAGGTTCTGTTTTGCACCAATCTTCTTTTAGATATTCTTTCTTCGTGACGAGAAGAGCGTTCTTGGACGATTTTAGTATTTTGCGAAAATCGGCACCGGATGGCAGTTCGGTGCTCTCGTCTTGGTCAGGTGCGGAGACAATCAGCCCGGTTTCAGAGCTTCCATCGCCAAGTTCGTTTCTCTGCACGTAAGTTGTGGAAGGAGCGGTCGCTTGTTCGGCTCGTCGTCGCTCCGCCAGGAATCGCTCCACTTGCTTGGTGTCAATGATGTCGAGGATGGAGTCGGTTGGGGTGAACGGTTTCCGGACGCCGGCGCCGGCGCATACCCCACAGGCAGCCAACAGAGCGGCGGCTGCAAGCCACAAATGTGATTTCGAGTTCTCCATCTGAAACAAAGATAAAGGTAACTTAAGTGGGTTGAACGGCAAGGCTTGATTCGAGTGGGTTTGCGCCGAGGCGGCGGATGTCGTAGGCTCTACTCACGTCGTGTCGCGAGACGGGAGCGAGCATATCGTGGTCGGAGTGTGTCGGCGAGCGGCGCGAGTGCGTGTGCAGGCCGGCGGAGCGGTAATGAGCCCGACTCTCAATGGACCAGACTCAATGAACGAGCACGAGGTGACTCATGCACCGCGCCTCCGACAAAGAATTGCTACTACTCGCCCGTACACAGAGCCGACACTTCCTACATGTGTTAAGGATTATGCCACAGCGACAGTACAGACTGATAAGGATAACGCTGTTAATACTCTATTGTAAATTTGGTATTAGTGACAAAAGCGACCCACCTTTTTGCTGTTTGCAAGCAATGGCTTAACGTTTTTAGATAATTTAGAGCTAATTGCAGAAAAAAATATTTGTGTATTCAAAGATTAAAACTAAAACAGAAAAGCCCAAAAATCATTTCTACCACCTATTTATTAATACCTGAAAAGTAACGTGTTACAGAATAAGTATTTTTTTCGGAAATGACATATTATGCCAACCAGAAGCAGCACTGCTGGTTAAAGAACCTAAGGGTGTGAGTCGGCACCACCTTGTTTTACAATAAGAACTGCAGCCTCCAAAGTCACATTTCATACAATTCCAGAGGAATACTAAAAAGTTATTTTAATACTTTGGACATCAACATTTACAAGGCATTTAACTATAAAGTTGAGTGAAGTTTATTACCACATCAAAGATTTCTTACTATTCTTTAATCTAAGTACCACGTTTCTATTTACTCTTACTCTTGTCTGTTCGGTATAAAGTTTAAAATCAATTTACGAACTTAACAGATAGTTTAAACTTTCAATATAGTTTAGAATTATACGACAAAGAAATATTTACTCTCTTTTTTTTCTGTATAAATGTTTAAAATCGATTTTAAACTGACTTACCAAGTAACCAGATACTTTAAAATTTCAATATAGCTTAGAGTTTGAGGACAATGAAATATTTGCTTTCTTATCTGTTTGGTATAAAATTTAAAATCGATTTTCAACTAACTTACCAAGCTTACTAAAAGCTTTTATATATAGTTTATCTCTACATCTCTATCTCTACATAGTATAAATTAAAGTCACTTTCCGCGTCTGTCTGTCTTTATAACCGCTAACTCCTCCTAAACCACGCAACGGATTTAAATGCGGTTTTTACCATCAGTTAGATAATTTTTCATGGATAGTTTATATATAAAACTAGTGACCCGCCCCAGCTTCGCAAGTAAATTACACCCATGCGAAGCCAGCGTGGGTCGCTAGCTTAGAATAAGACGAAAAAGAAATATTTACTCTCAGTATAAAAGTTTAAAATCTATTTTCTATTAACTTACCAAGAGTTTAGAATTAGATGATAATTAAACATTTACTATTGTGTTAGTTTGTCTTTCCGGTATACATTTTAATGTCTATTTTAAACTAACTTCGGAGTTAGTTAGTAATTTGATACTTTAAATACAATTCAGAACGGGTTGACAACAATGACACGGGGGGGGTGACGAGGTGTAGCATTTACATAATAATCATAACTATTTAAAAACGTGTTTTTTTACATGTTATATATAAATTTCAATCAGTAGCATGATCAGATAAAATAACATTTTCATATGATTTATTTATTTTTAATAATATATGACTAAAAAAAAAACAATTAAAAATTCGTCCTCACAGATGCTGCATCCTATTAGGCAACTTTTTATTCCATTGCCTACATAATCCGCATCGATCATACAGTCCAGTGAGATTTTCTCACCTCTCGTCCAATGCGGCGCCAGATCGCCGATGCGAGGCGCCGGCGCAGATGGTGCCGTTTGTACTTCCCACAATACCCATCGTCCATGGGAAACTAGGAACAGTACAGGAGCTTCACACAGCTTTATAAAACGCAAAAAATGAGGGTTGTTGGTTATCAAAATTATAACTGTTTTTGTTGTTGATGTAACTTACACGTCTACATCAAAGTTTTGTAAAAAAACTACTTTTATTTATATTATAACTAGCGGTCCGCCCCGGCTCCGCACGGGGATAGTTATATAGCCTATTAAAATAGCGTATATTAATCAGTGATAATGTAGCATTCAAATGGTGAAAGAATTTTTCAAATAGGTCCAGTACTTCTTGAGCCAATTCGTACAAACATACTTACATACAAATATTTCCTTTATAATATTATATATAATATATATTATATAGTATAGTATAATAGTGTAGAGTATAGATTAATTATGTTATCTATACAATAAACTATCTATATAAAAATTAATACCTACATATTTATCTCGGTCATCCTATAACTTGATAACAACTGTGCCGATAACATTTACCTGATTTTTTAAATATTATTTTTAACTTTGCAGAAGGTTCTTACGGAAAGAAACAAAGAAAATTGCGCAGAAAATTGGAAAATTTCAGAAAAGTAAACGACGATGTTAACTTCGTGCGTTTGATGAATTTGAATTTACCAGACAGCAGTTTAATATTTATTATTGGACATTCATAGCTAAGACAACAACGTCTGTAGGGTCAGCTAGTAGGTTCATCATATTTATAGAATTTATACTACCTAATTATTGCAGCCTTGATGTGGCCAGCAACAGTCTTGACCTATTGCCAGTTTTCCAGCATTTCTTAGCAGTAGAGGATTGGTTAAAATGCCTGATTAATAATACACAAAAAAACACAAAAAACAAAAAAAAATATACCTAGCTGATAATGGCAAAGAAAGAGACTTGTCATGAAAAAACGTTTCGCCTTCATTGGATCATAATTTCTAAGCTAGTGTATTTTACGAGTGTAATGTGTATTAATAATTATGTTTTTTTTTTTTACTAAGTGATCGTGAACATGCTCGAGTGTGATAGTGAAATAACTTGGTGAAACATGATGTCTTTTCGTGTCGTCCCTAAAATCCCATAAAAGCTATTTGTCTTTAATAGGGCATAACTTGGTTTGGTAGACTTGGTTGGCAAACATTACTGTACAATTGAAGGGTAGTATTTCCAATTAAATAATAGGTATAAAGAGATTTTATCATCATCATCATCTCAAAGTCTCATTTACTTTATGACTTGTCTTGGACATGACATTGACTGTGACTATCAGTTGTTTGGCGACCTACCCAGCGGCAGCCCTTCGACCCTGGGGTCATCATCATCAGCCAGAAGACGTCCACTGCTGAACATAGGTCCCCCCTTAAACCTCCACACTGAACGACAGCCTGCCTTTTGCATCCTCTGGATGCCCGCGACTCTCACAATGTCGTCGGTCCATCTAGTGGGAGGCCTACCTAAGCTGCGTTTTCCGGTTCGTGGTCTCCACTCCAGAACCTTTCTTCCCCATCGGTTAAAGAGATTTAACATATGTATATTGTAATATCTAAGAGTCTTAGGGTTAGGGTACAAGCGCAGGATTTTAAGCTATTGAAATTCTACTGTCTGGGGTTGCGTAGAACTGTTATGGGCAAGCGTTATTGTTACCATCATGAGACTTGCACTTTGTTGCATAACCTATTCATCATAATCATCATCATCATCAGCCAGAAGACGTCCACTGCTGAACATAGGCCTCCCCCTTTAACCTCCACACTGAACGACAGCCTGCCTTTTGCATCCACTGGATGCCCGCGACTCTCACAATGTCGTCGGTCCATCTAGTGGGAGGCCTCCGTACGCTGCGTCTTAATAACCTATTCATCCAATTATTTTTCCAAACCAGTATCGGCTTCAAAGTCTAACATACCAAGAGACCGAAGATCTTTTCAAAATTTAAATTTAATTAATATTATCAGTCTATCATATTCCTACCGCTGGGCCACACGCCTTCTCATAAAGTGAGAGGACGGGCCCAAATCCACCATGTCCCATTGCATGTTGGTGAATTTCATGTCTTTGAACTCTGAATTAGAACGGCTGTCAAGGCAAATTTGTTGGTAGCCAGTTGGTGGATTTCCTCACGATGTTTTCCTTCACCGTTTTTGAGCGATTGCATTGGAACTGGACATAATAATTTATATATGTACTAAATAAGTCATTGGTGCAGGGCCGAGTATTGAACCGGGTTCCGTCAGATTGTAAAGTGCACATGTTACCGCCCAGTCACCATCGTTCTTCCCTGGATTTTTATAATAAAGTTTTACTTAATTTATGTTTATGGAACGCGTGTGTATTATTTTTTATGATCTTGAACATTTATAATTTTTCATGTTTCTTTTTTAGAAAATAAATATATTTATTTACACGAAAAATATTACACAGTATATACACAGTATTTAAAAACTAAAACGATCACTACCTAATTATTATAATGTACAAATAAAAATATATTATATACATGTTTTATTATATTATATTACATTTAATATTATATACTATATATACGGTTTCTTTTTTATGTGTATGTGTAAATTACATACATATACATAATTCAATTCAATTAAGTTAAATTAATTAGTTTTTTGTAAATTGTAAGACATCTTCTCGTCAAAAATACCAGTGCATAAATACAAGGGTCTTTAACCATTGTGTTTTGCCAGTGTACTAAGACGTGGTCCTTATAATTATATTGGTCTTTTGAAAAATTCAATGTCGCACAACGGGCAATGGAGAGAGCTATGCTCGAAGTTTCTATGCGCGATAAAAATCCGGAACGAAGATACTCGCCGAAAAACCACAGTTACCGCGACATAAGTGATCAGATTTGCAAGTTGAAGTGGTACGCCCCACATCGCTCAATGACCGATAAGGAAGAAAGGTTCTTGAGTGGAGACCACCAACCGGAAAACGCAGCGTAGGCAGGCCTCCCACTAGGTAGACAGACGACGTCGTGAGAGTCAAGGTCATCAGGTGCAGATGACAGGCTGTCGTTCAGTATGGAAATCTAAGGTCTATGTGAAAAATAAATACTTAAATCACGAGTGAATCGGTTTCTGTTAGGCAAGCGTGCTCCAAAATAGACCGCATCGTCGCTTAACATCAGGCGAGATGGAGGCCAAATGGCATTTTTTTTTTAAACCGCAGTGGACGTCCTATGGCTGAAATGATGATGATGATGACATAATTGTGTCAGGACAAAATTAATTGTAATCTTTAAATGATTTAGAAAGTTTATTTAATTTAATCTGCAAAATCTGATCTAAACCAACTTGGAAGGAAATATCTACCAAGATACAGGCTAACGCTCAGTTAACAGCCGACAATATAAAATTTATTTATTTACTATATAATAAGCAAAAATACAGAACTCAATGCCTACATAGTTTAATTTTAGAACATAACGAATCTATACTATATATATATATATTAAAGATTTATAGGAAAGATTTGATTGTTTGTTTGTTTGCATTGAATAGGCTCCGAAACTACAGAACCGATTTGAAAAATTCTTTGACTGTTGGGAAGCTACACTATGCCCGGGTAACATAGGCTATATTATAAATAAAAAAAATATAGGGATCCTTACTAAAACTCCGATAATGTAACCCAAGGTGTAAAAAATAAGATTTACAATTTTATCTTTGCGTGTTTGACAGTTCTAAGACAGGACAACGTCTGTCAGGTCAGTTTGTACAAAATAAAATGATAATCTTTTTTTTTTTTATAGAAAATAGAGTCCACTGATCCGACCCTATGCACAAACTATAGATAAAAAACTGCATTAAGGTCGCTGTCTTCGGGTAAGGTGCCAAAAAGCTGGCGATATATTATTTATGTACTATACATTTTTAATTGTCACTCCCTGTTAATGTACGGCTAACATGGCCCGAGCTTACGTAAACTCTATCCAACTCTAACTCTACCCGGAGCCAATCAACATGCAACCACGTTCTATAGCCCATAGCCTCCCATAGTCATTACTCGCTTCAACCTTCTGCGAACTGTAGGCGGCGTGTGGGATTCTCATTGCGTTTTTAACAATAATTTGTATGAACGTTTGGAGCCATTCATACGATATGGAATGTCGGCAGGGCACGTTCATTCACGTGTAATGGAGGCGCCTGACTATTGTGCGTAGATAAAAGTTGTGGAACAATGCGCATGCGTCTTTATTCTTTGCACGTTTGCTTGCGCCTAAACAGACTCCATCGTGCAACTGCTACTTACTGGTAGTTTAGTCTTGATGTCAAATAAAGGTGTGGTCGAAGATGGTTAACATGCGTAACGTGGAATGGGATCTTAAGTTATGCTGCTGGAATACACCGTTGTTGGGTGCTTGGTAATAGATTTTCAACTTGAGTGCGGTAGCCGTAGTAATTAAAAGTATGAAATCTTTGGTGGTATAGCTAACCAACCGGGCGGGAATTAAAAGCCTTACTTAAAATCGTTAATCAATTTAATCAATGCTTAAAATTGCTCTCTCAACATCTCGCTGATGGCAATAGTCGCACGCGAAAACAAGACAGCAAATGTAAGCATAAATTAACTTGATCAATGTTTTAAGTAAGGCCTTAAAATTCCAAAATACATTTATCGTAACACAAAAGGAATTAATTTATTCCCATCATTAAGAACAACTTTTACTATGAGACAAACCCTGAAAAAACTGACAGGTCGCGAAAAAACAGCTGTTCTTTACAATAATTGCATCTTTTCAATAGGTCAGATGCATGATGATGCATCTGTAAAGAAAGCTCATAAATTCGTATTCGTAAAGGTATAGTAGGTAGAAGTTACCGACATAGCCCACCGGATTAGCAAGTTGAAGTGGCAGTGGGCAGGACACATATCACGCAGAACAGATGGCTGATGGGACTGAAAGATTCTGGAATGGAGACCACGGACCAGTAAGCCTAGCGTAGGACGTCCACCCACAATATGGGCAGACGACCTAAAAGAGACCGCAGGGAAACGCTGGATGCAGATCGGTTCCAACCGGCCCTTTTCGATCGATGTCTAGCAGTGGACGTCCTATGGCTGAAATGATGATGATGACGATAGTAGGTAGAAATTCAGTGGGATAAAAGTGGCACTGCGCCCAACTTATCGTAGAGCTGACCAAATAACGGTACCAAAAAAAATCTATGAGTGGCTGTCAATTTTATTCAGAAAAGACGATAGTAGCTCGCCCACTGAACTTTAAAGATAAGTTGGCTCGTACCAAGCGTGGGCTCTTTACCAGTTCTAATCAAGTGAACACTTATTTACTCTACGTAGAGTCATATATAGTCATCATTAAACCTACAAATTTCTGGGCAAATAAGATATTGTTGTTATCATAAATGAAAATCTGATAAACACACGTGATGAATAAATGATGAACTGTCTGGAAAATTTAAGAAAATCGTGAACAGTTTTTAGCGAATAGGCAAAGGATGTCGGAGAGTGTTCATCGGATCTGCACGATCTAAATCCCTTCTGCCAATTTTTCTATCGGACTGCCAGATGGGGTTCTTTAAAAGGCGAGTTAATCGAGTTCTAAAGGGTCGGCAACGTATTTGTGTTGCCTCTGGTGTTATAAGTATCCATAGGCGACGGTGACTGCTTACCATCAGGCAGCCCGTCTGCTGGTTTGCCACCTATGGCATAAAAAAAATTTGCTGGCACGAAAAATTGGTTCCGCTTTATGGTTCATATTCCGAAAACCCGTACAAAGCGCTTTAATTCCACATTTATTGTGCGAACTGCTAGTCTGTGGAATGCGCTGCCTGAATGGGTGTTCCCCGGTGGTTACAATCTGGGTGTCTTCGAATCACGAGTGAATCGGTTTCTTCTAGGCAAGCGTGGTCCAACGTAGACCGCATCATCGCTTAACACCAGGCGAGATGGAGGTCAAACGCAAGCCTGTTATTTATTTTAAAAAAACCTACAGATGCCTAGCTTTTGTTGACTCTTTTAAAATGCGAAAACGAGGCAGGCAATGGCGATATGATTTTGTCGCAGCACGCAAGCTAGGCCGGAATATCTCTATACGTATTATAAAATAGTTTTTTTAATTCATTTATATTTGAAGAACTGTTTGATCTGATGCCGACGTCGTGATTTTACCATTGCACTAGGTGACACAGCCTGAAAGCTCATCCACATATTATAATAGATCAGTGGAAATTGCACACTGTGCTATTCACGCGGTCGTTCTTGCCGCACGACTGCAAAATGTGGAATGAGCCGCCTTCCGCGGTGTTTCCGAGAAGCTACAACATGGGGATCTTCAAAAAGCGAGTTAATATATGCTTAAAGGGTCGGAAACGTAGTTCTGATGCCTCTGGTATTACAAGTATCCATAGACAACGGTGACTGCTTACCATCAGGTAGCCCATCTGCTTGTTTGCCACCTATTACATAAAAAATACAAACTGAAGAAACATTAAAAAAAAACAACGTTTAATGATTGGTTTGACAATAATTATCTGAAAATATTCAATGTGCGAGCAAGGAAACGCGTGATCTGTCTACGGGTTTTTAGCTTGCAAAGAATAATTTACACATGCTGTCTTCATAATAATTATTAATTACACCTTGATTTATTGCATTAATAATTAAACCGACGTGTTGAATAAATGTATGTTACACATAAATGTGGTGATGTAGGAGTGGATTACAAATTATTTAATGGCACAGGTACGTCAACAGATTAGTAAATAGTTTCTTTGTAACAGGCAGGTTTTATGATAGGTATCAAATAGGTGTTATATTATCCCTTTATTATTTATCTACATAGTTACATTGTCGCACTAACAATACACTTAAAACAACAGGCTGTCATTCAGTGTTGAACTTAAAGGGGCCGGACTATGTTCAGCAGTGGACGTCTTCTGGCTGATGATGATGATGACTCACAATATAAGATTGAATGTGACTGTTTATACTACTAAGTTACTCTGCTGGCGCTGGAGCGATGGTAGCCGGTCGGTAGCAAGTGCGCTTTACAATTTGACGGCACCCGGTTTGATCCTCGACCCTGCTTATTATAGGGGGTAAAAAAGTATGCTTTTTGTTTTGTCATCATGAATACATCCTTACTTCTTTACTATATAAATAATAATATATATATATAATACAAGCGAAAGTAACTCTGTCTCTCTGTTTGGATGTTTGTTCGCTTTTCACGATTAAACGTCTAAGCCGATCTTAACGAAATTTAACTGACTGCACCAACGAATTATTTAGTACTTAAATTAAATAAATTATGTACAATTTCGATGCCATCGCTTAACAACGGTGAGGGAAAAGAACGTGAGGAAACCGGTATGTCCAAGAACCTCAAAAGTTCAACAACATAATGACATTTACCAATATGCACTGGGCCAGCATGGTGGCAAGCAAACACTTAATACTTAGCAACAATAGTGATAGCTTGCAATCAGTCAGGCTTACGTATAAGTAAATAGTAATATAATAAGGAAGTCGTGGTACCCCATTTGGGAGACCGCTAGACTTGAAAGCGTGAGGTCGCGGGTTCAAACCCCGGGACCGTACCAATGAGCTCTTTGGAGCTTATGTACGGATTTTCATACCACTGGCTTTTCGGTGAAGAAAAAACATTGTGAGGAAAACTACATACGTACGGAGAATTAATTCATTGGCGTATGTGAATCCAACAATCCGCACTGGGCCAGCGTGTTGGATATGGCCCAATCACCCTTTCGAGGGTAGGCTAAAAGTCCAGCAGTGGATTGTTAAAAGGCTGATTATGATGATGAATATAATAAGGTATGTTTGCAATTTTTTTTCCATACCAAGATCGACGGATCGTATTGCGATGGTTTGATAAGACTACAGACATAGGTAGAGGTAAGTAGCAGGAGGTAGTAAGACTCCCAAAAACCCTAGTAGAAAAATAAAACAGTGATAAACACTTAGAATTACTAACGCTAATGGAATCCTCTAAAAAAATGAATTCCTCTCGACGATTTACGAGGAAAGGAAGTTTATAAATAATCCATATTTTTTTGTTAAGGGCGCTTAACGTACCTTAGCAAAGGAATTTCATTCATGGGACATTCATTCATCTTTTTTTGTTCGCGTAGGGTTGTCAAAAATGAGCTCGTAATAAGCGTTAAGGGTGAGCCATAGCGACAGGCCGTCTACAATAATCCAAAGAATACAGCGGGATGTTTTTTCTTATATAAAAATATTCGTTTATTTGCCACGGCACTACCATTTTTTTTCTTTTTAAATAGAATAAATGCCAAATATGCAACGTGCCACCTGATGGTAAGTAGTCTCCGCCGCCTATAGATACCTTTTTTTATGAATAATAATAATAGGCTTGCGTTTGACCATCATCTCGCGCGATGATGCGGTCTACGTTGGAGCACGCTTGCCTATAAGAAACCGACTCACTCGTGATTTGATGACCCCCAGATTGTAACCATCGGGAAACACCCATTCAGACAGCGCATTCCACAGACTAGCAGTTCGCACGATAAATGTGGAATCAAAGTGCTTCGTACAACACCCGCAATTGTCAGTGCGTAACCCACCTTTGCATGAGGACTCTATTTACCCCTCGTTTGAAGCAGTCCAAATTATACTTCGGAGGAAAACCGAAGGTGGTAAGCCATTCCACAACTTACAGGTACGCAGCAGAAACAATCGATTAAATCGATTTTTTTTGCAGGATGATCATCATAAAGGTGGACATAAGGTACTTTTCTTTCCAAAAAAGGGGAGGGGGGAATTGGAAAATTGCGGGTAACACCGCGGGATTCAGCTAGTAATATATATACTTGCAAAGTGTCAAATCAATATGACAATTTTAAAGTAGGTTAAAATCGACTTCTGTGTTTACATACTTAGTTCGTTTATACATCTAGTTAAAAAAGGTATAAGAAAATAGGTCAACGATTTGAACCAGCCTGTATTCTGTTTCGTACCCAAGATCTCCGAAGCCGCTCCAAGGTGTCCACCAAAGAATGCCGCTCAGTTCTAAGAATGCATACCGACAGAGATTTAATTATTTAACCGTAGATTGTATCACTGACGCCTTTACGTATGGCCGAGGAATTCATATTAAAAGGAGTTGGGTCACTCGGGGTCTCACCCAAAAATAGACAAATGGAATAATGCTTTGAGCGATGTATCAAACGGAAATCAAATTTGATGGCACATGCTAGTTGAGTACTAGCATTTTTCACAAATAATGTTTGCAACGAAAAAATACATAGTGCCTACAAAAAGCTCACGGCCAAAAGAAAATATACAGTTGCGGTAGGATTACGAGTTAAACGCTGTCGTACTACTATATTTAGTCTGGAAAAAGTCCATGGTAGGTATAAGCTTCCACCATTTCAAAGAACAATGGGCAAACTGGTCTAAAAATGCTAACAGTTCCCCGGGTCGTCGCCTAACGTACATTGCTTCAGCATTTGAAATACCAATTTAAAAGCGTTATAAATTGTATGAGACCGCAAAAATTCAACGTACACAAGTTGAAATTTTCTTTTTTCCTTATTAATGAAATGAATGTGGATTATTTTATTGTTGTTTTTTTATAAACTCGGTCCAGGAAATTATTTGCTCTGATAGTTGCAATCAACATGATCAACATGAGGGACATCATGATGTCCCCCACCCGTAAATAAAGGGTCCTCTCGGGATCTACTCTTTACGCCACAACCTGTATATAAAATACTTCTTAATCATTAGGTACCTAATTTAAGTTATAAATAACTAGCTGCACCCGACGGTTTCACCAGCGTAGATTAATCTTTATATCATCAGCTATCTGTCAGTGAAAGTCCTGTCAAAATTAGTCCAGTCGTTTTGGAGTCCATAGAAAACATACATACATACACACATTACCTTTTATATTTAAGATATTTGAACGATTAAGTTAATACGATATTCAAATAGGTAGTCAAAACATTATCTGCGTAGAGACATGTAAAGACCGACTAACTTATCTGTGGAATTCGTGGAATTGGCTAAATTATAATCAACATCCTTTCAACCAAAGGACCACCACTGCTGGACATAGGCCTCCCCCGTCGATCTCCACAAGCCACAGGCCGGTTAGAAGCAGCCTGCATCCAGCGTGCCTAAAAGACCTAAAAGAGACCGCAGGGCTAAATTATAGAACTAAAAATGTTCTACAAATAACTGTGATATTTTTTATTTATTTAATGGAACTTAAAAAACAGAAAATTTATGAAAACTTAAAATAACTAAATAAAAGTTACAATATTACTGTGATATTTTGTTCAGATAATGCGACAGTGGCTCCTTTTTATTTAACCCTAGGTATGTTGATCTTACTGTACTAGACACAGACTAGGTATAGCTACTTAGTCTTTAGTACTATAGATTACTGTCATCACATGAAATAACGCCAAACATCAGCTCGGCAACCAATTCGAGAAAGCTCCTAATGAATCGAAGCATATCAAATGTATACCGCGTTACCGCGACTGTTAGGCGCCAGAGTATTGTTCATCCATAGTATATCAACTAACTTTAATCTGAGCTCATACCTGTGCGACTGGTGCGACATGAAACGAATACTGAACGAATTTGTTATCCAAGCGTAAATTCTGAGACACGTTCTACGTTTGAATAGCGCCACAGGCTGTAAAATCGAAAGCCTTTGTTCGTGTTAGTTAATTCAGCGTTGTAGTCGTGTTAGTAGAGCAGGTGTGTCTAAAGCTTAATCGCAACCAATCGCTTTGATCAGCGCCTCAGTCGGCGCCGGCGCATCTCGAATATCTCTTCACAAAAAACATCAATAAAAACTCAAACGCCAGGTAAATCTGCGTTTACCAGACAAATAAATCAACCGAGGGCCTTAACAACTTATGACATAAACTCCTTTATTATTCACACGTAGGGGTAAAAAATGAATAGAACCGAAATTGGGACTGCGGCTTGAATAACTTCATGGGATTTAAATACTTTTATTTTTAATTTTTTCGAATGGAACAATTAAACGGACGTAATCGCCGTGACAACAAATGTTTAAGACTCAACGCTGACTGTAGAACCGAGGAGTAGAGAAGAAGTAAATAAAGAAGAAGAAGCATTCGTAAGAACCTATAATTGGCTTTCTGTAGTTTTTTCATTGTATATTTTAGTGTAAAAAGCTGTTGGTTTTCCAATAAATAAATAAATAAAAGTCCCACGGCAAATAGTGGAATTAAATTTCCATGTTGTAGTTGTCAGGTGTTGTTACTGTGTTTAGACACTAGTGGGATTTTTATTAATTTGCAATCGTTAAGGCGCGGTCTGATCACGATTTCAAATTCATTTTTCACCCGCTCACGCCATGATCTATTTGCTATGTAAAACGGCTTTGTTTAAAGTCGTAAATCGTATATCATCATATTTGATGATGATGATGACTTTGTGCTTGTATTTATATTATTTTGAGGGTTTTTATTTAATTTATCAAACTATATAAATGAATTTCAACAATTAACTGGTTAAAGTTTTAAATGACTAGTCTGGCTATACAATTCGTACAAAAAAATATGTTGTTGTCGCTGAAAATTCAGAGTTCTTCAATTCAGAAGCTATTTTTACTGTGCAATTTGTAATATGTTTTTTTAAGAGTCTAGACAATTTAAAAAAAAATTATTCGGTTAAGATTATTACCAAGGAGTTTTTTCTACTTGTAGTATTTTTTTATCTGATCAGCTAATTTTGTCACGTCACACAAAGCGTTTAAAAACACTTCTTTTGTTAAGTTTTGCGATTGTACCGCGTCTTAAAGCGTCGTGTACGATGCCTAAAGTTGTTAAAAGTGCTGGTCGAGAAATGATACTGATAGTGATTGATACGCGATGACAGCGCCGCATCTGGGGGACTTCTTTTATGAAAGCACTTTACATTGGCGTTTTATATATATATAATAATAGGCTTGCGTTTGACCGCCCACTTGTCTGATTAAGCGATGGTGCAGTCTACGGTAGAGCACGCTTTCCTAGAAGAAATCGATTACGCTATTATAACTCGTTTACGAAAGTTGAGAAGTCTAACCTCGAATTTACAGTCAGCGTTGAGCCTTATACATCTCGGGGCGTGAAAAGGTGCACACAAAATATATTTCTTAGTAATATTACCTCGAAATGTGAAGCGCGAAAATGATTTATTTTTATTCATAAAGTTAACATTTGGAATGAATAGGCGGTAATTTAGGTACGTACCGCAAAACCGCATTTAAGAAATGAACTGATCAAAATTCCTACCCCATGTGCAATGAGGATATATATAAACTGAGGTAAATACGTTTTACCGAAATTTGCGCGGCGATACAAACACAAGTTAATCAGCTTGAGTGAACTCAGTCCGTCCTCTGTCTGGCAACAACACAAACTTACGATGCGCGATTTTGGAGTATGAAAAATAATCAAAAATGCCATGTTGTGTGTTTAGAAAGTAAAATACTTATACTGGGAAGGCTGTAACTACAATACAATATCACTTACACACCAAAAATACAAATAAAACTTAAACAAACATATAAAAAAAATTATATAGTATAGATTACGGCAGTATAATGGGCGGTCTGTAATAGGTTAAGTTCTGTGGGTCCTATGTAGGTAACTGTAGTAAAATATCGCCATGTTTAGTGCTTTTTAATAAGTATGACTTCTCTATTGGTAAAACCTCATTAACCAAATGTTACTCATATTTTGTGCGAACGAAAATGTGATAACGTGAAGTGTTGAGTCAACTAACTAATAGGAAATTTCTACAACATACTGCTCACTATTTAACCACAATAGCAAATAATTGGCCAAGATACGTCAATAATTATGTAGGTACGTTAGTATTCATTCATACGACTCAGAATGAGACGTCATGGAGTATTAGGGAATATAGAAAAACCCGTTAAATGGTGTAAATGGGACCTTATTACTAAGCCTACGCTGTCTATTTGCTAGTATTTTACGAAAGACAGGAAGTGTGGTCTACTACTTGGATTGAAGTGGGGGCTGGGGAGGTGGTTTAGAGTGGGTTATTGATTTGGAGTGGGGGGAGGGTGGAATTTCTCTTAACCGCTATACGGAAGGACCTCTCTACGAAAGGCAGCCCTACTATCTGGATCTGCGAGGATATTGAAGATCCGAGACTGGACGAGACCCTGAAAAAGACGTGTGACGCCAAAATCTTCTCGACAAGAATTAATTAAAAAAAAAAAAACATTTTTTTATTGTTAGTAAAATATATATATTATGTGATTTTATGCCTGAAATAACATTTATGTAGGTATGTTTGGTAATAGGTACTTACACAATTTATATTTATGTTTAATATCCAACCCTTTCAATAAAAATATGGAGGCTTACGAAAAAGCTTCCTCACATGGTTGAAAAATGTTGCCAGTAGAGATGAGATGTAAACCAAGCCAACCTAATACAACACTGTGTCATATATCAACTTTCTAACTATGTGATATCGACTTTCAAACAATAAATTTATGCAGTTAACCAAAAATATGTAAAACTATAGATTCCATATCGACTTGATAAAAACGGCGACAAAATGTAGTGTTTATACAGGGTTACACGGAATAACAAAAAAAACATTACTTATTGTTACAAATAACTTTTACAATGGGAACAACGCAACAAAAAACTACTGTCCCATAAAAATATAATTAATTTTCAACGATATGTATTGAATACCTGATTTTTATTGTGATTTCAGGGTTGCCCCATTTTAAAAGTTGTTCATAATGATACCTGTTTACTTCGCATGAAATTATTATTCGAAATGACAGATTTTTGAACGAAATCTCAAACAAAAGTTGCATTTTTGAAATAATCACATCACTCAATAACGCCACTCGTTGCGTTTGAACCATTTAAATTTTCTTTCTATCAATAGAAAATCTTTCATTTTATAAAGCATTTGGAATGAATAGGCATGACACATGACATTTTCGTGCGAATTCATACGAGCGGTATAAAAATTTAGCCCGTTGTATAGGCGGGGAAGCTTGTGAGTGAGTATTGCCATAGAGAAATATACTATACTAGAGGTATTGCTCACAGTTACAGTATAGCAATGTGAATGGTAGTTTATTTAAAAATATGTCCACAATTTATGTTCTGTTTTAATGGTAATATTGAACGGCCGGACAATTTGTTTTGTGGCGATAAGGCCGTCACTTGTGGCACTAGCTCCTATGTTTCTTTATCTGTAAGTATTTTTATTTGTGGTGTGCATATTAATTAATATCTATCACACCGTTTTAAACTATAACCGTTGTTCACTAAAGGTATATGGTAATTTACGGGATTTATTTAATATCTATCTGTTCGATCTATAGTTTTAAATATCGTTGAAGTTAACACCAATAATATACGTATATGTATGAGTCATAGGCTAACGCTCAGACGTTACGGCCACTTATGTCTAACCAATGATAAAGGAAGCTGTTAAATACTATATAAAAATCAATAAAACCGTCCATTCGGCAACATAAAACGATCAGCGCGTGAACTGTGGTGTGATGCGTCTATTATTTAATTATACTAGGCCATAAACTACTTTGTTCTTTTTATGGCTTTGTCTTGTAAGTTTTTGCTGGTTCATCAGAAACGTACCAAATAAAAAGTTGTTTTACTCAGGCGACGCGATAAATGATAAGATTATGGAGTACCTATCACCATTCATAATTTTCAGTGCGTGGTCATCTACTCATACGTAGTTTAGTATGAAATCTTTGCGTCTACTACGGAACCTTTTGTTGTTTGTTTAATCTACATACTAAGTAATAATCAGTTAGCATCTTCAAGTTTTTGTTATACGACTTATCAAATGTGCGAAAAAATATCTGCTGCAGTTTCATATATTTTGTCGGAAGTGAATGATTTTTAGGGTTCCGTACGTCAAAAGGAAAAAACGGAACCCTTATAGGATCACTTCGTTGTCCGTCTGTCCGTCTGTGCGTCTATCCGTCTGTCAAGACCTTTTTTCTCAAGAACGCATAAACGTATCAAGTTGAAATTTATACTAAATACGTAGGTCTACGGTTTCTTTCGGCTGTAAAAAAAATTAAAGTTGTAAGTCAACGCAATCAAAAGATATGAATGTTTATGTCGTTTTTTTTCGATTTCACAGGGGAATCAAAACTTATAGGGTACTTTTCGTTGAAAGTATCAAAATCATTAATTTTGGCAAGAGGCAAGTTCTTACAGCACATATTTAGGAATAAATCTGAAAGTTGTTAATTTGAAGTTATACCATATTAAAAATATTGTTGTACAATCACAAACTTACATTTTGTAGTTGTTATGTATCGAAGAACCTTATTATCAACTACAAAGTTAAGTTTGTCTTTCAATATTTCTACTTCAGTTGTTTTTTTTTTGGACTCGCGCTCTGTGGTTTCCGTCCAACGGAACCCTCAGAGCACGAGTCCTACTTGTACTTGTCCGGTTTTTTTTTTAAGTAGACAGTTAATTTATGTCTTTAAAAAACATTGAATGCGCGAGCGAGATTGCTGCACCCGGCATCATGGCACTAATGTCCCGATTTTTTTTTTTAATGGGATCAGTTCTTAAGACATGCAGACAGCTTAGAAACAAGCACATAAGCACACATATGTATTTTTACTAGTAATTATTTCCAAACGCTATAGCGGCTATAATTTTTCACGGCCCATAGAATCAGTCACAGTACATCATAAAACGATTATTCATGTTTAGTGCTCTTAGCCTGGGAAATGCGATACAACTCAAGAGTCTAGACTTGACTATAGTTTAGACAATAAAAACGGTCATCTGTTGACTCACTTAAAATAACTTCCGTGCACTCCACGCATTTCTATCGCAGTCTTGCAAAATGGAAGCTTCATGAAGGCAACCTTTCAAGTTAAGTGACTGGAGTGTTTCAAAAATAAATCACTGCACTTTTTGTTTGAAATGTTTTTATCAGCTTATTTTTCGCGAATATTATTAGACAATGTTTAAAGAACACTGATAAATATTTTAGATACATTGTTGCGCTAAATTATTACCGTTTTAGACACACTTGATAAGGTTATATGATTTGATACGGGATATTTACCGTGGTAAGATTGTGGAATAAGTACCCGATATTTCCCAATATGTCTTCCCGTGAACATGGTGCATGTAACTGCGCCAAAATATCGGGAGCTCATTCCATAACCTTACGATAAAATATCCCGTGAATAATCATATAACTTAAGTGAAAAACCGTCATAGTTTAAAACATTGTTACACTTAATAAGGGTTTAAACTTAACACTTTATTGACATACAAATTAAATCAGTCAAAATTTTAAATGTATATGTGTATACCATTATCATCCCTATCTTCTTCACTCTAGAACATACAATTGTTTGTATATTTTTTTATTACATATCAGCAATATGTTCTCGATTATCTATACTTCTATACTAATATTATAAAGAGGAAAGATTTGATTGTTTGTTTGTTTGCATTGAATAGGCTCCGAAACTACTGAACCGATTTGAAAAATTCTTTCACCGATGGGAAGCTACACTATCCCCGGGGTGACATAGGCTATAATCTATACCCGTGCGAAGCTGGGGCGGACCGCTAGTGTCAAATAAAATAAAAATAACATAAAACAAAATAAAATACCATTCATGTTTAACAGATCAAAGTAATGTAAAAATTGGGCACTGCCCATTAGCTACTTTCAATTCGTAAAATAAATAAAGGTTATTATAATTATATTTGCTCTCGATGCAAACGCATAAAGTGTGCGATAGATATATTATGTCTTACAGTAGAGCAAAGATTTCTATTTTTAGCGTGTGAACTACTTGATCAATTAAGCAATGCGTTAGAGTTAGCTCGTCATTTTGGCATCGTTAATTTCAAATGAACAAAATAAGATGGGTAATAAAAATACAATACTGGCAAGAGAAAATTATAATATGATCATAGAAAAACGAATTATCTATTACTGAACGAAACCTACTTAAACATAAAAAATACTTCTAACAAGTACATCTTGGTACATTGTTTTTTTAAATCACCAATAAAAAAAGCTGATAATCTTCAAACAGCTAAACAGATATTTTTTTTCCTGGGCAAGTGCCTTTATTAACTAAACAAAATACAAGCTAAAACTAAAACTACAAATACAGTTAGACTGCCCATAGACCGTTGAAGGTCTAAAGACAATCCAAATGCTCAATCCCACTACCAGTTGGCAGCGTACCCAGCATGCTGGCGGCATTGATTTTCTTGGTTCATCATACTAATATTATAAATGTGAAAAGTTTGTTGGTTAGTTTGTTCCTCTTTCACGCAGCAACAGAGCAACGGGTCGACCTGATTTTTGCATGGTTATAGTTCAAGGGTCGGAAAGTGACATATGCTTCATCATCATCATCGCCATTTTTCATCACTACGCGGGTGAAACCGCGGGGCGCAGCTAGTAGCTAATAATTCCCACTAGGCGGACCGACGACATCGTGAGGGTCACAGGCATCCAGTGGATGCAGATGGCAGACTGTCGTTCAAGTGTGGAAATAAAGTGGGAGGCCTATGTTCAGCAGTGATGATGATGGTGATAACTAATAACACTCTCGATCAAGTCACCTTTCAAACAACAACAAAAACTAAATCAAAATCGGTTCAGCCTTCTGGGAGCTACGATGCCACTGACAGATACATACACAGACACACAAAAAAGGTTGATAGTCATAGGTAAAAATCGTTTTATGCTCAAATACCGTATGGTAAAATGCAATCGCAAGCTTATCAATCGGACTTTCCTCTAATTTGTCATTCATTGAATAAATTCCTATCTATTTACAAAACTATTATAGCTCTTCGTATGTCATATAGTGGATTCCCTGTTACGTATTCAAATTCACGTTTTACACAATTACGTATCATTAGGTACCTACAAAACGTCAATAAATTGATATAATGTACCTACCTAAAAGTTACTAATTACAGAATAATTGTCATTGTTAATAATAATGCATTGAATATTAGTCCTACTTTATTTAATATTATAAACGCGAAAGTTTGTATGTATAGATGTATGGATGTTTGTTACTCTTTCACGCTGCAACGGAACAACGGATCGACCTGATTTTTTGCAAGGGTATAGTTCAAGAGCCAGAGAGTGACATAGGCGACTTTTCATCATCCTCATCACCATCACCATTTTTCATCACTACGCGGGTGAAACCGCGGGGCGCAGCTAGTTTATTATTATTTTAGCTGCGCCTCAGAAATTATTTATTTTTCCGGCATAAAAAGACACTCCCTGGCTCTCCAACTATAACTATTCGAACAAAAAAAATATGATTCTGATATCTATTTGCAAAATATAACGTCGAACCATTGTTTCTTACAAGCTTTTTAACTTGTCCTGTTAGTTTGGGTCAAATCTTGAACTGAATTTTAAAACGGTTTCTCCAACCGATTGATCTGTTTTTTTTTTTTTTATATACGTTTAGTTTGGATGACAATGCATGGTTAGCTAAATGACGTCATTCTGAATCCAATATGGCTTACTCCCAAAGATGGTAGACCAGTTATTTTTATGCACCCCCATGATATGGGTATCAAATGAAAGGGTTTGCTGAGAAGAATACGAAAAATAAACTGACGTAAGATGCGTAAGACTAAATTAAATACGGCGGACGTCTATAACCTTGTTCTTATTTATTTTTCCGTTGCTGCTTGAAAGAGGAACAAACAAATAAACACGCATCCACTTATATACTATTAGCTTCTGTGCTATTAGTATGAAGTACAGGTTGTCCGTTAGTCATATTTTATAATGAATACTCACGCCAGTTGATTGATTGATTAACTCTTTATTGTTCACACCATTAAATTTGATACAGAAGACAAACAAAAATCTTAAAAAACTAATGTAACAACTGGCGGCCTTATCGCTAAAAGCGATCTCTTCCAGGCAACCTTAGGATGGAAAGGATGAGAAGATAATATCATGATGATAAGGATGGAGTTGAGTTGATGAATTCATTGTCATCGAATTTATTTTAAGGAAGGAAAACTAAATCAACGTCGATTACATTGGACATCGGTTTGACTTGGAATAATTTAAATTCATCATCATCATCATCATCAGCCAGAAGACGTCCACTGCTGAACATAGGCCTCCCCCTCTGAACGACAGCCTGCCTTTTGCATCCACAACATGCTTGCCTTTTGCATTCCAGCGCTGTAAAGCCCAAGGGCGCTACTGTGCCTAGCGCAAGTAATATTTTTGATGCGAATATGTAAATTTCCAGGACATCACATCACACACATCATCAGCCATTAAATGTCCACTGCTGAACAAGGCCTCCCTCTTAGAGAGGGGTGTTGCCATAATCCCAGGACATGTTCCAGGACATATTTGTATGATATTATGTAGGAAAATATAAATCAAAAAAATCCATATTTATACATATTATGTATTGACATTTTATTACACATATTATTTATAAGGCTTCTTTTGCTGCAGCCTTTCGATGCAGCCTTTTGCTTTTGCCTTTTGCAATTTAAATTACGGTTTTTTTTATTTACCTACATATACGGTCTTATTAGAATGTTTTAACTAAAGCTTGCTCTTTCCTTTTAAGGGATAACTAAAGCTTGCTGTTTAGTTTTTGCGCCTTAGGGAGAAATTGACAGAGCAATTTTAAGCATAGATAACTTTTATAACATCCTGTTATCTATGAACTCTAGCCACTTCACTGGAGCATGACGAACTTTACCGTGACTTTCTTTGCTTGACTTGGCTGTGCATGTGGCTTGTTCGGTATGTATGGTTTGTAAGTTGAAGTGGTAATAAGTGGGCCACGTCACTCGAAGAACCGATAACCGATGGAGAGGAAAGGTTCTAGAGTGGAGACCACGAACTGAAGACGCAGCGTAGGTAGGCCTCCCACTAGTTGGACCGACGGCGTCTTGAGAGTCACGGGCATCCAGTGGATACAGACAGCAAGTTGTCGTTCGATGTGGAAATCTAAGGGAGAGGCCTTAGTTCAGCTGTGGTCTGGATGACGATAATGGAAGGATAATGGCTTGTTGATACGTGTCGGTCTATGAATTTCACCAAATCAAAACACTGGTCAATAAAAAATGACGCAAGCGCCTCCTGCGGCGGTATTTGGTAACCCAACATGGGCCATTGACGCGCTCTTAATTGATTTATTGTTGAAATTAATTAGGTGTTGTTTGTTGCGATCATAGGTCAGGTGTACGAGAATAAATCGTAGAGGTGTTTTGGGATATCATTTGCATTTAAATGAGCGTGAGTAATACAGTATTACAGCTGGTGGATTTGTCACCTGGGTGTCAAATTTCGTTAACCTTCTCTATATACGTCACATAAACGACCTCTCAAACCTTGTGGTCTTGCGCGTGGCGATGGAAAGATGCCTGACGGTATAACACGTGTGCCCTGGAGGTTGGAGCGGCCTTGTATGAGACGCAACTTGTATCGATACTTTGGCACCGTCACGTCTTCCTGAGACACAAGGTAGGGCTGGTGTGGCTGCCAATTCAGTAGAGCAGCACAAGCGACGCAAATATGCTAACCTCGGCAGTGGTTACATATTTGAGGAGTTTGGGGTCGCGACATTGGGGCCTTGAGGACCGATAGCTCACCTCATTTTCAAAAATATTTCTGAGCGCCTGGTTAATGCGACGCGTGATCAAAATGCTGGCGTGTTTCTGGCTCAACGCATAAGAATTGCCATTCAGCGTGGTAATGCCGCCAGCATGCTGGGTACGCTGCCAACTGGTAGTGGGCTTGAGCATTTGGATTATCTTTAGACCTTCAACGGTCTATGGGCAGTCTGACTGTATTTGTAGTGTTAGTATTAGCTTGTATTTTGTTTAGTTAATAAAGGAGATAAACGTTTAGATAATATTATGAGTTTACTTTTTTAGTTATGAGTTTTAATAATTTTTAAAAGTTCAGTCTAATTTTTTTTCCCAGTTTAAAAACTAACACAGAATAGATCTACGTTTGGCCACTAACTTGCCTGATAGTAAGCAACGGTGTGGCTGAGGATATAGCACGTTGATCTAAAAGAAATCTATTCACTCTAGCTTTGAAGATAGCTAGATTGTAGTTCCCAGGAAACAAGGAGGACGGCAGGGAGGTATATTCTTGGGCAGTATTTATCATGAATTTATAACATGAAATATCTTAGAGGGATGAGCGCAGTGCATTGCCGCGCAGGGTTTTGTCTATGTTCTAAATTCTGGGGGACTGTTACGGGCAAACGTGACGCTTACCATCAATCAAGCGACTTCTTTGTTACGCGTTGCATAAAAAAAAACGATATGCAAAGATGAGTTTTACAAATCTGTTATGACATTGTGTTCGTAGTCAGTGAGTGTTTACGTAACTATACGGGTCACATGGAACGGTGATGATTAGCCGAAAGGTATCATAAGGCCCATTGTATGCATCATCACGGTCAACTTTTAGTAAAGGACAAACCCTGAAATCGCGAAAAAAATGGCTCTTCCATAGAAAATTGCCTCCACAAACGAAATGTTTTAAGCTGATTTTTGACCGCGGTTTCAGGATTTGTTCGGTAGTCAAAGTTGTCCAAATGACGAGTACAATGACCTCCTTTCAGGTTAGGATCATCGTTCTGTATAACCCTGTATAAAATAGAATGATCGTAGGTAGGTATGTGTGGTGTGAATCACAATAAATATTGATGTTCTTGTTTTGCCATAAATATCAATGGACGTGCCATCATTTGTGTTATGACGGTAAAATATTTATACTTTGTTTTCATCATTGACAGCTAAATGGTGTAATAAACTACCTATAATCACACAATTCTTCCACGCGTATAGAACGTTTTGAAAGTTCCACAGTTTTCTATAAATATTGGTCTAGGCATTCAGGTATATTATCTTGAAATTAAGACAGCCAATACGTGAACCCTAATGAAAACCCGGACAAGTGCAAGTCACCCCAAAATACAATAATTATCAAAATAAAAAACAGGCTTATTTTTTTTTAATAATATATCATTTTGATTCAATGAAATGACGATGACGGTCGACGTTCGAATGATAAGGTCATCCAAGCAACGAAATTACCAGTTATAACTTGTTAATGAACAGAAATTTGTCACCGACTTACACTTGTCCATTATTTATTATTAATTGTTATACATTAGAGTATTATTAGTATTAATATTAGTATTATAACTATGCCAAGTTTGGCGCTTGAACGTATTACCGTTTTTACATTAGAGCTAATGTAAAAAAAATACGTTTGTTTTATGGGGTTCCATACAACAAACATAGTCCATAGTGGGGTCCATAGTCAGTGTACTAAAATGATGAGTACAATGACCTCCTTTCGGCTAAGTACAGGCTATATGCGTAACCGTAGTACTGTTGGCGGAAACGGTGTCTGATCGAGCAAATTATATTTTTTGCGCGTAAAAGTGCTTGCCTCTTGTACGCCGCGACGGCCGCCTCGACTCTGCAGTCGGTGTAAGTCTTTATTCTGCGGACTAAAGTAATATGAGCTAATACAAAAAAAAGTACTAATAAAACAGCAAGCTTTTTAATTATGAGGACTGTATCGTTACAATATCAAGTCCAGCAATCTGACAAATGAGCTTATCTTAAAAATTTAAACTATGTTAGACAAAAAACTATTTGACCTTTATGAAAATGCCAGATTACCAGACCAACCTTGAAGAAGCAGAATTTATGATTATTATCAGTGTGCATTATTTATTAAGTTCTCATAAACACAGGAAAACGCGCTTAGGGATAACTTAATAAAGAAAAGAATAATTTGATTATGAAAATTGTATGATAGAATAAATAAAAATTATCAAAAAATACGAAGATAAAACGAGTCGTAAATTTATCAGTGTCAATATGCTATATACTAAAGTATATCGAACACACATACCTAGACGTGTTGTCTATACTAATATTATAAAGAGGAAAGATTTGATTGTTTGTTTATTTGTTTGTTTGCATTGAATAGGCTCCGAAACTACTGAACCGATTTGAAAAACTCTTTCACTGTTGGGATGCTGCACTATCCCCGGTTGACATAGGCTATATATCCCGGCTTCGCCCGTGCTTAGCAGGGGCGGCCTACTAGTATTTTATAAGTTTGAATAAGTTTTTAGCCAACTGACTAATATCACTATCGTAACTGCTGTTACAAAAAATTACTTTGACGCATTTCGAACACGTTTTAAATGTCTATCGGTATTGATCGCGCATTATTATATTTATGGTAAAACTATGGGTAGCTTTCGCTCTACGTTTCGGATTTTTTTTTCTCTTCTGTGGTTTCGACCATGTCACAACGGCCGTGGTCACGAGCTGACTGAAAACTGCGGGTGAATCCAGCTAGAAGAGCGAATGTTGTGTTTTTCTACCCTCATTTTGATATTTAAAAATCGCAGGGTTGTCACTACGCTACGACACAACACCATGGACGTAACAACCCTAAATTAGGTTTTATTACGTCCTTCCACAAAACTTGTTGTTTTTCAAGTTTTAATAATTATGTAATAATTGTGGATTATTGAATTATTTATAACGTACACGAGAGTATGCAAATGATACCCATTTATTCTACTTCATTACTGGGGCGTGACTTGGGCTTGACTGCTATCTACTATAATATATTTGAAGATATATTCTAAAACTTATTCATGTCAATATTGTCTAGTTTTAAAAGACTATTAGTTGTTTATTCAATTAAAAAATACAGGTAAAATTTAAACTATCTTAAATTTAAATTTATAACTAAAACTAAAATTAATCTTAACTAACTAAAACAAATTCTGGCAGCATTGCCACGTTGTAAGGCAATGCTTAGTTTAGTTTTAAAAGTAGTTGAATTTTGTTGTACTTGACACTATAGCTAAATATACAAAATGTCCGGAGCCAAAACTTGAAAGAAAAAAATCTCCCATAAACAAAACCAAGCGCCCAATGGTGATGAGACTGGGTTTGCGCGAACCTATAATATCAGCATAATGACCGACTCCAGTAGTTTGTAATGTTCATTAATTTATTACAAACAATTGTTGGTTGTTATTACGCCGGTAATTTGAACCGAGCATGTCATTATGTCAAGACATTTAATGTGAACACTTAAGATTTAGCATAACAAATAACAGGCGTGCTGCATTCTTTGATAACGAATGCGCGGAATGTTTCCGGATCGATGTGAACTGGCCATCTTTAAGATGACAAAATTCAAAATTCAGTTTTCGACAGGAAATTCAAATTTCAAACAGTTTTCTTATCCTTGTGGCTAGGCCGGATAATTATTGTAAGCAATCATAATGTTTGCGCAAACACTGTGTCATTTTAAAATTAATACCCAGCCTACAAAGACCAAATTTTTTTTTATTTCAATTTCCATCCATAGGTGAAACGTGCCACCTTAAGGGTAATAGAAAGGACAAACAAACGAATATTCAAGTGTGTTAAATATGTATCAAACTAGCGACCCGCCCGCCCGGCTTCGCACGGGTGTAATTTACGTGTGAAGCCGGGGCGGGTCGCTAATTATATATATAAACCTTCCTTGAAAATGTATCTAACTGATGGTGAAAACCGCATCGAAATTCGTTGCGTGGTTTAGGATGAGTTAGCGGCCATACAGACATACAGACAGACGCGGAAAGCAACTTCAATTTATACTATGTAGAGATTCCATAAAACATTTGAATTTTGAAATTAAAAAATTGTATGGAAATAATAATCGATAAGAGTTCACATGTTTATCAAGCCTAGTTAACTATATTAATGTAAAGAGTAATTTTATTTATGTACCTAAGCAAATTACACAAATCCAATTGTTATTGTAGCTGTCCACTCAAGAACCTTTCTTCCCCGTCGTTTATCGGTTCTTCGAGCGATGTGGCCTGCCATTGCCACTTCAACTTGCAAATTGTAACAGCTATGTCGCTGACTCTGGTTCTTTGACGAATATCCACGTTCCGGATTCTATCGCGCAAAGAAACTCCGAGCATAGCTCTCTCCAGTCTCCATTGGCCGCTGTGTGACTCCGAGTTTTTCCAAAAGGTCCACGTCTCAGTACCAAATCATCACTGTTCTCGTCGGTTCTCTTAAATCAGTAGAATTGAAGGTAAAACTGATAATATGTGGTGGGCTTAAATTACTGCGTCTGCACATCTTGCGTGGGTATTATGCACTTCGAATTTACATCCTATTGAAATCAGAGTACACAGCTATGTGTAACATGCTTATAGGGTGTTTTCCAAGAGAGATGGGCGCTATAGTACCTACATTTAGATCGATGTATGCTACGCTGTGTAGCCACGGATGTTTGACATCCGCCAATAAGGAACCTTGATTTTCATAGCTTAGCTTAGCACTGGTAGAAATGGGTTCAACGAAGCTATGATTTTAGGGTTCCGTACCCAACGATAATAAACGGGACCCTATTACTAAAACTACGCTGTCTGTCTGTCCATCCGCCTTAACGACTGCATCTTTCGAAACGTAATAGATAGCCAGCTAAAATTTTCACTGAATATGTGATATTACGACAAATTAACTAAGAAATAATAATAAATTCAAAATGTAAAAACTAACCTCATACAACAAACGTTTTTTATGCGTATTTTTTTATTTGCTCTAATTTAAAAAGGGTAACACGTAGAAGCGTCAAACTTGGCATGGTTATTAGTACACTCTCTAGAGTAAAACAACAAATAGAAAATAATGGCCAAATGCTAGTCGGTGACAAATTTCTGTTCACCACCAAGTTAAGCAACGTCGAGCGTGGTCGGTGTCGGTACTTGGGTGACATTAGATTTTTTACTTTTTTTTTAAGTTTAATTAAATATGTAATTATTATTATGTAATCTATGTATATGTCTGTGTTTATGTATTATAATTATGTAATTGCTTTTATGTATCTCTGTTTCTATAGGTAATCTAAATAATATTTATAAATAATGTTAATAATATTTTATTATTAACACTAGCGACCCGCTCGCCCGGCTTCGCACGGGTGTAATTTACGTGCAAAGCCGGGGCGGGTCGCTAGTTATAAATATAAACCTTCCGTGAAAATGTATCTAACTGATGGTGAAAACCGCATCAAAATCCGTTGCGCGGTTTAGGAGGATTTAGCGGCCATACAGACATAGAGACAGACAGACGCGGAAAGCGACTTCAATATATATTATGTAGAGAAAAGATAGAGATAGAGAAGATACTTGAAAGAATAGTAAGCCTGCTCTCTGAATCAAGCTTTAGAAATTCGCGTTTTAAAGTGCAGCGCCTTTTGTGTCCCACCTACGCCACAGATTAAGGCACAGTCAGTACGGGTAATTAGCCACCCGTGGTGCCACGCCCGCGGCTTGCAATGGGGCTTAATTTCTGCCCACTAATAACAATTGTACATATTTAGACGCAATTGTATCGCTCACTGTAGGTGTAGCTGATTTAATGGCGGGCAGGTTGGAAAGGTCGATTAAACTGCAGTGACCGTTTCCATAAACGTGCCAAGCTAAAGGCTATGAGGGGAAACCTAACTGCAAAGGTCATCAGTGCGCCAGTTTGTGCAGACCGAGTATTCAGTCTGCACAAGTCGTTTGAGGATCAGCATGCTAGCATAAAGATCTGTGATACATCCAGATAGCAAAAAGTACGAGTCGATAACAAAAGACAATGTCAAATGTAAAAAGTACGAGTAGGACTAGCGCTATGAGGGTTGCAATGACCAAAAAAATCCGAACCGATAAAATAAAAAAATGAAAGACAAACTTAACTTTGCAGTGGACAATAAGGTTCTTCGATACATACGAACAATAAAATTTAAGTTTGTAATTTAGCGGATAAAGCGGATTTTTCCCTTTATATTATGTGCTGTAAGACCTTGCCTCTTGCCAAATTTCATGAATCTAGGTCAACGGGAATCACCCTTATAGGTTTTGATTCCCTTGTGAAATCGCAAAATATACAACATAAACGGTCAAATCTTTTGATCGCGTTCACTTACAAGTTTGATATTTTCACAGCTGAAAGAAACTGTAGATTTGAGTATAAGATATAAAGTTCAATTTGATACCATTACGCATTTCTGAGAAAAAGGGTCTTAACAGACGGAAAACAAAGTGATCCTATAAGGGTTCCGTTTATCCTTTTGAGGTACAGAACCCTAAAAACAAGGAGGGATCAAGCTGTAGCTACTACTAATACTGGACGCCACTGGAGGTCTGGAGGTCCATGGGCTTGCTACTGGCAGCAAGATCAGTTTTGGCGCGAATTCCAATGATTGGGACTTTAAGTAAGGAAATCATTTAAGTACTTAGTCATCCAAATTAAACGTGTATGCAAAATTTCACCCCAATCGCTTGGGGAGTGATTTAAAATTCAGTTGCAAGATTTGATTCAAACTAAGAAGGCAAGTAAAAAAAAATATAAGCAAAAGAAAAAGTACTTAAAGGAACTAAGAAGGGAATATCTACTATATAACTCCGATACCAACAGATATAACATCTTGCACAACGCACTTTTGGATAATCCAAATGAGCTCACATTACTAAGTACGATCGTACTAATATTATACGTGCACGCGAAAGTATGCGTTTGTTGATTTGTTTGTTTGTTTTTTTTTCACGCAGCAACTTATCAAATTCATTTTAAAAGGGGGCACCCGAAATTTTATGCTAATTTGCCATGATATTCTAACTAAACCAAATATACCAGCAACGTAATAATTGAATGTGTTTTTTCAATTCATTTTCTTTCCGCCACTAAGACAGAAACATAAAAGCAAGATATTTACTCGATACTTTAATGTTTTGAAAATGGTGCCATTTTGCTAGATTTTTGGATTTTTCTTGGAAAGAACTTCAGTCCGTTGGGTTCCGTACCTCAAAAAAAACGTAACCTTTATAGGATCACTTTGTTGTCCTTCTCAAGACCCTTTTATCAGAACGCGTAAAGGTATCAACTTGAAATTTATTCAAATCTGCGGTTTCTTTCAGCTGTATAGAAATCAAACTTGTAAGTTAACGCAATCAAAAGATATGACCGTTTATTCGTGGCATATTTTCGCATATTTTGCGATTTCACAGGAAAATCAAGACTTATTGGGTACTTACTTCCCGTTGACCAAGAACCATGAAATTTGGCTAGAGGCAAGGTCTTAGAGCAAATATAAAAGAAAACCCCTGATTTTTTTTTTATTTGAAATTAGATCATAATATATTATAAATTTTCGTTTTGCAATTACAAACTGACATATAGTTGGCATGTATGGAAGAACCTTATTGTCCACTATGAAGCTAAGTTTGTTTTTCATTTATTTTTTTGTTTGGACTCGCGCTATGAGGATTCTGTTGGACGGAACCCTCAGAACGCGAGTCCTACTCGGTCTCGTCCGGTTTTTGGATAGAGATAGTTGTAGAGCCAGATGATGACGTAAGATTCTTTTTATCCAGGAAAATTTACGATTCCTGAGAGAATCTCCACGCGAGTGAAGTCACGAGGCGCAGCTAGTTTCCAATATGTTTATTTTATGATTCGTTTCACCATCATCATTATTTCGTCCTACGTTAATACCTAATCGCGTTTGTTTCGAAATGCGTGGACGTCGCACTAAAACCATTATTAAGTATGGAATTGACTGCATGAGATCAGATCTATGAACGTGGTATTATGAATTTTAAGTTGTATGGACCTAGGAGTTGGTAAATAGGACGTGAATATACAGGGTTATTGGTAATCGTTCGCAGGCAGCTTTCCTTTATCATACTTAACAACTTTGGAAAACTTATTTGCTAAACTTCATTCACCAAAAGAGATTGATTAATTTAAGAGCATATAAATGGCAATTTTTTGAAATCACTCGTACGTCTCACGTTCACCTGCATTAGTATGGAACGCAACCTCTGTAACGTGGAAGTCGCGCGCAGTCACAATTACACAGCTTACTCGTTCGAAGTTGAGCGGTCAAGCATAGTATATGGAATACAATCAGATAAAGCAGCGCCCTTCTCTGTACTGTAAGGATGGTTTTTTGTTTGCTATTTTGTAGGAATAAAAGCGAGCTCGGGGCTACGAGTATCTTCTCATAAAACCAAGTAAATTTATCGCCTTAATAAAAATAATAATAAATTTATCAGCCCGTGTAATTTTTTTGGTAATAGATTTATTGATAAAGAGATAAAGATAGATAAGCTCTTTACTGTTAACACAACGAGTTACATTCATACGATAAAACTTCTTAAAAACTAGTGTAACAATCGGCAGCCTTATTGCTAACAGCAATCTCTTCGAGCAGACTACCCTGACCTAAAGCTAGACCTTTTGTGAAAAAAATACATTATTTACAAGCAATGACGATATAACCACTTGACAGCTAGTTCTCCCCCCCCCCCCTCTCCGATCCCCTCCGATATCCCCCGCGACCGACGTGGCTTATTCGTGCAAAAGCAAGTTTTGACTTCCACGCGATTATGTGGTTATTATTATCCTGGTTTACAAGTCACGGAACTATGGTTATATAGATATGGTTGATATAGAGAAGCTGTTGATGAAGATGTTATTTAGTTTCCAATAACCCTGTATAAGTAGATACTTTTGTGGAAACAGGTATTTTAGTGGGCATACCGTAAATGAGGCAATAGTGAGTGGAAAAGGAATGACGCGAGTATCGGGTTAAGGAGAAGATTACAATCTTGGACTATATGATACTCATCATAATGGTTATGACGTAGGTACCGACGTAGGTAAGTAAGCAAAAAAACTAGGTATGTTTAAAATGCTTATCACGTATTGTTTATTTAATTTTATTCACGTTTTTTTTTTTTTTGTAGCATGCTCGAAACGTCGAGCGAAAGGTTTACCATATATTACATGTAAAAATATGACATATTTTTACTTAAATTAAATAATAAGTGATAAGTCCTGATAAAAATTTAAAACATGTGTTCAAATCGCGAAAGTTTAAAAATTACTAAAAACTAGGTAGGTGCAAACAGTGCCTTAGAAACTACCTATTTAGAACATGAATTAGAGGACGAACTTTCAGTTGCCCTAGTTAAGACCACACTCAGCGTTTTCATCCACGATTGCAATTTTCATTGAAACGTTATCACCATCTATCATTATCATCATCATTTCAGTCATAGGACGTCCACTGCTGGACAAAAGACATCAATCTCCAGATGGGCCGTTTTCCTGCGGTGTCTGTTTCTAATCACCATGTATACTTACCTAGATAAAAAAATATATAAATTTAAAGTGTTGTTTTCCTTTATCATCCCAAAAACATAAAAATCTAGGGTTTTTTTTTAATATTCTATTCATCACATAACCAAGAAAATGCCGTAAAAATAAAAAATTAAAACATTCATAGTTTTTTTTTCAAAACTGCGAAAATTACTGGTAACTCTGTAATTTGGCATACCTGTGCCGTTTAGCCATTGGTGGCAAAATAAATTTCATACTTGCCATCTTAATAGTCTACTCAGAAAACAGATCTCGAACAGACTTTGGTCCAACTGATCACGATCGAGAAAGGTGCGAGAAAAAATTGTACGAGAAAGAGAGAGAAGCTTTAACATGGTATTCTTCAAAAGGTGAGTCAATAGAGTCTTACTAGGTTGGCAAAGTATTTGTGGTAGGTCTGGTGTTATTGGTACCTATAGGCAACGGTGAATGCTTACCATCAAGCTCTTCATCTGCTTGTTTGCCACCTATGACAAAAAAATTGATAGATAAACTTGACTGGTCTAACGAAGAATCTCAAAGTCGCACAACAAGCTATAGAGAGAGCTATACTCGGGATTTCTCTGCGAAATCGAATCAGAAACACGGAGATTCGTAGAGACAAACAAAAGTTACCAACATAGTCCACTGGATGAGCAAGTTGAAGTGGCAGTGGGCAAGGCACATAGCACGGAGAAGAGGATGGCCTGAAAGGTTTTCGAATGGAGACCAAGGACCGGTCAACGCAGCGTAGGACATTCACCTACAAGATGGAAAGGCGACCTAAAAGAGACCGCAGGAAAACGCTAGATGCACTCCACTTCCAACCGGCCTTCTTGGAGATTGATAGGGGAGGCTTATGTCCAGCAATAGACGTCCTATGGCTGAAATTATGATGATGATGAGTCAGACGACTGTGCACTGTCTTACACTCATCACAGGCAAAACCATTCACTCATAAAAACAGTCTACGTATAAACGAGACCAAACTTCCTGTTGCTATTCCTGCATCCAAACAAACAATCACAAACGGCGTAAAAGCTCCATAGATATAGCTCGTAAGCTGCGGCGGAGACTCACACGATTTACTATCCATCAGTCAGTCGTATCTCAATAGCTGATAGTCGAATAAACAGTGAGTCATCTCAAATGGTACCGATGCCGATGTTATAATATGATTGGTTCCGTTTCCATTGATGAACGAGATTGTAAAATTATTGGAAATCTAAAAATGGAGAAAAAAATGCCATATCCTTACTCCTTACTAATATTATAAAAGCGAAAGTAACTCTGTCTCTCTGTCTCTCTGTATGTTCGCTTTTCACGACTAAACTGCTAATCCGATCTTAATGAAATTTGGCAGGATGATAGTGTACATCATATGGACGGACATAGGGTACTTATTCTCCTAGAAAATGCGGGAAAATTGGAAAATCACGGGTTGCACCGCGGGATTCAGCTAGTTTAAATATAAACTACAACTACCTATCAAAAAAGGAATAATACTATATACTTATCAGTACGCAAATATGGAAAATGCATTAGAGGTATACTGCAGTAACCTAAAGTATAGTTGTAAGATTTATAAGACTGGCTATACTGGGTTACGCGGAAAGGGGTACACCTTTCCTCCTTTAAACCAAAAGGCGTCCATTATACTCATAATAATTATGAACAACTTTTACTATGAGACCAACCCGGAAATGGCGAAAAAAACTGTTGTCCCATAGAAAACGGTCATTGACACTCGACAAAATGTATGGAACAGGTGGTATTTTTTCACGATTTCAATGCTGGTCCCATGCATAGTAAAGTTGTTCATAATTATGAGTAAGTATAATGCACCCCTTTCGAATTAGTACACCATTTCCGCGTAACCCTGTATAAGGCTGGCTTGGTGGAATACAGGCTTAACAAAAATGAGGTGAACCCAGCGACATTTTTTTGTAATTTGTAATGCTTGCGTTCGATCTCCATCTCGCGAAATTTTAAGCGATGATACTGTCTACGTTGGAGCACTCTTACCTAGAAGAAGCCGATTCACTTGCTACTTGAAAACACCCAGATGGTAACCATCAACCATCGGGGAACACTCACTCAGGAAGCACATTCCAAAGTCTAGCTAGCACAATGAAAGTGGAATCAAAACGCTTCGTTTGGGTTTTTGGAATGTCAACTATGAAACAATATTGGTTTTTCGTATCCGCCCTGGCCGTGTGATAGTAAAAAGGACAAGAGGGTGTAAACTTCACACTCTTCGAAAAAATAACTAGGTACTTTATAAAGAACTAGCTGCGCCCCGCGGTTTCACCCGCGTAGTGATGAAAAATGGTGATGATGATGATGAAAAGTAGCCTATGTCACTCTCTGGCTTTTGAACTATACCCATGCAAAAAATCAGGTCGATCTGTTGTTCCGTTGCAGCGTGAAAGAGGAACAAACATCCATACATACAAACTTTCGCGTTTATAATATTAGTAGGACTATCTTGAAAATAAGAATTGAAATAAAAGTTGAAAATAACAATTATGACACTAGAAAACGAATGGAAGGATTTAGCAAAGGATCAAGAAGAGTGGCAAAATCAAAGGAAGGTAAGTCAGGGCCGGCCCATTGTGGTGATGATGATGAGAAACAAGATATAGGCTAATTGCACATTATCTTTGAAACAGGTGTAATGGTGATGTAATGTGATGGTGATAACAGGTGATGTAATGGTGTGGTGTTATGGTTAGGTTTGGTTGATTGTCACATTTCCACCAAAATTTTTCTTCTACCCCAGCTGATGTCACCATTTTCATTCATCAAAAGAATGATTCGCAATTTTCGTTGCTAGTAAATATAAGCCCACGTTTCGCCTCATAATAGACTATTCAATGAAGATTACATTACCGTCTAGACAGTAATTACACACATTATCGCCGAGTTTTCAATCAATCATCATCTCAGCTTCGAAGGTAATCGGAGCATCTACTTTGTTTGAAATCGACGAAAAACACGCTTATTAGAGTTCTAAGACTCTAAATATAGCGGTGTTAAACCTAATAGTTACTTATACATGTAATCTGTTTTTTGGATTTTGTTTGAAAACAGCATGCAGTCCACTAAGCATTCAGCTATTAATAAAATATATTTTTACCTGTAGATAGGTTGTGTCCGCCACCATATTGACTAGACAAATGCAAGGCTGGCTGCCTGACTTCGTTCAGCCGTCTCTCAGTCACGCACTCCGAGTGTCCACAATAAATTGTATTTTTGTCTCTGAACGTAGGGACAAACACTTACAATCTTACACACACATTTCCGCATTATTATATATTATTAGCGACTCGCCCGCCCGGCTTCGCACGGGTGTAATTTACGTGTGAAGCCGGGGCGGGTCGCTAGTTATATACATAAACCTTCCGTGAAAGTGTACCTAACTGATGGTGAAAACCGCATCAAAATCCGTTGCGTGGTTTAGGAGGAGTTAGCGGCCATACAGACATACAGACAGACAGACAGACGCGGAAAGCGACTTCAATTTATTTTATACTATGTAGAGATAGAGATAGAGATAGAGAAGACTAATGCGATCACACAAACCAAACGGAGGCAGTTTTCGTAATTCATAATTTATTCAAAAATATAAAAAGGTCTGACAAAAATACAAAACATAAGTAAACATAATTAGGTCTATAAAACACGTGAGCCTGAACTAGGCACTAAAATGCCAAGAAAATTTGCTTGTGTTTGCTTGTTACCGTGTTGTTTTAACCGTTAAAAAGCGGGATAGAATAGATGTATACTTATTTATAACAAGTGATATCATCCGTATTCTTTCATATTTTTCACTGGTTTTTCATATTTTCCCATAGGCCTTAGAAGATCGTTAGTTCCTCGCTCAAATTATTTGATTAAAATTTCCTCATAGGCTACTTTTCATTATCATCATCACCATTTTTCATCACTACGTGCGTGAAACCGTGGGGAGCAGCTAGTCTATACTATAATATTATAAAGAGGAAAGATTTGATTGTTTGTTTGTTTGCATTGAATAGGCTCCGAAACTACTGAACCGACTTTAAAAATTATTTCACTGTTGGGAAGCTACACTATCCCCGGGTGACATAGGCTATAATCTATACCCGTGCGAAGCTGGGGCAGACCGCTAGTACTAAATAAATCCCGTGCTGTTAGTGGAACCGCGCGTTTCTCGGACGTCATAATGCGTGCAATGAAATTTGGCAGGAGAGCTGCTGTTATCAAAGCGTGCCTGCTAAATTTATGGCCCCAAGTCCAGTTTTCGTACACACCCCGTTATCAGCTTTACAATGTATGGACTTACAATGTATTTATCTATATTTATAAACGCGCTGACTCATCAAGAAAATTACAAAACTACTTTACCTACGAATCTGATGGCAACAAAATTGTTTATGCGGTGTCCGTTTAGAATGAGGATTTTGTGAAGCAAATTAAAGGGGGCAAATGGATGGTGTGAGAGTCGCAGGCATCCAGTGGATGCAAAAGGCAGGCTGTCGTTCAGTGTGGAGGTAAAAGGGAGAGGCCTATGTTCAGCAGTGGACGTCTTCTGGCTGATGATTATGAAATGGAGGTTGAAAGTTTACATAAAATACGCGTACGAAACTGCGGGTAATAGCAAATAGGCCGTAGGACGTCCACTGCTGGACATAGGCCTCCCCCACCGATCTCCAAAAGGGACGGTTGGAAGCGGCCTGCATCCAGCGTTTCCCTGCGGTCTTTTTTAAGTCGTCTGTCCATCTAGTAGGTGGACATTCTACGCTGCGCTTACCGGACCGTAGTCACCATTCCAGAACCTTTCGGTCCCATCGGCCATCTGTTCTGCGTGATATTATGTGCCCTGCCCACTGCCACTTCAACTTGCTAATCCAGTTCTAAGTAGAATATAATTAGTGATTAAATAAACTTACTTCAGTAAAATGGTCTATTTGATTTGAAACTTTGCAAGTCATCATCATCATCATCAGCCAGAAGACGTCCACTGCTGAACATAGGCCTCCCCCTTTAACCTCCACACTGAACGACAGCCTGCCTTTTGCATCCACTGGATGCCCGCGACTCTCACAATGTCGTCGGTCCATCTAGTGGGAGGCCTCCCTACGCTGCGTCTTCCGGTTCGTGGTCTCCACTCTAGAACCTTTCTTCCCCATCGGTTATCGGTTCTTCGAGCGATGTGGCCTGCTCATTGCCACTTCAACTTGCAAATTTTAACAGCTATGTCGGTGACTCTGGTTCTTTGGCGAATATCCACGTTTCGGATTTTATCGCGCAAAGAAACTCCGAGCATAGTTCTCTCCATTGCCCGCTGTGTGACTCTGAGTTGAAACTTTGCAAGTAGGTTTAAGTAATTCGGATGACAATACTATAATTTGGTTCCATCGAACTGATCTGATGGTGAAGTCAGGAGCTGGATAGTGGCACTCTTTAATAGTGAATCACACTGGCAGAGCCATCTTGCGCAAAAGACATCGACCAAAAGACGCCAGCGACGTGGAATACCACGTCAAAAGACAAAAACCCCCCAATAGACCCCCTTTTCCCGTCTCTCCTTACCTGACCTTGTACGCGCGCCATTTATTTATCCATTTTAACTATTGAACGAGTCACCTATAAGATATTTTTACTTGGTCACATTAGCCTTTTTGATTTTTTTTACTGCATTTTATTTTTGTTATGTTTCCACCTAGAAAAGTGGAGTATTTTTTTTTTTTTTTTTTTACATCGGACTAGGCTAACGTTTGACCGCGATCTCGCCTGATGGAAAGCGATGATGCGGTCGAAGATGGAGCACGTTTGCCCAGTAGTAACCTATTAACCCTAGACTTGAACACTCCAAGATTGTAATTATCATACTAATATTATAAATGCGTTTTTATTTGTTGGTTTGATTGTTCCTCTTTCAAAATATGAACTCAATCGCAAAATACCAAAGACGGAGTAACTACTTCTAAGCTACACCGCGTTTTTTTAAGTGGTTGGGTTAAAAAATATGTTTTTTTTTTTCCTTAAAATTATTTTTCCTCAATAACATTAAAGTTTTAAGTCAGTCTGTCAAACTGATGTGTCAATGGAACTTATACTTGATCAGTTCGATGACATTTATCCTTAATTAGCTGTAATTAAACTCTCCATAGCTGAGCATAGTCACAACAACGAAACATGAATAGTTATTTTGATCATCTCCTCTAGACCTGAGTCAGCGAAATCATTTGAAACCTGAGCATTGTATTTTTTAGGACTGGATTCTTGCAAAAAAAATTTGGGTTCCGCACCCAATGGGTAAAAACGGGACTCTATTACTAAGCTTACGATGTCCGTCTGTCCGTCTGTCCGTCTGTCTGTCTACCGAACATATTCTCGATCAGAACACCTTTCAAACAAAAATAAAAAGCCATATACGCCACTGTGGCTTTGTGCTACAGATTACTTGTGGTACAACTTCCCCAAACAAGTTTTTGTTCTAGCGAATGACTGAGTGAAGTGTAGTGCAATAGCCACAATTGAATGTAACATTGAAAATGTAGTGCATTGTCTCCTCTAGTGCGATGTTTCTCATAATAGCTCAATGCTCATGTATGACCATATAAATATGGGCCTACGTAATCCAGTGGTCCAAATTATAGTAGTGTTTTTGTTTATGTACAAAAACAAATAATTTCGCTTACCTCATTGTATGATCGCTACACTTTGCTATGATAATTGCAACTGTTTGAGGAAAATACTGATGATTACCATACATGTTTCTACGAATTGTATTGTTTTTAAATAACTATTTCTCTCAATCATGGTATTTAATGTATCCATTATTTAAGATCCCGTTTCGACCAAAATTGGTCTTTGAGGTCCAAATGGTCCATAACGTAATTTTCGACAAATTGTCTTCTTAAATCTTGTAGGTACGTAGCGTACCTACAATAATTCAAAGTGCAAAGAGGTTTCATTAATACCATACAAAAAGCTATAATACAATGCGGTTATTTTACAAATTACATACAAAAAATAATTGATATTTCCAGGTATATATTTTGTCCAGTTTTTAATGGCAAGTGCATTTTTTTATTAGGCATTGCTGGTTTTTTTTTTTATTTTTTTTTTAAGTATCAAAGTTACATTTTAATTAAATGTTTCGCCCGAAATAATTATATAAGTATATTTACGTGAATATTCTAGCTTCATATAATTATCTAAATATATTATGTACAATACATATACACAACATGTTTTTTTTTAATGAAGTAGGTATTTGGTAAATTATTACAAACAAATTTAGATACAATAATATTAAATAAACTCAGCTAATTTTATTATGATCCGTAAAAACAATATTTCTTACATATCTTATTTTTTTTAATTAAAAATATCAATATAGTCATGGTGGTCCTTCAAATTTTCATTATTTCTTAAAATTGCTTAGCACAAATGTGTAAAAACCACGTCAGTTTCCATAATATAATTTATTTCTTCTTCTTAAATTGCGATAGTCCTGCGTAGCGGAATTCGTATATACTCTACGCATTTTTGACTCGATTATTTTTACCGACTTTTTTCGCTTTTAGCCCAAATAGGTATGACCTAATCGTGATATCGAATTAATTATCGATCAATCGGTCCAATGGATCGGTTACGACGTGTCTGTCAAGCGCTTGATTTGTGGCCTGATTCTTGAGCGAACGATATTTTTCCGTCCCCGTCACTCCAATCAGTCAGTCAATAGAGTGATATGTATTATATATAATATCTATTACCTGAGAATGAACTCGTAGAACGGCGCGGCGTTTGTATGTTTTTGTGGAGTGATATCACTACCCGTAATATCGGAGTTGTTAGGGCAGGCATCAGTATACAGCGCTTGTCTACGGGTTTGTTTAATTTTCGATAGTTACAGTAATATAAAAAATCCGAATGAAAATATTTAGTTTTAATTTTCTACATTTGTTATTGGCTTGATTTTGAAAACCTAACATGCTAACGAAAACTTGATTTTCATTAATTTGTCTAATCAACTGTAACTGTCGCAATATCAATAAGACAAACGAGAGGTTATGCCGTGTTTTTTTTTTGTTACTTACTATACCGCTACACCGCTTAGCGCAAAACTGTATACCTACGACTTACTTACTGGTTTTGTTACTTACTAGTTTTTCACTCACACCAAAAATCTTGTAGCGACTCCAAGGAAAAAGCGTGGTAGCCTATTTAGGAGACCGCTAGACTTGAAAGCGAGGTCGCGGTTTCAAACCCCGGGCCCGTACCAATGAGCCCTTTGGAATTTGTGTACGGATTTTCATACCACTGGCTTTTCGGTGAAAGAAAAACATCGTGAAGAAACCTGCATACGTACGGAGAAGGAATTCAATGGCGTATGTGAATCCACCAACTCGCAACTGGGCCGGAAAGTGGTGGAAATGGCCCAATCACTCCTTTCAGGAGTAAGCTAAAAGTCCAGCAGTGAACTGTTAAAAGGCTGATTATGATGATGATGATGACACCAAGCAACTGACTAATAGTCCACATCCAAAAAAAGCGACAATGTGCTGCTGTAGTTCGACTAAAGGCATCAAGCCTGATTTAGGCCAGATACGCCACCTTACCATAGCTCCCTTCTTGTCCGATCTTTCCTTCCTTCTTATTCGGACACTCCTGGCAGAGTGGTCGTAGTCGGTGAGAAGGTAGTAAAAGGCGGGTCTAACTTCTTACTTCAAAATTGATGAAACTGAAATTTAAACACATTTTTTTTGGATTGTGGTTACATAAAAATTGTTTTCAGAGTTTTTTCTATAGTTTTTTCCATAGTTCTGTAGATAAAATTTGGTGTGGTGTTATGGATTCATAATCTGATTGAATGTAGTTAGGTTATTGTAGATTCTGCAACAGACCGGCCCACTGCCATTTCAACTTATGCTGAACGTTAGAGTGGAAGTGAAGTGTGGACACATTAGATCTGCTTCATGATTCACTCCCCATGGTTAATAATCATGGGTGCTGTATTCTTTTAACTGTTAACACACAATAACACTAAATCTTTCAGAGCGCCTGGTTAATGCGACGCGTGACCAAAATGCTGGCGCGTTTCTGGCTCAACGCATAAGCATTGCCATTCAACGTGGTAATGCTGCCAGCATGCTGGGTACGCTGCCAACTGGTAGTGGGCTTGAGCATTTGGATTGTCTTTAGACCTTCAACGGTCTATGGGCAGTCTAACTGTATTTGTAGTTTTAGCTTGTATTTTGTTTAGTTAATAAAGGCACTTGTCCAGTAAAAAAATAACACTTGTTAGACATAATAATTAATTGACTTGATTAAATTCATTATCCTTTCCGTCAGTTTTTTCTTGAAAGAACTTTATCTCAATTAATTTATTGAGACATTGCGCGGTGTTTATTTTTATAACCGTTTAAAGGACACTAAATAAATATTATATGTTTTAAAAGTTACATATACGTACCTAACAATAAAGTAGAATATTTTAGGCCCATTAAATACGGTAGCGTATATTGATGAGTATAACACTATAAAATTAGTAATTTTATTTAGCAATCGGACGAAAGATAAGGTAGAAATGCAACCAAAATCATAAAATCAAGAATAATATGCGTTGTTTTGATTTTTTGCATTTACTTATTCATTTATTTCCACCTGAACGATGTTTGTGAGATTCACTCAGCTAATTTCTCAATATTCCGGGTTAGATGAGATAAAGCTAATATTACTACTGTAATCTAGAGATTATGAAATACAAATTGACATGAGTTTCATTAATTACGCAAGATGAGGTGGGCAAATTCCCAAACAAAAAAATCTCTTTTATGTACATAAATTATACTAATGTTGAAACTTAAATTTTTGGATTATCTTTAGAGTTTCAACGGTATGTGGGAAGGGTTAGTACAGTTTTTTGCATAGCAGGCTAAGAAGATTAGCTATTTAGTGTTTTTGTTTAGTTAACAAGCATGTGGGTTTAATTTCTACAGAAGATTAGGACATCTGGGCGTCTTCTTCAGGGTGTCGCGACAGAATCGTTTTCTACTAGGCAGGCGTGCATCATCGCTTAACATCAAGCGAAGTGGCGGTCAAACCAACACCTGTTGTTCAATAAAAAAAGAGTACCAATTAAAAAATAAACAACAACTTAACATCGCAACAACTTTCATGCCGTTAAGATGAAAGAAGCTTGAATTATAGAAACAAATTAAATGAGATAATTTTGAGTTGCTGATTAATCTCTTTATTGTTTACACCATGAAATTTGATACAGAGGACAAAAAACTCTTAGAAAATAGTGTAACAATTAGTGGCCTTATCGGTAAAAGCGACGGTTTTTTGGTGCTTAAGACGAAAACGTCGATCTCGTCAATCGTCATCAAAGCAAATGACATGCCGGAATAAGAAAAAAGACTAGTTTAGGCAACTTCCGCATCTTCAAGCAAGAGTAAAAAGCCAACGTGCAATGGAAAGCCGCGTACAAACTTAGTGAACACTAGCGCGCGTGAACTCTTTGCCTCTCGTTTTATTTCAATGCAATGAAACGAGAGGCAACGAAATTGAGTGCACTAGTTCTGTACACGGCAGAACAGGCCTAAGGCGGAGGAGTTCTCTAAGCTGCTATATTCACCTATATTCACCAATCAGTAAATACTGTAATGTGGGAAACTTTTGAAAGTCGATGGGTTTTTTATAGTTTTAGATATAATCAATAAGTGACCTTCTTGTTGATGGAGCTCGTTAGTAAACTGGCGATGGTGGCTTTATTTTGTGACAATGAGCTCCACTCTTCATACAAGCCTTTAATGTGTAGAGGAAACGTAGCAGGCATACGTACCCCGGTTCAAGCTGTAATACATTATGTTAGGAAGGAGAAAAATTCCTCACACTAGTAGTACCTACTAAGTTTTAAAGGCAATAAGAATCATGCACCTAATGCTGGAAACAGGAGTCAATCCATGACCTTACATTCATCAACCAACAGACGCCCATACGGTCAATTATTATGTTTAGATAAGCCTAGTTTATTATGATAATTAAAAACTAGCTCTAAGAAGTATTTACTACGCGATCAATAAGTCAATCAGCAAAGTGCTACTTGATCCGAGATAAGCAAAGTGCGACTGGCTGTCAGTTGAGTTATATGCAACAGCTTAATAAGAATTCGTCGAATTTATATAACAATGCCATTGTTTTCTCATGAAGGCAACCTCAAATTTACCTACGTAACTCAATTTTGACTATGACTGTCTGGTCAAAAAAGATGTTCATTGCAACTTCAATATTTTTTTACCTTACTGCGCGTTGGGTTCAACTCGTCTGATTTGATAAGACTACATTATATTACCTACTACGTGCCTCAAGACGATGGTCTTTGACCAGTGTGTGTTGCCAGTGATGACATATGGTACTGAGACGTGGTCCTTAGCCTTTTGGAGAAACTCAGAGTCACACAGCGGGCAATGGAGAGCTATGCTCGGAGTTTCTTTGCGCGATAAAATCCGAAACGTGGATATTCGCCAAAGAATTTTTCGCCAGATTCGCCAGAGTCACCGACATAGCTGTTAAAATTTGCAAGTCGAAGTGGCAATGGGCAGGCCACATCGCTCGAAGAACCGATAACCGATGGGGAAGAAAGGTTCTGGAGTGGAGACCACGAACCGGAAGATGCAGCGTAGGGAGGCCTCCCACTAGATGGACCGACGACATTGTGAGAGTCGCGGGCATCCAGTGGATGCAAAAGGCAGGCTACCGTTCAGTGTGGAGGTTAAAAGGGGAGGCCTATGTTCAGCAGTGGACGTCTTCTGGCTGATGATGATGATGATAATGATGACATATATTACCTACATAAAAACCCAGTAGATCACATCGCCATATGATTGTGTCTAGAAAATTATCTGGCAGCACAAGTGGTGCAAATATGCTTACCTCGGCAGTGGTTTCATATTTGAGCCGTTTGGGGTCGAGACATTGGGCCCTTGGGGACTGGGAGTTCACCTCATTTTCAAAAACCTTTCAGAACGTGTGGTTAATGCGACGCGTGACCAAAATGCTAGCGTATATCTGGCTTACTACGCTGCCAACTGGTAGTGCCTGGTACTGGCTTGAGCATTTGGATTGTCTTTAAACCTTAAACGATTTATGGGCTGTCTAACTGTTTTTGTAGTATTAGCTTGTATTATGTTAAGATAATAAAGGCACTTGCCTTATTTCTAGAAAATTGCGAGATTATGAAATAACCGAAAACGTTTCACGTTTACGCACCTCAAAACGTATAGACAAACTAAAATTACGAGTATAGGATAAACTTATCATGATCGTGTCATGACGCCTCCCTGGCCAGCGGACCGTTCTGTCGCTGACATCATATTGTTTTTCTTCCATAAATGACGAACTTAACACGTGTACTACCCAATTTAAAAGAGAGCAAAGGTTTTTGCTGCAGCTTTTTTGGGCGGTAATTTGCCGGTAATAAAAAACGGTCACATTGTAGCCAGTTATGATTCAACAACTGTGTGAAACCTATTGATTTGGCTGTCAGTTCTTTAGATAGTTTTTTGGCGCTGACCTGACGTAATTTGTGTGATTTTTTCGAGTGACTACGTCATTTTCAGCGACGTCTACGTCAGAGACATTATGAGTAATGAGATGTCTCGTCTATTGAGATAGAGTTTGACCAATGAAAATACATAAGTAGGTACTTAATAATCTCGATCGGTTTCCGCAAAGGCTGGAGCACCATAGACCACATACACACGCTCTGCCAAATTATACATTACCTATGCATTAGACTCAGGAGTATAATCAACTATTATGTCTAGCGTTTGTAGACTATGAAAAAGCCTTCGATTATCGGCTAATTAGCGGGTATGGCTTATAATAGCCGTTGTCATATCGACTATAAGAGACCAGGGAGATGTTATGTCTCTGAAACTGTTTACGAACGTATCAAGCTCTTGGACTAGAATGGATGCGCCATCAACATCAATGGCGAATACATCACTCACCTTCATTTTTGCTGATGATATAGTCATCATGGCAGTCACTGGAGGACCTCAATACGATGCACAGCGACCTCAGTAGCCTTTCCCAACAGGTGGGTCTTAAAATGAACATGGGCAAGACGAAAATCATATCTAATGTCCATGTTGAACCCGTGCCGGTAGTCGTTGGGAACAATAATCTCGAAGTTGTTGACCATTACACCTATCTTGGACAGATTGTTCAGTTACGTAAGTCCAACTTAGGCAAAGACTAAAAAAAGGCAAGGCATTAAGGCAAAATTATTTTATTTTTATTTTTCGGTGCCCTCAGCTTTTTAAAAAACTTCTAAATGCAAATTGTTAAAAAGATTTTTGGAGTCATTCTAAACGCAACGTTCAATTTGATAAAGCACGACCAGTGATTTTAATCTTCAAACATTTTGAAAATGCGCAATAGTGCTCTAGTATCCATAAATTAATGCTGTATAGACACGGCAGGAGCCCTATAAACCAAGACAAAAACAAACAAAAGTTTCCAAACAATTTCCTTACATAAACATTGTCTCTTAAATTATTTAATCGCTCCACAACATACCTGTTAATTATATTCGTTATTAAACGCATTGTAGCGCGCATAAATAAAGTAGATTTATGTCTTTGCCGTTAGGCTATATGCCTTATAAAACCTCAGGCTCTAGTACCCAGCTATTTTACGTGATTTGACACGCCTTAAGTGCGGCTGTCCATTACCTCCTTCAACGAGCCGTCACTGAGAACGTCGCCGAAGTGTTGATAGTATGATTGGATGTCCACCGCACGCCAATCATCCGAAAGCTGTAATTTCGGCCTCTGAGAATTTAAGCAGTTCGGTGCTCCTTCTAGAATGCAGCCTAAGATTGATCTCAGTTTCCAATTTCGATCTCAGTTTCACCTTAACCTCACTGTCATATTGAAAACTGTAACTTTGACATCTATCCCATGGGAATCTTACACTTTTCCTGTATGAAAGCTAGCACATGTCATAAAACAAGAGGTTTACTTGAACGTGGCTTGAACATGCTTGAATGAATGAAACATTTTCTCTCCAAACTGTTCCACTATTCCGAAAGTTTTAATAATTTCAACTGGATGAACATTGTGTACTAATCATTTTTTTTTACCGAACTGGTCAACTGTTCCAAAAGTTGAAATTAAAAGATTAAAATTTTTGAATTTGTTCGACTGGTTGAACATTTTGAACTAATCAAATATTTTCTTTCCGACCAGGTCAACTATTTTAAGATTAAAATTTATCAAAACTGTTCAACTGGTTTAAAATTTTTGACCTAATGAAACGTTTTCTTTCCAAGCTGGTCAGCTCTTTTAATAGTTAAGAGATTGTTCCAACTGTTCAACTGGTTGATTATTTTGAACTAATCAAAAAACTTCTTCCTGAACTGGTCAACTATTCTAGTAGTTGAAATAACTAGCCTAAAATAGAAAAAATAAAGGGACATAATTATGTTGAACATACTGAAATTGATTGCGGCGAACACACAATCGCCGGCACGTCATCCATAACTCGGTTCGAATAAAATGAAATATCGTTTCTCGGCGACGATGGCGGTGGACAACCGCACTAACTCCTGACACCTCTGGTGACGTTATACCGAGTGCTTTGTCATATTTTCACACTTCTGATCTAAATATTGTAGAATTTAGAATAATTTGTAAGGTGTGAACTCATGATGTCACGGCACGACCGCCTTGTAAAGTTTGACGTCAACATTTTAACTGACCTAAATCATACGATTATTCTTGTATTGCTCTTGCATAGTAAATGTTTAAAGGTTTATCTTAATCCGTACCAACCACAGACTAGGTAAAGCTACTACGTAGAAGTCTTTGATACCAATATACACGCAGCGGGACGTTATTATGGTGGATTTTTTCTAAGGTTTGTAACGACAGTGAAATATTGGCTTAGCTGACAAAGAAGTTACCCTCTTCTTGCCAACTATGCAATGATCTAATAACCAGGCAAGTGCATTTATTAACTAAACAAAATAAAAGCTAATACTAACACTACAAATACAGTTAGACTGCCCATAGACTGTTAAAGGTCTAAAGACAATGATAGTGTCCATCAGACATAGTAAACAGAGGGTTAGTATTCGACTCTACGCATTTGCTTGCGGCCCACTTCAAAGTAAAGACAAGCTTCTTCTATCAAAAAGGAGACTTTCTACCAAAATGCTAACAAAGCGGGACCTGGAGAACTTTAATTTTCTTACACATTATACCAACTTTTTAGCCCAATCTCGGGCTGAATAAATTGAATTTTAGTTAAAATTACCTCTCAAATAGGTAATTTAGATAAAAACATAACATTTCTGGGACGATTTTTTTTTTCATTATTATAGGATTATTATTACATTATTTCATTATTATTATTACCGTCGCGTCGATGCAATAAATTTTATTTCGTTATATGCATCGATGCACATAACTTTATTTAATTTGCAGGGCTTTGCGACCCACTGATTCTATATTTTTATACATTTTCCCCACCGATGACTGAGTTTTTCACGTCTACAAGTAGGTATACATCGTGACAACACCGTAAAGTTTAAGACTACTGGATATAGCGGAACAGTTAGGTAGCTAATTGGGAAAATATAAAAAAAACCGGCCAAGTGCGAGATGGACTCGCGCACCGAGGGTTCCGTACAAACTTGTCCAAGTATTATAAGTTCAATAGTTCGCCCATCGAAGACTAATTCCGTTTTTCCGATTAAGTATCCCAAAAACATATATTACAACTAGCTTCCGCCTGCGGCTTCGCCCGCGTTATTCAAGGGAAAAACTAAGGAGTTCTCTGCAAAAAGGTTTTATTTTAGGACGCTACTGAATACGTTTTATGTAACTACTAGCTTCCGCCCGCGGCTTTGCCTGCGTTGTTCTAGGGAAAAATTATGAAGTACTAAGCAAAAAGCTTTATTTTAGGATGCTACTAAATACGTTTTATGTATTTCATCCTGGATATTGATGGTCGGTAGGTACACGGTGCTTTATGAGCAGGAGATCTAAAGTTAAATTCCTGGCCTGGCTGGGCCGCTTGCGGCCCAGCGAACCACGCAACCTAGAAAGTTTTTTTTTTCTTTTTTGTACGTCACTTGTGCTTGACACTCGCCCTCGCGGGCCGCTTGCGGCCCAGCGAACCACGCAACCTAGAAAGTTTTATTTTTCTTTTTTGTACGTCACTTGTGCTTGACACTCGCCCTCGCGGGCCGCTTGCGGCCCAGCGAACCACGCAACCTAGAAAGTTTTTTTTTTCTTTTTTGTACGTCACTTGTGCTTGACACTCGCCCTCGCGGGCCGCTTGCGGCCCAGCGAACCACGCAACCTAGAAAGTTTTTTTTTTTCTTTTTTGTACGTCACTTGTGCTTGACACTCGCCCTCGCTGGCCGCTTGCGGCCCAGCGAACCACGCAACCTAGAAAGTTTTTTTTTTCTTTTTTGTACGTCACTTGTGCTTGACACTCGCCCTCGCTGGCCGCTTGCGGCCCAGCGAACCACGCAACCTAGAAAGTTTTTTTTTTCTTTTTTGTACGTCACTTGTGCTTGACACTCGCCCTCGCGGGCCGCTTGCGGCCCAGCGAACCACGCAACCTAGAAAGTTTTTTTTTTTCTTTTTTGTACGTCACTTGTTCTTGACACTCGCCCTCGCGGGCCGCTTGCGGCCCAGCGAACCACGCAACCTAGAAAGTATTTTTTTTCTTTTTTGTACGTCACTTGTGCTTGACACTCGCCCTCGCGGGCCGCTTGCGGCCCAGCGAACCACGCAACCTAGAAAGTTTTTTTTTTTTCTTTTTTGTACGTCACTTGTGCTTGACACTCGCCCTCGCGGGCCGCTTGCGGCCCAGCAAATCACGCAACCTAGAAAGTAATTTTTTTCTTTTTTGTACGTCACTTGTGCTTGACACTCGCCCTCGCTGGCCGCTTGCGGCCCAGCGAACCACGCAACCTAGAAAGTTTTTTTTTTCTTTTTTGTACGTCACTTGTGCTTGACACTCGCCCTCGCGGGCCGCTTGCGGCCCAGCGAACCACGCAACCTAGAAAGTTTTTTTTTTCTTTTTTGTACGTCACTTGTGCTTGACACTCGCCCTCGCGGGCCGCTTGCGGCCCAGCGAACCACGCAACCTAGAAAGTTTTTTTTTTCTTTTTTGTACGTCACTTGTGCTTGACACTCGCCCTCGCGGGCCGCTTGCGGCCCAGCGAATCACGCAACCTAGAAAGTTTTTTTTTTCTTTTTTGTTCGTCACTTGTGCTTGACACTCGCCCTCGCGGGCCACTTGCAGCCCAGCGAACCACGCAACCTAGAAAGTATTTTTTTTCTTTTTTGTACGTTACTTGAGCTTGACACTCGTCCTCGCGGGCCGCTTGCGGCCCAGCGAACCACGCAACCTAGAATTTTTTTTTCTCTTTTTTTACGTCACTTGAGCTTGACACTCGCCCTCGCGGGCCGCTTGCAGCCCAGCAAATCGCACGACCATGAAAGTTTTTTTTTCTATTTGGTAAGTCATTTGTGCTTGACACTCGCCCTCGCGGGCCGCTTGCGGCCCAGCGAACCACGCAACCCAGAAAGTTTTTTTTTCTTTTTTGTTCGTCACTTGTGCTTGACACTCGCCCTCGCGGGCCGCTTGCGGCTCAGCGAACCACGCAACCTAAAAAGTTTTTTTTTTCTTTTTTGTACGTAACTTGTGCTTGACACTCTCCCTCGCGGGCCGCTTGCGGCCCAGCGAATCACGCAACCTAGAAAGTTTTTTTTTCTTTTTTGTACGTCACTTGTGCTTGACACTCGCTCTCGCGGGCCACTTGCGGCTTGCTAAATCTGTTAAATAGTTACGGAGTGGAATGATTGAAATTATCCTACAGGAACTTACATTTTGTTGGTTGGTTGGTTGGCCTTAGTTTTATTCCAGGAAATATGCTACCCCATACCAAATTTTATCGAAATCCATTAAACAGTCACAGAGTTGAGTGATTGATGTTATACTACAGAAACCATAATTTTTTTTCGGGGTAAAAAGTAACTCATGTGATAATCCAAAGAATATGGTACCTTCATACCAAATTTCATCGAAATCTGTTAATTCAGGGAATATGCTACCTCCATACCAAATTTCATCTAAATCGGAGAAGTAGTTTCGGCGGTGACTTCAGCCAAATATACACACTTACACACAAACTTTCGCATTTATAATATTAGTAGATAAGATTATTATAGTGTAGCTGATAATTATAATTATAGTATAGCTGAAATTTTATTGTGGTTAGTTTCTATAGCAGTATTACTTAAGTTGAAAATAAAAATGTTATTTGATTAATTGCTTATGTTTTAAATTTGAACCAAATCTGTAGGTGGTGAACGAAAAAGGAATGAATAGTGCCGCATTGTATATCGAAGATACAAGAAAAAGGGTCTTGACAGACGGACAGACAGACAGACAGACAGACAGACAACAAAGTGATCTAATAAGGGTTCTGTTTTTTTCCTTTTGGGGTACGGAACCCTAAAAACGAACTGAAGTTGAAATATGAAAAGACAAACTTAACTTTGTAGTTGACAATTAGGCTCTTCCATACATTCCAACTACAAGATGTAAGTTTGTAATAGTAAAATAATTATTTTTAAATGATATAACTTCAAATTTGTAACTTTCGGATTTATTCCTATATATGTGCTATGTGAACTTACTTTTTGCAAAATTTCATGATTCTAGGTCAACGGAAAGTACCCTATAGGTTTTGATTTCCCTGTGAAATCGCAAAATATGCGACATAAACGTTCATATCTTTTGATTGAGTAAACTTACAACTTTTATTTTTTTACAGCCGAAAGAAACCGTAGACCCAAGTATTTATTATAAATTTCAACTTGATACCTTAACGCGTTCTTGAGAAAAAGGGTCTTGACAGACGGACAGACGGACAGACGGACAGACGGACAGACGGACAGACGGACAGACGGACAGACGGACAACGAAGTGATCCTATAAGGGTTCCGTTTTTTCCTTTTGAGGTACGGAACCCTAAAAACGTAACGCAATAACTCAAATGTACTTATAGAGGCAATTTCCTGCCTATAACAGATCATAGCGTCATAAACTCGTTTCCGCTTGCACAAAGAGTTTCAATCCAGTTTTACTGCCAAAAAAACTGCACTAAAGAGTACATGTAATGTATGTTATATCAGTGAGTGATCTCATGACATGACGCTTATCTCTAGCGGCTATCGGGTGGACAATAGCTGGGTCGTTGCCAACCGATCAAATAATCGTTAGACAACTAGCACGTTCCACGGTTTTACTTGCAATTTTCTGTTTATTTCACTCTTGCTGGAATAAATAGTTCATAGCCGCAGCAGCTTCATTTGTCCATAAATGCGTTAGGCAAAAATTCGTTTGGCCATAAATGCGTTTATCCATAAATGCGTTTAACCATAAATGTGTTTAGCTATAAACTCGTTTGGCTATTAATGTGTTTGGCCATAAATGCGTTTGTCCATAAATGCGTTTGTCCATAAATTATTTCGTGATTCGTGTCGGGTCCTTACCACGCCCAACAGAATATCAGTGCTGGTTGTGTACAACCAGCAATATGCTGAGTTAGGTACGGTTTTGGTGACCATATACCTACCAAAGATCATAATAATTATGTAGTACTTATAGTATGAAATCTTTAGTGCCTTCATTTTTTTTATTGTTATGTTTAAAATTTTAATGTCAAAAAAAACTTTATTTCTGTTTCTGTATTTTAGCGTGAAAATAAGGGCCAAAGCCAGCATACATGAGTCCATATTTATAAAAAAAACATACAGTCGAATTGATAACCTCCTCCTTTCGTCGATTTAAAATAGATCTGTATTTTTTAGTATTTATTGAAAATATCGGCTTAAATTTTGGAAAAACTCAACATATCAATTTTATTACCTCCAATTTACCCAGAGTAGTTTTTCGTAAAACTCTTGAAGGGGGAAGTTTGAGAGTGGATTTTGTTAAATTGCTGACATAAAATTTTAATATTATGGTTTACTTGTTTTATATTCGTATTAACATTTAGTATTACTATTAACATATCGGCTTTTCGCTTTTTGGCCGAACATGTACATATGACCTAAAATTGGACGATTGCAATACGGCTCTTAAGCAGCTGAACTGATCTGATCCTGGATTTCTTCCAATAAAGATTATACAAGTTAAATTAAGTTATAATATTCTATATACATCCTTATAATGTCCACTAATTTCTTGCTAAGCACGTCCCGAAACCGTCAAAAAGCTCACCACATCTTGCAAAGCTGGAAATCCCAAACTGTCCGATTTTCCACTCCTTTTCATCCGCGTACATGCAAGGTGAGGAATGTCCTTCCCCAAAAGTCTTCAACATGAAACGTTTTAAAAAGGGTGTCTGTAACTACCCCGCCGGGCTGGTAAAGCACCGTTACCACTGCTAGTGTTAGGTGTCCATATTATAGGCGGCGGTTTCTGCTTAGCCATCATCATTCATCATCATCATTTCAGCCATAGGACGTCCACTGCTAGACTTAGGCCTCCCCCATCGATCTCCAAAAGGGCCGGTTGGAAGCGGCCTGCATCCAGCGTTTCCGTGCGGTCTCTTTTAGGTCGTCTGTCCATCTTGTGGGTGGACGTCCTACGCTGCGCTTACCGGTCCGTGGTCTCCATTCCAGAACCTTTCGGCCCCATCGGCCATCTGTTCTTGCGATTTGATTTGTGCCCTGCCCACTGCCACTTCAACTTGCTAATCCGGTGGGCTATGTCGGTGACTTTCGTTCGTCTACGGATCTCCTCATTTTTACAAGTTTTTACTTATGAATAAAGTAACAAACAGAATTACTGCCGCATTAAAAATATTAGCGTGGTCAGGATCGAATCACGATTAGTGTAAAATCAGAATGACGCGTTCAGTAAGTATGTACCTACAGCAGGCCATGGTTTTATTGTTATGGTGAAGGGGTTACGTAATGTCATTGGTCAGCGCATTTAAATTCTATTCCGCAGGGTTCAGATCCCAATAATGAGGTTGACTCAGAACAGCAAAACAATAGAACGCCTTGCCCCTGTCTGTGTTTCCGCAGCATTACAATCTTGGAGTATTCAAGTCTAGGGTTAATAGGTTATTACTGGGCAAACGTGCTCCATCTTCGACCGCATCATCGCTTTCCATCAGCTGAGATCACGGTCAAACGTTAGCCTAGTCCGATGTAAAAAAAAAAGTTGTCGGCGAACAAAAGTATCGTGAAGAAATACACGACGAGAATTTTTATTTTAGTTTCATTTATAACTATGTAAACAAATCTTAGAAGTCGATTTTAACTGCTGCACCCTGCGGTTTACCCGCGTTATATACCTACCCAGCACTGTCTGTCAGTGTGTTTTATTGTTGAATGGGGGTTGGAATGAAGGTAAGTATTCAAACATCAGTTATTTATTCCTATAAAATAGTCAAAATAGCAAAAAAATTGTATTTCTAAAAGGTCATTATTAAAAATGCATTTATTCAAACATATTGTGATGACAACGGTTTGTACTATAGTTTAAAATTTTTAACTAATTAAGGTGGTATGTTTCACTTTATGGCGGGAAATTCAAATTTCAAACGGTTTTTTTTTTTCTTTGTCGTTAGGCTGGGTAATTATTTTAAAATGACACAATGTTTGCGCAAATCATTGGTTGTTCTTTAAATTATCATACCATATATTACTTACATTTGTCAATAAGCCATTTAAAACAGCAAAAATGTGATTATTTAAAAAAAATAAGTAACAATGTTCATTAGATATAAATAGCTTTACATGATTTTGTAAAGAATAATAATCAATTTGTGCAAACATTATGATCGCTTACAATAATGACCCGGCTTAGCTACAAACAAAGAAAAAAATGATGTTTTAAGAAAACTGTTTGAAATTTGAATTTCCCGCCATACCTTGGTGAATCTAGCAAAGTGACCAAGGAGGTTGCTTCAAGGAGTTATGTAACGCGGGTGAAACTGCGGAGCGCAGTCCGCAGCTAGTTCAATAAAAAAGTTAGTACCGTTAGTTAGCCTAGGTGCACCAATTTAAGGAATGAACTCACGGCTTAAATATTTTAAACACTTGCATATTGCACGACATAAATCAACTTAACAGGTGCTCTATGCAAATACTATAAAATCATTTATTATAAATACATGATACAGATCAGAAACGTGCTGAAGGGAGCTCGTGAGTGAGCCAACTTAGGTGATAAAATTATATAACTTATGATTATATTATTAGAGGAACAACTTAACTAGGACATAAGAACTAATAAGGGCTTATTGCTGGCCTAACGAGTTTAACAGTTTAATGTTTGTTTAGTTTATGGTTAAGATTGCAATCAACGGCAATTAGAGATAAATCTTAAATTAGGGCTTATTAACAGTTGATAAAGTAGCCGTGTAATTTTAAAAGTGGAAGAGCCTTAACTTGATTATTGCCTATACTTATGAGTTTCTTTCCTTCTTTGATGATACTATAACCAGAAAACTAATGTTTACAATTATTTTAAAAAAACATGTCTTCTTAGCGTGAACTAGAGCTATAGCAATAGTGTTGACTGTTGATTCTCTTGTACACAAGTAACTAAACAATTTTTATCTCTAACAGCGCTACATTGTTAATATCTTTTTTCATTTATATTATGCAAGAATAAAATGACAAAAATAATTAAAAAAATATTGGGTACAACCAATGAGCTTAACATTATAAGATCTTTGGGTACAACACCACAGAAATGAGAAGTAAATAGAACGGAAATGAGAAGGAAAATCTGTTACCTGACATTATGAGTGAACATTGATTGAATTATTTAGATAAACGATAGATTCTTATTAAGATAAACACTAACTGAATTAGAATGACTGACGTTTCGTTTATATGGGTGCAACTACCTGATCTAAGGGTGCAACTGACTTCCACAATTTTCTTACAAACATGCCTTGACAGCCGTTCTAATTTAAACAAAAACTGTGGTACACCTACCAATTGGAAGTTTTTTTTTTTTTTCATTTAAAACATGTATCTCAATACCACGTTAGTTTTTGTAATAAAACTTACAATTCATATAACATTATCGTAATACTGCATAAATTTTGATTTGATAATGTTACTAAATCTAATCTATTCACCATGTCCGGCCATTCTTGAAACTCTATTATTGACAATATTACAACGCACAATGAACAAATGGTTTGACAGCGAAATATGTCACCAGTTTAAAACTGACATCAAAATATGTTACAAATGGACTCGTATTAATTCCAAGTGCACAAAATATTGATTTGCCATTCACCAAGGAACTAAATGGTGACCCTACCAACCCTAGCGCACCTTTTGAATGCTTGACCACGGAATTTTAATATACCATGTCAAATCACAAATTGTAACAAACTATGCCTAGAGACAGAAAGCGTAAGCTAGGCAGACCTTTTCAAAGATGGCACGACGATCACGATATAGTAAAAGTTTCGGGTAAACTTTGGTCCAGAAATGCCAGAAATAGAAAAGAATGGAAAAAACTGGAGGAGGGTTTTATCGCTACATGCGGTCCTTATACGAAATTAGAAGAAGATAATAACAATAATGAACCCGAATATGTCCTAAAACTGTGACCAGATCCACTAAAAGATGGGCAGCAGCGTCCTATTAGTACACGGTGAACGTACTGCAATCCCCAGGCCACCTGCCAAGCGTGAGGATTATGGCAACACCTCTCTAAGAGGGAGGTATGGAGTTTTGGCGCCAACGTGGAAAAAAACATGTCGGCTCGTTGGATTATTTTCCTAAACTTGTGTATTTTCGAGTGTTAATGTGTAGTAATGGTAAATTGTTATTTATTAAATGCTCGTAAACGTGCTCGAGTGTGGACAAGTGATATAACGAGGTGAAACATGTCTTTTCGTGTTGTTTCAAAACTCCATAGGAGCCTCTTGTAAATCTCCACCACTTTACAGGGGCATGAGTTTGACTTGACCGTGACTTACTTTGCTTGACTCTGGCTGTGACTATGACTTGTTTGACGCTTTTAATACTATGTAAACATGTTTAATATTAGGACTAAAGGACATTGAATCCACGGTCATGAAAATTTTAGCAAAAAAAAAACAGAGGAAGGTATGTGTTCAGCAGTGGACGTTTACTGGCTGGTTGATGATGACGAATAACAATAATTAAGATACTAATATAATTTAACCTATTATCTACTAACGCACTATCTAATAAATATTATAAGGATTTGTTTAAAATGAGTTATACCTATTCATTTTAAACAAATCCTTATAATATAGGAACAAATAAAGTTTTTTTATTTTATTATATTATGTCATTATGTCATATATATATATATATATATATATATATACCTACCTACTAAAATGCGTAGTACAGTATATTATAGAGTACCTACAGTATGATATCTTTGACTAAGGTCTACTCATTAGAGAAAAGGTATAACTTCTTTGCACACGTGATGTTAATAACCATTCCTACAAGGACCGTGATTGTTTTTTTTTCGCAAAAGATAATGTCAAAGTACAAAATTCAGTTATCTCCACGTTTGCGATAATTGTTTATTTAATGGCTGTAAAAAATACCGACGGAAAGCTAAAAATTAACATTTGGGTGTTCGAAAAAGTTATAAATAAAAACATTTAAAAAAAATTGCGATAACGCCAAAAACAATTGCGGAACAAAAGAATTTGCAGAAACAATGATACCTATAGATTTTATTAATCATCAGATATCTTTAAATCCTATATTGCCATTGTAGCCCAAATCAAAACATGATCGTCATTATGATTTCCCGAAACACATTATGCACAATATGCACCTATAAGCTCTATAGAACCCTTATTCTCTATCTAAGAAGAAATTCCTTGCAATAAACGCGTGTCATAAAAGTCACACAGTTTTTGTGTAATCATTTTTTACCTAAGATACTGTCTCCGTAGGGTCTCCTCCATCTCTTTCCAGACAGTATGATCACCCGCCAGATTGGACCACTGTATCTGAAACGTGTTGAGGTCATCGCGCCTGTATTTTCTCGGCCTACCTGGGCTCCATCCGTTTTCAGGAACCCACTGCGTGATCCTCTGGGCTGTAACATGCAAGTCATCACTTCGAAACCTCATCATCATCCAGTGATGAAATGATGACAATGCTTGTTAAATTACCTACAATAGTGATGTCAACTTTACTCCTCCGTGATCGCCCGTGGCAATCTGCGTAACCATAAACAATCTATTCATTATTTTAATTGAATACACAATCGCTCGATAATCAATTAACTGGCAAATGCCTGAGTTATCTTAGATTACATCTTTGGTTTTCTCGCGTTAAGTTTATGCGCATCGCAATTGAATGCTATGAAGTCTATATAAAAAAATCATGAACACGATGAGTTAGATGAAGCACGCAGATTTGGAAGAAACTACTTACTAACTAAAACTATTTACAAATAAATATACCCTAAACTAAACAAAAAAAAAGAATCCCATTGGTGGAAGGAAAAGTGCTGCCAGCCAGTACTGGCTAGCAATACCACGTTGAATGGCGGTGCGAGTTTTGGCGCCAACGTGAAAATAAACATGTCGGTTCGTTGCAACGACCTATGTAGGTTCGTTGTAGTATTTTCTTAAACTGGTGTATTTTCGAGTGTTATTAAGTGCTCGTGAACGTGCACGTGTGTTGAGGTGAAACATGTCTTTTCGTGCTTTTTCCAAAACTCCATATAAGCCTCTTGTAAAGCCTCCACCACTTTACTGGGGTATGAGTTTGACTTGATCATGACTTACTTTACTTGATTCCGACTATGACTTGTCTTGTTTGACGTCATTTAATACTATGTAAACTTGTTTAATATCACGACTGAAGGACTCTGTATCCATGACAAAGAAAAAAAAAGAAAAAAAATGCCAATGCAAATGTTTTGGGCAACGTATCAAAAAGAATGTAACCGCTAATCACGCGATTAGTGGTCATATTTTCTTTGATAGGCGCTAACCATTGATATAATAAATGTACGTAGTAGGTATAGGAAATCTTTGGCGCTAACATTCCGGTCACCAGTCGCCTCCACCAAACGTTTATGTCCCTATACAAATGTAGTTTTGATTAGTCCTTGTGTAGTATTTATAAATACCATACTAAAAGTAGGTGCTTATCCACATTCCCATATTTACACGAACCGTTTCGGATTCCGTTTATTTTCCCAACACATGTGCGTCACAGTCCAACTCGCGCTGTAACTTTATATCACGGCTATTAGCGGAAATAAATCATAATTAAAGCTGTACTTATACAGCGGCGGAATGTTTTCTAGTCATAGTCATAATCATTATGTCACTTGTTGTTAGGCTTTTGATCATTCCGGCAGGTCGAATATGTAAGCCTGCAATGTATACGCTTTTAATGAAAATAATCAATTCATTTAAAGTTAAATTAGGTAGGATCTAGGACCTTGTATACCTTCAATAGGGTATACAAAGTCCTTGGGTGGGATACCTAATTTGTGCCAACGCCCTGCGCAATAAAATAAGTCAAAGTTGCATTGCAGCTGTAAGACGCGTTCTCTCAGTGGTCGGACTGTAAGTATATAGTCTCAAATTTTTTTTTTTTTGTTTTTTAGGGTTTTGTCTGTCCGTCCGTCCTACCTTTAAACGTCTGTATTTTTTGAACCGTAATAGATAGCCAGTTGAAATATTCAAATAATTGTGTATTTAATGTCACGGCGAAATAACTAAGAAATAATAAAAAAGTCAAAAAGTTAGAACGATAGGGTTCCAATGCAACAAACATATTTTTTACGTATTTTTTTTTTTTTTTTTTTTACATAATAATATACTTTTTGCAGTCGCGAAGTCGCGTCACAGGCATCCATTGGATGCAGATGGCAGGCTTTCTTTCAGTGTGGAAGTTAAAGGGGGAGGCCTATGTTCAGCAGTGGACGTCTTCTGGCTGATGATGACGCTTTTTTGCAATAATTTTTGAATGTACTGATAATTGGGTTAAGTATTTGGATGACCTTATCTTTTTTCCCCGAATCGAAATGCCATATATTACTAATAGGTATTAAGGTAGGTTTTTTTTTTTTGATAATTATTGTATTTTGTGGTGGTACGGAACCCTTAGTGCATGATCCCGAATCGCAATTGGTCGGTTTATTATTGTTTGACATATACATTATCATATTATACTATAGGTACCATCTTAGGTATTGAATGGCAAATCCGTAAAAAAATATTTATCTACACACACATAATAATAAATCTCTACATAGTGTAAATTAAAGTCGCTTTCCATGTCTGTCTGTATGGCCGCTAACTTCTCCTAAACCATGCAACGGCTTTTGATGTGGTTTTCACCATCAGTTAGATACATTTTCACGGAAGGTTTATATATATAAATAGCGTCCCGCGCCGGCTTTGCACGTAAATTACACCCGTGCGAAGCCATACGGGCGGGTCGCTAGTTAAAAATAAACCGCTATCGATGAAACAAAAATTAAATATGCATATAAGATTATGTCCGCAAACATTACATCATCGGTGATCTTATTTCAATTACACGTTGTCATTAGATAAGTACCGAAAATTAAGTCGCTTTTTTGGAGGCTTTTTGTCAGTAAAGGAAAATTTGTTGATGATGTCATCAGAGACAGATGGAATAAACTGGCCAAGTGCGAGTTGGTTCGCGCACTGAGGGATCCGTACCACCACAAAATTCAATAAGGTCGTCCAAGTAACCGAATTACCATTTATTGTTCATGCTTAACGCCTTCCAAAATAGTCAAAGCAATTGCTAATTAGTAGATACAATATGCCATTTCGATTCGGTGAAATGATATTATTCCGTGGTCGACGTTACAATAAGGTCATCTAAATAACGAAATTACCAGTTACATTGTAATGTTTTTTTTAAATTATTTGATACTTTAGTGTGTGTACTATAATCGTGCCAAGTTTGACGTGTATTACCGTTTTTACATTAGAGATAATACAAAAATACGTAAAATGTATGGGGACACGCCTTTCGTTTTTACTTTTTGACTTTATTTTATTTCTTGGGTGATCCACCGTAACATTATCTACATATTTTGTGAAAATTTCAACTAGCTATCTATTAAAAATATATGATTTAAAGTCATAGTTGTACCTAAAACGATGGAGGTGCAATATCTACTAACATTGACGTAATGCAATTCCATAATATTTTTGCATTTCCGGTATTTAATACGTAGGTAGGTACACACATACGAATGATAAAAAACACATGACATGCTTATGTGAATTTTCAAACGTTTCGAACATCGCCTTCAGTGATGTAAGAAATCAGCAGTACAAGTACTGTTCTTTATCGATCGTCAAATTCGATAAAATGCCATAGAATCGATCATAGCGAGAACTTATTTGTCAAAACGTGGTTCTATTTTTGAGACGCAAGTAACTAAGTAAATAATTTTCTAATTGAAGCCTATATTAATTTGGTCACAAATAAACTTGTTCTTTCTTTTTTTCTTTCTTTCTTTATATTATGTTTTATGTAGTTTTAATGTGGCTATGGGGGGTAGCCAGTTTTTTTTTTGTAAAGGATCGCGTATTCAATAATTATAATTTTTAGAAAAAAGAAGAACCGACTTCATGACTATACATACCTACATTTACAAACTGAAACTAAAAAGTAGAAAATATTGTTTAATATTACGACTGAAATACTTTGTATCCATGGTCTTGAATAATTTAACGAAAAACAACAGGGCCCGGTCGCCATGGAGACACTTTTTTTTTTTTTTTAAGTTCTGTTGTAGGAACAGTTCTTCTATGTTTGATGTTTAGTTGACAGCGTCGCTAGTGGAGAACAAAGTATGAAATTCACCAAGAAATAACTGTAGTTCCAATTTTGCCCACTTTAACAGCTAAGTTGGTGGCACTGTCCAATGTACATTGAATTCGTTGCTTATCGTCATGTTTTTGTAGATTTTTCAAAAAGCGCTGTATCAATGTCGATCGAAAAAAAAATCTGGGACCACCTATGAGATAAGACCTACCAACCAAAAAAATAATCATCAAAAACAATTCTAAATTGGCGGAGTAATCGCGTAACAAACATACATAAAAAAACATACAGTCGAATTGATAACCGCCTCTTTTTGGTTAAAAAGGATGATAAACACTAGGTACTGTATACCACCCCCTTGTTTGTCACCGGGATTGGCAACGCTACTAAATTAGTTAAATATGCCACGGTACCCTCCATGTTTTCCACCGGGATGGCCAACGCCAATAAATTAGTTTCATATGCCACCCTTGATGTTTTCCACCATGGTGGCCAACGCCACTACACTGTACTTTATTTCTGTATGCGAACCTCTAGTTTTCCACCGAGGTGGTCAGCAAAAATTGTGTTTATTGTATCGACGGGCGACGCCAACGAATGTTTCCAATCGCATGGGAAATATCTATACCTACGCAATTTTATCCGCCAGACAGGAATCGTTATTTCCCGACTAAAATGTTTATAAGGAAGGAAGGAAACTTTACCTTCAATATTATTCATAACACGAATTTAATTGATTGATTACATAGTATGCTGCAATTACGGTCTAATAAATATAACAGGACAAGCTGCAAGTCACTGAGATCTAGGATTCTAGTATTTGTGTGAGTCGCGACCTAATTCTAAGAGATAAATTACAATTAAAGAATTTGGAGTAAAACTTTAACAGACATACAAACATACACACTAACCCACTTGACCCGAGTATGTCCTAAAACTTCGACCAGAACCACCGAAGGATGGGCAGCAGCGTCCTATTAGTACACGGTGAACGTACTGCGACCTCCAAGCTGCCTGCCAAGCGTGGGGATTATGGCACTACTGAACAAAGACCTCCCTCTTACAGAGGGATGTTTTTCTAATGTTTACAGTATTACTCTGACTTGCTCTATATGAATTATATTATTATAGTGTTATTTTCGTGCATTATTAGTATTTTTTCAGCGTCATGCGTATACTAACTCTATCTCCATGCAAACAACGTCTATTATCGCATATATACATACCTAGTGTTCATGTCATGGGTGGATAACTCACATTGTTGACTTGCGTAATACCACTTCTTACAAATCACTTGGCGCCAGACCCAATCATAAGCACTAGTTTTGAACTATTGAGCTGAGACTGAGTCACGAGCGATAGCGTTTTAAGGCATAAGCGGGGCGGATCACCGACCAAAACAATAATTATGGGAAAGTTGTCCGCAGTCAACAGTAAAACTTTACAGCCTTTTAAAACTAAGGTGCAGTACCTATGTCACAGACACAGCGTATACTAAATTAAAAGTTGTTCGTCTTGAATTGTGACCACGTGACTCCTATATCTTTGCAATTCCTTGACCAAATCCAACCCATCCATGGTTAGATTTCAAAGTAATTAAAATAATATCAGTTTAACGGCACTACGCAAGTTATCGTGGTTTAAATATAAAAAACATACCAACAAAATAAACTCACAAACAAACGGGTACTTCTTCAAAGACAAAATTTTGGACGTCTATGGGTTTATTTCTGAAACGAACTAACGAAAAAGCGTGTATTTTTTTTTATACAGTTTAGTTTTAACTCTATCTGGTGCAAGTGATATTTTTCAAATAATTGCAGTCTAAGTATAAATTAAAAATCTTTGAAGTTTGTTCTTCTGATTCATATAACGCGTCCGCTTGCCATTTTGCGGAACAAAATGGTCGATATCGCATTTTCCCTTTGATAAATCATTACGAATTATAATTATATCAAAAGGAAATGAATTGCCCTCTTATAAAAAAAAATATCTATTAGTTATACCTACCTTAGTTTGTTTATAAATATGCAAATAAGAAGTGTCCGGCATATACCTAATATTGATTAATGTGGCGTAAGCTGCGCTTGACCATGCTTGGTCGGGTAATAACAATGAGATTCTAACTTCCCGCGCGGGGGGAAGCCAGTCGTGTAACGGACAAGCCAGAAGGTGGACGTGCTGCTGGTTCACTTGGATCCCGGAGTTTGCTTTGTTCAGGTGGCATTTTGATTACAATGTCCACTTTATAAAATAATTTATTGTTTTACAACTTCAATCTGTAAAAGTTAAAACCTCTAATATCGGTTATTTTAATATTTCAGTTCACAAAAATGCCAGAAAGTCACGATAAAAAGAAGGAGAAAAAGAGATTTTTAGTTCAGATTCTGATTCATCTGAGCACAAAATATTTGAACGTAGATATCTTGAAAACTACTTTATAAAAACAAGTCCCTCATTGAAATATATGTTCTTTAGTTAACTTTTTACATATGAACATGTGTGACAGAGCTGAAAGTGATACAAAATTTTGGCCAGATGAATCAGTCGGAGAATGAAATTTCGAAGAAGTACCCAAACGCCATCCCACGAACTCTGAAACCTGACCGATAAAAAAATTATATATTTTATAATAGATGTGTATATGTGGGAGTCATGTCTGAGGTATCGTAGGTCCGAAATGGTTGAACCGATTTTAATTTATGTTTTTTTTTTTTTTATAATAGTAGACTTAATTGTAGACTTGCGCTTGGCCGCCATCAGATGGACCACGCTTGCCTAGAAGAAACTGATTCACTCTCAACTTGAAGACACCCAGATTGTAACTAACGGGGAACACCCATTCAGGCAGCAAATTCCAGAGACTGCAGTTCGCACAACAAATGTGAAATCAACCATGTTTTTTGAAAGGTGTCTCGATCAAGAGTTTTCATGGCTATGATTGAAGAAAATCTGTTCTGCCGTTTGAAGGTTACACCCATTCAGGCAGCGAATTCCACAGACTGCAGTTCGCACAACAAATGTGAAATCAACCATGTTTCTTTGAAAGGTGACTTGATCAAGAGTTTTCATGGCTATGATTGAAGAAAATCTGTTCTGCCGTTTGAAAGTTCCATCTCTTTTATCGGGGATTTAAATAATCAATGTATACCTACTTGTATAACATTATATTTAGCCGACGCTTCAAGCACAGGTACAACACATACCCTTATGTAAACAACAAAATATTTGTTCCGTGTAACGTACATAAAATTATACAGTCTTGATGCCATGCTGTGATAAGAATACTATTCGCCTAATACCGGAAAGCAGACTGTCGCGACGCGACTGGCGCCTCACTGCCTGTCGCCGGCCGCTCCGCTGTCGCGCCGCCCATCCCTCAGCCGTGACCTTACCGTCTCATTTCAATAAACACACTAATTATGAGAACGTTCCTTATCTCAAATTGTCATCGTAAAATCAATGTTTGTATCTAAACAGTTTCGCCTTGATGATAGAGAAACACTTTATTTATGTCTTCTTTATTGGTTAGAGTGCTGTTATTTCTATTCGCAACATTGCAAACGGTGCGTGTTTAGATTCTTTTTGTAATATTTGTGTGTTTTACTTCCTGAAAAAAACTTCTCTACACTATCTTTTTCGTCATCATCATCATCATTTCAGTCATAGGACGTCCACTGCTGGACATAGGCCTCCCCCATGGATCTCCAAAAGAGCCGGTTGGAAGCGGCCTGCATCCAGCGTTTCCCTGCAGTCTCTTTTAGGTCGTCTGTCCATCTTGTGGGTGGACGTCCTACGCTGCGCTAACTGGTCTGTGGTCTTCATTCGAGAATTAATTCATTTCGGCCCCATCAGCCATCTGTTCTGCGTGATATGTGCCCTGCTCACTGCCACTTCAACTTGCTAATCCGGTGGGCTATGTCACTATCTCTTTACACGGTCTTTAAATTTGCCGCGTTTAAAAACTGTTTGGGTACTTGCTGACTTATCTTTATAATTTAGATGGCATAAGATTAGAGCCTAAGTAAGTACGTACGTACCTTCAGTGAGTTATTTCCAAACTTTTCCATACGTGGAGACACAATGAAAATCAAAAAAAACTTCACTTTACTTCACATCCTACAAAAGGGTATTAGGTAAGTATAGGTACGTACTAGGTAAAGTCACATGTACAAACACACAAACACATAAATCTAAGCCAAAATTTAAAAAAAACAAGAGAACGGATAACGCGTGCGCTCTTTGCGGCTTGACCTGTATATTTGGCCCAACACTCGAACTGGATTTACTGAACTGAGAAAGTTTCAGCATACTTACTGTTACCTACTGCATTTATGTATTTCTGCAACTAAATGCAGATAAGATCCAGTAATGTTAGTTTATCAGGCTATGCTGCAATGCAGTTTCTGTCTACATTGTTTTATATCCTTCAACATTTACGAATTAGCGTAAGTCAGGGATTTACATGAAACATAGTTGCATGGTAAGGTCTACAAAAATGGAAAAAGGGAAGTAAAAATGACTAAACTTTGTACCGCAATCAGGTAAACGTCATTATTTCTTCGCCAGCCTGTTTTGATGCATTGTATGCAAAGATATGATAACCACTTGATCGCGCATGAGTTATAATTTGCTTGTGTATCCTAGGGCACTTATGATTGAAGACTCAACGCTTGTGATTGGACACAAAAGTCATTCTTTCGATTCCCACCTAGGATTGGCCAGCTCGAAAAAGACTACGCTGAAAATTTAGAACTGGCTTACGGCGGGGAAAGGCAGCCAAGTAGTAACATCGTCATTGATTGCATGGCTGGGTAAATTCAGTTGGGGTAAAAGATACGGCGGAAGAAGAGGAACTGATTATAGCCATTAAACTATAGGGTGTAACACCATAGCCTCCCGAGTCGATACAACAGGCTAAGGGTAGTATTTAGGTACACGGCTGTAATAATAGTGTTATAGACCCTGATTGCAAAGGGGCAGAAAGATTTACGGCCTGGCGAACTCTTTTATCCAGGCCTTAACTGATTCCACAAACTTACCTAGTTGGTTATTTAATACCTAGATTTATTTTGTTATGTAATGTTTATTTAAGTTACAATCGTATGTAAAGGTACAATGGAGCTGGCTGACGTAAATATGAAGTCTAAAAATCCGAAAAAAATATATCTTTTTTGTGTATAATTATAGTCTCCAGTTTTTCTAACCCCACGTGACATTATGGGTCTCCTGTCCTATGTGCTGCAATGGAATTGATGTCGTAAACCCATCGGGCAGGTTTGTTGTGGTCTGCCAACGAAACGTTAGCCTTTTAAAGAGTCTAAGTAAACAATCTGTCAGCGTCCAGATTCTGTTCCACCTGTCGTCACCACGCCTGACCTTGGCATCGAAACTATTATCTATGAGTTATGAATTTATTTAGAGATATGCAAAAAAAAAACTATCAATCCGGATGGCGCCGTAGCGCCGCCGCTGAATATATACCTACAGTATCACCACAATACAGTGCCTATTGTCGTAGACCCAACAAAACCAAGCCTACCAATATCTACCTAGATAAGTAGATTGTTAAAAAACCGGACAAGTACGAGTAGGACTCGTGATCTGAGGGTTCCGTTGGACGGAACCCTCAAAGCGCGAGTCAAAAAAAAACTAACTGAAGTCGAAATACTGAAAAACAAACTTAACTTTGTAGTTGACAATAAGGTTCTTCCATACATAACAACTAAAAAATGTAAGTTTGTAATTGTAAAACAATATTTTTTTATTCAAATTATCAACTTTCTGATTTATTCCTTTATATGTGCTGTAAGACCTTGCCTCTTGCCAAAATTAATGATTATAGGTCAACGGGAAGTACCCTTTAGGTTTTGATTTCCCTGTGAAATCGCAAAATATGCGACATAAACTTTCATATCTTATGATTGCCTTGACTTACAACTTTTATTTTTTTAAAGCCGAATGAATCCGTAGGCCCGAGAATATTTAATATAAATTTCAACTTGATACCTTTACGCGGACATGAGAAAAAGAGTCTTGACAGACGGACAGACAAACGGACGGACAGAAGGACAACGAAGTGATCCTATAAGGGTTCCGTTTTTTTCTTTTTAAAGTACGGAACCCTAAAAATAAGTTAATTTGATAAGATTACATCAGGCAGCACGTAAAGCACTGGAACAGAATTCCACACCTTCCCCATAAAAATGTGGAACCAACGCGTTTTTCGCGTACGTACGTGAGATCGTCCACCATGTAATATGGATAGTGCATTGGTTGCGTTTATCTTGGCATCCTGCAGCCAAAATTTTACCAGTATCGTTACCTATCAGCCTCTTGGCACGCTTCTCTATCAATTCCATACATGACCTCACTTGCACTTTATACAAACTGACCAGCTGTTTTGGTGTGAAGTACCGTTTCACGTTAGAGGGCATGAAAAGCTTTTATATTTTTACTTTCCCTGTACACGGAATTATCATCATGATCATGATTTCAGCCTATCATGTTCCCGCTACTGGGACTCAGGCCTCTCTCAGAGAGAGGATGGGCTCTAATCCACTATGCTGACCCAGTGCATTTTCATGAATGTCATATTATGTCTCTGAACTGTTGAGGTTCTTGGACATACTGGTGGTGCACTTGCGTGGTGGCCAGGCGGTAGCACGCGCGCTTTACAATCTGACGGCACCCGGTTCGATCCTCTGCCTGCACCAATGGCAATAGTACTTACTTAAAATAAATTATGTGCAAGTTCGTTGCTATCGCTCAACAACATTGAAGGTACACGGAATGCTAAGGTATATTTCTGTTCCTATCACATCAGTAGGTAATGGATTAGAAATTGTACAAACAAAATGTCAATTCGGCTAGACGTGGTAAACAGTGCCGCGCCAATTGGTCGTGAGACTCAATTTTACTGCTCACGACGCACTCAACACAAGTTTATAACGAAACGATGATATTTTATCGTTCTAATGTCTTATCTACACGTAAGACAAAGCAAATAGCATCTAGAAAGTCTGAGGATTTGTTCGAGAAAGAGAGAGCAATGAATTTTGAACTTTTTGAATCAAAATTCCAATTAAAAATGTGTGTGAACTCCATAATGGCACTCCCTAAGTTGGAGTGAACCTGACTGAATTAAATTATTTCGACACGATAAAATCCAAAAGGTTCTTTCTAAGTTATCTCTACACACAGAATTATCCGTAATACCCAATGACGATATAACCACTTGACAGATAGTGCTTTCCCCAGCGATGAATTTCTAAATTTTCAGCATAATCTTTTTCAAGCGGGCCAATCCTAGACGAAAATTGTATGAATGACTATTGAGTTTCAATTACAAGCACCATTCGATACCTCTTACTCCCCCCATGCGACCAGCGTGGCTTATTACTCATCCAAAAGCAAATTTTGACTACACGCACGATCAAGTGGTTATAACATTATCATTACTATAATGTATTACTTTTCTTTATTATTCTAATTGACAAACTCATTGCACTTTTGTATTTTTGTATTTTATATTGCTCAAATCATTCATTCTTGTCGACGAAGTAACTTCCAAGCTTGACAGTCTTCTGCCAGTGTGTTCAACTCCCTGTACGACATGACATCTGCCTTCTCGTTTATTTGGGCTATAAGAATACTCTTCTTGGTCTTCCCGGTCCTCTCTTTCCTTGTTCTTTTCCCTCCATGATGGTTTTAATTAATTTATCATGACGTACAAGGTGGCCAAACATCTTTCTCCTTCTCGTCTCTATGTCCGCTAGTATACTTCTTTGCAATTGGTTTGCAATTGGCTAGTTACTTCTATACAATTGGTTTACCTTCGTCCATATTTTCTCAACTCTGCATTTAACTGTAAGAAGCACATTCACTTTACTTTTCATTTATGGCACTTGGCTAGACTAGTCTGATAACATAGATAGTGCGAACGAGGCGTTATTTCCGTGGCATACGGCGGGCGCCGGCCCACGTGGCCCGCCGGCGCCTCCTGAGACAAATCCTAATTATTGCCAGCTATTTGAATACCGACAGATGTAAACGCAACGAGACATGATAGATAAATAGGTAACAGACGTTAGGTGCGTCTGTCATAGAGCTGTGACTACACTCCTATATTCAACGGCTAGGAAAAGGTCTGATTCTATTTTCATTTTGTAAGGTTTCGAGTATATTTCTGAACATTAGTCGTTCCTTCAACATTTAATTTGAGCAAATTACTTTTCTTTGGTTTAAATTTATCACTGGTAACTCCAAAAGTATTGGTAAAACGAATGCCAGTTGGAACATAAAAAGTAAAGAGGGGATATGAGGTTTTGGTGGAAGGGCACTCGGCAAGCGGGGGATGATTCGGTTGTTAGGATTCGAGTCCAACGGACGTCAAGTAATATAATAGTGATAAGTGAATTGTGATTAAAATATTATAATGAATAAAGTCAGTGTGGTGATATGAGGTGAGTCTGGTCTTATAATTGAAATGCCCTTTATTGCCAGAGGCCACCCAGGAATCTTTCGTTCAAAACCCTAGCTAGGGTTTTGAACGAAAGATTCCTGGGTGGTGATCAGAATTTACGTTTGTCATTCAATTTTATTCATCCAATGAAGGTGTCAGAGCTACAAAACATTTGGGCCGAGTACAGGCAGGCATATCAAGAAGCTTAGTTATTTAATCGTATGCTCTACGTGAGGACACGCATGGAACATCGAGCGGATGTAGCGGAGGCTTGTATCCGATAGTATTGACGCATTTGTGGTTCTGCAGTGCAAGTACCGTTCTTTATCGATGGTCAAATTTGACAGTTGTGGTCGTCAAATTCGATAAAATGCCATTTGATCAATACTAGCTATGATCGATTCTATGGCATTTTAACGAATTTGACAACCGATAAAGAACGGTACTTGCACTGCTGGTTCGATTAACCTTTTAGAGCCTGCTTTGAATTTTCAATAGAAGCGTAGAGCGTAGTTTGCGTTGTCCTGTCACTTCTCTACAATATAATATTTAATCTTTTCACCCCATGCCATCTCAAGGAACGTTTCAAATTTTGATCCCCCTTGATCTCTGAGGCAGTCAACTTTTCTGTCTTGTTACACCCAAACATAAAAGCACCTTCTATGAAGATGCCTTTTCCGTGAAAGCCATATGGTTATGGAATTCCCTACTGGTTTCCATCAGACAATTATTATTATCAGTCTAATAACATTTTCAAGGCTAGAGTGAAAGATTTTTCCCTTACTCAAGTCTAGAACTGTTCGTTTCTGTTGGCAAAAAGTTTAGGACATACCTTTTGCTCCGAAATCATGTTGGTTGTTATTTGCTCTGTCATTGTGAGTGTTTTGCATTATGTGCTCATAATATAACATCGATATGCTCATAATGATTTATGTCTAAATGGTCTAAATATATGTAATTGTAGTACATTGGCAATTTGGCATAATACGAAGGTCCAGGGACTTCGAGTACCTATAGTATGTACTTATCGCGTTTGTATTATATATTATACTACACATCATTTTTGGTAGTATTTATTTTTAGAGTTTTAGCATTCGATGCATTACATAAAGTTAAACGCCTGGAAGAGGTCGCCTACAGCGATTAGGCCGCCACTTGTCGCACTAATTCGTTCGTTTTCTATCTGTTTGTAATTTTTTTTTCTTGTGTATACAATAAACAGTTTCTATCTATCTACCTAGAAACCTCGGAAAGTTTACTATTTTCAAAGATTTTGTTAAATTATTTTTAACCTACTTCAAAAAAGGAGCAAGGTTCTCAATTCGATTCATTTTTTTTTAAACTGCACTTTTAAAAATTAAACCTAAATTACTAAATGCCTAATTGACTTTACTGAAAACTGCGGGCGAGTCCGGCGAGAAGAGCGGGTGTTTTATTCTTCTACCTACTCTCACTTGATCTTGAAAAATGGCAGGTTTCTGACTACTATCTGACTATCGGTAAATATCGTAACTACACCGCAGTTTGGACACTTACATACTATGGGATTCCAAGACGCCGCTAAATTAAATCCCTGTACTTTAATAAAATAATGCGCGATAAGTCCCGATAAACATCCTTCTTCTTAGGCAGTTGGATAGAACAGTGTGTAGACGACGTTATTTAGGTCTGCGCGGGCGCCGGCGCCTACCACGCGCTACTGGCGCCTCGTTTACAAATTATGCAATACTAATTAATACCTAAACCTATTGGCTTTATTGTTTGTGATTCAGCAAGCGGTTCTTAAAACCCGTAATATCTCGGCTAGTGTTTTATTGTAGGAACGTGAGAGGATTTACAATCAATTTTAATGTTTTTAGGGTTCCGTAACCAAAGGGTAAAAACGGGTCCCTATTACTAAGCCTACAATGTATGTCTATCAATTTTAATGTATTAGGTTTCCAAACCCAGAGGGTAAAAACGGGACCCTATTACTACCTACGATGTCTGTCTGTCTGTCTGTCCGTCTGCCCTGCCTATTAACGTCTCTATTATATAACGTATATACGTTATGTATCTTACGAACCGTAATAGATAGCCAGTTGAAATGTTCACTGAATATGTAATGTTACTGCGGATTGACTAACAAATAATAAAAAACTCAAAAAGTTAAAACGAAAAGGACGTCGACGCCTTTACAACAAACGTATTTTTGTATTCGCTCTAATGTAAAAATGGTAATACCTACGTCAAACTTAACATGTCATAGTACTAGCCCGTTAGCCTTGGATAGCCCGTTGGTCGAGTTGGTAGTGAACCTGCCTTCTGAGCTTAGGGGCGTGGGTTCGATTCCCACCTAGGACAAACATTTGTGTGATGAACATTTGTGTTTGTTCTATATCTGGGTGTTAATATATATTTAAGTATGTATTTAAACATATATATGTATATATATCAGTCTCTGGCAGCCATATCACAAGCTTTGCTTAGTTTGGGGTCAGATGACCGTGTGTGCAAAAATGTCCCGAATATTTATTTATTTATTTACTAATAGTACACACTCTAAAGTATGATAACATATAAGTAATAAAAAAATGCCCCAGTGAGAGTCGGTGACAAGTTTCTATTCATTGCCAAGTTTAGTTATAACTGGTAATTTCGTTATTGAATTTTGTGGTGGTACGGAACCCTCAGTGCGCGAGCCTGACTCGCACTTGGCTGGTTAATTTTATACCTATGGAGATCATGTGATTGATTTCATATCAATTTTGAACCCGGAGATCATAAAGTTTGTCTAAGCACCAGAATACTTAATACCCATGAGATGTTTGTGGAATTTGTGAGGTGTTTCAACCTTCACCTGACTTGACGGAGATAGGTACCTATATCACGAAACCTACAGTATGTTATACAGGTTTACTCATATAAACTGGAAGAGATCGCTCTTAGCGATAAGGCCGCCGATTGTTGCAATAGTATATAAGCTGTTTTATCGTGTGTATGAAATTTGTGGTGTGAACAATATACAACGTTTATCTATCTATCTATTTAGACTGGCATTCAATGGATGCAGATGGCAGGCTGTTTTTCAGTATAGAGGTTAAATGGGGCTTATGTTCAGCAGTGGACGTCTTCTGGCTGATGATGATGATGATGATGATGAGGATGAAATGGTAAGCTTAGTCCTTACTTTGAGGGTACAGCTGTTTATTTGTTCGATCAATGGGTTGGTGTTGGTCCCATGCCCAGAATGCAGCATTGTTACACTGAATAGCAATGCTTATGCGTTATGCGTGTTGAGCCAGAAAAACGCATTTTGGTCACGCGAACTAGGCATGACTTTGACTTGACCGTGGCTTACTTTTCTCAACTATGACTGTGACTGACTTGTTTCATGACATTTCAACAAACTTGATTTTTTTTATACTTGACGCTGCCATGACTTGTTTGATGATATAATTATAATAAAACTTGAAAAAATCTCAATAATTACTTGATACCGGCTAATGCACAAGATGTGCGACGCCAAATTCCTAACAAGGAAAATTAAGAAAAAAATAAATTTATTATTTTATTTCACACCTGGGGCCTTACGGACAACAGCTAATTGCGGCACCTAATCCGCTCAGTTGGAAAATCACGCGACCGCAAACCGTATCTTGGCGCGATAAGGTTCACGTTCGCGTGATTTTCTAACTGAGCAGATTAGGAGCCGCAATTAGCTGTTGTCCGTAAGACCCCAGTTGCTGCGTTAAAAAGAAACAAACAAACACACATTTGCATTTAAAATATTATAATACCTATGGTGAATACCTGGTGGTGTAACCTCATTATGTAAGTTTTTTTTTTTTTTCTTTAGTTATTACTCATATTATTATAAGTAATAACTTTTATTTCATAAAACTGGTAGGTACCTATAAGATGGTAAATTTTAAGCAGAAGGTACGTACGTTATTAGTTAATAAGCAAAATTATTAAATTTACTGATAATAATAGCCATGTGTACCTACGTAGGTTAGGTACTAGACAGATATGTCTATACCTGTGTAGTGTGTACTGTTGTACGTTGTACTGGTCCTCCTGTGAGAGTTGAACGTTCGCACGGTCCTCTATTTTTACCCTGGCAATACAGACCGCAAAATATCGTCTTCAACCGTCTAGCGATCGATGTAGACGAGTTGGCGCAGGAGTGGACCAAAACAGGAGAAACTTACTACTATGTAATTACTCTTATGACCAGCACGGCACCACAATATGGAATTATTATGGTGGTAATATTTCTGAAAATATGAGATGATAAGTTTTGTTCTGAAGTAGGTATGAGCCGGTGTAGGTACTCCTTGGTTCCTTAATTCTCTCTGCTGAGCTGCGTGTTTCTCTCGATCCAGTGTTCGAGGGTGACTAATCTCCTTTCGATCTCTGACGGTCTCCTGCTGGCTCCTTATTATAATCCCGTCAGAGATTCTCGTGTACGGTTTCTTAAAACTTTGGTTGGCCAGTATTGTTGGGCAGCGCGCGAGCTTTTCGTCTTTCCTCTTGAGAAGATTTTGGCGTTACACGTCTTGCTATTTGCCAGTGTCAAAATTTTAAATATTATTAAAGGTTTATTACAACAAATCATAGTCACAGTCAGAGCTTTCAGAGTCAAGCAAAGTAAGTTACGGTCAAATCCAAGTCATTTTTATTTTATTTTATTATATTAGGAAAACTAACAGCTAGGTACTTAAAAACATATTTACATATAACTTAAGGCTTGCATGCCATGCAAGTACACGTGAAAATACACAAGTATAAGAAAATAATTCAATGAGGCAATTTGTTTTTTTTCATTTGGCGCAAAAACTTTCGACCATAATTTTGACTAAGTTACCCGAGGGCTTTCAGGCGATGTGTGTTGAGTACCTACTGCAGAAGCACCTCTACTCTATGAAGACAAGAAACTATGCAAAAAATGTCAGAAAATAATAATAAATGGAAGCGCTAAACCTTCTATCTACAGCTACCCCTTTGGCACTTAAACAAGAATACTGGACCTGGTTTTCACCAAACATTGTTTATAAAATTTAGTAACAGCTACGGTAAAAGGACGACCTAAAATAGACCGCAGGGAAACGCTGGATGCAGGCCGCTTCCAACCGGCCCTTTGGGAGATCGATGGGGGAGGCCTATTTCCAGCAGTGGACGTCCTGTGGCTGAAATGATGATGATGTTGACGGTAAAAGGTATAATAAGATATGCTCAAATCAAAGTTTTGTTCTTGGTTTTATAAAACAATCAAATCTTGGCAATATCCTGCATATTCATTATCCCATCCGCGGGAGTCGTTTGCTATGGTTTGCGGTGTAGAGATGACGTATGGCATGCCCGACTGCTTTATAGGTGTCTTTACCTCGGCGAAGTACCTACTCATAATAAGAACATATCTACCTACTAACTTATTCTATCACGTTTATAGAGTTGGATCGTGGTGTTTCTAAATCTACAGAAACTATTATAACAGGGATGGCCAAACTTTTGAAGTAGGTATGCGGTCTGCATTATACAATTCAAAATATAAACCTTATTTTTTTTTACTATTATGGCAGTGCGGCATAAATAAATGGCATAGGCATAAATGGCGCTAGTTTTATTTTTTTATATAGTAATAGGTTTGCGTTTGACCGCCAACCCTCCTGATGTTAAGCGATGATGCGGTCTACAATAGAGCACGCTTGTCTAGAAGAAACCGACTCATTCGTGATTTGAAGACACCTAGATTGTGAGCATATGTATAACAGCGCCGAGTGAAGAGTCGAGTCTATAGCAGAGTCCTTACTCTCGCGGGCTATTGCAAATGCTTCCGCGATCGACGTTCTGGCCACTGCTGCTCTAATAAGTAGTAAAGTCTAATTTACTTTATGACTTGTCTTGGACATGACATTGACTGTGACTATGAGTTGTTTGGCGACCTACCCAGCGGCAGCCCTTCAACCCTGGGGTCATCATCATCAGCCAGAATACGTCCACTGCTGACCATAGGCCTCCCCCTTTAACCTCCACACTGAACGACAGCCTACCTTTTGCATCCACTGGATGCCCGCGACTCTCGCAATGTTGTCGGTCCATCTAGTGGAAGGCCTCCCTACGCTGCGTCTTCCGGTTCGTGGTCTCCACTCCAGAACCTTTCTTCCCCATCGGTTATCGGTTCTTCGAGCGATGTGGTAGAACCCTGGGGTAGATGGCAGAAATTGTGACTATATCACGGATATAATTATAGTCGCAGAGGCCATTAACCCATGAAGTCGAGTCAAGTTCGAGAGGTGCGGTCACTCTAGGTGGCTAGGCGTCAGGTCAGGTAGCATGGGGCGCCAAAATGCCAAATGCGATAATTATAACTTCTGAGCGACGCGGGGCTGACCGGCTATCCAAGTCGCGTAGGCAACAAAACGCTCCCTCAGCCAACTTATGGCGACGATAATTATATATTGCCACACTACAGTCAGGACGCCCGCGGGGGGAGTGCAACGACAAAAACGAACATAGGTCCGACCTTGATGACGCCTGGTGCGGCACTGAACGCGGCGCGCGCAAATTCTCGCGACCTTTTTACGGTTTTAATTTCACTAAAATACGAAACTATTGACTATCAAAATTCTATCCAAATAAAAAAATTTTGAATAAAATTGCCTTTTAGTACATGCAATTTCCAGGTTGTTACGAGCTTTCATTAGAGCATAAAACAAAAAAAAATTAACTAAATCGACTTTGTTTCAGATTTTTTTTTGATCGAGGAAAGTTTATTCTATCGTGTTTTGAACCAAATCACAGACTCTAACACAGATGTATCTGTGACATGTATTTTTTTCCAGCTCAAATATTGTAATTTAACTGAATAAAATTGATTTAAAACCGTCAAATTTGGTATAAGAGGCTCTTTGCGCTTATTCCCATTGAATACGTTAAAAGTTAATATTTATACCTAAATTGTATGTAAAGATTTTTTTAAATTAAATAAAACTTTTTGTTGATAGGGTAAGCTATCAGCTTCGCTCACAATGTTTTATGGGATCTGAATATTTTTTTTATTTTCTTTGAAAGATATTTGAAAATAAGAAAATTCAGCGTATTTGTGTTTCTGAAAGTTCAGATTTTAAGCTTTCACATGATAATTTTATTGTAATTCGGAAATACAATTTACTTTGGTGTCAGGTGTGCAAGCGTCGATCAAAGGGCGCCGAAGACAATTTCGCTCTACCTTGGTCCTTGATAGAGGGCTAGGGCGGCGCTGGACCTACCTCACAGATCTAATGTTTAAGATAATGCTAAGCGTTTTAGAAATAAATATTAGATTTATTTTACTTTACCTCACTTCACTTCACCTCACCTCACTTTATCTCACCTCGCCTCGCCTGACCTCATCTCACCTTACCTCACTTTTTTAATGGTAAAATGGGCTTTGATCACAACTGACCTGATAATATCGTAAGTGACGATGCAGTCTAAGATGTCACTTAAATTTACTTCACTTCACTTCACTTTTGGTCCGCCTCTGAACCGCCTCTACTCTATGGACCGTCCTTGCGTACCTACCACGGACCACCTACAATACCTAAATATTAGTAAGATTTTTGTAAATTGACTCGTCTGCAAAATATGACAGGAGATTACCTGCATTACCTGCATATGCAAAGCAATGACACGAGCGGTTTGACGACAATGGAGTAATTTGTCAAAGTCGGGCGCGCATCAAAGTGCTACGCCTACAAGCTGTCCGCCAGTCGTAATCTGTTTGTGGCCAAGGTGCGAGCGGTGAGATGATTATTGAGGTTGAACAAAAGATCTACGATCAACAATAGCGTCGATTCTGTCATACGGTTTAAGATTTTTATTTCCTCAAAAGAATTTACAAATTCACTTAATGAGAAAACACAGTATAAATAGGTAAGTTAGCGCCATTGAGCGTAGTTTACAGACATAATTATGCAAACAATACATATAAATAAATTAACAAAACAATAAAAAGTCAAACTTAGAGGGTAGATTTAAAAAGTTTAGAAGTATGTCTATGCATGCAAGCGGCCTGTACCGTTCATTGTTTGTTATGGCCCATAGTACGAAAAATAGCGTTTTTGTATGATATTATTATAGGTAAGTAGATTATGATTATATTAAAGAAATATCCTGTAAAATGTGGACTTTTAACAATTTTTTTAAATTTGGGGAGCGATTTTATTTCTTTTGTCTTTCGGCAATTTGTTATCGTCATACCACTCGTATATCGTCATGTCTTTCGGCATACCACTCACTAATCTAAATCAATCTGACAGGACTAAAATTATCTGCCTCTCTTTTCATTTTAATATGTGAGAGAAGGATGGAAACAATTTTAGAGCTGTCAAATTTAGTTGAGTTTAGAGTGAATCAGATAGAGAAATATACTATCTACTACATAATCAAAGCAATGTTAATATACTAATATTGGCATCGATTCTGATGTAGGTACAATACTCTAAACTAAACTAACTTTTACAGCTATAAAATTGTTGCTATCCTTCTCTCACATAATATTAAAATGAAAAGAGAGGCAGATAATTTTAGTCCTCTCAGATTAGTTTAGTTTATTGAGTGGTATGATAGAATCGGCGCCATTGTTGATCGAAGCAAAAGATGAAGCAAAACGATGTCTGTGCGTCCTCAGCGTCTTTATAGTCTTTGCTGGTAAAAATAGTGGATGCTCGCAGGATCAGCTAAATTGTTGTGGACATTAAAACGTGCCCAAAGGATTTTGTCATAGTAGACCCTGTGTCCTAATGTTGCATTTCTAAGTTCAGTTCATTCAATTTTATTGTTATATCAGTGAGAAACCCCAAATCTGCAAGCCACGAGTGATCAGTCAACTGTGGATAAATTCTTTTCTCGTTGACAAGAAGTCATCGTATTATTTTGAATACCGTTTCTTTTGTTTCTCTAAACAGTTTAAAAGATAAACTTCCGCAAATTAACGCCTCATACATTCAAATAAAATCGGTTAAGTGCGAGTCCGGCTCGCGCACTGAGGGTTCCGTACCGTATCAATAACGAAATTAAACTTGGTAATGAAGAGACAATTATCACCGACTCGCACAATTGGCCATTATTTATTATTTGTTGTTATACTTTAGAATGTGTACTATAATCATGCCAAGTTTGACGCTTGTAGGTAGGTACGTATTACGGTTTTTTTATATTAGAGCTAGTACAAAAATACGTTAAAAAAAATTGTTTGTTGTATAGGGATCCCCTTTTGTTTTACTTTTTCACTTTTATATTATTTTTCCGGTTAATCCGCCGTAACATTAAGTATTCTGCGAAATTTTCAACTGGCTATATTTTTTTTCATTGTAAATAGGCTTGCGCTTTGCCGCCAACTATTATTACGCTATCTATTACGGTTCGAAAGATGCAGCCTTTTAAAGTTAGGACAGACAATGTAGGCCTGTAGGTACGCTGTTAAAGTTACCCATCCTCAGCCTTTTGTGAATCACTGAAGTTTTTCAACACTACAGTTTTGGTAGGTCATTAATAATGTAGCCTGTCACAACAGTGAGTTGTGTATCTGTGGTGTTCATAATTACGGTAGATTTCAACACTTCCTCGAAGGAGGATACTAAATGAATAATCTCTTAAAAAATCATTACCATAACTGGGTATTGTCTGTCCTTACTCTGTTCCTCTTTTTACCACGTTTTTAGGGCTCCGTACCCAAAGGGTAAAAACGGGACCCTATTTCTAATAGTGTTAACACACGAGACGTACATGGCTGACGAACCGCCGTCCAACCAACGGGAGAGAAAGAGAAAATTTTCTCTCTTAACTGTGTAAATTTTCTCTGTTAACACTATAAACCTACGACGTCTGTCCTGTCTGTCTGTCCTATTAACGGCTGTATCTTTCAAACCGTAATAGATAGCCAGTTGAAATTTTTACATAATATGTAATGTTACAGCGGATTAACTAAGAAATACTAAAAAAGTCAAAAAGTAAAAACGAAAGGGGGTCCCCACACAACAAACGTGTTTTTTTAAAGTATTTTTGTATTAGCTTTAATATAAAAATGGTAATATGTATAAACGTCTAATTTGGCATTATTATAGTACACACTCTAAAGTATAACAACAAATAATAAATAATGGACAAGTGCGAGTCGGTGATAAGTTTCTGTTCATTACCAAGTTATAACTGGTAATTTCGTTATTGAATTTTATAGTTGTACAGAACCCTCAGAGCGCGAGCCCGACTCGCACTTGACCGGTTTTTATTAAGGTGGAGATCCGATAATTTTTTATCCCGTTCGGGGCCATTTCCTTCCAAAAGGATCATTACAAAAATAAAATATTATGTTGGCCATAGACTGAGCATTGTGTTTGTTACCTAATGGATTTAATCAATGACGATATAAATATTATCTTTGGATTTACAGATGTAAGATGTGTTAAATTAATAATAACAACATTTATTTATTCATAATCATTATCATAATCAGCCTTTTAACAGTCCACTGCTGGACTTTTAGCCTACCCCCGAAAGGGTTATTGGGCCATATCCACCACGCTGGCCCAGTGCGGATTGGTGGATTCACATAGTCCATTGTGTTTTTTTTTACTAATAGGTTTATTAAAATTTCAAGTGAACCTGTTTACAAAATAATTTACTAGTTTTTCGTCTATTCGGTACCAATTTTGAAATTGTTTTCGAACTATCCAATGAGTAGGTACCTAAGCGTATATAGTGGCCAGTTTTAATGTCAAGAATTGAGCCAGTAACTTAAAACTTGTTACAGGGTTACGCGGAAAGGGTGTACTAAGCCGAAAAGGGTCCATAGTCCCATCATTATGAACAATTTTTACAATGGCAGATCTTTTGAAGCGAAGCGTTTTCTTTTCAGAAGCCTTTCAGAAGCGTGAATTTCTGATAGCAAATAGTAGATGAATAAAAGGATAGTGCTCATTTCAAAATAGCAGGCGTTCTTTGGCGCTTCTAGCTTAGAATTTTTTAATTTCACTTTAATTAAATTTTAATTTCACAAATTCATTATGCTGTGAAATATGAGATATGAAGGAAATGTCCGGAAATTACTTTAAAGGTCCGGATTTTTCCTAGTTTATTTTTTCATCAGGTAGGTAGTCCTTACCCAGTTACCTACTACTATGGTAGGTAGGCCAGTTGAAATTTTCACATAGTATGTAATGTTACAGCGGATTAACTAAGAAAAAAAAAACCGTACAACAAACATATTTTTTATTTTAGTATCTCTATAGGTATAATGTAAAAACGGTAATACGAAGGTACAAGCGTCAAACTTGTGTCGTATGTGATAAAAAAATGAGTTGAAATACGGTTGAAATGGGAAAAAAAGAGAAAGAAAGAGTTGGATTAACTGCGCGGATAAGCCGTCGGACTTTTGTGTGCAAAGGTCCTCTTGGAATGTATGTTATATCTACTTGCCTTTGCATGATTATAGTACCTACACACTCTATAGTAGCATAGATAAACATATGATAGTAGCATAGATAAACATATATACTAGATAGTAGGTATAACAAAAAACCGGACAAGTGCGAGTGCCGGACAAAACAGTTCAAATATTGAAAGACTAACTAAACTTTGTAGTGGACAATAAGGTTATTCCATACATTCCAACTACAAAATGTAAGTTTGTATTAGTAAAACAATTATTTTTAAAATATACAACTTCAAATTTATGACTTTCGGATTTATTCCTTTATATGTGGTGTGAGACCTTGCCTCGTAGGCATATTTGCGCGATTGTAAACACTCAGCCGCATCCGCCAACCTTCGAGAAACTTCGCCTGACCGGTACGAGCTGTTAGTGCCATGCGTTCAGTCACGAGGGACGGTTATGTGTTTTTCGCTCCACGCTTATAAAAAACTGTGGATTGCCAGCGCCAAACTAAGCAAGAAGTTTTATTCTTATTTTATTAAGTTTATATTAATAACATCCGTAGATTTATCCACTAACTAGTGCAATTTGTTAAATGGCGATTGAAATTAGCGTTACATCTATATTTATAAAAGCGAAATTCATCTACTCATTCGCTCACTCATTCACTCATTAAACACGAAATCTCGAAAACCACTTGACTAACGAAGCTGAAATTTGGCAGGTAGATTCCTTATGGGGCGTAGAGGTCCGCTAAGAAAGGATTTTGCGATAGGGCCGTATTAAGGGTGGCAGATGGAGGTTGAAAGTTTGTATTAAAGTCCTTTGTTTTTGATGTTAGGGACATGAAATGTAGTATTCAGACTATTGGTTTAAAATAAATAAATTCTGTATGATTGTTTTTTCCTGAAAAGACGGACTAAGGAGGGGAAAAGGGGGGTTGAAATATTTTATGAAAGTCTACGCGTACGAAGTCGCGGGCAACAGCTAGTTATTTATATTATTACTTTTCAAAATAACGGGAAATGGGAGCCTAGGATGGCTCCCACTAAGTTGTTTTTAAGTTTTATTGTAAGTTTTTTTTATTTGTGTTACAATGAATCATCATCATCATCATCAGCCAGAAGACGTCCACTGCTGAACATAGGCCTCCCCCTTTAACCTCCACACTGAACGACAGCCTGCTTTTTGCATCCACTGGATGCCCGGGACTCTTACAATGAATAGTTCGTAGTAACTAATTAAGATAACATTTATTTCAAACTATGTTTAGTTTAACTTTTGCGGATGACTAAATAGTATGGCTCCCATTTCCCATATGAGCGTGAAATAGGCCCTCATTACTCGCACGTGTCGGGTAATGAGAGCGATTGACTTTTTTTGTGAAATCGTTATTGTACCTGTAGTTAATTCTAACTGTGATTAAAACATACCTAAATAATAGTTCTAAGAGTTCCTAACTAAAAATTATAAGGTTATTAAATGTGGTTTTTATGAAAGTTTTCCCTTAGTAGGCTCCCATTACACCCCACTCCCCTACCCTATAGGTTTTGATTCCCTTGTGAAATCGCAAAATATGCGACATAAACGGTCATAATCTTTTGATCGCGTAGACTTCAAGTTTGATTTTATCACAGCTAAAAGATACCGTAGATTTGAGTATTTGATATAATGGTTACTTGGACGACCTTATCATTTCTTTCACAGAAGCGAAATTGCATATTTTACGGATTTTAAAGTCGGTTTTTTAAATTGTTTTTTTTTTATTGATTATTGATTGTTGTTTTTTTTTATTGATTATTTGTTTTTTGGTAGTGCGGAACTCTCAGTGCGTGAGCCCGACTCGCACTTGTCCGGTCTTATCTTAATTTAATTTAACATTTTGTTGCGTTAGGCAAGTATTATGACGACAAGGAAGATCTTGTGTAGATACCTACGTAGATGCTAAAACAGTACCTACCTACTACATAAATTCAGCTAAATTACAGTGGGAGTCCCAACTTATATGTAGAGGTGGTCAAATGATAGAACTAAAAATATTCCACGAGCGGCTGTGAATTTACGTTCGGAAAATTCGGCGCGCGATGGTGGCTCCCACATTCAACTGCGTTTCAATTATTTTTTCATTCTCAATTGTGTCCACTTCGGGCTCATCATCTACACTTATTTATAAAAGAACAGGCTGTTTCACTAATCCATTATAAGTCTTCAGATTAGTGTAGTGTCGCGTTCCCAATAATGTCTTACCTATGTTTAAAATAATTTAATAATTATTTTACTAGAAACTTAAATAAAAAAAACATGGAGGTTAAAGCTGTTCAAAGGGTAAGTAGCTCAATCATACATAGATATTATTACCAATGAATAAGTAGATACGTAGTTAAATTAAAACTCGGAAGTAAAAGCTTGGTTTAGACTAGATAGCAACAACATGGCAGAAAGTTTTTTTTTTTTCAACGAATACGTAACAATAAATAAATATTCGGGACATTTTTGCACACACGGTCATCTGACCCCAAACTAAGCAAAACTTGTAATATGGCTGCCAGAGACTGATATACATACATATATAGGTTTAAATACATACTTAAATAGATATTAACAACCAGATATAGAACAAACACGAATGTTCATCACACAAATGTTTGTCCTAGATGGGAATCGAACCCACGCCCCCAAGCTTATATATAATTCACTTAAGTGAGAATATACATATTTTGCTTAACTAACTAAGGTAAGTAGGTAAAACCTACTTAAAGATTGCAAACATTACAAGCAACTTAATAATATCGTTTTATGTAAGTAGTTGACAGCGTAAAATTTGGATTCGAATTTAACTTTTGCAAACCGCATGTTTCGCAATTCTTTAGCGACAAGCTCAATTCGGGAAGCTTTAGCACTTGCTGCAAGTAAATTGGGAGGCTATTTCTGGGTTTTTAATCCATTATAATATTCTTTTCATACCTTTCTGTCTGCGGTAGGTATCTCAGAAATGTCTAAATCGATCTTATTTTTACGAGATGATATTTTGGTGGGATATCGCGCACTGGCCAAGTTGCTTTGTTGTGCTGCACCGTTGCACTTGACATCATGCTTCACACATCAGCATTAACTAGGCAAGGCTAAGGCTAGGGATTTCTTCAAGGTCAGGGTGAATAGTCACCGACATACCTGTTAAAATTTGCAAGTTGAAGTGGTAATGGGTAGGCCACATCGCTCGAACAACCGATAACCGATGGGGAAGAAAGGTTCTGGAGTGGAGACCACGAACCGGAAGTCGCAGCGTAGGTAAGCCTCCCACTAGATAGACCGACGATATTGTGAGAGTCACGGGCATCCAGTGGATTCAAAAGGCAGGCTGTCGTTGGGGAGGCCTATGTTCAGCAGTGTACGTCTTCTGGCTGATGATGATAATGAAACGCGAACTTAGGAATTCTGGATAAAAAGACGGAATACTGATTATATTTTCGCTTGTAGATCCTCCTGGTAACCGGCATGATATTCATTAGCATGTCTGAGGGCTACATCCTCGGCATCATGTCGGGAATGGTGGCAGGACTCCAGTCTAAAGACAGCGATGTCAAGTTTACTGAAAACCAAATATCATGGCTAGGTAAGTTTGTACAAAAAAGAGCTGTTGGGAGAGGGTGCAATATGAGGTCACGTCTACTTTCAAGTTCTACTTGGATTAAATGTTTGTTATACAGCGCAACCTTTGACGAGGGAGATATTTTCACAAGATACAGAAAAAATACAGAAATACAGAAAAGTTTATTTTGCGATAATGTAATTTAAAGCTTGAAACGTTCACCAAGTGAAGCTTGGTGAAGTTCTACCTAGCAGTGGGTAGGAGTTTCAAAAGAAAGAGTTTATGATAGTATAAGTTAAGATTTAATTAAGCAAGAATGAATTTACAGGAGACTGAGGGTCGTGTGAACTCGGAAGGTGATGGCGATAAAAAAACGTGTTGGTCCCTTGTTTAGAGACTTAGCTTGAAGAGCTGGGGCGCCGATCGCCGCGTGGCTCGACGCGGCTCGTGGCACGTAGGATGTCAGCAGGGCAGCGCAGCGACGAGACGGCTTCGTGAGCTTTTTCAGGGCGTGACCGGAGTGCGGTCAGCGCGTAGTAGTTTCTGATGTTTGTGCGTGGCCGGAGTACGACCGACGTAGTAGAAGGGAAGTAGACGTAGCGTCACGACAGCGTGGCGACTCGTACGTGGTCGGAGAATCGGCGTAGAGGGTAGGAGCCTGAAATGCGTCGAAGAAACCACGCATGAGGATCAGTACTGAAGAGCCGCTCGGCCACGTCGTGTGAGATCCCGAAGATAACGGCAGATCGGACCAGGCGCCCATCTCACATGACGTGGTACCGGCGTTAAAACACAGTTTTTGATCGGAAGGATCCAAGATTACAGAATGCTTTAAGAGCTTAGAACACAATTATATTAGAATGTAAGTACGGCGCGCGTCCACATCCGCAGATAGTACGGATATGAAACGCACTTGCACTGCGTTTTAGAACACAGGTGGCCTGATGATAATTCAATTGACAAATAACGATTAGCATTATTTGTCGAGACAGATTTCACAATTAACACATTTTAAAAGCAGAATTATCTCTGGAAACTTACCCGATGAAGACGGGCTAACAAGTTAATTTATAAATTTTAAAGATATGAGCGACTTCCTCACTGGAGTACATCTGCACGTATGACCCAGTTTTTATTTCGGGTCCTATATATATCGTATTCCTTCTAGAAAGAATACGATATTTATATACCCGAATCTTTATAAAACTGCAGTTTTTACAATTTCCTTTGTCTTAGATGACCTTTTTTATTCATTAAGTTTGGCTTCTAGCGTATGTGCCATTTGCCATGAATTTGGGAGTAGGTAACGATCATGGAACGTTACATACCCCCTTTTTCAGTTAAGAATTTTTGCTCAAGAAAATTCGCTGACCTCTCTAGCATCCTAGTTATAAATTACACCTTCCCCGTCCAGGGTTGAGTCTAATATGTTAACATTAAGTAGGCTCGAGTGTAAAATTAATTTAATCAGGATGCTATGGTCTGAAGTTCCCAATAAGACTTGTGGCGTACTGTGAAGAGTCCGGTATCGCTGTATAAATGCTTTAGTGGCACCTATACAGACGGCAAGAATACCGGTGGGTTCTCCATTTTGCTGTTAAGAATGTTAGATACAATACTTAAAAGCAGCAAAAATAAAAGAAAAGCTAACAAAATAAGGAACTATTTTGCTAGTTAGTACGTCAAAGAGAGTAAGTAGTTATATACAAGTATAGGACCAACAGATTGTAGGTAGCGATTTGTAGTCTAGGTGACTTTTGATAAGTTATCAGTGTATCGATCGAGTTAAATCAAAGTAACTATAAGTGTTTAGTTTGCTATAGCTATATTGACGACTGACTTGAATTACCTAGTACACAAAAGGTTATTTTAATTAATATTCGTGTTTTGGGCTTATTTTTATGGAGTTCACGAGTACCGCTCCTAGCAATTTAGAGGCTTATTTTTAAAGAGTTTGCAATAACCGCTCTTAGTGTGAAGGCTTTCAGTTTTAGAGTACACTAACCGCCCTATTTCTGATATTTAATAGACATACATAAATAGATATTATACGATATATGTAAATAAAAATATTTCTAAGTTTTTTTTTCAAGTCTGGTATTTTTTTAATTTTTAGATGTTAATATCAAGTTTTAGATGCAAGATTAATTAGATTTTCTTCAGAGGGAAGCTATAGTGGTAAAATATTAATTTTTAGTATTTAGTAAAGTTGAAGGTATGAGACTTTTTCTTTTAAAAGTTTTATAGTGAAAAATTGTTCTGCGAGTCATTTTAACGACTGATATTGTCAGGTACGAGTAAATTTTAAGTATGCTAACTAAGTATGCGATAAAAATTATAAATGGGGTAAGCCATTTTATATTCCTACGCCAAAAAGAGTTTAGATTTTAGTTTTTAGAGAGATATCCGTCAAAGAGAGTTTTGATCTGGATTTTTAGAGAGATATCGGGTGAGTTTCCGTGAGAGCAAGTTTTACATATACAAGTTAGATGTTCCGAGTGTAGGTTGGGTGGTAAGTTTTGTAAATAAGTTTGAGTTTAAAGAACAAGATTTTAAGATAGTGCGAGTATAAAAGTACTGAAAGATTTTAATTCTACTATAATAAAAGAAATTCGAGTAAAAAAATTTATTATAGTGCGTTTAAGACGCGGACAGAAGGCGTTACTTCTGTAGGTGTTACCTTTGTCTTCCTTAGTCGCCTCTTACGACATGCATGGAGAACTACAGCTGGGTATTCTATTCAATAAGCTCCCGCACCAGCACGGGGCGGTTTTTACCATTCAACCTACAGACGGACACAAGGTTACAGAGAAAGAGCCGTGAATATACCACGCCAGAGAGATCAACACTTTTTTATCAACCTTCCTGCTTAATACCTGGGCGCCACTGAAACGTTCACCAAGTGAAGCTTGGTGAAGTTCTACCTAGCAGTGGGTAGGAGTTTCAAAAGAAAGAGTTTATGATAGTATAAGTTAAGATTTAATTAAGCAAGAATGAATTTACAGGAGACTGAGGGTCGTGTGAACTCGGAAGGTGATGGCGATAAAAAAACGTGTTGGTCCCTTGTTTAGAGACTTAGCTTGAAGAGCTGGGGCGCCGATCGCCGCGTGGCTCGACGCGGCTCGTGGCACGTAGGATGTCAGCAGGGCAGCGCAGCGACGAGACGGCTTCGTGAGCTTTTTCAGGGCGTGACCGGAGTGCGGTCAGCGCGTAGTAGTTTCTGATGTTTGTGCGTGGCCGGAGTACGACCGACGTAGTAGAAGGGAAGTAGACGTAGCGTCACGACAGCGTGGCGACTCGTACGTGGTCGGAGAATCGGCGTAGAGGGTAGGAGCCTGAAATGCGTCGAAGAAACCACGCATGAGGATCAGTACTGAAGAGCCGCTCGGCCACGTCGTGTGAGATCCCGAAGATAACGGCAGATCGGACCAGGCGCCCATCTCACATGACGTGGTACCGGCGTTAAAACACAGTTTTTGATCGGAAGGATCCAAGATTACAGAATGCTTTAAGAGCTTAGAACACAATTATATTAGAATGTAAGTACGGCGCGCGTCCACATCCGCAGATAGTACGGATATGAAACGCACTTGCACTGCGTTTTAGAACACAGGTGGCCTGATGATAATTCAATTGACAAATAACGATTAGCATTATTTGTCGAGACAGATTTCACAATTAACACATTTTAAAAGCAGAATTATCTCTGGAAACTTACCCGATGAAGACGGGCTAACAAGTTAATTTATAAATTTTAAAGATATGAGCGACTTCCTCACTGGAGTACATCTGCACGTATGACCCAGTTTTTATTTCGGGTCCTATATATATCGTATTCCTTCTAGAAAGAATACGATATTTATATACCCGAATCTTTATAAAACTGCAGTTTTTACAATTTCCTTTGTCTTAGAACAATGCCGATTTTTGCATAGCGGAATGAAACTGACTGACATTACGTCAATCACCTTCATTCTGTCAACAATGTTTATGTCATAGTACTTAGTGACCTTTTTTATTCATTAAGTTTGGCTTCTAGCGTATGTGCCATTTGCCATGAATTTGGGAGTAGGTAACGATCATGGAACGTTACAAGCTAAACAAAATATTTCAAATATAAGTAGGTACATTATCACAAAAACCGGCCCCAACTCAGCATGCGTGTAACTAGTTGCGTTGGAAAGCAACCGGGTCATGTGGAATTGTACCCATTAAATCCTCCTCGGTGGCCTGTTTTACTGGCTGGACGGAGAACCCCGGGATATCCTTAAGAACACGCCAGGGCACCTGAAGACCGCTTGAGTTAATTTCTAGCTATAATCTTTGGATTGTATTAAAACGTTCTCAATCGGCCGCAGCCTAGTATTGAAATTATAAATATTATTTTGTTTTCAGCTTCATCAATCCACGGCACTTGTCTCTTCGGCTTTGCGCTGGCTGCTGTGGTCACGGAAAGATTTGGCAGAAGACGAGCTCTGTCTATCCTCACAGCACCAGTCATCATCCACTGGCTGATACTTTACTTCGAGCACCGATTTGCCATCTGGATGGCGTCGACGGTAATGTTGGGCATGTGCTTCGGAGGAGTGATGTCCCTGGGCCTCATGTCCATTGCTGAGTACACATCACCGAATATCAGAGGCATTTGTCTGAGCTTTATCGTATCAGGCGGCCCCGCATTTGGTATGACAATCGCCCATGTTTTGAGCACAGTGATGCATTGGAGGAACGTGGCCCTTCTTGGAGTCATTCCCACAACGATTTCCGCTATAGTGCCCTGCTTTTGGATAGAGAGTCCAACATGGCTCGCGTCAAAAGGAAGATTCCAAGAGTGTGAGAGAGCATTCAGAGCATTGCGCGGAAGCAGCAAGGCGACAGAAAAGGAACTGCTTCTCCTCATTGAAGTCGAAAAATGCAAGCAAGGTCGACTTGCCCAAAAATCCACAGGGGCAATTTTCAAAAAAATATCAATAGCCATAAAACAGAAATATTTTTGGAAGATAGCTATGCTTGTTTGCGTACTCCACGTGTACAGAGTCGCCGCCGGAAAACTTTTATTTTCCACTTTCACGATTACCATTCTCAAAGACGTAACCGGCAGTTCTGACTTGTTTCTATTTACTGCGTTGGTTGACGGCTTCCTTGTTTTCGGTTGCGCATTGTCTTGCTATTTCAACAGTAAATTCAATGTTAGGAGCGTATTGTTCAGCTCGGGAGTTCTCGGAATTTTCGTAATGCTTGCTTTGAGTGCATGCCTTTACATCAAGCCTGCGGGAAATGAAACTTTCGTATGGTTCGCTTGTTGCCTTCTTGCCTTGTATTACGTGATAGGTTACGCGGGAATCTTCCCTGTGATTGAAACTTTGTTTGCCGAAATATTTCCGTTGGAGCTAAAAATGTATTGTTTGTTTGGTTTTGGTACTATTGGGAGTGCTTTGTTGTTTTTATCTCTTCAAACAGCGTTAGCGATGTTCAGTGCGTTGGGGTACCATGGAGTATTTTTACTCAACACTGTACTTGCGATGTTCTGTCTCTTATATCTGTGGTTTAAGCTACCGGAAACTAAAGGGAGGACGTTACAGGAAATCGAACTGTATTTTAAGAACGATACGTTTGATAACGTAAAGCTTGATGAAGAACACTCCACCGTGTTGCTTGGCGAAAATGTAAAAGTATGAGTGAAGAACTTGGGTATGTCGTTATAAAGGTGAACAGAAAGGAGCACAAATAAATATTTTAGTTTCATTAATGACTTGCGTTGCTGCTTTTATTCATAATAAATTCGACGATGAAACATACCTACTCATGTTTCATCGTGAAGTTTAAAATCCTTTTAAATAGTCATCATAATCAGCCTTTCAACAGTCCACTGCTGAACTTTTAGCCTACCCCCGAAAGGGTGATTGGGCCATATCCACCACGCTGGCCCAGTTGCGGGTGGTGGTGCATTCACATACGCCATTGAATTTCTTCTCCGTACGTGCATGCAGGTTTCCTCACGATGTTTTCCTTCACCGAAAAGCCAGTGGTATGAAAATCCGTACATAAACTCCAAAGAGCTCATTGGTACGGGCCCGGGGTTTGAACCCGCGTCCTCGAGCTTTCAAGTCTAGCGGTCTCCCAAACAGGCTACCATGGCTATAAATAGTATATTACAGAAAATTTCCATATCGGATAAAAAGTTTATGTGAGTAAAATGATAATTAAATGCAGATAGTTACCTACGGCTGTGATGACGCTAGTAAAATCGTTTCGAGGTAGAATTTATCGTCGGTAACAAAATCTTCAGGTCATGTATTTCATCTAGTTGTATTTTTTTGTATCATACCTAGATACATTATTATAATAGTTTGTATGAGGAAGACGTGAGTATAATAATAATAAATGATATCAGTTGTATATTTGGCTATCAAGTATTATCATCTCGCAATAATTATAATATTCCCACGCTTTTATTGTATTCCTACGTTTATATGTGTTCGTTAAGAGCCTCTTATACCAAATTTGACGGTTTTAAATCAATTTTTTTCAGTAAAATTACAATATTTGAGCTGGAAAAAAAATACATGTCACAGATAAATCTGTGTTTGAGTTTATGATTTGGTTCAAAACACGATGGAATAAACTTTCCTCGATCAAAAAAAAATGTGAAACAAAGTCGATTTAGTAATTTTTTTTCGTTTTATGCTCTAATGAAAGTTTGTAACAACCTGGAAATTGCATGTACTGAAAGGCAATTTCATATTTTTTTTATTTTTATTTGGATAGAATTTTGATAGTGAATAGTTTAGTTTTTTAGGGAAATTAAAACCGTTACAAGGTTGCGAGAATTTGCGCGCGCCGCGTTCAGTACCGCGCCAGGCGTCATCGAGGTCGGACCTATGTTCGGTTTTGTCGTTGCACTCCCCCCCGCGGGCGTCCTGACTCCAGCGTGGCAAAATACATCGTCGCTATAACTTGGCGGGGGCTGAGGGAGCGTTTTGTTACCTACGCGACTCGGATAACCGGCCGTTAATGCCTACTTATTTATTTATTGTAGTCAAAGCGACAGTCGGGCTATAACCGCCGACCCCGACCGCTGCTTGGACTTGCTTAATTGTTTAACCCTTAGCCAGGTATCGGACGTATAATGGCCACTTCATAATACACGAAAGTGCACTGTACGAGTACTCTGCCAGTTAGGTGGGGCGTACCCAGGATTTCATTTTGGGGGGGGGGGGGCATTCTGACAAGGTTCGAAGGAGAATCAAATCGAAAAATTGAGTCAAATGTATGGAATTGCTAGGTGTTTGGGGGGCCATAGCACCCATGGCCTGGATTGCTCATGCTCAGATGAGTCAAAAAAAAGTTTAAATATTAATAGGCAAACTTAACTTTGTAGTGAACAATGAGGTTCTTCCATACATACCAACTACAAAATGTAAATAACAAAACGACAATTTTTTTCTATACTAATATTATAAAGAACAAAGATTTTATTGTTTGTTTGTTAGTATTGAATAGGCTCCGAAACTACTGAACCGAATAGAAAAATTCCCCACTGTTGGGAAGCTACACTATCCCCGTGTGACATAGGCCATATTTTTTTTAAATTAGGGATCCTTACTAAAACTCCCAATAATTTCCCGTGCAAAGCCAGGGCGGACCGCTAATGTGATATAACTTTAAATCCGATTTTTCCTTATGTGCTGTGAGACCTTGACCTTCTGCCAAATTTCATGATTCTAGGTCAACGGGAAGTACTTATATAGCCTAGGTTTTCATTCCCTTGTGAAATACCAAAATATGCGACATAAAACGGTCATATCTTTTGATCGCGTTGACTTACAAGTTTGATTTTTTCCCAGCTGAAAGAAACCGTAGAGTATTTCAACTTGATACCTCTACGCGTTTCCGAGAAAATGGTCTTGACAGACAGACAACAAAGTGATCCTATAACACCCTATCCGTAGGAGAGGGCCACAGTGGCCGTTAAGGCTTTTATCTTTTATTGCATTTTTGGGGTCTTATAATGCATAGGTAATATATGCATCTATCCACATTGACAAGAACATAATTATTTTTATACCTACATATTTTTATTACGTCAAATACAAAAACATCGTTACCCGAACACCTTTATATTTCCTACGAACTGCCGGTAGTAGCTTGGTAGAACTGTGGGAAATAAACGTTAGCTTTTTCTTTGCTTGTTAACTTTCTATTGATTTTATTTAATATAAAGGTCAAAGGTTTGCGTTCCTTATCTCTATCTCTTCTCTACATACTATAAATTAAAGTTGCTTTCCGCGTCTGTCTGTATGGCCGCTAACTCCTCCTAAACCACGCAACGGATTTTGATGCGGTTTTCACCATCAGTTAGATACATTTTCAAGGAAGGTTTATATATATAACTAGCGACCCGCCCCGGCTTCGCAGGTAAATTACACCCGTGCGAAGTCGGGCGGGCGGGTCGCTAGTATAATATATTTTGTGTTGTCTTTGTAATATATTTTGTGTTTTGGCGTCACATTCAATTAGTGAACCGAATAATAAAAAAAAGGCTATCAATTTACTTTAAAATGAAAAAAACATGTTTAAAATAAAATTGCTAATGAAGCTTTAATGATTTCTCTTTCAATTAATATATACAATCATAGATATATAAACAAATTGTGTGTACAGAAATATGTCACAGAACTGTATAAGGGTTAACTGTATAAGGGTTTACCTCAGATCAGACAAACAAAGGAGATATGTCTTAGTACAATAAGGATGTGTCCTAATGTATCATTTATTACAAACAACAGGCTTAGCGAAAAATATTACTAAATACATTACGCATACATACTGAAATATTTTATATGGCTGATAAATCTCTGAAATATGAGCGTTTTTGGTGAGGATAGAGTCTGTCTTTCGCGCAAAACATGTATTAGTATAGCATTTGTTTTACGCGCGCATGGCTTGACGTCATTACGTGCTATACTGCTCTCTCCCTGTCTAATAGAGTGCGCCGAGTTTTGGTTCGGACATTTTTGGTACGATTGTGACTCTATATCTTGATGCTTATAACGGATTATTCTCCTTCATTCATCATAATTAGCCTTTTAACAGTCCACTGCTGGACTTTCAGCCTACCCCCGAAAGGGTGATTGGGCCATATCCACAACGCTGGCCCAGTTGCAGGTTGATGGATTCACATACACCATTGAATTCCTTCTCCGTAAGTATATTTTGTATGGACATTTTTTGGCACGATTGTGACTCTATATGTATTGTATCTCGATGACCGTATATCAACAATGTTACTCGGTAATGTTAATGTTGTTCTTGTTACTCGGTTTGTGACAAAAAAATATAACAAGTTCTTATTTAGTTTTGTTTAAAAATGTTATTTTATTTTCCATGTATATTGTGTTATTGTATTTTTTTGTCACAAATAAATTATGTCTATGTCTTGACAAAAAAAAATGGTTCTGGAACATCCAGTGACTTATAGGTCCTAGTCTCATAACAACATAGCTCCATAAAACGGGGCCGGCTCCCAATCTTTCCTAGTTTTATATTTAAATCTATGCAACAACCCTCCCGCCACTAACACTCCTCTATCACAAACCCTCGTGTTAGGGCTCGAATGGCTCGAGTAACCCGCTGGACTCCTGATTTTCCTATTCACATGCAAAGTCCGGCAGTTCCTGATCTTTATTCGTATGCACTTGTCGCGGTGGAATTTGGTCGGTTCGAAGATGTTTTCTCTGTAGCCGTTGTGAAGGGGGAGTAAGGTTGAAATGTGGCGGAGTTTTGGTCGGCGAAGGGGCCGGGAGTACGTGACGTCTTCATCGGATGACTTATCGCTTGAGTGCTCGTGAGGGCTGGATCTCTCTGTAAGGTGATATTGTCGGTTAATAGACCAGCAGGCCTAGCATGGGCTGTGGATAAATTGTCTTTCCACCGTTTTTATCCACGCCTAGACGTGACAAAGCTAGAATATGGAAACATTTGTCTTTTTCTCGCGGGATAAAAACGGTGGAAAGACAATATGGCCACGGCCCGTGCTAGGAATGCTGGGTAGTTTTTTTTTAATAGTAGGGTGAAACCCATTGGAAAAGGAAGACAATGTAACAAAAATTAAAGGAAAAATAATTTACGGGCGACGAAAAACGGTTTATCCCGATTTCCGGCAAAACTACAAGTCCTATGAAAAAAAGTTAAGTGGCAAAGTTGTAGGTAATAAAAAGTTCTACAACTTTTGTTTACACACTTTTTTCACATAACCTCAAAATTTATGTGAAAATTCAAATAACCATGTTTTCACTGGAGGGCTCCTCGACGGCAAACTTTTTTTGCATCGGAATAAGCGAACGTTTGATCGCAATCTCACCAGACGGAAAGCGATGATGCGTCGTAACGCGGTCACGTTACAAGTTTATATGGTCATAGAGACTAACAGTGCACAGAATCCATTTTTCAATTACATTTTCATGTTACCATGTCACGCGCGTTTATGGCAAGGAATCTAATGTGAGATAGAGAAGATAGATAAAGGCCCAAGCATCCAAAAATCGTCATCGGAAATCCCACTGTATGTAATACGACGTAAGGTTCAAAATTTAATGTCAGGGTCCGTCCGGACCGAGTGTAATGTAAATTCTCCTTCATTAAAATATAAACACTTATAACCATTGAGATTCCTATAGAGTCACAATCTCTCAGTGAAAACAGTCAAAAAACGTCTGAGAATCATTGTACATACATTGTATCAATTATATACTTCACAATGCCACATTTACTCCAATTTAGACGTTATGTCGCTTACATAGTTCAACGTTCAACTGGCATCGCGCGGCGTTGTAGTCGAATCGCGGTTACCTTATAACTAACCAAAAAGTCTGCGCAACCCGTAGCGTGCGCCGAGTTTTGTTTCGGATTTTTTTAGGCACGATTGTTACTCTGATATGTATTGTATCTCGATGCTTATAACGGATTATTCTCCTTCATTATCGTTACAGAAATCTTTTTTTTTTTATAAATAATATCCTTGCGTTTGACCACCATCTCACCTGATGTTAAGCGATGATGTGGTATATATCTATATCCTGTACTAACCTTTTTTAGGAAATATCGTCCGTCTCGGCAATATTGAATCGCCGAGCATTTCATAGAGAGTATAGTCCGTTATCACATAGTCTTCTAAGTATGTAGTAGGTTCAGATCTGAGCAGGCAAGTTGACGCTTCCTGTAACAAAAAAACTAAATAAGATACCTCTTTATCTATACAATATTATAAAGAGGAAAGATTTGTATGTATATTTGTAACGAATTGGCTCAAAAAGTACTGGACCGATTTAAAAAATTATTTCTCCATTTGAATGCTACATTACCACTGATTAATATAGGCTATTTAAATAGGCTATATAACTATACCCGTGCGGAGCCGGGGCGGACCGCTAGTTTTTATATACTATGTTATTTTGATCATCTCACAGACTTCCTTAACCTTATATAGTGTAATATAGCCTTAGTCTCAATGTCATCTGCCCCGGTCCTGTGCTACTCGAGTTAAGATCTACCCCCGATGGTGACAATGTTGTTAACCCATCTTGCAGCTGGACAACCAATGGATGAGTATAATTTTCCTAGACTCACTAACATTTCACTAACTAGCATTCATTCCCTGAAGGCCTATACTCACGAACATTTCACTTATAGTCGCAAACACTTCCCCTAATTTTCCTAACCTCGGCACCATTTCCCATAGACTCGTCACCATTTCCCCTAGACTCCTAAATTCTCAACAGTCTCCTTGAGATTGGTCTGCATATGGTTTTGCCGCAGCGTGTAGATGCATTAATATAAATGTTTCATACAACATAATAATTATTATACCGCTTATATTGAATTAGCAGCAAAACATTAGACGAGCACACGTCGACCGAGCGCCATTATGCATTTTGATTGGTTATATTTCTACCATCATACTTCATAGTATAAATTAAACATTGTCCCACACATGTGTCAACTAAAATTTTGTTAACCTCATAAACATAATTTCCCGTCAATCGCCAAAATTTCCCCAAGTCTCACCAAAATTTCCCCAACACTCACCAACATTTCCCCTAGACTCACAAACATTTCCCCTTAGACTCGTCAATATTTTCCATAGACTCATCAACTCACCAGTAGAGTTTCCCTAAGGTCCGTCTGCATGTGATTCCGCCTTGGTGCGTGGATACCATCGTCTAAATGTTCCAAATAGTCTCCCAAACATTCGACGAGCGCGCGCCGACCGAGCGCCATCACGCATTTGATCATCGGCGCGGTTAGACGTTCCTTAGTGCCTTGGGATAGGTAATCAAAGAGTATTCCTTTGCCTGAAAAGAAAACATAACACTATAGCTATTTTTCTAGCACTATAGCTAGCTCGGTGAAGGAAAACATCGTGAGGAAACCTGCATACGTACGGAGAAGGAGTTCAATGGCGTATGTGAATCCACCAACCCGCACTGGGCCAGCGTGGTGGATATGGCCCAATCACCCTTTCGGGGTAGGCTAAAAGTCCAGCCGTGGACTGTTAAAAGGCTGACTATGATAGCTATTTTTATAATAGCTATTCTAATAACAAGAGACAATATTGCGGTTTGCGGCGGCCTCATTGTAATAGGCATGCGTCCTATTTTGTTTTATTACCTCATAAATAAACCGGCCAAGTGCGAGTCGGAATCACACACTGAGGCTTCCGTACCATCACAAAATTCAATAACGAAATCACCAGGTTATAACTTGGTAATGAGCAGAAACTTGTCACTGACACTTGGGCATTTGGACTATGGGCATTTGGACTTGGACTATGGGCATATTTATTATTTTTTGTTATACTTTAGAGTGTGTACTATAATCATGCCAAGTTTGACGCTTGTACGTATTACCGTGTTCACATTAGAGCTAATAGAAAAATACGTTTTTGTATGGGGGGGCAGGGTCCTTTCGTTTTTACTTTTTGCCTTTTTTATTATTTCTTAGTCAATCCGCCATAACATTACATATTCTGTGAAAATTTCAACTCGCTAGCTATTACGGTTCGAAAGATACAGCCGTTTAAAAGTAGGACGGACAGACAGACAGACATCGTAGGCTTAGTAATAGGGTCCCGTTTTACTCTTTGGGTACGAAACCCTAAAAATGCAGTACCCTGGGTTTTCATAGAACTTGATGTGCTCGCTACCGTCTTACCAATGACATCCAGAGAGAACGAGAGTGTCTATATTAATAAAGATCTGGGGTTGGCTCTTGAATGGCAGATATCTTCGGTACGCCACTCTTTAACGGCCGGTTATCCGAGTCGCGTAGGCAACAAAACGCTCCCTCAGCCCCCGCCAAGTTATAGCGACGATGTATTTTGCCACTCAAGAGTCAGGATGCCCGCGGGGGGAGTGCAACGACAAAAGCGAACATAGGTCCGACCTCGATGACGCCTGACGCGGTACTGAACGCGGTGCGCGCAAATTCTCGCAACCTTTTTACGGTTTTTATTTCACTAAAAAACGAAACTATCAAAATTCTATCGAAATATTATTTTTTTAAATAAAATTGCCTTTCAGTACATGCAATTTCCAGGTTGTTACGAGCTTTCATTAGAGCATAAAACGAAAAAATTAACTGGATCTACTTTGTTTCAGATTTTTTTTTGATCGAGGATAGTTTGTTCTATCGTGTTTTGAACCAAATCATAAACTTAAACATAGATGTATCTGTGACATGTATTTTTTTCCAGCTCAAATATTGTAATTTAACTGAATAAAATTGATTTAAAACCGTCAAATTTGCTATAAGAGGCCGTTAAGATAAAGATACTTCTATGCAATGGTATTTGCTTACTGTTACGCGCCTGTAGTTTTCAGTCCTGTAAAATAGTTCCTTTACCTATCATAATGAACGAGGGCCAAGTGCGTGTGATTTTCGTCAAAATGGCGACCATCTTCTCCGCTAAAGATCCGTTTCCGAGTATGTTTGACACCATCACTGGGAATAGTCTCTGAAACTATAAAAAACAAGCAGTTAACTAAAGATTTTGTATAGTTTTCAGAAACGATTAATCGTAAAAAAAAACACTGAACTAGTGCAAGTCAGATTTAAGCTCAGAGGGTTCTGCACCCAAAAAACATGTTATTTTTTAAATTCGGATGGATAAAAACTCTTTAGTGTACACCAGAAATAAAATATTACAAACAGGGCCCCGATTCTACTAAGCCAATTGTTTTTAAATTGTAATATTTTTTTTATTTTTTTTATAATTGCCTAAAAATTGAGTTTTTAATTTTAAAAAATATACTAGAAAAATACCACTACCTAATATTATAACCTAGTATAAAAAAAAACTATCAATTTTGAGGCAATTTATTAAACAATTAAAATTAAAACAATTACAATTTAAAAACAATTGGTTTAGTATAATCGGGGCCCAGATAGTAAACACTTACGAGCTAGTGACACAAGTGGCGACCTTCCTCGCAACCATTGGATGGAAAGAATTTACATAAGAGGCCGTTTATTAATCACGTGATGTTTTTTTAGCATTTTTAATAATCACAAATCGCGCCTTTAACGAAAAAATTAATACATGTGATATCTTACTACAACTCCCTCCCCCCTTGTGATATTTCGTGATTTTTGCAAACCCCCTCCCCCCCTTTCAAGCCTCACGTGATTAATGGACGGTCCCTAACAGGATCGACGTGATTCAGATTGGTATTTTAGGAGAATAAACCAACTCGTATATTACCTGTTGTTGTATATTAGTGTCCAAGCTGCAAGGGTTCGAGCAAAGTGCATCAACCATGTCCAAAACATTCGACTGTAAAGGCTTCTTAGCGGGGACATTGAGAGCGTTCAAATTATCGTCGTTCAATACCAATACTGCCAGGTTAAAGAGATTGGGGAATATCGGGCCTATTCGAGTGTTGGTCATCAGATCTGCTACCGCTACCTCCTTGGGCTTCTTTCTTAGGTTTAATATTGCTGGAAAAATAAAAACATACTATTATAAATGTGAAAATGTACTGCGGTGATAGACGAGCTGGTTCCCCATCTCTTTTTAGGGTTCTGTACCCAAAGGATAACCGATAACCGATGGGGAAGAAAGGTTCTTGAGTGGAGACCACGAACCGAAAGACGCAGCGTAGGTAGGCCTCCCACTAGATGGACCGACGACATAGTGAGAGTCGCTGGCATCCAGTGTATGCAAAAGGCAGGCTGTCGTTCAGTGTGGAGGTTAAAGGGGGAGGCCTATGTTCAGCAGTGGACGTCTTCTGGCTGATGATGATGATGATGTACCCAAATGGTAAAAACGGGGCCCTATGACTAAGCTTACGATGTCTATCTTTCCTACCTTTAAACGACTATGTTTCGAATCGTGATAGATAGCTAGTTGAAATTTTCACAGAATATGTAATGATATGGCGGATTAACTAAGAAATAGTAAAAAAGTCTAAACGGAAGGGGGGTACCATACAACAAACGTATTTTTAACGTATTTTTGTATTAGCTCAAAAAATAATGGCCAAGTACGAGTCGGTGACAAGTTTCTGTTCATTAACAAGTTATAACTCGTAATTTTGTTTTTGAATTTTGTGGTGGTACGGAACCCTCAGTGCGCGAGCCCGACTTGCCCTTGGCCGGTTTTTTTTTTTTCATTATTAATTGGCTTGCGTTTAACCGTTAATTCGCATGATGTTAGGCGATGGTGCGGTCTACGATAGAGTACGCTTGCCTAGAAGAAACTGATTCTTCGAGCCTTATTCTTATTGGGCCTGCCAATGGGCCTTTTGGCGATTAGTGTCCACATTGTTGCGGTTTTGGTCCACAGATCAGCGGACATACGGCAGAAGTCTCCGGCCTAATTCCACTTTAGACTACCAGCCTTTTGACCGTCATCGACGGTCGACGATTTTTATTTTGTAGCGCAGTATTGAGTTCCTTGTTGCTTTGCGGTGTTCTTTAAGAGAAGCCTATAAAGGACGATCCTCAAATGATGATGATGAGTTCCTAGCCTGGTCGATCAATTTAGCTTGCACTCTATGACTCGCTAGAAAAGCCCTAGTTTGGACTTCCCATATTCAGTTAAAGCACAGAAGACATAAAGACCGAGTCAGGGCACTGTAGCCGTAGGTGGGTATGGGGAGAATGTCAATGCCCTATCACCCTTCACTAACCAATGGCTCTTCCAGTAGATCTAGCAACTAATCCAATTTTTCTTACGCCTGGAAGAGACTATTTGGCCTTGATAATATTACTCAGATTATATCTATAACTTTGATCTTCGAGATATTCATACTAACTCCAACTTCGAGGCTTGCTTTGTTTAGGGCTTGTGATCATCAAGCTAAGATCTTGGGATGTGAAAGCAACAAGAACAATGTCATCAGCGAACCAATATACTTAACTTCCGGCCACCAACTTAGAACTGCCTTCTTCTCCCAGCTAGTGGCCAACATCCTAAAGATCTTGGGAGATAACGGATCTCCTCGTAGCATTCACGCAGAGTCTTGAAGTAATAATAGTATTCATACCTCTAGCAACTTTAGTGTAATAATTCTGCAGGTTGACGCTGATGTTCGTGTTGGGATTAAGACTTTTTTCGTCCGTGATCCACTCGACTGACATGGTGGGATGCGAAGCATAGACAAACGTCTGTGAGACCAAGGAGTACTCACTCACGTTTATTAGTTCTTCCTGGAATTAACCATAACAATAGTTCATTTATATACTTATGGAATACTCACAGTTTACAACATGGAGTGTTTCAAAAAGGGTGTCTATAACCACTTGTTTAGGCTGGCAAAGCATCGACAGAGAACCTAGTGTTGCATGCGTCCATAGGCGGCGATTACCACTTACCATCAGGCTGACCGCATGACCGCCGGCTAGTAGCTTTTTTTGAGATTGCGTCAGTTAGCAAATGAGAGAGTGAATTTCGCTTTTATATATATATACATGGTTATATGAAAAGGGTACTAAGCTGAAATGGGTCCATGATATTCATCAAGATTTTTTATTTTATTTTGGGACCAAATCTGAAATCGCCAAAAAAAAACAGCTGCTCCATAGAATACACGATCATTCACACTCGACAAAATGATGTAGCAGCAATTTTTTTCCCGCGAATTTATGGTTGAAACGGTTGTCCCATTCAATCCTAAAACGGCCATTGTAAAAGTTGTTTATTATGATGAGTGTAACAAACCCTTTTCGGCTTCGTACACCCTTTCCGCGTAACCCTGTATAGATAATAGTCACTTACAACCGGGCAGCAGAGTTTATCCTCTCCAAACTGTACGTAGTGAGTAGCAGCTGCCCCAACCACTGGCCCCGTATCGGCCAGAGCGAACGCTGTGTTCACATCCCAGCTTTCCACATTTGTTTTCTTCATCATCTCGCTTTGTAGTGCTATTGACTGAAAAACAGAAAGTTACTAAAGTTATCTAATTATTTATCGTGGTAAGGTAGTCTTGGTGGTGGTGTTTTTCCGTGAACATGGTGCATGTAACTGCGCCGAAATATCGGGAGGTCATTCCACAAGTGGTAATGACGACGGGAAATATCCCGTAAATAATCATATAACTTTAGTGAACAACCGTGATAGTTTAAAACAAAAAGTTACACACTTTTGAAGTGATAATAGAGAATAAGAATTAATTTCTAATAACCACAAAAAAAAAACCTAGACAAGTACTTGAAGAGATATCAATTATGAGTTAAATCGATCCGCTTCATACTTTGTTGCCATACAAAATCAGGGTCATTATGTATTTATAACCTATCTGAAATGTGTTACCATAGAGCTGTATGTAAATTTCATAATGTGCAGTAAATTGTTGAGTATTGATAGGTTCAGCATTTAGTACAGCCAGTCACAGCTCGATGCAATGTTTGAATCTCAGCAATGAGCATGAGATTTTGGTGAACAAAAATAAATTTTTCTTATACCATAGGTGGCAAACAAGCAGACAGCCTGATGGTAAGCAGTCACGGTCTCCTATGGATACGGTGACTGCTTACTTGTAACACCAGTGCCGACCTTTTAGGACTCGATTAAAGAACCCCATGTTGAAGCTTCTCGAAAACACCGTGGAAGATAGCTCATTCCATAATTTTGTAGGTATGAGGCAAGAAGGATTGTGTGAATCGGACACAGTGTGCAAATTCCACTGATGATGTGTGGATGAGTATTCAGGCCGTGGTGGCTAGTGCGATGGTAAATCCGCCAGCATCAGATCAAACATTTTTTTTTTTTTTTACTCTGATAAGTCTGCATTACAAATAAATACAGTTCTTCAGAACACTCGCCATTGTAAATGCTCTAGGTTTCCAGTGAGCTTGGAATTGTCGACAATTCCTAATGATTGCCTAATAATTACTAATAATCCTCCCATGATTCCTAAACTTGAAAAGTTCAATGTGCAACCTCTTTGCACATTGAAATAATTATTACATGCACACCCCTACAATATTTTTTTTTTTTTTTTTTTTTTTTATAATCCCTTTTTTTAAAGCAATCTGTCTTTTGAAGACAATAAGCTTTATTTTGAACTGTTGTCTTAAGTGACGCGTCTTGTGTGGAATACGCCCATTGACGCATCCATCCTCATAATTTTTCTTATTTTGTTAGATCTTGGGGTATCTTCCTTTTAAGTCTCCTTGGAGGCCTTCTTGATATCAACATTTTTGCTAGTTCATTTGGATGATTTTGCAGTCGTTTTTGATAAGTTAGGGCGTTATTTCTTATTTCTTCTTCCACTGTGGGCATTTCCAGGTCCTTGTGTAGCGTCTCATTTGTGACATACCAGGGAGCGTTGGTTATCATCCGTAGCACTTTTGACTGAAAACGTTGTAGAATGCTAAGGTTGGTTTTTGAAGCCGTTCCCCAGAGCTCGATTCCATAAGTCCACACAGGTTTTAGGATAGTTTTGTATATAAGTAGCTTGTTCTCTATAGTTTTGATTGTTTTCCAAGCATCCACTGGTGTTTACGTAGCTTCAGACTAAGTTGCTTTCTTTTTGAGAAAATATGTTTTTGCCAGGTGAGTCTTCTATCTAGATGTATGCCAAGATATTTAGTTTCATCTACTTGTGGGATTTGACTTCCATTCATTTCTACTGGTGGACATGTATTACGCCGTAAAGTAAATGTGACATGGGCTGACTTAGTCTCATTGACCTTGATGCGCCATACCTTTAACCAATTCATCACGGAATTTAAGTCAGTTTGCAGTAGCTGCGATGCTGTATTTGGATCTGTATGAGAGGTTAGGATAGCAGTGTCATCTGCATATGTGGCTACCGTTGACGTTTTGTTTATTGGTAGATCGGAGGTAAATAACGTATAAAGTACGGGCCCCACCACACTGCCCTGTGGTACGCCTGACTTGATGATGTAGAGTTTGGTTGTTTCTTCTCCCTGTCTGACTGTGAAATGTCTATCAGTGAGGTATGCTTTGATGACGGTGTAGAAACTGGTTGGTAGTGTAGTTTTAATCTTGTACAGCAGGCCATCGTGCCACACTCTGTCGAAGGCCTGAGTTACGTCCAGAAATACAGCAGAACAGTACTTTTTGCAATCCATATCATCGCGGATCTTTTCAACCAATCTGTGAACTTGCTCAATAGTGGAATGGCTTTGTCGGAACCCAAATTGGTGTGAAGGTATAAGTTGTCTTTCGACTATTACGGGCAGCAGACGTTTTAGAAAGAGCTTCTCAAATAGTTTCGAAGTTATAGGCAGAAGGCTTATTGGCCTGTATGACGACGTTTCTTGTGGTGATTTTCCAGGTTTATTCAGCATTATAATGGTGGCTACTTTCCATTGGGGGGGAAAGAAACTTAATCTTAGTATAGCATTAAAAAGCTGTGTTAAAAACTTTATACCATTTTTTGGCAGTTCGGTTAAGCATTTCGCAGTGATGAGGTCATATCCTGGCGTCTTCTTAAGCTGTAGCAATTTGATCATATTTGCTACCTCTCCTTTTGTGAAAGATTTAATGGGCAAGTCCTGTTGGTTGGGAGCAGCCAGCTCTTCATTAATAAATTTTTCCTCTTCTTCAGTGATTTCTCTACTGTTTGGCGTAAATATTTTACTAAGATGTTTTGCAAAAGTCTCAGCCTTTTCCTTATCACTCCTTGCCCAGCTCCCAGAGCTAGTTCTTATAGGAGGATTATTTTGTACTGTTTTATTAATAGTCGATGTTGCTTTCCAGAGAGAGTAGTCTGTGGCAGATGTGGCATCGAGATTCCGTAGATGTTCTTGTGTAATATAATTATCATGTTCTTTAAGTGCATTCTTGAGTATACCGATTGCCTTATTCAATATTCTTTTGTGTTCCGGAGATCTAAGTGTTTGCCAGTTTTTGCGAGCAATTCTCTTTCTTTTTATCAGCTCTCTAATTGACTGGGGTATGCTGTTATTTATATTATTATTTTTACCGTTTGGAGAAGGAGTTGAGTTCCATGATGCGTTTTGAATGCACGAGTTAAATTGTTCCACAGCTAGTATAATGTCATCTTCAGTTTTCAAGTTTATGTCAGTTTTCAAGGTGCACTTTATTTCGTCCCGATACATATTCCAGTTTGTTCTTTTGTTGTGCAGAGTGCAGCGAGTGGCTTTTGGCACTACATTGTTTGATATAGTAACCAAGACTGGTGAATGGTCCGAGGACAAATCTGTTAGAGATGTAGCTGTTATTTTAGTTTTTGGTATCCCTTTATGTACTGCAAAGTCTATTAAGTCTGGTATTCTGCGTATGTCTGTAGGCCAGTAAGTTGGTCTGCCTGATGAGGCAGTGCTAAGACTCAATGTCTGTATGGCTTTATTGAGTTCTCTCCCTTTAGTTGTGATGAGTCTTGAGCCCCAGTTTGTATGTTTTGCATTATAGTCACCACCAGCTATGAATCGATTTCCTAGGCTGTTGAAATAATGCTCATATTGATATTTTTTGAGTGCATGCCTCGGTGGACAATATATTGCTGATACTGTGAGTTGACCCATCATATCATACAAAACAATATTGGTCGCTTGTATATAATCTGTGCAGTAATTGTTTGTCTCATAGTGTTTAATTGTTTTCTTTATGATGATAGCGCTACCTGCATGTGCCTTTCCATCTGGGTGATTAGTGTAATATATTGTATAGTTAGGTATTGACATGTAGCTTTTTGCTGTAAAGTGAGTTTCTGTTACTAACATAACATCTATTTTTTGGCGAGCAAGAAATGCTTTTATTTCTAGATCATGTCTAGATAGCCCATCGGCATTCCATATTACTAGTTTGATTTGTTTGTCCACTGTGAGACGATTGCTGACAAAAGATTGAGCATTACCCCCATCTTGTCCATTAAGTCCTTCATCATTTGTTTGAGCTCCTGTATGTCGCTCGATTGGGAGTTGGCGTTTGGGTGGTTTGGTGTCTGTTCTGTAGCAGGGCTTCTTAATTTCCCTTTAAGTGTATTTGAGTATGTCCTTTCCGTGGTGTTTGATGAAGTAGTAGTTGTGGCCCTAGGCTGTTCTGGTGGTTTCGCTGTAGTTTGTCGCTGCTCAGAGGCTTCTCTCAGTCTTGTAGTTTGATGCTGGTTTGTGGTTTCTTGCTGCACTCTCAAGTTTTTTTCGTTAGTAGGCTTAGTCTTTCTCAGTGAGGGAAAAGATATTTTTTGAAGCTCTTTGTAGATAGAGCATCCTTTGTAATTTGCTGGATGATTCCCATCGCACAGTACACACTTGACGTCATTTGATCGTTCTTTACGAGGGCACTGGTCAGTAGTGTGGGAGGCAGCACATTTCACACAGCGTGGCTTGTGGTGACAGAAGCCTTTCGTATGACCGTATCTTTGGCAGTTAGAACACTGAGGTATTTCACGTTTGAAATGCGGCGGCTCAATTTTCACTCGGCAGTGGAGAAGTGTCTGTATTTTATAGATTTCAGCATTATTGGATGTTGGCTTTAGTTCTATGGTGAACATTGGCATAGGTTTTTTTAGTTATTTTACAATATTATAAAATAACTAAAAAAACAATATTATACAATATTTTAGAGACAAAAATTCTCCACCAATGACTTTAAGGTAGGGCCTTGAAGTCTAATTATCATAGTTTTTTTTTTTTTTATATATAATAGTATGCAAACAAGCGACGGGCCACCTGATGGTAAGTAGTCACCGTCGCCTATAGACACCTACAATACCCGGGGCATTGGCGGTGCGTTGCCTACCTTTTTTTAGTTGAGGGTTTTCAAAAATATTAACACAATAAATACCATGTTTTAGAAAAATGTCTTTGTTTAACTCCCAGTTCATAAGCACAATTAGATGGCACTTACGCTGATAATCTGTCGCAACTTATAGCTAACATCTTCAGCTAGGTTAGCAGCAGCTTCAGCACTCATCTCTGCTCCAACTTGGTCGGCCATGCACTGCACAGAGTCTGATCCAATGCCAGCAAATCTGCCTTGGGATGAGCTTCCATCCTAGTTAAGAACAAAGTATATTGGTTTAATCTTACATGTAAGACTCAATAATTAATTATTTATTTATTTAATTTTATACACACACTGACTACCTTAGTGTTCAAGTCTAGGGTTAATAGGTTATTATTGGGCAAACAAGCTCCACCTTTGACCGCATCATCGCTTTTCATCAGGCGAGATTTAGTCCAAAGTAAAAAAAATAACATTATTTTTAATTGATAATTGTTTAATGGTGAACGTAAGTAATCGGTAAGTTAAATAATATATTTGCACCGATTATAGTAACATTTAAAAAAATTGTAAATATATATTATAAGTTTTTTTTTCTACGTTTGCCTGGACCTAGTAATGTTAGTAGTAATAAGAATTAGCTTGTCATTTTGTATTTTGGTGACCAATTCGAAAGTAAATAGATTGCTTCTAGCCAAGTGTACTCCATCATAGTCCGCGTCTATGCTTTGCATGAATAAAAAATTATAAATATATTCTATCAGTATTAATATTATTAAAATTGTACCCTCTCTGTGAGTGGCGGCGTATCGCACTGGCTGGAGCCACCAGATTCTGAAGCCGTTGCCTTCAGCCGATCACGTTCTCGGCCACATTCCTTCTTCTTTGAGTGGTTCTTAGCACTAGACGAGGTAGACATAGCTACTCCCAGGCACTACACCTCAAAAATTAAGCCTAGATCATAATTAGCAAAAATAATTCAGTGTTTAGAACTGTTTCATAAAGGAATCGGTGGAGTCGAATTCAGTTTCTTTTCGCGGAACTAAGAACTTTTCATTTGACCGTTATGGAATGAAACCATGTCATTCAGTTACTTGTCTTAACACTCGATGGATCTATTTAATTACTGGGTAAATATTGTAAACATTAATTAAACAATAATCATTGTAAATTTCTTTGTTTCTTTATTTTTCTTCGCAAACTGCTTGCACAACAGACAGACAACAATAATGTCATACAAAACTAAACTAAGTCAAAATGACAGAACTCATGACATTGTCAACTGAGTTATCTTGACTAATGACAGTTAAATTAATGTTTTTTATTTTTTTTTGTTTCTTGCATAAATACTGTTTATCCATTTCGCCAGCGCACACAACATTCCATGACAATAAGAAGCACTACTGTAACTGAGCGAGCTCTTCTGCAGTGTTCACAATAAGAACTAGTAAAATAGAAAAGATTACCGTCGCAGATAAGTCAATCATACACCTTTACTTATCGTGTAAAAATGTATTCTTAAAACCAAAATAGCCAACATAACATAACAATTATCATATAGATATGAACGCTTGATAAGCCTGTGGCTCGATTACAATACTTTCCTTTGCAAACGCATACATGGTAGCGAACGTATAACGAGACTGGCTTACTGAAGGGTGTAAGCACTGCATGCGGACTGAAAATACAACCATTATCCACGCCGTACAAGAGTTTCTCCAGCTTTGCGAACCTGCGGGCAAAACCATATAAGTATGTATCTATCTACAGCTCCAGGCCTGGAGTAGAGAAAGAGGAGCAATCGCTCTCGGCGCCAAATAGAGGGCCAATATGCCAAAAAAATAGGGGGGGGGAAATGCACGTATCTGGGCGTAATGCACGCTTGCTACGCCGTGCCTACGCCGCGTGGTCACGGCGTAACAAGCGGCGGGGACATTTGTATTGTGACAGCATACAATTTTGATGTGGAAATAGTTGCTACGACCCCGTTGGTCGTCTAGTCAGCCAAATCCGTCACGTTAGCTACTTTAGAATCACCTCTTCGATGCGATGCTAGATCCCATGTAAGGCTTCTTCGTCCGGCATCCTCGCTCGTTATACACATAACCGACATCCGTAAAACGCTTAAAGCAACCACCTCTGTACAGCTTCCCGTACCATCTTTTTGGCTTCTTCGGGTCTTGCTTCGTACCTACAATGCAATGCGCCTTGGCGTCCTTCTTGCGACGAGATTTAGGAAATCTAGGGGGAAACAAGTTGTGTCTTATCACTGTGATAATAAAAGGTTTTCTCATTTTAATTAAAACACCTTAAATAATTATTACCATCGATATTGGTACCAACCTGTAATTGATAAGTAGGTACCTACCTACCTACTTATCCTACCTGATAAATCGTAACCTCCGATATCATCATCTTCATCATCAGCCAGAAGACGTCCACTGCTGAACATAGGCCTCCTCCTTTAACCTCCACACTGAACGACAGCCTGCCTTTTGCATCCACTGGATGCCACCGACTCTGAGGTATGGACACCTGCAATACGGTGTTGTCGATGCTTAGCCAACCCGGAGAGGTATAGGTACAATCTACATATTTATAAAAAATGGTTAAAAACATCACGTGATTAATGGACGGTCCCTTATGTACGGATTTTCATACCACTGGCTTTTCGGTGAAGGTAAACATCGTGAGGAAACCTGCATACGTACGGAGAAGGAATTCAATGGCGTATGCTCAGGCGTATGTGAATCCACCAATCCGCACTGGGCCAGCGTGGTGGCTATGGCCTAAATCACCCTTTCGGGGGTAGGCTAAAAGTCCAGCAGTGGACTGTTAAAAGGCTGACTATGAAGAGATAGATACCTACCACTAATATAGAAATAAAATCATTCGCGTACATTCGGTCAGGGTGTTCGAAGGCGTGGTAGCAGTTCGAATGTTGAATACCGGTCTCGTTCAGGCCACATACGTAGCAGTAGGCGCCAATAACTGGCTTCTTTGTCACCGTAGTGGTCATCACAGTTGTAGAAGTTAGGTTGCCGGTGGCCGAGTCGTTAGTACTTGCATCATTCTATCGAGTAAACAGAATTTATTCACCATCTTGTGCTTGAAATTTTCATTTAAATGCAAGTACACGCGGTTTCACCCGCGTAGTGATAAAAAATGGTGATGATGCTGATGAAAAGTAGCCTATGTCCGTCTCCTGGTTCTAAGCTACCTCCCACCAATTTTCAGCCAAATCGGTTTACCCGTTCTTGAGTTATATATAGTGTAACTAACACGTACGACTAACTTTTATATAATATACAGGGTGTAAGAGGAGCACTCTCGAAGCCAAAAGAAGGTAATTGTATTCATCATTATGGACAACTTTTACTATGGGACCAACCCTGAAATCGCAAAAAAAAAATCAGCTGTTCTATAGAAAACGGTCATTGACAATCGACAAAATGTATGGAACAGCTGATAATTTTTTCGCGATTTCAGGGTTGGTCCAATAGTAAAAGTTGTTCATAATGATGAGTACGATTACCTTCTTTTGGCTTCGAGTGTTCCCCTTACACCCCGTATAGATAGATGAAGGGAAGGGAGGCCTTCAGCCTGCAGTAGGACAATCATGGAAAAAAACAGGCAAAGTGAGAGTCGGACTCAAGGTTTTTTTCAGGTTTCAGGTGTTTCAGGGTGTGCCTAATTCAATCGGTAGATAAACTTACTATAGGATCAGTTTTGAACGGCGGGGGCATTCCGCCCTTAGGAATATCTTTCATTTGTACGAGCCGATACCTTTGAGTGTTATACTCGTGTATCTGGGTATGATAGTTCACCAGCATTTCTCTTAGAACCAGTTGTTTCTTCACAGTTCCTAGCGGCCGATCGTCATAATAGTAATCGCTTAAAAAAACCGGCGTTCGAAGATTCCCGTCGATTGTGATGTATGTTGTCTTTTGAGATGTGGTCTCGACGTTTTCTGAACTCCGGCGGACGTGTAAAAGCGTATACAACTGCGTGTACGGCCTCCATAGCGTTTTGAATCCTTTAAACCGTGGCTCTGTAATCGGCTCTATAAAAGAAGGAAAGCTCTCGGCAGAGAGTAGTATATTCCTCGAAGGAAAGGTACTTCGACCGACACATGGTAAAAATAAAATGTGAATACAAAAAAATGATAAATATAAAAGTGTCATAGTGACATAAATAGAAAAGATTGACAAGATTACAAGTTACAATAAGAAAAACTCATGGGCAATCTAAAAAGTTTGAAGAACATATCAAACAAATCGCGAATGAGTCGCGGGCATCCAGTGGATGCAAAAGGCAGGCTGTCGTCAGTGTGGAGGTTAAAGGGGGAGGCCTCTGTTCAGCAGTGGACGTCTTCTGGCTGATGATGATGATGATGTTGATCAAACAAATCTGACAAAATGGCGTCGGAACCATTATCATGCAGGTAGGTTTTTTGCTAGCCTGAGTTTTCCCACTGGTGGGCAAAGGCTTCACCCACTTTTTTTTATAAATAATAGGCTTGCGTTTGACCACAATCACGCCTGATGTTAAGCGATGATGCGGTCTACGTTGGAGCACGCTTGCCCATAAGGAACCGATTCACTCGTGATTTGAAGACACCCAGATTGTAATTGATTGATTGTCTCCTTATATCTATCCCTTTCCTAAGCGATGTCCTGTCATTCTGTGCAGAATATATATCGCTATCGTTTCCGGGGCCTGCTTGGGGTCGCTTTCCGCCTTGAGGCATATAGCGTTACTTTTTTTCCCATCTTTCTGTGCCCTTAGTCCCAGATTTGATAGTTTACGAAAACTTTTTTCGTTTACGTATTGTTCCATACATTTTAGTAAAGCGCCTCTATCGGAAACGTGGAGGAACTAAATTTGGCAGTTATCGGCGGTATAGATTGCTTCACTCTAATACGAAAAAAGTTTTCGAATACTTTTTAGCCCAGCTATGTATGGAACAAGACGAAAACGTAAAAAGTTTTCGTAAACTATCAAATCTGGGACTAAGGGCACTGGATGCATTCTGCAGACTACCATTATATATTATTTACAGAAGGCAGTATGTATTTGAGCATTTTTGTAAACTAACTCGTATGGATATTGTATGTCTTTATTTTTATGGCCATTTTTTTCAGCTACAATTATGGCAGAAGAGAGAAAATAGAAGTCGGAATTTAGAATTTATGTTAAAATCAAGTTCAGAGCTATAAGATTAAAAATAATTGACATAAAACTGAATTAATAAAAGATATCTAATTAAAAGAAATAATAGAAACAATATTCATATTCGTATTTATATTTTCGTAATATAAGTATAAAGAGCATGTTGGTACAATCGGTTAAGACTTCTATTTTACTGTAAGTGGTAGATATAAATTAAATGTAAGGTCTCGTTCACACTTAAAAAATGGCGATTTTGAAACTACATTATGATCAAAAGGTCATAGTAGACGAAACAAGGCATCGAAATGTAGCCTATATTGTGTTCCGTACAGCACAATTTCAAATGACAAAACTTCGAACGACAAGCCGCTTTGCGCCCCTCGACGCGTTTGACATTTGCTTTCACATCACATCATCCACTGCTGAACAAGGCCTCCCTCTTAGAGAGAGGGGTGTTCCCATAATCCCCACGCTTGGCAGGCGGCTTGGAGATCGCAGTGCGTTCGTCGTGTACTAACAGGACGCTGCTGTCCATCCTCCGGTGGTTCTGGTCGCAGTTTTAGGACATACCCGGTCCTTGTCATTTGCTTTAGCGGCGTGAAATACTGTTGTGCGTCTCACGATTTAGGGTTCAAAGAAGACTAGCGACCAATAGCCAATAGAGACTGGGTTATATAATCAAAATAATCGGTTATGGCATACATGACCCAGATAGCCGTGGTAGCCTATTTGGGAGAATGCTAAACTTAAAAGCGTCAGGTCGCGAGTTCAAAACCCCGGGCCCGTACCAATGAGCTCTTTGGAGTTTATGTACGTATTTTCATACCACTGGCTTTTCGGTGACGGAAAACATTGTGAGGAAACCTGCATACGTATGGAGAAGGAATTCAAAGGCGTATGTGAATCCACCAACCCGCACTGGGCCAGCGTGGTGGATATGGCCCAATCACCTTATCGGGGGTAGGCTAAAAGTCCAGCACTGGACTGTTAAATGGCTGATTATGGTGATTAAATAAAATTTAGGACACAAGCATATTATATCTTTAAAGCTATGTTTTGGCGCAGTGTGTAGACAAACTTTAGAGGCAGGGCCAAATCCTACCTAAATAAAAATACGTTAAGTGTGAACGAGTAGGGCCCTGATTCCGTAACGTTAACAGGCACAAAACGCGGCGCGTTAAGTTGACCTAAAAAAATGTTACCTCTATTTCCTAGGCAATAAAGGCCAACTTTTAGAGGTTAAGGTGCTGCGTTTCACCTATGGCGGGAAATTATAATTTCAAGCAGTTTTTTGATCCTAGTAGCTAGGCTGGGTAATTATTTTAAAATAACACAGTATTTGTGAAAATTGTTGGTTGTTATTTACATTATCATAATATATACAGCTATTTAACAGTAACGCACCATATTACTGATATTACTTACATTTGTCAATAAACCGTTTGAAACAGCAAAAATTTGGTTATTGACAAAATAAATGTAAGTAATAATGTGCATTAGACATAAATAGCTTTAAATGATTTTGTAAAGACTAATAATCAATTTGCGCAAACATCATGATCGTTTACAATAATTACGCGAACTAGCTACAAGGACAAAAAAACTTTGAAATTTAAATTTCCCGCCATAGGTGAAACGTACCACCTTAACGCACCGCGTTACTTGCGTGTTTGAAGTTATGGAATCAGGGTCCAAGAAGCTCTTGAGCTCGATATTATCTCCATCCCACTCACTCTCAAGACATTTCTAATAAGAGAGAGAGACAGACAGAGATAATCTTGAACACGCATGAGTAAGGTCTCAGTAAGAAATAATCCAAACTATTTTAGTCGCGGTTTCTTAAAAGGCACACGATTCAGGTTCCCCTTCGTTCTAAATAAACATTAAGTTAAAACTTACACTCTGTATATTTACATATATTTTTATCATTCTCTATAAGCGCTAACAATGTCACAGCAAACGAACAGTGAGGAATGGCAATGATACTCTGTCCAAGTATTTTTTTCGATCTGACAGTTGCTATAGATTGTAAAAAGCTGATTCATTTTAGTCCACTGAGTTTTGGCGCCATCGTGAAAAAACATGTCGCTTCATTGTATTATTTTCCTGAGTTATTTTGAGTGTTAATGTATGATTATGGTGGGTTTTTGAACGCGCTCGAGTGTATTCAAGTGGTATAATGAGGTGAAACGTGTATTTTCGTGATCTTTCCAAAACTCCACAGAAGCTTTCACTAGTCTCCACCACTTTACTAGGATATGAGTTGGGCTTGACCGTGACTTCATTTGTTTGACTCTGACGTATATAACGTAATGCAATGTAAACTTGTTTATTATTCCGACTGAAGGACTCTGTATACATGGTCATAAAATAAAGTAGACAGTTGCGGGCAAATGCAACGTACGTTGGAAAGCTATTTGAACGAGCAAGTTAGGAGGGGACCCCCCCCCCTCCTCCCTGTTCGTAACTGGCGACGCCCTTAAGAGCCTCTTATACCAAATTTGACGGTTTTAAATCATTTTTTTTCAGTTACATTACAATATTTGAGCTGGAAAAAAATACATGTCACAGATACATCTGTGTTAAGAGTCTGTGATTTGGTTCAAAAAACGATAGAATAAACTTTCCTCGATCAAAAAAAAATTTGAAACAAAGTCGATTCAGTTTATTTTTTTCGTTTTATGCTCTAATGAAAGCTCGTAACAACCTGGAAATTGCATGTACCGAAAGGCAATTTTATTCAACATTTTTTATTTGGATAGAATTTTGATAGTGAATAGTTTAGTTTTTTTGTGAAATTAAAACCGTAAAAAGGTCGCGAGAATTTGCGCGCGCCGCGTTCAGTGCCGCGCCAGGCGTCATCGAGGTCGGACCTATGTTCGTTTTTGTCGTTGCACTACCCCCGCGGGCGTCCTGATCCTAGCGTTGCAATATACATCGTCGCTATAAGTTGGCGGGGGCTGAGGGCGCGTTTTGTTGCCTACGCAACTCAGATAGCCGGCCGGTAATAGGGCTTGATAGATTGCTATCCAGCATCAAATGTAAGTCTTCAAGCGATTCAGCTATTATGACGATGTACGATTATGAAAAAGCTCATTGGATCATTTTACTACGTTTTAAACGTTGCATTGTAGCTATAGTAAATGCATTACCATCTGAGTCGTCAGGTCATAAATCAATTGTCTGTCTATCTCGCTTGCACCCACATGTCATATCTGTCTATCTCGCTCGCACTTACAGGTCTACGACTCAGTTGGTACCGCGGTGACTATAGTAGTCGTTATACTAAAGAAAGTGTTACAATGCTTTTTACAATGTTATTGCAGATGTCAGAGCTAAAAATACTGGGACCGAGTAATGTACTACTGAACAATAGAGGCATTACGGACAACTGCTATTGCGGCACCAAACTAACGTTAAATCCGGTCAGTTGGAAAATCACGCGTACGTGAACCTTAACGCGCCCAGATACGCGTCGCGTGATTTTCCAACTGAGCCGATTTAACGTTAGTTTGGTGCCGCAGCTGCAGTTGTCCGTAAGGCCCCTGTTTATATTTTTACCGCATCACTGGAGTAAAAATAAAACATTCCTTTTGCAGATATGCTTTATTCCTGTCCCGACTGTTCGCGTTCTGTGACTTACTAAAGGTGCTTCAACAACTCAATTTGCATCGATTAACTAATAAATAATTTAAGGCATGTTAATGTGGCAGTTTGTTTTATTTAAGGTGGTACGTTTCAACTATGGCGGGAAATTCAAATTTTAAACAGTTTTCTTGTCCTTGTAGCTAGGCCGGGTAATAATTGTAAACAATCATAATGTTTGCGCAAATTGATTATTTTGTAAAGAATCAAAACAATTTAAAGTTATTTATCTCTAATGCTCATTATTACTTACATTTGTCAATAAACTATTTTTTGCTGTTTCAAACGGTTTTTTCACAAATGTAAGTATTATGGTGCGTTACTGTGAAATAGCTGTACATGATAATGTAAAGAACAACCAACGATTTGCGCAAACACTGTGTCATTTGAAAATAATTACCCGGCCTAACTACAAAAACAAAAAAAAACTGTCTAAAATTTTGATTTCCCACCATAGGTAAAACGTACCATCTTAAGGCGGAAGGTAAGCAAAAGTGGGCGTTCTCATTAAAAATAAACATAACAGGTATACAAAAATTTGTTTAAAAAAAGTTCGACAGGTTCTCGAGAAGGTAATGAAGTATTTTTTGAACTATTATTTGTAGTAGCATAAAGTATAGTTCTGTGGTGTCAAGGAAAAAGGAGATAAGTACATACACTTGGACTTGAATAGTTCGAGTGTATGTACTTATCCTCCTTTTTCCTGATGTTATGACTAGTCCCGTTATGTACGTAGGGGTGTAAAAAATTATAATACAATTTATTGATTCATCTCCTTATTGCCGTGACACATATTAATGTTTTAAAAACAATAAGTGCAAAAAATCTCAAGGTTTTTTTTTTTGACTCATCTCCTTTTTTCTTATCACCACAAAGTTATAAAACTTATTATCGCCAAAAATGTCAGTTTTTAGCTAATCTGCGTTTTTTAATCTATGCAATATGTTATGTAACTAGAAGTAGTGCTACAAAAATACTTCATTGCCTTTTCGAGATCAGAAGTTATCGAATTTTTATTTCGTTAACTTTTAATATACCTGTTGTTTTTTGTTTTTTTTTATGTGTGCGCGCGCCACTTCTAACTTATCTTTCGCCATTATACTTTATTTCAAGCCCAAGCCAATCAAGGCTTATCGGGTTGATGCAGCACCTTAAGGGCCAGAATACCGGGTGCAGCGATCTCGCTCGCGCATTTGATGTTTAATAACTTAAGATATAAAATGACTGCCTACATTTGAAAAATGCCCTTCGATCATCATCATCATTTCAGCCATAGGACGTTCACTGCTGGACATAGGTCTCCCCCATAGATCTCCAAAAGGGCCAGTTGCAAGCAGCCTGCATCCAGCGTATCCCTGCGGTCTCTTTTAGGTCGTCTGTCCATCTCGTGGGTGGACGTCATAGGCTGTGGTCTTTTTACGAGGTTAATTTCAAAATATTAGGTTTTTTTTATAATGACCAGAATAAATAGGAAAACTGTTTATACCATTTTTGTGAGAAAAAACATGTTCTAAATACTTTGAAATGTTAACAGAAGTACACCCACCATTTGTGGCACTAGCTCGTAAGTGTTTTCTATCTGTTTGTAATTTTTATATCTGGTGTACTCTATCTATTATTTCAAAAAGAGACAGTATTTTTATATATATAAATAAACTTCAAATGCGCAAGTGTATAGCGACGCGTTATATTCTGGGCCTTAATACTAAACCCCATTCACAAATAAACGTTACAAAAATTAAATTCTCGCTGTACAAAAGAGATTATTGCGTTTCTAAAGCATAAACTACGAATAAGACATACATTATTGCGTACAACCTGCGCAGACGACATACTTTAAAGTTATATGATTACTTACGGGATATTATTGGAAATATTATTGGAGTCTTCCTTCTGAGCACTCTTCCTGTGAACATGGTGCATGTAACAGCGCCGAAATATCGGGAGCTCATTCCACAACCTTACCACGGTAAATATCCCGTAAATAATCATGAACAACCGTAATAGTTTAAAACAGTATATGACATACTTTATTCGGCGGACTTCTCTCGCTCAAATACACGGATTATTCTTTCGTCGCCATGCAATTTTTGACGTCTGTAATCTAAAAAGTATGCAGTTTGCGCAAGCTCTTATCCAATTTACGTACTAACGCTACGTCTTAAAAATATTGGCATAAAATAATAATATATCTCTGCTAACTTTAGGCACGCTTTTGTTATAATAACACAACAATAACGTATAAAATATTTTCGTTACTTACTTTATGAGTTATAATCACAGAAAAGAGAAGTAAATAGAACGGAAATGAGAAGAAAAATCTGTTACCAGGTATTATGAGTGAACCTTGATTGAACATTCTTATTTAGATCAACGCGTCGAACTCCGCATCACAGTTACTAACTGATTTCGAATGACTGTGGTTTCGTTTATATGGGTGCAACATGCTACAACAAATTTCTTACGAAAATGCCTTGACAGCCGTTCTAATTTAAAAAACAACAAAAAAAATCTTTTCTGTGGTTATAATAAACTACCGGACAGATGTTTGATTTGTTAAAAATAACGGGCTTAGTGATAAATATAACTAAACATTATGAGTATACCGAAGAAAGTAAATAAAACGGCATTTTTTTTTTCGTTTGAGTATACAGAGGAAATTATTTAAACCGGCTTTTTTTTTGATAGGGCTTCTAAACAAAATACAAGCTTTTTATTTATATTACACGGGAATTACTCACGTAAGATTAAGCCGGTTACTCCGACTATAGTTTCAACCGCATTAGACGGCCACTCAGTGCAAAGCGAGACGCAGCCGCGCGCGCGCATTCCCCTTGAAAAAGGCCGTCTAATGCGGTTGAAACTATAGTCGGAGTAACCGGCTTAATCTTACGTGAGTAATTCCCGTGTAATATAAATAAAATGTGTGAAAACCACGTCAGTTTCAATAGTAAAATACAAGCTGTAAAAAGTTTAGATTTTAACGTTTAAACTTTTAAATCGGATTAGAAAGTAATGCTCTGTCCATTTTCCGCGAAGAAAGTGTCAGTATGGAATACTTACAATACTTAAAGTGACGTCATTTGTATGTATAGTTAGACATTGAAATGCTTATATCTTTTTTGTGTTCTGCTATCCTACAGAAATCTTAAATTTTATCTGGATAGAAAGTTAGCCCATTTGTTAATCCAGAGTTTAAGTTACTTCCGTAACAAATTTCACCCAAATCCGTTCAGTCGTTATGGAGTTTGGTGCGAAAATACACACAATCTTTTGCATTTATGATATTAGCGTAATTTCACTTTTATGTAATTTTTTTTGTTTACACTTGCTATTTGTAAGTGGCACATTGTTAAATTCTGTGAAATTTTTGCTAGTCTAAACTTAACTTAACTTTTGGAAACGAGACAAAACATTTTGACTAAAACAGACATTTCAGAATAAAGGGATTATTAGTTTAACTGAAAAATAAACAAGATGTTTCAGTTTCAGTTTAGCCGTACATCTGTCAAAATTTGTTATTAAATTGTACGAATTGTGTGAATACATACACTGTACTTAAGTAACCAGTACTTAAGTATAAAGTAACCAGTACTAAAGTCTTAATAAAACCAGTACTTACGTATTGAGAAACCAGTACTTAAATATTAAGTAACCAGTACTAAAGTCTTAATAAAACCAGTACTTAAGTATTGAGAAACCAGTACTTAAATATTAAGTAACCAGTACGTAAGTATTGAGTAACCAGTACTTAAGTATTAAGTAACCAGTACTTAAGTATGAAATAACCAGTACTTAAGTATTAAGTAACCAGTACTTAAGTATCATTAGTGACCAGTACTAATTCCTTCTATTAGTAAATTTGTAGTAGTTTTAAATAACTACGTATTTTGTTTTTTCCAATCGAAATACAGACTGCAAAAGACATAACATGGCTATTTGCATTTACTAATAAAAGTAATTTTAGAGCAAAAAGTACTTGTAACCAGTGATTTAGCATAATGTAATCAGCACTTAAGTGTAATATAACCTGTACCTACGTAAGTTTAGTGTAACCAGTACTTATGTGTAGGATAATCAGAACTTAAGTGTAGTTTAATCAGTACTTAAGTTTAAAGTAATCAGGACTTAAGTGTAAAGTAATCAGTACTTAAGTATTGTGTAACCAGTAAGTTTGAGAGTACCTAGTAAGTGAGTGAGTATGGGAGGGAGGTCAGTCTGAGTCACTCCCGGACTCTGAGAGGCACAGATCGTCGTTGAGGACATCGGTTGGAAGAGCTGGGTTAGGCGCCGCGGTACCTGTAATAATTTTAAGTAATATAAGTATTAGAATGTATTGTTATTAGAATGTATGGTTTATATTATAACTATCACAATATTCAATATTGCACGCCCCGCCTTCTACCTCCTGTATACAGACTCCACGAGGTGAAAAATGTTAGTCAAAATAGTTTATTTAACAATGTCATTTCAGTAGAGTTATTTCTATTAATGTACTCATTTAAATCAATGTTACACGATGATGTCGAACAAAAAGCCTGTTTTAAGTTTTTTATGCATTACAAGCGACCCGCCCGCCCGGATTCGCACGGGTGTAATTTACGTGCGACGCCGGGGCGGGTCGCTAGTTATATATATAAACCTTCCTTGAAAATGTATCTAACTGATAGTGAAAACCGCATCAAAATCCGTTGCGTGGTTTAGGAGGAGTTAGATACATTTTCAAGGAAGATTTATATATATAACTAGCGACCCGCCCCGGCTTTGCACGTAAATTACACCCGTGCGAAGCCGAGCGGGCGGGTCGCTAGTCTAGTATAAGTTTGAGTCTGGATAAGTGTAGTAAATGCACCCCTGAGGTTAAAAAGTAGTACTGACCGTTGTGGTGTGCGGTGCGTGCGGTGTCATCGTCACTGTCGCTGTCGCTACCGCTGTCGCTGCCGCTGTCGCTCGACGAACTTGACGAGCTCTCTGCCGCTGGCGGCGGGATCTACAAATAAATAAATATTCACACTCCTAGCTCCCAACTCTCATAGCTCCCCACTAGGATTCCTTGTGTCAAGGATGAATCTCTATCTCTACATAGTATAAATTAAAGTCGCTCTCCGCGTCTGTCTTTCGGTATGGCTGCTAACTCCTCCTAAACCACGCAGCGGGGTTTGATGTAGTTTTCACCATCAGTTAGATACATTCTCACGGAAGGTTTATATATATAACTAGCGACCCGCCCCGGCTTCGCACGTAAATTACACCCGTACAAAGCCGGGCGGGCGGGTCGCTAGTAGAATATAATATTTTATACAATAGGCATGTGCCCGAATGTTTCATATATTGCAAATAACAGGCTTAGCAAAGGTGTTTTTTTTTAATTAAATAATAGGCTTGCTTTTGGCCGCCAACTCGCCTGATGTTAAGCGATGCGGTCTACGATGGAGCACGCTTACCTAGAAAAAACCGATTCACTCGTGATTTGAAGACACCCAGATTGTAACTATCGGGGAACACCCATTCAGGCAGCGCATTCCACAGACTAACAGTTCGCACAATAAAAGTGGAATCAAAGCGCATCGTACGGGTTTTCGGAATATAAACCAAGAAGCGGTGTCGCTTCTTTATTGGAACCGGTTTGTGCAGAAAAACTATTTGTAATGTGTGTGTTTTATAATATTTTCCAATATATGTGTTTTTGTCTATAAATAAAAATCTGAGTCATAAAAATTACCAATGTATACAGGGTGTAAGGGGAACACTCTCGAAGCCAAAAGAAGGTAATTGTACTCATCATTATGAACAACTTTTACTATGGGATCAACCCTGAAATCGCAAAAAAAATATCAGCTGTTCTATAGAAAACGGTCATTGACACTCGACAAAATGTATGGAACAGCTGATTTTTTTCGCTAGGTTAGGGTTGGTCCCATACTAAAAGTGGTTCATAATGATGAGTACAATTACCTTCTTTTGCCTTCGAGAGTGTTCCCCTTACATCCTGTATGATGGGATTCAGTACAAGATAGTCCAGAACTGCTTTACTTACAATGTTTACTGGTGGACCAAGGTTGGGCATAGGAGCGACCGGGTTGGGTGGTCGCTCCTGCCGCTCTATTCGCTCCGGCCGCTCGTTTCGCTCTGGCCGATCATTTCGCTCCGGCCGCTCAATTCTCTCCGGCCGCTCATTTCGCTCCGGCCGCTCATTTCTCTCCGGTCGCTCATTTCTCTCCGGTCGCTCGTTTCGCTCCACATGGTTGATCCTCTCCGGTGCGTAGGAATGCCTCTCAGGAGGTCTTGGAGGCGCTGTAGCACCATAACCTATAAATTTATTTGTTTTTAATTGGAAAGCATAAGCTGGCATGTCATTAATTATTTGACAGCTTAAAAAGTGACGAACAAGGAACATAGTTTTGCAAAAAAATACTGAATAACTTATTAATTGATAAGCGGTATTTATTATTCAGTAGCAGTAATGACTTATTTTATTTTGGAGATCGATGATGGAGGCCTATGTCCAACAGTGGACGTCCTATGGCTGAAATGATGATGATGATGACGAATGACTATGAGATGATTATGAGATGGACATACGATCTAAAAGAGACCGCAGGGAAACGCTGGATGCAGGCCAAGCGGCCGGTTGGAAGCCCAACCGGCCCTTTTAGAGATCGATGAGGAGGCCTATGTCTAACAGTGGACGTCCTATGGCTGAAATGATGATTATGATGATGAATGACTATAAGATGGTTATGAGATGGCCATACGATCTAAAAAAGACCGCAGGGAAACGCTGGATGCAGGCCGCTTCCAACCGGCCCTTTTAGAGATCGATGGGGAAGCCTATGTCCAGCAGTGGACGTCCTATGGCTGAAATGATGATGATGATGATGAATGACTATGAGATGATTATGAGATGGACATACGATCTAAAAGAGACCGCAGTGAAACGCTGGATGCAGGCCGCTTCTAGCCGGCCCTTTTAGAGGTCGATGGGGAGGCCTATGTCCAGCAGTGGACGTCCTATGGCTGAAATGATGAAGATGATGAATGACTATGAGATTATTATGAGATGGACATACGATCTAAAAGAGACCGCATGGAAACGCTGGATGCAGGCCGCTTCCAACCGGCCCTTTTAGAGATCGATGGGGAGGCCTATGTCCAGCAATGGACGTCCTATGGCTGAAATGATGATGATGATGATGATGAATGACTTATTTAGTATCTAAATATTTTGTGTACAGTTTCGATATCATCGCTCAAACACAGTGAAGGAAAACATCGTGAGGAAACCAGTATGTCCAAAAACCTCACAGGTTCAAAGACGTATTACATTCACAAACAATTCGACTGTCGGCGGGCATCATGCGTGGGCGCATGTTGCCTACATGATTCTTGGCAAACCGAGCGAAGAGCGGTCTCAGATTCTGCCAGAATGAATCGATGTTTGTGTGTATGTATGTATATTTGTTTGCCGATGACAAACATACTGTTGATCCGATTTTTGTCTGTTGATTAAATTTTGCAGGTAAATGTTCATTTAGTAAAAAAAAAATTGTTAAAATATGAGCAAATTTGTTTAGGGATTGCGTAGATAATATATGGGCCGCTAGGTCACAATTCAAGGCGAACTACTATTATAAAGTTATATGATTATTAACGGGATATTCACCGTGGTAAGGTTGTGTAATGAGCTCCCGATATTTCGACGCAGTTACATGCACCATGTTCACGGGAAGACTAAAGAATATCGGGAGCTCATTCCACAACCTTACCACGGTAAATATCCCGTAAATAATCATATAACTTTAGTGAACAACCGTGATAGTGTAAAACAGAGAACTACTAGTATACTATGTGATTTGTAAACACTTACCATTGTGTGTGGGCGGAGGAGGAGCCGGCGCAGGCGCGGGGGCAGGCGGGCCGCCCAGTCCCAGCGCATCGTCGAGCCCTATCATAGGCAACGACGCGAGCGTACTGTTCCCTCCACCAGACCATCTGTGGGGGGAGGATACTACTTACTACTTTTACAATATTAGTCATGGTATAATAATATACTCCGCCAGGTATAGCGCTCCGAGAAAAAAATTCACGTGGGTGTCCCGCAACTACGTCATCAATGTCATTGATACACGTACACGTGCATACTGCATAAGCAAGAGAGAGAGAGAGAGTGAAGGAAAAAAGAAGAAAAAAAAAGAGGAAAAGGAGGGGAAAGAGGGGAAAGGGGGAAGGGGGGAGGAGGGAAGAGTAAGAGTTGTTGTAAGTAATTTACAACAAGTTCGAGAGAGATGGCGGAATCTATGAGACAGCTGATTTTCTATGTTACCAGTAGCGTGAAATTATAACTCCCAATATCCGAATATTACCTGTTGGGAATCCAATAAATCAATGTGGTATTGATATAAATAATGTGAATAATATATTACATTCGTGCCTATCTTGAATTGCTATACTTGAGCAGACAAACCAAATACAATAGCCTGCAGCGCCCACAAGGGGGCGTTATCGCCCACTTTGGGAAAGGCTGCTCTAGGGCGTGCCAAAGAAACCATCATACATAGACTCGAAAAACATAACCCTCCTCCTTGTGCAGTCGGGTAAGAAGAAGCTTGTAACTGTGTCATCTAGTAATGTGCATGCTTACGGCGCGGCCTGCGGCGGCGAGGTCTTGGTCCGTTGCGGCGATCGGACCATGCCCTGAGGAGGCTTGACGGGCGCTCCCGGCGGCGCCACGTTGAATCGCTGCTGGCTGGAGGATTGCGCCGCGGCACTGCCTGGGAAATAAATAAATAAAATAAATAAATATTCGGGACTTTTATTTTATAAATAAATAAAACTTCAGGTTTTTTTTTTATATTATAAATTTCTTGCGCTTGGCCGCCAACTCGCCTGATGTTAAGCGATGATGCAGCCTACGATGGAGCACGTTTACCTAGCAGAAACCTATTCACTCTCGACTTGAAGACACCCAGATTGTAGCTATCGGATTGATAGTGACATTTTTGCACACACAGTCATCTGACCCCAAACTAAGGAAAACTTGTGATATGACTGCCAGAGACTGATATACTTCATCATCATCATCAGCCAGAAGACGTCCACTGCTGAACATAGGCCTCCACTGATTTACTTACATTTATATTTTTATATACATACTTAAATAGATAGTAACATCCAGATATAGCACGAACACACATGTTCATCAAATGAATGTTCATCCTAGGTGGGAAACGAACCCACGCCCCCAAGTGCAGAAGGCAGGTTCAATACCAACTGGACTAATAGGCTATCAAAACAATCGTAATTCTATTATTATGAAGGACAATACATACACCGGGTGTAAGGGAAACTGTCTCGAAGGCGAAACATTATAATTTCTACGTATACCCCCTTCGTATAAGTTTTCAAAATTTTATTTGTTTTAAAGTTTTCACGCATTTTATTTATATGTTTATAATTTATTTTTTATTTTTTATATGAGCTCCGTCTCAAGAAAACGTTTGCGTTTGTGCAACGCTAGACGGAGCTGCGCGCGCGCATTAGCCTTGAAAAAGACTGCCAAATGCGGTTAAAACTACAGTGCCGACAATAGTTTCAGCAACATTTGGCGGTCTCTAGCGTAACCGGCTTAATCATAGTGAGTAATTCCCGTGTCAAATAAATAATATTTCGAGTTTCGGCATAAGGTCCATTATAGTAAACGGAGACCTCCTCCACTTCTTTTTCTTTCGTGTCGATGTTAAGCAAAGTACAATTCAATTTCAAATCAAGTTTCTAGACCAGAACTTCGCCACCCCAATGGCACTCTCCGTGGCTTCATTCAGGTCGTCTTGTGTGCAAGTTGTAGGACACGCTGCACAGTCCATCAAGTGTGTCAATGTCTGAGGGTTGACACCACAAAGACATTCGGTATCAGAGCCCTTTATACAACCCCACTTTGCCATATTATCCCGACTTCGGCCCACTTGAGACCGAAGTCGGTTCAGGGTTTTCCAAGTGGGCCATGGTTCTTTATGGCCTGGGGGAGCTACCTCCACTTCCTCCTAGTTCCTGTTGAGATGGTTACCTGCATTGTTTTGGTTGGCCCGTTTGTTAGTGGTAACTCTAGTGCGAGACGTGGAGCGCTGGGTGGTGTTGGTGAACTCGCCCGGTATAGCGCTCAGAGGCACGGGCTTCTGCGATGTCTCCTGTCTAGAATAAATACACAAATTCATTATTTTACTAGCTGCACTCCACAATTTCAAAATTTGGTAAAATTTGCAAGTTGAAGTGGCAATGGGCAGGCCACATCGCTCGAAGAACCGGTAACCGATGGGGAAGAAAGGTTCTGGACCGACGACATTGTGAGAGTCGCGGGCTGAACATAGGCCTCCCCCTTTAACCTCCACACTGAACGACAGCCTGCCTTTTGCATCCACTGGATGCCCGTGACTCTCACAATATCGTCGGTCCATCTAGTGGGAGGCCTCCCTACACTGCGTCTTCCGGTTCGTGGTCTCCTCTCCAGAACCTTTCTTACCCATCGGTTATCGGTTCTTCGAGCGATGTGGCCTGCCCATTGCCACTTCAGAACACTCCCCGTTGTAAATGCACTGTTTGCACTAACCTTGTTTTCTTAACCTGTATATTGCTGTGGAGCTTCTCTAGTGTGATCTCGCCGGTGCTGCGGTCGATGATGAGGACGCACTCTTTCGCGTACGGTCGCTGGTTGCCCTTGAACACAGTGTGCGGAACCCCGGCGCCGTCTTAACACAAAATATAGTTGATAAGTTTACAAGTTTTTTATTTTAAGGCGAGATTTTCCCACTTTTAAGCAACGTTTATTACTACAGATGACCATAATCCTTGATTTATTGTATTAAAGTCCCATTTAGCGGAGAAAAATCATGGCGCTTACACACAGTCGTGCGTTTCGCTACTTCTATTTTTGGGGTTTTTCTCATATTTTTCGAAAAGTATATCTATAATGTAAAATGTACCTCACCGGTTTCCTTCATATTTATGAAATCTATACATCAAGATATCGTAGACATTATTTAATAAATAGGTAATTGAATGAATCCAAAAAAACAGGGATAAAAGCGCAAATCAGTGCTACTTTGATATATTTTTTCTATCGAACGAAATGTGCTTAGTTGTGTTTCGGTCTCATGGGTTTCCTAGATAAAACATTAAATTTTGTTATGACACCATTTTTATAATTTTAAGCTAACCATGGAGGTATGCACACTGAAACTAGAATGACCATAATTGCTAAAAGTCGGAAAAGAGCGTCTTAATGTTACGAAGTTAAAGATGGCATGTTATTTAAGGTACTTTCAATAAATGTGAAGTTAGATTTTTTAATTACTTTACGGGCTTTACCTCCCTAGAGAGGTAAAGTTATATTAACCGCTCGCATTTTGAGTCATCAATGCCCCACTTGCCGACCGCTTGTTATCAAAAATAAGTATAAAGTTTAAGCTTGTTTTAACGAATCCCATAAGTTTTCATACTTTTTAAACTATAATTTTAATTCTTTTAATTCTCGGGTCTAGCCCGGACATTTGGTAGGCATTGGTGGGGCCGAAGCCAACACTAAGAGGCCCCGTTGAGTACAAAATTTACAATTATGGGTATAAAATGGAATAGAAAACTATTATACGGTATTGGATTTTTAAAAAAATGGGCTATTGTGGTGAATTTTTGATGGTATGTATCTGGTCTATGGTATGAGGTACGGCACCCGCCAATTATGCCTCATTTCAAGATATTTTGGCGGGTGATGACTTGCCATCCACTAAATGGGGGCCCCATAATGGCTGCCGCATCTTGGCACCGGAGAGGTAACATTGGCGTGGGTGGCTTAGGGTGTCGAGAGGTGTGCTGCAATTTCACTAAGAGCTACTCGCGGCGTTATGCCCTTTAACACTTCCACCCTGGAGCTTGGGTTCTTAGCTCTTGCGGTTTCCACCCCCAGACGGCCGGTTAAGGCAAGCCAGGGGTCAGGGTCTCTGGGGTTTTAGACCCATGGAATCGGGGTACGCGGTGTCGCCACTCACCGACGGCTCGCCATAAAGCCGCCCCTGCGTTTTAATTATTTTTATAAAATCAAATTTAGCCGAAAATATTAGAGCCGGGGTAAACATAAAACATGTTTACTTAAGGAAAAATACAATAAAATAATAAAGATTAATCAGTAAAGATTACTAATTTATAAATAGTGTAGATTAGATTTCAATTAGATTTTTTGGGATATGCTTTAAGTTAAATAAATAATGGATTTCGCCCCACAATAATTCCGTGTGACGAAGGAAAACTCACAAAGACCCAGGCATCTTACATCCAGACCCAGAGTAAAATGTATCATTCAAATATCTGCCCAACTAGGAATCGAACCCGGAACCGGCTTATTAACCAGACGCTAACACGGAGGCACACATTCATACAGTAGTTTCTTGCCATAAAAAAACCGCACAGTGAAAAAAGCATCTTGTATAAATGCTGAATGAAATGAGAAAGTCCTTTCCCAAAGTCAATTATGTAATTATGTTAATAATTCAAGTCTCACCCAAATGAGGCACAGTGACGGTCACTTGATTATTTGTGCCAACATCCACCGTTGCCATTTTGTTAACATCCACCGAAGCCGGCTTGAAGTCATCTGGAAATTTGAATAAAGCATATCTTTGTTTAGATGGTTCGGACATATAGAGAGGTGAAAGAAAGTTGAAAGGAGATTTTCTTCGAGACGAAAGAAATTTGTGGCGAGCGTGAATGGGTAAGGGTCGACGTAAGCAAACATAGCACGACCAAATTGAAGACTTGTTGAGAAAAGGCCTCGTCAAATGTACCTGTAACCGACGAGCTTGTATGAAAACACTAATGAAAGTAGAAGGGAAAGACGTGTGTCAGGATCTTACCAAGTGGAGAGATGTCGTATCTGCCTACCCGAATGGGAAAGGGGCGTGACTGAAGTTATCATATTTTTTTATATAATAGGTTTGCGTTTGACCGCCGACTCGCCTGATGTTAAGCGATGATGCGGTCTACGGTGGAGCACGCTTACCTAGAAGAAACCGATTCACTCGTGATTTGAAGACACCCACATTGTACCTATCAGGGAACACCCATTCAGCCAGCGCATTTCACAGACTAGCAGTTCGCATAATAAAAGTGGAATCAAAGCGCTTCGTTCGGGTTTTCGGAATACCAACCATAAGGCGGTGTCGAATTTTTGTGCCCGCTCTGGCAGACAGATAGAAAAATGGGCAGGAGGGAATTAGATCATGAAGATCCGATGCACATTCTCCGAAATGTATCCGATAAACGACCGATAGACTAGCAACTTTGCGCTGATGCACAAGACTAAGGAACTTAGTCTGAACCAGGGATTCGTTGCTGATGAGCCTCTTGGCACGCTTCTCAATAGACTCTAGTAACGCTCCAACCTTATTTTCACAATGAATTTTCGCATGCCGGTTAGTAGAGTGAACATTATTATCTTGGCCAATTACCTGACTCACCACAGAATGTTGGAATATTTATACAATAATAAGAATTACTGAATGGACAGAGTCCGCAACAGTAAACTGTGTTCCCTCACAGTTGTGGTTTGACATTGGTCAAAAGCCACCAGATTAAAATGGGATTGGTACATATAATGTATGCATCTGAACCAATGGGTAAAACAGGCGTAAAAACCTTGCCTCATTCCAGATAGGTAGACAGGAGGTGGTTTAGGAACGGATTTATGGTCGGAATCTGGGTGTCTTCAAATCACGATTGAATTGGTTTCTTCTAGGTAGACCACATCATCGCTTAACATCAGGCGAGATGGAGGTCAGGGAAGCCTATTACTTGTAAAAAAAAATGGGGGTGACCTTTGCCCAGCAGTGGGGCATATAAGTATGAAAAAAGAAGTACAAATACTTACACTTAATAGTATGATACTGAGAGGCCTTGTTGCTGGTAAAACTTGCTCCCAGCTTCAGTTCTCTCACCTCATAGTTCAGATTGGTTTTGTCAGCCATTATTTCCGGCACTGTGCCATATAGGTTTACAACTCTACAACATACAAGATAAGGGTCATTTTATAAAATTACTGGAAAAAATATTTTATACAGATCTACAGTACAAGGTAAAATGCAAACCCAAACGGGGTCATTATACTCATCATTAAGAACGACTTTCTTTCAACTTTGAAATTGTGTAAAATATTTGATTTTATCCTAAAAAAGGTCATTGACACTCGAAATAATCATCATCATCATCAGCCAGAAGACGTCTACTGCTGAACATAGGCCTCCCCCTTTAACCTCCACACTGAACTGCCTTTTGCATCCACTGGATGCCCGCGACTCTCACAATGTCGTCGGTCCATCTAGTGGGAGGCCTCCCTACGCTGCGTCTTCCGGTTCGTGGTCTCCACTCCAGAACCTTTCTTCCCCATCGGTCATCGGTTCTTCGAGCGATGTGGCCTGCCAATTGCCACTTCAACTTGCAAATTTTAACAGCTATGTCGGTGACTCTGGTTCTTTGGCGAATATCCACGTTTCGGATTCTATCGCGCAAAGACAGTCCGAGCATAGCTCTCTCCATTGCCCGCTGTGTGACCGAAATAATGGTAAGTGGAAAAACAACACACATAATAGTAAAAAATATCAGCTGTTCTATACATATTGTAGAGTGTCAATGACCGTTTTCTATGGAACAGCTGATATGTTTTCACGATTTTAGAGTTAATCCCATAGTAAAAGTAGTTTAATAATTATGAGTACTATGTACTTTTGGCTTAACTCATTCCGCATAGCTCAATATATGATAATGGTGAATAATGAGGGTCAAAAAGGAGTTTAATTTAAAGTTATATGATTATTTACAGGATATTTACTGTGGTAAGGTTGTGGAATGACATTTTATTTCTATTACACGGGAATTACTCAGGTAAGATTTAGCCGGTCACTCTGACTATAAACACTTGGTCTATTGTGGAATGAGCTCCCGATATTAAATATCCCATAAATAATCATATAACTTTAGTGAACAACCGTGATAGTTTAAAACAGAGTTTCATTTTACCTTTTTATGAAAGTTTATACATAATGTAAAACTATGTTGCTGACAACAATCAGTTTGTCTATAATCATTGTTGGGTACTTTATCTATAATATTTTGTTTGTTTTAGTTAGTTTAGATTGTTTGGTTAGATACGTATCTAAATTATCTCAATTATTTTGGTTCTAATTGTAATCAACAATGACTAGGATTACTGGGCTTTCCCATAGATTAAACTTGATACAATATTATCAGACAAGAAGGGATAATCATTGTAGATTACTATCAGAGAATCAGGCCATGTATTAAAATACCTACTGGTTATAAAACTATGTTTGCAAAATAAATAGTAAAGTATAACAGCTGTTACCTGAGACTTCGTACTCGTAGACTTTTAATGTAATTTTTTTGGACCCCTTAATACAGCAATGACCCTTCGCGATATCTTTTCTTATCGGATCTCTACAACCCAAAAGGAATTTTCCTTCTTCTACAAAATCTGATTTTGTGATGAGTCAGTCAGAGAATGAGAGAGTGGTATTTCGCTTTTATGTACATATTATGTGTACATACAGGGTTACACATATAGACTGTACTAAGCCGAAAGGAGGTCATTGTACTCATCATTATGAACAACTTTTACTATGGGAACAAAAACTGATATCGCGAAAAAAAACCTGCTGTTCCATAGAAAACGATCATTGACGCTCAACAACATGTATGGAACAGATATTTTTTTTCACGATTTCAGCTTCGTACAGGGTATATGCATAACCCTTTATCGTGTCATCTGCAATAGCGGGTCCTTCCTGCTATTGCGGATGATACGATAAAGGGGTGCAGAAATCATCTAAAATGATTATTTTATAGGGAAGGGGGTTTTATGTCACAACAGGTGTATCTAAAAAAAAAAGTGACCTAAAAATACAGGTGATATTGATATGAATGTAGCCCAGAACCTCACAAAGACTACTAGAAGATAAGGGTCAAAAATGGGCATAAAACCTCACATGGGAACTTTGGTAATTCTGGTTTTAGTCATGTGTCTACTTCCATATGTAGTAAACTTAAATTATAAAATTGGTATCTATAAAACTGAATGTTTAATCTGAGAAACCGCAAAAGACCAAAACACGATTAAGGACATTTTGCTTGCTTGAAAAAAATATGAAAATAACAGTGATTTGAGCTTTTTTCCACATTTTTTTTGATACATTCAAATAAAAAATTATTAAATTATGTTTACGATATTTTAATTTACAGATTTCATAATTATGGAGGTAACAGTACAGGTACATTTTACATTACAACTATACTTTTTGAAAAATATGAGAAAAACCTCAAAAATAAGGTAGCGAAATGCATGACTGTGTGTAAGCGCCATAGTTTTGCTTTACTAAATAAGACTTTAATACAATATATTAAGCCTTATGGTCATCTGCAATAACAAGTGTTGCTTAAAAGTGGGGAAAACCTTGCCTTAAGATTTTTTTACAAACTTAATGTTTTATTTTTCTTTCATATTTTTTTTACAATCTACTGCTTCATTCTCAGCTATAAAAAAATAAGAACAAAGTGATTTATGGATGCAGGCAGACAAGATTATGTCACCAAAAAATACCTATACATACAGGTTATCTATAAAATACTGTGCTGTAGTAAAATAGCACCTAATTTCAAGATTTAAGCGTATTAATGTTAATATTGTCTTAGGCATTTTTCACCTTGAACTACCTAATTTATTTCTAATAATTTATCCCCGGATTGCAGTAGTTAAGCGATGAGCTGTGAACGACCTGGCTGACTGCCCAGATAGTGTGATAAGAAATAAACTAGGAAATTAAACCAGCTACAGAGAAATTTTTACATTTGATGAGGCAAATTGCCCAGATATTTTACGGGAGGTTAAACATTTCTATGGGACTTTTTCAGTCAGTTAAGCCTATAACATATAGAATAGTTTCTTTAAAACTTACAAAGTGATAAACTAGGTAATACGAAAAAAAAACTACATGCATACGTACATACCGTACATTCACTCAGCTGACATTCTGGGCCTAGTTTTTTTACCACAACAAAATCAAGATTCTAACTAGACTTTGCACCTGCGACACTTTAACACAATCAATTTCCAAGAAATCACTAAGAATTTGTAAGCAAATTGGATAAAATAATGGAAAAGAAAGTTCAAATTGGCAAAATATGGCAAACAATCGAAAAGAGGGACCGATTTTCTTACCTTTGATTGATCGCAATCTGAGGTTATACTAAGTTATCTTACGTTTATAAAATATTCATAGTAGAAAGACTGATATGCAAACGTATCAATTATATATTAATTACACTAAAATTGCTTCAAAAAGATTTTAAATAGGTGGAAACACGGGCACCTAGACTAGACGTGAAAATGAACTTGTCGACCTAGTTCCCATGACGTTTCATTTTGTGTTGCCACGTTGTGATAAAAATAGTAGCGAAACGTGTTAACCCTTTACGGCGCAAGAGCATTGAAAGTGTTGTTTTTTTGGTATGTTATGCTAAATAGTGTATAGATAACAGGAAAAATAATAAAAAAAATCTTTTTTGAAATAAATTATATATTTAAACTAATTTTATACATGTTGCAGATATGCAACATTGTGCTTATTCTTCATAATTGTTCCAACAAATTTCATATATTAGTTAGGAGTAAAAAAAAATCTTAAAAAGTTGTGTTGTACATTAAAACATAAAGCAGCTCTACATTTTTCGCAGTCTGTTTACGTGTAGCCGCTGCAGCCAGGAAATTGACATCTCATTCATTTTTTGACCCACCCCGACCAGTGCTCTACCTGGTCCAGTCTCATCTCTTTGGGTGGAATGTGCAGAGCTAGAGCCTTTCTTCTTTTTTATTTGAATCAGGCTTTCGATATCGCTTGTACTCTTTATTCGTCTAGTTTTTTTATATTTGCATAAGGTATCAGCTGTATTTAATCTAAATTCAGCGGAGTTGAGAATTTTACTTAGGACCTCCATTTTCTCCAACACATTTGTTCATCTACAGACAAAATAATGTGCTTCAAAAGGAATTCAATAAAACATATTGTTCTATCAATGGTTGGACTTTATATAGTCTGTCAGAATCTTGATGTTCATATGGCGCTGTTATCATTGAAATGCAATAGTTGCCCGAGTTTGTTATGGCTTCAATGGCGTATAGTCTCTTGTATTTTGGGAGAAGCCAATTTTTTCTGACCAATATTTTTATACTTTGGGCACGCAAACTATTGAAAAAAAAGCCTATGTCTATGAATTGTTTGATCTCCTAACTGGTGACACTTGCGGGCTCATCAGCTTTTTTTGTACGATATACAAGTTGGTCTGATCCCGTATGAGGACAATAATGTTATTAGTCAACAGGTTTGAAAATTTATTGTGAGGTGTTTTCTTTTGTTGTATTCTGGAAGTAGTTCTGCCGTTCCTCGGAACATCAGGTAGTCCTGATTCAGTTCTAAATTGTTTGTATCCCATGTAACATTTGCCCGAGGATCATGAGTATTACCTGGAACCAAGGCGCTGGTGCCGCCGAAGGCGTTGTCGATGAGATACGTAGTTTTTGGGGTTACTGATGTGCTGGTATTTGGCTCATCACTAGCAGTAATCTAGGGCAAGTAAGTGGCAGCCAAAGTTCTGTTTTCGAATTCATTTTGTTCATCATCTGATATTTCTTTTCATCAAGTGCAAAGCGTACGTTGGATCAGCTACGTCATTGTCACTCGAGAAAGCTAGGCCATCTTCACTGACCTTCCACTCTTCCAATATGGCTTGCAAGTCTTTTTCAGTCAAATTGCGTAATTCACAACTCATTTTGACCCTAAAAAATAATTATCAATTTCAAATAGGACAGTACTACCAACTTGAACACTAAAGCGCAATGTTGCAGATGTACAACAAAACAAAAATCAATCCTAAGTCTGGAATTACAACATTTTTCAATGAAACTATACTGGAAAAGTACTAATAAAGCACTTACCTTTACAGCATATCAATTTCAAAAAGCAATTGTAATTTTTTTTCAATAAAAAACACATATTGAAAAAATAATCAAACGCTGCGAAATTTTTTATACCTGCTTGCCACTTTGAACAACCAAAACATACAACTGACGCCATCTAGTGATCCATTCAGTTATTACACCTCCAAAGCGGTCTGTTGCAGTATGACAACGCGGTGTTAAACTCGTCTAGTCGCTCAGGGTATATTTTTATGTGGAAAAAATCGGTATGTTGCAGAAGTGCAACCCAGCGCCGTAAAGGGTTAATTTTATTATCAACCTGTCAACGTTACACAAAACGTTATATTTTGTAAGCAGCAATCGCTCATGGTCTTGCAGTTGTGCGCCCAGTTTGTGATTCTAGTACATTATTTGATGACTAGATCCCAAGTAAGTGGTACTCATTGTTAAACGACCGTCTAGCAAGAGCCTTTTGAGATTTTGATAATTGAAATATATCTAAATGAAACATATTCTGTAACTAAATATTTCTATGTTCTATATTGACAGGCTTCAAACCCATTTTACTCCATGTAGCTAATATTATGTACAAAATACATACTTTATAATGAGGTAGTAACATTCCTCTCCATTTAAATCTCGTCAAGGAGGCGACGTGGTGGTCTGCCTTGCCGTTTGTTACAACGGGTCTGTGGGGCTATAACAGTAGCTGACAGTGTAACAAAAAAATCTGCATTTGGACTTTTTTTGTCTCTACTGGCATCACTACTAGCAAACATAAATTAAAACTCGATTATTGATCGACTATCGATTCGCTGTCGTAGGCATCCCGAGTGCTGTCAAAGATAATTTAATCTCAATGTCGACGTCAAAATGGTTATCAAAGTCAAATCAAAAGTCAAGTCTGGCGCGGCTGCCAATTCGGCAGAGCAGCACAAGCGACGCAAATATGCTAACCTCGGCAGTGGTTATATATTTGAGGCGTTTGGGGTCGAGACATTGGGCCCTTGGGGACCGGGAGCTCACCTCATTTTCAAAAATCTTTCAGAGCGCCTGGTTAATGCGACGCGTGACCAAAATGCTGGCGTGTTTCTGGCTCAACGCATAAGCATTGCCATTCAACGTGGTAATGCCGCCAGCATGCTGGGTACGCTGCCAACTGGTAGTGGGCTTGAGCATTTAGATTGTCTTTAGACCTTCAACGGTCTATGGGCAGTCTAACTGTATTTGTAGTTTTAGTTATAGCTTGTATTATGTTTAGTTAATAAAGGCACTTGCCCAGAAAAAAATCAGATAAATGTAGATCTGTGCAATACTGAGACTGGCAAATGTACAACACGTGCGACGCCAAAACTCTCTCAAGCGGAGAGAAGAAAAAAATTTTTTTTTTTCATTCAGTTTCACAGGTTTCTTTCACCATTCTTTTAAATGTTCATTCATTCATTCAATTCAATAAAGAGGACTGTTTGTTGTGACTTGACTTGTTTTAAAAATTTAATTTAAAATTTCCATAGAAACCAGTGAAACAAAATGACAAAAAAATCGATAACTTTAGAAGTGGATCCTACCATAATGGAGAAAAATATGAGATTTGTTAAAGTACGTAATCATAAATACACAGAAACAGACTGCTCTAGGATGGAGATAATTTTATTTATTTTTTGGGTTAATATTACAGGAGAATCCTATGGAGGACGAGTTCAACAAATATTTGTCTACTATGGACACAGTGCCATCAAAGATGGTTAAACCAACACCAGGTAAGATCCACTTTTCTTATCCAGTAGCCTCTTGACTTAACATCTGTAAGGAGAACAGGCCATATTTTGTATAAACCTACGACTTTTTCTACAGAGGTAGATGTGAGACTTCCTCTCAGAGCTGGTCCAGCTATACTGAGACATCAGATATCAGTGCTTATAGTTTATCTCAAAAAATATCGTGAATGAGTGCTTTAATCACTTATTATCCCAAAAAGGGGTAATTGGAACACCAGGGTGCAGGTCATCATCAACATTTCAGCCATAGGACATCCACTGCTGAACATAGGCCTCACCTGACGATCTTCAAAAGGTCCAGTTGGAAGTGGCCTGCATCCAGCGTTTTCCTGCAGTCCTTTTAAGTTTATCTGTCTTGTGAGTGGACATTCTACACTGCGCTTACCGGTCCGTGGTCTCCATTTGAGAACCTTTCGGTCCCATCAGCCATCTGTGCTGCATGTTATGTGCCCTGCCCACTGGCACTTCAACTTGCTAATCCGGTGGGCTATGTTGATAACTTATTCCTCGGACGAATCTTCTCATTTCTGATTCGATCTCAGAGAAACTCCGGGCATAGCCCTCTCCATAGCTTGTTGTGTGACTTTGAGCTTGCTTATGAGGGTCATAGTAAGAGTCCACGTTACAAGTGCTGGTGCAGGGTGCAGGTAGTGACTGATAAATGTTTCACTTAAATCATTCACACCTAGAGCCGCAACATGCACAGAGATGTTGGGTCTCCCTGTATCTTATATCGCATTTACAACGGGGAGTGTTCTGAAGATCTTTTTGATCTGATGACGATGTCGCGGTTTTAACATCACACTAGCCTAAAAGCTCATCCGCGCACTAAATAATTTTGAACTGGTAAACCAGAGCTAGCTTTTCATATCCGCTTATATGCCGCTTTGTCTTTAATGGATGTTAAGCCAGATTTTGATATTCACAATCTTGTTTTAAATGTCTATTTAGTGACTTACCGCGCATTAAACTCAAGGGTTCGTCTGATAACCGGCGCTGATAGTCCTTGACTTTCAGCATTAATGCCGAGACGGACCCATTCGACACTGATTGTATCCTTTAGATAAAGGTGTCGAATAAAATTTATTTTCTTTCTTTCTTTCATTATTTTATTTAAGTCAAAATTGGTACCTTAGGTTTAGTTAAAACAGATAAATACAGCCGTGTAAGTCGAATTCGCGTAAGTCGGGGTACAACTTAGGCTCAAACGACTCATTTTTTGTTGTTTTAGATGACATAATAAGTCAAACGCACTGCGCACGTAAAACAATTCCACGCGGAACACGTTCAAACCTGTCGCAAACTGTATTCTGTGTCGCAAACTGAACACTGAGAGGGCGGAGCGAGAGAGCCGATGCGCGCGGCAATCAAAATGAAAAACCGCGTATCTCCGAATTCGCGTAAAACGGGGTATTACTGTACTAAATTTTGACACTGTGTGATATAAGCCTGCTGCTCGCCTATCATCAAATAAATAGTTAGCGGTATCGTGGAATCCCATAGTAAGCAAGTATACAAATAGCGGTGTAGGTACTAGGACATTACCAATACACTCAGTGTTGTGTGTCGTAGAGTGGCAACCCTGCGTTTTTTCAATTGGATATACCAACACCTGCTCTTCTTACTATCTCACTGGATTCACTAGCAGTGTTAAGTCAGCTCGTGACCACGGCCATTGCAACATGCATGCTTACTACAGAAGTTTGATTGTGATCGAGATTGCATGCTATCCCGTTTGCATCTAATAAAACGCACCACGCGCGAGAGTGAGATGGCACGCGATCGCGATCACAATCCGAATCACGAATGGACTTCTATCACACATCATATCATCAGACTGTAAATATCTACTGCTGAACTAAAGCCTCTTAGAGTGGGGTTATTGCCATAATCCCCAAAATCGGCAGGCGGCTTGGGTATCGCAGTACGTTCACCGTGTACTAATAAGACGATGTTGCCCATCCTCCGGTAGTTCTGGTTGCAGTTTAAGGACATACCAAGGTCTGGAACGGTAACAGACTTCCATTGTAAGTCGAAACATAGAGCTTGAGAGATGTACCTATTATTGCCCAAATAAAATAATGGGCGATAAGTCCCGATAGACAATTAAAACATGTGTTCAAATTGCGAAAGTTTAAAAGTTACATTCATGATCTTTTATCACTGTTCCAGGCTTCTGTGTCAAAACATTCACTAAACCTGATAACAGAAAGATGTTTGTAAACATCTGCCTCACTGATGCCATTCCCTGCCCTCGAGATATTACAAATGATGAGCTCATGCAGATACTGAGCTCCGAAGACCCATCCAGCTACCGAGTGCCCATGAGCATTGGCGAAGGCAGAACGGAGCCCGACAAGTCCGGAGCACCAGCTACGGTCTACGACGTCGCCATAAACCCTGATTTCTTTAAGAAAATAGAGAAAGATGATCTGTTCCAAACATTTTTCTTGACGGTCGTTTTTGAAGGATTGCAAGACAAATACCAGTTTGAGATAGACATGCCAAAGTACACAGTTTTAAAGAATAGGAAGTCTATGGGTACTTTGCAGTCTCATAGGATTCAGATACGAGATATAAAGACTACTCAAGATGCTCTGAAACCACCACTGATTGAGGAAATAGGGGACAGGCCAGGAAATTTCAATACAGAGCCACAAAAGCCTGAGATTGTATACAGGTTGAGGCGGGAGCCTCCAACTGGGGAGATAGAGTATTTGCTTGCAGAATTTAAAATACCAGCTTCTGTAAGTATTTTAAAATGCATAATCTTTCTCCATGTTTTTGATTGGCTTTGATTATAGTCTTTTTCAAATAGCGTTGCATTTTCACCACTAGTTTCAATAGTAGTGCTTAGCTGTATGTTTTCGCCGCAAAATGAAAATAAATTAGGGTTTTACCATGATCAAAGAAGACAAGGTCTTCTACTCTGGCAGTTGTCCCAGAATTACGTCACTGTCCAGTTGCCACTTTATCCAATCAGCTGTTACGTGGTGTATCGTCATCTCTCTCGAACCTGTTGTAAATTGATATCATGACATCATTGTGGGACGCCCACGTTACATTATTTCTCGGAGTATTATACCTGGCGGAGTATATTATTATACCATTGGTTTTAGCTGTGGGTTTTACGAATCACATTACATTCTATCATAGCACTGTCAAACCACCTGTCAAGACGAGTGTCATGCTATTTGAAAAGGACTATAGCACAGATCTAATACCTATAGATTTTCAATGAGCGTGGCTAGCTAAGTGCCTCTCGCTTCAACAAGGTGTGCTGCCACATTAAAATTATTTGCTATAAGTTAGGGTAATTTACCTAATATGATGGGTAGTGAATCTTCAATGAGTAATTTTGGAAACAATACTACCTTTTAAATATTTATTGTTTATACACTATCTGCTGCAACCCGCGGTACTACCTGCAATTTTCTGATAAGAAAAGCACGTTGTCTGTCCTCATGACATACCCTATCGTCCTGACAAAACCGTAATAGATAGCCAGTTGACTTAAATTTTCACAGAATATGTAATGTTAAGGCTGATTAACTAAGAAATAAAAATATTCTAAACTAAAGGGGACCCTATTACTAAGTCTAAATTGGCTGTCTGTCTGTCCGTCTATCTGTCTGTCTGTCCATCCTACATTTAAACAGCTGTATCTTTCGAACCGTAATAGATAATCAGTTAGAATTTTCATGTATATGTAATATTACGGTGGATTAAGTAAAAATAATAAAAAAGCTAAAACGGAACGGGGTATTTTTGGATTTGTTCTATTGTAAAAACGGTAATCCGTACAAGCGTCAAATTTTGCGGATTATAGTGAACATAAGTAAAACAACAAATAATAAACACTGGCCAAGTGCGAGTCAGTGACAAATTTCTGTTTACCACCAAGCTAAACAACGTCGGGCGCGGTCGATACTTGGATGGGTGACAGCCTGGGCGTGATGTTGTCTTTTTGTATTTTGTGATTTTAAAGAACCCTCAGCGAGCGAGCCCGACTCGCGCTTGGTCAGTAAATTTTTTTCATGAATGGAATTACGAATAACATTCCAAATAATTAGATAAATAGATAAAACTCTTTAATGTTTATAGTACAAATTTCGTGAACAGCGCGTAGCTTTTTGAGTCGGTTCGCCGAAATCGCCTTTTGCTTTTCCTGCTTCATAATTCTGGCCTCATTAGTATATATTTGATACTAACATTCACCTTATTCACATGGGCTTATTCCGAAGGGTCGGTATTTTGCACTTCTTGTAATGTGCCAGCTTTTTTGACTGTACATGTACATTGGTTGGAAAGAAATCTCAATCAATTTTGTTTTTTTCGGCTGGTAAAATATTTTCATCATCATAAGAAAGTTTTCAAATTTTTGGTGGCAAAAGAACTTATCGATGGTATTTCTACTGAATAATCCTCAATGTTCGCATTAGGCAAGTGCATTGTTAGTACGGCAAACGGAATTAAATAATTAATATCTCTTCTGACAATGGATCCGGCATTGAAATGTTTCGAAAAAATTCTACCATGTCTTGCTGGTACCCAACTTTCACGACCGCGTAGCACATTCATTTCATTCGTAAGACAGGATCAATTGGAAACCTGCAGAACGAATAATTTATGTTAGATGCGGTGGGTAATTTCTTTCATAAACTGGCAACATTCGTCATAATTCTTCTAAGTGAATAATTTGATAAAATTCATAGAATTAGACCACAAATCGACCTAAAAACTGACTAATTATGAAAATATGTTTACGAATTGATATCCTGAATGTCTTTAGGTGATCGCTACAAGCGTTATTATGTTTACTTACTTGTGAAATAATATTTCATCGTTTTGTCTCTCACTGCGCTTCTTGCAGCCCAAAATGCCACACCCAAGCATTGTAGAACCATTTTTACAGTTATTACTCAGAGAAAAGACGCACATAACACATTAAATCACCAAAATAAGCCAATAAATAATATTCTGACCCGTTTTGTTTGGCATTGAACCGTCAGATTTTGACATTTCGAGTCCAAAAAAGAGGCCACGCCGATAAGGACAAAAAAGTCTATCTATGTCCTTTTTGTACTTGTGCTGAGCTGTATCAATTTGTCTCTTTCACTGAAATATATTGCCGATCTGGTTGTGTATATCTGTGGACTATAGGCTTTTTATTTTATTTTTGTATATATGTCGAATTTCTAGTGTAATTCCGCTTCTACGTCGTTTCGAGTACAATAAGGATTTTGGTTAAACTATTTTCTGTATAGATAATTGTGATTCTAATTTGAACCTACCCTGAATTTAAATATTAATTACATAAAAAACAAAATTAACCTAACCTGAAACAAAAAGTAGTTAAATCTGTAACAAAAAATTCGTTATAACAATTTGTACTAATGAAATTAATTTTAAATAAAATATATGTAAATTTTGAAATTATTATAAATATGATTTAATTGAAATGAAATAAACAATAAATTTTGAAAATAATATGATATATCACTCTAAATATAATGTAATTGAAATTTAAATGATATGGTCCCATAGTAAAAGTTGTTCATAATGATGAGTATAATTACCTTCTTTGGCTTCGAGAGTGTTCCTCTTACACTCCGTATATAAAAATGAATCCCAATTTACCTTGGTCCCATCATAACTTGAGAATGACTTTGCCGATTTCATTCATCTTTTTCTCACGTTTTCTTATGCTTTGTAGAAGGTTCTTACGGGAATGAAAAATTAAGGACATTACCCAGATAATTGGAAAATTTCATAAACTTAACGACGATTTTAACGCTCATTTTTCAGTTCTAAGACAGGACATCGTCTGTCGGGTCAGCTATTAGTTAATGAATATTCAAACATGAGATACCTTTTATATTTTAGTTTGGTGTACATTTCCTTGACCAGTATTTTTTCTTTTCCAGGTGGAACTTAAAGACCTAAATCTAGAAGTGGGTGAGGATAGGCTCGTTCTCGACTCTAAAGGAGTGTACAGTGTTGTCGACTTCTTCCTACCCTGCAGTGTGGACGGGGAAGTAATTGATGCTCAGCTCAATAGAAATAATGATGTAAGTATACTTGGAGCTCGGTTACTCTGGCACAGCTACCCCAAGTAAGTCTTCAGACACAATAGAACGCTGTCGGTCCTAGTCTTGCGTGAGACATAGGTAACTTCATGTCGTTTAAGGAATGTCAGTACTAAGTAATTGAAACAAGGTTGATTCTAGCTTACGTCATGTGGGATACAAATACAAAATTATTTATTTCACACTAGAAACGCACCCCGGCTTCGCACGGGTGTGTCTTATTTTTTACACCTTGGATTACATCATTGGAGTTTTAGTAAGGATCCTTATTTTTTTTTGAAAATATAATATAGCCTATGTCACCCGGGGATAGTGTAGCTTGCCAACAGTGGAAGGATTTTTCAAATCGGTTCAGTAGTTTCGGAGTTTTCAATGCAAACAAACAAACAATAATGTGAATAATGATAAAGATACATGTTACTTTTAACCCCCGCTCGACGAAAAAGAGGGTGTTATAAGTTTAACGTGGGTAGTAGTTAGTTTTTAAATCTGTTTCTTTCTGTGGCATCATAGCTCCCAAACGTTGAACCGATTTTGTTTGAAAGGTGACTTGAGCCACGATTCAAGAAAATCTGTTCAGTAATAAAATATACTTGTTTCAGATGCTGTCTGTAAAGATGCCCGTCATCCAATAAAATAAAATAATAATCCATACGTCAAAGAAGAAAGTGTGATTTAAGTTTTTCAAGAATTCTTGACTAAAGAGAGAATAAATAAGAATGCTTCAGATAGTCTTTTAGAATTGTTTTATTTGTTAAATCTAAACCAATGTTGCTGACTCGTAGCTCAGCTGCTAAGACTAGCTACTTACATAGTTCAGTGAGGTTTTCCTCTATTCGAGCTTTAGGTATTTATAAACTTTTACCAAAAACTATTTTGTACTTACATACACAACAGTTTTTGTATTTGTGTTGTTCTTATACATTTTAATTAATGATAAGGTTGTTCTTAGTGACACTGGCTAAGTACAAACCATATATTTGTGTATATTACAAGTAAATAATTTAGGATCATTCTCGATAGATCTAATGCTAAGATCCATAATGGATCTATAGAGAATATTTTTTCTCTTTAGATCCCATTATAAAATTATGGATCTATTATGGATAGATCCATTATGGATCTTAGCTTTGGATCTATCGAGAATGATCCATGATTTATTGCATTAAGGTCCAATACATAATTTTTTTTTTTTTTTTTTTTTTAACGCTGGTAAGTCCGCGTTTGACCACCAACTCGCCTGTTGGTAAGCGACGATTTGTAGCCATAGTCGCCAAACTAGGTGTTGCCACACCTGTATTTTAGTGGGTAGCCTTCTCGTAGTGATGATATTATAAGAATGGTTTAGTCGTAACCAAATAGATACAGTGAGCTGATTTAAAAAAAAATTAACATAATTTGTAATTGATATAAAATTTATATCACGAAAGTACTAAAAATCTGTTGGTAAACAAAATTTGAACCAATTTCAAAATTTGATGAATAAGGTTTAGCAAAATGTTAACTTTGAGCTTCTCTTTGCTGGTCGGTCAAACTCTGAAACTGGTACAAATTAGGATTTTAATATTTATACCAACAAAACATAATAGGTAAACCAGTACAGAGACAATGACACGGTCTACAGGATTACGCAGAAAGGGAAACTTACTGGAAACTTACTTTTACTGGGAAAGTGCCTTTGGAAAATTAACTAAATAAAATACAAGCTAATACTAACACTACATATATTTGATACTAACATTCACCTTATTCACATGGGCTTATTCCGAAGGGTCGGTATTTTGCACTTCTTGTAATGTGCCAGCTTTTTTGACTGTACATGTACATTGGTTGGAAAGAAATCTCAATCAATTTTGTTTTTTTCGGCTGGTAAAATATTTTCATCATCATAAGAAAGTTTTCAAATTTTTGGTGGCAAAAGAACTTATCGATGGTATTTCTACTGAATAATCCTCAATGTTCGCATTAGGCAAGTGCATTGTTAGTACGGCAAACGGAATTAAATAATTAATATCTCTTCTGACAATGGATCCGGCATTGAAATGTTTCGAAAAAATTCTACCATGTCTTGCTGGTACCCAACTTTCACGACCGCGTAGCACATTCATTTCATTCGTAAGACAGGATCAATTGGAAACCTGCAGAACGAATAATTTATGTTAGATGCGGTGGGTAATTTCTTTCATAAACTGGCAACATTCGTCATAATTCTTCTAAGTGAATAATTTGATAAAATTCATAGAATTAGACCACAAATCGACCTAAAAACTGACTAATTATGAAAATATGTTTACGAATTGATATCCTGAATGTCTTTAGGTGATCGCTACAAGCGTTATTATGTTTACTTACTTGTGAAATAATATTTCATCGTTTTGTCTCTCACTGCGCTTCTTGCAGCCCAAAATGCCACACCCAAGCATTGTAGAACCATTTTTACAGTTATTACTCAGAGAAAAGACGCACATAACACATTAAATCACCAAAATAAGCCAATAAATAATATTCTGACCCGTTTTGTTTGGCATTGAACCGTCAGATTTTGACATTTCGAGTCCAAAAAAGAGGCCACGCCGATAAGGACAAAAAAGTCTATCTATGTCCTTTTTGTACTTGTGCTGAGCTGTATCAATTTGTCTCTTTCACTGAAATATATTGCCGATCTGGTTGTGTATATCTGTGGACTATAGGCTTTTTATTTTATTTTTGTATATATGTCGAATTTCTAGTGTAATTCCGCTTCTACGTCGTTTCGAGTACAATAAGGATTTTGGTTAAACTATTTTCTGTATAGATAATTGTGATTCTAATTTGAACCTACCCTGAATTTAAATATTAATTACATAAAAAACAAAATTAACCTAACCTGAAACAAAAAGTAGTTAAATCTGTAACAAAAAATTCGTTATAACAATTTGTACTAATGAAATTAATTTTAAATAAAATATATGTAAATTTTGAAATTATTATAAATATGATTTAATTGAAATGAAATAAACAATAAATTTTGAAAATAATATGATATATCACTCTAAATATAATGTAATTGAAATTTAAATGATATGGTCCCATAGTAAAAGTTGTTCATAATGATGAGTATAATTACCTTCTTTGGCTTCGAGAGTGTTCCTCTTACACTCCGTATATAAAAATGAATCCCAATTTACCTTGGTCCCATCATAACTTGAGAATGACTTTGCCGATTTCATTCATCTTTTTCTCACGTTTTCTTATGCTTTGTAGAAGGTTCTTACGGGAATGAAAAATTAAGGACATTACCCAGATAATTGGAAAATTTCATAAACTTAACGACGATTTTAACGCTCATTTTTCAGTTCTAAGACAGGACATCGTCTGTCGGGTCAGCTATTAGTTAATGAATATTCAAACATGAGATACCTTTTATATTTTAGTTTGGTGTACATTTCCTTGACCAGTATTTTTTCTTTTCCAGGTGGAACTTAAAGACCTAAATCTAGAAGTGGGTGAGGATAGGCTCGTTCTCGACTCTAAAGGAGTGTACAGTGTTGTCGACTTCTTCCTACCCTGCAGTGTGGACGGGGAAGTAATTGATGCTCAGCTCAATAGAAATAATGATGTAAGTATACTTGGAGCTCGGTTACTCTGGCACAGCTACCCCAAGTAAGTCTTCAGACACAATAGAACGCTGTCGGTCCTAGTCTTGCGTGAGACATAGGTAACTTCATGTCGTTTAAGGAATGTCAGTACTAAGTAATTGAAACAAGGTTGATTCTAGCTTACGTCATGTGGGATACAAATACAAAATTATTTATTTCACACTAGAAACGCACCCCGGCTTCGCACGGGTGTGTCTTATTTTTTACACCTTGGATTACATCATTGGAGTTTTAGTAAGGATCCTTATTTTTTTTTGAAAATATAATATAGCCTATGTCACCCGGGGATAGTGTAGCTTGCCAACAGTGGAAGGATTTTTCAAATCGGTTCAGTAGTTTCGGAGTTTTCAATGCAAACAAACAAACAATAATGTGAATAATGATAAAGATACATGTTACTTTTAACCCCCGCTCGACGAAAAAGAGGGTGTTATAAGTTTAACGTGGGTAGTAGTTAGTTTTTAAATCTGTTTCTTTCTGTGGCATCATAGCTCCCAAACGTTGAACCGATTTTGTTTGAAAGGTGACTTGAGCCACGATTCAAGAAAATCTGTTCAGTAATAAAATATACTTGTTTCAGATGCTGTCTGTAAAGATGCCCGTCATCCAATAAAATAAAATAATAATCCATACGTCAAAGAAGAAAGTGTGATTTAAGTTTTTCAAGAATTCTTGACTAAAGAGAGAATAAATAAGAATGCTTCAGATAGTCTTTTAGAATTGTTTTATTTGTTAAATCTAAACCAATGTTGCTGACTCGTAGCTCAGCTGCTAAGACTAGCTACTTACATAGTTCAGTGAGGTTTTCCTCTATTCGAGCTTTAGGTATTTATAAACTTTTACCAAAAACTATTTTGTACTTACATACACAACAGTTTTTGTATTTGTGTTGTTCTTATACATTTTAATTAATGATAAGGTTGTTCTTAGTGACACTGGCTAAGTACAAACCATATATTTGTGTATATTACAAGTAAATAAATTTAAAATAATTTAGGATCATTCTCGATAGATCTAATGCTAAGATCCATAATGGATCTATAGAGAATATTTTTTCTCTTTAGATCCCATTATAAAATTATGGATCTATTATGGATAGATCCATTATGGATCTTAGCTTTGGATCTATCGAGAATGATCCATGATTTATTGCATTAAGGTCCAATACATAATTTTTTTTTTTTTTTTTTTTTTTAACGCTGGTAAGTCCGCGTTTGACCACCAACTCGCCTGTTGGTAAGCGACGATTTGTAGCCATAGTCGCCAAACTAGGTGTTGCCACACCTGTATTTTAGTGGGTAGCCTTCTCGTAGTGATGATATTATAAGAATGGTTTAGTCGTAACCAAATAGATACAGTGAGCTGATTTAAAAAAAAATTAACATAATTTGTAATTGATATAAAATTTATATCACGAAAGTACTAAAAATCTGTTGGTAAACAAAATTTGAACCAATTTCAAAATTTGATGAATAAGGTTTAGCAAAATGTTAACTTTGAGCTTCTCTTTGCTGGTCGGTCAAACTCTGAAACTGGTACAAATTAGGATTTTAATATTTATACCAACAAAACATAATAGGTAAACCAGTACAGAGACAATGACACGGTCTACAGGATTACGCAGAAAGGGAAACTTACTGGAAACTTACTTTTACTGGGAAAGTGCCTTTGGAAAATTAACTAAATAAAATACAAGCTAATACTAACACTACAAATACAGTTAGACTGCCCATAGACCGTTGGAGGTCTAAAGACAGTCCAAATGTTCAAGCCCACTATCAGTAAAGGTCATTGTACTCATGACCATGAACAACATTAGCAAGGTGAGTTCGCCGCTTAGCCCTTTAGTCTAAAAAAAAACAGCTGTCAGTCGCTCTACGCGCACTCAACAAAATGTATTGTTTTTCGCATTTTCATGGTAGGCCCCCTTAGTAAAAGTTATTCATAATGATGAGTGTAACGACCTCCTTTCTGTTTAACCCAGTAGAAACTCTTGGTTCTTACAACTAGAACTACACACAAATTCTCAAAACTATGAACCAAATACTTGGTACTAAAATTTTACTAATAACTCCAATGACTATTTAATTGATGTCTACTTATCTATAATTATTCGCGTTTGAATCGAGGAGTTTTTGAGAATGTACTTTGTTAATATGTGGTTAAATTTAATTACGAGATTATGAAGAGATTTTATTGGCCTTAAGTACTTTAGAACATAATAATCAGTAAACCACTGTTTTAAACTATCATGGTTGTTCACTAAAGTTATATGATTATTTACGGGATATTTACCGTGGTAAGGTTGTGGAATGACCTCCCGATATTTCGGCGCAGTTACATGCACCGTGTTCACGGGAAGACTGAAGATTGCGGGTGGTTGGTCGAACAGTTAAAAAGTTAGGTGCAGACATAACGATTACCCTCTTTCTTTCTCATTCCACAACCTTACCACGGTAAATATGCCGTAAATAATCATATAACTTTGTAATAATCAGTGTTTAAAACTGCTCTCTCTCTTTTTTGCACGTGACAATTTGCCAGCATAAAGTATTAAAACTGAAACGTTAGTTTAATTCAATGCTAAAAATGCTATGTTAAGGCATATATAAATGGTTAATTTACTAATATCACAAGCAATAAATACTAACTATAATTACATAATTTGATTCAACGTCACTACTTATTACTATATAAAAAGTATGTAAGTATAAAATTACTTATTTTTTTTTTATTATTATTAAAAATTATATAAATGCATTAGCTAATAGTTGTGATGGTTAGGAACTAAATGTATTAATTTTACAATATTATGATTGCTACAATTTGTCTGCTAACGTTTTATAAATTACAAATAAGCCCGAGCCCTGATTCCGTAAAAAACAGAAATCACGCCAATAACACGCTGCAAACGTGTTATAACACGGTAACCATGGTAACATAATTGAAACGCGCCAAACGAAGCAAACGCGTCTTCCGATTGGATACTAAGTACATTCTCTTTACACACGCGCACGAAACGCGTTAGTTTGCTCCGCGTTATTTTGACTGTTCAAAACGAGTCCGTTACGAACCTTAACGCGTTAGCAAACTTTAGATTGTGAATTCCACGCGTTAAGAGTTTATGTGGTCATAGAGTTCACTTTTCAATAAAAATTTCTTGTTTATACGTCGCGCGTTTATGCATATATGTGTGCAAGGAATCTCTGTAAATAAGAGAATAAGGGCTCTGTTGGGCGCATGCGTGCCGCGGCCGAAATTGTTTGTACTTTTAGTCGTGCGTGAAAGAGATAGATGTATGTGTATTCGTACGTTTGTCATATTTACGCACAACAAAGAGTCGTTTTTTTTCTCGCGATGCGCATGCTACGTCAACTTATTCCTTCTGTCCCCCAAGTTTTGGCCCCCACTGGGAATCAACTGGTTTTTTTCCTGTTGTCCCCTACAACATTTAACAGTTGTAATTTTTATTTCTGGTGTACACAATAAAGAGTTTCTATCTATCTATCTATCTAACATTTAGTGGCGGTAAAGAGTTATTATAATTTTTGTGTTGTCCCCCACTGAAATATTAAGGCTAGATAGTGGTTTGATATCGACCCTGAATATGAAAGATGTGATGAAAGATGTGATATATTTATATTACACATTTCATAATACTTTTATGTTGTCCTAAGTAAGTAATACAGCCTCTATTGTTTTAATTTCCTGCGCCTTAATATTTCATTAAATGGGACAAAGGGAAATCATAGTTATAGTAGGTGCCACCAGAGATAAACCTCACCAGAGACCAGAGTATAATGGTCTCTGATACATTGTACCAGATACCATTATACTCTGGTCTCTGGTGAGTCATATCTGGTGGTGGTATACCTATTCTTCACTCTCACAGCTGGCACAAATAGAACAACCGGGAAATATTTTTCCTACTTGTTCTATTGGTAGAACAAACAGTAGAACTGGGTCCCGATTCTACTAAAGAAATAGTTTTTAAATTGTAATTATTTCAATTTTACTTTTTAAATAATTGCCTCGAAATTGAGTTTATTTTTTATACTAAGTTATAATATTAGGTGGTGGTATTTTTCTAGTATAAAAAAATAACACTGTCAATTATGAGGCAATTATTAAAAAAAAAAAATAACAATTACAATTTAAAAACAATTTGTTTAGTAGAATCGGGGCCCAGGCGGTAACGAAAAATTTTAGTAGGGGACAACGGAAAAAACCTATTGACAGAAGGGATAACCCGCCGAGATTAAAATTATACAAGATCCAAGTTTACTATAATTAAGGTGCTCCGGAACAAAAGCCGATAAATCCATTTCATGCCAGTTTAATTTTTTCTTTTAGTCATAGTACTCATTATACCATATATCTCTCAGATTCCTGCAAATCTCGTTAAAAACGCACTAAATAAGGCTCTAAGATGGGCAGCCGGATCTAAACCCAACAAATACCTACACAATTTTTTTTTATCGATTACGTAAATCATTCACTGTTTTCTGTAAAATTACGAAAAAATATTTATTAGCTTTTGTTCTGGAGATCCTCAGAGCAGTAATAAATTATGTTTAATATTATAATTACTAATTATAATATTGAATATAATTTATAACTGGTTTCTAAATTATGTTGGTGGTTAAAACTTCGACCAAAATAAAATGAATGGACAAGCCATAACCATTGAACTTGCTCAGTAAAAAGGAGTCAGAACAGTTGAACGTATACTTCAACACCTAATTATAATCATGTACAGTAGGTACATTTGTTACAAAAAATTTATAGCGGTTTTTTGTTGTGTACACTTCCGGAAAGCACACGAAGGCATAATTTTGTCAGATGTTTCGTTAGAATGTAACAATAGTCTCGTGTTGCACTTCCTACGCCTAGAGACCGACTGAAACGAAGTGAGCGCCAGCGCTCATTTTGTAATCTTCAAAAATGCTCTTCTTCTGGGCCCGTCCATTCATTTTATTTTGGTCGAAGGGTTAAAATGGTTTAATCCTATTTAGTGTTATTTTGGAATTTAAAATGTTAGTGTGGAATGCCAAAATTTCAAATCCTATACAGTAATACCCCGCTTTTTGCGAGGGTTGCGTTCCGAACAAAATCGCATTAAGGTGGTACGATTCACCTATGGCGGGAAATTCAAATTTTAAACACGTTTTTTGGTCCTAGTAGCCAGGCCAGGTAATTATTTTTAAATAACACATTGTTTGCGCAAATTGTTGGCTGTTCTAAACATTAATGTACAACTATTTAACAGTAACGCAACATATTACTTACATTTGTCAATAAACATTTTGAAACAGCAAAAATTAGATTATTGACAAATTAATGTAAGTAACAATGTGCATTAGAGATAAATAGCTTCCATGATTTTGTAAATAATAATAATAAATTTTCGCAAACATCATGATTGTAGATAATAATTACCCAGCCTAGCTACAAGGTCAAGAAAACTGTTTGAAATATGAATTTCCCGCCATATGTGAAACGTTACACCTTAATCTTAAAAAATTGACCTAAACAAACACACAAACAAACATTGCAAGTTAAAACAAAAGCTTGTAAAAAGCAATATTTTCGAGCCTACAAAACTTTCAATCTCACAAAATATCACAGTGCGTTCAAAACTCATCATGTTTTGCGTGAACACCGACCCTATCGACATTGTACCTATTCAAATGCGGCTTCACTTCCCCCAGCATGTGCGTGTAATCCCTCACTTGGATGTTGACCACGCTGCTGAACCTCTGGACCTGGTTTCTGTTGAGGTAAAGCTTGAGGGACGGGTAGCTGGTGATTTGCTCGTGCTGGCAGAGTCCCCGGTCTGTGAGGCAGTTCACTTTGCCGAGGTTCACTGCGTTGTTTAGTAACTGGGGATTGAGAAATATACGCGTCACATTAATTTGTTTATGTCAATTATCAAATAAAAAAAACGACTTCAAAGTTAGTAAATACGCAATTTCGTTTACTTGGAAGACTTTTTTTATTTAAAAACCTAATTACAATAAATTTTTAATATATTATGTCAGTATTTCAATATATCAAATTAAATTAATTCATTAATAATGTACAGTCATTTAATATTCGATATTATTTACAATTACTAAACAGATTTTGATAAAATTTCTATGGAACCAATATGAAAGTCATAAGCAAGCTCAAAGTAGTACAACGAGCTATGGAGAGGGCTATGCTCGGGGTTTCTCTACGAGATCGAATCCGAAATGAGATCCGTAGACGAACGAAAGTCACCGACATAGCCCACCGGATTAGCAAGTTGAAGTGGCAGTGGGCAGGGCACATATCACGCAGAACAGATGGCCGATGGGGCCCAAAGGTTCTGGAATGGAGACCACGGACTGGTAAGCGCAGCGTAGGACGTCCACCCACAAGATGGACAGACGACCTAAAAGAGACCGCAGGGAAACGCTGGATGCAGGCCGCTTCCAACCGGCTCTTTTGGAGATCGATGGGGGAGGCCTGTCCAGCAGTGGACGTCCTACGGCTGAAATGATGATGATGATGATTATTTCTCAGTTAATCCGCCGTAACATTACATATTCTGTGAAAACGTCAACTGGCTATATATTACGGTTCGAAAGATACAGCCGTTTAAAGGTAGGACAGACAGACGGCAGACCATGATACCTACTACCCAAAGGGACGGAACGCTTCAAACAGAAAAAACGAGCAGAGCGAGAGGTACCACGTTTAGCCATTTGTCCCTTTCACACTACATGTCTTATATACAATGACATTCATTATCACATTTAAGTGTGTGGTGTTGCCACTTTTGGAAAAATATTGTAACCGTAAGTTTGGTATTAATTTGGGTAGTCCGTACATGATTTTATCAGCATCATATTCAACTATTTATATTTTTATTTGTGAAACATAATATCTAAAAGAAAACTCTCATGGTTATTTAGGGTGCATCCGTTTATTATTGTAGTGATATAAATAAGGAATAAATTAGTATGTACGTGTGTTGAGTACTGCTTCCACCTATTCGACGGAGCAGCCAAGTACCAACTGGAAGCTTTAGATTCTGTAGACCGGCGTGCTATGAGGCTGATTGGTGACAGCAAGCTCCAATCAATCCAATCAAAAAAAATAATATAATAATAATAATAGTCGCCAATAAATTACAAAGCCTTGAGCACTGCCGTAAAGTAGCTTGTCTGTCTATTTTCTACCGGATATATTTTGGTGAGTGTGAGCAAAAGCTTCATGACCTTATTCCACCCTCCCCCTTTTACTACAGGACAAGTAGAAGGACAGCACACTATCACCCCTTCCTCGTGGAAATTCCAAAAATTCGTACACAACGATTTGGGTTGTTTTTTATGATACGTATTGTCCAAGAATGGAACTCCCTGCTGTCCTCCTTGTTTCCTGAGAACTACAATCTAGGCATCTTCAAGGCTAGAATGAATAGATTTCTTCTAGATCAACGTGTTCCATCCTCGGCCACACCGTTGCTTACCATCAGGCAAGTTAGTGGCCAAACGTAGATCTATTCTGTATAAAAATATAAAAAAGTATGAAAAGTAATGAGGAATTAGTATCAGTGATTATGTCAACACTAGAAAGGGACAAATGGCTAAACGGGGTACCTCTCGCTCTGCTCGTTTTTTCTGTTTGAAGCGTTTCGTCCCTTTGGGTAGTAGGTATCATGCGGCAGACAGACATCGTAGGCTTAGTAATACCCTTCCCTACCCAAAGGGTAAAGAAGAATAGGGGGGGGGGGGGGGGTTAACCTAACCTTCTTTACCCTTTGGGTACCAACTCGCCTGAAGTTAAACGCTGTTGCGGTCTACGATGGAGCACACTATTCTAGAAGATATCATCTCACTTCCGATTAAAAGCATACTCACAATTCCTGCTATAGCGAAATCTGCGAACATTTCGTAACACCTGTAACACCGAGGGGAATGGAAATAAACCAACCACGGCTTCACGGTACTGGAACAAACAAAACAAAATACATTTATAAACATGCAAGAAACAGAAGGGGCCCCAAGAAGGACCCTTGAAGATATCTCAGGTTTTGTCATGACGTGTACGATTTGCACGTCCTTGTTAACCGATAGGCTATCCAGGCTTAGTGAAAAATATAATTGTTAATGGTTGCTGGAAGAGATCACTTTTAGCGATAAGGCCACCACTTGTGGCACTTACGCCACTGGTCCGCGGTCGACTGTTCGGTGGCAATCCGTAGAGACCTTCGCCCACCTGTCCGGGTGTATCCGACTTGTGTGACCCGCCCACTCCCATTTGAGCCTGACATATTTAATCAAGGCCGTATGCGGGGGGGGGGGGTGTTTGGAAGTACACCTCCCTCCCCCCAAGTGTAAACACCTCGAACGCTAAGCGCGAAGCGAAGCTAGGTAGTGTTCTACTGGTACCCACCCCGAAAATAATTCCTGGCTACGGCTTTGTCCAGAGCTCGAACCTCCCCCTGCCTAACATGCGCACCGCGAACAAATCCTGTCGTCACCCTGTCGAGAGAGAACGCGACAAGGCGCCTACGGTTTCGTATACGCCTGTCGCGCTTTGGCACGACAAAAAGAGTCTACAAAACCTTATCGCGGCGCGAATGTTAGCACGGCTGGCTGGCACACGCTCTGTGACGCTTGTCATGGATCGCAGTAAGGCGTTGCGTTGGCGCGTCACCTTTTTTATAAGACAACTAGCGGTCCGCCCCAGCTTCGCACGGGTATAGATTATAGCCTACGTCACCCGGGGATAATGTAGCTTCCCGTCAGTGAAAGAATTTTTCAAATCGGTCAGTAGTTTCGGTGCCTATTCAATGCAAACAAACAAACAATCAAATCTTTCCTCTTTATAATATTAGTATAGATTAAAAAAAAACGATCACAGAAACGAGAAGTAAATAGAACGGAAATGAGAAGGAAAATCTGTTACCAGGCATTATGATTGAACATTCTTATTTAGATCAACGCGTCGAACTCCGTATCTAAAGAACAATAAGGACCTTACCTTTTTGAGTTAGGTCTCAAAGTTCTTTGTCCGCATACTCCGCATCAGAGTTGCTAACCGATTTCGAATGACTGACGTTTCGTTTATAAAGGTGCAACTGGCTACAACAAATTTCTTACAAAAATGCCTTCACAGCCGTTCTAATTTAAACAAAAAAAAAACTTTTATGTGTGGTAGCCTATTTAAAACCTTGTTGCTCACCTAGAAGGGTTCAGTTCTTCAGCTATGACGGTCTTCGTAAAGGAGTTCCAGTTGAGTTTCTGTACAGAATCGTCGATGCGTTCCAGCGCCCATTCGAGAATGTACGGCGCTTCTGTCACTTGTTGCAAGTTCACACTGAAATATTCAAAAGATCCGATTTTAAGGTGGTAAGTTTCACCTATGGCGGGAAATTCAGATTTCAAACCGTTTTCTTGTCCTTGTAGCTAGGCTAGAGCTAGCTAGAGTAATTATTGTAAAATGACACGGTATTTGCGCAAATCGTTGGTTGTGCTTTACATTATCATGTACAGGTATTTAACAGTAACGCACCATATTACTTACATTAATGTCAATAAACCGTTTGAAACAGAAAAAAAAATGTTTATTGACAAATGTAAGTAATAATGTGCATTACAGATAAATAGCTTTACATGATTTTGTAAAGAATAATAAACAAACACCATGATCGTTTACAATAGTAACCCAGCCTAGCTACAAGGACAAGAAAACTGTTTGAAAAATGAATTACCCGCCATAGGTGAAACATACCACCTTAATGTAGTTTGTTAATGACCCGGGGGGGGGGGGGGTCATAACCCCTCTGGGACCTAGATGGACCACTAATTCACATAAAAAATAATTATAACTTCATGTGACTTGACCACGAATATGTGCCCCCTAGCACCAAAGCTGCTCTTGCCGCAACGGTCTAGCATAAATCATCCTTTAAACACAAATTGCAACCAGTGGCAATCAATGGTCTGTTAAAAAAATAGTAACCTATAGTGTTGTCCCGATGCGAGAGGATAGAGCCGGGCGGTGGGCGCTCGAATGTTGGTGCAGAACCCACCGGTGGACTCGCCGCAGTTCAGTATGCCCACTCGTACGAACTCTAGCGGACGCAGCTGAAATCAAATGGTTATGACTGACTAGCGCCCCATGGCTTCTATCCTACCAGTAGGCTTACTCTTGACACTCGATTTCAATTGTAATTTGGGATTGGGATCGAAAACATGCCATTTTGGTACTCTTGAATTCTAAACTAGCGCACGATTGGAACCGATAATGGTGGAATTATATGGAACTAAATAAAAACGACTCAACTTTACGCTTTCGGTACTCTTGACGCGATTGAAGAGTACCAAATGGCATGTTTTCGATCCCAATCCCAAATTACGATTGAAATCGAGTGTCAAGAGTAAGCCCACAGGTCTGTTTATTTTTCAGGATAAAAAGTATTAGGTGATTCCGGGTAGAATAGAATATTTCATTGGCTTTATAACTACTTATTTTACACTTCTTCTTCTTTCGAGTCGATGTTCCGCAAAATACAATTCTAATTTCAAATAAAGTTTCTAGACCAGAACTTTGCCACCCCAATGGCACTCTCCATGGCTTCATTCAGGTCGTCTTATGTGCAAATTGTAGGACACGCTGCACAGTCCATCAAGTGTGTCATTGTTTGAGGTTTCACACCACAAAGATTTTACACTAGGCACGTCACAGTTAGAGACGTTAATAAAATTATAATACAGGGTTATAAGGAAAGGGTATGCTAAGGCGGAAGGAGGTAATTTGTTTCATAATTGTGAACAACTTATACTATGGGGTAAAAATATTAGCTGTTCCATTGAAAACGATTTCAGTTTTTATCCCATAGTTTTAGTTAGCTTTATTATATTTAAAAAAAAATAGGGGTCCTTACTAAAACTTCAATAATGTAACCCAAGGTGTAAAAAAATAAGATTTACAATTTTAACTTTGCGTGTTTGACAGTTCTAAGACAGGACAACGTCTGTCAGGTCAGCTAGTATTATATAATAGGGTACTATTTTTTAAATAATCTTAGGAAATATAATATTGTTTGCGGCTTTAGTCGCTATGTTATTATGCCAGCCCCGTTTTACAAAGCAATAGTCCCTTTTTATTATTATAATTTACCTTCCCATAGACTTTCATCCACTCCTGCGCTAGTTGCTGGCAGAGCCGACCACAATGCGCTGGTAAATGGGCCACAAGCCAAGTGTGACCGCGACTTGACGCGTCTAGGATTTCCAGCACTTGAGACTCGGATAACTCCATATCTGTGGAAAGAAAATACCTACACTTAAGGGCGTCGACAGGGGAGGGGGGCAGGGAGGGCCAGCTGCCCCCCCTCCCCCAGAGATTAACTTCCCCCCCCCGGGCCATGGGCTGGCGACGCCCTTGCCTACACTGATACACCACCAAAGGTAAATTTTGTTATGAACATCGACGTCGACATCTTAACGCAGGCTCGAACGGAAAATCACGCGAATGTGAACCGTACCGCGCCGAGATACGGTTTGCGGTCGCTCAACTTTTCGCATAACCTAAACAGAATCGCTTAAAACAGGTAGCCGTAACGCCCCAGGTCTACATATGGTCTTGTCGCTATCGAGTGATCTCTGACAGCTGCAATAAACTGTAAAACGGCGAATGAACACCAATTCTCAATTACAATGTATGTAACGCGTTACGCTATAACTTTGGCGATTGTGAACCTATGTTAACATGTTTTTTTAAATCTCGAAGTTCATCATCATCATTTTAGCCTATCATGTTTCCACCGCTGGGACACTGGGCTTAGCTAGCACTAGCTCCGTCAGCAGTAGTGGCACTACACGCTCTTATACACAACTTTGTCACTGATCTAACAATCATATCTCTGTGAATACATTACCTGCGCTATCTTTGAGAAGTTGTAAGAACTCCACAATGCTAGTAGTATCCAGGGTTGGGCAGTATTTGAATTACTTGTAATTAAAATACGCAATTGAAATACAAATATGTATTTGGTATTTGTATTTCAATTACTTCCTTAAAATGTAATTTGTAATTCGTATTTCAAATACTTGAGACTTCAAAATACATTTTAACATTAAAATACATTTAACCTTCATTTAGCGATCGTGAGTGTGAGTGCGAGGCGAGAGTGTAATGTTTGTCTGACAGTACATTTAAAAATCTAGTGTTCATGAAAGCAAACTCTGTTTTAACTGATTAAATAAATTTGTTTTCCTCTACTTTTTAGCCCGTGCTGGTCTAGATTACTTATTTTGTAATTTGTATTTCGTATTTCAATTAATAATAAATACAAAATAAAAATACTGTATTTTGTCTTAAAATAAGGTATTTGAAATATAAAAATATTTCAAATACCTTATTTTAAGATATTTTGTATTTCGCATTTTAATTACTTGCGATACAGTATTTTTTAATTTGTATTTCATTTAAAGTAAAGCATGTATTTTGCCCAGCCCTGGTAGTATCAAATTCCCCGGAGTAGTAAGAAAGTTTAGTGCCATTTTGAACTAGCACAGTCAGCAGTAGTGGCACTATACTCTCTTGTACACAACTTTGTCACTGATCTAACAATGGGGATTTTTTTATAGGTTGTAATTACAAAACCGTTTCGAGCAATAGACTTACTGATCACTCATACATCAATTTTTATTTAAAAAAATTTATTAAATATGATTGACTTTAATTTTTACCTTGAATGACGTACACAAACAAACAAAAAGGTCAAACCACTGTGCACCTAATGACATTGACAGATGATGAAAATATGACAGAAGTAGGTTTTTTTTGTAGAAATCTACACGAACTAATATAAAGCCGATGGTGACGTCATCACATTTTTTATTTTTTAATAATTTCCGTAAGGAATCTTAAAATTGTCTATATTTTTAGAAAATAACTTATAACTTTAAGGTCAGAAAATTTGGGCAATCCCCATTGTGTCTATGTGGAAACATTACCTGCGCTATCTTTGAGAAGTTGTAAGAACTCCACAATGCTAGTGGCATCGATTTCCCCGGAGTAGTAAGAGAGTTTAGTGCCGTTTTGCACTAATATTGTCGGCTCGTTCCGCGCCACTCGCCGGCAGTAATGGTCGGTTGTGGCACTGCACGCTGTCATACCGAACTGGAATGAGAAATGGTAACGTTTGTGTTAAATGTTTATCGGGACTTATCACGTATTATTTAATATAGGTAAAAATATGTACCTTTCGCTCGACGTTTCGACCATGTTACAATGGCCGTGGTCACGAGCTTTTTTGTATTGTAATTAATAGGCTTGCGTTTGACCACCATCAAGCCTGATGTTAAGCGATGATGCGGTCTACGTTGGAGCACGCTTGATTAATACAATTAATTTAATACAACAACTGAATTTTCTACAGATCTTAGTAGTTGAAAGAAAAATTATACCGAAAATGCAGTTTTTGATGCTTTTTTCGTAAAAAAATGTGATAGGACCCTTAAAACGTTCACTTACATTATGATTCTCAGTGTCGACGAAATGTAGACTAGCTTGAGTGAACGGACCAGCTATATGAGACCACGAGACTCCGTGAGGTACTACTAACAGCACCCACAACCCTTCACCTGCGAAAATAAAAATATTATACTAATGTTTTTCATGTGAAACATGGCGCGACTTGGCAGTAAAACTCGTATGCCGTGACGGCAAACGACATCATCATCATAATCAGCCTTTTAGACCCTCATTTCACTTGCGTTCAGTTTAATTTGTCGTGCAGAAAGTGACTCTGCTTAATTTAATTTCATTTTTACAACGGCCAATTACTCTTTATTAATCAGAGACCGGCTCCATTTAACAGTCTACTGTTGGACTTTTAGCCTACCCCCGAAAGGGTGATTGGGCCATATCCACCATGCTGGCCCAGTGCGGGTTGGTGGATTCACATACGCCATTGAATTCCTTCTCCGTACGTATGCAGGTTTCCTCACGATGTTTTCCTTCACCGAAAAGCCAGTGGTATGAAAATCCGTATATAAACTCCAAAGAGGTCATTGGTACGGGTCCGGGGTTTGAACCCGCGGCCTCACGCTTTCAAGTCTAGCGGTCTCCCAAATGGGCTACCACAGCAAACGACATGACGCTCTCTTATTTCGACCTATTTATTTACGCATAGACTATATAGTTTTGCAAGTTGAAGTGGCAATGGGCAGGCCACATCGCTCGAAGAACCGATAACCGACGGGGAAGAAAGGTTCTTGAGTGGAGACCACAAACCGGAAGACGCAGCGTAGGTAGGCCTCCCACTAGATGGACCGACGACATAGTGAGAGTCGCTGGCATCCAGTGGATGCAAAAGGCAGGCTGTCGTTCAGTGTGGAGGTTAAAAGGGGAGGCCTATGTTCAGCAGTGGACGTCTTCTGGCTGATGATGATGATGATGATTTACGCATATTATGTCACCTGCAGTAATTATTCTTGTGAGTTCCGAAGCAGACAACGTATGTAAATTGGTGGCTTCAGCCGCCGTGTCTATAGTATGTTTGTCGACTAGCTGATACGCCCCGCCCCGCTTGAGCACGCCCCAAGCCGGCGGCTTCTCCACTTGTAGTAGTGTACACAATTCGCTCCATGTATCGCAATCAATTTCACCTGAAACAAGAAAAAAGTAAATATTACCCGCTACTTTTCAAAAACCATATTTGGATATGTTTTGAATGTATATCGAGACTTATCGCGCATTATTTCATGTTTGGATTTGTAGGTAAATTTTTCCGGGACAAAAAATTTACAAACAAGCAGTCAAGTGCGAAAGTTAAATGATTATTTACGGGATATTTACCGTGGTAAGGTTGTGGAATGAGCTCCCAAATAACATTAACAACAATAATCAATATTTTTCATACAACTTTAGTGAACAACCGTGATAGTTTAAAACAGTGTTTTAGCCAAGTGCGAGTCTGACTCGTATACTGAGGGTTCCGTACCATCACATAAATTGTTAACTACTAAAGTACAAAAATGTAGTGCAAAAAGACATCATGCCCAGGCGCGTCGGGCGCAGTCGCTACTTGGATGGGTGACCAGCCTGGGCGTGATGTTGCCTTTTTGTACTTCTATTTTGTATTTTAGTGAAGGTGAAATACAGGCAGATAGAGAAACAGATATATTATATACATTTCTATCTGTCGTTTTGTCTGTCTCTGTGCCTTCATTCTAAACTAAGCAAAGCTTGTGATATGGCTGCCAGAGACTGATATACATACATATATAGTTTTAAATACATACTTAAATAGATATTAACACCCAGATATAGAACAAACACAAATGTTCATCACACAAATGTTTGTCCTAGGTGGGAATCGAACCCACGCACCCAAGCTCAGAAGGCAGGTTCACTACCAACTAATTTGAACTCTTTTCTAAATTTCTGAGTCTCTTTTATAATGTACACTTAAATTACGTAAATCTTACCGAAGTTCAGATCCGGCCTTAAGATTCTCATTTGATGCAACTCCAGTTTATCATGAGATTTGCTCGAGAAATACAGCACCCATGGATCCTCGGTACCTTGGCGCAATTCGTTTCTGATACTCTGAAAATTAATCATAAATAAACAAATCAGCCAAGTGCGAGTCGGGCTCATGCACTGAGGTTCCGTACTACCACATAAAATACAAAAACTTAATATAAAACAAAAAGCTGGCTAACTACCACCTCAATTTGAAAATCTGTCGTTAAGTTAAAGGTGCGCTCCGGACACAGAAAAGAGAAGAAAATAGAACGGAAATGAGAAGTAAAATCTGTCACCAGGCATTATGACAGAAACTTGATTGAACATTCTTATTTATGTCAACGCGTCGAACTCCGCATCCAAAGAATTTAGACCTTACATTTTGGGTTAGGTCTACAAGTTCTTCGCCGCATCACAGTTGCTAACTGATTTCGAATGACTGACGTTTCGTTTATATGGGTGCAACTAGGCTGTCTACAACAAATTTCTTAAAAAATGCCTTGACAGCCTTTCTAATAAAAAAAATATCTTTTCTGTGGTTCCGGAGCATCACTTGAGAGCTAGATCCCAATCAAGGCTATCAAACTTGACATTGCCAATACCACGCAGATAACGTAAAGTGGCCGCGTTATGAGTTTTTGTGTTCATAGAGACTAAAAGCACAGAGTTCATTTTTCATATACGTATATTCATGTTATCACGTCATGCGGTTTTGGCAAGGAATCTCATGTGAGATAGAGAATAAGGAGCCAGGAGAGTTGAGGTCAAAACGCCTAGACTATCGAGTATGAAAAGATTGTAAGAAAGCAGACTAAACAAATTCCATCATCATCATCATCATTATCAGCCTAGCATGTTCCCACTGCTGCGACGGGTCTTCTCTCGGAGAGAGAGAGGATGGGCCCTAATCCACCATGCTGGCCCATTGCCTATTCATCATCATCATCATCATCATCAGCCAGAAGACGTCCACTGCTGAACATAGGCCTCCCCCTTTAACCTCCACACTGAACGACAGCCTGCCTTTTGCATCCACTGGATGCCAGCGACTCTCACTATGTCGTCGGTCCATCTAGTGGGAGGCCTACCTACGCTGCGTCTTCCGGTTCGTGGTCTCCACTCAAGAACCTTTCTTCCCCATCGGTTATCGGTTCTTCGAGCGATGTGGCCTGCCCATTGCCACTTCAACTTGCAAATTTTAACATTGCCATTTGCCATTGCCTATTGGTGAATGTCATATGTGTTTGAACTTTTGAGGTTCTTGGACACACTGGTTTCCTTCACTGTTGTTGAGCGATGGCATCGAAACTGCACATAAATAAATTTTTAATAACTAATCAAGTCGTTGGCCGAGCCACATAGCACGCAGAACAGATGGCCGATGGGGCTGAAAGGTTTTCGAATGGAGACCACGGACTGGTAAGCGCAGCGTAGGACGTCCACCCACGACAAGATGGACAGACGACCTAAAAGAGACCGCAGGGAAACGCTGAATGCAAGCCACTTCCAACCGGCCCTTTTGGAGATCGATGGGGGAGGCCTATGTCTAGCAATGGACTTGGACGGCCTACGGCTGAAATGATGATGATAATGATAGGCCGAGGATCGATTCGGGTGACGTCAGATTGTAAAGTGCAAATGCTACCCCCGGTCACCATCGCTCTTATTCTAAATAAATTTACCTTCAATTTATCTGGATTGACAAACTCAATTTTCGGCAATAGCTCCACAATATCCGTCAGCAGTTGTTTTTCATCCGTCCCCTCGATTTCTCTGACAATCTGCTTGTATCTAAACACGACAGTGGTGTAGTCGTCCTTGCTTAGCTGCTGTCTAAGATCGTCGTCATCTACCACTGCTAGTGTTACTAGACCATTCTAGAACAAATAATAAATTATTATAGTCTATACCGGGTGTTAGAAAAATGCTCCCAAACCCAAAACACATAGTAAATTATCTAAACACAATCAAATATCAATATTCGTTTGCTTTATATTTGTTGTTATGGTGGTTTAGTATTTTGCAAACCAGCAATGTAAAGCATACACAAAACTCGAGGTCAATGCACCACGTAGGTACAAAAGCGCGATAACGCGCGCTCATCGCAGTCTGTGTGTGCGTGTAGAAGGCGTTCGTTGACCTCTAGCACCAGTTGGACGTATTATTTGCATTACATTGCTACTTTAAGAAATAAAAGTAATAATATTTTGTTTTCTGTATGTAATAACAGCTGTATTTAACATAATTATCATAATATAATAATAACGTAACATTATAATTACAATCGCTAGCACTATTACTAGTCTTCGTTTTCGGGAGCGTTTACCTTACACCCTGTATATATAAAAGGGAAATACCGCTCACTGACTAACACCCAGGTTAATGCGCTTTTTAGCGCGAATAATTCCGCGTTTGACCACCATCTCGCCTGTAGGTTGTTGTCGTTGTAGCTACTTAACTTTCGAAGATTTTCCATCCCCATCACCTATGTACTGCTATGTGAGATTGCACTCATTAAAACTCCCTCAGTGGCCGTCTTCTACCACTGACTGATTTTGATTGTTAGATTGGCTCTATGACTATTTATTTTTTGTCCTTTGCATATAACTTCTGGTTCTGGTGGAATAATAACGAGTTTCACAATGCCTTGCTGTGGCATTGTGAAGCCACAGAAGAAACTAGAATCACTACCGGGTTGCATGGAGCACCATTGCCTTTTTCATCATCACAACAGCTAGACTGCTTTTCATCATGATTATTTACACTACCATCTACGCCACTGGAGCAAATGTGCCAGCGCCCCAGAGACTTCGATATTTGAAGCAGTTGGGTTGGTTCGAGTAGGTGCTGGTAGGGGGAAATGCACAATACACCCCAAGCGGGACGTCAGTGCAGAACTTACCGCCCCCATCTCGAATAAGAATAAAGAGTTTTCTATTTATTATCTGACAGGGGGTACTGGGATCTCCGATGGAGACACCTTGTGCCGGTTTCCAGATGGGTAGGGTCCCTTAACTCACCAACTGATAAGCAATCCTGGTAAGTGCATTTCTATCGATTCTGTTATGCCCCAGGACATATGCGATAGGTCGGTCTGTCCCCCTCAGCTGGGCCACTGTGGGCACATGCACTTTACTCCGCAGGTACATCATTATAAAGTTGTCTAGGGCTTCCAGGGTGCGGTCGTCTTGGTAGTACACATAACTGCTATGTTTACCCTGGAAAAATTTATTTAGTTTAATGAACTGTCCAGCAGTGGACTTTTAAAAAGCTGATTATGCATGTCAATCAGTTGACTCATGTAATCTAGATTCAAAGTTAAATTTAGCTACACCTATAAATTACAGGTTTACACATTTATCAATTATACTCAAATACGTATAGGTGATAGCCGTAGCAAAATACTATGAATACTATTGCAATAAATCTTGCATAAATTTTTCGTTTTTTCAAATATGGTTCGAAATTCGATCATTATTTTGACAATCTTCTTCGAAATAAATCAAAATAGCTGTACTGGTCAAATACACGCAAGGAGAGGCCGGCAAAGTTCATCAAGCCGAAAATCCATATCTGTCATGTTTAGCAGAATAAATACTATGAAAACTTATAGCTGTAGTGTTATTTAAAAATTTTATAAAAATACGAGACATGTCAACCAAGGAGGTACCTTATAAATATAAAAGATTTATTATTTTTTATTGAATTTTATTTATGTATTTAATAATATTTTGTATTTTTTTGTGTATTGTAATCTTTTGGCATTTGTAGTGAATTTTTAATTTTTAATTTTATTATTGTCATTGGTGTAATTCGTTTTTGTGCTGTACTCATGTTTTTAATTTCATAAAAAAAGCGTATACGTTTTACTAACAGCGTTCCGCAGTTTCATCTCGTATCCTACAGGAACCTTGAATTTATCTATTATTAGGGATAAATAGTACCCTATGTGTTGATCCAGGGTATATGCTATGTCCATAACTTTAACCCAAATCCGTTTAGCTGTTACGGAGTTGAGTTATGGTCAAACATACAAACAACATTCGCATTTTATTTGTGTGATTGTACTTACGTTAGGATAAAATAGCAGAGTGGGATAGCTACCGATCCTCATAGAGTTGTAGCAGAAAGAGTTGTGATTTTTACAGTTCACTGCACCAACTTTCACCTGTAAAATAAAATGCAGATTAGATACACACTTTACACTCAGATAGTCACTAAGGCCTTGTTTGTGGAGATGAGGGTTGAATGGCGCGTCAGGCAGGTGGTTAATTCAAATTAATGTATGGCCATGTATATGAAAATTCGCGCTGAAGCGTTTAGCGTTCGCGCGGAAGCATTTTGTGTTCGCGCGGAAACATGTAGTGTTCGCTCGGAAGCATTTAGTGTTCGCATGGAAGCACTTAGCGATACTCGCGGGATGCACCACCCATCGCCTTAAGCGAGGCTTAAGAATTATTATTAAAGGCATTACAACGTTACGAAGGAAGGGTGCAATAAACTAAAAGGAACTCATTGTACTCATTCTTATGGCCCGCTTTTAATTATAGAAATATAAAATCAGGTTTTTTTCTTTTTGATAATAATCTTGCGTTTGACCACCATCTCGCCTGATGATGCGGTTTACGTTGGAGCACGCTTGCCTAGAAAAAACTGATTCGCTCGTGATGTGAGCCATTTTTTTTTTTATATTATAAATAGGCTTGCGCTTGGCCGCCAACTCGCCTGATGTTAAGCGATGATGTGGCCTACAATAGAGCATGCTTGCCTAGAAGAAACCTATTCACTCTCGACTTGGAGACACCCAGATTGTAACTATCGGGGAACACCCACTCTGACAGCGAATTCCACAGACTAGCAGGTATATAGGTGTTTTTTGCATTTCATTGAGTGCAAATAATTTTTTTGTTTAATTATACTTACAATGCCTTTGTACATCTCGGCCAGTTTCTTCCAATGGTCAGCCACATTTTGGCACGGAGGACAGAATGGAGAGTAGAAGTTTATGAAATAGAATCCCTCGTTCAGGTAGCTGTCTGTAAGAGTAACAAAGAATTTAAGTTGCTCCTTTCTTATTATTTATCTGTCCAATTTAGTATAAACACTATTTTTAGTTAAAAAAAGCGACAAGCAAGTTTGCAGTTTGTTCTCCATCTTGGAACATTGGGCACTGACCATAGATAATACACTATATACATGGCACTGACACAGCCAGAGTACTGTGTGTCGCAAGTACAAAAAGGTCGAAAAAGTAAAAAAAAATAACAGCTGAAAAAGTCTGTAGTCCTGAGTATTTGATACTAATTTCAACAAGATACCTCTACGCGTTTCTATGGAAAAGGGTCTTGACAGACGGACAACAAAATGATCGTATAAGATTTCCGTTTTTCTCCTTTTGAGGTACGGAACCCTAAAAATGTATGGTTGAGAAATCACATGTGAAACCGTGGAAAGCATTTTTTATTTATTTAATACATATAAAATGTTACATTTCTTGTTAAGTATACTATTACTACTTGCTAGTTGCTTATAAATCTAGATGCAATAGAAATATATGGTTGGTATGTTTTTTTTTGCTGTTGGTATAGATTTTTATATTAGAATATTGTCGGGGTGCAGGCAGGAGCGAGGGCGGCGCGGGCGGAAGCACCACAACCGCAGCCTTGGTATTGCCAGTACGCGGGCAACCGTCTCTGGAAGCGCGCGTATTGCTTGACGAAGGAGCTCTAATGTCCAAATCCTACTAATATTACAAACGCGAAAGTTTGTATGTATAGATGTATGGATGTTTGTTCCTCTTTCACGCTGCAACGGAATAACGGATCGTCCTGATTTTTTACATGGGTATAGTTCAAGAGCCAGAGAATGACATAGGTTACTTTTCATCATCATCACCATTTTTCATCACTACGTGGGTGAAACCACGGGGCTCAGCTAGTAATCAATAATCGTGGGTGTAAGCCGTAAGTAATTTATGATTAGAATACTTACAGAACTGTTTCCCAGACAAGGTATCGACATTGGGATCACTGTGATACAATCCGTTATAGAACAGATTATCATACTCTGCCTGCGATTTATAGTCATACTTCCTGGAGTAAGACGGGTAAGACCCGTACAGATCATATTTACGTCTCTTGTCTGCATCTTTCAGGGTCTCATATGCTTCTGTCACTTTTAGGAACTTCTCTTGAAGTGATACATCCTGAAGGAGAGAAAATATTTATTGGAATACTTGAAAACACTTTTTATTTGAGACAAGATGAATTTTTTCCCACGAACTAATAGAGAATGTAGATGTGTTTGGGCTAAGCAGGGGTATGTTAATTTGTTTTGAATGTAGATGTGTTTGGGCTAAGCAGGGGTATGTTAAATTGTTTTGAATGTAGATGTGTTTGGGCTAAGCAAGGGTATATTACATTTGGCTAAGCAGGGGTATGTTAAATTGTTTTGAATGTAGTGGCTAAGCAGGGGTATGTTAAATTGTTTTGAATGTAGATGTGTTTGGGCTAAGCAGGGGTATGTTAATTTGTTTTTATGTCTGTTACCATTATTATTCAAAATGTCTGGACCATTTGGAATGTTTTTTTTTTAAATTTTAAAGCAAGTTTCGTTGCTATGGTTTTCAGCTATTATAACGAATATGTTTTATGAAAATCTGTTCAGTTCATTGAAAGTTATACAGGGTTACGCTTATAGACTGTACTAGGACGAAAGGAGGTCATTGTACTCATCTTTATGAACAACTTTTACTTGGGGACCAACCTTGAAATCGCAACTAAAAAAACTATTCCATAGAATATGGTCATTGGCACTTGACAAAATGTATGAAACAGCAGATTTTTTTTCTCATACTAAAAGTTATTCATAATGATAAGTAAAATGACCTCCTTTCAGTTCAGTACAGTCTAAAAAAAGCCAAGCCTTATAAGGGATAATTTTATCAGAGACAGGGGAAGACATTCTTTTCGAATAGAAGTTTATGTCCAGAAGGTGTTTTATTAATTTGTATTGAACCACAGATCTGTGTTAGGTTAGATGCCGCGTTCACCTACTTCATAGGCAATCCAATTTACAGTCACTGCATTTAATGCAGCATGCTGGGTCTAAAATACAGTTTGATGGTGTGCTTGCGGCAGTTGCGGCTTCAGTCTAACTTGATAAAGATCTGTGGTGACAGCTGTAGCGATAATGAAACATTTAAATTATAATATTAAATTCTTACTGGATTTTTATCCGGATGGAATTTAACAGCTAACTTTTTGTAGGCCTGTCTGATTTCCTGAGAGGACGCCTGTTTTGAAACTCCCAGTATTTCGTAGAAACTGACGTCGCTGAGATTTACCGCCATAAATAATGAAAAACATAACAATATCACTTTAAACCTGAAAGTTAGAAAGGGTTAGTGATGGTAAATAAATAATTCAGGACGATCTAATTTATGAAATGAAACTATCGGGCTGAAAATCTTACATATCGTGTTCAGGCTTTCAGCTATAGAACGTAGACGGACAGTAACAAGATCTATTTTCAAATTACTAAGCGAACATCTCACAGTAATTAGGCAACGTTTAGATAAGACTTTTAATTCAGGAAGAGATAAAATTGTTTACTTTTAGTGTAGGCGTGCAAACTATGTACCAGCCAAGTACCAGCGAGTTGAGTGAGCGAACGAGCTGTCAGCTGCAGCCGGCTGCGTTGCCAGATAGAATTGACGTTGACAGTGACAGCAACGACATGTTGATCTGTTGTCAACGTTGTCTGTCATGTTTAACCATAGACATTTATCTGATTTTATCACCTTGAATGACATTAAACTATAAATTTTATTCATTTATATCATATCTTTTACCCTCCTCTGATCCGTCCATCCTAATCCTTACTATATCCTAACTTTCGCATATCGTTTCCCTACCTTAAAATTCTAAAACTAAGCTCGTACGACTTGTATATGGCAACTGCGTCAACCATGCGGAGCCAAAAGCCCCAACACGGGGGAAAAAAAAACATAGACAGTAAAAATTAAAAATATTCTGTCACAGATCTACTACCTATGTGTATATCTGTGGTCTATGTGGAACATTGATAGTACATCATCATCATAGTCAGCCTTTTAACAGTCCACTGCTGGACTTTTAGCCTACCCCTGAAAGAGTGATTAGTACATCGGTTAGGAGTAATAATGTTCCTCGACATCGGTGTTTTTTTTCAGGAACATGTCTATTTGTCAAAGATCGGTGGAAGCTTTATTCCACCGATCTTTGTTTTTTACTATTTGATATTTAGTAAGAAACCCAATGCAAGCTTCCGGCATTGCGTTTCTTGGCGCTTGGCGCCAATATAAAAAAAAAACATGTCGTCTCGTTGTATTATTTTCTTAAACTTGTGTATTTTCGAGTTATAATGCGTAATAAGGGTGGATTATTATTTATTAAGTGGACGTGCTCGAGTGTGGTTAAGTGATACAAACGTGGTGAAACATGTATTTTCATGTTGTTTCCAAATAAGTCCCTTCTAAAGTCTCCACCACTTCAGTTACTTCACTAATGATTTTGACTTGACCGTGACTTACTTTGTTTAGCTCTGACTTCTGACTGTGACAATAGCCTATTTTGACGACATTTCATCAGAGAGCAAATGCACAAAAAGTGCGACGCCAAAATCCTTACAGAGGAAAGAATAAAATAAAGATTTATTTTTATTAGTTTGGCGTCAAACACCGTGTCTATTAAGCCAATGTTAATTAATTCTCAAGAAGTTTGCGATAAAAGTAGGGATAATATGAAAACCCTAAGTTTTCGTTTATTTTCCTACATGAAGTAATAAAAAGTTGTAGATAATGATACAATAGAAAATTTTAACATTTATTCAAACCATTATTATACCTTAGGTACTAGCGGCCCGCCCGCCTGGCTTCGCACGGGTGTAATTTATGTGCGAAGCCGGGGCGGGTCGCTAGTTATGTATAAAAACCTTCCGTAAGAATGTATCTAACTGATGGTGAAAACCGCATCAAAATCCGTTGCGTGTTTTAGGATGACAGACAGACAGACAGACAGACGCGCAAAAAGATTTTAATTTATACTATGTAGAGAAGATAGAGAAGAGATAGAGATAGCACGCGCAACGTTTACAAAATTCCTCTTTGCAAAGAGGGTTATCTATACCTATGCATTTATGCAATGCACTCCGTGTGGGTGTTCCCTATATAAATTACAACCTGCACGGTGTTGGTAGACGACAGTACGGTCTACTGGGCGTTTCATATCAATATACTTACATTACCTAACCTAAGTACCTACTTCGCTGGCGCATTGACTCGTAGTGGGTCTTAGCCCCCGGCACAAGGGAGCGCTATCGGTCATCCATGCAGTCGGCGACTTTGAGCTCGCGGAAGGCCGACTCTACGGCACATTTCCAGCGATATCTACGCCAGTCATTCCACTCCGACCAACTAAACTGACCAACTGAATCGGATCAACTAATATTCTTTCTCAACGATACAACTATTAGGCCAACAGGGGCCTTACGGACAACTGCTATTGCGGCACCTAATCCGCTCAGTTGGAAAATCACGCGACCGCAAACCTTAACTGGGCGCGATAAGATTCACGTTCGCGTGATTTTCCAACTGAGCGGATTAGGTGCCGCAAAAGCAGTGCCCTTAGTCCCAGATTTGATAGTTTACGAAAACTTTTTTCGTTTACGTATTGTTCCATACATTTTAGTAAAGAGCCTCTATCGGAAACGTGGAGGAACTAAATTTGGCAGTTATCGGCGGTTTAGATTGCTTCACTCTAACACGAAAAAAGTTTTCGAATACTTTTTAGCCCAGCAATGTATGGAACAAGACGAAAACGTAAAAAGTTTTCGTAAACTATCAAATCTGGGACCAAGGGCACAGTTGTCCGTAAGGCCCCTGGACGTTGATAATTCGTAGTGGCGGGGAGGAAATAAGATTATAATTATTATGCACAATTTATATCTACAAAGCTTCTACAAAGTAGGTATTTTTTTTGCATGTGCCGATACGGCTGTTTTAGTGGGCAAGAGTTCATAAATGATACAAAGTTTATTCAGATGTCCAATTTATTGGTTCCATTTGTATTTTTTTACGTTTCAAGAATATACTAAAACATAATAAATTAGGTGAGTAATCTGAATGTCAGTTACGAAAATTGTAAGGCACTTAATTAATTTGACATCTGGTTATCGTGGCGATTTCCTATTATCTAGGTACTTAAACATTAGGTAGGTTGGTAGGTACGTAGGTATATAAGTGGGGGTGGCCCCCATCCAATGGTTTGGGCTCCGTTAGTTTAAACGAGTCACATTATGTATGTTTTTAAGTATTTTTTTTGTCTCTTACTCAAGATGTTTGCTGGTCACTATACAGTATCTACCTACCTACCTAAATAATTACAATATTGAGAACAATAAAATTTACCAATGGGTGGGTCCTTATACTAATCTTATTTATTACAAATATTACTTAAAGATACCTACTTTTACACTGTGACAGTCTTGACTTCCAACCCCTTGTGCGATATAAAAATAATAATAAATACTACACCACACCGATACAATACATTTAAACCCGAACGTCTTAAAACTAGAGAAATAAACAGTTAGTACAGTGAGAACCAAGGGCGTCGCCAGGTAGGGGCAAACGCCCCCAGAAGGTAGAAGAGTGTGGGGTAAGCTTTCCTTCAAAGAGCTTACCAACCTAAGAGTAAATAATTTTAAATAACATTGCATTTTCATTCACCTCCCCCATAAGAAATCCTGGCTACGCCTTTGGTGTAAACCACAAATCTGCTTTTTCACTTCTCATGCTCGTTACTTAATAATCTAATCACATGCTTGTTCCAGTGTAAGCGGACTAAAACTGCTTTTTATACACTATGATTTCTCTTTAAATTTGATCAAAGAGGTGCAGTTTGTTTTATATTTTATTTTGGGAGTTTGCCTCGGTCTGGGAATACTCTGGTCTAAGACCGGTAAAAAAATTGTCGAATAATAATAGAACACTTCAAATTCCAGTCATTTCCTCGCTCAGAGCAAATAAAAATACAGAGGGAATACCGCGAACACGAAATGTGAAGCCACTTTTTGAAACATGTGTGCATAGTCGAAGTTCGTGTCGTGTGATTCATCAAAATAAGTGATACGATAATATTCCATCCTTCTTCTTATTTACTTTTGTGTTGTTTTTACAGTTTCTTAACACTGCAAAAAGTCATTGTTTCTTTTTAAAACGGATGTTTTCAGTATGACGTTCTGACATGAAATTCACGTAGTTTTGAATGCGTGTGTGTGCGTGAGTCGTGTATTTACAGGGAATTCACGTAGTTTTGGGAGCGATTTTCGCGTCACTTTGGCAGTGCGCCGTAGGGACTCTGTATTTTTATTTGCTCTGCGTTTCCTCGCAATTATATCGCATAGTGCAAAGCCGAGTGTAACTCGTAAATAAAACTCATTTTATCCTCGACTTAAATATCCATCCTCGCCTTCGGCTCGGGCTAATAAACGTTTGGCTAAAATGAATTGTTTTATGCACCCGTTGTATAATATAGTATTGTTTGGTCAAACGTGACGGCCAACAATACCGTAGATTTTTAAAGTTAATTCTACAAAATAAGTAGTCATTGTTCATCATTTGCCTAAATTAGGACAGACCCTGAAAAAGAAACCAGCTTCTCCCGCTTTTAATGATGGGCAATTCCAAAAAACAACACGCTGGAAGAAGAAAAAAATTATTCTCCACGCCCGGGGGATTGGAGAAATATTGCCAGAGTCCATCGAGATAAATGGTACGTAGTAGGTACACATCTCAATTCCATAGTCAAAAATATTTTTCGCTTGGCTCAAGACGAAGAAAAGTTCGCGTCCGCCAATTACAAATATGATGATGATGACAATAATTTAGTTCAGATACCCAAACAACTTTGTGCTAGTTTTCGCAGTGGGTTTTAAAAATAATAGATAGGGTCCGGCCAAGTGCAGACGAGTGACACGATTCCCTGACCTGATAAGGTATCTCTGTCTGTAGTCATGTTTAATAGTTACAAGAACAAATTGTTACAGTAAATTATGATGACAATTAATTACACATAATTATTGTAAGTAGGTAATAAACATAACTTAAATGCCATTGGTTCTAAATAGCATTTTATGGGAACTAGATTATTTATTTTTGTACTCCTACGAAGCTCGTGTGTGACCCATAACCAGTAGCCTAAACTGTACCTACTTACAAAAAAATGCCGTTAGTACGTAATCAGTTTCGTACGAAGACTATTAGGTATTTTAGTGAGAAACCAACGCAATTTATGCTATTTAAAAAGAAAATACGTACGTATGAAACTGGTTACGTAGAACCAAATTTTATTCTTGGTACGCAACTGGTTACAATAGTTACGTAGCACGGGTTTCGTAGGCAGCCGAAGGGTTTTATTCATGATGTTTATATAAAAATCAGATCGAAAAATAATGCATTTTTGACGCGATACAATTGACGCTATCCGTAAAAAGCACGCTTACATTTCTTTTATTATTATTTAAAAAAGTTTAATACTTATACAAAAACAAATATTTAGAGAAGGCACGCGTTTAAGTAAGTACAGGCAAGTTTATATATCACATCGTTCGGTATACCTAATTAAAGTTTAGACAAAAATTATAACAAATAAGTAGGCAAAGCTTGTTCAATGGTCATAATTTAATAATTAGTTTAGCTCAACATATTTAAACTTCTGAAAGTACCACAAACGATTTTGACACAGAAATTTCGTTTGTGCAGTAACGGAAGTACTTATTACTTATACACATATAAGGCAATAATTTTGGTTTACTATTTGGCGCTAGTCATGCACCGTTTTAATGTGTAATACGCTAGAATCCTGAGCACTACCAACTCTATGACCATTATGATGATGTCTCTCCAGTAGTTGCCTGGTACCATGCTAAACTCTTTTAAAACTTCACTGGGATACCTGTCAAGGGTAAATGATCTATTAAAATATACACATTAAAACAGCGCAGTTTAAACGTTAAAACTAACGTTAAAACAGCGCAGTTCGGAAAATCACGTGAACGTGAACCTTAACCCGCCCAGATACGGTTTGCAGTCACGCAATTTTTTTCATCACTTAGACTGAATTGCTTAAAACAGCTAGCCGTAAGTTTTCCCGAGCTTTGCCCGAGACCCTGCGTTACTTCATTTGAAGTCACATATTTTTTGCAAGTTATGTCATTTAGTCCCTCGTATTTTGTTTTTTTTTTGCATCGGACTAGGCTAACGTTTGGCCACGATCTCGCCTGATGGAAAGGGATGATGCGGTCGAAGATGGAGCACGCTTGCCCATTAATAACCTATTAACCCTAGACTTGAACACTCCAAGATTGTAATGCTGTGGAAACACAGATAGGGACAAGGCGTTCCATTGTTTTGCTGTTCGAATTAAAAAAGAGGAGTGAAAACGTAAAATCTTTTAATTGTTTTCTTTTTCATATAATGGAAAAATTACGAATTTTTAAAAGTAATTGAAATAAACTTGTTAAGTAATGACATAAACATTACCCATAAGAGATTTTTGTTAGAAATATTAAAATAAGGAGACTTACCTCATATGACAGTAAAGCTCCTCACTCGGGCAGTTGAGCGGCGACCGTCCGTACGAGTACAGCGACAGTACGGTCGCTTCGTAAGCGTGCCTGAGGAAGGAGACGTTTGACACGGCCAGCATGAAGGAACTCATGTGCTGGAACAGCACCAGTAACCCCATGAACAGAATCATGGCGCATGTCATGATCGCTCCAATAAATGTGCCGTTCTGAGGACAAAACAATAAAGTAGGTGTCTAAATATGTCAAGTATTATAATAAATTATTATTAGAGGCAAGTGGCTTTATTAAACACAAGCTCACAAACACTAAATAAATAAACTTATGTAATTACTAGCGACCCGCCCGCCCGGCTTCGCACGGGTGTAATTTACGTGCGAAGCCGGGGCCGGTCGACTATGTAGAGATAAACCTTCCTTGAAAATGTATCTACCCGATGGTGAAAACCGCATCAAAATCCGTTGCGTGGTTTAGGAAGAATTAGCGGCCATACAGACATACAGACAGACAGACAGACGCGGAAAGCGACTTAAATTTATACTATGTAGAGAAGAGAAGAGAAGAGATAAAAAAAAATACTGTTTGATTGCCCATAGACTGTTGAGGGTTTAGAGACAATCCAAATGCTCAAGCCAGCTAGAATATTTGAATATTAATTGTGTGTCAACGCCCACGGCAGAAAAATTTGCAGCTGTGCATCGTGAATGAGACATAACGACATCTTGCACAACATATTATCGTCGAAGATTTATCTATTCTACATAAAATAATGCCTTCTGGTATGTGGGCAATGGCCGTGTCACAGTGCGTCAGCCACCTATCGTGGAGTCTATCTAAAGAAACCCTGGTGAAGTGGGTGAAGAAGTCACCCCACGCTGTTTATTGTTCTCTCATAGCTGATGACGTTTGAATTCCATGACTAAAAATTAAGATCGAAGTGGTCCGAGTACCAATCTCCTCATGGTGGTGGAAACGCGGAAGACATTTCATATTCAGTTATAGAAACCATTATATATAAAACCTGCTATCCAATATTAAAATTTGTCGACTCATAGAGTACAGAGAAAAAAAATAGCTACTATTATACTATTTCTTTAAATCTGCATAATCCAATGGTCAATTCCTTTTATGCACAATAAGTAGGTACCTACTGATAACTATTCTCAATAGGTCAGGGATAATGACAATTCAACCACTTTAGGCACTTAGCCAAAGAGGTACTTTCTCACAAGATATGACAACCAATACCAGTTAATGATGTCATCAGCTACTATTGGCATAAGAACAATGCCATTTTACAAAAGGTATATTTATTATTCATGATTAAAAATAATATCTTGTTGAATCATTTATAATTTAATGACCATGTATAAGTTAGAGTTAGGTACCTACCACGCAAAAATGTGGAAAAAAAATTATGCAAAAACTAGTTTGAATAAAATTTCGTTGCTAGATAGGCTATACTTTGAACATAATCATTATACTGTAGAATACTTTTTCCTGCTACAAAGTGAATAACTGGAAAATTGCTGATTTCAAGTTCCTTACCACTGGGTTGACACAAGTCCCGATGACGTTGCCCAGAGCGTCAGCCAGGAGTGACACATTGGTCAGTGCCATCACAAACATGAGGAATCGAGGCCACTCCACCGGCTGACCAGAGAGGAAGTATGACGGGACCGAGTACACGATGCTGTACCATACCTGGAACCAGGATTTAGATTTAAGGTAACAAAAAATATATATTCACAATACTTACCTTAATTCTGAGAATAGCAGGCGAAGCAGATTTTAATCTTTTTTCCTACGCCATGTTACCGTACGAAAGACAATTTGATTTATATCGATGACAAAATTAAAATTTTCTCGTTTCGTAACCGGATACAAGAATAATTATAATTTCATGCAATCCCCCAGGAGCTTTTAAACAATTCGCTTTTTATAAACCTAGGGGTTTAATTTTTTGTAAAAAAAAAATTGAGACCCCCAAATCAGGTGGTAGAAGAATGGTGGATGGTGGTAGTTAATTTTTTTTTTATAACAACCATGAATGTATACTATTCATTAATAGCATATCAAAGTTTTAATGATTGAACTAACAACACAGGTTACGAGTAACATTACCTACTCATAATGACGGAGGCAGCTCTTACTTGTGTAAGAGCTGCCTATTAGGATGTTTTTTTTCTCACTGGCCACAAGCTGTTTCTTAGAGGTATTTTAGAACTACCCAAAACTGAATAATTATATTGCTAGCTTCCCATTTAAATAATAGTTAATCAAGCTTACTTGTAAAGGCATGCTGGTCATAAGAGCTGCTATGTAATAAGTCTTCAGGTTATACCAGTTGTTGAAGTTTTCTTTCTTCAGAACCGAAAGCTCCAAAGGAACTGTAAAAGAATAGTCGTCACTTTACTAAAGCTTAAACTTTACCCTTTACCTGGAGTAAGGTAGAATAATAATTTTGCCACAACCATTTTGTTCGCATCAGACGGATCAGATTCTGCTGAAATTAATGGGTAGGGGAACCTATTACTTACTAAGCAGTGCCATAGCTTAGTAAGCCATTCGTCTCAATTTGGCGCTATTAGATCCAGATAATATCATTGGATCTATTCGAAGCGGACAAGTGGACCTATATGCTACATTACAGATTAAATAATACTTAATATAAATGTGTATGTGAATCCACTAACCCGCCACTGGGCCAGCGTGGATAGGTATGGCCTAATCGCCCTTTCGCTTACGTCCACGTTTGTAACTGAATTTTCGCAACCAGCTACGAACATGTTTTTTTCTTCTGTTTATTTTATTGTTTTCGTAGCTGGTTATCAAACAAGAAAAAAAAAACATGTTCGTAGCTGGTTACGAAAATCCAGTTACAAACGTGAACGAAAGGGCCCTTTCGGGGGCAGGCCAAAGTCCAGCACTGGACTATTAAAATAAAAGGCTGATTATGCTACGTCCAGCAGCGGACCAACATTTAATATGATGATGGTGATGATAATTGATTTATCGCACCTACCTACGTCATTTAGTAGGTACGTGTAGATAGGTAGGTTAGTTACGATTGATGAATAATAAGATGTAAACGATTTTATTAATGAGAACTAAGATGAATGGCATTGAATACTGAACAGTACTGACTGAGGTAAGTGACATAGTGACATAAGGTCGTGCGTGTTATCAACTCTATACCTACTCGGCATACATTGTCATGTTTGAGGAACTTAATACAGTCGGTGCAAGTATTTAGCTCTAACAGCAGCAGTATTTGTAAAAAGCTGAAAGATAACAGGAAATTCTGATCGGTTTATAAGTTTTTAGGGCTACGTAGTTCTAGAAAGAAGCCTATTTAGTTCATTCTCTCCGTCCGTTTGCCTGCCTGTCTGTCCAGCCGTCTTTTTTTTATAATTCTCTAACTTCTATATTTATTCATATAGTTGCCCTCTCATAACTAGTAGTAAGTCATCCTTTTATTCTACCATCACTAGATGTAAAGTTCCGCTTCCATTACATATTACTTATCTACTCTCATTCCCAAACAAAAAAAGTCATTTTGTCATTGGCTGATTTTATTCAATCTAATAATATCCGTCTTTTGTTTTACCATTTGTTATTTTTTGTTAGTAATATCATGAACCAGGATAAGTCTTTAGATAATCTCACTATATCCTCCCTCACTGTTAATGACAAAATTGCCCTAACAACCAATGAAGCCCTGTTAAAAAAAAGTGAATGAAATTTTGCACAATGACAGTTTTAGTTTAGATCTCAATATATTTTTTTTAAATTAATAATAGACTTGCGTTTGACCTCCATCTCGCCTGATGATAATCGATGATGCGGTCTACGTTGGAGCACGCTTGCCTAGAAGAAACCGTTTGTAAAACTTAGAGACAAATAATTTTTCATTTTAGGGATGGCTACCTACTTGTAAAATAGGGATGTTATTTTTCGTTGCACCACCTCGTGTGTCGTTAAATAGCACAATTTCGGTAACAGAATTTTCCAGTTATTTTGACTTAAAAGTTAAACAACTGAACCTACTTTAATAAAATTTCTATGGAACAAATCTCAAATTATATAACATTCAAATAAAAAAAACATCAGTTCATAAATTAATGATGGAGTCCTGAGGTAACAAACAATAAAAAGAAATAAAAATATACAACTCTATTGAGAACTCCCTCTGTTTTTGAAGTCGGTTAAACATATTTTTTTATTGTTCAGCAAAAAACATTATAATGATCGATCTCAGAGATTACTACATTATGGTCATCATTAGTAAGCTCATTAAATAATCATAGGTATTTTTTTCTTTCAGATAGGTTTATAGCTACGCCACACTTAACAATTACCTACTAACTAGTTGACGCTATAAAAACTACAGTACTTCCTGTCAACTGTTACAACTCACATAATAAGCCGGCTAAGTGCGAGTCGGACTCGCGCACTGGGGGTTTCGTACTACTACAAAATACAAAAAGTAGTGCAAAAAGACAACATCGCCAGGTGGATACTTGGATGGGTGACCGCCTGGTCACCCATCCAAGTATCCGATCGCGCCCTATGTTGCTTAACTTGGCAATAAACAGTAATTTGTCAACGACTCACGCTTTGCCAATTTTATTATTATAATTATAAAATAGTTTTGACCATATCATTATTTCCGCCGTAACAATATATATTCTGTGAACAACCGACTATATTGCGGTCCGAAAGAAGGGAAGTAGGACGGACGGACGGACAGACAGACAACGCAGGCTCAGTAATAGGATCCCGTTTTTACCATTTGGGAACGGAATCCTAAAAACTACTTCATAACTTAGGTACAATCAAACGATATACCTAACTACATACAGAATGGTAATGTTTTAATCTTAGTGCCTAGTTACTGAGGCATATGAATAAAAAAGTTCTTAAAAAATATTATATCTGAGGTAAGTGCATAATATTTTTGTGCTATGGATACGGATAGGTAGGTACCTAACCTTGGGTATGGTCACTAAGCAACTAAAAGATATATATAACATTAAAATTCAATGCAGAAACGAACACAAATTCTAGTGTCAATTAATCGAAGCATGTTAAATATATAATGTGACATGGGATGAACGTGTGTCCCATGTTGCATTATAATGAAGGATATAATACCTAACACCCAGGGGTGGATTAATCAGCAGGCTAAGTAGGCTGAAGCCTAGGGCGGCAGATTTTAGAGGCGGCAAAGATCAATACATTTTAAAATTTCTTACAGAAAATATAAATATTTATAAACTTAAATTTTAGGTATTAGCTCTATAAATAATTCAACATGGAATATAGTTAGTATTTTTTTTTCAACAATTTGCTTATTCGCGTTTCGCTCCGGCACGGGAACGTTTGCTAAGAGTGTCGGCCGAATTGACTGCACGAATAATCTAAGAACTGACACTTCAATCCCCGATAGCGCATTTTTTTTAAAATAAATAATAGGCTTGCCTTTGACCACCATCACGCCTGATGTTAAGCGATGATGCGGTCTACGTTGGAGCACGCTTGCCTAGAAGAAACCGATTCACTCATGATTTGAAGACACCCAGATTGTAACCATCGGGGAACACCCATTCAGGCAGCGCATTCCACAGACTAGCAGTTCGCATAATAAATGTAGAATCAAAGCGCTTCGTACGGGTTTTCGGAATATCAACGGTGACGATTTTTCGTGCCCGCTCTGGCAATCCGATAGAAAAATGGGCAGGAGGGAATTATATCGTGCAGATCCGATGCACACTCTCCGAAATGAATCCGATAAAAAACCGATAGACTAGCAACTTTACGTCAATGCTCAAGATTAAGAAGCTTAGTCCGAACTAAGGATTCATTGCTGATGAGCTTCTTGGCCCGTTTCTCAATAGATTCCAATGCCTCAAGCTGGTACTTAGCTGATCCATCCCAAAGGTGAGAGCAGTACTCCATACACGACCGAACTTGTGCTTGGTACAGTGATAGCAACTGTTCCGACGTGAAGTACCTACTGTCGCACCTTCGATAGGATACCCAGCTTTTTAGCAGCCAATTGAGTCTTGCTCTCAATATAGGAGCCAAAATTGAGGGTTGATGTCAGAGAGAAACCCAAAACACAGAATAAATGGATAAGTACAGTTACTTTAAAAAATTGAAATGAATATGGTTGTGAACTAGGGTATCGATTTAAAATAGAAGTCGGTAGGGGCGGCAAAATTTGAATATCCTACTGGCGGCAAACGTCTAAATCCACCACTGCTGAAATAAATTATGTATTTCATCGAATATTTATTTCAAAGACAAAGCCACTTGTATTACCTATACCTAGTTTCCTATATATGTATATTATATACACGTTAGAAGCACCTATTGTCATCTATACTAATATTATAATGAGGAAAGATTTGATTGTTTGTTTGTTTGTTTGCATTGAATAGGCTCCGAAACTACTGAACCGATTTGAAAAATTCTTTCACTGTTGGGATGCTGCACTATCCCCGGTTGACATAGGCTATATATCCCGGCTTCGCCCGTACGAAGCAGGGGCGGCCTACTAGTTTATAATAATATCATAATCAATGCGATATGTGTTTGTTTGTTCCTTCTTCACGCGCAGTTGAGGAATTTGTGTGATTTCTAGGTACCGTACGCAAAGGGTAAAAACGGGACCCTAGTAAAAAAAAGTAAAAACATAAGGGTGTCTCCATTAAAAAAAAATACGTTTGTTTTAAACCATTAAAACGTATTTTTTTTTCGTATTTTTGTATTAGCTCTAATGTAAAAACGGTAATACGTACAAGTCGTACAAGCGTCAAACTTGGCATGATTATAGTACACACTCTAGTGTTTAACAACCTATCTATACTAATATTATAAAGAGGAAAGATTTGATTGTTTGTTTGCATTGAATAGGCTCCGAAACTACTGAACCGATTTGAAAAATTCTTTCACTGACGGGAAGCTACACTATCCCCGGGTGACATAGGCTATAATCTATACCTGTGCTAAGCAGGGGCGGACCGCTAGTAATAAATAATGGCGAGTTGGTGACAAGTTTCTGTTTAATCTCAAGTTATAACTGGTAATTTCGTTATTGGATTTTGTGGTGGTACGGAACCCTCAGTGCACGAGCCCAACTTGCACTTGGCCGGTTTATTTGCTTAGAGAAAGTTGGAAAGCCAGAGAGTATATACTGACTTGTTATCCGGATAAAATATAAAAATTATGTTTCCCGAGGCACTGTCCACGCGTGTGAAATAGCTCAATGCAGCTAGTGTCCAACATTATTAATAGTCCTACCTACATACATAACTTTTAAGGCTCCTTTGAGGAAATGTCAATGGTGTAGCGTGGATTTATGAGGCCAGAGGCCATAACTTATTTCGCATTTTAAAATATTTCTCTAGTTAGTGTATTAGGAAGATGTGACGGCGGCATAGCTGTTAAAATCTGCAAGTTGAAGTGGCAATGGGCAGGCCACATCGCTCGAAGAACCGATAACCGATGGGGAAGAAAGGTTCTTGAGTGGAGACCACAAACCGGAAGACGCAGCGTAGGTAGGCCTCCCACTAGATGGACCGACCGCCGACGACATAGTGAGAGTCGCTGGCATCCAGTGGATGCAAAAGACAGACTGTCGTTCAGTGTGGAGGTTAAAGGGGGAGGCCTATGTTCAGCAGTGGACGTCTTCTGGCTGATGATGATAATGATGATGATGACGGCGGCAAAGTATCGACACAATTCGCGTCCTATATAAGGGGTTTTCCCAACTTTCAGGGAACGAGAAGTCGTACCGTCATGCCCCTTTCCATCGTCACGCGCTAGACCGCTCGGTTCGGGCATAACTCGGTGGAAAAGCCCTGCATTATATTGTTCAGGCTGGCATGTCGGCCAATTCGACCAGCACTTCTCGAGTAAGACAGACCGTGGTGGTCGAGTTGGTCAACCAGTACCACACTGACAGCGGGCCTCACAGCACCTTGCACGATAAGAAATATATATTTATATAAATTTAAAATGCTGCAATGTTTTCGTCGATGGGCTCTATTTGTGATGCCAAAATAAAAATTGCAGTGTACGATAAAGTTTGTTTTTTAATTACATTTCTAGTGTGGTGGGTATACGGGGAAAAAAAAAACCCCGTGGTATCACCAGTGGGTCATATCAGTGGCGTCCACGGATAAACCCCTTTTTATGAGGTAATAAAACACAAATCATCATTATCAGCCCTGAGTGACCTACTGCTGGGTTAGGCGTCCTTTTGATTCTGCCACTCTCTCCGGTCTCGTTCCCGACAGTACTTTTAATGTCGAATTAGTCAACATGCCTATTATTAATATGATTTAACTAAGTAGATGTGATACTCACATTTCAGTACAGCCGGCATGAGCGACGTGTAGCACAAATAGACGACCGACACGAGCAGGTATCCCAGATTGCTGAACGTCTTCGAGGCGTCTCTCCCGGCATGTTCGAATACCAACCCCAGAAGCACGCCGATCGCCATGTGGAGTAGCACTTTGAGATGCGTGACGGTCTGTGGGTTGGTATATTATTAAAAAGATGAGTCATGCAACCTCTTGACGCAATGCCAAAACTGGCGCACCTATTGTGTTTAGAGTGTACATTTCTCGTTTTCAGTTTTCTGATCCGTCCATCCGTAATCTTTCCCACATCCAAATATTTTCGAGCCCCTCATGTGAAATAAATGATTTAACTATGACAAACAGACACTTACATATTAAGTCAAGTTTTATTTAAAACGAGGTTATTTGATCAGATGTACCGTTTACTAATTACGGTACGCCGAACATATCGTTACAGGGTTACGTTTTTTTTTTCTTCAAAAAATAACCTTGTTAAACGAATTACTAATCACATAAATAAAAAAAGAAGATAAAACTAATCTAAGTGTTTCTTGATGGTGGGAAAAGTGGCCAGAATGCTAGCAGCATTGCTCCGCTAAATGGAAATGCTTTTTTGGCGAAAGTAGGCGACTGTCTGCATTTCGGTCACCAGTCGCCTCCACGGTCTCCACCAAACGTTTGTCCTCCCTTTAGTAACAATTTGTGAGCTGCAACTCCCCACAGTCGTAAAGTCTCTACTTATTTTAGGCTTTAATTTTAGTTATTTGTCATCCCAAAAAACCTATAACTGGCATATTGCACGGGACTTCGCAAGCGTTTCGAGTAAACTTTCGCCAAAATCCTTTTTGCAATTTTAGCTTCGCAGGTAGTCGTTTTTTAAGATTTCGTGAAGAGGGCAGTGAGTGAGTAGTATTTTGCTCTCATATAATATTTATAGATTAGATTGGCTCTATGACTATTTATTCTTTTGTCCTTTATTATGTTTATTTTTATTTCATATAGAATAGATCTATGTTTTGGCCACAAACTCGCCTGATGGTAAGCGACGGAGTAATGGAAATGGAACACGTTGATAAAAAAAATATGTCTAGATTACAGTTCTCAGGAAACAAGACCCAAATCGACCTACACATCGACCGGTAGCTCAACTCAATTTTCAAAAATCTTTCAGAGCGCCTGGTTAATGCGACGCGTGACCAAATTGCTGGCGTGTTTCTAGCTCAACGCATAAGCATTGCCATTCAACGTGGTAATGCCGCCAGCATGCTGGGTACGCTGCCAACTGGTAGTGGGCTTGAGCATTTGGATTGCCTTTAGACCTTCAACGGTCTACGGGCAGTCTAACTGTATTTGTAGTGTTAGTTTTAGCTTGTATTTTTTTAGTTAATAAAGGCACTTGCCCTGGAAAAAAAAACCTACACATGTACCTAGATATAAGTAGGTATAATGTTTCTTATGTTAATAAATATTAACTAGTACTACTTAATTGTTTTTCTCAATCTTTTTATATCACGTAGAGCAATAAACCTTACATTAATGTTCATGCTCTACGTAACACATTGTTCTTCATGAATTTATTATTAATGATTTTTCTATCGCGTTAACAAATTCATGTTTGTTTATTCGTTTTTAATTTATTCCGTAAAATAAGTATAATTATGTCGTGTGGGCAAAACAGCTTTATATCCTGAAAATTATGTCCCAGTAGGAAAGCGGGTGAAACAGCGGTGCGCAGCTACTACATAGCATTTAGGCTAGTTTCACAGCTGTACGGGAGACCCGTGAGGGCCGTCCGTACTACAGGAGACGGGATCTACGCGGAGGCAAGTCCCGTACGGAACAATCCGCGTCGCTGTGAAACGATGTTCTAACGCGTCACGTTTCGGAAAAAGTTTTCCCGGGCATAACTTGTAGAGTTATTTGCCTCAGAAAATAAATACTGATAGATTGTCCTGTTTCATGCGAAAATCAACGTCTGCTATGGTATCGGCTTCAATGTGATTCTTAGAAACAACAGATATCGGAAAAAGTTTTCCCGAGCATAACTGCTAGAGTTATTTGTCTCCGAAAATAAGCAGTGCTATATTGTCCTGTTTTAAGCGAAAATCAACATCTGCTATGGAATCGGCTTCAATGTGATTCTTAGAAACAACAGATATCGGAAAAAGTTTTCCCGAGCATAACTGCTAGAGTTATTTGCCTACGAAAATATAAAAGTGCTAGATTGTTCTGTTTTAAGCGAAAATAAACATCTGCTATGGAATAGGCTTCAATGTGATTGAAATGTGTTTGAAAATTGATAGAAACATCACATAAAATGTCTCCGGGAGCCCTTACGGGCGACCCGCGCGGGTCTCCCTTATCTACCCACCTACAGCTGTGAAACCACCGACCCGCGCGGGTCTCCCTTACCTACCCACCTACAGCTGTGAAACCACCGACCCGAGCGGGTCTCCCTTACCTACCCACCTACAGCTGTGAAACCACCGACCCGCGCGGGTCTCCCTTACCTACCCACCTACAGTTGTGAAACCACCGACCCGCGCGGGTCTCCCTTACCTACCCACCTACAGCTGTGAAACCACTCAGATTACGTCATCATGTTTCTTCATACATAGGTGTTAAAAGGCAGGTTAACAAGTGATCTTACGTAGATACCAACGATGTCAAAATATGTATGAGAAACAGTGTTTTTATAACTAAATAGCTAGATAACGGAAAACCCAACTATTGTATGTAGATTAGTACATTACGAAATTTAAAATATGTAAGTAGTACCTAGTCTATGAATCCTTGGTAGTACATACGTACGCACTACGCACAAAACCAGAGATAATTTGCATAGTACATGAAAATATTTATTATTTTGATGTAGAGTTTAATTATTTATAAGTATTATGCAGAATAGCATGTTCTATCACCTTTTCATTTAAGTACCTATGCATCATTGGGGCGATGGCTATAGCATGTGCGTTTTATAATCTGACGGCACACGGTTCGATCGTCGGTTCTGCACCAATGACTTATTTAACGGCTTCTTATACCAAAATTTATTCAGTAAAATTACAATATTTGAGCTGGAAAAAAATACATGTCACAGATACGTCTGTGTTTGAGTTTATGATTTGGTTCAAAACACGAAAGAATAAACATTGCTCAATCAAAAAAAAAAAACTGAAATATTAACAAACTAAATCGACTTGATTTAACTTATTTTTTTCGTTTTATGCTCTAATGAAAGCTCATAACAACCTGGACATTGCATGTACTGAAAGGCAATCCTATTCTTTTTTTTTCTGATTTGGATAGATTTTTGATAGTGGATAATTTAGTTTTTTTGTGAAATTAAAAGCGTAAAAAGGTTGCGAGAATTTACGCGCGCCGCGTTCAGTACCGCGCCAGGCGTCATCGAGGTCGGACCTATGTTCGTTTTTGTCGTTGCACTCCCCCCGCGGGTGTCCTGACTCTTGCGGGGCAAAATACATCGTCGCGATAACTTGGCGGGGGCTAAGGGAGCGTTTTGTTGCCTCCGCGACTCAGATAATAGGCCGCTAAGTATTTAAATAAATTAGGTTAGTTTCGATGCCATCGCTCAACAATGGTGTAGGAAAACATTATGAGGAAACCGTTATGTCCAAAAACTTCAAAACTTCTTCTGTGAAAATTTCAACTTTCTATCTATTACGGTTCGATAGATACTGCCCTTTAAAGGTGGAACAGACAAATGGCAAGACAGACAGGCAGACAAACAGACATCGTAGGCTTAGTAATAGGGTCCCGTTTTTACGCATTGGTCACGGAACCATAAAAATCTTTTCAGCTTTTTACAATGTTATTGCAGCTGTTAGAGCTTTCAATAAACAAAAAATTTTATGCTTCGACTGATATATAAGATCCAGTTTTTTTTTTTGTAACTATAAATGTTGGTGTTCATCGCATAATTTTTTGTTATATACTAAGTTAGGAGATGGACTCCAGCGGAAATAAAAAGTTACCCAGATACAACCTAACAATAATGCAGAAACATGAAAGAACAACAGAGAAAGAGAGAGAGATATTGTGAATTAGGCATTGTAGTTCGCGACCGGAAGCGCTTACACGACGTTATGCACCAAAAATCTACTTACCTCAAATCATGAAATTCAACACTTTTCCGCTGGGAGCAACTAGGTACTTTGTTCGCGAACTACACAAGGCTATTCTGCCGTCTGATTACTAAAATACCGTTATGTTACACTGTGGCCATATCATTTAACGGTCTTTTAGTAATCGGCCGGCAGTATTATGAATGCTTTTGAGATAGTGGTACGGGGGCTAAACAAATGAGAAAATTGCGTAAAAAACTTACCCAATCTCTGTACTGCTGCACTATACATCTCCTGAACAGTACGTGAAACTTGTATAACTCATGTGGACGCCTTACGAGGACTGCAATCTTGTCGCACAAGAGGCTCGACCGACCATTCTCGACCGGCGGAAGTAGCTTCTTGTCACCTCTGTGAACGGTTTGTGAACATTTCTCTGCTAGCAGTTCGTTGAATTTTCCGTACTCGCCGGTTGCTATTTCTAAAACTGAAAATGAGAAAATAGCTGTATAGTAAACCCTATGTGAAAAGAATATTTGTGCATGATGATAGTAGCAAATAAACCGGCAAATTGCGAGTCGTGCTCGCGCACAGAAGGTTCCGTACCACCATATAAATTATTAACTAGTAAACTACAAAAAAGTAGTAAGTAAGTAGCGCAAAAAGAAATCATGCCCAGGCGCTCACCCATCCAAGTACCTACCAACCGCGCCCGACATGATCATACGAGAACCAGTGGTGATTAGGTATAGAAATTACGGAAGAAAATTGCGAATAGGAATTTAAAAATATTTAAAAAAATAATTTTTTTTTTGGAATTTGCGGTTATTCTATAGGGAAAAATAATATATCCCAAAATTCTTATTGTACTCGAAGCGACGTAGAAGTGGAGTTACTAGAGAGATTCGTCATAATATACAAATAACAATAAAACGTATCATCATTCATAAAAATTAAATTTAGAGTTAATTGTCATGCATAAAAGCTTGTTGGAAACTAAACAAAAAAAGTTGTATAAAAAGAAGTACATAAATTCAGCTCGTTGTTAACATTCTAACTAACTAATGAGCCACCTTTATCAATAATGCAATTGCGAACAAAGACTCCGTGCGAACCTTAAAAGCGCTCTTAATTAAATCGTTTTCAATGTCATATTTTTTATACATTTCAGTGATAAGTAACTATCGTGGTATATATTTGTATCTACTTAATTGTTTTTACTCTCCGTTTTTGTCCAATATTTTAAGATCTCATTGCTAAAATTATCGAATAAAACCATCGAAATACAATACATATAGAGTCATAATCGTGCAAAAAAATGTCCGAACCAAAAATCGGCGCACGCTACGAATTGCGTAGACTTTTTGGTTAGTTACAAGGTAACCGCGATCGGACCGAATTTTATGTAATTATAATACAGAATTTACCGTTTATTGACTTGTAACATAGGTGTTATTAATAAATATTTGTATTTGATCCGAATACAACGCCGCGCGATGCCAGAGCTACAATGACATAGCAGACAACTAACGTTGAACAATATGCAAGGGACATATCGTCTAAATTGGAGTAAATGTGGCATTGTGAAGTATATAATAGATTCAATGTATGTACAATTGTACAACGACGCTCGGATGTTATTTGACTGTTTTCACTGAGAGATTGTGACTCTATAGGTATTGTATCTCGATAAATAAAACGCAATTATCTGCGTGTATTTTAAGATAAGACAACTCTTTATTAAAAGACAATAAAACACGAATAAGCGATACAATAAAACTATTATCTAGGCTTTACGAAGTGCGTGTAAAATTGTAAGCTTAATCAATCAATGTTTTTTAATTGCTCGCCAACAACCCAATTTTCATACACTAAAAAAATATGCCCAACAAAAGTAAGACTAGGTATTTTAATGACATTGCTCCGGGCGGCAGGTTTCAAGAGCAGGAAGTGGTCTTCGTTGGAATCTGCCGTCCTTTTATTCAGTGTCGCTCCGATCAAAAATCTGATCAATATTCAACAAAAAGCTAAAAAAATAACGATCGCTTCTCTCGCGCATACCTACTTACATGTGCGGTTGTTTTTATTTTTGTATTTCACGCATTTATTTGTGTGGATAAAAACGCACTTGCTGCTGTACCTTACCTACCCAGTACATGGATTGCTAATAAGCTAAAACAAATTGCGCTCGTTTCACTCGCACATTTCTTACCAGAGTCCTGTTTTTAGGGTTCCGTATCCAAAGGATAAGAACGGGACTCCATTACTAAGCCTACGATGTCTGTCTGTCTGGCTGGCTGTCTGTCTGTCTGTCTGTCTGTCCGTCCGTCAGTCCTACCTATTAGAGGCTGTATCTTTCGAACCGTAATATATAGTTGAAATTTTTACAGAAAATGTAACGTTACGGCGGATTTATTAATAAATAATAAAAAAGTCAAAAAGTAAAAACAAAATACAACAAACGTATTTTTTTACGTATTTTTGTATTACCGCTAATGTAAAAACGGTAATATGTACTAGCGTCAAACTTCGCCTGATAATAGTACACACTCTAAAGTATAACAACAATAAATAATGGCTAAGTGCGAGTCGGTGTCAAATTTCTGTTCACCACCGGTTCTCGTACGATCACCGAAGTGAAGCAACGTCGGGCGCGGCCGGTACTTGGATCGGTGACCGTCTGGGCGTTGATAGGAAGTTGTCTTTTTGTACTTTAGTAGCCAACAATTTATGTGGTGGTACGGAACACGCAGTGCACGCGTCCGACTCGCACTTGGCCGGTTTTTAATTTACATTGCGAAATAGGAGCGCGGCATAATTGAATAACGGGATAGAAATCTACACGAGACCAGCAAATAAATTTTTTATAAATTAGGAAAAAAAAACGTACCTAACAGGTTATTAAATGAATTATTATCATTATAATGGTAATTTAGATAATTGCTCTTATAATACGGGTTGTAAGGGGAACACTCTCGAAGCCAAAAGAAGGTAATTAGCGCGATACGAAATCGACCAAAAGTTGTGGAGCGTTTGCGTTTCGTCACCGATTAGTCTATAATTTTTTAGCGCGATTGCCCTGCTGTGTCCCAGCAGTAAGGAACATGATAGGTTGAAATGATGGTGATCATGAACTTCGATAAATTACGAATTTGTAAAGCTTTCAAAAGGTGATGGGCTCAATCCTCCCTCTCTAAGAGGAGAAGGCCTGTGTCCCAACAGTGGGAATATAAAATAAAAATAATTAAATATTCGGGACATTTTTGCACACACGGTCATCTGACCCCAAACTAAGCAAAGCTTGTGATATGGCTGCCAGAGACTGATATATATACATATATAGGTTTAAATACATACTTAAATAGATATTATAACACCCAGATATAGAACAAACACAAATGTTCATCACACAAATGTTTGTCCTAGGTGGGAATCGAACCCACGCCCCCAAGCTCAGAAGGCAGGTTCACTACCAACTCGACCAACGGGCTATATATGATGATGATGATGACCACATGCACCGTCACAACATCAAGTGAGTTGTGGTTAAACACCTAGTGTAGTCAACCAAATGAAAAAACATGTACACATAATCTCTACATAGTATAAATTGAAGTCGCTTGCCGCGTCTGTCTGTCTGTCTGTGTGTCTGTATGGCCGCTAACTCCTCCTAAACCACGCAACGGATTTTGATGCGGTTTTCACCATCAGTTAGATACATTTTCAAGGAAGGTTTATATATATAACTAGCGAACCGCCCCTGCTTCGCACGTAAATTACACCCGTGCGAAGCCGGGCGGGCGGCTCGCTAGTATACATATAAGTATACGAAGCGCAAACTTAAATACCCGCTCTACTTTATAATTTTATGAAAATTTATTCCAGACTTATCTTGTATACTAAAAATATATTGTTATTTATAGCCCTTTATAATTATAATCACTATTCGGTGTTATTTTATTTTATCGCATTCTTTGCGATGCCACAGTAAAAGTGCCTACAAAACCTACTATACGGGTTTGTAAGAACTGAGTTAAGAATTAACTGGTCCAGTATAAGGGGGGGCTAACAACCTCTCTCGGACGCGCAAGCTAGCATTTATATTTTATTTATTTTTTAATGAATGTCTTCTTTGTTGGCCTCGGACGGCCTCGACAGTTTGACCGGGAGGTTGGCAAACGCAGAGGGCGTTGGGCCTAAACTAGCTATCAAACCTGTGCGCAGGGCTATTTTTAACTGACATTTCGAGGTAGGTTTTTAATTCGTTTACTTTTTTCTTTATTATTCTTTTTATTTACGTACGACAATGATTTTTGTGAAACGATTTACGAGTCTTTTTTATTATGTAGAAGAAGCTCTCAAAGAGGTTTCATAAAAAAAAATATTAACTTTGGCTCAGTCATTTTTGTACTAGTTCTAATACATATTATTTTGAGTCCTTAAACTGGTAATTAATAATGCACCAAAAAATTGCAGGCTGCTTTCCCTCCATTATATTTTGTTTTACATTTTTGTTTGTTCTTCTATTAATTCGACTTTATATTTCTATACAGGGTTACGCAGAAAGGGTGTACTAAGCCTAATAAGGTCATTATACTCATCACTATGTTTACGATTGGACCAACCCTGAAACGTGAAAAAAAAACAGTTCCCATAAATTTTGTTGAGTCTGACTGTAATTTTTCTATGGAACAGCTGTTTTTTTTAACAATAGGCTTGCGTTTGACCGCCAACTCGCCTGCGGTCTACGGCGGAGCACGAGTTTTCCCCCCTAGAAATTTCAGGGTCGGCCCATTGAAAAAAAAAAACAGTCATGAGTATACAATGACCTCTATTCAACTCGGTACACCTTTTCTGCATAGCCCTGTATAAAACATTAAGGTCTATAAATAGAATTAACGCGGTCTCAGATGTGAAGGAACGGTGTAAGCTGTCTATAACACGTTTTGTAGGTACATTAAAATAACCCTGTATAAATTGCTACAATTAAAAGCCTGCTTGCATCAACTCCAGCTACTTAGCTACAAGTAGATACTTACAGAACCATTAACATTTATAAATTAATAATATAAATAAAACGTGCCGAGTGCCAGTTGGGCTCGCGCACTGTTAACTTGTTAGCTACTAAAGTAAAAAAAAATACAGCAAAAAGACAACATCAACGTCCAGGCAGTCACCCATCCAAGTACCGACCGCACCCGACGTTGCTCGTACGAGAACCGTACCGACTTGCACTTGTCTTGGCCATTTATTATTATACTTTAGAGTGTTTACTATAATCATGCCAACTTTGACGCTTGTACGTATTACCGTTTTTACATTAGAGCAAATACAAAAATACTTAAAAAATACGTTTATTGTACCTCCCTTTCGTTTTAACTTTTTGACTTTTTTATTATTTCTTAGTTAATCCGCCGTAATATTACATACTAGCGGTCCGCCCCAGCTTCGCACGGGTATAGATTATAGCCTATGTCACCCGGGGATAGTGTAGCTTCCCGACAGTGAAAGAATTTTTCAAATCGGTTCAGTAGTTTCGGACTCTATTCAATGCAAACAAACAAATAATAAAATCTTTCCCCTTTATAATATTAGTATAGTATAGATTCTGTGAAAATTTCAACGGTCTACCTATTACGGTTCGAAAGATACAGGCGTTTAAGGTAGGACGGACGGACGGACGGCCGTATAACGCTAGAATATAATTAGTTCAAAGAAATGCTTACTGTAGTCAGCTGGGTTGTGGTACATAGGGCACTGCAAGCCCATTGATGCGAGGTAAGGGACCGTGTTGTCACTGGGCCCGTTGTATATGCACATGCCTTCTGCCAACATGTATACCTGAGGAAAGATAATGGAGTTAGAAATTTTGAGGTGGATGGCCATCACCACAGAAGCCATCACTAGGTAATATTGTCATGAGATGGAGAGAAAAGACATAGGCCGCATCATCGCTTAACATCAGGCGAGTTGGCGGCCAAGCGCAAGCCTATTCCTTATATATTTTTTTTTTAAATAAATATTTTTACATCGTAAATAAAAAAAAGTCGCAGCATAATCGCTTAACATCAGGCGAGTTGGTGGCCAAGCGCAAGCCTATTCATTATAATTATATATATATATATATTTTATATATTACGTCGTAAATTAATAAAAGTCACAGCCATGTGGTCTATTACACTTTGATCACCTGAGTGATCATAGGCGACTCTTTATTGTCCTTTGATCACCTAGGTGACCATAGGCGACTCTATTAAAATTATTATTTCGGTATCTATAAATCAGCTGTATATGTAAATAAAAAATGGTTCGAGCTACTCAGCTCAAAGTTTATTTTATACAATGATTATTAATTATCCATACTTTAATTAGAAAACAACTTGGCCATTTCCTTTTTGAAATCAATGTGACCATGAATCATGATGTTACTTCAAGCAACCCAGCAGAACGAACATAATTCATTACACATAATTCATAACTGCGACAAGCGAGTTTTGAATTGAAAATATAAAATCCCTGACTGTAAATTTACATCTGCGTTAGCGAAGAACGCGCAAGGTCAAGAACTGCCTTTATTCGAAGATCCATAAGCAAAACACTGTCAACACACTCAATGTTGTTCTCTAAAAAAGAGGGTAGATCGTTTTATCTGCACCTAACTTTTAACTTCTAGGCTAACTACCCCCGCATTATTCAGTCTTCCCGTGTACAAGGTGCATGGTGCAACAATGGCAACTGCTTCGAAGCTCCATCCACAACCTTATCAATTATCAGCCAACAAAAATAATCGCGAAAAACATCTAAAGTAGGATTAATTTTAATAGATCATATTTGACACTTCATCAAAATTCAACAACATAACCTTGTAACAATATTTATTATTTTTCAATGTCAGAGTTTTGCAGTTAAAAATCTATATAATTATCTCTTCTCTTCTCTATCTCTACATATATTACTAGCAGTATATATTACTACTTATATATACTAGCAGACCTGACAGACGTTGTCCTGTCTTAGAACTGTCAAACACGCAAAGTTAAAATTGTAAATCTTATTTTTTTACACCTTGGGTTACATTATTTGAGTTTTAGTAAACAATATTTAAAATATATATATAATATAGCCTATGTTACCCGGGGATAGTGTAGCTTCCCAACAGTGAAAGAATTTTTCAAATCGGTTCAGTAGTTTCGGAGCCTATTCAATGCACACAAACAAACAAACAATCAAATCTTTCCTCTTTATAATCTTATTATATTATATACCGGGTTCGCACGTAAATTAGTGCGAAGCTGAGCGGGCGGGTCGCTAGTCTATACTTCTATACTAATATTATAAAGAGGAAAGATTTGATTGTTTGTTTGTTTGTTTGCATTGAATAGGCTCCGAAACTACTGAACCGATTTGAACAATTCTTTCACCGACGGGAAGCAACACTATCCCCGGGTGTCATAGGCTATCTATACCCGTGCGAAGCTGGGGCGGACCGCTAGTTGTATATAAAAATGAATCCCTATTTATTTATTTAATTCATACAGAAACACCAACAGTACACATATTAAATAATACAAATAACACTCATTTATAATTGATACAGTTCTGATATATGTGCACCTTTAACAGGTGTTAAAGGTGCTATTTACCTTGGTCACGCCATAACTTGAGAACGACTTAACCAATTTCGTTCATTTTTTTTTCTATTACTTTGTGAATGGTTCTTACGGAAAGAAAAATAAAAAAATTGCGCAGGAAATTGGAAAATTTCAGAAAACTTAACGACGATTCTAACTTCGTGCGTTTGACAGTTCTAACACACAACGTCTATCGGGGGTTCGTCTGTCGGGTCAGCTACTTCGGTCAGCTATCATATTTATTGTAATAGTGACAAAACTAAGTGACAAAATAAGGCAATGAGAAGCCACAGGCAAAACTTATCTCAGATGGCGCCACCTTCGCTGGTGCTCTCAAAAAAGAGTTAAATGCTTCCTTAGCTGGTAAAAAAGCGAATCTTTTGGCAAGGTAGGTATGCAATAAAATTATCAATATTATTTATTCTCATCGGAAGGAAAACGGTGTGTACCTCTATTTTTACACTGAAATGCACTACACAGAGGCATGTTTTAATACCAGACGATATTTATTGTGTAATTACTAATAATTATCTATTGTAATTTGACCCTTTTTTGACAGTGAAATAACACCAGCGATAATGTGCCACCTGGCGTGATAAATAAGCAGTAGGTCTCCCCATTTAACTATTTACTTTGACTTTACTAAGACTGACAGATGTCAAATGTGATCTATTAAATTGACCCTACTTGCCCTACTTTAAGTAGATGAATTCTTGTTCGAGGTAAACTCCCCAATAACAATCAATTTACATTGAATAAATATTGTTTTAATGAAATTATACGAACGCATGTCCTCACAACTAGAAACCTGCCTGCCGTGAATTAAATAAGCCGGTTCAGTTGTATAATTACAATGATTATAATTACCTTATCCATAAAACTAAGCTAGGTAAAACTAATTATCTCAAACGAGCTTTTATCTTAAGTCTAGTTCATATATACGGAAAACGTGTATTTTCTAAAGGTCAACATTTGAAAACCCGTTTTAAAACCATGCCCATAAAAACATAACAACGCGCGCAAAATGCTACTACCGCATTACCTAAACATTTTCCAGATTTGGAACAGCGAGAAATTATCTGGGCTTCAAATTTATGAAGAATATTATACTACTACTATAGCCGTGGTAGCCCATTTGGGAGACCGCTAGACTTGAAAGCGTGAGGTCGCGGATTTGCACCCCAGGCCCGTACCAATGAGCTCTTTGGAGCTTATGTACGGTTTTTCATACCACTGGCTTTTCGGTGAAGGAAAACATCGTGAGGAAACCTGCATACGTACGGAGAAGGAATTCAATGCCGTATGTGAATCCACCAACCCGCACTGGGCCAGCGTGGTGCATATGGCCCAATCACCCTTTCGAGGGTAGGCTAAAAGTCCAGCAGTGGACTGTTAAAAGGCTGATAATGATGATGATGATGATTATACTACTCATTTACAACTAAGCGCTACCGTAAGTCGGATGACACATTATATTGTAGATTTCGGTTGTTTGCCATAATTGTAACAATAGGTCATACGTGGATAAGATTAGCCCGAGACAGGGATCAATGGCGCAAGGGAGAGGAGGCCTATACCCAGCAGTGGGTTGACACAGGCTGACAATGATGATGATGATAACAATAAACGGTAAGCTATGTTAGACGTCTTTAGATCTAAAATCTCTCAGAGACTTTAGATCTCTGTTTTTATTTTATGAATTACTGTATAGTTACTTTGATTTACGAGTATCTCTGATCTCTCCGTCAACGCGAGTTTAGTTGATGTTAGATGAAACCGTGGTTACAGTTTTGTCATTATCATTTTAGATAGCCTTTTTAATTAGAACCACTGAAGAAGAATATGTAAGAAGAACAATAACATATTATTTAATTAATCCTGTATAATATACAGACTTGCTAGCGGCTTTACAGACTTGTTACGGCTGTGTTCTAGAATAAAAAGTTTCTTAGCTTAGTTGTCAATGCCTAAAATATGGAATGGACGGTTAAGATTACCTGGTCAAACATGGCGTAGAGAGATGCAGGCGGCTGGTGGATGGTGCAGACAATGGTGCGGCCGTCACGGGCGAGGGTCTTCAGCATCGTCATACATTGCATCGACGTCAGGCTGTCCAGACCTCTGGAAATAGATCGTTCCATTAACTCCTTCCTATAATATACTTGAGCCATGCTGGGAACGCATTCCACAACCTTACCACGGTAAATATCCCGTAAATTAATCATATAACTTTAGTGAACAACCGTGATAGTTTAAAACAGTGTTTTAATTTATTTCATTATTTTTGTAAACTATCATTGCATCATTCTTTACATCACGCGAGTTGGCGGACAAGCGCAAGCCTATTAATTATATTTAAAATAAACTATATAAGTAACACAATGTTTTCAAACTATAATAACACAGTGAAAGTTAATACAAGTAAAATAAACATAAAATATTAATTAAAATTAAATCCTTTAAATAATAAATACATAAAACTAAACTAAGACTCTCTAAGTGCAGAATTGTTTATTATATACTAGCGACCCGCTACTGAACAAAACAATAAATAATAGGCATGTGTCCTAATGTTTAATTTATTACAAAACTAGCGACCCGCCCGCCCGGCTTCGCACGGGTGTAATTTACGTGTGAAACCGGGGTGGGTCGCTAGTTATACATATAAACCTTCCTCTTGAATCACTCTATCTATTAAAAAAAACGCATCAAAATCCGTTGCGTAGTTTTAAAGATTTAAGCATACATAGGGACGGACAGACAGCGTCAACGACTTTGTTTTAATACTAGTGATGTCAATATTTTCCATAACATGCTGAGTTTATCTATTATTATTGGGGTGTTTTTTAAGTTCCCATAGTACTTAAATATTATGTCATTATATTTAAGAAATATTGCATAATCCTGTTGGTGAACCAATAAAACCAACGTAACAGTAAAATAAATTTATTATATTAGGTGTAACGCATTAGAAACCAGTATATTTCTTTATCTATACTAATATTATAAAGAGGAAAGATTTATATGTAAGTATGTTTGTAACGAATTGGCTCAAAAAGTCCTGGACCGATTTAAAAAATTCTTTCACCATTTGAATGCTACATTATCACTGATTAATAAAAGCTATTTTAATAGGCTATATAACTATACCCGTGCGGAGCCGGGGCGGACCGCTAGGTAAGTTATAATAAGTATTGTTATAGATACACATCTAATACAGCAATCAACTCCTTTACGTTTTTATTACTAATCTAATAACTACGGTCATATATTATCTGTATCTGCTTGAGGGTTTGGGAGTGTGTGTGTGTGTGTGCGTGTGTGTGTGTGGTGTGTGTGTGAGAGAGAGAGAGAGAGAGAGTTTTTGTTTAGTCGGGTAAAAAATAAAGGTGCACCACAAGCGCCATGGTAGCTTGTGATGTAGAGTTAACTCGCGTAGCGAACTTCGTAGCCTTTTTCGTAGCATGGCTAGTGAGTGATTTGACAATACAGCAACAAAGAGTTTTTATTGGTACGTGAAAAGCAGAATAAACCTAGAATGCCGTAACGTAAGCTTCAACGTGAAGCGTTTCAAAAAGAGTGTCTACAACTACCTTTTCGGGTTCGCAAAGCACCGCCAACACCACAGAAGATAAAAAAATCCCTTCTCTTTTCTGTCGTAAACAGTTCGCCTACCGGTTTCTTCACGATGTTTTTTGTCACCGTTTTTGAGCGATGTCATCGAAACTGGACATAATTTAAATAAAGCACAAGCGACGCAAATATGCTAACCTCGGCAGTGGTTATATATTTGAGGCGTTTGGGGTCGAGTCATTAGGCCCTTGGGGACCGGGAGCTCACCTCATTTTCAAAAATCTTTCAGAGCGCCTGGTTAATGCGACGCGTGACCAAAACGCTGGCGTGTTTCTGGCTCAACGCATAAGCATTGCCATTCAACGTGGTAATGCCACCAGCATGCTGGGTACGCTGCCAACTGGTAGTGGGGTTGAGCATTTGGATTGTCTTTAGACTTTCAACGGTCTATGGGCAGTCTAACTGTATTTGTAGTTTTAGTTTTAGCTTGTATTTTGTTTAGTTAATAAAGGCAATTTAACTACTAAATAAGTAATTGGTAGAGGGCCGCGGATGAACCGGGTGCCGTCAGATTGTAAAGCGCACATGCTACCGCCCGGCCACCACCACTCTAGGTATTCTATACAATGACTGAATTGTATACTTTGCCGGTAACATCTATATTCTACATCAACGAAATGTATAACAAAGGTGGTATTGTCATGCAAATAAGTGAAATAAATAAAAAATACATGTATACAAAAACATTTAAAAATATGCATAAATATCGCTCAAAGGTGGTTATCAAGAAACAAGAATTACTTGTGTAACTACTTTGTTCCTACGTGTCGCGTCGGGTCGGGCTAAAATTAACGGCCTCTTATACCAAATTTGACGGTATAAAATCAATTTTATTCAGTTAAATTACGATATTTGAGCTGGAAAAAAATACATGTCACAAATACATCTGTGTTTGAGTTTATGATTTGGTACAAAACGCGATAAACTTTCCTCGATCATAAAAAAATCTGAAACAAAGTCGATTTAGTATATTTTTTTCGTTTTATGCTCTAATGAAAGCTCGTAACAACCTGGAAATTGCATGTACTGAAAGGCAATTATATTCAATATTTTTTGATTTGGATAGATTATTGATAGTGAATAGTTTCGTTTTTTAGTGAAATTAAAAGCGTAAAAAGGTCACGAGAATTTGCGCGCGCCACGTTCAGTACCGCGCCAGGCGTCATCGAGGTCGGACCTACGTTCGTTTTTGTCGTTGCACTCCCCCCGTGGGCGTCCTGACTCTTGCGTGGCAAAATACATCGTCGCTCTAACTTGGCGGGGGCTGAGGGAGCGTTTTGTTGCCTACGCGACTCGGATAATAGGCCGTTAATTCTGGGGAGGTTTAGAAAAAAAAGAGGTTATTGTAAAGTCGGTTTACGGACGATAATTTTACGTGATAACGTTTAGGCTGATCGTGCCTCTGTGTCGCTTGTTCCGCGCTCTCGATTGCACGCGCGGCTCGGGCGGAACGTGACATTTTTTGTTGCGTGCAGACGGCGTTCATTGATTTATAAGACGTTATCACGTCAAAAAAAGCATCGCAAATTGCAAAAAACGGGAAAAACTGAAAGTTATTTTTTCTATAGAATTATGATAGGACAACGTTTGTCAGGACAAAAATAAAAACAACAATTTTATTCACAGAATAAAAAAAAATACTTTTCTGTGGTCATAATAACTGAACGCTCATCAAAATATCACAGACAAAGCAGCTGACAACTAAAGTGGTAATAAATCATAAACAGAACGGAAATTCAATATTATTATTCAATTATTCAACGATTGACCTTAGGTAGCGACTTTGCAATGAATTAACATAACTGAATAATTTCTGGTAGTGATAAAAATTTCAGGAAATAAGTTAGGTATAGGTACTTTATGTCTACTTACATTAATTGTCTTGCTAAATGAGCTTATAGGTACTATCTCTACATAGTATAAATTATAGTCGCATTCCGCGTCTGTCTGTATGGCCGCTAACTCTTAAACCACGCAACGGATTGATGCGGTTTTCACTATCAGTTAGATACATTTTCACGGAAAGTTGATATATATAACTAGCGACCCGCCCCGGCTTCGCACGTAAATTACACTCGTGCGAAGCCGGGCGGGCGGGTCGCTAGTCTTCTATACTAATATTATAAAGAGGAAAGATTTGATTGTTTGTTTGTTTGTTTGTTTGCATTGAATAGGCTCCGAAAATACTGAACCGATTTGAAAAATTCTTTCACCGACGGGAAGCTACACTATCCCCGGGTGACATAGACTATAATCTATGCCCGTGCGAAGCAGGGGCGGACCGCTAGTAATTTATATAGTAGATGTAAGATTCCAGGGGCCTTACAGCCAACTGCCTACGCGGTATCAAAATAACGTTAAAACCGAACAGTTCAGATAGACAGAATATGACATGTGGGTGCGAGCGAGAGTGACAGACAATGATTTATGACCTGACAACTCAGATGGTAATGCATTTACTATAGTCTTGTAGAATTCAGTTTTAATAGCGTTGTTAGAAAAATAACTTTTCCTGATCAATAATAAAGGAAAGCGCTTGAGGACGAATCAATTAAAATAATGACGCGAACGTCACAAGGCTGTTTTCTTTGCAATTTTCTTGTCAACGATAATAAAAACCTTTCAGTATTTCACTGTTTTAAACTATCACGGTTGTTCACTAAAGTTAAATGATTATTAACGGGATATTTACCGTGGTAAGGTTGTGGAATGAGCTCCCGATAAAAAAAATGCAAAAAAAAAAAAAAACGGGAGCTCATTCCACAACCTTACCACGGTAAATATCCCGTTAATAATCATTTAACTTTCAGTATTTATAGAAAAACTTGTTGCCACTTCATATTGATTAAAGTCAATTTTATTATTGACTACATTGTATAGAATAATAACGTATTTATACATACTAGTAGTTAGCCCCTAACTGTGGCAAGATACCACAGTGCCTCAAGACGAGGGTTTTTGACCAGTGTGTGTTGCCAGTGATGACATATGGTACTGAGACGTGGTCCTTAACTGTTGGCCTTTTGGAAAAACTCAGAGTTACTCAGCGGGCAATGAAAGAGCTATGCTCGGAGTTTCTTTGCGCGATAAAATCCGAAACGTGGATATTCGCCAAAGAACCATAGTCACCGACATAGCTGTTAAAATTTGCAAGTTGAAGTGGCAATGGGCAGGCCACATCGCTTGAAGAACCGATAACCGATGGGGAAGAAAGGTTCCACGACCACGAACCGGAAGACGCAGCGTAGGTAGGCCTCCAACTAGATGGAGCGACGACATAGTGAGAGTCGCTGGCATTCAGCGGATGCAAAAGGCAGGCTGTCGTTCAGTGTGGAGGTTAAAGGGGGAGGCCTATGTTCAGCAGTGGACGTCTTCTGGCTGATGATGATGATGATGATGATGATGTGGCCTCGTGTTGTCTATCTTCACAACCACTCAACATATTATGCTCATAATTGAATTTAAAACTTTTATTGAAATGAGCTATTAGCTTACAATATTATGAAGATCATATCAACGGTATGCCAGTTATTGTTGAACAAATCAACAAACGTATGACGTCTATGCGTAGTTGCGTACATTATAAACGCCGATTTGTTTCGGTAGCGTTTAACACCTATCTTCGCCCCACGTTTGTAACTGAACTTTCGTAACCAGCTACGAACATTTTGATAGCCATCTACGAAAATAGAATAACATTGCCGTTTTCGTAACCGATTTTCATAACCAGCTATGAAAATTTAATTATTTTTCTTTGTTCATAACCGGTTATTAAAACATAAATAAATCCTTTTTTTAGTAACTGTTTTTAAAATCCCAAAAGCAATCTACACCGCACTGCAAATAAGCAAAAATATTTGGAAAACGGGAACCGTCCGTCCTACCTATTAACGGCTGTATCTTTCGAACCAGATAGCCACTTGAAATTTTCACAAAAAATGTTTTTTTATTTTTATTATTATTATAAATAGGCTTGCTAGCTAGTAATGTTACGGGGATTAACTAAGAAATCTAAGAATCAAAAATCTAGAAAATTTTATCATTTTTAGGGTTCCGTACCCAAAGGGTAAAAACGGGACCCTATTACTAAGCCTACGATGTTTGTCTGTTTGTCTGTCTGTCTGTCCGTCCGTCCGTCGGTCCTACCTATTAACTTACATTTTGATGACGAAGGTATATAATATATACGTCACCCGTACTTACGTCGTCGGTTCATCCAGGTACATAACAGGAGGGTTGTCCAGCAGCTCTACGGCAATAGAGAGCCGTTTCTTCTGCCCGCCCGACAGGTTGGCGCTCCTTGTGTTCTCAGTTCCGCTTAACCCTAATTTCAATATCACATCTTTTATCTGTAACAACGGAACGGGTTTTCAGACATTACCTACATCTACAGTGGTCACAAGCTTTTAAACAAAGCGGTATTACAGGGTTCTTCTTACAAAACGTGTGTAGCATCAACAAAAAAAATATAATTAAGTAATGAATAAAATACCGACTTCAAGACACTACCTATATGTACAAACTTATACTAAAAAAACGGAAAAGACTTGAAAGTCCTCAACAAACATTTTGCTGATGTGCAATGGATTGTCTAAAAACGAGGTAATCCTGGTTGATGACACTACTAACAGAAAATAACAAATGGAAAAACAAAACACGGATATTATTAGATTGAATCAAATTAGCTAATGCAAAAATGACTTTTTTGTTTGGGAATGAGAGTAAAGAAGTAATATGTAATGGAAGCGGAACTTTACATCTAGTGATGGTAGAATAAAAGGATGATTTCCTACGAAGAGGGCAACGAGGTTTAGTTTATTTTTATGTACTACTTAGTGCAAAGTCTTTTGTGCCCTAAGCAATTTTAGTCCGCTTACATCGGGCATAAACAAAAACTTTACGAGTATGAGAAGCGGAAATATATTTTTATCGACTAAGCGTCGAGACAAGCAAAGTTCTCGCCAGTAATAGTGGTGGTTCCACCAAGAATATAGATTTTCAAAAGAAGCCCAGTGCGATATATTGCATTGCGCGAGCGGTTTCGGTCATTTGACTACAGTCTGTAGGCGGGTTTAAGGTTAACTTACCACAGTAAGCTTTAACTCTTCAGAGACCGTGTTCCCGAGCTTCATATCGGCGGCAAACTTCATGAGCTCGGCGACGGTGAAGAGCGGGTTCAGGCGATCGTCCTGGAGGATGTAGCTGGACTTCTTCCGGCAGCTCTTGAGGTTGGCGCGGGACCGCCCGTCCAGTTCACACACGCTTTCGCCGGCACGGACCCTGCCTGTCACTCCGCTGGTTCTGAACACGAAATCGTTGTTATCAGCTACTTAACTTAAACCCTGTCAGTTGGCACTCTGAATACATCGAGCCTGAATAGGATATCATCCTGAATAGTCAGCGTTTGACTCTGTTTGACCACAAACTCTGCAATGGAAAGCGATGAGATGTGTATTGACTAATAGAGAGTGATTGATTATATTAGAAATAACAATAGTATCTTGACTGAAATATATGACGTAGGATTATGATATCTAAAGTATTACAAAACGACTTACACATATGTTTATCGGCCTAGATGATCGACCGGGAAACAAAACGTAGCGCGCGGATTCCCTGGTGATCCTTCACCAGGGAATACGCGCGCTACGTTTTGTACGCTCCAATGGTTCCGAAACCGGTCGCTCGTTTCGAACGATGAACATAACGTGATTGTAAACCGATTTGTTATAGTTTATAACGAATCCTCACGCGAGTTTTGCCGAAGTAATTATGATATCTTATATATTATACCTATATTATCATTGATAATAGGGCAACTTATCGGTAAAGTGTCTAAAATATTTTGTTGTACATATTTTTGTAGATTTTTTCAAAAAGCGTTGAATCAATTTCAATAAAATTCAATAAATAAAACATGCGACCACCTCTTAAGTATATGAACTAACAAACAAAAAAAAACATAAAAATACCTAATTCATAATTGACAAAGTTATCCCGTTACAATCATATTAAAAAAACCTTCCAGTCGAATTTTCAACCTCCTTTCGTCGTTTAAAAAGACAATGGGTTACATCTAGAGTTATTAATATTGTATTGTCAGAGACCCAAAATAGTACATAACAATCATCTTACGAAAATCCTGTGAGAGCGTTGAGTAAGGAAGATTTCCCTGCCCCAGACGGGCCCATGATGGCAGTCAGCTGTCCCGATCTGAATAACCCAGATACGCCGTGGAGAATAGTCTTCTTACCTGGAACAAGAGAAATAACTGTTCAAATCCAATCATATTGCTACCCAAAATATACATCTACTTACTTAAATTAATAAAATACTCTTTTTAGAGTTCCGTACCTAAAGTTAAAAAACGGGACTCTAGTACTGAGCCTACGCTGTTTTTCTGTCCGTCTGTCTGTCTATCATACCTTATAGCGGCTGTATCTTTCGAACCGTAATAGACAGCCACTTAAAATTTTCATAAAATATTGTAACGTTAACGGCGAATCGACTAAGAAATTATAAATAAGCCAAAAAAGTTATAACGAAAGGAAGTCCCTATTTATAAAAAAAAAAAAAATTATAATTAGGCTTGCGCTTGGCGGACAACTCGTCTGATATTAAGCGATGATGCGGCCTACGATGGAGCACGCTTGCCTAGAAGAAACCTATTCACTTTCGGAAGACACCCAGATTGTAACTATCGGGGAACACCCACTCAGGCAGCGAATTCCACAGACTAGCAGTTCGCACAATAAATGTGGAATCAAAGCGCTTCGTACGGGTTCTCGGAATATCAACCATAAAGCGGTGTCGATTCTTCGTGCCCACTCTGGCAGTCCGTTAGAAAAATGGGCAGGCGGGAATCTATACAACAAGCTCTAATGTAAAAACGGTAATACGTACTTACAAGTGTCAAACTTGGCATGATTATCGTACACACTCTAAAGTATAACAATAAATAATGGCCAAGTGTGAGTCGGTGACAAATTTCTACACATTACCAAGCTACAACAGGTAATTTCGTTACTTGGATGACCTTATCATTTCTTTCACCGAATCGAAACACCACCATATTGTACTAATTTTGAAGTTGGTTTTTTTAATGGATAATTATTGTTTTTTTTTTGTGGTGGTAAGAAACCCTCAGTACGCTAGCCCGACTCGCATTTGGCCGGTTTATAAAAGACTAACCAATTTATAAAAAAAACTGCTTTCCACTAGCTAGTAGCTGTGTCTGGATTACACCACTTTTTACAAGGGTTTAAATTACTAACATATTTATAATGTTAGGAATTTGAGATTTATTTTGTAGCTGTAATTCACCTTTATCCTTCTTTAAGCTTTTCATAATAGTTGTAAAAATAATCATATCCACATGGAACGATCATAACAGTGTAAACAAAAAACAAAAAAAGCAGGCGTACCTTTAAAAAAATCTTGGAATAACTGATTAATTTTTCGCAATATTTGATACGATTCATATTCTTTCTTTGTTATCAAAGTTTTTGTTTTTAATTACATTTTAATTTAAAAGTTGGATTTTATAATTATGTTCATTCGGTGGTTTCATAAATAAAATATGTTTTGAACTAAGCTAGCAAGAATATCCTGTATTAAGTGCCAATCATAAGGTACGGCAATAATTTGCAAGCAGAATTAAATTTTTGCAAGTTTTTGTAGGCTATAAAACGTTGGGTATAGGAAGCTAATAGACTGCCTGAATAGTAATCATTACAAAAAAATATCTCTTGACATTCATTGCACTTTAAATTAAAACTAGTTTGTGCATAATATATTATTGTAAGTAGTCTAATGATCAAAACCAGTTTATTTTCATTGTCACTAATTTATTATAATTATTATAATTCTGGGACATCTGGGACATTTTTGCACACACGGTCATCTGACCCCAAACTAAGCAAAGCTTGTAATATGGCTGCCAGAAACTGATATACGTACATATATATTTTTAAATACATACTTAAATAGATATTAACACCCAGACATAGAACAAACACAAATGTTCATCACACAAATGTTTGTCCTAGATGGGAATCGAACCCACGCCCCCAAGCACAGAAGATAGGTTCACTACCAACTGAGCCACCGGGGCAGACCTCACACAGACACACCACACGTTATACCTATTTATATCTATACTAATAATATTATAAAGAGGAAAGATTTGATTGTTTGTTTGTTTGCATTGAATGAATAGGCTCCGAAACTACTGAACCGATTTGATAAATTCTTTCACTGTTAGGAAGCTACGCTATCCTCGGGTGAGATAGGCTATATTATATATTCAAAATAGGGATCCTTACTAAAACTCCAATAATGTAACCTAAGGTGTAAAAAAATAAGATTTACACACGTGCGAAGCCGGGGTGCGTTGCTAGTACTATAATATAAGAACTATTTAAATGTCTTTTTTTTGCGGCCATTTTGAAATTATAACAATATTGCAAAGATCTTATATACGTATACCCTAAAGGGACCCAATATTGCATATTGTACTGTCACCAGAACTAAAGGTGTAAATAACTTTGTAAAATTCTAGCAAAATTGGTTAGGGAGAACGTAGTGCAGCTTGCAAGATTTGACCGATGATAAAACATTGTAAGTTAAATAAAGGCTTTCTTTTATCGCGGATATGTCCATTTTACCACCAACTCGCCTGTTGGTAAGCGATGATGTGGTCGAAGATGAAGCACGCAGACGTAGAATATACCTATTCACTCTGGCCTTGATTAGCACAGAATATCTCTCAGGAAACAAAGAAGCTTGAAAAAATTAAGTCGAATTAAGAGAACCTCCTTTTGTCTGTTAAAAAACTATAGGTAAATTTGTGTTTGACAAAATACCAAATTTAAAATGGGATATTAAAGAAGAATCACTAATATTATATACTTATATCTAAATAAGTGTAGCTATTATGTAATTTTGTACAAATTATGGTATACATATTAATAAATCAACATAATACTAATGTAGTTAGGTAGGTAATAGGTATGGAGGTACACTTTAGCTTTGCTTTTTTGCACATAAAAATGGTTTTCTGCTATTGTTCAAAAGTGAGACATTGCGACCTCTGCAGACTAAGGTATAATGCAATGAACAGCAGAATCTATGAAGCATTGATGCGATTATACAGGGTTATAAGGAAAGGGTATGCTAAGCCGAAAGGGTTTCGTTATACTCATCATTATGAACAATTTTACTAGGGGACCAAACACGAAAGCGGTAAAAAATCAGCTGTTTCATACATTTTTCTATGGAACAGTTGATATTTTTTTGCGATTACATGTTTGGTACCATAGTAAAAGTTGATCATAATTATGAGTACAATGTCCTCCTTAGCTTAGCATACCTTTCCTAATAACCCTGTAGATAATCTTCTATATACTTATATATAAAAATGAAACCGATTTCAATCATCTTTTTTCTATAAGTTTTCTAATATTGTGTAGAAGGTTCTTAAGGAAAGAAAAATGCGCAAAAAATTTTGAACGTTTCAGAAAACTTAACGATGACTTTAACACGCGGGTGAAACCGCGTGCGCAGCTATTAAAATATAAATCTTTATTGGCCTTATAACATTGGTAGTTACAGTGGGCAAATAAAATTTACGAACTTATTAATTAAATCACATGAGTAAGAAGTATTAAAAAACAATTAAAATAAGGTAGGTAGGTAGGTAGGTTTATAAAAAAGGTAATCACAAGCTGAAATAAATAAATTACAATGAAATAAAATTAATAATAATGTTAGAAAAAAAAAAAAATATGACAAAATTAAGATTGTAACTAAAAAAAATCAGCATTAATATAATTATATTGGTGTTATTATCTATTTTAGTATGTATTTAAGAACATATTTGTATGTATATCAGTCTCTGGCAGCCATATTACAAGCTTCGCTTAGTTTGGGGTCAGATAGCCGTGTGTGCAATGTCCCGATTATTTATTTATTTATTTATATTTGCAGACTATATTACCATAATAATCAAAGTTACATAATTATATTCATTATTCAACTAGGTACTTGTTCACGCACGTCACATACGAGAATGTATATAGCGTAGTTTGAACAGACTTTATGTAGGCATTGTTGCCATCAAAATGTAATTGTATACATGTGAATCCCACGCATGACCATGGTACTTGATTTCAGTAAGATAATAATATAATAAGTATAATTTTATATATTATCTAAACTCAATTATTTTGCCAGCAATTTTTTAAACCAAATTTCTGGTTGGTAGGTAATTCTACATAGAAAATAATGGGTTGGTACGTACTACGTATACAACATAATAGGTACCTATACGTTGTCATAATAGAGATATGATCATGACAATGCATAATATACGATTCCTATATTCTATTACTCGCACGCATAATAATCTCATCAAACATCTCCATTTCATAATTTATCACATCAGATCAAAATCGGTCCAGCTGTTTCGGAGTCCATAGGGAACATACACACACACACACACACGTGCAAACATAGATTAGTATAGAGGTAAAATAACAATAATTATAATAACATGTTTTAAATGTTTATCGGGACTTATCACGTATTATTTAATTTAGGTAAAAACATTAAACATTTAAAACACGTGTTCAAACCGTGAAAGTTTAAAAATTACTAATTACATAATAATAACATCACGCATAGAATTAGGCTTGTTTATGAAGGAGTCCAATGAAGGGGGAGTATATACAGGTATGTATAGGTATATAGCCATTGTTTTCTATTTCATACATCAGTTCCCTTACCACCAGGGTCCAAAAAATTTAAATAATTAAACGTTTTTTTTTTATACCCAATCGGGTCCAAGATTTGTTTCAAATACGATCAGCAAAAAGAGCGCTATTTTGTTGCTTTCTTTATGTATACCTATTTACCTCTCGTGTAGCCAACATTGGTATACATTTTATTCTTCACACCGAAACGTTGTTAGACATTTATACAAATTTAGTATTAATCACAGTCTTAATCACACTTCTTGAAAAAACCAAAAAAAAAAAAACTTTTAATGCGTAATGCTAATTTAAGTATAAAAATCTGTATTTACTTACATAAAAAATTAAAAAGAAGAAGTTGAAGAAGTTTATTACTTTGATGAAGTGTTTACTTACATAAATCGCATGTGTTATCAAATTACGTACTTGCTTTTAGAAAGTGTTATTTTTTTCTATTTTGTATTATCTTAAATTACATTACCTAATAATTATGTAATATGTCTTTGTGGTGAGAGGTCATTAATATGACCTCTCATCACAAAGAGTCTATATATAATACCTGATAAATTTGTTATTTATATTCGACTAGCAAACCCGGCGAACTCCGTTTCGCCACCAGATGACTTCTATAAACCTCACGGAGCCCGAGACCTTTCCAACGAATGCAAAACCGTGGAAATCGGTTCGTGCGTTCTGGAGTTATAGCGTCAGGAAGGAAAACCCGACTTATTTTTATATAGTAGATGATGTTGTGTGATGAACATTTGTGTTTGTTCTATGTCTGGGTGTTAATATCTATTTAAGTATGTATTTAAAAATATATATGTACGTATATCAGTTTCTGGCAGCCATATTACAAGCTTTGCTTAGTTTGGGATTAGATGACCGTGTGTGCAAAAATGTCCCAAATATTTATTTATTTATTTATTTATCTCAAGCAGGACATTGAGAATTCGCTGATTTCACCGTTTGTACCTATACAGAGTGTAAGGGGAACACTTTCGAAGCCAAAAGAAGGTAATTGTAATCATCATTATGAACAACTTTTACTATGGGACCAGCCCTGAAATCGCGAAAAAAATATCAGCTGTTCTATTAGGAAACTGTCATTGACACTCGACAAAAAGGAACATTTTCGCGATTTCAGTGTTGGCCCATACTAAAAGTGGTTAATACTGATGAGTACAATTACCTTCTTTTGGCTTCGAAAGTGTTCCCCTTACACTCTGTATAGGTACAAACGGTGAAATCAGCGAATTCTCAATGTCCTGCTTGAGATAAATGCTGTAGGTATATAATTATCGCCTTATAGATTAAATTATCATGTAATAACCTGTTACAATGTTACAGGCCACCTAGTTCAGTTCAGACCTACTTATAGGAATTAGTTGAAAACATTTCCTGTTTGTATCGCGACACTTTGAGCCCAATCATCTTATTATCTGCGTAAATGAACACGTGTGTTGAAATTATGTTTAATTGAACAAACAACAGAATACATAATAGTACAAGTAACTAAACGAAGAAAAGTGCAAACGTGCACTGCGGCTTATGACAGTTTTAAAATTACATCAATGACTGCGGCCGAATGATTTTTATGTCCAATTCGTCCACCACAGTTTTGTCAAAATTCTTGTTTCGGCCCTCAATTAATTTTTATTCATTTTTTAACTAAAAGTCCCGTTTCGTTCCATTTCCTACTCTTCAGTTTTTTATCAAGGATAAAACGCTTATTTTAGTAGGTACAGTTGAAGTCAAAACCCGTTAAATTCGAGCTATTTGTACGTAACTGCATTGTCACGTTGCATGTTTTTTGTATAATGATAACATAGATTTAACTAGACACGATATGTTACCAGGATGAACCGAAAAACATATACCTATAGAATAGAAGTGGTTTGGTGTATCAAGACTAACCACTTTTGTTCTACGTCTTATCAAAATTCGATGCCTTGATGCATGGAAGTCAACATGGATTTAGGGTAGATACATTTAAGAGCGGAGACCGCAGTATCAACAAACATCACGACAGCAATGACCGGCGAAAGGCGGCAAGTAGATACGGAGAGCAGAAGATCGAGGCTTGTGGCGTTTTAGAAGAGTCCGACGGCCGACGACGTCCAGCTGTGACATTCTACCATCTGTCTGGGAGCTGCCCTTTATCTAAGCAGAGGAATGTTTACAACTCGTAATTGTACGCCCAGAACGGACCTTGTGACCCCTATATCTTCGCAACCCCTCGACAGATTGTGCTCATATTTGAACTTAAAATATTTATTGAAATAAACTACTTGTTTACAAAATTTTATGGAGATCGGATCATCGATACGCAAGTTATCATCGAACAAATATAGAAACATACATATAAACGCCAATTTGTCTTATTAAAATCAGAGCCTCTTCGCTCGGTCAATCATGGCATGGATGGACATCAGAGTTGCCAGATTATTTTTCATCCAACGCGTGATTTTTTTTTTTGTTATTTTAGGATAAAAATATCAACTACGTGATAGATTTTGCCACAAAGACTAAAGAAAGAAAGAAATAACGAACGAGTGCAGCGAGCGCGTTAAAGTAAATCCAAGATACATTTTAGACAGATTTAGGTATTTTATGTGACTTCTTGAACATGTTTTGCGTAAATAGAATAAGTATAGTAGATAATAATTGGCGAACATAAAGCCTTTTGTTAAGCCGCACTCACCAACATACATTTACACAACGCACATTTTTAACAGTTTTCGGTGGTCTCAAATTTGTTGAAATTTCTCTAAAAAATTGTGGCAGACTACCTCCGTTCTATGGTAAAAAGCGGGACGACTGGTAACCCTGACGAACATTTGCCTGAAATACATTTTATCAGAGAAAATGTAAAAAATCTCGATAACCTTTTAAGACAGTGGGAGAGCCATTAATTAATTATTGAGTAAGTAACTATTAGGCCTCGTGACGAACAGATAAATTGTTTGTCATTAAATGGGGGTTTAATGGCGAGGAACACGCACGGTTCTAATAATTATTGTGGACTTTGATGCAGTTCCGCACGTGATAAGATATAGGTTGAAAAACTATAACCCGACTACGTCGAATTAGTGATATGCAAAAATTTACTTGCAGATATTTTCATTATCATCATCATCATCATCAGCCAGAAGACGTCCACTGCCGAACATAGGCCTCCCCCTTTAACCTCCACACTGAACGACAGCCTGCTTTTTGTATCCACTGGATTCCAGCGACTCTCACAATGTCGTCGGTCCATCTAGTGGGAGGCCTACCTACGCTGCGTCATCCGGTTCGTGGTCTCCACTCAAACACCTTTCTTCCCCATCGGTTACCGGTTCTTCGAGCGATGTGGCCTGCCCATTGCCACTTCAACTTGCAAATTTTAACAGCTATGTCGGTGACTCTGGTTCTTTGACGAATGTCCACGTTTCGGATTCTATCGCGCAAAGAAACATAATTATTATAAAATACATAAGACATATTATTGATTTAAGATATTCTCAACCGCCTTTAAATAACTGACCAACGGCGTGTTAAGACATGCATGTGGTAGGGTTCCGTAGTCAAAACCATATATTTATTGAGCTAGCGGCAACGTATCTGTGATGCCCCTGGTGTTGCAGGTATCTATAGGGGACAGTGATCACTTACCCTCAGGTGGCCTGCCAGCTTGATTGCCACCGATGTCATTAAAAAAAAAAAATATGTTTGTTGTAAAGTTCATTAATGCCAATTTTTTTTTATTAACATCCTTTGTACGATCAAAACTTTTGTTTTTTTGTTCTTGGTAAACAATGACAGAGGAAACTCAACGAGCAACAAGCATTGTGTTTTTTGACATTCGATTCAAAGGTTTCGCGGAAGTGTCTTGATGTATATAATAGTGTCGTCAGAAGGTACTGTACTGTTAGTACAGCCAGTTGCAAAACGTTTTTTTTTTTAAATTTAATAATAGGCTTGCGTTTCACCGCCAACTCGCCTGATGTAAAGCGACGATGCGGTCTATGGTCGATGGAGAACGCTTGCCTAGAAGAAACCGATTCACTCGTGATTTGAAGACACCCAGATTGTAACTACCGGGGAACACCCATTCAGGCAGCGTATTCCACAGACTAGCAGTACGCATAATAAAAGTGGAATCAAAGCGCTTCGTACGGGTTTTCGGAATATCAACCATAAAGCGGTGTAGATTTTTTGTGCCCGCTCTGGCATTCCCATGGAAAAATGGGCAGTTGGGAATTACATCATGCAGATCCGATGCAGATGCATGCAGATCTCCGAAATGTATTCGATAAAAAACCATGAGTTGCTAAACGTAAAGTGGTAATTTTAGTTTTTGGTCTATGAAAGAGTAATTGCAACTGTTATAATGGCCTTTAAAACTGACTTCAAACAACATTGAGATATAATTCCTATAGAGTCACATTCTCTCAGTGAAAACAGCCAAAAAACGTCAGAACGTCATTGTACTGATATCGTATTTATTGTGTTGTTCACAATGCCACATTTACTTGAATTTAGACGTTATTTCGCTTGCATAGTTGCAACGTTAGTTGTCTGCTATGACATCGTAGTTCGTAGCCCTTGCATCGCGCGCATGGTGTTGTAGTCGGGTCGCGGTTACCTTGTAACTAACCAAAAAGTCTGCGCCATTCCTAGCGTGCGCCGAGTTTTGGTACGGACATTTTTTTGGCACGATTGTGACTCTCTAAGTATTGTATCACGTATACATTTATTATTTTTATTTTGTCAATAATTTTTCGAAATCCACTCTCTAAATTTCCCTCCGAGAGTTTTATGAAAAGCTACATTCGTAATTGGAGGTAATAAGTTGTAATGTTAAGTTTGTTGTAAATAAACCGTTATTTAAAAAAAACCTCAGTTTATTAAAGGAATTGAATTTTCTATAGATCTTACTATTTGATAGAATCAGAACACCAAAAATACAGTTTTCGTTACTTTATTCGCAAAAAATGTGAGAGGGCTCTTCACTTTAAACTTGACGTGTTTATTTTAAACTAGGGACATACCAATTTGCATACTTTTTTACTGTTGATAGAAGTGCCTCTAGGATGATATAAAGTGCCTGGTAACCTTGAAATACTTTTTGTAACATTATCTATGTAAATATGAAACTATGGAGTGCTAACCCAGTTGTGCGTAATGTAAGAATGCAAACAGTTATTGAGTGGCAAGTGACGTAATAAAATCCATCTTAAGACGGCCCTGGACATCGATCTTTTATATCTCTACTTAGTATAAAATAAAGTCGCTTTCCGCGTCTGTCTGCTCAAGATAAACCTGTCGAAAACCAAGATTATGACCGACATAGAAGTAAAGGACTACCAAATGCCAGCAGAACTAGTCACAAGCTACGTATACCTGGGGCACAAACTGACGCTTGGTCTTAGGAATCAGACAGCAGAGGTGGAGAGACGAATATCCCAAGCCTGGTCAGCATTCGGCGCGAACAAACAAATATTGCGCAGTAAGCTGCCTCTAAAACTGAAGGCTAAACTGTTTGAAGAATGTATTGTGTTCTGTCAGTTTTCACGTACGTTGCAGAAACTATGTCTCTTACTGAATGATCAGCCGAAAAATTAGAGTCGCGCAACGGGCTATGTAAAGGGCTATGCTTGGGATTACCTTACACGACCGCAAGAGAAATGAGGGGATTAGGAGAAAAACGAGGCTGAGTCGTGTAAGTGATTGCGGGAAGAAAATGGAGTTGGGCTGGCCATATAGCTCGGATGGACAGTCACCGTTGGACGAGACGCATCCTTGAAGACCGTAGGCAAACATCAGACCACCAGGCCGCCTACCGAAACGCTGGGTTGATGATATCCGAAGACACGCAGGTCACGACTGGACGCTAAAAGCAACAGATCGCAGGTGGTGAAGGAATTTGGGAAATGCCTATGTCCAGAAATGGACAAAGAAAGGCAAAAAAATTATAAAGAAGAAGAGAATAAGAAGAGCATGTTTAAGATAGGTATCACAAAATGACCCTAATTGGGTATGATCAAGTAAGACAACAAAATGCGGATCGTTTTTTTTAATATAAATAATTGGCTTGCGTTTGACCACCATCTCGCCTGATGAAGCGACGATGCGGTCTACGTTGGAGCACGCTTGCCAAGAAGAAACCGATTCACTCCTGATTTGAAGACACCTAGACGTACATAATTGATTTGTCTTATAAATAATACTCGTCTAGGTTAGGTTACAAATATTAGTTTACATTTTCCCTAAACTACTCGTCCGATGTTGATAAAAACTGGTTATATTCGAATTTAAATTGTAAATTTTAATGATTGTATAACGATTAACTTTTTGAAAACCAAATTAAAAAAAAAACTAGTTATACTTTTCAGTTTTTACTAGTTTTAAAAACAAAATTATATACGTAAAACACGTAAGTACCTAGTTTTAAATTTTTAAGCTGTCGAGAGGTAAAAAATTAAAATACTCACAAAGGCAGTATGTAGACCCGTTTTATGAGTGACTAAAGAGCATTTGAACTTTGCGGTTATAGATACCTATCTCTTTCATCATCATCATCATCATCATCAGCCAGAAGACGTCCACTGCTGAACATAGGCCTCCCCCTTTAACCTCCACACTGAACGACAGCCTGCCTTTTGCATCCACTGGATGCCAGCGACTCTCACTATGTCGTCGGTCCATCTAGTGGGAGGCCTACCTACGCTGCGTCTTCCGGTTCGTGGTCTCCACTCAAGAACCTTTCTTCCCCATCGGTTATCGGTTCTTCGAGCGATGTGGCCTGCCCATTGCCACTTCAACTTGCAAATTTTAACAGCTATGTCGGTGACTCTGGTTCTTTTGCGAATATCCACGTTTCGGATTTTATCGCGCAAAGAAACTCCGAGCATAGCTCTCTCCATTGCCCGCTGAGTGACTCTGAGTTTTTCCAAAAGGCCAACAGTTAAGGACCACGTCTCAGTACCATATGTCATCACTGGCAACACACACTGGTCAAAAACCCTCGTCTTGAGGCACTGTGGTATCTTGGACGAGAAGATGTCACGCAATTTCCCGAACGCTGCCCATCCGAGTTGGATTCTTCGGGCGACCTCTTTGCTTAAGTTGGACTTACCTAACTGAACAATCTGTCCAAGATAGGTGTAATGGTCAACAACTTCTAGAGTATCGTTCCCAACGACTATCGGCACGGGTTCAACATGGACATTCGACATGATTTTTGTCTTGTCCATGTTCATTTTAAGACCCACCTGTTGGGAAAGGCTACTGAGGTCGCTGAGCATGGTATTTAGGTCCTCCAGCGACTCTGCCATGATGACTATATCATCGGCAAAACGAAGGTGAGTGATGTATTCGCCGTTGATGTTGATGCCTAATCCGTTCCAGTCCAAGAGCTTGAAAACGTCCTCCAATGCGTTCGTGAACAGTTTCGGAGAGATAACATCTCCCTGTCTCACGCCTTTCTGCAATTGGATTGGTTCCGTGCTCTCGTCCTGTAATCGGATCGACATGGTGGCGTTTCTATACAAACACTTTAACACTTCGATATACCTATAGTCGATATGACAACGCTGGAGGGACTGCAATACTGCCCAGGTCTCGATTGAATCAAAGGCTTTCTCATAGTCCACAAACGCTAGGCATAATGGCCGATTATACTCCTCAGTCTTCTGTATAATCTGGCGGAGCGTGTGTATGTGGTCTATGGTGCTCCAGCCTTTACGGAAACCGGCTTGTTCGGGAGGCTGAAAGTCATCAAACCTGTTTTCGAGACGGTTCGTAATGACTCTGGAGAACAACTTGTACACATGGCTCAGGAGTGAGATGGGTCTATAATTCTTCAATAAGGTGTTATCACCTTTTTTGAAGAAGAGCACCACCACACTCCTGTGCCATGCTTCAGGCGTAGTACCATCGAGTATGACGGAATTAAATAACTTCTGGAGGACTAAAAGTACCGGTTTTCCACCCGCTCGCAGTAGTTCTGTCGTGATTCCGTCATCACCCGGTGCCTTGTTGTTCTTAAGCTGTTTCAGAGCCATACTAATCTCGTACAGGCTGATGTCTGGGATGTCCTCAGTGTAGTGTCGGGTCAGTTTAGCTCTCTTGTCCTGAGCTGTACTGACAATAGGCTGTCGTGTCGAGGTGTACAACTGTCCATAAAACCTCTCAAGCTCTCTCAGAATCTCCGACTTTGCCGAAATGATACTGCCATCCTCGATCTTCAGCTTTGTCATTTGGCTTTTCCCAATAGACGAATTCTTCGCGAACACTTTCGAGCCCTGGTTCCGCTCAATTGCCTCCCTAATACATCTTGTATTGTAGGAGCGCAGATCGTGTCGCACCGATTTCGAGATTCGTCTATTAAGTTGACCATATTCCGACATATCAGCTGAAGATTGCAGTCTCATCTCGGTCCGGTCTTTCATTAGTTTAATGGTTTCGTCTGAGAGCTTCTGGGGTCTTTTTCGGGGTGGGGTCTTAAAGAACTTGGACCCCACTGCTTGGACAGTTTCCACCAGCCCATTGTTTAGTTCGTCCACAGTTCCGCTTTCGGCTAGGCCCTGGAAGCGATTATGCAGTTCAAGTTGGAAGTCATTTGGGTTTTGGATTTGGGCATGACCAGGACGGAGCGTGGACTTCACCAGACGTGACCTCTCTAGCTTAATGTTGATATTCAATGTGCCTCTGACAATACGGTGATCGCTACCGGTTTTCACCTTGCTGATCACAGAGACATCATTGAATATTCGCTTCTTGGTCGTCATGATGAAGTCGATCTCATTTTTGGTCGAACCATCGGGGCTCATCCACGTCCACTTCCTGGATGGTCGCTTTTGAAAGAAGGAGTTCATCAAATAGAGTTCCTCCTTCTCCATAAAGTCGACCAGCCGTTGGCCTCTCGGATTCCGCCGTCCATACCCATATGACCCCACTCTTAACTCATCGACATTCCGTGTGCCCACCTTTGCGTTAAAGTCACCCATAACAACGGTGAAGTATGCTTCGGAGGTATGTATGGCCTCGGATATCTCCTCATACAACGCCTCTACTTCATCATCAGGGTATGTCGAGGTCGGCGCATATACCTGTATGACCTTCAGCGAATAACGATCGGTTATTCTGAGTATAAGGTATGCTACCCTGCTCGACACACTATCGACTTTGATCACGTTGTTGATGAGTGACCTGCGGACGAGAAAACCTACACCACCCTGGGACTTTCTTTCTCCTTCCCGGAAGAAGAGCATGTTCCCGGAATCCAGAACTATCGTATCCTGTCCCTCTCGTCGGATTTCAGATAGTCCTATGATGTCCCATCGTATTTTGCTCAATTCTTCCTCCAGCTCGACAATCTTCTCGTCGGTCCGCAGTGTGCGAACATTGTGCGTTACCAGGGCCAAATTATGTTGGGGGTGGTAGCGGGGCAACTGCCGGTGATTCTTAGCACCCCTTGCTCCACCGTTACCTGGCCCGCTACCTTGGCCAGGGATAGAGGAGCTGCCGGGGACTAGGGGCCGTGATATTACTTTGTCTGACATGGGGGGGGGGGGGTTGCCATAATCCCCACGCTTGGCAGGCGGCTTGGGGATAGCAGAAGGTTCACCATTAAATTAGGAGGATGCTGCTGCCCATCCTCTGGTGGTTCTGGTCGCAGTTTTAGGACATACCCGGGTCCTATCTCTTTAGGACATTTTAAATAATATAGTAAAAAACACTGAATGAAAATTTAAAAAATAATCAGGATTCTTTTCATATTTTATGGCTATGTAATATTTTTTTTCGAAAAACCACGAAGTTAAACACTGAGCTTGGAAAAAACAAACAGCCAAGTGCGAGTCAGGCTCGCACGCTGAGGGTTCCGTAGCCATACCACATTAATTATCTACCTACTTAAGTACAAAAAAGTAGTGCAAAAAAACAACATCACGCCCAGGCGGCCACCTATTCAAGTACCGACCGCGCTTACTTCGCTAATCGTACGTGAACAGAAATACTTGGCCTGTAAGTATTATTTGTTGTTTTATTTTATTAAAATGTGTACTATAATCATGCCAAATTTGACGGAGACAAATTGATAATTGTGTGAATAACTAGTTAGTCAAGTTAACCTTTTTTTTTTTAAATTATATATTAAAAAAATACTTTCACTAAAAAGAAGTCGTCAATCGAGTAATATGTTTATTCAACGAGACAGTTTTTTTATTTAATTTTGAATATATTGTCACTGACGGTACTCCTCACATTCTGTGGCAAACAGTTATAATATCTTTTTGCGCCACTATCTCGTGAGCCAATTGTACACGCTTGTACGATGCAGGTACGTATTACCGTTTTACACTAGAGCAAATACAAAAATACGTTTGTTGTCGGAGATCCCTCTTTAGTTTTTACTTTTTGACTTTATTAATATCCAACGTAACATTACATACATATTCTGTGAATATTTCAACTGGCTATCTATAACGGTTCGAAAGATACAACCGTTAAAGGCAGGACAGACAGACAGACAGCGTAGGCTTAGTAATAAGGTCTCGTTTACACCCTTTGGGTAAGTACGAAACCCAAAAAATAAAAACCCGCCTTTACCGGAAAGCGGCTTAGTTAGGTAATTTTTTTGTGCGGATTACTATTAGTAGGTGCCTGGACTATTGAATTTCGGTCGGTATTTTTTGGGTAAAATTGCGTTATTTGCTTTTTTTACAAGAAATTCAACTATTTATACTTAGGCGAACTATATCTGTATACAAAATATTTTATTCTAAATCGTTACAGCCGTTTTCGAGATACGCAAAACAATTTTATTTGTGTACAAGAATTGCTCGTTTAAAGTTTTTTAGTTTTCGCTGGATTATTGCAGTTAAGTAGTCACAGTAGGTAAAGTAATCTGATTCATGTTTTGTTTGTGAGAAGTTTGCAAAACATCATCATCATCATCATCAGCCAGAAGACGTCCACTGCTGAACATAGGCCTCCCCCTTTAACCCCCACACTGAATGACAGCCTGCCTTTTGCATCCACTGGATGCCAGCGACTCTCACTATGTCATCGGTCCATCTAGTGGGAGGCCTACCTACGCTGCGTCTTCCGGTTCGTGGTCTCCACTCAAGAACCTTTCTTCCCCATCGGTTATCGGTTCTTCGAGCGATGTGGCCTGCCCATTGCCACTTCAACTTGCAGATTTTAACAGTTTGCAAAACGGTATCATAAATCGTGAAATTAGCTCGATGACAAGTGATTACAGTGAAGTTTTGCAGCTCTTTAAATTTCTACCCAAATCTCTACTACCCGTAACTAACTCTGCAACCCGTAAACGTCAGCGGAAGGATGAAAAAGGATGAAATATGGACAGACGGACAGCCAGAAAGACATACAGACAGACAGGCAGGCAGGCAGACGGACGGACAGAACCAATTTATAAAGTTCCTTGTAGGACTACGTAAAAACTCAGAAGACAAAAATAATTTTCGTAAGTAGTCTAAGAGCCAAGCCAGCGCAAATTGTTTGTTGAATAAAGTTGAAAACTTCATTGCGTACGTCTATGAAGGACCACTGTTGGACATAGGCCTCTCCTAATGCACGCCACTGAATATGTATGAAGAATTTTATTGACAGTGCAAGCACGCTGTTTTTCAATGCATTGATATTTGAGTTGGTACTTATGACCAAGGATAATATAATATTTTCCTTGGTATGACACATTGTTTAAAAACTTTGTAAAATAAATAATGCAATTTAACAATAAACAAAACTATAAACTGTGCAATTAACACTTGTAATTGACAAGCAATACGTAAATATTGCAATGTGATGCCTTGTTCATCATTTACACGGTCATTAGGTAGGTATGATTTATGCAAAGTGTGAACCATTATCCGGTATTTATCAATTAAAATCCAAGTTCTAATTAAAGCAAACAGTGCTGGATTAACCTAAGGCAAGTGCCTACAAGTACCATGGAGAAGGGTACACGACGGAGAAGAGGAAAAAGTTGGTTTTCTTTGATGCAGGGCACCTCAATCGCAAGACGGACTCATATACAGCTTTATACGATAGAGCGCCGACCGTCATCATCATCATCAGCCATAAGACGTCCACTGTTGAATATAGGCCTCCCCTTTACCACGTCACACTGAACGACAGCCTTACATCCAGAGGACGCTTGCTACTCTCACGATGTCGTCGGTTCATCTAGTGGGAGGTCTACCTACGCTGCGTCCTCCGTTTCGTGGTCTCCACTCAAGAACCTTTCTTCCCCATCGGTTATCGGTTCTTCAAGTGAGGTGGACTGTAACCTTAATTCTAACCTTATTACCCTCTTAAAACAATACGCCGCTTATCTAACGGGACGGGTGTTTAGGTTCAACCTTTAGTGTGCTAGGAATAATATATATATTTATTATTCCTTGCTCCTATTTAGTGTGCTAGGAATAATATATATGTATATATTATTCCTAGCACACTAAAGGTTGAACCTAAACACCCGTCCCGTCACTCAATGTGTCAGCCAGAAGGACGCCGACGAGGTACTTGCCTAAGGGCACTGCTGGACGCCTTCGCTGCTATAATAACTGGTGCGTGGTTACGCGAATTCCGGCCTTGGACCTTGCTTTTATGTTGCCAATATAGAGCGCAGATATATCACATCTACATAATATATTACACTAGCTGTTGCCCACGACTCCGTACGCGTAGACTTTCATAAAATATTTCAACCCCCTTTTCCCCTCCTTAGTCCGTCTTTTCAGGAAAAAAACAATTATACAGAATTTATTTATTTTAAAACAATAGTCTGAATACTACATTTCATGTCCCTAACATCAAAAACAAAGGACTTTCATACAAATTTTCAACCTCCATTTGCCCCAAATCTTTTCTTAGCGGACCTCTACACCCCATAGGGAATCTACCTGCCAAATTTCAGCTTTGTAGGTCAAGTGGTTTTCGAGATTTCGTGTTTAATGAGTGAATGAGTAGATGAATTTCGCTTTTATATAATTACTAGCGACCCGCCCGCCCGGCTTCGCACGGGTGTAATTTACGTACGAAGCCGGGGCGGGTCGCTAGTTATATATATAAACCTTCCGTGAAAATGTATGTAACTGATGGTGAAAACCGCATCAAAATCCATTGCGTGGTTTAGGAGGAGTTAGCGGCCATACAGACATACAGACAGACAGACACGCGGAAAGCGACTTTAATTTATACTATGTAGAGAAGAGAAGAGATATAGATAAGATAGATATGACATAATACATAGGCTTTGCCTAGTTTGGGGCCCATTGGCACTTTGACGGCCCAATCCTAGGTGCGAATTTAATGAATGACTTTTGAGTCACCAATCACAATCACAAGCCCAAATCGATACCACCCCCGCGACCGACGTAGCTTACTTTTGCAATAGAGAATTTTGACTACATGTACGATCAAGTGAGTATTAAAGCAGCCCTTAAGAGGATGCTAAGATGCTAACTGATTACCAGTTACCCTGTATATATTTACTTATTTTGTTATTAAAGCGTAGTAAACAACTCTGCAGCAAAGAAAATTATATTATTATCTCTACATAGTATAAATAAAGTAGCTTTCCGCGTCTGCCTGTCTGTATATCTGCTAACTCCTCCTAAACCACGCAACGGATTTTGATGCGTTTTCACCATCAGTTAGATAATTTTTCGCGGAAGGTTTATATATTTATACCTATAGTAAAACTTACACCCGAGCGAAGCCGGGGCGAATCGCTAGTAATGCGCAAAAGGGAGCGAGCTAAATTATTATGTATATGTCAGTCATCACACGTGTATAGCATTTAGGGTTCTATGCAGACTTTTTTAGTCAGCTGTCTATATTGAGCTGTACTTCCCGTATCCTGTAGGTTCTGTAACTTGTTTTAAACCTGTTTTACAAATACCTAATACATTGTCACACTGAATCTACAAACAACAAGGTTCATTGAGCACTTCAACAACAAACAAGGTTAATTAGCGCCAAGGTAAAAAAAAATCGTATTATTTTATTATTTTCCTAAACTTGTATTGTTTTCTAATGTTAATGTGTATCCAATAATTAATTGATTATTTAGATTACGTACAAAATACAAGCTAATACTAACACTATACAAATACAGTTAGACTGCCCATAGACCGTTGAAGATCTAAAGACAATCCAAATGCTCAAGCCCACTACCATTTGGCAGCGTACCCAGCATGCTGGCGGCGTTACCTCAGCAGTGGTTACTTATTTGAGGCGTTTGGGGTCGAGACATTGGGCCCTTGGGGACCGGGAGCTCACCTCATTTTCAAAAATATTTCAGAGCGCCTGGTTAATGCGACGCGTGACCAAAATGCTGGCGTGTTTCTGAAAGAGCTTGGGTCTAAGCAAGTGATATAATGGGGTGAAACAAGTATTTTCGTTTAATTTTTATAACACGGGAATTGCCCGTTACTCCGACTATAGTTTCAACCGCATTTGGCGGTCTTTTACAAGGTAAATGCGTGCGCGCGCGGCTGCTCCTCGCTTTGCACTAATTTGCTATATATTTTCGTGTTGTTTTAAAACTCCATAAAACGACCACTACTTTATTAGGACATGACTTGGGTTTGACCTTAGTTTACTTTGCTTGACTCTGACTGTGACCATGACTTGTTTGACGATATTTAATAATACTTGAGAACATTTAATTGAGAATGCCAAATGGAAAGCACATGCAACGCCAACGCCAAATTTATTTCAAGAATATGTAAAAAAAAAACATCGAGATACAATACATATAGATAAAGTTATATGATTATTTACGGGATATTTACCGTGGTAAGGTTGTGGAATGAGCTCCCGATATTTCGGCCCAGTTACATGCACCATGTTCACGGGAAGACTGAAGAATGCGGGTGGTTGGTCGAACAGTTAAAAAGTTAGGTGCAGACATAACGATCTACCCTCTTTCTTAGTCTTTTGCTACGGTTATCACTGGAACTCGAACTCGAACCTAAGTCTCGGTAAAACACACTCACTGTATCACTACGTATAGTATTTTGAACACATTTTGAACGCGAGCTTTTATTTTTAAGGCAACCTAATACTGGATTCCACGCACTGGCGAGTTGAAAACCATCACCTCGATTGAAATTCTGGCATTTCGAGATCTCAATAGCAAAAAAAAGTCGGCTCAATTCATAAATTGCGCCGACTTTTTTGTTAGTTACAAGGTAGCCGCGATCCGACTACAACGCCGCGCAATGCCAGAGCTACGATGACATAGCGAACAAATAACGGTAAAACACTATGCAAGCGACATAATAGTGCTAACAGATGCTCGAACGCGGCTGACGGACCGCCGTCCTACCAATGGGAGAGAAAGAGTGAGAATTTTATATTTGCCTCTCTTTCTCTCCCATTGGTCAGACGGCGGTTGAGGTCAGCCGCGTTCGAGCGTCTGTTAGCACTATAACGTCTAAATTAGAGTAAATGTGGCATTGTGAACTATATAATTGATACAATGTATGTACAATAAAGCTCGGACATTTTTTACTGTTTTCACTCAGAGATTGTGACTCTATAGGAATTGTATCTCGATGTAAAAAAATCTACGTTTGTAGACTGTTTTTGCTATAAATTAGAGAATGACAGCCGCCGCCAACCGAGAAAAAAAAAACCGTGCAATTAATTTTGTTGTGCGTACATCTTATCGTGAAAGGTCATTATACATAGATAAGTAATTTATAAATACGACAGTAATTATCTTCCAAGGCCAACTGGATTTTCCACAAGACCATTTTTTGCTAAAGCAATAAATGCAGTTAACCCTTCGACCAAAGTAAAATGAATGGACGGGCCCAGAAGAAGCGCATTTTTGAAGATTGCAAAATGAAAGCCGGTGGTCACTTCGTTTCAGTAGGTCTATTGTTATATCTATAGCCGTAGGAAGTCTATTGTTACGACACGACACGAGCCTATTGTTACATGATAACGAAATATCTGCTAGGTATCTATTTTTTGTAACAAATTTATTGTACATGGTTATAATTAGGTGTTGAAGTACCTTCCGGCAGCGAGGTTCGATCGCGTAGTTCGATCAAGCGAACCAGGAAGATTTTTAGGTCATTACAGTTCGATCGATTGAACTATGAGGATTAGTAATTCTATAATGTCCAACGGTTTTGCCTAGTTTTTACTGAGCAAGTTCAGTGGTTATGGCCTGTCCATTAATTTTATTTTGGTCGAAGAGTTAACCCAGATAATTCTGCCGTCCTTTATTTAGAACCAGTTTAACACGGAGTAAATAATAAAACTCTTTATTCACTTAAATTAAAGATACAAAATTCATGACTACTTTTTAGTAATTTGTAATACCGCAACTATAAACCTTATTATAAGAAAAACGAAAATTAAATTAATTTTAACAATTTTGCGAAATAGTTAATACCTACCACAGAAAAGTAAAAAAAAAACATTTATACGTAGTGAAATAAATAAAAGTGCGTTGCACAGATATTTGTCACATAACAGTTTTCGCTGCATTACAGGTACTCCATACAAAGCTGTTGTAATTGTTTGGGGTCGAGACATTGGGCCCTTGGGGACCGAGAGCTCACCTCATTTTCAAAAATCTTTCAGATGCGACGCGTGACCAAAATGCTGGCGTGTTTCTGGCTCAACGCATAAGCATTGCCATTCAACGTGGTAATGCCGCCAGCATGCTGGGTACGCTGCCAACTGGTAGTGGGCTTGAGCATTTGGATTGTCTTTAGACCTTCAACGGTCTATGGGCAGTCTAACTGTATTTGTAGTTTTAGTTTTAGCTTGTATTTTGTTTAGTTAATAAGTAAAGGCATTTGTTATTTGACAGAGTGAAAAAAAATATGTAAATAAGTCATTGGTGCAGGGCCGAGGCTTGAACCGGGTACTGTCAGATTTTAAAGAGCACATGCTAATTCCACGTTAGTAGTTCCAGAATATTTTTCTGACCCGCATGTGTGTCTATGATTGAAATCTCTTTGTAGGAACCTTGTTGGAACTTAAATCATAAAATAACTATCTACTTACTTGCATAGTCTCTGTGTTTATAATTGGATAAGTATATAAAGGACCAATGCTCCAATGCTATTTTTATTACCGGTGTCTTTATTATTTCAAAAAAGTATTATAAGTCACAGTTACTCGATAATTAGATGTAGCCTTCAGGCACTTGTAAGTCACCTTGGTGACGATTCGGATGTATGAGTTTAATGGCCTCTTATACCAAATTTGAAGGTTTTGAATCAATTTTATTCAGTTAAATTACAATATTTAAGCTGGAAAAAATACATGTCACAGATACATCTGTGTTTGAGTTTATGATTTGGTTCAAAACACGATATAATAAACTTTCCTAGATAAAAAAAAAATCCGAAACAAAGTCGATTTAGTTTATTTTTTTCATATAATGCTCTAATGAAAGCTCGTAACAACCTGGAAATTGCATGTATGAAAGGCAATCCTATTCAAAAAAAATTGGTTTGGATAGATTTTTCATAGTGAATAGTTTCGTTTTTTAGTGAAATTAAAAGCGTAAAAAGGTCGCGAGAATTTGTTGCGTTTTGTTGCCAACGCGACTCGGATAACCGGCTGTTAAAGTTTTTTTAGGGTTTTGAGACTCATAAACATTCTAATAAAAATATGTATTGGTAAAGTTTTTGTATACTTGTTTGTATATCTGTTTTTGTATATTTGTAAACGTTTACTTTTGGAATTACTGAACCGATTCTGAATTATTTCAATGATAGAAAGCTACACTATCCATATGAGACAGGTTATTCATACTGCGTGTATAATCGCAGGTACATAATTATTTAATACAATATTAAGCTTAAAAAATAAGCTAGAGTACATGTCATAATAACACAATATTAGGCAAAAAGCTCTATTTTTTTTTTACAGGACAGCGTTTCTTGAGACAAAGAGATTGATGAACGCAAAAACAAATATTTATTGATTTTCAAAATCCATTTTAATACTTTTCACTGGCAAATGCAAAAGACGTGCAAAGCTAAATTCCTTATAGGTAAGAGGAAAGAAAATGAAGTAACACATTTAACGTAAGTTTGTCGTAAGTATTATAATGAAATTAACGTCAATATAAAGCACCCAAATTTGTCAGCATTTGTTAATTTTAACACGCACACGTAGGTAGAGTTCAGTAGCTCGTTGGCACACAACTTAGCCCATAAATTGCGAAAAAAAATCACAAAAGGTCTTGGAAAAATTGCGTCGGAAAAACTCAACGTTGACGACACAGACGACATTTTGTTTTGATCTCCAGCGTGCCGATTCTCAGACGAGAGATATAATTTCTCTCAACTGTCATTCTTATTGAGATTGATCTAAGAGGGACGAGGGCAGAATCATTGTCGATTGTTCTTTGTATAGTATACTTGTTACCGTAAAGCACATATTTGCACTTAATACTTATCTGCTAGCTCGCCGTGGTCACAAACATTACACAGTTTGTATGTATGTAATGTGTAAGCAATAACACGTAGCAATACACCGAGTCATATCTTGACATTAGCGTGTTTGCTTCCGCTAAAAATCGATGAATGTGCTATTAACGGGGTTTTGTGTGCCTTAAAAAATTATAGGTAAATAGGAAACTTAGCGCAGGTACCTATATACATAATGCGGAGAGATGACTCATTTTGTTCACAAAACTGTTGTAATGCAAGGTTTTCTGGCTACATGTTTTTTTACACACGACGGAACGGAAATAGGTACCTACATTACTTTACGCGGGGCAAACAAACAGACATTTTCTTTTTATAAATTTTTATGTTAGCTAGGTACGAGAAAAATGGATTCAGAAATTCAGTTTTTTTCATGAATTTTGATCAAAATATTTGTATGTTAAAATATGGTCAAAATCAATTAGAGCACTAATAAAACCCCCTTAGATAAAACCTCAAGATACTTTTTTCTACATAAAAAAAGGTTGGCACGGTGCGAGTTTTTCTATCTAATTTTCGGCTCCGCCCGATTTTAGCATTTTGTCGCAAAATAAATCCAACAAAAAAAAAAACTATATTCAACTGGCTAAGAGCGTGCGTCGAAACTCGAGACATGCATATATGGTAGGGTTCCGTTTTTCGTAGCCAAACAAGTTTCATATAATTGTGGATTTTGAGGACATAATTTAGCCGCGGGCAAATGCTAGTTTGATATAAAATTCAACTTGATACCTCTTCTTGATTTTTTCTGAGGAAAAGGGTCTTGACAGACGGACAACAAAGTGATCCTATAAGGGTTCCATATTTTCCATTTGAGGTCGGAACCCTAAACGTCACATCATTATTATACTGTATTAAAACAACTATAGTTTGATAATAATACTCAATCGCCAAAACACGGTTCAAGGCGATTAGATTAACTTAACTCGTGTGTTCTAGAAAAACTGGTATCGATCGGCATGTTAGCGAATACTTAGAGATTCGGCGCTCTCGCAGAAAAATTGACCTTGAGGTGCTACAAGCAAGACTTCCACAATACGGTGGCTAATGTAGTGGCAGACTAAAAAAAACTTAAACTTTATAAACTAACTTACTTATAACAGCCTGTTATACCAAATTTGACGATTTTAAATCAATTTTATTCAGTTAAATTACAATACATATTTGAGCTGGAAAAAAATACATGTCACAGAGTTTGAGTTTATAATTTGGTTCAAAACACGATAGAATAAACTTTCCTCAATCAAAAAAAAAAATCTGAAACAAAGTTGAGTTAGTTTATTTTTTTCGTTTTATGCTCAATGAAAGTTCGTATCAACCTGGAAATTGCATGTACTGAAAGGCAATTTTATTTAAGAAAAAAATATTTGGATAGATTTTTGATAGTGAATAGTTACGTTTTGTAGTGAAATTAAAAGCGTAAAAAGGTCGCGAGAATTTGCGCGCGCCGCGTACAGTACCGCACCAGGCATCATCGAGGTCGGACCTATGTTCGTTTTTGTCGTTGCATTCCCCCCGCGGGCGTCCTGACTCTTGCGTGGCAAAATACATCGTAGCTATAACTTGGCGGGGGCTGAGGGAGCGTTTTGTTGCCTACGCGAGTCGGACAATAAGCCGTTAAACTAACTTTTTAAACTTTTTGTCTTAAAACTTTTTTTAATGGCGAATGGGCGAATGCGGTTTTATAGTCTACTACGTGTCATGCCTATGTTTTCATTGCCATGTAAATAGTTATTATATTTCATGACCATTAGAGTAGTTGCACTATGTTGAGAATTTCAAATTGCCCCATAGTGTACATAATATATGAGGAAAACTACAAACAGTACTCCTAAACGGTTCTTTGCCTTTAACGGTAAAATAATGTATCCATGTAAGTATATAGCAAGCTTGATATAAAAATGCAAGATGCATGCCAAATAAGGTTTATCTACGTACCTATATATGGGTTATATGGAACGGTGATGTTAAGACGAAAGGAGGTCATTTTGCCGATGTATTTTTTTGTAATGGGACCAAAAAAACACGAAAAAATACAATTCAAATAAAAATTGTTTAAGAAAAACATTTACACTAGCCAACACAAATATTATAAAAATATATGTACGTAACGTTTGTAACTTTGTAGAAAACCATTGGTCTGATTCCGAAAAATCATAGAAAGCTGCACTATCCCTCAGATAAGCTATATAATTATGTTGTGTTCAATACGCGAACAAAGGATATAATAATATCATCGATCTATAGTAAAAAATCTTTGAATAATATGCCTTATGCCTTGCAATCCAGCGGGGCAATGCTGCCAGCATTCTGGGGACTTTGCCGCTCGGTGGCAATTTGATAGATAGAAACTCTTTATTGTGAACACCAGAAATAAAAACTACAAACAGATAGAAAACACTTACTTACGAGCTAGTGCCACAAGTGGCGGCCTTATCACTAAAAGCGGTCTCTTCCAGGCAATCATTGGATGAAAAGAGGATCTACGACACACAACAGGATTACTTGTAACAGGATTTGTTCACCTAGTTAAAATTGTCAGGTTTTTATTTATTTATTACTAGCGGTCCGCCCCAGCTTCGCACGGGTATAGATTATAGCCTATGTCACCCGGGGATAGTGTAGCTTCCCGTCAGTGAAAGAATTTTTCAAATCGGTTCAGTAGTTTCGGAGCCTATTCAATGCAAACAAACAAATAATCAAATCTTTCCTCTTTATAATATTATATAGTATAGATTATCTCTTTTCAGTAGTAATAGTTTTAGGTTTTAAATATCTATAATATGTGACTGGGCAAGCGCCTTTATTAACTAAACAAAATACAAGCTAAAACTACAAATACAGTTAGACTGCCCATAGACCGTTGAAGGTCTAAAGACAATCCAAATGCTCAAGCCCACTACCAGTTGGCAGCGTCGCCAGCGCCAGCCCTAGCTTTTGATCAGGGTAGAAAGAGGTTGTCTTGCGGCGCGTTTCATTTTTGAAATCATCATTTCTCCGGAATAAAAAGTAGCCCATATGCTAATCCAGAACGTAAACTTAAACATAAAAAAATTACGCTCGTTACGAACACTGCAGGTGTACCGCGCCGCCTGTCACGCCGCCTTTGCCCCGAGGGGCGAAGCGCCATCAAAGTGTTTTTTTTTTGCTTTTGCTAGTTTGGCGCCCCTTGTTTTTTGGCGCATAGTGCAACCGCTCCTCTCGTTCTATCCCAGGGCCGGTGCAGGACGTTGGTCTGTCCAATTTCAATAAATATTTACATGAGTTAAGGTTCACACAAAAACCCCGAAGCAAGAAACACTTTTAATTTTTCCCGAATTTTCCAAATACCGGTAAATTTTTCCAAACTAGTCTTTCCCTAACAACCTTGTTCGGCCTATCCATCATTATTAATCATTATCAGCTTATTTATTTATTTATGAAATACTACATACATTGAATGGGCATTACAGTTTCCCAATTCACCCATTCAAGGTTAACTAAAAAAAACACAACAAAAACTAACAATAATATAAAATCTACTATAACTTTTAAACAATATAATCTATACCATAAAAATAAAATCTTAAGTATTTATAAGTACGCCAGCTTTGGACTGGTAATGACTAAAACCATTGCCGCTCTGTGAAGCTCATCATAGGAACTAAGGAACAAACCAAGACCCCGACCGGTCAAGCACAGCATTGAGAAGGCGCACTACTCTTTGCAGCGGGGCCTGTCTGAAATTCAGTCCTACAACCTAGCACCATGAACAGCTTATGAACAAGCTCTTACATTGTTGCTGTTCGGAACAGCAATCAATATTTGCTCCAGAACTGATGGACAATATCATGTTTCCACTGTTGGGATACAAGCCTTGTGTCAGAGAGATAGATAGAGAGAGAGAGAGAGAGAGGGAGAGAGAGAGAGAGAGAGAGAGAGAGGATGGACCCTAATCCACCACGCTGACCCAGTGCATGTTGGTCGGTTCAGACTACTACAAGCATTTAAAAATATATATAGCCAAATCGGTCGTTTCCCGTTCTCAAGTGAAGCGTTTAACCAACGAACAGCATTTAGTTTTTATTTATAACAGGGTTACGCATATAGACTGTACTTAGACGAAAGGAGTTCATTGTAGTCATCACTATGAACTACTTTTACTATGGGACTAACTCTGAAATCGTGAGGAATTAGAGTAATGTAAAATACATGCGATGAAACTCTAAGCATAGTATCGGGACTTATCACGTATTATTTACGCTCGACGTTTCGACCATGGTTACAACGGCCGTGGTCACGAGCTGACTGAAAACTACGGGTGAATCTGACGAGAAGAGCGGGTGTTTACCACATGATAAACATTTAAAACACATGATAACATTTGGATAGCCCGTTGGTCCAGTTGGTAGTGAACCTACCTTCTGAGCCCGAGGGCGTGGGTTCGATTCCCACCTAGGACAAACATTTATGTGATGAACATTTGTGTTTGTTCTATATCTGGGTGTTACTATCTATTTAAGTATGTATTTAAAAAAACTATTTATTATGTATGTATATCTGTCTCTGGCAGCCATATCACAAGCTTTGCTTAGTTTGGGGTCAGATGACAGTGTGTGCAAAAATGTCTCAAATATATTTTGTTAAACATGTGGTCAAATCGCGAAAGTTTAAAAATTTCTAAGCATAGGTATATTATGTTTTGCACATACCTAACTATTAATTAATAGTAATTAAAGCTTACATGGCAGCAAAAAAATTGCAAACCGGACTCATTAGATTTTATTACAAGGGAGTTTCGTGAGGAGATAAAATTAAATCGTTTTTATAAGCGTCTGAAATAGTAAACAAAAAACTCAAAATAACGCTTGCAATAAGTGTGGTTATTGACTTGTCACGTCCACGTGTAACTTTTTGTCGTATATCAACGCCGGATTATAGACGAACACTTTTGTCTATGGCCGGATTCAAGTTTTAAATACAGGATGGTCGCAGAGAACGCTTGCAATAAATTTGGTTGTTGCCCTGTTGTTTCAACGTGCAAAGGCCCGATTGCACTTTCATTCGTGTTTAGTGCAAGTGATTAATGCAGGTGCTTAGTGATTAGTACTATACACATTTGGACCATAACTGATTAGTGCGAGTGTATACTCTAATCACTCGCAAAATTACTAATCAATAATCACTTGCACTCGCACTAATCAAAGTGCAAACGGCCCTTAGCTTTTTGTCGTGTACCTACGCCGGATTCAGGTTTTAAATACAGGGTGGTTGGAAAGAGGACTGACATATTCAACGATACGATATTTCCATGCTCACGATGTAGGTAAGTACCTACGAAAAATAAATTTGTTTGTAATCTTTTTAGGTCCTAAATAAAGTATTTGTTTTAGTAAATTATACTAATATTATAAACGCGAATATATGTGTGTTGGTTTGTTTGTCTTTTATTGACGTAACAACAGAGTAACGGGTCGACGACGAGATTTGTTGCATAGAGATAGTTGCAAGACCAGCGAGAGTAACATAGAATACTTTTTATCCCACAAAAATACGGTTCCTGAGGGATTTTGTACGCGGGTGGAAAAGCGGAGCGCAGTTAGATTACTTAAAAAAACAGTTTTGTCGGTGACATGACAGCGCGTCAGCGCGCGCTAAGATGATCAAAGTACATAACGTGACGTGGGCTAGGTCACTGACCTCTTACAACCTGATGTTTCTGTCAGCAGATCTGTCAGCAGGGTTCTGTCTGTCAAACATTAAGACGAGGTTTTCCCACTTTTGTCAAGATATTTTTTGTTTTAGAATTTGGTATTCTTAAAGTATGTCAGGCGATTAACCGAACACTCTGTAACTGTAAATGTATCAATGTCTTACGGCTTATAATAGAATATAAATTATCCATTTAAGCGGGCAATTGTAAACAAACCTACCTATAGGTATAAATGAGATGTTACGAAAGTTCTTTTACGATACTTTTAAGATACAAACTTTTTTCATATCGAAAAATCTGCGGAAAATTGAAGACTGAAAAACCGCATTATTTTGCATTTTCATGAACATAATAAACTCGGTGAAACTTCTGTTAAAGTAATTGTAGACAGTAATTTATAAATAATTTTATCGTTATCTTTAATTATCTATACTAGCACTGGGTTTCATCAGATACCGTACCGGATGTGCACCGACAAATGAGGTAGTACGTACGGACTACTTCCATATCTCTGTCCGTCGTAATTTTTCACGGTTTGCCAAAGAAGGTATGATTAGGTATGATTTATAAAATCATAAGGATCAAAACGCCACGAGTATAGGAATAAACTTTTGTAAATATCGACTAAGTAGTACATAATTATTATTTAGTATCGTTTCCCTGTGACGTTGTACACGTAGACTTTCAACTCCCTTTTGACCTCATTATTTCGGTCCTTTCGCAAATAGTGATGGGCCTCTACACCTGACAAATTTCGGCTTCGTAGGTCAAAGTAAGTAGTTTTTAAGAATTCGTGTAGTGATGAAAAATGGTGATGGTGATAATGGTGATGAAATGTATATTGAGGTGCCTATGTCACTCTCCGGACCTTGAACTTTACCCATGCAAAAAAACAGGTCGATCCTTTTCTCTGTTGCTGCGTTAAAGAGGAACAAACAAACTAAGAAACTTTACGCATTTATAATATTACTAGCGGTCCGCCCCGGCTCCGCACGGGTATAGTTATATAGCCTATATTAATCAGTGATAATGTAGGTAGCATTCAAATGGTGAAAGAATTTTTAAAATCAGTTCAGTACTTTTTGAGCGTATTCGTTACAAACATACAAATCTTTTCTCTTTATAATATTAGTATAGATAGTATGATTAGTGAAATTGGACGTCACTGACCTGAACTGACTTTTTCGTAATTATAGGTTTAGAGATGGTATTATAATAAAAAATCCAGCATCACTCTTGCAAACTATTGGATAATTGTAAACTACATGTTTGTTGACATTGCCTTGACACCACAGGCTATGGTTAACCTACTTTTGGTACTAAAAACCTAATATTTACACGTTTAATATGCATGATGTTTCCTAATGTACTGACAATTTACCTATGGTGTCATTGAATATTTACCTACTCTTATTGGACAGACTTGGAGTCTGTCGTTTGTTCATTCTATAGCAGATTTAATTATATTATCCGTATAAATATTCGAAGTAACTACCACTTACTGACTGACAGACTAAACGCGAAATTTCGAAAATTACTTCCCCGACGAAATTGAAATTTAGCAGGTAGATTCCTTGAGGTCCAGCCCTTCAGACGGCAGAGAAAGGGTTTTGCGAAAGGGCCGAATTGAGCAATTTATATGCAAGATACGAGAACAAAGTCGAAAGTGGGCACAATTTGTATTCTTTATAATCTTGATCAAAGTAGTTAATGTGTCTTGATCAATGTAGTTAATGTAAGGAATCTATTGAAATTCTGGACCATGTAGGGAAATTCAACATAAATAAAAATAGACCGGCCAATTATGTTAGTTACAACAAACCTGTAGAGAGCAGTCGTTCTGTTGAGCGTTTATCTCGCTTGCTGAAAAAAATGCAAAGTAACAAAATACAATGCGCACAGTAATGTATGCAAATCTTTTGATGGATGGATTTTGTTTTCATACCTAATTTCATTATGATTTTGAAATTAACTAAATTTTTTATCACGGCAGGCATCTTTTTATAAATACTGAGAGCCATTATAAGAGCTATTATGAACATACTATTATTATGTTTTAAATGTTTATCGGGACTTATCACGTATTATTTAATATAGGTAAAAAATATGTACCTTTCGCTCGACGTTTCGACCATGTTACAATGGCCGTGGTCACGAGCTGACTGAAAACTGCGGGTGAGTCCGGCGAGAAGAGCGGGTGTTTTGTTCTCCTACCCTCACTTGATCTTGGAAAATCGCAGGGTTGTCACTACGACACACAACACTGACTGTATCGGTAAATGTCCTAGTACGTACACCGCGGTTTGTACACTTGCTCACTACGGGATTCCACGACGCCGCTAACTTAAATCCATCGTCGTGGAATCCCTTCATTAATCTTATCGTAAATTATTCAAAAATACCCAATTGAGTAAATATTTTTTTATCGATTAGTCTCTTTTTCCTGATTTAAATTTTCCATTCACGTATATACATTAGTTATATACGTTAATTGAACGTCAAAGGGCAAAAAAGTATTAACCATAACTATTAATTACAAGTTATCATCCGCATAAAGATAAATTGGAACTCACTGGCACTGAATAACAGAATGACTGGATGTAAAATATAAACATGCAGATTAACTAAGTAAGTCCGTTTTCAGTATAGCATAGTAGAAACAAGATTCTACTATGACCTTGAACCAAAATAAAATGAATAGACGGGCCAAGAAGGAGCGAAATTTTGTAGATTACAAAATGAGCGCCGACGCTCATTTCGTTTCCGGCGGTCTCTACCCGTAGAAAGTGCGACTTATTATTATGACTATTGTTACATGATAACGAAAAATCTGCCAAATTATGCCTTCGTGACCTTTCCCGAAGTATAATAATACAACAAAAACCGCTATCTATTTTTTGTAACAAATATACTGTACATGGTTATAATTCGGTGTTGAAGTATATGTCCGACTGTTTTGACTCGTTTTTACTGAGCAAGTGCAATGGTTATGGCCCATTCATTTTATTTTGGTCGAAGACTATGACTATAGGTTCCATAGTCTTCGTTGAAAACAGACGAAAGAGTCATAATTTTAATCCCAGTAAAATTAACATTTCCTGTTCGATAACGGTTGCAACCGCAAGGTAAAACTAATACGTAGGTAATTAATCTATCTATAGAAATTCCTATTATAACAAATTACGTCGTAAGAGGATTAAATCTATTTCGTAACGTTTATCGGCAGTTATCATTATCATAACTATTGAATAACGATTACCGCGATAATAATTAGGATAATAACATACAATTTAATGCCGTGTACACACCCTGGGAACAAACACGAGCAAATGCGGACGGGCGAACGTAGGCAAATGAGCATCGCCGGCCCTGGGGGGTCAGACAAGATCCACTTTCTGTTAGCATTAACGCCTGCGGAAAGATGAAATTGTATGAAAATTACATTGACAATGACATAGCTTGAGAGACGTTATCTCAAGCTAATGTCATTTTCATACAATTTCATCTTTCCGCAGAGGTGGCAAGCGCAAGCCAATTATTTATTAAAAAAATTTTTTTTTAAATTATTATAACGCTCTTATTTAAAAAAAAATACTTTGAAGAATGATAAGGTAGTCACTTCATCAAAACTCGCGTGAGGATTCATTATAAATTATTATAACATCGGCTTGCACTCACGATTATGTTTTATCGGTCGAGACGATCGACCGGTTTCGGAGCCATTAGAGCCCCTTCATCAGGGAATATGCGCGACCGTCGCGGGCGACCGTCTCCAGAATCACGCGTATTCCCTGATGACGGGGTTCTAATGGCTCCCGAACCAGTCGATCTGTTTATCATTGATCGGTAGGTTTATAAGTCTGGCTGAAGTCAAGTTTAATGATCTTAACGCAAAGTTCACTTCCAACCTTTCAAGTTCATGGACATGTATTGAATTGATTTTGCTGCTGTTTTTAGTTGCAGTCTGACTCATTCAAATATTTTACTACTTTTTGTCGTCTAGTAACTTAACATTTTCACAAACGTACGTAATCAATATAAAATTGCACTCTACAGCCATAAAAATAGAAGTCCAGGAAACGTGGTAGTTGCATCTATTTTTTATCAAGCCTCTAAATCGTTCAGGAACCAATTGCGATTCGACTTTTGGGCCTTACGCCCAACTCCTTGCGCGGTCTCAAACTAACGTTAAAACTGCTCAGTTCCGCCCCCAGATACGGTTTGCGGTCGCGCAACATTTTTTCATCACCTAAACTGGATTGCTTTAAAGAGCTAGGCGTAAGGCCCCAGGGGGGTTAGACAAGATCCACTTTCTGTTAGCGTTAACGCATGCGGAAAGATGAAATTGTATGAAAGTGACATTGACTTGACATTTGGCTTGAGAGGCTAATGCCATTTTCATACAATTTCATCTTTCCATAGGCGTTAACGCTAACAGGAAATGGGTCTTGTCTAACCCCCCTGGGCTTAAACATAATCTTGAGAGTAAGCCGTTTTTATAGTAGCTTATCTATGTTTAAGTCTATGAATATGGGGGTAAGCTTGACTTGCAGCCAAACTAATAAACTAACTAATAGCCGACATGCAAAAAAGGCGGTAAGGCCATCCACAGGGTGAGTTCGATTCAAGGCGCAAGGCGTCATGCCTGATTTAGGCCTGCAACGCATTAGGATGCGAACTTGGCTCCCGCCATACCACCTTACCATATCTTCGTTGTTTGTCTGATCTGAGATTGAAACTACATGGCACGTGATCTATTATAGCCTAGAGTTAGAGTAGGTAAAGTGGTAATGCGATGCAAGACGAGATTTTAATGGTCATACAATTGGAGCATATATGGTACCCCACGCCCTATGGCTGGACAGGGACACGTGTTCTGGATGCTGGAACACGCTTGAAGACTAATTTTCAAACACCGTTGTATGTTCTTCCACACCATCATCATCAACTCTGAGTGACCCACTGCTGGGTATAGGCCTCCCTTTGTTTATGCCACTCTGTCCGGTCTCTCGCTATTCGCATCCACTCGTTCCTGACATTATTTTTGATGTGGTCAGTCTACCTCATCCTTGGTCGGCCTGGGTTCCGCCAACCTAGTCTCGGCCACCACGCGGTTACTGCTGTAGGTACACCGTCTCCCATCATTACGTCTGGCCATGTATCCTGCCCAGTTCCACTTAAATAAAATTATGTTATGTTATGTTTAGCCTTATGTTCTTCCGTGTCTTAAATTATTACTGTTAACAGCATCAAAACGTCCGAGTAATTTGGCCTGCTTCAAACGAGTCCCAGAAGGTATGCAACGCACTGACAATGTCCCGGGTATTGTGGGTGTCAATAGGCGGCGATGACCGCTTACCATCAGGTGGCCCGTCGCATGTTTGCCACTTATTCTATTATATTCTAAAAAGACGTTCAGCGGCGTTTCAAACCAAATGGTTTTGTTTTCATAATCGTGACGTCACTTCCTGATGATTGAGAGAGAGAGAGAGAGAGAGAGAGAGAGAGAAATACCACCCATTTAGCTTTTATAGTATGGTGATAGGCAATGTGAAATGCGTTAGAATCGATCGATAGTGCTTCATCAACTACATATACGCTCATTCTTTGTTGGGGTCAAAAGGATAATCCTATTTATTGATAAGACGGCGTCTGGTTGTGTGGTTGACCCAGAAACACGTTGACATACTAGACCAGCTAATATTTGTTTCGTTGAATGGCGCTGGGATATAGTACGTAGCATCTGTGGTACGTAGCATAGTACGTAGCACAGGACACGTTATACAACACTAGTAGACAGTTAGAGCTAAACAAAGAAATGTCAATGTCAAAGTGAGAGTTTGGTCGTTTTTTTAGAGGATTTTGGCGACACACTTCTTGTGCATTTGCCAGTGACAAGTACCTTTTGAAACATTTTCAAGTTTAATATAGTCAAACAAGTCATAGTCACAGTCAGAGTCAAGCAAAGTAAGTCACGGACAAATCAAACTATACCCCAGTAAAGTGGTGGAGGCTTTACAAAAGGTTTCTATGGAGTTTTGGAAACAACACGAAAAGACATGTTTTGCCTCGTTATTTCAGTTTTCACATACTTGAGCATGTTCACAAACACTTAATAAATAATAATCCACTATTATTACACGTGAACACTCGAAAATACACAAGTTCAGGAAAATAATACAAAGACCAGACTTTTTTTATTTGCGTTCGCACAAAAACTCGAATACGGGCGTAATATTTTTTTTGGGAGAATGAAACTGGAATGAAACTTTACTAACTACTTTCATTCCAGTTTCATTTTATAACAAGAGTATGACGTCAAATATAAGAAATAAGTGTCATATAAAAAAGTTGATGATCCCAGCACTATCACCAGAGAAAAAATAACCCCTTTTTTATTGCATTAATGTACCTATAACAGTGTTCGAAAATACGTTACAATATTGCTAAATATAAATAAAATAATAAGTTAAGTAATTATTTTTTTTAGGTTACCATAATATTATACTACTGTTTAAACAGAAATTTGCTATTGTTATGCTAAGTTAACACATTTTTTACATACCTATCTATGTAACATGTAGGTACCTATCTCTTTGATATTTTTCATGCATAGGTATTTAAAGATGAAAAATCAAATCACTGCCTGTGAATAAAAAAGTGCATTATAATATACCTAAGTATAAGTAGTATCTATTGCAAATGATTTAGTCGAATTTTAATGGTGACTTTATTTTGGCGAAGGAACACAAACAATCGTATTTTAATCCTATGATAGAACTTCACTTATATTATACTAGCGGTCCGCCCCGGCTCCGCACGGGTAAAGTTATAGAGCCTATTAAAATAGCCTATATTAATCAGTGTATATATTAATAATGTAGCATTCAAATGGTGAAAGAATTTTTAAAATCGGTCCAGTACTTTTTGAACCAATTCGTTACAAACATACATACAAATCTTTCCTCTTTATAATATTGTATGTATATGTATAGATTAGACTTTTAGTAAATGGTCGATTTGCATCGTTGGTCATTTTGCTACTTAGAAGTTTTGATCCCAATTTTCAAATAGACAAAATATTTATAATGCTGTCGACGTTTAGTAAATTTGGTCGTGTTAACTTTTGAGAAATCTTCAAAACCGACGTAATTATAAATTTCAATACAATACAATATCTCTTTTTACACACCGAAAATACAAATGAAACCACGCCGCGACGCAACTACACGATAATTTTAATCTGAGATTTATTATTTAAACGGCTACTGCCAATAATTGCACTTAGGTATCTATTTTAGAATCACGAAACAATAGTATATAATGTCATATTATGTAGTTGTGTACGGGGTGTAAGGGGAACACTCTCGAAGCCAAAAGAAGGTAATTGTACTCATCATTATGAACCACTTTTAGTATGGGACCAACCCTGAAATCGCGGAAAAAAAATCAGCTGTTCCATACATTTTGTCAAGTGTCAATGACCGTTTTCTATAGAACAGCTGATATTTTTTTCGCGATTTCAGGGCTGGTCCCATAGTAAAAGTTGTTCATAATGATGAGTACAATTACCTTCTTTTGGCTTCGAGAATGTTCCCCTTACACCCCGTACCTATATATCATGTTATGTAGTTGTATGTAGGTTGTAAAAATATGTACATTAGGTACATATTTTTGTATTATGTATTACCACAGTTTTACATAAATGGATTGTGTAAGTAGCGATAAGTATACCTACGAAAGATTTGTATATTTATTTACCTAAGTAAGAAGGTTACTTTGACGACCAGGTATGTGGGACGAAAGCAGGGGCCTAAACTCTATGGTCCCAGTTTGGCGTAAATTGACATCAGGAAGCTAATCGACAAGGATGAATTCGATTATTTATAATAGCGAGTCGGGCTCGCTCACTAAGTGTTCCGTACCACAACATAATTTTATAAAACACTGTTTTATTCTATCACGGTTGTTTACTAAATTTATTTATGAGTTATTACATGGTGCATGAAATATCAGGTGCTCATTACATAACTTTACCACGCTAAATATCCCATAAATAATCATATATTTTTTTATATGATTAGTAATTAACTACTAAAAAACAACACAAACAAATACACAAAAAAATTGTGCAAAAAGACTATATCACGCCCAAGCCTGAGCGGATTTAACGTTGGTTTGGTGCCGCAATGGCAGTTGTCCGTAAGGCCCGTGGTTGTTGTATGTATTTAAAAATATATTTAAAAAAAAATATAAATATATAAGCCTACCCATCACCCATCCAAGTACCGGCCGCGCCCGACGTTTCAAGTTTGGTGATCGTACGACAACCGGTGGCGAAGAGAAATTTGTCACCGACTCGCCGGTTGGTTGGTTTATTTTATATAGGATCTTATTGTTTAAATTATAAGAGAAAACTGCCCCATGTCCCCGTTAGCTGAATTTCCGTAAAGGGGACATCAGTACGGGAATTAATTGACGTCCTGTTGTGCCCGTGACGGGAACACAGCTTACGGGACAACGGAACTACCAATTACTCACGTACCTTATAGATATTACTCGGACTATTAGTTTCAACCGCATTCGTTTCGTTCTGTTTGAATTTAACAAAATGCATTGAACTACATCAGTATCCATTGTAAATAAACCGGCCAAGTGGGACTCGGGTTGAGCGACAAAATCAATAATTATCAATTGAAAAAACTGACTTCAAAATTAGTAAAATATGAAATTTCGATTCGGTGAAAGAATTGACAAGTTCATCCACCGTAATCAGTAACTTGAAAAAACTGACTTCAAAATTAGTAAAATATGAAATTTCGATTCGGTGAAAGAATTGACAAGTTCATCCACCGTAATCAGTAACCAAATCACCAGTTATAACTTAGTAATGAACAGATCACTGACTCCCAGTTGGTCATTATTTATTATTTGTTGTTACTATAATCATGCCAACTTTGACGCTTGTACGAATTATCGTTTTTACTTTAGAGCAAATACAAAAATACGTTAAAAACACGTTTGTTGTACGCCTTTCGTTTTTACTATTTGTTGTTTAATCTGCCGTAACATTACATATGCATTGGGAAAATTTCAACTGCTATCTATTACGGGTCAAAAGATACAGCCTTTTAAAGGTAGGACAGGCGGACGGACAGACATCGTAGGCTGAGTAATCGGGTCCCATTTTTACCCTTTACGGAACCCTAAAAACTATCAATAAGACCGGTACTTTGCGAAACGTTGCGCGAGCGCAAACCTTATCTCGGCATGTATTAGCTAAGTTCCCAGTGTTATCTATTTCATCATCATAATGCATTGAATAAGGTTGACATAATGAAGAAGTACGATAATTATGATGGTATTCATAAAAACAAATGCTGTTCGGTGGTAAGCAAATTACTTGAGAAAGGCTGGAACGGTTTGGCTATATTTTTTATTTATGTTCGTAATAGTTCCGTGGTTTTCAGAGAAAGAAAATTAGGAAAAGTAGCACGGAAAAATCGAAAATTCGTGAAATAATGAGGGTGTTTTTTTTAATGTGATTTTCGCATGTAAGTACTCAAGACCATAACTAAAACAAATTTATTAAAATTTGGACAGATGGGTTACCATAATCTCAAAGACATTCTAAGCAAGACAAAAATACATGACAACAACCTTTTCAAATAGTCAGTAACGTATTGGTTACCAAATTTTAGAAGTTACATGTTTTTTATTTTGGTCTAGCTGACCTGACAGACGTTGTCCTGTCTTAGAACTGTCAAACACGCAAAGTTAAAATTGTAAATCTGTTACATTATTTACGGTTACATTATTGGAGTTTTAGTAAGGATCCCTATTTTTTTTGAAAATATAAAATAGCCTATGTTACCCGGGGATAGTGTAGCTTCACAACAGTGAAAGAATTTTTCAAATCGGTTCAGTACCTAGTTTCAAAGCCTATTCAATGAAAACAAACAAACAATCAAATCTTTCCTCTTTATAATATTATTATATATATAATATAGTATAGATAATAGATATTAGGCACCTATCTGGTGTTCCGGGTTCATGTTTCGGCAAACGTTAATAAAATTATTTTTGCGATCACGAAATTTATTTGTGACGTTGATGATTTAATTTGGGTTAATTTTCCATAACTGGAATTTTATCAAATGTTAATGAGTGTTAATAATATCTACCCGTAACTAAACCGGTAACCACAGACTTCATTTTCAAAGACCGGTAACATATTCGTGATCGTATTTTTTTTTACTTCGCAGTATAAATGAAACTGAACCGTGATTGTAAAAATATAATATTTATAAAGTACCTACCTACATCATTAGGAGTATTTGTAGCATTGAACTACATATTTAATTTTGTAAGATTTTTACGTTTTCTTAATTCTGGTACCTACGTATTAACATGCACTTAGGTCGTAAATTATTTTCTGATACGTAATATCGGAATGCGAGTGTTGTTTTTCTTTATTTGGAATCTTGATATTTGTAATACCTAGGTACAACTAAAAGAGCTTGTGCGTGCTGCTTAAAACTAGTAATTTAAAAATTATTTCCCATTGTAGAACTCCTCTCTAAGTGTTATAATACCACCACAATTTAATGAAAATAACCTAACTTTAACCAATTCATATCCAATAGATTCAGATTCTTTATTAACCAATATAACATGTTCGTTATATGAGGCAAGTCAGTTTACAAGAGTGCTCATTATTTTCTAGTGTTATTAGTGTAAGAAAATATAACAATTTTGCCTTATCAATTATAATTATAAGTCACACACGATTCTAGGACAGAGCCAAAAAAAAAATTATAACAGAACACAGAATTTAAAAATAATTTGAACTCAGTTTTTTTAAAATTCATAATAACACATAATCATAATATCATCCAGCGTGGCAATGCTGCTAGGTTATGGGCACTTTCGCAAGGTACAGTTAGGGGTGTTTTTTTTTTTTAAATATTTAGTTTGTAATTTAAAATTTAATTACTAGTTTGTTTATGTTTTATTTTAAGTTTTAGTTTTTAGTTATTAATTTAAGTATTCGTAAATTTTCATTGTTAAAATTAAAAACTTTTGAGGATTCTACCTCCGTCGAGTTTTAGCAATTAGCCAAGTAGGTATAACGTTTAAAAAAATCACTTACTGCGAGACGTCAATCCTACAGAAACAGTCATCCTGATGTTAGTGAACTCGATGTCCACCATCTGCCTCGCAGGCATGTTCACCTGCAAGATCCTGCATTCTCTGGAGTCGTTCTTCTTCTTCGACATCTTCTGACTGAACAAGCACTGCTTTATTTTGGACATCGTTATTTTGTTTTAGCGCGTTTAAAAAATATTTTGACACTTCATTCGCGCATTGACATAGCAGAAACAAAAGCGCAATAAAATTGATTTTGAAAATAGAACGTAGGTAGTGTTTTGTTTTTAATTTAGTTTGTTTTGTTTTTAATTTAGTAAACACTGAGGTTTTAACACTTTTTTTATTGATAATTTTTTCAATTTTTTTATTATTGTAACTCTTTTCTTATATTAAAACTTTTTTCCATTCTTGTTGTAACGTAATGTGATTTTCGTTGCTATTTACGTGTGTTTCTGTGGGGATGTTCGCGATCTGCGTGCGATCCGTGCGATGTGCGAAACCACGCGAGGCCGTTGTGATACTGACTAGCGGTCAGCGCGCTTTTCATAATATGCCACAAATTGTGATTAATTTACGATAACAGCGTTATGATACGCTGTAGGTGTCAACGTCGATTACCAATTCATATGTGATATTACGCGTCATTATTTATACTTGTTCAAAATTTTTATGATTTAGCCAAATACCCATTGCGAGTATAGGATTTTGAAATATAGAAGAAGTACCTAGAAGTTCTAGATTCTGGGTAGCACTGCGCATTTACTGTCTCCATTTGAAAAATGTGCTTCGGTCATTTTGTTGAGTTAGTATTTATAAATAGGTTGGTATTTAAATTTTTGTTTTAATTTTTTTTTATTATTGACCACAAAAAAATGGTTTCTAATTTATTCTGGTCTTTATACAAAATATTCAAACAAAAATATTTTAAATATTTTTTCGTAAATCCTACTAAAATATTATAAGCGCGAACGTTTGTATGTATGGATGTATGGATGTTTGTTCCTCTTTCACGCTGCGACGGAACAACTGATCGACCTGATTTTTTGCATGCGTATAGTTCAAGAGCCAGAGAGTGACATAGGCTACTTTTCATCATCATCATCATCACCATTTTTCATCACTACGCGGGTGAAACCGCGGAGCGCAGCTAGTAGTAAATAAATAGACCGAACATAGACGGAAACACATAAAAAAAAAATTAGATAGTCATTTTATTGCTTAAAAACATCAAATGCGTAAGAGAGGTTGCTGCGCCGGGTAAGTAGGTACCTACGTACCTTGGTACTTATTCTGGTACGTAACTATTCTCATCAGCCGAGTCACTAGCTCGTCTCGCCACTCATGTGGATAAAATTATTTAAAAACTGAAGAAATGACGGTAGTTATTTCCTATTTTTAATTTGTGTAAAACTGCTCTTGTATGACAATTCACGTGGCCTGAAATAACAAAACGCTGAGTTTATTTTTGTACCACAAATAAATAAAAACAGATGGCTATGGCTGGTAGGTACTATGATAAGAGCCAATCACAGGACACCAGCCACAGCTTTCTGGAAATGCCTGGAGATAGCCCGTTGGTCCAGTTGGCAGTGAACCAACCTTCTGAGCTTGGAGGTGTGGGGATTCCCACATAGGACAAACATTTATGCGATTAACATTTTGTGTTTGTTCTATACCTATCTGGTTGTAATATCTATTTAAGTATGTATTTAAAACTATATATTATATATCAGTCTCTGGCAGCCATATCACAAGCTTTGCTTAGTTTGAGGTCAGGTGACCGTGTGTGCAAAATGTCCCGAAATATGTATTATTATTTATTATAATGATAATTATTTTTTGTCTGTAAATTTTGCCATAACCTCCGTTCATTTGTCTCTTTTTAGTGGGAAAACGTAATCAAACCTCTTTGCACATTTATTTATAATATATTGTACGAACTTATAAGATAACTAGCAACGCACCCCAGCTATGCACGGGTCTATTTTTTTTTTACATCTTGGGTTACAATATTGGAGTTTTAGTAAGGATCCCCATTTTTTTTTTTTAATATAATATAGCCTAAGTCACCAGGGGATAGTGTAGCTTCCCAACAGTGGAAGAATTTTTCAAATTGGTTCAGTAGTTTCGGAGCCTATTCAATGTAAACAAACAATCAATCCAATTTTTCCTCTTTATAATATTGGTATAAATATAGAAAGTGTACAACCGGCACTGAGATTCTATCTTCCTCTTTGGAGGGAAAAAAAGTTAAATAAATTAAGTAATATTTTAATGAGTTATTGTAATAATAATTCCATGCGTAAAAATCCAAGTAAAAACCTTCCAAGGAAATTTTGGAAATTACCATCAAAATAAAGAGCACTTCTTGTGCTGCTAAGTACTTTTCTTTGTAATAAAATCTTCATTAATTGCACCTGTGTCACTATGAATATAATTTGAGTTGTTATTATATACGATCCTTGATCCATGACCTGTAGTCATTACGTTCGCTACACTTGGTAAGAAGATTGATATGCTTAAATGCAAAAAAGTTTTAGATGATACACCGTACTATATAAAAGAAGACTACCCCCAATCAGTTCTACAAATAAGAAGGGAGCTACAGGAACAAATAACAGCCGAAAGAGAAAAAGGAAATAAAGCCATAATTAAATACGACAAGCTGGTCTTACTAAATAATACGTCTACATATAAAAATAACAACAAAAAAAGAAACCTCTCAAAATCTCCAGAGAATAACGCAAATAATAATGTTGAGCAGAGACCCCAGCCAAATAAAAAGAATAAAACCCTAGCTACCCATACAGTGCACAGGTCTTCAAGTTTTTCCGAAGGTGTAGTAAGACCGGGAATACTAAATTTCCTAATTAACAAAAACAATATTAACAAGACAAACACACAAGACAACACCACAAATGTATAGCAACGAATACACCAGCATCTTCCAAAGAACAGCAAACAAACAGAAAAACCTACAACAACACAAAAAACACATTTTCCAAGCCGGCTGGTCACCGTGGATGAGTATGACCACAACCATCCAGAAAAACCACAAAAACACAAAAACATCACACTGAACAAAGAATATACGAGCTGTATAAAAATTGGAACTTATAATGTCAGGTCCCTGGCATCAACATACCGATACCTAGAACTTACTAATGCACTGGAAAGTATCAAATGGGACATACTAGGACTTTTAGAAACAAGAAAAATGGGATGCCACATAGAGGAATACTCAGACTTCATTTTCTGCTACATAGGAGAAACAAAGGGCTTGTACGGAGTCGTATTTCTAATAAAAAAGACATGGAAAAATGGAAGCGTACAATCTTACTATGATGTACTGGAAGAAGCCATAAAAAACAGTTTAACGAACAAAAATAACCCTAGAAAAGATAAACGACACAAAACATTTAGCGTAGAAACAACAGCGTTAATAAATAAACGAAGTGAACTAACAATAAAAAAAAAAAAAAGATATTAATACAAAGAAAGAACTAAGCAAACTATATAAAGACACTAGCAGAGCGATTAAAAGAGATTATAGCAAGCACAGGCAAGGGATAATAACAAAAAACCTTAACAAATTCAGAAGCACAAAAAGAGCATACAAAGAATTGAACTTACATAAAACATGGATACAAAAACTAGAAGGTCAACAGAAAGAAACCAAAACAAGACAAGAAATCATACATCAGGCAGTCACCTTCTATCAGAAACTGTACAAAAGTAAAGAAGAAAACACTGAAGAAGTTAAAGAAACATATTCTAATAACACACAAGAAATTAGACGTATAGAAGAAAAAGACCAGACCTATGTCAACCAGGCCTCTTCCGCCTTCCCTTTTAGGGAGCGTGAGTCTTTCTACACAGGATCGAGGATGATGCTTTCGGTTTTTTGTCAAAGTTGTGTTTATAATCCGTTGTAACCGTATTAGATTCGTTTTGGATCAATAGATTATACCGAATGAGTAAGTTAATATTGGGATGGCAAAAGTAGCTTTGATTGTGTTTCGAGCGTTTAAGTGAGTGTTGAGTATCCTATGAAGGCGTGTTCGGAATTGTTGTTCGAGTACTTTTTTGGTTTCGCGTTGGTGAATCTGTCGAGTTTGAGTGAATCCTAAATATTTATAACCAGAATTTTCATCAACGGGTTCTACTATTTCACCGGTTTGAAGGAAATATATATTATTTTCTACCTGCCCTTTACAGATTGATTGTATTTTACATTTATCAATGCCAAATTTTATTATTATGCACATATATTTATTTTCTTTCTTAAATTTAAATTTTTTTTACAATATATATACAAAAACAAAATATTATAAAAAAAAACCTAAACCTAGAGTGCCGCCGGCAGCGGGGCAGGGCCCAAGCTACCGGTGGTTAGGGCTGCAGAGTGAGGAACCTCCTGACAATACGTGCCGTGTCAAGGATTACCGCCTTCTGCATCTGACCCTTGACCCAACCATCTAACGAGAGCCTCTTAAGGTGTTGTTATTATTATTCACGTTATTATTATTTATTATTATTATTATTTATTTTGTTTCACTTTTTCTTCTCTCGTCAAGCGAGGAGTCACCATTTTTCACGGGCTTTTGGCCAAGCGAAAAACTGTTAAAACTTTATTGATTTAGTGACAAAAATTTCCGAACAATGCGGCAGGTGTTTAAGATAACTGCTTTTTGGAGTTGTATGAATGTGTTCCTGTGTATGCTCAGTGTATTTAGACTAGTGAATAGAGTGTTAGGTATGACGCTTGTACTGGATAGTATGATAGGGACAGTCCTAACCGTGTCTACTTTCCACTGTGTTTTAATTTCTATTGCCAGGTCTGTGTATTTTGTAATTTTTTCAGTGTATGTATTAGTGAGATTGTGTATATTAGGGATGGCTATGTCTATAAGGTAGACCGCTTTATTCCTTTTATCATGGAGAGTGATATCTGGTCTATTAAAATGAATGGTTTTGTCAGTGATTATAGTTCTGTCCCAGTAGAGTTTATAGTCAGATGAATCGTGTATTATTTCAGGTGTATATTTGTAGTAAGGTATTTTAACCTGTATGAATTTATATTTGATGGCTAGGTACTGGTGAACAATGGTTGCAACTTGGTCATGACGGTGTTTATAGTCAGTTTGTGTTATGGTCCTGCAAGCTCCTGTTATATGTTGTATTGTTTCTGAGCTGCTGTGACAGTGTCGACATAAATCTGATTGCAATGTGTTGTCACGGATAATGTTTTTTCTGTAGTTGCGTGTGTCTATTATTTGATCTTGTATGGCTGTCATGAATCCCTCCGTTTCTGGGAAAAGTTCACCTGACTTGAGCCACGCGTTCGACGCTATTTTGTCGACATTTGGGTCTATCAAGTCGCGGCGATGTCTCCCATGGAGTGATTTCTGTAGCCAGGAACTGAGTTTTTGTGAATCCGGTGTAATTTGGGTGTTGTAGTCGCTTAAATTTAGTAGTGTACATTTTATATCTGCCTTAACCGTTGCTTCGTGAAGTTTGGACCTTTGAACTTGTTCGTGGAAATAATTACGGAGAGTCGTGATCTGTTTGTTGTGTAAGTTTTGAATATCTATGAGGCCTCTTCCTCCTTCTGCATGTGAGAGTGTAAGTCTCTCGTAACATGCCCGCGGGTGATGTTTTCTGTATTTAGTCATGTGAGTGTTAATCATTCGCTGCAGTTTTAGTAGGTTCGACTTTGACCAGTGTATGATTCCAAATGAGTAAGTTAAAATAGGTATGGCATATGTATTAATGGCTTTAACTGTGTTCTTTGCATTTAAATGTCAACTTATTATTATTATTATATACGATACTAGCGACCTGCCCCGGCTTTGCATGGGTATAAATTTTATTATATACAGGGTGTAAGGGTGTAAGTGTGTTCTCGAAGCCAAAAGAAGGTAATTGTCCTCATCATTATGAACCACTTTTAGTATGGGACCAACCCTGAAACCGCGAAAAAAATATATCTGCTGTTCCATAAATTTGTCGAGTGTCAATGACCGTTTTCTATTGAACAGCTGATATTTTTTTCGCGATTTCAGGGCTGGTCCCTTAGTAAAAGTTGTTCATAATGATGAGTACAATTACCTTATTTTGGATTCGAGAGTGTTCCCCTTACACCTCGTATATAACCTTCCGTCAAAAACTATGTAACTGATGGTGAAAACCGCATCAAAATCCGTTGCGTGGTTTAGGAGTTCATCATCATCAGCCAGAAGACGTCCACTGCTGAACATAGGCCTCCCCCTTTAACCTCCACACTGAACGACAGCCTGCCTTTTGCATCCACTGGATGCCCGCGACTCTCACAATGTCGTCGGTCCATCTAGTGGGAGGCCTCCCTACGCTGCGTCTTCCGGTTCGTGGTGTTAGTGTGGTTTAGGAGTTAGCGGATAGGTATACAGACAGACAGACGTGGAAAGCGACTTTAATTTATGAATAATTATGTAGAGATAGAGAAGAGACTATGTATAGACTAGATATACATTGGAAAGAACGTCTTCAAAGTAGTTATCTATTTTGGCTTAGTATAGTGAACGCAGTTGTTGTCTGTTTTTGATGTACATAAATGTCATTTGTTGTAGGAGTTTATTTATATCTAAGTCCACAGAGCTTCATGCGTTCCAATGAATTAATGTGATCACAAAATTTTGGTGGAATTTTCAGGCTAGGTGACTTTGTGCTGAGGGGTTTTTTAAAGACTGTAGCGGATACCTACCACTACCAGGTAACCGATATACTTCAGAAGAAAATAATAGACTTTTTACAATGTTATTGCAGCTGTCAGGGCAAATAAACGAAAGAAAATAACAACAAACACGCTTAGCAATTGTAACGGTTCGTTACCTGCCCGATTTAAATAGGCTAATAATATTGTTATTTATTTAATTATTTTATCTAACACACTAATATTATAAAATTAAATTTTCATCATCAGTCCCTCGTCATCAAGTGTAATGGGGCTCCTTAACACAAACCAAATGAGCCCAAACTTATGGGGTCGACTATAAAGCATCGAAGTGTTCCACTATTCACCTCATGGCTCCATCATCAGAACAGTTCGATTTTACCAAATTATTCTATAGTCATTCTGATCTTAGTCATGTACTTATATGGCCAAATGAGACCAAACTCTTGGAGTCGACTATAAGGCATTGAACAGTTCCACTATCCACCTCATGGCTCCATCATCAGAACAGTTCGATTTTACCAAATTATTCTATAGTCATTCTGATCGCAGTCATATACTTATATGGGACTCCTTAAAACAGACCAAACGATACCAAACTGTTGGAGTCGACTTTATGGCATCGAACAGTTCCACTAACCACCTCCTGGTGCCATCATAAGAACAGTCCAATGTTACCATATTATTTCATAATAATTGTTTATTTTGAACAAATAAACGAATCTGTATTTTATAGTTACAATTGAAGTTAATATACTCAAGCGTGCTAAAAATACGACTGCAAATGTGGGTTATGACGCTCCGGACATAAATACAAATCTAGACGTCTTGCACTCCATCCGACAATTACAGCCGCTTAGACTACAGGAAGTAATAATAAAGAAACTGACAAACGAGTCGCCATGTCCAGATTTAACTCGTCTAATCCTTCAAAAGTATTAGCTTCTGCTGGCTGCTTCGCCCGCATTGGACTTTTAGCCTACCCCCGAAAGGGTGATTGGGTCATATCCACCACGCTGGCTCAGTGCGGATTGGTGGATTCACATACGCCATTGAATTCCTTCTCCGTACGTATTGTCTAAGGGAAAATAGGGAAGTTCTTGTAAACAGCAGTGTAAGTACCGTTCTTTATGGATCATCAAATTTGACAGTAGAGGGTTAAACTTGCAGGTAAAATAAATACAGACGATCATTATGCAAATAATTAGGTATGTCTAGCTTAGCTTTCTCTGAAGTCCAATTAGTTACGTGTAATGTTCCTACATTTGAGCTTTTTGAGCTATTTGTGCAACTCGAAAAAATAATTAATACTTTGTAGGGAGAACTCAAAGAACTCTATCAAGTAAAAGGAGCGAACGGAACTAGCGCTTGGTAATGCTTTACCAGTCCTACAGGAATTGATAGTTTTTTCCATGATGAAAAAAACTATCCTACAACAATCTTCCGGGAAACAATAATTTTCCGGGATGAAAAGTAAACCATGTGCTATTCCAGGATATAAATAATCTGCACACCTTTCGTTCAAATGTATAAAGACATTAAGGAATTAAATTATCTTATAAGAAATGTACACTAGGATTTGATGATGGAGAATTCTTAATCGCCATGCAAACGACTTGAAAAGGTCGAAATCGTTTTAGCTATTATCAGGAGAATGTCACAATTTCCTTTAATTCATGAAAAACTGACCCAGGACATATATATTTTAAACCTCTTTGCACGTGTAATTGTACATACGTACAAGACAGAGTAACAAATCACGCCGCCAATTAGATAGATCTCGCTAGACTAAACTAGTCAAAACCAAATCTTTCTCTTGTGTTCTTTATAAAATTGTCTCACGTGTCTTCTAAAGAATAACAGCATACTTACTTACAAGTTTTTTTATGTTAGCTATCAATAGTTTTAAATAAATAAAAAAGGAAACTTCTAAATGTCAGCAGAACTAAATAATTAATTCATGCATAAAGTATAGGAAACACATGAATTGGCGTGTGACAGACGTGTGACCACGTGGTCGTGGACGTGAATATTCGCCAATGAACCAGAATCACCGACATAGCTGTTAAAATTTGCAAGTTGAAGTGGCAATGGGCAGACCACATCGCTCGAAGAACCGATAACCGATGGGGAAGAAAGGTTCTTGAGTGGAGACCACGAACCGGAAGACGCAGCGTAGGTAGGCCTCCCACTAGATGGACCGACGACATAGTGAGAGCCGCTGGCATCCAGTGGATGCAAAAGGCAGGCTGTCGTTCAGTGTGGAGGTTAAAGGGGGAGGCCTATGTTCAGCAGTGGACGTCTTCTGGCTGATGATGGATGATGGAGACGTGTGACTAACAGATACTTGTTTTTTTTTTTTCAGTGCAACCATTTTATACGTAGCGGCGGCCAAATGAAAGGACTAATAATGTTCGATGAAAGGGAGACGAAAATACAATGGTGGTCCCTCCACTTAGCAAATAAGTGGGCCAGACTGCGGGTATAGTGGGTACTTATCTAATAGCTGTTAATAGAGTCGTAGAGGTCACACCGAGATCGATATAGTGGTGCAACAGTTGCATAGGATTAATGCTAACGAGGTGATTCTTTGACATTTATACGTAGACATCGTTTATTTGTACCAAAAAAAAAAACAATAATATACAATACAACATTAAAAAAAAAACTAAAACAAAAAGGAAACTAAATGCTTTTTGAATAAAACATAATGACTGTCAAGAATATATACTGTTACATATTTGAGGCGTTTGGGGTCGAGACATTGGGTCCTTGGGGACCGGGAGCTCACCTCATTTTTTAAAATCTTTCAGAGCGCCTGGGAGCGCTCAACGCATAAGCATTGCCATTCAACGTGGTAATGCCGCCAGCATGCTGGGTACGCTGCCAACTGGTAGTGGGCTTGAGCATTTGGATTGTCTTTAGACCTTCAACGGTCTATGGGCAGTCTAACTGTATTTGTAGTTTTAGTTTGTTTAGTTAATAAAGGATATAGACATGTAGGTATTTTTACTCCACTTGACCAATATACAAACAAGTCGGTGGTTCTGTACCAATCGTGCGCAATAAACGCAATGCATTTTGAAATGACATTTCAACTTCTACTGGATCTGGACCATTATTACAACTTTATAGTTGTTTACCAAATTATTGTGTAATAAAAGCAAAGACACAGAACAAAAAATTCTACGAAGTGTACATTTAATTAAATAGTTAGTACTCTAATGATATAGCATCTAAGGTACTGGCAACTTAGCAAGAAATTGAAATAATTACATATATTGTTTGAAATTGAAACACAAAATAATAGGTATAGGTTACAAGTTATATTTTTACGAATTTTGTTACATTCTTGTTATGAAATCTAACCTAGTAGGCTAGTCTACTTTCAAATAAAGCGGCCAAGTGCAAGTCAGGCTCGCGCACTGAGGATTCCGTACCACCACAAAATTGGATAACGAAATTACCAATTATAACTTGGTAATGAACAAAAACTTGTCACTGACTCGCACTCGCACCAGTCCGGTTAATTCTGTGAAAATATCTCTGCATCTTTTTTTAGGATTCCGTGCCTCAAAAGGAAAAAACGGAACCCTTATAGGATCACTTCGTTGTCCGTCTGTCCGTCTGTCTGTCTGTCCGTCTGCTAAGACCCTTTTTCTCCAGAACGCGTAAAGGTATCAAGTTGAAATTTATACTAAACTAGCGACCCGCCCGCCCGGCTTCGCACGGGTGCAATTCACGTGCGAAGCCGGGGCGGGTCGCTAGTTATATATATAAACCTTCCTTGAAAATGTATCTAACTGATGGTGAAAACCGCATCAAAATCCGTTGCGTGGTTTAGGAGGAGTTAGCGGCCATACAGACAGACAGTCAGACAAAAGCGGAAAGCGACTTCAATTTATACTATGTAAAGAATAGAGATAGAGAAGAGATATTTGGGTCTACGGTTTCTGTCGCCTGTAAAAAAAAAAAAAAGTTGTAAATCAACGCAATCAAAAGATATGAACGTTTATGTCGCATATTTTTCGATTTCACAGGGGAATCAAAACCTATAAGGTACTTCCCGTTAACGTAGAATTTTTAATTTTGGCAAGAGCATATAGCATATATAAAGTTGAAGTTATATCATATAAAAAATATTGTTTTACAATTACAAACTTACATTTTGTAGTTATTATGTATCGAAGAACCTTTTTGTCAACTACAAAGTTAAGTTTGTCTTTCAATATTTCAACTTCTTAGTTTTTTTTTTTGGACTCGCGCTCTGAGGGTTCCGTCCAACGGAACCCTCAGAGCACGATTCCTACTCGTACTTGGCCGGTTTTGTTTTGCCTTCCTTGACTTCCTATCCTGTCTCGTGGTCACAGTAAAATAAACAGGAAATATAACAATAACGTAATTAACTTTGTTTCCGACATACCTAAGCATGTTTTTTATTTCATTGTTGCAGAAAATACATAGGATAATCACAACAGTATTAAAGTGCTAATAGAATGGGAGAGAAATAGTGAGGTTTTTTTTTTCTTACGTGGATAGGTCCACCTTTGACCACCAGCTTGCCTGTTGGTAAGCGACGATTTGGTCGAACATGAAGCACGCAGACAATGGTGGTCCCTCCACTTAGCAAATAAGTGGGCCAGACTGCGGCTATAGTGGGTACTTATCCGACCGTTTTTCAACTTCTTTAGTCCTGTCCATCCAAAGGTTGCCTGGAAGAAATCGCTTTAGGCGATAAGGCCGCCCATTATACTGCCGCATATTTGTTTTCTATGTTAGTTTAAGTTTCATTTGTATTTTCGGTGTGTAATAAAGAAATATTGTATTGTATCTAATAGCTGTTAATAGAGTCGTAGAGGTCACACTGATATCGATATAGTGTTGCAACAGTTGCATGCATAGGATTAATGCTAATAAGGCGATTCTTTGACATTTATACATAGACATCGTTTATTTGTAACAAAAAAAAAAAACAATATACAACATTTAAAAAAAAAACTAAACCAAAAAGAAAACTAAATGTTTTTTGAATAAAACGTAAATGACGTTCAAGGATATAGACATATATGTATTTTTACTCCTCTTGACCAATCATACAAACAAGTCGGTGGTTTTGTACCAATCAAGTATGATTTCCAATTGTAGGTATTACTTACACCATCAGCAATAGACTTATTTAATAGTAAAGAAACAAGATATACTAAACTTTCAGCACAATTAACCAAAAGATGCGGGTTCAGGCCTACCGCGTAAAATTAAATAAAAAATTAACTGATAATTACTAAAGTAAAAGAAAGTAATGCAAAAAGACTACATGTGTATACTACCATCGATACTACTATGTCTACTTTTTTGTATGTTACGGAACCCTCAGTGCATGAGCCTGACTCACACTTGGCCGGTTTATCAGTTATTAATTCAGTATCAACTATTTATGAAGTTCTGTTGTGTTGTTTGTGTTCTTTCTATTTATTTATGAAGTTCGTCCAAATAACGTTAAATTTATAATCATTTGTAGCGGTAGGTATATTTTAATGCATTATCTGGTTACCTCGCTTGTATTTTTGCGTTTATTTATTTTTAAGCACGAGGCTGACAGTTGGATTGTTGAAGGAGATCAAAATTGCATTGAAATGTGAACTCTGGTCTGGGGTCTCTGAGTGTATCTGTGAAAGCTTGGTATATAAACAGAACATTAGGGCGAATACCTAAGTCACCTTACATTCGCTGATGACATTGTGATCTTTGCTGAATCATCACAAATGCTAAATAACATGCTGCAAAACCTAGCCACAGAGAGTAAAAAAGTTGGACTTACGCTCAAAAACTAAAATGCTAACGAATGGAGAAGAAACAACAGTGACAGAAGAAAATTAAAAATGGCAAAAAAAAATGAAAAGAATGAATATGAGAATGAAGATGAGATGTGCAAGAATATACCAGGTATAAAGTTATATTATTATTTACGGGATATTTACCGTGGTAAGGTTGTGGAATGAGCTCCCGATATTTCGGCGCAGTTACATGGTGCATGTAACTGCGCCGAAATATCGGTTGCACGGTAACAACCGTGATAGTTTAAAACAGTGTTTTATAGCAGGTATATTCTTGGCCCTAGATAGGTATTTTACACCTATCTTGGACAATCAATTTCTTTTGAAGTCGAAAAAGAGATAGCCAGAAGAATCGGAATAGCGCGGCAAAAATACTGGGCGTTAAAAGAGATAATGAAAAATAAACATATCAATATTACAATAATAGCCAAAATATATTATGTTGCAATGTTACCCTGCTTAATTTAGATGAAAACAATGTAGAAAAGCAACTGGGAAAGAAGCTAGCTGGAATTGAAACTCGGCGAACAATTAAATAATAATCATAAGACATAAAACAAGAGTCAGGGACATCATAACAAAAATAAGATTATTGAAACGGAACTGGACTGGACGAACTTGCCAAATGGACAACAATAGATGGACCAAAAAAGCAAAAGTGTGGGTATGGGTACCAAGACAAAACAGGAGAAAACAAGGACGACCAAAAATACGATGGGAAGATACATTTTAACGATGATGACCAGACTGGATGAGAAAAGCGAGAGACAGAAATGCATGCAAAATACCTACCATTGATCTATATTTCTTTGGGGATAGCCTATACCAAATAGGCGACTACCACATACTGATTAAGCAACAGTGGCTAGTGACATAACAAGTATCATTTGAATGTAATAAATAAAAATAAATGTGTGTATGTATGTATGTTCCCTACGGACTCCAAAACGGCGAGACCGATTTTCACTAGCAGATAGCTGATGTTATAAAGAGTAACTTAGGCTACTTTTATCCCAGTTATATCGCAGGTGAAACCACGGGCCGTAGCTATATAGTTATTTATATTATTCTGTGATATTATTATAATTTGTGACACTTTTAACAATCGTAACATTTGACGATAGAAATATTGATTATTATTTTTAGAGTTCCGTATCCAAAACGTAAAATTGGGGCCCCTATTATTGTTCTTTATTAGATATGTTTTTTTTTTTTACTCTTAAATTCTAAGATAGCCTCTGCGCTTTTGGCTATTTTTATTGGAAAAACGTATTCAAACTTCTTTGCTTATTGAAATATTGTACGCACGTAAATTTATGGTTATCAGAAAAGACAAAAACTTGGCCAACTTTTACTCTAGCGTCCATTTATAACCTCTGTAACGGTATCACATAAATCAAAAACTATACAACCAAAAATATACAAAGTCTAACTGTATCTGATCACGACGAGTTTTGCAAAAATAGCGGGCACTCAATGTCAACGATCTTTTGGCTTTTAAGATAACTTTTCACAGTTTATCATAGCTATAATAAATTGAATCTGTGTTCAATTAATAATAAATACCTACACACTTAATCATCAATGCAAAATTGTTTAAGTTCCGAATAGCTCAGGAAAAAAATATTTTCATTTTATGGACAACCTAATGTGGATTATTAACACGAAAAAGATTTAAAACAAAAGCAAGATTTTATATAAAAACAAAAACTATAACTACCAAATTATTATACAAAAATTTAAATTAAATCATTAAAAAATATAAAAGCCGCTGTAGAGGCATTTTTTTTTCTCAAACTGCACAAATATTAATTTTTGGACAGGGTGTATAATGTTTTTGTCGTTTGGGGTCGAGACCTTAGGACCGTGGGGGCCGGCCGCCCATAATTTATATATAGAGACTTGACCAAACGCTTGGTGGAGACAACATGTAACTGGACAATCTTGAATTGGGGTTTCTACTTAAATTGTAGTTATTGTTTTTCTATTAATTTTTCTTCTTAAAATAACTAAATAAATTGTTTGGTAACATTCCATGAATGTTAGATTTAAGAATAATAATAAATAAATAAATAGTAAAATGTCTTTATTTCAGGCATGGAATTGTCATCCAATTGTTTTTGTTTTAACAATAGGCCTGCGATTGACCGCTACCTCGCCTGATGTGATGCAGTCTACGATGAGCAACCGACTTGAAGACTTGGCTGATTGTATCTATCGGAGAACACCCGATCACGCAGCGCATTCCACAGTCTAGTGGTTCGTACAATAAAACTGGAATCAAAGCATTTCGTTCGGGTTTTCGGAAAATCGAAAAATAGCAATTTTACAATATCGGCGTAAAATTACTATTCTATCGGTTTTTATCATGCATTTATAGATTTTTATTAGGTCATGCAAATCCGATGCACACTCCCCGAAACGTATCCGATAAAAAACCGATAGACTTCATACCTCCTGCCCATTTTTCTTACGGACGGCCAGAGCAGGCACCAACGTGCGACACCGCTTCATGGTTGATATTACGAAAACCTGAACGAAACGCTTTGATTTCAATTTTATTGTGTGAACCGCTAGATTAGCAAATGCACAAGACGCGCTACGCCAAAATCTTCTCACGAGAAAAGAAAAAGAAGTCTACACGTACAAACTCGCAGGCAACAGTTATTCAATTATAAATAAACCAGAAGGAAAACATATAAACAATGAAAGAAAAATTTCATCAAAAGTATTACGCATATTCAAGTATTTTGCTGTAGTTTTCATAATAATTACTGCCTACCACAATTTTATTCGCAGCCAGTATAATAAGGCAGCGAGGTTAATCTACTTAGTAGTCCAGACATAACTCGAGACTTTACTGCGAATATGTATAATATTTCAGGGTATTATAGAGTTGAGACTTAACCAAAACTGGGTTTAGGCTGATTCCATCTAAGTACCACCTAAATAGTCCAGGAAATCTAGAATTTTACCTTGCAACTATTGTAGTTATAATAGGTATCCAGACTAAAGTTGTGTAAAGTGGGTTCGATTTATTTCTTGTAAACAAAAAAAAACATCACAAAAATTCATATTAATTTAGATAAAATTATATTCATGACATTCATCGTTTCAGCCTATCATGTCAGTGCTGGGACCCAGGCCTTCTTGCAGAGAGAGACGATGGGCCCTAATCCACCATACTTGTCCAGTGCCTGTTTGAGAATGTCATAATTATTAAGTATATCATCTATGAACTTTTGAAGTAGAACTTCAAAAGTTCAAGCATCGCCAAAAGTCACCATAAACTATATCTTAAGTTTTCTGAAAGAGTAAAGTAGAGCCACCGTCACATTATCGTTTGGCCACCTCTACTGGCATGTTGGTCCCACTGTAGGTTTCCAGTTATAATATATTGAGGTTATCTACAGTGATGTCATTTGAGATCATGGGTCAGGCAATTTAGCGTTTTTTTTTTGAGTTAAGATTATACCTAAAGATTTGCCAGTTAAGTATTTGTTTTGCGTTTTATTTAAACGTTTTAATTCTTTGTCGCAATGAAAATAATATAATTTTTTGCAATTGAAAGCGACTTTAGAGTAGTTTTTTGTTTTGCAAACGCTATTTAGTGTATATTGACGTATTTTATTCACGGCAGGAACGTGATTTTATTTTTCCTTCGGCCTACTCTTGAGATTGCTAGAAGTTTGCACAAGGATGTTGAGTAAAAAACCTACAAAATACGAGTTGGACAGATAAATGTTTTTATATTCTCATCCACCTGCTTAGAGATATGATTAATTTTAATGATACTGTAATAAAGAGTGAATAAAATTGTTTGTTCAGACAAAAAATTGCTACAAATATAGAGTCAAATAGTAGCAAGTACTTACATTGGTAATGCCGCCAAGAGCATTTGGATTGTATTTTCACCATCAACGGTCCATGGACATTGGACAGTCCAACTTTTTGAAATTTTAGTTGTGTGAATTTTGTATAGTTAATAAAGACACCTTGCCAGTAAAAAAGGAGATTAGTGACCCTAAAAAGTAATACCTTAGGTAGGTAAGTAAATATGTATACATATTAACAGCGGTCTCTACCAGACAACTTTTAGATGGAGAAGTCCATGAAATCAATCTAAAAGTTGCCTGGTAGACATCGCTTTTTTTATTCTTTTCTGTGAGGATTTTGGCTTTGCACTCTTGTGCATTTGCCAGGGTCAAGTATTAAATTATTATCAAGTCAAGTCACAATCAAGCAAAGTAAGTCACGGTCATGTCAAAGTCATGCCCTAGTAAAGTAGCGGAGACTTTACAAGAGGCTTCTATGGAGCTTTGGAAACAACGCGATACAAAATACATGTTTCACCGCGTTGTTTCACTCACCCACACTCAAGCACGTCTACGGACACTTAATAAATAATAATCCACCATAATTACACATAGAAAATACACAAGATTAGAAAAATAATACGATTATAAATTAATTAATTAACGACTTCAATGTAAAATACACTAAATTCGTTACTTTATTTATTTTTAATTGTATTAGGTATGATTTGATATTTTATGTTAGTCCAACAAAAACATAGAGCCGGCTTTTGTAGGCATGAGTTAGGTACGGCATTTATTAACCAGTGAATTAAATTACGGTAAGTATTTAAGTACCTACGGGCTAAATAGTTAAATAGTCAAGATGCCTGAATACAAAAAAAAAAGTTAGGATAGACATATTTATTGAATTCGCATAATCCAGCACAGTCACATATGCAGAGACACAGAATACTTTACAAACGTAAAATATTGTTATTAGTAGGTAAGGTACTTCAAAACATGCCAACTGCCAAGAGACTCATCAGTAACGAATCCCTAGTTCAGACTAAGCTTCGAAGTCTTGTGCATCGGCGCAAAGTTGCTAGTTGCCTTGCCCCTGTCTGTGTTTCCGCAGCATTACAATCTTGGAGTGTTCAAGTCTAGGGTTAATAGGTTATTACTGGGCAAACGTGCTCCATCTTCGGCCGCATCATCGCTTTCCATCAGGCGAGATTGCGGTCAAACGATAGCCTTAGTCCGATGTAAAAAAAAATATATAAAATATAAAAATAGTTTTTTTTTTCAGGGCAAGTAGTAAAGTTTATTTCAGTAACTTAAATAAGATACTATCTATAACATAGTTTTGTAAAAAAAAAAACAATGTAACCCATGACTGTTATGTATTCTGTGTCAATGTACATGTATTGTGACTATGTGCTGGATTATGCGAATTCGATAAATATTACTATTAGGCATGAGGACTAATATTTAATTTATTACAAATAACCGGCTAAGCGATTAATATAACTAAATACATTACACATACTGAAAAAATAATTTAAATTGGCTAATAAATCTTTGAGATATGAGTGTTTAAAGTTTTAGGTGGGGATAGAGAGGGGATACTCTATCCTTTTTTTGCAAAGCGTGTGTTAGTATAGCATTTGTATGGCGCACCTGAGCCGTGACGTCAAGGCTCAGTATAGTGCACTCTGTCTAGTATGAAATTAAAATGCTTATATCATATTTATTTTTGAACTAATTTTAATTTTGTTTTCGTTGATGTGCTCTATTTATGATCAGCTTTTTTATGACGTAATAAAAAAATATTAGTCATCATGCCTATTGGTAGGTATACTTAGTTAACTTCCGCTCCATGAAGCATTGTGCAAAGCGGATGATTCGCGGAATTTGATAACCTAATAAACTAGTTTAAAAAACTTGTGCATTTATCAAAAACTAGCTGCGCCCTACGGTTTCATCTGCTTGGACATTACCGGGATAAAAAGTGTATGACACTCTGTAGGTCTCTCAACTCTTTTTATGCTAAAATCCTCCTCCTCCTCAGTTCGTTTGCTCAATGCTGAGCGTAATGATGCTCCCAATCTTTTGTAATTTGGTGACAAATCTGCTTCCATCTCTGACGGTCTCCAGCCTGGTACATCGCGTCAGAGATGTTCGTGCCGAGCTCTTTTGAAACTTGGTCGGTCCATCTTGTTGGGCTGAGCCCCCTGGGTCTTTTTCCTTCCATTTTGCGGGTCACTATTAACTTCTCCAGGTTGTCGGAGGGCTTTCGGACGATGTGTCCGAAATACTGCAGCATCCTATGCAGACAAATACAAAAATCACATAACAGTAAAAAACATATTTTTATAATTGACTTGCGTTTGACTGCCAACTTGCCTAAAGATAATGCAGTCTACGATGGAGCACGTACGCTTGCCTAGATGAAATCGATTCAATCGCGATTTGAAGATAACCAGATCGTAACTATCGGGGAACAGCCAATTCCACACACAATAAAAGTGGAATCAAAGCTCTTCGTACGAGTTTTTCACATATTTATTAGTATGATTCAATAAAGTTTGATAGTACGTTGGTTTGATGGCATCATGTAAGCAGCGGGAGAGCAGTAGACGAGTCTGGTACAGGGCCCGTACTGTGACCTCTAACCTCTGTGGTGTGAAACATGGTGCTTTGCTGTTTTTTTTTGCGAGAAATTAAAATGAAACTATTGTTTTTATTGTCTTACTTTTACATTAATTAGAGATAGATTATTGACACAAGCGAGTAGGTATATTTTACAACCTCAAACTATTAGCGCCCTCGACTCTTCGTTCGTCGGGCGCCAATAAATCTCATTACATCCCTGTGTAACAATCTACTATTAATCAACACGAAATTTAGTTTTTAACTGACTTCAGGAGGAGCAGACTCAAAAAATTACTGTTTATAAATAGGTAGGTAAAGTAGTGGGTAAGTAGGTAAATATTTATCAATATTTTCGGTAATGCTCATTGGTTTAAAGTAATTTAAATATTATTTTTTACCTTTTAGTTTAAGTGTGTACAATACATGTCTAGAAGTACATACCTATTTACCTATCTACAGTCTAGAAGTCGGTTCTTGTTTTTTTTTTTCGAAAAATAAATTTTATATCCAATTGTTTTTCTTTAATGGCTGTCAACGAAACCACGAAAACGAACGAACGAAAGTCACCGACATAGCCCACCGGATTAGCAAGTTGAAGTGGCAGTGGCCAGGGCACATATCACGCAGAACAGATGGCCGATGGGGCCGAAAGGTTCTGGAATGGAGACCACGGACCGGTAAGCGCAGCGTAGGACGTCCACCCACAAGATGGACAGACGACCTAAATGAGACCGCAGGGAAACGCTGGATGCAGGCTGCTTCCAACCGGCCCTTTTGGAGATTGATGGGGGGGGGGGGAGGAGGCCTATGCCCAGCAGTGGACGTCTTATGGCTGAAATGATGATGATGATGAATGACTGTCAAAAAACCCCACGAAACTGGCTGAAAATTATCGTTTGGCCTTATGCAAAAGTTTCAATAAAAAGATTCGACCGAGTTATCACTCTGCCCATAGTAAAGATTATTCATAATGATGGTACCGTGGCCTTATTTCGGCATAGTCCCACCGTTGGGTATGTGTAATCTTGTATAATTATCCAGCTGCGACAGATTAGTAATTGTAAATTTTCTTTATGCCTCAAAGAAGTGTCTAGCAAAAAGTCAATCCATACAAACACAAAGTAGCATCATAATAATCTGCTGTAGGTATCGATGAAAAAACGAATGGACCACTTTTATTCGTTATCAAAAAAGGTCATGACATGTGCACTCTTTCTTAATTATGTCATGAGCAATGTGATTAACATTTCCAAACTAACGGTCTTGCACAGAAACGCCCAATGACCTGTTTTAGATAAACGCGGTTTGTGTCGTTTTTGTACCTGAGTATGTATAGAGGTACCTCAGGGTTACGGGAAAAGGGTGTACGTACTTAACCGAATGGGAAAAGTTCCATTGTACCTGCCATTCATTATTGAAACGACTCTTGGTTTTCTATGCATGGAACAGCTGATATTTTTTTGCAACCCCCCGAAACACCTAGAAATTCCATACATTCGACTCAATTTTTCGATTTGATTCATTCGAACTTTGGCAGAATGCCCTCAAAAATTAAATCTTGGATCCGACCCAGGATTCGACAAAATGTATGAAACTGCTGTTTTTTTTTCGCAATTTCAGGGTTGGTGCCATAGTAAAAGTTGATCATAATGATATGTGTATGTACTATGGAAACCTTTCGGCTTGGTACACCCTTTTTGCTACTTGTATAATTATGCAATCGATACGAATATTACATAGTTATTTATTATTCCTATTTCGCTCACCGATACTTCTTTTCAGCGAAGATACCTTGTAACTTACACTTGTAAGTTTTTAGGCTTCTGCAGACTGTATAAAGGCATGTCAGTAACAGCACAGCTTGAACGCTGGTACTCGCGTTTTGTCATAAAAGGCTACAATAATACCTATGCAACACGATAATACGAATATGATTTGAAAAAAAAAAAACTACCTCTATTGTGCCAACTGCTAGACTGTGGAAATTCCTGACCTGCTGCTGATTTCCCGATAGCTACAATACGAGTGTCTTCATGTAATATGTATGTATGTATGTATAAAGTGTATACATACATTCTGTATTCTGTATACATACGTACATGTATTCTGGCAGCCAATCACAAGCTCTGCTTAGTTTGGGGTCATGTGACAGTGCGTGCAAAAATGTCCCGAATATTTATTTATTTAATTTAACTGCTAATAGAAAATCAAGTAAATATTATAATGTTCATAAATAACATCAATTTTATTGGAGTCTACTAATGATCCGCTGGGAAAAAGAGGCCATCCTCAGTGTGACCAAAAATTACCGTGAGCAGCACAGCCCCTTGTGCTGTTGCTGACCGTAGGTATATTACATAAAAACTTACGATTTCTCAAATGTAAACATTTGTGAATTAGGATTTAATCGCAACTACAAAAAATTATCTGTTACTTACACGAAAATAATTAGGTATATAAATCTGTATGTATCTGTTTGAACCAAATAAACGCTATTATAACTTCATTTAGTTATCAGTTCGTCACCCTTTTTATTATCTATCGCCTATTACACTATTATGTATTCTGTGCTATTACGTATTTTTAAATCATGAGTGCCATTGACATCATTGATGTTACTTAACAGTTGTTTTCCAAGGTGGCTTCATTTTCATACGATTAAACCAATAATTTCCATAACCAGTTACGTAGGTAGGTACTATAGAGAGTTAGTCAACCGAGACCGAAATCGCCAAAATACAAATAGCTATTAAATCATTTTCCGAAATCTATTTTCGTACCGACCACTGTAAAGATGACTTCTCAATCATCATCAACATCATTCTCATGGCGTCACATTTTTTTTATAAATATAGGCTTGCCTTTGACCACCATCTCGCCTAATGCGGTCTACGTTGGAGCACGTTTGCCTAGAAAAAACCGATTCACTCATGATTCGAAGGCACCCAGATACTAGCGTTACTACTAAAGTTACTACTTACATTAATTACGGCTGATAAAAGTAGAAAGAGCTCAGAGAGCTCTTTTAAAGGTGGCGTATAAAAAACCGTACAGATATCCAACTGAGAAGCTATACGAAGACACCAAATATCTGCAAGTCCGTCAGTTATACATTCTGGAAGTTGCACTACGTTTTCACAAATCTGCACTCAACACAACTGTACAAACAACAAGAAATACTGACCGACGGCGAAACGCTTGGCCCCTTCCTAATATGAGAACTGCCCACGCACAAAACGCTTATGCATTTAAAGGGCCATTTATATATCAGTTTCTTGACAGAAAATTACACACACTAGAATTATCACGTTTCATGTGTAAAAAAAAGGTCACCATGTGGTTAATGGCACAGAGCTATGAAGATACAAAAAAAATTATAAAGATAACAAAATAACAGTAGGGGACCTGATGCTGGCATCTATATTTCGGATATTAATTAGAACCCGTTGAATGCCCGGGCATCAGGTCCCTTTCCTCTCCCACTCCCCATAGTACTTTTGCTGTACCACCATTATAACATCCCATAATATATCTATTCGTTATACCTAGTCAGGGTCTGAGTGAATAGGTATTTATCGCGTGCTACACCTTCGCTTGCTTGCAGGCGAGCTGGTTCTGGAACGTGGACCTATGAGCGTTAAAATATTTGTACACACTTACACTCATCACCTTATACATACAGATTTTATATGTATAGATTAAAGCAATTTTAATGCATAATTATTATTATTTATATTTAACTGTACAAGTTCATGACCATTAGTTTCTCTGAAATACTCGTATATATATATAATATACAACTACACATTCCTATAGTAAACCAAACTCACCGATAGTCTATCCAGCCAACAACGACAGAGCAAAGCCGCGTCAAAAACATATATCGCTGTTCCACACCCACACATACACAGGAACTGGCGGCGGCCGGTATGGGCATTATTGTGACACCGCTCGCGACACGCTACGAGGTGGTGACAATTGCAAACTGACACACCTACCTTCCTCCTCACTCAACAACACCTACCTACCCTCAAAACACAAACATGAAACACACGAGACAAATTTGGTCCCTAATCCACAATTATTTTAGTATGTAAGTACCTAGTACCTAATTAGTAAATAGTACCTAGTTAGTAACTCTAACTATTTAATTGTTATTTTCTGCTCGCTTTTTATTTTTATGTACCTTGTCAAAGGAAGAGCCTGAAGCCCACAACACAGGTCACCCTAGTGTGGGTTTCAGTGCACACCGATGAAACACTGTTAGTAGTAAGCGTTAATTTTGTTACTTGTGTTACTTACCTTTTTTGTATGTTTACTGAATAAATATTATTATTATATTATATTATTATCGTTATAGCGAAATGGATATTATATGTATGCATAAGATATAGTAAAAAAAATTTTTTTTATTATTTTATTTTATTAAACCTCTTTTTTCTTTTTTACACTAGGAAACAAGGTCCGTTTTTTGGGCGGATGGGAAAATGAAATGACAGCGGAGTCTGCAAAGAGAATTGGGAGTCTGATGCTAGACATGAAACGATACAGTCGACTGAAAATAGAGTGGAGAAAATCTGTTCAATTATTGCCGGATTATTGTAAATGTACAATAATCCGGCCTAGCTACAAGGACAAAAAACTGTTTGAATTTTGTCGGTCAGAGAATATGACTCTTTATACTTAAATAACTAGCTCACCTGACCAGACATGATTTTGTTACTTTTTGGAAATTCACACTCATTGATTTTATATCTTCAATAATGTGAAAATGTGCGAGCGAGAGAGCTGCAGAGGGTATACAGGCCCCATAAGAGCCTCTTATACCAAATTTGACGGTTTTAAATCAATTTTATTCAGTTAAATTACGATATTTGAGCTGGAAAAAAATACATGTCACACATACATCTGTGTTTGAGTTTATGATTTGGTTCAAAACACGAAGGAATAAACTTTCCTCGATCAAAAAAAAAAACTGAAACAAAGTCGATTTAGTTTATTTGTTTCGTTTTATGCTCTAATGAAAGCTCGTAACAACCTGGAAATTGCATGTACTGCAAGGAAATTTTATTCAACATTTTTTTATTTGGATAGAATTTTGATAGTGAATAGATTCGTTTTTTAGTGAAACTAAAACCGTAACAAGGTCGCGAGAATTTGCGCGCACCGCGTTCAGTACCGCGCCAGGCATCATCGAGGTCGGACCTATGTTCGTTTTTGTCGTTGCACTCCCCCCGCGGGCGTCCTGACTCTAGCGTGGCAAAATACATCGTCGTTATAACTTGGCGGGGGCTGAGGGAGCGTTTATTTGCCTATGCGACTCGGATAACCGGCCGTTAATAGAAATAAAACTAACAGAGCTCCATTTCACTCACGATAAGCTCACGACCGGTTTCGGAGCCAATTAGCTCATCAAGGAATATGCAATACGCGCGCTCCCGGAAACGGTCGCACACCGCGCGGCATACGCGTGCGCATATAAGCCGTTGTGTCATAGGCTATGACTATGTATAGTTTCAGAAACACGGACCCCTGTCCTTTCCTGGATCCTGCAGAAGAAATCTTGGAACCGGAGGGTCGAATTTTGAAAATCGAATATTGAATACAGTCCGAGGGTAGATTTGGTAACAAAAGTAACTTTAACTTTCACGATTTGAACACGTCATGTTTTAAAACACACAAACGCGCGCGTGCGTGCGTGCGCACACACACACACACACACACACACACACACACAAACAAAATGTTTAATGCGCGGTAAGTCCCTATAAACATTTTAAAGCAGATTGGGTAGGGTAACGGCCACAAGTCGGCGACTTCAACGCAAGAGGGCTAGATCAGTGTTGCCAGGACATGTAATACCTACTATCTTATCTCAGTTAACTATTCCACAATAAACAAAACCATAGGTAAAATTTAATACTAACGTAGATAAGGTATTGCGTGAGGATGACAGTCCTCAAACGAATGATCTTGGACTTGAGGATAAAGATAATTCGAGTAATTTTGATGCAAATTATTCATCACAAATATCAACTTGTGTTATATAGCGGAATAACCAGCTATGCATAGCTAATTTGATTACCTTAGAATAATCTAAGTTTAATACCCTATTTTTCAAAATAAATAATGACCTGTTACTGATCAATGACATAAAAATAATATACCTATTACCTATACCAGAGATGACAGACATAATTCAAGTGCCCTTGGGGACTGGGAGCTTACCTAATTATCAAAAATCTTTCAGAGCGCCTGGTTAATGCGCCGCGCGACCAAAATGCTGGCGTGTTTCTGGCTCAACGCATAAGCAATGCCTATCACCGTGGTAATGCCGCCAGCACGTTGGGTACGCTGCCAACTGATAGTGGGCTTGGGCATTTGGATTGTCTTTAGACTTTCAACTGTCTATGGGTAGTCTAACTGTTTTTGTATTGTTAGCTTGTATTGTTGTTTAGTTGATAAAGGGAAAAAAAGGATATGTAAATAAGTACTTATATGTACTTACGAAAAAATTTAACAAAAACGATTTAACTACTGAAGATTTTTTTTTTACCTTTACTATGGATTAACAATCATGTATAATCTAATAGCTAAAGACAGAGCGAAATGGAAGAAGGTCCTCGTGGAAACCAAGACAAATACGATACATCATCGCCGAAGCAATGAATGAATGAGATGAAAATAGCAAAAATAACTGACGGTAACTTCATTATGATAGGTCTGGCTTGGGCACTATAGCGTCCCAGATAATTATACTGAGAAAAATCTCGGAGCAAAGCAAAGTAACTTTCGTTCTTTCTGAAACTAGGGTACATTAGTGTTTAGGCATAGTAAAAACAAAAGAGCAATGCAATGTTTTAGGAGTAAGCTGTAGATGGTCTTCCACACTACGATCGAGATCTATACTGTTTTCCTTCATTTTATTTATTTATTTATAAGCGATCAGCATAAGCTGCATGATGTGCTCCACAGTGTTAAAATTTAGTATAGGTAATCTTCTTCTGTCCAGTTTGTTTTTAAACGCAGCCTCCCACTAAGTAGATGGACCGACGACATTGTGAGAGTCGCGGGCATCCAGTGGATGCAAAAGGCAGGCTGTCGTTCAGTGTGGAGGTTAAAGGGGGAGGCCTATGTTCAGCAGTCGACGTCTTCTGGCTGATGATGATGATGATGAGTTGCAATTATGGCTGCGGGGAGAATTAGTACATTTATTGTCATGTTTTTAACACGAGGTGGACCACATTTTATTTTATTAGCAATCTCTTGTTTGCATTCAACAATGGAAAGTTGTATCCGAAATTTATATCGACAAAGAATTATAATATTACAAGTTTTTTATAGAATGATAGTGTTGCGCTTGACTACCATCTCGCCTGATGCTAAGCTTTGATCCGGTCTATGGCGAAGCACGCTTGCCTAGTAGAAACCGATTCACTCGCGATTTGAAGACACCCAGATTGTAAATATCAGGAAACACCCATTCAGCCAGAACATTCCACATTCTAGCAATTCGCACAATAAAGGTGGAATCAAAGCGCTTCGTTCGCGTTTACGCAATATCTACTATGAAACAATGTAACCTTTTCTTGTATATACTGGCCGTCCCCTAGAAACATGGCAAGGAGGGAATGAGATCATGCAGAATCGAAGCACGCTCTTCGAAATGTACCGATCCGATAAAATACCGATAGACTAGAAACTTTACGCCAAAAATCAAGGCTTTGTAGCTTAGTCTAAAGATATTTCTTACTAATGAACTTCTTGGATGGACCAATGGACCAATGGACTCCAACGCCTCAAGCTGGTACATGGCTGATTCAACCGAAAAGGGCGAGCAGTGCTCCGATGCACGACCCAACTTGTGTTTGATACAATGTGAGCAACTATAACTAAAATTAGTCAAAACAATGGCACTGCTGCTATTTGTTTTGTTATCTATTACTTCAGTGCCATTGTTTTGATTGTAGTTTAGGTACATGCATACATTGATAGCGGCTCTCACGTAATTTCGACAAACTGATTAGCTTATTTGCAGATGTTGTACTACTCTGTGGCAAAGATGGCAAAATGATGGAACTAATAATTTTGTACGAATGGCTGTCGGTTTTGTACAGAAAGTACGATGCTAGTTCCACCATTTCATTCACAGTTATGTTTGTCGCACTGACGGTATCTAGCAGAGTTATAGAAATACCGGGTATCCAGAGCGCACAACAACAAGAGACAAAGAAAGACAGATGGGTCCGTGACACTGATAGAGAGAGAAAGAGAGAGAGACACAGAGAAAGACTATATTTTTCTGTCAACCGAATTGCCGTGTTTTTGACGGACGTTCTATGGAAATTACGTTTCCTTATAATAAAATATCATTACCCTCCCACGAACCCACTCTTATCGGCTCCAAACGCAAACAAGTTCAACCGGAATCTAAACGCTTTTTAGGGTTCCGTAGTACTACAAGGAACCCTTATGAATTTGTTCTGTCCTTCCGTCAGTCTGTCTGTCCATCAGTCCGTCCCAATTTTTGAGAACCTTTTACCCTTTATTACATGAAACTTTGCCCAATTACAGTTTTGGTCTATAACTCATTAAAAAAAATGTGTTTTAGGGGTGGTTAAACTAATCGCCAATTCCTGAAATGACCACAATTAAATGGCTTTATAAACGAAACCCTACCATATGCATGTCTCGGCACACTCTTGGCCAGTTATTAACCAGCGCTTTACATTTGCATATTTTTTGCTATGTTTGATATAAAACTTCCTCTAAATATACTTGACTTAAAATAATCTGAAGGCAATAATCAACGTCACACGTCACCGATTCGTTACTAGAAAAGTTAATTGGGTTGGGATATAATTTTATGATTACCTATTATATCTAACTAGGTAGGTATATGAACATAAAAGTTCAAGAATTTAGTATGTTTGTTTGTATATAAAATTTATAAGTTGAAGTGGAAATGGGCGGGCCACATTGCTCGAAGAACCGATAACCGATGGGGAAGAAAGGTTCTTGAGTGGAGACCACGAACCGGAAGACGCAGCGTAGGTAGGCCTCCCACTAGATGGACCGACGATATAGTGAGAATCACTGGCATCCAGTGGATACAACAGGCAGGCTGTCGTTCAGTGTGGAGGTTAAAGGGGGAGGCCTATGTTTAGCAGTGGACGTCTTCTGGCTGATGATGATGTTTGTAAATCACGCGATTGCGGTGACGGTCACTAAATGAATTTGAATGATTGCTTGAAAATCAAAACATTTTGAATAGGTTCGTATTTAATAAATACTACTCTTTTTTAAACGTCTATGACGTAACTTAACTGGAAAAACTCGCACTACCGTAGAGGGTAGTTAGTATACTGAGTCTATGCGCACTATAAGTCCTTTTCAAATAGAAAGGCACTTGACAGGTGGTTTGATAGTACGATAGAATGTAACGTGATTCAAAAATTTTTAATGTGACGTCACAGAACTAAATTTAAGGTTCACATTTTGCGGCGAAAACATTTAGCTAAGCGCTACTATGAAAAAAAGCGGTTAAAACTTGTCTATTAGTGGTGGTACCAAGTGACATGCTATTTGAAAAGGATTATAGGTACTCTGGTAGAAGCTGTGGATGTTCATTGTAACGAGTACGTTTGGTAAAAAGTACTTCGAAGTAGACAAAATATGTTCTTACTTAAAGAAAAATCGAGGAACTTTTTTCAGTAAAATGTAGCAAGCACTAAGAAAAATGCGAATAAAACTACGGGCAGCAGCTAGACAAAATCAATTTTTCGTTAAATACCTACGTCAATGATAAAATATAGTAACATGGAGCATGAGTAGAATTAATTACTATGTGCCTATAACTTTTAACTTATAAACAGCTGAAGACCAGCAAAGAAAAAATCACGTCAAGTCCACATGACATGACCAACTTTTTTTACCAAAGAGCCAAAAGGGGTATTGGTTGAAGTTATCGTGTAGATATATAGGTAAATGTATGTCTAGCTTTGATAAATGAGGTGTCGATGTGGCGTTTTCTAAGCCTAGGCGAATCATAAGTGAGATAAAAAAAACTGCCACGTCCTTGTGGTTTTATTGGCCAAAACTTATTAAAAAATCAATGTAACTATACTTTTATTATTCATATCATTACAAACAAATATGTAGGTATTTATGGTCTAATCAAGTATATCATCATCATCATCATTTCAGCCATAGGACGTATACTGCTGGACATAGGGTTCCCCCATCGATATCCAAAAGGGCCGGTTGGAAGCGGCCTGCATCCAGCGTTTCCCTGCGGTCCCTTTTAGGTCGACGCAAATACTAATAATTAATTTATGTTGTAAACTCACAGGGCTACAAATACTTCATAGAGTTTGTTCTACTAGGGCTTATAGGAATTTTGAGGTACAAACCTTTTTTTCACAATTTCATTTTCAAAATCGAAAATAATACCTTAAAAAAAAGTAGCCACAATAAGTCGACGCCGCTGGTGATAAGAGAACTGGCTCATTGGTCGCGCAGAGAATTTCTTTGGGAATTCAACGCGGGAATGCAGCCAGCGTTCTTAGCACCCACACGGACACGTTTGAGGCACTTTTCAAATTTTACGTAACAACATTTTCACGACGAATTTTTTGCAGGTTTTATTTACTAAAGTTGACAAACTCCGATAGGACAAAAATTGTAACTGAAACCCGTTTCAAAAGTGCCCGATAGAATTATATTAGCAACTCACTGAGGTGACAGTGCTAGTTTCAGATGGAATTAATATTTGAAAAACGCTTACAATATGTGCATTGTGATGTTTAAAATGCTGAGTATATTAAAATTTTGTACTGTAACATCGTAAGATATAGTTGTAAAAAATTGAAAATATTTTTTTAGCACTGTGTAATAGTGACATCTCTTATGTATCTTTAAAACTAGGTACTAATCTGAGTAGATTATGATGCCAGGTAAATCGATCATGCACGAGAATTTGTGATCGTGGTTTAACAATTATGGCATAGATGGCGCTAGGAGCGTTATATATTGGGATGGTCGCGGGTTCAAACCTCGGGCCCGTACCAATGAGCTCTTTGGAGCTTATGTACGGATTTTCATACCACTGGCTTTTCGGTGAAGGAAAACATCGTGAGGAAACCTGCATACGTACGGAGAAGGAATTCAATGGCGTATGTTAATCCACCAACCCGCACTGGGCTAGCGTGGTGGATATGGCAGATATGGCCCAATCACCCTTTCGGGGGTAGGCTAAAAGTCCAGCAGTGAACTGTTAAAGGTTGACTATGATGATATAATAGGTACAACTGTGTTAGAAAATGAAGAATCAGCTCTATATTAATTACTAGCTGCGCCCCGCGGTTTCACCCGCGTAGTGATGAAAAATGGTGATGATGATGATGAAAAGTAGCCTATATGTCACTCTCTGGCTCTTGAACTATACCCATGCAAAAAATCAGATCGATCCATTGTTCGATCGGGATCGGCTTTTTATGGGGTAACAAAAAAATATTAGTCATGCCTATCACAAGCGGTTGCCCGTGACTTCGTACGCGTAACCTCCTCACTTATATCGGCCCTCTCCCAAAATCCTTTCTTAGCAGATCTTTACACCACGGAATCTGCCTGCAAAATGTCAATAAAGAGCTAATAAATCAATAAATACAATTTCATATTCATAATTTTTTTCGAAGGTTTCGTAGGTCTAGTAGTTTTCAAGATTTCGTGATTTCAGTCAGTTAGTCAGTGAGCGAGGTGTTTCGCTTTTATGTACAGGGTTACGCATATAGACTGTACTAAGCAGAAAGGAGGTCATTGTACCCATCATTATGAACAACTTTTACAACGGGACCAACTCTGAAATCGCGAAAAAACAGATGTTCCATAGAAAACGGTCATTGAGGTTCTACAAAAGTTGTTCATAATGATGAGTACTATGACCTCCTTTCGGCTTAGTACAGTCTATATGCGTAACCCTAGCTAGATATATCGATATTATATACTAACTTACACTCTTTCCTTTTGGATATCGATGAGGGGAGGCCTATGTCAGCAGTGGACGTCCCATGGCTGAAATAATGATGATGATGATGATGACACTCTTCCCTACGATTTAAATCTTCCATGGATATGTAGTCCTTATAAAGTAACTGATCTAACCTTTAAGCGAGCCCAGATTAGGTGATGAAAAATGTTGCGCGACCGCAAACCGTTACTGGGCGCGTTAAGGTTCACGTTCACGTGATTTTCCAAACTGCGCAGTGTTAACGTTAGTTTGAGACCGCGTAAGGAGTTGGGCGTAAGGCTGCAGGGAAAACAAAAGGGAGCGTTGTGGCGCGCGGCTTTGCTTGTTGTAGAGAGAAAAAGCTGAAATGCGCTGAGCATTTCCCGGGAGTGTGGCTGCAGGCAACATGCTAAGGGATTTTGCATGATGTTAGATATATTTGATTAAATTAGCTATACCGAGAAAACTAATTTAAATTCTGTCTCATTAACATTAGCCTGCGATAAATGTGACATAGATTACCTTAATAGGCAGTTAAGTCTATTATAGGTTCTTTTTTTTTGTAAATATTGTAAGTTGATTGAGCAAATTACAAGTTTCCGCCAATAGAATCATTAAATATTTTGTTTGTTAAATTTCTAGAGAACGCTTGTTTCGTCGGTTATACTTAATGTGATGATAATACAAATACTATATTAGCTACTTATATTCTTATAACAATTAAACTAAACAATTTGTCAAATTGCTGCGGACATTTAAATTCGATTAAGGAATTTTATATTAGTCGTTAAGCACCATATTATATAAGTTTTATATAACAAAATACAAGCTAAAACTAAAACTACAAATACAGTTAGACTGCCCATAGACCGTTGAAGGTCTAAAGACAATCAAAATGCACAAGCCCACTACCAGTTGGCAGCGTACCCAGCATGCTGGCGGCATTACCACGTTGAATGGCAATGCTTATGCGTTGAGCCAGAAACACGCCAGCATTTTGGTGACCAGGCGCTCTGAAAGATTTTTGAAAATGAGGTGAGCCCCCGGTCCCCAAGGGCCTAATGTCTCGACCCCAAACGCCTCAAACATATAACCACTACCGAGGTTAGCATATTTGCGTCGCTTGTGCGGCTCTGCCGAATTGCGAAAGTTTTATATTAGTTATTGGACACCCAAAGTCCACGAAACATAATCTAGAGATACTTTGACAAAACTATAAGTACGTATGTGCCAGACCTCAATGAGGTGATGCTGATTAACATTTAATTTGACATTTGAAAGAGAAACTAGATAGATATTCTTTTGTTTTCTTGTTACGTTTGCACCGACGCGTGTAATTACCGCAATGAGTGACATCTTTGTTATAAGAAACAGAATAAAGGCGCATAAAGGGTATTGTTACCTCGCATGCAAACACTCGCGCGGTGCCATCAGTCACCCAACACTTGATGTACGAATTAGCAACAAACAAGCACTAAGCGCCTCGCGCTACTGTTCTCATACCCACTAATACATAATCTGTGACGCATACATTTTCTCATCCGAAAATCGCCGCGGCAAAATTCAATTGTAAACGTATTATGTTATGAGTGCAATTTATTTACCGCAGCGAGGACAAAGGGTTCGCAGCGAGCCCAGTCGTGTGCGAGACAAGCCGCTGCGCGCGCGCATTCAACCGCGCGATAGGGAAATACACACGCGCTTTATTCGAAAAATAGTGCACAAATATTTTCAAAATGATGCTCGCAGGCGCGCAGATTGTGGAACAAAGCAGTGTGGCTTACAGCCCAGGGGGTGCAGTGACGGTGCCCGTGGGGGGTTTTATAGCCCCTCAGGCGCCCCTGGCGGTTCCAGCTCCTTCGCAGCATCCCTTAGATATCCTAGCGACACAGGGCCTCGCCAGGGTGCCCACAACAGACCCTGTGGACATAAGCTTCTCTAACATCACATGCACGGTCAAATTGGGATTCAACAAAGGTAAGTCTGAAAGTGTTTTCAATTTTCACGCACTGCGATCAAATGCTTATTAACTAGGGTATTGAAACATCAACAATGTACGAAAATCATAATTGTACTGAAGCTCCTTAAAAAATATAAATTTTTTGTTTTATTGAACTTCGGTTTTCTGCGTTTCAGCGCTGAAACAAAGGGTGCATTTGTGCAATACATGCCCTTTATTTAATTTGTACAACCTTCATGAAGTTGTTTAATAGGTACAAGATTTACATATCTACTACGGAGTTGAGTTTTTTTAATCCAATTTACAACTATCAATATAGGAAGTTCCTAATCAAATATTGTAATTCAATATTCTTATAAATAGGTAAACCTAGTTAGACATTAAATTAAGAACCTAAACTAAAACAATAACTAAAAGGAGGGTAGAAAACTAAAAGGACGCTAGAATGTTGTAAAATTAATAACTTTTTATTGATTCACCCTGGTATATATATGTGTTCTATTTATTTATTTTATTTTTTAAATTAACTAAAGTCTATTATAACTTAAGACTTATTCACATTTCTCAGAGAGTTTAAAATAGTCTAGAAAAGTTTGTCGTAGGTTATAAAGAAATTTGTGAATGATACCAAAGCATCTTAAATGGTACGGTAAAAATTGCATATTTTGAACCAATATAAAAAAAGTAACTGTCTTTTATTTTAGTTTTATAATAACGTAGAGTAGAAGATATGGACTCTACACATTCATACCTCATAGTAATTGTGCTCCTCGGTTTTACAAGCAGTGTTCCGGTTTACTCGCATCTTTTGCATAAAAGACACCATGTCTGTCACAAACACGATGCACTACTTCCTTGCTAAATTACAACAAAATCTGTTCAGCCGTTTACTATTGCACTCGGTCCAAGTTTTGTTTGATCTGATTGCAATAAAATTATAAAAAAAATAATCAAATCATTTTCTTTCAATATGTTTCTGTAGTTGGTACCTATATTGTAGCCTCCAGCTACAATCATACGTTCGAAAACTAAAGAAAAGGTGTTCAGTATATGTGGTTTTTAGAAACTTGGACTGAGTTAAGTCGTGAACAGACAGAGAGACTTTCCTTTCGAATTTATAGGCAACTAGTAGGCCGCCCCTGCTTCGCACGGGTGAAGCTGGGATATATAGCCTATGTCAACCGGGGATAGTGCAGCATCCCAACAGTGAAAGAATTTTTCAAATCGGTTCAGTAGTTTCGGAGCCTATTCAATGCAAACAAACAAACAATCAAATCTTTCCTCTTTATAATATTAGTATAGATAAGTATATACTATAAATACATACACGTATATAAGTACATGCGATTGTTAAATGACATCAAAAAATTTTATTGTCACTTAGTTGTTTACTAAACTTACTTAGCAAGCCATTTAGCCAAAACAATCTACCGAGTGACCTAATTTACGTCGTTGTCAAGAGTTCAATGGTTATCGTTGCCTACGTAAATACTCGAAATGCCTACCTTATTATAGATTAGCTCATTTTGGCACCTAAGTATAAAGTCTAAAGTATAGAGTTAGTAGGTAAGTGTATAGAGTTCATATTTCGAATTTAAGAGTGGTAAAACAAGGCTCAAGGCAAGGGCGAGGCCTATATTTTCAGCAGTGGACGTCTTCTGGCTGATGATGATGAAAACAAGGCTCGACCTCTTTTGTTTCCACCTTTGTTTTGAAATAAAATATTAGAATTGTTATGGCAACATTTTCTTTGATGACTTCTTTCTGATTTGCTGCAAGGCATTATTTTCAAAATGAAGGCATGTCATGTTTAAAATAATCAGGTTATAGATTACAGGGTGTCTTTTTGCTGCGTTTGCCGATTTGTGATCAAAGTCAACGTTTTTTATTTGCTTGCCAATGGGGTGGTATACAAGGTCTTAAATATAAAATGTCCACCCATGAACAGCCTTAAGGGCGTGCTAAATTGAATCAGATTATAAATAATATTATGTCAAAAGAATTACATGAATTTATTTCACTAGTAAGAAGTTTTTATATGTTCTAATCTGAACTTAAGCAAAACAGGGTAGTTTTAGACCATAATTCGTAGACTTTAAGACTTTAATTCGGCTAGACATCGTCATTTTTGGCTATACAAGGCTCCAGCCGCTGGTCGCCTCACGGGTTTTATCAACAAGAACATTTTCCTCTTCATAGGAGATATTCCTCTTCATAGAAGCACCACGACTTTAGATTTAACAAATTTCGCGGTAGAGAATAAAAAAATTGAGCAGATAATTATGTGAACACATTTAATAAATAATAAAAAATAAAAAAATGTGTGTGATGTGTGTGAATGTAATATAAATAAAATGTGTGAAAACCACGTCAGTTTCTATAATAAAATATGTGAACACAATTATTTTTATGCAGCTCAAGTCTAGGTTGTGGTAATTTGAGACGAACCATGGCCAAATCAATCACGGCCTTCAGCATTAGGGATGGTCATGTCAATATGTACCGCGTCAAACAGCTGTAAATCATTAAACTTAGGCTCTAGGCAAATACTGCATGTACTTACTCGGAAACGACTTACCTACTTATGATTAGGTATTGTAGGAGTATCTATCACACGTTGGCAACATGATTGTCAGCTGCGATTATGATAATATAATGCTACAAAATATGGTTTTTCATGATTATTTGTATTTACTATTATTATGTGAGATTGCCATTGACCCTAGGGTTATGTAACAAGTTTTCACGCAATACCTAATCACAATTCAAATATACAAATGTAAAAATATTTACCTACACTCTACTGAGCTCCGAAGCTGAAATCCAGAAAGAATTCGGATGTCTACACCCTAAACAAAATATGAGTAAGATTATGTGTAGACATCCGCAAAGCAACTAGGGTTTTAAAACAAGGACGAATTAAGAGAGTCAAAATGGGGAGGGGAGTTACGCTTACAAATATAAAACTAAATCACTTGGAAAGTTCATAATTAAATTGCTGTAGCAGTACGTTGTCAATTCGAAACCTCAGATCAATATTCAGAAAAGAGCTCATAATTTCAAACCGGTAAACAGATTTTTATTAAACATAGCTAAGAACTACCACAATAAAACCTGCTTTAAAAAATGGTTTTTATTCTATAGGGATTTATCCCGAATCATTTTACTAAGGTAAAAATAAGTAGGTACCTGCCTATCAGGACATAATTTTCTTCCTTTACATAACAAACAAAAAAATACTGAAATCGCTTTAGCCGTTTTGGAGAAAAATTATAGCAAACACAATTAATAACCTGTTACTCTACCTAAATATTCTTCCTTCTCCGTTCTGGCGTGGTAAAATATGCTCCACACAGCCTTGAAAATGAACCTAGAGTCCTAGAATAACTCTACCCAGCACTAAACTAATGGGCTAATACTGCTCGCGTGCCCAAATCAGGTTTTGCCAGCTCATAATCTTTAATATTAGTTGAAAAACGATATAATTACGGTTTTGCGAATCCGTGCGCTGATCTGCAAGGAATTCATTGCTGTAGCCTTCACTTGACCGTTTATTGAAACCGGTCTTATATTAACTACAAGTTCGCACCTCGTATGTACCTACGTAATACTCGCATAATGACGTCGAAGTGTTAAAAATTAGGACCTTCGCGTCAGCGCACGGTCCAATGGTCAGCGATGAGGTCTGGGCCAAGGTTGACAATCGGTCAATAAAAACTATTCAATTACTCATAATAATAACAAGAAAAATCCTTTTAGGTCGGGCAATCATCATCATCATCAGCCTATCTTAGTTTACTGATAGTCCTCAGCCAGACCTCACTCAGCCAGACCTTTTTTTTGTAACCATTGTTGAATTTTATAAAGATACCCGGCTGTATTGGGGTAATAGCTTGGTTATACACACACCGCACTGGGATCTCCATAGGAACGCACCGGTACCACGCTGCCTGAGGCATCACTCCCGGAAAATGCTTGAACCATTTCCGCTCCTTCCGTCTACAACGGTGCGGTATTCTAAGACCCCGTCTCCAGGGTCGTCGGCTTAGGGCGTCTGTTACTGTACCCCTATGCCGTCGTCTCCGTGCAAGGTCAGCTCTTTCGCGTTCTCGCTCGGCGGAGTCCACCATAGCCTTCCATGCAGGCTCGTCTGCCAGCATGGCCGAAACCAAGCGTGGTAGAAAAAGGTCTTGTCCTACCTTAGCTGTCAAGGCTTGGCGCTCCAGGCTCGAGGCTGAGCATTCTTCGAGAGTGTATTGCGCGGAGTCCGGGACAGCCTGCAATGGAGGCTTTGCAGAGTTGGTTCGAGTCCTATTCTATTGAGATAAGCCCCGAAACTTCAATGCTCGGTAAGGATCTGGGTCAGCCGAAATATGACGTGCTTCTTCCACTTGATTCAATCACCGAAGCTTGGCTGGTTGCCCTCAACTGCTCGTTGCCTTGCATTTTGTGAATCCAGAACTCGCTGGTGCCACTTTTCAAGCTCAAAACGGTGCTCCCGTTTTCACATTTTAGCCTTTACTGGTGCTGCACTGACTAGCAATAAGTACGAACGCTAAGTACAATTACTCTTCTCTAATGAGATCGTCATTTCAGTGTTTTTATATGCCGTAGGTATTTTTTCGTTTTTAAATTATATAAACTTGTAAAAAAATAGTTCCTATGTACAATATTATATCTGTCCTGCCTTAAAATACTCTATCTACCTAATCTATCCAAATTTATGATACCGAATTGATACAAGAAAACCCGATGTAAAGGATTATGAAGATAAAAGTAAGAATTTCATAATTTCGTCGTGTAAATGAAACGCGGTACGTATGTACTATATTCATTATCTGAATTGTTTTAAGGTCAGCTGATTAACTGCGTTCTTTGCATTGTAAGTGTAAGTAATTACATGAACCTAATTAGTTAACTTATGTTGTTACCTTCGATATCATGAGTGTAAACATAATTATATTATAAACAACTGTTTATTGCAGTTCAATGCACGTGGTTAACAGTGCACCTTCAATGAGATTTGCCGGTAGCATAATTTTTTTAAATACACCTAAGTACTTAATTTTGACGATATTATTTTCACATATTCACGGGTCTAGCCCGGACGTTTGAGAGACATTGGTAGGGCCGAAGCCAACACCAAAAGGCTTAGTTGAGTACAAAATACGTGTGTGTGTATAAAATTATAAAACTAATGTACAGTATAGGATTAAAAAAACTAGGCTATTGAGGTGAACAACTAGTGGATAGGAGAACAGATCTATGGGATAAGAAACGACGCCTGCCTTATCCTGTCTCATCTCAAAATACATTTAGGCAGGTGATGACTTGCCACCCACTAAATGTCTTTTTGTTTCTAATGACGTATTTGTATAAGCGGTTCGAATATTGAAGAAAATTTTGAATTTTTTTCTTCAATGAAAAATCAATTATCTGCTTACATTACCATGTGTTACACCCGGATCTTAGATACCTCTATATCTTATCAGATAACACGTGCCAATGATATCATGTAATGATTCAACAAGTAGTTAGTACTTGCACTTATCAGAAGATTTCAACCTTTGTACAATAGTACCTAACAATATTATTGTTAGCGAATGTACTATTTCATATGTGTTTTATACACAAATAAAATTAAGTAAATTTATTTTAAATATCGACCAAGTGCGTGACTGAATCAAGCACACACCCACACCCACATCCACACCCAAAAAAATAATATTTTATTAATTTCGGGATCTTTAGCCCGACTCGCACTTGGCCGGTGCGTTACTTTATTGTGTTTACTATAATCATGTTAAGCTTGACACTTACGTATTACCGTTTATACATTAGAGCGATTACAAAAATAGGTTAAAAAAACACGTTTGTTTGTGTGTATGGGGACCACGTAAATTTTTACTTTTTTTGTTATTTTTTAGTTAATCAACTGTAACATTACATATTCTGTGAAAATTTCAATATGACGGATGGACGGACGTACGACGGACAGACAGCGTAGGCTTAGTAACAGGGTTTCATTTTTACCCTTTGGGTCGGTAACCCTAAAAACATATCCTATCTAAGGATATACAATAAAATGAAAACAGGACTTAGTAAAGACCACTGTAGAGTTCATTCAACCACCACAGAGTTTGGAGACAGACTGACCCTCTCGAAACAGAAGGATGAGGCAATTGAGAGGTAATTTCCGTAATCGAGTTGTGTTATACAGAGAATACCTACAATATATACCTAGAAATAATACGTATAATACACTACCGGACTGAGTATTTATAAATAAAATAAAAAATGTCTTTATTTCAGGCATGCTAAAACCTATTGTGTTACACAGAAAACACAAAAATATAAAATATACCTATATATAAATAATAATAAATAAAAATATAAAATACTAGCGATCCGCCCGCCCGGCTTCGCACAGGTGTAATTTACGTGCGAAGCCCGGGCGGGTCGCTAGTTATATATATAAACCTTCCGTGAAAATGTATCTAACTGATGGTGAAAACCGCATCAAAATCCGTTGCGTGGTTTAGGAGGAGTTAGCGGCCATACAGACAGACAGACGTGAAAAGCGACTTCAATTTATACTATGTAGAGATTATTAAAATATTAAATATACAAAATTATTATTTACTATTGTCTCATAACAGAGCTGAACATAAAATAAAGCAGATCACCAAAAACAAAATAAATATACCTTTATTATGTAAGAAGTGAGCTAAGCATGTATTGTCATTTGTCTGTCTAGACAAAGAACGCACTATATAGGTACATTTATAAATGACGTCACTTGAATTTTTTTTTCGGGGCAAGTGCCTTTATAACTAAATAAAATACAAGCTAAAACTAAAACTACAAAATACAGTTAGACTGCCCATAGACCGTTGAAGGTCTAAATTCTTACTTGTACTTACAATACATGATACAAACTCCATGGTATTATATTATAATATTCTACTGCTATTCACTTTGCGGGAAAGGGACAGAGCATCCCTTCCTAAACCGACAAAAAACTTCGCGGAACTTTATTAACCAATCTAAATAATTTCTTCAGCGTACGTATTATAACATTTAATTCTTATTATATTATTCCCAAAAAAAAATATTCGGGACATTTTTGCACACACGGTCACCTGATCAAACTAAGCAATGCTTGTAATATGGCTGCCAGGGACTGATATACATACTTTTTTGTATTTGTTGTTAAAGTTGTTATTGATCGAACACCTGTCCGAAAGCCTATTTGTTCTTATTGTATCTACCACAGATCTACTACCTAGTACCTACCTATCGTGTTTTAATTCTCTATGGTACCTAGGTTACATAAAGGTGCCATGCACCAAAGACTTTCAAGTAGCCCTAGTCTATTGGTGCCACCGTTAACCCATGGCCCAGGCACGGCCTGCCTTATGGCACAAAATAAGTACGTACATATTTATTTATTTTTATACATATTTTTGTGCTTATGGGTCCAACGCCGACTGTAAAGTCGAAGCGGAGTTGCAACCTACATGGTGAAAAAACTGTTTTCTATGTACGCTTGGTTCAAAATTAGGGTAAGGTAGGTGCAAAGACATTGGACCTTTTTCTACTAGGTCCAATTTCTTTGGGTAGGTGGCAGCTACCCATCAAGAATCTTACCCATTGGTGAGTTGACTACTGTCGAACTTTTGAAATGACATTTTGACAATGTATAATTATATCGTAGGTGTGTTTACTACACTCCTAATTTGGAAGGGGTCAATTAACCACGGGGGTAATTTTTTGGTATACCGCGATACCGTTTTGAACCTGTCGGTGTTTATCTATGTATGTGTATAAAATTGTGCTTTTGGTAAGGAGCCTCATTTACTAGATCTTAGAGCAGTTGAGGTGCAGCCAAGAGGCGACCCGGTGAGGAAGCGCGGCGGGCTGAGTAACGGGAAACGGTAAACGTTTAACCTACGGTAAAAATACTCTTTAGTAAGCTTACGTTTAATAATTATCAATTAAAAAAACCGACTACAAAATTAAAATACGTAATTTCGGGGGGCCTGTATACCCTCTGCAGCTCTCTCGCTCGCACATTTTCACATTATTGAAGATATAAAATCAATGAGTGTGAATTTCCAAAAAGTAACAAAATCATGTCATGGTATCTATCGTAACATTACAAACAAAGAAATGTTTGCTTCGATATCTTGTAATTTGACGGAATAAAATGACACGAGAAATAAAAATCACTTGTTACCATTTTACTGTGTCAAATTAAAATATATCAAATTGACAATTTCTTTGTTTGTAATGTTACGATAGACACCATGGCATGATTTTGTTACTTTTTGGAAATTCACACTCATTGATTTTATATCATCAATAATGTGAAAATGTGCGAGAGAGAAAGCTGCAGAGGGTATACAGGACCCTTAATCGGAAAATTCGTTTACTTGCATGACATTGTTATTGTCATCCAAGTAAACAAATTTTACAGTTATTATGATTTAAATACCAAACTGAAAATACATATCTATTCAAATAAATAATAATTTTAAGAATCAGTTCATAAATGACGGAAACTGAGGTAATAAACGTTTTTAAAAAACAGCCGAATACTTTTTGAAGTCGGTTCAAAATACTATTTAGTGGGTGATGTGGCTTACGTTTTAAAATGCGCCAAAGGATTTAAAAACACGCACGTGCTTAATCAACGATTAATTATTAAAGGCGAAAAGGATCAATTGGATTTGTGTTCTGATATAAATGATTATTTTTATTGATATAATAAACAACATTGTTACTTTTAAAACTTACCTCACAGTACAAGACAAGAGTACGCTTCAAGGTTTTTGATACACAATAATTATTTTGCTATCCAATGACGCGCGTTTACTCTATATCCGCAAATAGTGTAGTAGGTTACCTTCTAGGAAAAACATATATTTTTTTGTATTACCTTGAAGCCTTGGACCTTCTTTTTCCGAAATAAAAATTTCTTGATACGTTGGTAAACAATATCAGCTATACTTTTCCTGTTGATATGAATATTCTTCATACAGATTGACGAACATAGCAAATACAGGGTTACTGGTAATATTTAGAACGCTCTTAAGGGGCGGCTTCATATGTCAAAACAAACAACTTTTGTTCTAAGACTTATAGAAAAACTCAAAAAAAATAAAATTTTGAAGGGAGTAAATGTTTTTTTTTTTTTGTATGGAACAGCTGTATTTTTTTCACGAATTTTGAAAAGTATTAGAATAAAAGTTGTTTGTTTTGACGGTGGATGCTCACTGATTACCAATAGACCTGTACCTATACCCAATTTGAGCAGTAAATTCTCAAATTGTTGCTGCATATACCCCACGCCATGAATCTAAGTACTACTACAATATACTATGTACCTATATACATACAGGGTTACACGGGGTTAGTTCGATCTAACCATTTATTTGCTCTGACAGCGGCAATAATGTAAAATCTGAGTAAAACATTTTCTGTTAATATTTTACTAATATATTATATCAGGTACTTGCTACAGTCTTACGCTCAAAACCCTAACTCTTAACTAAAGTGATCAGAATTCGTGGTTTTCATTCTACTTTTTACAATGTTCTTGCAGCTGTCAGAGCAAATAAATGCTTGGACCGAGTTTGGCATACCTCCCTTGTTTGAGTGATTTAAGGTTAGCAATTATTCTAGCTCATTATTTAACTATACCACACTGATAAGCAGCAAGATGTTTGTCTCTGTTATCTAACGTAAATAGAAATGTTGATAATAATATGGCATGGTGACCCGATCGATTGGACCAGGAACTAATTAAATCTATTTAAATCTTGCACACTGAAGGTCGGGACATAAAAATGAGAATATTTCAATAGGGATTATGTTACCTACAATGCAACGCAGTTTTTCTCCTCGAACTGTGACCTCGCGACATCTATATCGTAAAATTTTGTAGGCTAGTAGTTTATTTCAATACAATTTTTAGGTTTTAATATAGCAAAATCAGTTTAGGGGTTGTGAAATCTTCGCAACAAGAATTCAAGAATATTTAGCAAAACCAGTTGCGGGTTGTTGTATAGGACATCCTATGCTGCGCTTACTAGTCCTTGGCCTCCATTCGAGAACCTTTCGTCCCCATCAGCCATCTGTTTTGCGTGATATGTGCCCTGCGCTCTGCCACTTCAACTTGCTAATCCGGTGGCCTATGTCGGTAACTTTCGTTCGTAAAATACCAGTGGAGGGAAATGTCCGCAATATGCTGGTGGCATTACCACGTTGAATGGCAATGCTTAATTTCTGTGAGAAATAAAAGCCAGCACTTTGGACACACGATGCATCCACCAATAGCCTGGCCAAAGTGGCCAAGTCCCGGTACAGTCTCAAAGCACCCGGCCCCCACGAACCCATCGTCTCCACAGCAAACGGAGCTAATTAATAAGCTAACATTTAAATTGTACTTCATTGTACCTACATAATTTAATTAGCATTTACTAGCAACTGATCTTTAACCTTATCTTATGTAGGTAGGTATAAATATGTATAAATAATAGGAATTTGTAATTTTGTGTTGTTTCCAACAATAGAAGATTATTCACCAAGGGGATAAAGCAGTGTCTTAAGTCACGAGCGTCTTATTGAATCCCGAGCGTATATCGAAGGAGCGATGGAAGTATAGAATCCTTATCAATCACTCTCAACCTTTCTCACCGAGGAAAACACTCTACTTTTCACACTTTCTAAGAGACAATAAAAAGATTTAAAAAGCTTTTTGTGGTAATAAAGTTTTAAGTTTATTTTTAAACATTCCAATATTTAATTCTCTGATATAATTATATTTTCTCTGATATCAATTATACATCTACTTCACAATGCCACATTTTCTCCAATTTATGTCGATTGCATAGTGTTCAACGTCAGTTATCCGCTGTCATCGTAGCTCTGGCATCGCGCGGCGTTGTGGCCGGGTCGCGGTTACATTGTAGCTAACCAAAAAGTCTGCACAATTCGTAGCGTGCCGAGTTTTTTTTTGGGACGATTGTAACTCTATATGTATTGTATATCGATGGTTGCTGCATTTAAATGTGGCATTATAAGTAGTCAGCTCTAATGCTATCTCATAATACGTAAGTGTTTAATACCTACCCACACAAACACTAACTTGAATCATTAATAACGGATTACAAAACATCCTGCGGTTGAAGCTGGACTTTGGAATCATGATTATAATGTTTTCCACAATGTTAGATGTATCTAATTAATATTCTAGCTAATTTTATATCGCTAATTTATTCATTGGCAACTCTCACATTAAATAACATAAAGTAAACATGCAAAGATTTTTTAGTATTGTTGTTTCCACTCGATGGCGATATAACCTTTAATAACCACTATGGATGATATTATCTTAGTTTTCACTCAACTGCTAAACGGCTTAACTTATTTAGATAAAATTTAATGTGAAGATAGATATACCCTAGAGCTTTTGTTTCAGCTGTTTTTAGTTTTGTATTTTTAGGATGAGATATTATGAAATATAAAATTCCATCTAGGCTAGGGAGTTTAGATGGTTATTTTTATTCTTTACCCCTAGTTAGGCTAGGGAGGTTTTTATTTTTATTATTGTTCCATCTATACTTTCTCCATGCTCCATCCGACACATGCCGGAGACATTATTAGACCAAACATATTGTATAGCAGTTTACAATTTTTTTTTTAGATTTTCGGCGATAATCACTTTCATAATATTAAAATTTGCTAAACATAGATGTATTATACACTAGCGACCCGCCCGCCCGGCTTCGCACAGGTGTAATTTACGTGCAAAGCTGGGGCGGGTCGCTAGTTATATTATATAAACCTCCCGTGAAAATGTATCTAACTGATGGTGAAAACCACATCAAAATCCGTTGCGGGGTTTAGGAGGAGTTGGCCATACAGACATACAGACAGACAGACGCGGAAAGCGCTTTAATTTTTACTATGTAGAGATAGAGATAGAGAAGTATACATAATTACCTAGTAATACCACTGCAGTAGAATGTTTTTTTTTTTGTTGTAATTTTTTTTTTCTTTGGCTAGGGAGTTTCGATGGGACTTTTTTATTCTCTACCCCTACGGGGAAAGGCTGGGGAAACCTTAGAAGGAACCGGTTTTAATTCCGAAAATGTAGAGTTCCTATAACATGCAAGTAAAACTGGCAGCATAATTCTGGAAACACAAATACGCTAAGTCTTTGTCTTCGACACACTTCCTGAGTTCTTCGAAGCATGACCTTTTTCCACTGAATGCATATCATTGCTCCATTAGCAAGTAGGTAGGTATTTAATACTTATACTACAGCCTAGTTACAGTTTCAATGAGCCGACCCAAGGGCGCCAGTAGTTGCAACATTGCTCCATTTTCTTATCATTCTATTATTGCCTATTATCACTTTATCGAATGAAGGTGGTCACTAAAATTCAATTACGTCTCTTTATATTCTAGAACCGCTTATTTTGTTTTAGAGCCGTGTTACAAAATGCAATTTTTCTATTTATGTATCTGGATTTTTGGGAATAACGCTGAAAGTAATTTTCAAAACGAATATAAATCAAGTAAACCATAACATTAAAATTGTTTATTTTATGTCAGTAATTTAACGAAATCCACTCTCAAACTTTCCCTCCTAGTGCTCTTCGAAAAACTAGTTTGGTAAATTTCCAAGAAAATGTACTAATAATATATTATTTAACCGATGACGCGTGACCAAAATAAAATAATTTAATTTTTAGGGTTCCGTGCCAAAAAACTTCGTGTCTGTCTGCCTGTCTGTCTGTCTGTCTGCCTGTCTGTCTGTCTGTCTGTCTGTCTGTCTGTTTGTATGTCTGTCTGTCTGTCTGTCTGCCTGTCTGTCTGTCTGTCTGTCTGTCTGTCTGTCTGTCTGTCTGTCTGTCTGTCTGTCTGTCTGTCTGCCTGTCTGTCTGTCTGTCTGTCCGTCCGTCCGTCCGTCCGTCCGTCCGTCCGTCCGTCCGTCCGTCCGTCCGTCCGTCTGTCCGTCCTACCTTTAAACTTCTGTATCTTAGGAACCGTAATAGATAGCTATTAGCTAATTGAAATTTTCACAGAATATGTAATTTCTGATTAACTAAAATATAATAAAAAAATAAAAAATTAAGAGTACTATGTACAACATACAGCAAACGTATATTTTTGTAATTGCTGTAGTGTAAAAACGGTAATACGTACAAGCGTCAAAATTTTCATTATTGTACTACACACTCTAATCTAAAATATAACAAGAAATAATAAATAATGGCCAAGTGCGAGTTCACAAATTTCTGTTCATTACCAAGTTAAGCAACGTATTTTGCTACTTAGATGACTTTATCATTCGTCTCACTGAATCGAAATGCCACATTTAACTAATTTTGAAGTCGGTTTATTCATTGATAATTATTGTATTTTGTGGTGGTACGGAACCCTCAGTGCGCGAGCCCGACTAGTACTTGGCACTTGGCTGATAGTAAGTAGCCATCGCTGGCTATGTACATATACAACACCATAATCGTTGTGGGTGCGTGGCTCGATTTAGCGAATTGAAATAATAATAAAAAAGTTACCAATGTTAGTTATAAGCAACGACCTATGTACTACGGTTATAAGTTACATATGTGCAGAGTGGCCCACGCTGAACAAAAAAAGGTACTTCGTTATCGCCAAGTTGAAATCTTATGAAATCTTATGTAAAAATAATAAGATTTCAACTTGTGATAACTAAGTACCTTTTTTTATTGTTTACGGCGGGGACATCTTCAAAAGATACCCAGCTGCATTGGGGTGAAGCCGGGTTATGTGAGATTGCACCCACTAAAACCCCCTCGGTGGCCGACCTCTGTGCCAGGCGGAGGGTACCGGGATCTCCATAGGAACGCACCGGTGTCCTCCTAGCACACTGCCTGAAGCAACGCTCCCGGGAAATGCTCAGGGCATTTCCGTTCCTTTCTTTTACAGCAGCGTGGGCCACACTGCGCCGTTGTCTTCCCTGGGCTTGCTGAATGGGAGGTCACATCGCCAAATCTGACCACCCACAAGCCCAAAGGCGCCCTTTTCGTCGGCTTTTACGACAGGCAGGGGATACCGAAGCAGTATTCTAAGACCCCGGCACATCAGCTAATACATAGCAGAAGCACAATTATAATAATAGAATTGCTCGATACAAATACCTATCATTTTATATTCTTTATATTAATAACTGCTTTATAAACTTTAATAAAATACCTATACGTTATAATAATCTAGGATCTGCTAAATTGGTTCCTAAATGACTTATGTTTTTTGCTAATTTTGTTTTTCCTTGTATAATCAGTCGTTGGGTGCCATATATCTATAACTTCTGACGGTAATGTCATTATGAAGTAGACATGGTACCAAGTAAAGGTCAAGAACAAGATCTTTACGAGGATATACGTAGACGGAAGAAGACGTTATTAATTTGTTATAGCGTGCTATTATATCTATGGAGATAATAAAATATAAATAGCTTAGGCAAAATAAAAAATAAACTAGAAACTTTTTGCGTGGTGGTTTTTTTTAAACAAACAAACAGATGAGCTGCCTGATGGTAAGCAGTCACTATCTATTCACTATCAAAAATCTATCCAATGGAAAAAAATTTGAATAGGATTGCCTTTCAGTACATGCAATTTCCAGGTTGTTACGAGCTTTCATTAGAGCATAAAACGAAAAAATTAAACTAAATCGACTTTGTTTCAGATTTTTTTTTGATCGAGGAAATTTTATTCTATAAAATTTTGAACCAATGCATAAACTCAAACACAGTATCTGTGACATGTATTTTTTTCCAGCTCAAATATTGTATTTGAACTGAATAAAATTTATTTAAAACCGACAAATTTGGTATAAGAGGCCGTGTGGCTGGATAACTAGTGCGTGAATAATTATGTATAAAATTAAATCTATATATGTATAATAACTGGCCAAAAGCGTGTCGAGACACGCATATGGTAGGGTTCCGTAGGTAAACAAAGGTCATGAGCTCATAGCATACCTTGAAGATCTTCTGATCCATCTTCTGACTACTCTACTAATTATAAAAGTTAGAAGGTTCTAAAAAAATTGGACGGATGGACAGACGGACAGTCAGACGGACAGACAGAACGAATTTATAAGGGTTCCTTGTAGGACTATGGAACCCTAAAAATGAATCCCTAAATACATTGGTCACGCCATAACTTGAGAATGACTTTACCGATTTCCGTTTTTTAAAGTTTTCTAATACTTTGAAGAAGGTTCTTACGGAACAAAACACTAAGAAAATTGCACAGAAAATTGGAATATTTTAGAAAACTTAACGACGATTATAACTCTCGGGTAAAACCGCGGGACGCAGCTAGTACCGTACCTACCATTGTTTGTTAGTTTGTTGGTTTGTTGGCTTATTAGTTTGTTGGTTTGTTGGCTTGTTAGTTTGTTGGTTTGTTTGTTCCTCTTTCACGCAGCAACAGAGCAACGGATTGACCTGATTTTTTTGTATGAGTATAGTTCAAGGGTCGGATCATCATCATCACTACGCGGTTAAAACTGCGGGGCGCAGCTAGTTATACATAATTATATTTTACTAGCTGCGCCCCCGCGGTTTCACCCGCATAGTGATGAAAAATGCTAGAGATGATGATGATGATGATGAAAGTAGCCTATGTCAGTCTCCAGTCCTTGAACTAACAAAAAACATGCAAAAAATCATGTCGATCCGTTGCTTTGTTGCTGCGTGAAAGAGGAACAAACAAACCAACAAACTTTCGCATTTATAATATGACTAGCTGCACCCCGCGGTTTCACCCGCGTAGTGATGAAAAATGGTGATGATGATGATGATGAAAAGTAGTCTGTCACTTTCTGGCTCTTGAACTTATACCCATGCAAAAAATCAGGTCGATCCGTTGTTCCGTTGCAGCGTGGAAGAGGAACAAACATCCACACATCTATACATACAAACTTTCGCATTTATAATAATAAGTATAAGTATGATAATACCTACGTAGATACCTGCCATGCTTACTGAAGATGAATGAGATTTAATTATTCAGATACCTACTCTTGATCAATGAATGATGTATTAAAATATGTCAAAATGCAAATTTCTCATAAAAATTCGACAATTATAACCGAGACTTGCAAAAACCTAACCTAACCAAAATGCTAGAAACTTTATTATTATACTAGCGACCCGCCCGCCCGGCTTCGCACGGGTGTAATTTACGGGCGGGTCGCTAGTTATATATAAAAACCTTCCGTCAAAATGTATCTAACTGATGGCGAAAACCGCATCAAAATCCGTTGCATAGTTTAGGAGGAGTTAGCGGCCATACAGACAGACAGACAGACGCGGATAGCGACTTTAATTTATACTATGTAGAGATAGAGAAGAGAAGAGATAGAGATAATTTTCAGATTAAGTAGTTTTCACAGTTTTTCATCAAAGTTGCGTCTATTCTGTCTTTTTCAACTATATTTTTTTATATTATTCTTTCATAGGCGCCACAACATAAAAAATTATATATCTATACTAATATTATAAAGAGGAAAGATTTGATTGTTTGTTTGTTTGCATTGAATAGGCTCCGAAACTACCGAACCGATTTGAAAAATTATTTCACTGAAGGGAAGCTACACTATCCCCGGATGACACAGGCTATAATCTATACCCGTGCGAAGCTGGGGCGGACCGCTAGTATTATATATTTCTATTATTTATAAAAAACAACAACTGCGGCAGCGAAATATCGTCATTGTTTTTATAGGTATACAGTTATTTTATTACTGCGTAGTAGCACTCTATGCCTCAAGCTAAACAAAGACAAATAGTAGTGCATTGTATCATTTCGCGAACTTTATCACCGAGCGGTCGAGTCATCGAACCCTGGTCAGCTGATAGCCGCCTTCTAATATGGGTCATCGCTTCGGCCCTGGGAACTTGATTTTTAGATGTGACGAGATCACTGGTCCAATTGGACTTACTCTCGAAACCGGAACGCATACTTTTAACCGACTGTCCATTTGTCCAAGAAGGAGGGTAATGTTTTTGGGTTGTATGAAAGCTTGTATTTTTTTTTAAATAGTATTTACTTAGGCTTGCGCTTGGTCGCCATCTCGCATGATGTTTAGCGACGATGACCACCATCGCTCATTCATCAGAAAAATCGCTCAGAAATTGCATTTGTCACCCGGAATATGCATAATTGTACAATAATCTCAAAGGCTACTGTGCCAAATGTAAATACAGATGCCTGAAAATGTCTCTATAAGTGAGCTGTTATTAAAACAACAGCGGGACATGCGTCATGTTTCATGAATCAACGTCGCTTCAAATACCATAACAAAGGTATTTTACATGCAACAGAACTCTCGGAAAGACTTTGCACTGTCACAGAATGACCAGTAGTTGCTTCTTCTTTGCATATGGTTCATATTCACAGAATAGCCTTCCCTATTCCGTGTTCAGGTTGGACAACATCAGTATCTTAGTACTTAGAGCATTATTTTTAATAAGTCTCACTAGGGTTATCTTTCTCGCTGTAAAGAAAGCGAGAGAAAATTCATGAAATAGAGTTTGTGGTTTCTGGGGAGATTTTAACTTCAGGGACTTCCCCTGTTAAGAGCGAGGAGATGCTTCAGCCAAACTATAATCTGTACTATAATATTATAAAGAGGAAAGATTTGATTGTTTGTTTGTTTGCATTGAATAGGCTCCGAAACTACTGAACCGATTTGAAAAATTCTCTCACTGACGGGGAGCTACACTATCCCCGGGTGACATAGGCTATAATCTATACCCGTGCGAAGCTGGGGCGGACCGCTAGTAATTATAATATAGTTACTCTCACAAGTTCTTTATCTCAAGTAGGTAATCAATTTTTTTGCCAAAAAATTGTAATTCAATCAATCAAACAATAATTTATTGTGACACTCCATAGTTGCAGTACATTATGAAAGTAATTAAATAAAGTAATTAATTAAAGTACATTATTAATGAAAGCAAACCATTTGTAGACCGCATCATCGCTTAACATCAGGCAAGTTAAAGGTTAAACGTAAGCCAATTTTTTTTAAATGAAGTTCTGTATCTCGAACTAGTTTTATTAACATTATACTACGTAACCAACGTAATAGCTAATAACACTTTTTCCTTGGTAGGTACCAAAATTCTCTAGATGTCTATAGGTCTACAGCTGTTCTAGGGAGCTCTATGTTGCAGCTGCTACGATTATAGTTACATAAATACCTAATCAGCCAGTAAACGTCCACTGCTGAACAAAGGCCTCCCCCCTCTTAGTGAGGGGTAGGCGAAAGGTAGACTAGGTAAAGGGGCTCTACGATTATAACCTCCGTCTGATACTAATGGTGTCTATTCTCTTTGCGCTCCATGTTTCTTGAGAACTACAATCTAAGCATCTTCAAGGCTAAAGTTAATAGAAATCTTCTACATCTACGTGCTTCATCCTCGGCCACATCTCTTCTCTACATAGTATAAATTGAAGTCGCTTTCCGCGTTTGTCTGTATGGCCGCTAACTCCTCCTAAACCACGCAACGGATTTAGATGCGGTTTTCACCATCAGTCTAACTGATGGTGAAAACATTTTCAAGGAAGGGTTATTTAATTATAGAACTAGCGACCCGCCCCGGCTTCGCACGCCGGGCGGGCGGGTCGCTAGTTTATCATAATATATACTTATAATAAATGTTAAAAGTTTGTTGCTTTGTTTGTTCCTCTTTCACGCTGCAACGGAACAACGAATCGACCTGATTTTTTGCATGGGTATAGTTCAAGAGCCAGAGAGTAACATACGTTTTTCATCATCATCATCATCATCACCATTTTTATCACTACGCAAGTAAAACCACGAAGCGCAGCTAGTATTCAATAAAAAAGTTCATAATTAGGTAAGTTTAACTGGGAGTGTTGCTTTCTTTCGGTATTTTTTTCCCCACTCTCACGATGACGGTATTTTCCGATTTTATTTCTTTTTATATATTTTTTTTACGGGACGTTCCAGTGTTTAGTTCTAGTTAATATGGTCGAAGGACACTGCTCTGAGACATGTGTGCGGTTATTATTGCATCATTGTTTACTGTACTCGCGTTATATTAGATATCTGCATGATAGTTATTTACCCGAAGCCTGCACAACGAGTACTTATTTAAGTTTCTTTATCATATTAATTTGAATATTTTTTTTATAATATAATATTTTTCGGGATATTTTTGCGCACACGGTCATCTGACCCGAAACTAAGCAAAGCTTGTGATATGGTTGCCAGAGACTGATATACATACATATACGGGGTGTAAGGGCAACACTCTCGAAGCCAAAAGAAGGTAATTGTACTCATCATTATGAAAAACTTTTACCATGGGACCATCCCTGAAAACGCGAAAAAAATATCAGCAGTTCTATAGAGAATGGTCATCGACACTCGGCAAAATGTATGGAACAGCTGTTTTTGTTTTCGCGGTCCTATACTAAAAGAGTTTCATAATGATGAGTACAATTACCTTCTTTTGACTTCGAGAGTGTTCTCCTTACACTCTGTATAAATTGCATTTTTTAAATAGATATTAACAACCAGATATAGAACAAACACAAATGTTCATCACATAAATGTTTTTACTAGGTGGGAATGGAACCCACGCCCCCAAGCTCAGAAGGTAGGTTCACTACCTTCTACTAACTGGACCAACGGGCTATCAATTAAATTTGAGACTAATTAAACTTTAACAATTACTTTAAAAATTTATTTCGTGACCTTTGCTTCTCATCCTATCGATACATAATATTATGAGCAATTCCAATAATGATCTTAATGTAAAAAGGTGTCTTTTATTAAATTAAATTTAAACCAGTAACATTTTGGACGTATATTTCTATTTGTATGTTCGTAACTTCGTTCTCAAAAATAATTTTGAGAAAATGTCTGAACTTTTGAGGTTCTTGGACATATTTTTCTTCACCGGTTTTAAGTGCCTTAATATTTGGCCTTCTGTATGATTGAGGGCCAGGCCACCGGGTACTTAGATACATGATCCTATTACGGATATGGAACGAGAAACGACAAAGTGCAAAAAACAATTTGAATCGTTAAAACAATTTCCTTATAGTATAATTCGTGTCAGTTTAAATTCATTGCGGATCTTGATCTTCATTGCGGTGTGTGCATTGAATTTAAATTCACTACCTACTCGTACCATGTGCTTTTGTGACAACCACATACATTTACCAGTATAGACCCCGCAAGCACGTCAAATATGAAAAGCCAGCGATTCGCAATTTTTGTGTCTACTCTGACGTCAGGAGAGCTAAGTTGTAGTACTTTGAGTAGACGGAGATTGAACTGAATTATACAGCGTGCTTTGTTTTACTTCTTACCTGGGCTAATGTTTAACAACAATCTTACTTGATAAATAGATAGAAACTCTTTATTGTGCACACCAGAAATAAATAAAAACCTCATTTATTTCAGGCACATAACTGTATTAAGAAACTTAAGAGCTACTAAGTAGTAAGTTAAGTACTTATACAGTACAGTAAGTCTTTGATCAGGTTTTTTTACAAGACAAAAATGTATAAATGTTATTGGTTTGAATAATGTGACGTAGGTAGGTATTATTTGCTTATTTTTGTTTTTTTAAATTTTGACATACCTAGATTTCACTTTTATTTTTTATACAAATTGCATTAATGTCACAAGTGGCAGCCCTATCCCTAAAAACTATCTTTTCCATAGAATTGTGTTAGTTAAACACTTTTAATTAACCATTAAATAAATACCTGATGGAAAGCGATGATCTGTCGGAGCATTGATTCAAGTTAAGTCAGTCCATGCAGTCAGATTCAGTCAGATATGCAAAGTAAGTGGGAACTCGCTGTATCTACCCAAATACGGGCTGTGAACAAAATGCTTTTGTAATGTGCTATGTAATTGTATTTCTATTTACTAACAAATAGTTGAACTCAGAGTCACACAATGTAAGTTTAATTTTACTAGTACTCAAGTTTAGCGAAAACGCTGTGAGTGACCTTTCACCTTGATTGTCGTAGGAGGACTAAAGAGTGGTGGCCTAGTGGTGGCCTATGACGGTGCTGTAAAGTACGTATAGAACCGTGTTTGTCATAAGCCTAGAAGGCGGATTACCGAGCTGAAGATTTTCAATGACGGCGGATTACAGTCTGACAAGACCAATTTCGACTCAACGGCGGATTAGCGAGAAAATACTGTATACGTATGCGTTTTATCGTTATTGAATTTGTTTACAAGCTTGTTAATAGCTTTCTGTTTATTTACACGCCAGCATAAGTTATAAGTAATTTATTGATAAAATGGCAATTTACAAGTCAATAAATTATCACCTAAAAAGTGATAAAATTATAAATAATTATTCATTCAGTGATAATATTACAAATAGATTAACTAGTTACATTACAAAGGTAACAAAATAATAATAATAATCATCTTTCTCGCTAGAAGGTTGGGTCAAGGTCAAGGGTCAGATGCAGAAGGCGGTTATCCTGGACACGGCACGTATTGTCAGGAGGTTCCTCACTCTGCAGCCCTAACCACCGGTAGCTTGGGCCCTGCCCCGCTGCCGGCAGCACCCTAGGTTTTATGTTTTTATGTAATTTTTTATTAATTATTTGATGTAAAAAACTTAAAAATTAAGATATAAAATGAATAATAGTAATACATGTCAATCAATTCTATAATTATAATAGTGGTCATAAAGTACATTCATAATATGTCAAATTTATAAAACTCATCAAAATTGTAAAAAGACTGCTCGAAGAGCCATTATTTTACCTATTTTTGTACAACTGCAGATTCGTGGCTGCCGTTATTTCATCCGGTAGATGGTAAATAGATCCATAATATAATTATTTTTGTCATCAACAATTGACGGGCTTCTTTCTACCTATAAGCTAACATGTCAAGTTTATATTCGTTGATACCTATCTACATGTAGACGTCATCAGCAAAGGTTATCTAGCTAGGGCAATGTTATACAAGGTTACGCGGTAAGGGTGTACTAAGTCTAAAGAGGTCCGATATCCTCATCATTAATGAACACTTTTGCTATAGGACCAACCCTGAAATCACGAAATCAATAATTAAATATCAGCTGTTCCATACCTTTAGTCGAGTGTCAGTGACCGTTTTCTAGGGAACAGCTTATATTTTATACAAAAAAGTCAAAAAGTTAAAACGAAAGGGGGTCCCCATACAACAAACATATTTTTTTACGTATTTTTCTATTTGTTTGTGACATAATTTTATAATTCTGATTAATTTAATTTTATATTTTTTTTATTGTAATTCTTTATGGAACTTGTGTCTGACAATAAAAATTATTTACTTTGTTTTTTTTTTTTATATTTGCTCTAATGTATAAATGGTAATACGTACAAGCGTTAAACTTAACATGATTATAGTGCACACTCTAAAGTATAACAAAAAATTATAATAAATGGCCAAGTGCGAGCCGGTGACCAATTTCTGTTCACCACCAGTTCTCGTACGGTCACCGAAGTTAAGCAAAGTCGGGCGTCGTCGAACGCCTGGGCGTTGAAGAAAATGTAGTCTTTTTGTAAAAAAAAAATTTACTTTAGTTATAGCTAGCAAGTTATGTGGTGATACGAAACCCTCAGTGCGCGAGCTCGACTCGCACTTGGCCGATTTTATCTAAGTTTATAATTATGGCAATTTGCTTTGACTTTTCATCCCACCCAAGCACCAGAACAGCCTGCATTGGAAAGAAACAAGTGACGTTACGTCGCTGCATGTGTAACTTAATGAGTAATTTTCACATCACAATCGTGTACCAATTAGGAGCAATAACTGTCCTATCTCATCTCATGCCGGACCTACGCCTTGTCAAGTGCATGCTAAGGGCACCAATGACGTCAGGAGGGGTTATCGGAACCGCGGAAACTAGAGGGATCAGTAAAGGGCACGCATGTGCTGTGTTGCTATTGGACTTTTGCAGATAATTAACCGCATATAATTAAGTACGTGAATGAAATTCATCATCAACATTTTAGCCATAGGACGTCTGCTGTACATAGGCCTCCCCCATCGATCTCCAAAAGGGCCGGTTGGAAGCAGCCTGCATCCAGCGTTTCTCTGCGGTCTCTTTTAGGTCGTCTGTCCATCTTGTGGGTAGACGTATCACGCTGCGCTTACCGGTCCGTAGTCTCCATTCGAGAGTCTTTCGGCCCCATTGGCCATCTGTTCTGCGTTATATGTGCCCTGCCCACTGCCAGTTCAACTTGCTAATCCGGCTAATGAATTTACCACTCAAATTATATTGGTACCCTTTTTGGTGACGACGAGAAAATCTACATAAGATATATTATTGGGATATATAAGTTACTAGTAGATCTCCCGCTTCTTACATTAAAAAAACACAACCCAAGTGCAAGCCAGACGCGTACACCGAGGGTTCCGTTTCCAAACATATGTTTTGTTTCATTCAGTTCAAGATCTCTAGCACGCGCTCGAATCGCACTTGGCCGGAATTTATTATTTGTTGTTTTGCTTTATAGTGCATGTGTACTATAATTATGTCAAGTTTTCCGATTGTGAGTATTACTGTTTTTACACTAGCAAAGACAAAAATAAGTTTGTGGAGACCCCCCTTTATTATTTATTTTTGATTTAGTTTGTCATCATTGACAACACACGCTGTTTAAAGACCCTTGTTTTAGGCACTGTGGTATTTTGGACGAGATTATAATATCAAGTAATTTGTCGAACGCCCAGTTGGATTCAAATGCAATAAATTTTACTTATATATGAATGTGGAATAAGTCTTATTTGTAATACAACCACCTCTTGGTAAAAGGTAAACAACATGCAACCTGAGTCAGGCTATATTTACTGACACGTGTGCTTCTTTGTTAGCTCTGTGTTAATTAACTAGGTATTGCAAAAGGTCATTGGTCTGCATAACACTCTTTTTACTTGCATTTTATTCTTACCTCCTTGTGATGAAATTGTTCGCTTGTTAGTTTTTTACCAATTACTTCATAAAAAGTAGGTATTATGTTGAGTTGACGTATACTTCTGGAATTCAGCTAATAACTATATGAGCATATTTAGAATATGGACTATATTTTAAACATGCTCAAAATATGCTCGTGGAACATGGAACCGTGTGTCAGAGCCCTGCCATAATTATGCGTGTATCGACACCCTCTTAACAACTCATTGAAAATAGGTCTGTTTATTTCAACGGTTGCAAGGGTTGCGTCAAATACTATGACCACTACATAAAAAACATTCCTCTGCATAATTTAAAACATCTAATTAAAACTGACAAATAGGTATTCTGGCCAATCAGCTTACTCGAACATTATCAAAACACGCGTGAGAATCCATTATAACCCATGACAAATACGGTTCATACCCACCGAGTCCCGACCGTCGAGTTTATAAACCGTTTGCTCGTTTCAACCGACATAAATATGGGTGTGAACCGTTTTGTCATGGAGTTCATCAAAAAGTGAGTTAATAGATTCTTAAAGGGTCGGCAACGTAGTTGTCTGGTGTTACAAGTATCTATAGGCGACGATAACTGCTGACCATCAGGCAGTCCGTCTCTTTGTTATCTGGCATAGGTGTATGCCATAAAAACATTGTTTACTCCGAGCTTAATTTAAAACCTCTAAACACAATGTGAAGCGTTTTGCCATAGTTTACACCAGCCTTTCCCAAAATGGGCGATAACGCCCCCTTGTGGTAGGCCTAAAGGGGGGCGGTAAGAGACCCAGAAAAAAATGGGGGCGTTGTGTAGAGGCTTAGGGGGTGATTTGTAATTTCATTTAGCTAAGAGGCCTCTTAGACACCGACTGCATGAGCTCTTGACTCTCAACTACAACTTGTGAACATCACCCCTAATATAGCTCACAATAATTGATTTATTTAATTTGAAGTTAAAGTGGTTTTTAAGTAGGTGAAAAAATGGGGGCGCTAAAAAATTATTTATTCTCAAAGTGGGCAGTAGACAAAATAAGTTTGGGAACCCCTGGTTTACACGAAATTGATTTAAGACCTCTTGCTTATCTTCTTTTCAGGCACAAAGCAGATTCTCCATGGTGTGCACGGGCGGCTGCGGCCAAAACAGCTCATTGCCATCATGGGCCCTTCTGGCGCGGGGAAGTCGACCCTCCTAGACGTGTTATCCGGGTACCGCATCACTGGCGTCGGAGGTGCAGTCTTTATAAATGGAAGAGGAAGAATTATGAGTGAGTATCGAATATTTTACCATTGGTTTTGACTCGTTCTGTTTTAATCTTACGAGATGAACTCTCAATATAATTGAACCGTTTAGTAGTAACTCGACATTTTAAAAGGTCGAGTATAAACAGAGTATATATAGCATAGCTAAAACCCCCCTCAGTTTAAAACATTCATCAAGTAAAAATGCACTCAAATCGACGGAACCATTTGGTATCTCCAGGAGGTTGCCACCAGGCTGCAATTTAATACTTTCACCACTGACTTGAATTAAGGAAAGTCGACACTATATTGGAGTACTCGGATTTTTATCGGATACGTTTCGGAGAGTGTGCATCGGATATTATGCATGGTTTAATTCTCTCCTGCCCTTATTTCTATCGGACAGCCAGGGCGGGCACGAAAAGGCGACATCTGTTCATGGTTTATATTCCGAAAACCCGAACGAAGCGCTTTGATTCTACTTTTAGTGTTCGAACTGCTAGTCTGTCTGCCTGACTGGGTGCTCCCCGATTGTTACAATATGAGTGTCTTCAAGTCACGAGTGAGTCGGTTTCTTTTAGGCCAGCGCAGCGTGCATCAGCCGAGTTGGTCATCATCATCATCAGCCAAAAGATGTCCACTGCTGAACATAGATCTCCTCCTTTAAGCTCCACACTGAACGACAGCCTGCCTTTTGCATTCACTGGATGTCTGCGACTCTCACAATATCGTCAGTCTTCCGGCATAGCCGAGTTGGTGGGCAAGCGCAAACCTATTTTTAAAATTAAAAATTAAAAAGTATTGACTCAAAGTCCATACAACAGTTTGCTAACAAAATATTATTGGTATCAGTTTCTGTTGCGAAAATAAGTTACCCATACATAAGTAACATTACATTAGCTGCTAAACTTATCTTAACAGTGATCGATGGACTTAGATTTGTGACGCATTGCGGTTAGGACAGCGACCGCAACCGCATATAGATGGCCTCTAAATGACACGTTTCTATATAAATTACTTACCATCTTACTTACAAATGTCAATTAACCGTGTGTTATCTCAATTTTGCTTTATCACGTTTTCGCGCGTTACTATTGCTGTCAGCGGGAATTTGACACAGCAATTTTAATTTAAGTAACGTTTTAAGAAAAGTATAGTATTTATCTTTTGTTGCCTGTGGTCCAACCGCGTAGTCCTACTAATAAGAACACGGGTGATTTTTTTTTCCGATGGCCCTATTGGTGGCCCACGCGCAAGTCACATTTCCTTAGTCCAACCGCGTGGTTTTACTGGTAGGGCCACGGGTATTTTTTCCGCTGGTGGTCCTATTTATCTTATCTTCAGTTTTAGTTTAGAGAGATAAAAATTACGTTAAAAACCATATTAAAAAAATCTTATACATCAAAAATGAAAACTCATTGGACCCTACTTACTTGTGCTATTATGTCTGTCATTTCAAACCAGAATCCATTTACAATTTATATTTAACATCACCATATTTTAATTTCAAGACAAAACAAGAGAAAAATAATAACAGTAACTAATTGCTGTTTATTTACAATAGCATAAAGTTTGTTATTTTAGTTAATAACAAGATAAACAGTAAATGTTTGTACTTTGGTCATGTTTTCTTGTACAGCTTATGAAGAGCCAATTATTGTTTAGTATAGATACAGTACCTGCCTATTCTCCATTCGCTACCGGAAGTTTTTTTTTTTTTTAAGATAATATATTTTATTTTCACAAAACAAGAGTTTTAAATGTTTTAACTTTTCACGTATTATTTAATATGTACCTTTCGCTCGACGTTAAAACATGTGTTCAAATCGCGAAAGTTTAAAAATTACTAAAACACGAGTATTTCATATACACATAATTTATAAACGCATGCACAATAGATGGGTTAGTAAATTTCTCGGAATTTGCCAATGAGCTTCGGATCCCTAAACTAAGCTTAGCTTGTGCATCAGGGATCCGTGCGGGAGCACGTTGCTTTGCTACGTTGAAGAAACTTATTAAGTTACTAGCTGACCCGACAGACGTTGTCCTGTCTTAGAAATGAAAAACGCGCGAAGTTAAAATCGGTGATAAGTTTTCTGAATTTTTCCAATTTTCTTAATTTTTCTTTCCATAAGAATCTTCTACAAAATATAGTAACCCCCATTAATTTGCATCACGTGATTTGCGGACCCTTTTTGGCATTTATTTGTTTAATAAGATTTATTAATTTATAGATTTATTAAGTACCTACTCAATGTACACAACAAAATGCGCTACAAAGCTACCTCCAGCTTAAGATGAGCCGTACGTTCAAAGGTTCCTGTACATTCCGGAGGTCAAGTTATTTGGACATTATTCTGACGGTTGTGATGTCTGTAATTTTTGAAATACGAAATCGATGACCTTGAAATTTTTACGGGACGTTTTATGATATTTCCTTTCTAACAAAAAAAGAATTAATTAAATTGGACTACGCGGTAATGAATTACAACTAATTACACATTTTGACTTTCATCCCCTCTCCCAAGGGAACCATGCAAAATTTCGGGATAAATAGTATTCTATAACCTACCTCGTAGTATGAACTCAAATTATGCTAAGATTCATTTGAATCCATTGAGTAGTTTCGGCGTGATGCACGGCCCAGATACAGACAGACGGACACAAAAATTAAAAAAAATACAGTTTTGGCTTCAGTATCGATTATAGATAGCAATTCAAAAAAATATCAAAATATCTTTTAATGTACAGAATTGGACCTGTTACAGTTTTATTATAAGTATAGATAGATATAGAAATATAGATTTTCTAGATCAATCTAGAACTTTCTCGAACATTCTATATCGATTATAATAGTTTGCAGTCATTTTAGAATTTTTTAGATCATTCCAGAAATTTCTAGAACTTTCTCGAACATTCCAAATCGATTACAATAGTTTGTACTCATTTTAGAATTATGTCGAACATACCAAAATTTCTAGAACTTTCTCGAACATTATAGATATAGTAGGTATTTCCATTCTAAAGGATGTCTTCAGATAGGCTATCTAAGTACCTACTCAACGTACACTACAAAGTGCGCTGCAAATCAGTCTCCAGCTTAAGATGAGCTGTACGTTCAAAGCTTCCCGTACATTCCGGAGGTCAAGTTATTTGGACCTAATACTGAGGGTTGTGATGTGTGTAATTTCTGAACTACGAAATCGACGACCTTGAAATTTTTACGGGACGTTATTTAATATACCTCCTTTCTAACAAAAAAAGAATTAATGAAATCGGACTATGCGGTAATGAATTACAACTAAGTTCACATTTTGACTTTCATCCCCTCTCCCAAGGGAACCATGCAAAATTTCGGGATAAAAGGTATCCTATAACCTACCTCGTAGTATGAACTCAAATTACGCTAAGTTTCATTTGAATCCATTGAGTAGTTTCGGCGTGATGCGCGGCCCAGATACAGACAGACAGACAGATAGACAGACAGACAGACAGACAGACAAAAATTAAAAAAATTACAGTTTTGACTTCAGTATCGATTATAGAGTGCCGTAAATTTATTTTTTTCAAAATATCTTCAATGTACAGAATTGGACCTGTTACAGTTTTATTATAAGTATAGATGATATCTATACTTCTATACTAATATTATAAAGATGAAAGATTTGATTGTTTGTTTGTTTGCATTGAATAGGCTCCGAAACTACTGAACCGATTTGAAAAATTCTTTCACTGTTGGGATGCTGCACTATCCCCGGTTGACATAGGCTATTATATATCCCGGCTTCGCCCGTGCGAAGCAGGGGCGGCCTACTAGTATTAAATAATTCAGATGATCGTTTAAAAAAATCCTATGTTTGCTGACAATTGCAGTATTTTTCGGAAAGTGAGTGAAATTTGCATTGTTAGTTTTTCCTCTTAAAACTCACAAAGCTAAATGTAATATACCTTATTTTAATACCTAATATTATTTAGGTAGGTACCTAGTTATCATTAAATTGTCCTTGGTTTGTGTTTATATAGTACAGTTTTGTTATTTATTAGGCACTAGCGACCCGCCCCGGCTTCACACGGTATAATTTACGTGGACGCCGAGGTGGGTCGCTTGTAATATAATTATATAAACCTTCAGTGAAAAATTATCTAACTGATGGTGAAAGCCGCATCAAAATCCGTTGCGTCGTTTAGGAGGAGGCGGTTATACAGACAGATGCGGAAAGCGACTTGTAGAGATAAAGATAGAGAAGAGATACAGATTAAGAAGGTAGGTTATTTTTTTAAGTATTAATATACATACCTAATATTATTATTCCTTCTATTTCTAAGTAAATTCAGAGCCAGTCAGGGGACTTTGATCAGGGAAGAGCGAGATTGTCTTTTAGCGTATTTTGTTTCTGAAAACTATCGTACAGGAATCGATTCCGGGATAAAAAATACCTATTCCACGTGTTAATCCAGGACATAAACTATTTCCACAACAAAATTTTCTACAAACAACACAAGTGTGCCCCGCCGCGTCACGTCCCGAGGAACGAGCACCACAGCACATTTTTGTAAGAAATTTGTTACCCCATATTAACGAAACGCCAGTCATTCGAAATCCAGTTAGCAACTGTGATGCGGAGTTTGAAGCGGAATGTTCAATCAAGTTTCACTCATAATGCCTGGTAACCACAGAAAAGAAAAAAATAATTGTTTAAATTAGAACGGCTGTCAAGGCATTTTTGTAAGATTTTTTTGCAGCCAGTTGCAAACGTCAGTTATTTGAAATCAGTTAGCAGCTGTGATGCGGACAAAGAACTTTGAGACGTAACCCAAAAAGGTAAGGTCCAAGTTCTTTGGATGCGGAGTTCGATGCGTTGACATAAATGAGAATGTTCAAGCAAAACTCTGTCATAATACCTGGCGATAGATTTTCCTTCTCATTTCCGTTCTATTTACTTCTCTTTTCTGTGCTCGTAACAGATTTTCCTTCTCATTTCCGTTTACTTCTCTTTTCTGTGCGAGGCACCATCAAAATTTTATTTTTCACTTGTTTTTTTCGCTCTTAGCATTTGGAGCCAGCTCCGCTCGCTCTACCCAAGGGCCGGCCCTAAGTAAATTATTTTCTTTGCAATAATTAGTGAGTTACTAACATTGAATATCCATACTACAGAAACGTAATGTACCTTACTTTGATTGTTATTAATGATTCTAATCTATTTAAATTATTTACCTAAAGTATTTTACTTTCGCGTATAGCATTATCAATTTGTTGGTTATTGATGTTTTGTAAGTAATTAGAATAAATGCTTTTTATCCATCCACAACCTTATCAGGGTAAACATATTTGTTAATAATCTTGTAACTGTTTTTTGTTTTGTTTTGTTTGTTTGTTGTTAGTTTTTCTTACGTAATAAGCATTAAATACGAAACCCACAAACAAGTACATATTTCAATTCTTTTTTTTTCTTTACTTGTATTGTAATAAACCACTTTATCAAAACCTAGAAACATTTCATACCAAATAGTTAGGTACTTACTAATTAGTTACATTCAATAATAAGGACCCGGGATAAAACCATAACCTCTACTGGTACATATTAAGCATTATTTACAAATCCAAGTTTGTAGCACATTGACCTACAACTACCTTTTACTTATGACATAATAATACCAAAAGCTGCATGTTCTTTACGCCATTAATGCAAGACCAGTCAAACCGGTGCGATGCAATGTAACCTCCAGGCAGTGTCTTCTGTCTTGCTAATGTTGCTCTATCGCAATCATCTGCCCAACACATTCGTTCCTGGGCAATATCCATAGGAGAAGGTGACTGCTTACCATCAGGGAGCCTATCTGCTTGTTTACCACCCATGTTTTTTTTTATAAATAAATGTATACACATATACCTACCTACTCGAATGGCTAATCACGAGACAGCATGGAAAAGAAAAGAGTGGGCACATCATCGTGGATTTAACAGGCTACACTATTTCCATTAGTTTACTTTCTCTGACAGCTGCAATAACATTGTAAAAAAAAAAAGCTGAATAAAAACATTTTCTTTTAATGTTGTGTATTGTGTACCTCCTTTACGTTTAAAAGCCTAACAAAAGTGAGTAGAATTCGTTTTTCATTCAGCCTTTTGCATTGTTATTGCAGCTGCCAGAGCAAATAAATGCTTGGACTTAGTTTAAAGTTTAAAGGTTGAAACCTACAGTCGGCGTTGGACTTTGTGTTTAGCACATGTTATACATGTGAGCAACTCTGATATAACCAATTTCAACGTGCTAATAAAATAAATACAGTCTACGTCGAACATATCTATACCTTTAGGATGATGCAAATTCAATATTTTAGTCTATTTATGCATTGCATTAGCACCTTGTTAGACAGCATCTTAATCCGTTTTTAACGCTGTATCAGTTCAATGTTTAGATTAGACAATACTGATAGTTACTCCGATACTCCGATAACCGATGGGGAAGTAATGTTCTTAAGTGGAGACCACGAACTGGAAGACGCAGCGTAGGTAGGCCTCCGACTAGATGGACCGACGACATAGTGAGAGTCGCAGGCAACCAGTGGATGCAGATGGCAGACTTTCGTTCAGTGTGGAGGTTAAAGGGGGATGTTCAGCAGTGGACGTCTTCTGGCTGATGATGATGATAGTTACTCACTTTATTTTACTTTACATAAAATTTCTTCCCTATATTACTGGAAACTCCCATACTTGTGAAAACTAATCTAGAATTATTTCCGGGAATATTTGACTTGGCGGTAAGAAATCGTAGAGACCAAAACAGATGTCATACCTAATCGTTCATCTTAGACCACAGTGTAAATTGTATGGGACCTCATATCTAACAATACCACATAAGACATAATAGACAATAATACTCTACCGATTTCAATAAGGGACCTAAAAACGTAACTATTCAAGGTAAAACAAAAAAAAATTGTCAAAAATATTATTACAATGGTAATGATTTCATAAATGCATGAAATGCATAAAACATGCATGATAGGTAGGTACATACATTGCAATTATATAAATGTCTATCTGCTAATTAATAAGAATAATAACATGATAATATCTAAATTATTGACATTGTGTCGACTATTTAATTAGATTTATGCCCGATTCGTTCCGACGTTTTGGCCCTTAAGGCTATAAATTATTGCTTTGTGTGTCTCGATGTATCATTCTCATTTCGCCTAATGCCTAAACTTGGTTAAAATACAGTTACCAACAAAAGTAAGAAAGTTATTGGTACATCATAATTACGTATTATTTTTTTGTATAAATTATAGATAGAAGTATTTAAACCTAGTAATGGAGAACACGTTAAACCAAGAAAAGATTCTTGAACTCGATTCCAACGCGATTGTCTTGGTGATGTGCGATTTTAGTTTTTCGGTATTTTATACATTTGATGCTATTTTGAACGCAAACTTGAAATTTTTGGGATTTATTTCGTGCTCAGGGATCTTATCGCTTACTCCACACGCGGTATCAAACTAACGTTAAAACAGCGCAATTCGGAAAATCACGCGAACGCGAACCCAAATACAATTGCGGTCGCCATCTTTTTTTATCATCTAAACTGGATTGCTTAAAACAGCTAGCCGTAAGCGGTAAGGCCCATGTACAGAGATGATTTCACTTGATATCATTTTGGTAAAGGCTCTACTAAATCTATACTCTTGTTCCTTTATTTTACGAGGAGTCATTATTATGTGGGTGGGATTGGTATTTTTTTAGGTCTAGTTTAAAAAAATATACTTTCGGTTCTTCTATTATACCATTTTGTATACAAATCTAGAGAGAGAAAAAAACATACAGTCGAATTGATAACCTCCTCCTGAAGTCGGTTAAAAATATAAAACTATACGCATAATGGGCAAAATATGATACAAATTAAGCATTATTTTAAAACCTATTGTGCATAATTATGTTTTTAAATGTGCGTATGAAACTCTTGTTTTATCTTTCTTTTTATCTTTATCTTTACGTTCGGCCACATCGTGCCTGTGGACTAAGGTGGAGCACGCTTACCAAAGATAATATAAATCTTCATTGACGCTTACTTACCTAGATGGAACCTGTTTTTTTCCGGCAGAGACAATAACACAGTCTACTCTGAGGGTGTGGAACTCTCTAGTCCTCACACTCAGAGTCCACTCGCTGTTCCCCCGTTTCTCTATCCTAGAAATATAGAACCTACTTACATCCATCGTGATGAAACATGAGTATAAGTACATCTCACTATTATTCCTATAGGAAGTGATGGTGGCCGGGCAGTAACATGTGCGCTTTACAATCTGACGGCACCCGGTTCGATGCTTCTACGACTTATTTAATAGGTATCTACTAAAATAAATTATGTGCAGCCTTTGAGAGAAGACCTCTGTTTAAAGCTAAACAGTTTAGGTGATGAAAAAATTGTGCACGATCGCAAACCTTATCCAGCCTTACGGACAACAGCTAATTGCGGTACCCTATCCGCTCAGTTGGAAAATCACGCGAACGTGAACCTCATCGCACCCAGATACGGTTTGCGGTCGCGTGATTTTCCAACTGAGCGTATTAGGTGCCGCAATTAGCTGTTGTCCGTAAGGCCCCAAGGCGCATTAAGGTTTACGTTTGCGTCATTTTCTGAAATGCGCGGTTTTAACGTTAGTTTCATACCGCATAAGAAGTTGGGCGTAAGGCCCCTGTGTGCCAGCAGTGGAGGCATGATAGGCTTATAAAGACGATGATTAGTCCTATTATTGTATCATTATTTAAAAAATGTAAATACATAATACCCTAGAGATGTTTATCTACTTTATTCATCATCATCATCAGCCAGAAGACATCCACTGCTGAACATAGGCCTCCCCCTTTAACCTCCACACTGAACGACAGCCTGCCTTTTGCATCCACCTGCCAGCCTGCCTTTTGTTTCTTTGCGCGATTAAATCCGAAACGTGGATATCCGCCAAAGAACCAGAGTCACCGACATAGCTGTTAAAATTTGCAAGTTGAAGTGGCAATGGGCAGGCCACATCGCTCGAAGAACCGATAACCGATGGGGAAGAAAGGTTCTTGAGTGGAGACCACGAACCGGAAGACGCAGCGTAGGTAGGCCTCCCACTAGATGTACCGACGACATTGTGAGAGTCGCTGGCATCTACTTTATTACCTTGCATTTATTACCTAGATAATTAATATTAATTTTCCCACTCAACTAAGATGCATACTAATCGTAATACGAGTACTTCCTATAATAAAAACAACGCTGTGGCGCTGTTGTGTAAGGCATGCTTAATTGACCTAGAGTCATGCTTTATTCTTAGGTTTCATATCAGATCAGACAGACAAGAGAGATATGCTTTAGTACAATAATCGTTCGTGTTCAAATGTCTCCATTTTTTTTGTTCACTATACCGCTAATCTGCTTAAGGCGCGGCCTGATCACGATTTCAAATTCATTTTTCACCTGCTCACGCCATGATCTATTGCTATGCTATCTAAAGCTTTTTTGGTTGCGCATTTTCTTATAGTTTTATTTTTTAAATTCTGGAAATTTATCAAAATTTTATTTGGTCAAGATTATTTACAGGTGCTTTTTTCTCTGTGTAGTGTTTTTTGAATCTGATCAATTAGTTACTTCACATCACAAAAAGTGTTTAAAAATACTTTTTTTTGGTTAGTTTTGCGCCTGTACCGCGCCTTAACGCAAAAACGGTAAGTATGGCTCACTTATACTCATTTTTCACAAACACTAAGAAACTTGCAGCGACACTAATGATCTAACTAGGTAATAGTTCACATGCAAAAAAAGGGCGTCAAATTCGTCTACAGGATGAGTTGAAATAAAGGCATCCAGACCAATTTAGACTGGATATGCGTTCGCACCCACTACGCCACGTTACAATGTCTCCCTTGTTTGTCTGATCTGAGGTTGCTACGGTGTGGTTGCGGTTGGTGCGGTGTGTCTTTCATCATCATCATCAGCCAGAAGACGTCCACTGCTGAACATAGGCCTCCCCCTTTAATCTCCACACTGAACGACAGCCTGCCATCTGCATCCACTGAATGCCCGCGACTTTCACATTTTCGTCGATCCAGCGTAGCCTACGTACGATGTGTCTTCCGGTTCGTGGTCTCCACTCAAGAACCTTTCTTCCCCATCGGTTATGGTAGGCAGGTCATTGCCACTTCAACTTGCAAATTTTAATAGCTATGTCGTTGACTCTGGTTCTTTGGCGAATATCCACGTTCCGGATTCTATCGCGCAGAAAAACTCCGAGCATAGTTCTCTCCATTGCCCGTTGTGTTACTCGACGAGTCTTTCCAAAATGCCATTACTCGACGACGACGTCTCAGACTCTCGTCTTTTTTTATTAACAAGTTACTGTTTATATTTCCAGAGAGGTTCAAGAAGATGTCCTGCTACATCCAGCAAGACGACCGACTGCAGGGCCTCCTCACTGTCGGAGAGAACATGGCGCTGGCTGCAGATCTCAAACTACCCACCAATCTAGACAAATACTCTAAGGGAGAAGTTGTATGTTACCTGAACATCTATGTTACAGTACAGGGTTATAGGGAAAGGGTATACCAAGCCGAAAGTAGATCGTTATACTCATCATTATGAACATCTTTTACTAAGGGACCAACCCTAAAAACGATTCACACTCGACAAAATGTATGGAACTGCTGGTTTTTTTTCAGGATTTCAGGGTTGGTCCCATAGTAAATGTTATTAATAATGATGAGTAAAACCAGCCCTTTTCGGATTAGCATACGGTTTATTTATAACCCCTTTTGTCGACGATTTTTCCTGACACCTGCAAATCTGGTGTTATCAAAAATAGGGTGAATAGGTTTCTTCTGGGCAGGCGTGATCCATCACTGGCTACATCTTCGCTTACCATCAGGCAAAGTGAAGCCAATTACAAACCCAGTAATTGTAAAAAACGGTCAAGTGCGAGTCGGGCTCGCGCACTGAAGAACAAACCAGCAAACACAAAAATTAGTGCAAATAGACATGTTATCTATTTGCAGTACCTACACTGGGTCACCTATACAAGTACGATCGACCACACACTACTTAGCGATGAACATGAATTTGTCACCGACTCGCACGTTGCCATTTTTATTACGTATTTTAGGTTGTTTTACTTTAGAGTGTGTACTATAATCATGTCAAGTTTGACGTTTGTTTGTATTACCGTTTTTATAGTTTTTACATTCTGAGACCCCATAATATGGCTGGCCATTTTAGGAACTAAATATTCATAATCACAAACTCTCTTCACTCCAGATAGAAGACATCCTCACGAATCTAGGCCTGTACGAACACATGAACACCCGGAGCGCGCAGTTGTCTGGAGGCCAGAGGAAACGGCTGTCCATAGCTCTGGAGCTGATCAACAACCCTCTCATCATGTTCCTGGACGAACCTACCACGTAAGATTTCAAACTAGCTTGAATTGATTAAAATAGTACTAATAAATACTACTAAGGTAGGTGGAGGTTTATGGCATGCAGAGGACTGGCTCAGCTGCCAATGATGACGATACGAAAAGTACAAAAAAACATCGATGTGTTTTGAATGTCTTTGAGAACCTTCAAACGTTGCTTGGCCTTAATTATTTATCTATCTATATCGCAGACGAATTTCTTAGCAGTTGTTTGTATTGCAGAACAAATTTTTCTTATGAATATTTAGACATAAGTAGGTATTTATGTTGCGTGAGGTCGCGGGTTCAAACCCCGGGCCCGTACCAATGAGCTCTTTGGAGCTTATGTACGGATTTTCATACCATTGGCATTTCGGTGAAGGAAAACATCGTGAGGAAAGCTGCATACGTACGGAGAAAGACGTAAAGTACGGGAAATGGCGTGGTGAATATGGCCCAATCACCCTTTCGGGGGTAGGCTAAAAGTCCAGCGGTGGACTGTTAAACGGCTGACTATGATGAGGTTTTTATGTTAATTTATTTGTTAGGTTTTTGCTATAATTAAACACTTTTAATTGAGCCTACCTGTGACCATAGATACTGTAGTGCTCAAATCGTCAATAATTAAAATAATGTAAATATACGTCTCGCGATAAAATCCGTTAAAAGAATTTAGTTTTTTTACTAACTTTATTAATACATACAGCAGACCTGAAATAATATTTTAAATTGGAAGACTTTACTGTTGATAAACTCTAGAACAACTTTAAAATATGACCTTGCTGTTAAATATTTTCATAGCTAAGGAAATAACTCAATTTTCAGTTTTTTTTTTAATAATAGAGTAATTATTTTATAAACAGGTTCGTACCACCGTTAACCTTTGTAAGTAATGCGTAGTTTACTAGTATGCGAATGCACATACATCGCACACCTTGGCCATTCTCAGGTATACAAACAGGCAGGCAGTATTCAAATCAGAGTGGATACATAGATCTGTGTGATAAGTGCGGGAAGAAGCACTCTTTCTGCATCCAGAACACTGACAAGCTGGTCGGTATCACGCGCTCCCTCACAAAATCCAGCAAACTGACCCACAGGCTAGAAATAAACAATATATTGGCGGATATAGTAAAAGCTGCAACAAGTCTGAGCTACTAGAAAGCCAACTCAAGCATGGCTCATCAAGCAAATTCAAATTAATTTATTTCAGGCAACAAAACAACCCATAAAATTCATTAAATAGATCACAACACATAAAAATAAAAACTGAGGTAATAAATAAAATTAATAGTGACAATACAATTCTAAATAGTAAGCTAATAAGCAATCTCAAATAAAACAGTAATAACAATATGTCAAAATAATAATAATGGTTCAGTTAATTTACAGTCAATCATTAATTAAATCAATACAAAAATACAAACGTTCGATGATTTTAATGAGTGCAAGAAGAGTCATGGGCAAATAAAGTGACATATTGTGTAATTCAAATTAATGAATTATTTACATTATTATTTTGTTACTATGCAGATATATTTTATTTTGTGTTGTGTATACTTTTATATACAACTTATAATAATATATTAGTATTGACGTGTACATTTAATTTATGGATGATTTAGAAATGACTTTGACTTTAGTAGCAAATACATTCGTTTTGACCTTTCCAAATTCCATGTGATTGTATGGATGATTACAAAAAAAACATGAATCATTTCTGTTATGTATCTACCTACTACGGTGTAATCACAAATGTAGGACAAATAAGACCAAAAGCATATCCTTGCTTCTTATTACAATTGTGCAATTTATAGCCATCGACATTGTGTCCATGTTTGACAATGACGCCCACGTCGACGCTTTTTGTGGCTACTTGCTGGCTACATGCCTACCGTATGGTCTACTCTACCTAAATTCCACCTAATTAACCTACTATTCAAGTTTTGCGTAATGTAAAGTATAAGAGCCCACACACACATAATATATATGTATTATAAATATGAAACATTCGACTTGCGAATATTCCTAGGACGCGCCACGCGACGACTCCGATTTTAGACTTGCGGATATGCAACGCAACCCCTTTTTATTATGTAGGCCATTAGTTTGGATGCTTCTGTTAGATTTTTATTATTATAGTATTTCGTACAGAAAAGTTTTTTTTTTATATCTCTTTTCTGTGGTTTTTCGCAATCTTCCCCGGTTGATGTGAAAACTACGATGGCTATGAATACCAGGATAAACATCTCACGCTAACGTCGCAAGCTTGCTCCATATAAAACATCACCCAGCAACATCATGGTGCGTTAAAACATCAATAGACAATGTACTTAAAAAATGTAATTAATGAATTAATTTTTTTAACGATTATAGCTAACAAACGTCTTCTTATATAAATTTGAATACAATGCAATACGGTCTATGGATTATGTTGTTTTTTTTTGTATAATAGACTTATTAGTCTAGTTATTTAGTGTTAAAAAGGTTATATTTTACATAGAGTGATACAAAAAAAAATATACAATACAAACAACTCTTTATTAATACCACAGAAACATAAAGAAAATAAATAATAATAATAAATAATACATAAAGAATAATACATTAATCATTAGCTATTAGGCTTACATATCTGTTCAAAGTGTATTAGTTAAATTAGGAAAATTATTATTATAAAATAAACAACAAACTCAAACTAGGAAACCTGTGAAATGAAGCATACTGATTCCTCACAAGAAATTTAGTTCATTTTAACATATAGATAACACTAAACAATGAAAAACAAATCCTAATAACTACCAAAAACTACCAGTGTTTTTTCCCTAAAATGCTGGCCCCATTACCACGTTGTATATCAAAGCTCACCAATTGAGCAAATGAGCTAGCCTTTTCGTCACGTGTTACAGCGACCAGATGTGATGAATAAATCTAAACAATTATTTTTTAAACTTCCAGTGGTCTGGACAGCTCATCATGCACGCAAGTGGTACAGCTATGCCGCAGTCTAGCCCACCAAGGCCGCACCATAGTCTGCACGGTGCACCAGCCATCGGCCTCCCTGTTCGCGCTTTTCGACCACGTGTACGTGCTGGCAGCTGGCCAGTGCCTCTACCAGGGCACGACGAGCAACCTCGTCCCGTACTTGGAGCAAGCGGGTATTCCCTGCCCGATATATCACAACCCTGCTGATTATAGTGAGTGAATATTGCCGATTAAATTTTCAGCTTATATCATGACTATACAAAAGAGTAAAATATATTGTTAGGGTTTAAAAAAATAAACGCTGATGAGACTTGTCAAAACAAACCAAATGAGCCCAACTATAGTAAGTTATAGTGGGTTTTTACTTAGATTTGCTGCAAGCATAAACAGAGTTACTTACATTTGATTCAAGCCCGTGGTTTTACTCGTTATCTTACATGGACCATTTTAGTGGTACCATTACCAATTTGTGGTAATCCAGGGTGTAAGCTACCTATACAGGGTGTAAGGGGAACACTCTCGAAGCCAAAAGAAGGTAATTGTACTCATCATTATGAACCACTTTTAGTATGAGACCAACCCTGAAATCGCGAAAAAACAATCAGATGTTCCATACATTTTGTCGAGTGTCAATGACCGTTTTCTATAAAATAGCTGATATTTTTTTCGCGATTTCAGGGCTGGTCCCATAGTAAAAGTGTGTTATAATGATGAGTACAATTACCTTCTTTTGGCTTCGAGAGTGTTCCCCTTACACCCCGTATACCAAATTTCATCCAAATCCGTTCAACCGTTACGGAGTTGAGTGTAGTAAACTTATTCTACTAAGTATTCGCTTGGGGTGTACTGAGCGGAAAAGAGATCATTATACTCATCATTATGAACCAATTTTATTATAGAACCAACCATGAAACCGCCAAAAAATATCAGTATCAGATTTCGTTGAGTGTAAATAACTTTTTTGTAATCCTGTATTTTGTGCTAAATATTGCAAATTTAAATTCTAAATCTTAATATTTCAGTAATTGAAGTAGCCTGCGGCGAATACGGCGATGACAAGATCCAGCTCTTGAGCACGAAAGCCGAGAATGGAAGAGCTCTAGACTGGTTCGACAGCAGCGACTCCATACCCAGCATGGAGGCTCTGAGGAAGCAATACCCTCTCAGTATCCTGAGGGACCAAGAACCGTCATCCGCCGGGGCGGAGGAGACCTCGCAGTCTAACCAGCGCTCCGTGCTGTACAGGCGAGGGTTCCTCAAGGCAAAGCGAGACGCGGTAAGGAAAGTCAATTATTATAGTGTTCTTAAAATTAACCACACTATTTTAGAGATGATAGCTCAGTGGTTGGAGCTTTCTAATTCCAAACCGTAGGGTATGGGTTCAAATCTCAACAATAATCTTGAGCTTTTGGTGAAGAAAAACATCATGGTGGTAGGGTAGGTACTCTCTAATTATACACGGCAACCCTCAAGTTAAAAATCTGTCGCCAAGCACTTAACGTATTCCAGCATCCTAACTAGACAGTCAGCTCCCATTCCAAGCTATATGGTCATGTCAACCATCTTTGACCACACGTCACTTATCAGGTGAACGGTGGTCAAATGCCTAAGCGGAATCCACATGAAAAAAATAAAAATGCCGTGAAATTCGACCATGGTTCTTTTTAGTCAATTTTAAGAGGAGTTTGACAGGGTTCACCTCTCTGCATCATCATCATCAGCCGACATGCACTGTTGAACATAGGCCTCCTTCTTAGAACGCCACACTGAACGACAGACTGCCATCTGCATATACGGGATGCTTGCGACTCTCACGATGTCTTCGGTCCATCTAGTGGGAATCCTACGTACGCTGCGTCTTCCGGTTCGTGGTCTCCACTCATGAATCTTTCTTCCCCATCGGTTATCAGTTCTTTGAACGATGTGGCTTGCCCGTTGCTACTTCAATTTGCAAAACTTTGTAGCTATGTCGGTGACTGGTTCTTCGACGAATATCCTCATTCCGGATTCTATCACGCAAAAAAATCCGAGCTTAGCTTTCTCCATTGCCCGATATGCAACTCTTAGTTTTTTCTAAAACTTAGAGCCCAGCAGCTGCAACTGCTGGGCCAGCAGTTAAGGACCATAGCTCAGTACGTTATCACTAAATATGCACCATGAAATTAGCAAATAATCTTTGATTTCAATTCTTCCAGACCATGACCCACCTAAGACTGATTGTGAACGTGGTGGTCGGCATCATGCTGGGGGGTCTTTTTATCAACGCTGGCAACGAGGGGTCGCGAGTATTGGAGAACTATAACCTACTGTTTGCCATACTGATGCACCACATGATGTCTCCAATGATGCTCACTATACTCACATGTAAGTTGTCGCTGCGTTAGCATTCCGAGACCCCACATTCTCTTGTTAGGGTTCTGTAGTACTATTAATTTCAATCGGTTCCTCTGTCCGTCTGTATCATACCTAAATTACAAAATTCGAACAAAAAAATCATATAACGTATATTGTTGTCAATACTTACTTGAGACTCTAATAGCAATCTCCTCCTCTCCTCTCCTCTTGTAACTAACTAGCTAACTAAATAACAATGAAAACAAATGTTGCAAGCGATTTAAAACTTACCGGGTGTAAGGAAAACGCTCCCGAAAACAAAGACAGTGAATAAATAGTCGGTGACACGAAACAAAAAAACATTTTGATTTAAAAAAAAAATCGCAATGTGGTGCAAAAGAATGACAGCTGACGCTAGATAGAGGACAATGAACGACCGACGCGCTGCATTGCGCAGATTGCGCTTGCGTCGCGCGCACGCTTGTAGGTACGCATAACATTGTTGTTTTGCAAAATCCTAAATCACAAAAATAACACTTAAACAACAAGTATAAGGCAAATGGTTATTTTTATTAGATTTAGTTTGGATATATCTATACAATATTATAAAGAGGAAATATTTGTATGTATGTTTGTAACGAATTGGCTCAAAAAGTACTAGAACGATATTAAAAATTCTTTCATCATTTGAATGCTACATTATCACTGATTAATATAGGCTATTTTAATAGGCCATATACCCGTGCGGAGCCGGGGCGGACCGCTAGTATAGTATAAGCGTTTTGTTTCGGGAGCGTTTGCCTTACGTATGCAATTCGGATGACAATGCAATTATTTGGTACCATTGACCTGATTTGATAATGGAGCCAGGAGGTGGATAGTAAAACTCTTCAATGACTACTTGTAAACTCCTTGAGTTTTAGTTCATTGGTTTGTTTTAACGAGTCCCATATCTAGAATTCCATTATCCATTATTTATTCATTATTTTCAATTTTTTTCTTTTTTTTTTCCCGGCATTATCATTAGACCTTATGAGACATTTTGATTTACTCGTGTTTTGTGCCAATAAATTATCTTTATCTTTACCCTCGTCACCAAGTGTAATTACCCTTCGAATTTAGGCACGTTTGGTATTTTTTAACCTTCGAGTCACTAAAGCCTTCTTTAGTCTTTAAAACCATAATTGTTATTCGTTACAGTCCCATCAGAGATGTCCATTCTGTCAAAGGAGCATTTCAACAGGTGGTACTCGCTCGGATCTTACTACATATCGATTACAATCATCGATTTGCCTATTTCGGTAAGTTGTTAAATAGATTATAATTCGCGCTTTATTCTCTACCAGAGTTTAAATCCAGGATAGTTCTAGAACTAAAGTGAATGGAAACGGCTGCCATGAAAATTTTTAATTATCTGACGAAATTTAAATTATTAGGACGTGAACTCAAAATTCCAATCTCATCAAATCTTATTTAAACTGACATAATTGAAAATTTCACGTCAACTTTTAAAACAATATAAATAGTAGCTCAGTAGAAATCGACATTAAAATCAAAGAAAAGCATCATCATAAAGCTTGATGTAAGTAGTTATAGTTTTTTAGTATGTTGTATGGATCAGTTAGGGTAGTGTAAATCCAAATTTGCAACTTCGAAAAACTTGTGCTCGCCGCGCACCACGCACTACGGAAAACATAGCTTAGAGACGAAGGACCATAGCTTAGTCCATATAGAATTAATAGAGTTAAATTGGTGCTAATTTGATTATGTTTAAAAAGTACCAAATATTGGTTGTCAAAAATCGCATAGTTTATGACTTTTAGTGTAAATTAGAAAGTGAAAAAAGAAAAAAGTTTGCACAAGAACAATTTTGAACACAAGTTTTTCGAAGTTGCAAATTTGGATTTAAACTATCCTAACTGATACAACGTACTAAAAAACCAGAACTACAGCATGCTTTGCGATTTTAGCCTTTTTGACGATTTCTACAGGGCTAAAGGTGATTTTAAAAAAAAATACTGTGCGCTACTTTGAATCGGACGACAAGTAAAAAATTATAGATCCGGGTTGTTTGTTCTAAGCAATGACTGCTAAGCCATGCCACAGGCCTTCAGTCATACATCAGAGCTAGCCACTCAGCCAATACGAACTTTCTTTCTAAACCAGCTACTGCCTTAATAAATATGGTGTTTATTGTCCTCAGATCGTATCGTGCTTCATATTCAGCGCAATAGTATACACGATGTCATCGCAGCCGCTAGACGTGGTACGGTTCCTGATGTTCTTCGCGATCTCTCTCTACACGGTGCTGGTGGCGCAGAGCTTCGGTCTGATGATCGGCGCTGCGTTCAATGTTGTTGTGAGTATTTCAAACAGTCTTTAAAATGAAAATCTCGGACAAGCCCAAGTCAGAGAACGCATAAATACCATCTCAGGCTCGACATAGCCGGTTTCGATTGGAATGCCTTGCCACATTCGCTTGCCACCAATGTTTTTAGAAAACTATAACCTATAACTAACTATATCTTTTTTCTGAGCAAAGCAAAACCAGCCCTGCGTGACCCTTCGGGACAATCGGGACCTCGCAGTACAGCGCTGAACGTACCCCTATTGCCAAACACTGTTTCTCCTTATGTTTCTAATAGTATATGTCCATTGTTTTTGTTTTTTTTGGCATTCAAACCCAGAATGAAAAAATACCTTCTAGTCTGCGTGCTCTATCTTCGACCACAATATCGCTTACCAACTGGCGAGTTAGTGGTCAAACGCGGACTAATGCGCGATTTAAAAAAGTCAGAATTCTATTTAACGGCCTATTATCCGAGTCGCGTAGGCAACAAAACGCTCCCTCAGCCCCCGCCAAGGTTATAGCGACGATGTATTTTGCCACGCAAGAGTCAGGACGCCCGCGGGGGGAGTGCAACGACAAAAACGAACATGGATGACTCCTGGCACGGTACTGAACGCGCCGCGCGCAAATTCTCGCTTATAATTTCACTAAAAAACGAAACTATTCACTATCAAAAATTTATTCTAATCAAAAAATGTTGCCTTTTAGTACATGCAATTTCCAGGTTGTTACGAGCTTTCATTAGAGCATAAAACGAAAAAAATTTACTAAATCGACTTTGGTTCAGATTTTTTTTTGATCGAGGAATGTTTATTCTATCGTGTTTTGAAACAAATCATAAACTCAAACACAGATGTATCTGTGACACGTATTTTTTTCCAGCTCAAATATTGTAATTTAACTGAATAAAATTGATTTAAAACCGTAAATTTTGGTATAAGAGGCCGTTAAATGAAGTTACTAAAATAACTCTTTTGTAGAACGGAACGTTCCTGGGTCCAACGCTGTCCGTCCCAATGATGATGTTCGCCGGGTTTGGCGTGACACTGCGGGACCTGCCCGCCTACCTGTACTGGGGCTCGTACGTGTCGTACCTCCGCTACGGGCTCGAAGGGTTCATTGGAGCCATCTACGGCCGCGAGCGGCCTATTCTCGACTGCAACCAGGCCGAGTACTGCCATTACAAGTCAGTACATTACCTTATGCGTTTACATTATTGTTGTCTAAGCACAATTTAAAAAAAAAAATCTACTGCAATAATTGTAATACTAATTATGTGTACTTGTATAATAAATAATTATGTCCTTATCAAATTATAATATGAAAGGTGATTATCGCCGAGAATCTAAATAATATAGTAAACTGCTATGCAATATGTTTGGTCTAACAATGTCTCCGGCATGTGTCGGAGAAAGTATAGAAGGAACAACAAAAAAAAAATTGTGTCTCTCTTTGGGCACCGAATACACTATGGGCCTTACAAGCACGAGCAATATGGAAAGGGCTATGCTCAGATTGCTCAGGGTTTCTCTACGAGATCGAATCAGAAACGAGGAGATCCGTAGACGAACGAAAGCTATGATTAACAAGTTGAAGTAGCAGTGCGGCACATAGTACGCAGAACAGATGACCGTTGGGGCCTAAAGGATCTCGAATGGAGACCACGGATCGGTAAGCGCAGCGTAGGACGTCCAACAAGACGGACAGACGACCTAAAAGAGACAGCAGGAAAACGCTGGATGCAGGCCGTTTCCCTTTTGGAGATCGATGGGGGACCAATGTCTCCAGCAGTGGACGTCCTACGGCTGAAATTATGATAATGACATTATCTTATGCATCTTGTCATTGGTGTAATTAACCTGCGTAATTAAGAATGCACGTGTTGTTATTCTACCTGCGCCCCGCAGTTTCACCCACTATCCTACAGGTACCGTGCATGTATTTACTTAACATGTAGGTAACTGTGTGTTTCACTTGTGTCAAGCTAATAAATCGTGTTATAGAGATGACAAAAAAGAGGTCCGCTACCTCTATTTCAACTGTTTCACAGTGTATGATCTACTAAAACCACAGAATTCACTGTTTATAAGTCTGTAACTGACACAACCTTATTTTCCTCCTCAGGCACCCTCGTCAGTTCCTGGCTGAAGTAGCCATGTCCCCGGACATGTTTTGGTGGGACGTCCTCGCTCTCTCCGTCACAGTCTTCGTCCTCAGGATCGCAGCGTTCCTGCTCCTCAAGTGGAAACTCAACGCCGTGCGGTAAATTTCAACGGTAGCGCTAAACGTGGACTAAATTGGAACTAATCTAACGACGCTGTTAGCTAAGCATCTCAGAGAAAATAGAAGTACTGAAAAAGTATAGAAGTAATTCTATTTACTCTGAGACCAGCAACTGAACAAAATTGGAATCACAGAACTTTATGAAGATAGATGTCGCTAGATCACCTACTTTGCGTATCTGTAGCCTGTCTTAAGTTGGATCAGTGCTCCAAATTAATTCAGTTCTGTCTCCATCATAATGCTAGTAGCACGTCAGACGTCAATATATAAATGTTGAATTTCGCCATAGTAAATTGTAAAAACTCTACGACAGCAGTTGACCATGGGAATGGAGTTAAATGGAGTTAAACTACCACTACGTGCTCTAGTGGCGTCGTAGTAGGCGTAAAAAATGTGAGACGCGGGGTTTTCATAATAATTATATATGCTCGCGTGTTAAGGGGCCTGTATACCCTCTGCAGCTCTCTCGCTCGCACATTTTCACATTATTGAAGATATAAAATCAATGAGTGTGAATTTCCAAAAAGTTACAAAATCATGTCTTGGTGTCCCCTTAAGCACATGCTACGAGTAGATAGTGAATTTAAATCCAATGCAGACACATTTACAACATGAAGATCAAGATCCGCAATGAATTCAAACTGACACGAATTACTAAAAGTAAGTTCTTTGAACGATTCAAATCGTTTTTTTTGTTCTATCGGCATCTTTCCTGGTAAAGATCTGTGATCTGATTTTCATTAACACCGAACAAAGTAGATGAAATTGTGGCTGTGTACTTGAGACTTTAGCACAGACTAACAGTAGTTATTTTAATTAAAATTTTATGTAGGTGCCATTACATAAGTACTTACTTAATGCCGAAGCCGTGGCTTGTAGCTTCGGCCCATAATCCTCTGCATTAAAAAGTTCACATACAAATTTTCGCATAGGTCGTAGTAATTACCCCTAGGGGTAGCTGCGTTCAGCTATCTCACTCGTGCAATTCAAAGTTTTGAAGATAAAAATCACCGAGAAGGAATAAATAAACCGATTGGGCATTATCTTTACAATAACATTGCAAATATGTAGTATAAAGCAAGTTTCGTGTTGATATTTTGTACCATGGCGAAGAATCTGCTATCGGTTATACTTTATTTTCACGCAGTGATTTTTTATCTTTAAATAGATTGAAAACGTGCCACAGAGATAGCCATGACCGCTGAGCGCAGCCTTATGTTAGAGATTTTTGTTATGTCGTGTTGTGACGTTAATTCTAATATACCATTCGTCATGATTTTAGCTTGAAGGGGGCTTTTTTCATCTGCAGTGCTCTTGCCTGCAATTTATCACGTTTATTACATGTCATTGAAGATAAAAATTTGCTGAATTTAAATTTTCTAAAAGTGACAAAACCTTGTTTTGCTGTCCATTACCATAGCATACCAAATAAATACATTTTTATTCTAATGAAATTTAAACATGGCGAAGTAAAAAGGTTATGTCACTTTTTGAAAATATACACTCAGTGTTTTTATATCTTCAATCATGTGATATTGCGCGAGTGAATGAACTGCAGATGCCTTGTCATTTATTATCAAAGATTATTACTAGTAAATTGGATAAAACTCCTCAAAATCTGATTTCGATGACATTGTGATTTGTAAGACATTAATAAGTATGTAATGACTGTATTAACCTTAATTCGCCCGATGGCTGTCATTGTTAATGTCAATGATTAATGTGGCAAAGAATTAAAATTTATTGACGCAGCGTAATATAGGCAATCACCTCAGATCAGACAAGGGAGATACGGTAATGTGGCGTGGCGGGTGCTGACTTGACTCGAACTTACCCTGCAGACGACCTTGTCTTTTTTTGCATGTGGACTATTTATTGTCGCTACAAATTTCTTAGAGTACGTTAAAAATTAGACAGTTTTTTCATTTGACGTTTTAGCGATATAGTGAAACAATATATAAAAAATTTAGACATTTGAACACGACCGATGATTGTACTAGACATAATTATGTTCCTTGTTTGTCTGATCTGCGGTAATAATCAATTATGTTTGAGCATAAAATAATCGAGTACCTACCACTTACGTAGGATTGTTATAGTACGCAAATAATTTGTGAAAAACAGTGTAAAATTGTACATACGTAGATACTTAAGTAGATAAGTAACTAAGGCTATGCTCACCGGCCAGAGATATCTCTTGCAAATTTTCAACATTTTAAAAGATAAAAAAATCGCTAAACGTGAATGAAACAAAAAATTGGGTATTATTTTAAAAATAAAAACGTTTATAGTAATTTTTATGTTGATATGCTTTATTTTGACAGAAGAGATCGAACAAAAATTTATTATAGTAATAATAATTGCCGATCTCTTTTGCATATACATTATACAGGCTTTAAGGGAATCGCTCTCCTATAACGAAGACTTGATAATGCTGGTGGTGGTTACTGATACCACAATAAAGTTTTTTTTTTGTTAGCAATGTAATGCAAATAAAATATCAGCTGACGCTAGAGGTCAGCGACGTGATGTTACACGCTTTAAATTAGCTCCTCTTGTAACTAACTAGCTAACTATATAACAATGAAAACAATTGTTGAAAGTAATTTGAAACTTACCGGGTGTAAGGAAAACACTCCCATAAACAAATACTAGTGACAGTGGTAGTCTCTGATACAATACAAAAAAAGCTGTTAAGGTAATAAAAAAAGCAATGTGGTGCAAATAAAATGTCAGCTGACGCTAGAGGTCAACGAACGGCGAACGAGCTGCGTTGCGCGCACGCTTGTACGCTTTACATTGCTGGTTCGCAAAATTCTAAACCACAAAAACAACAACAATAAGGCAAATGGTTATTGGTATTCGATTGTGTTTAGATAGTATAATAGTAGCGTTTTTGTTCCGAGAGTGTTTTTCTTACACCCGTATGAAACATATCAACTTAAATGAATATAATATAATAAAATACATTAGTAAAAAAATAAGGATAAATATTATTTAATTATGTAATTAGTAAGTAGATATATTATACGTTCATACATACTTTATTGATTTAAGGGGTTATTAGTAGTTATACAGGGTGTCTCAAAATATAATAGTAATACTGAAAGGTATGTTAAGTGTATCTAGCTACAAAGTATATTTCTAGCTGTATATATATCTTTCTTCCGTACTGTAAATGCTACAAAATCATCAAAATGATTCAGAAAGAATAAACAATTTATTTGGACAGCAGGAAAATACCATAAAAAATATATATATATTTCCAGCGTAAAAACCCAGTAAAATGCAAGTACATACATTTTAGTCAAAGATTTGTGAGCTGAATACACAACAAACTTCTCAGGGTTTTGAGACTGTAGGTATAAATCAATCTATGTACTGCTCAATTAGGTATTTATTCAATTGTATTGTATAGTCTTAGATGTAAAGGTAAATTAAAAGGATAGAATAAACTTTATCTTTGAGGTGGTGGCAGTGTAAAACTTGGCAGCTAACGTCTTCGTGAAGACTTGGGGCATTACGCCCAACTCCTTACGCGTTATCAAACTAATGTTAAAACAGCGCAGTTCGGAAAATCACGCGAACGTGAACTTTAACGCACCAAGATACAATTTGCAGTCGCGCAACTTTTTTCATCATCTAAACAGTATTGCTTAAAACAGCTAGGCGTAAGGCCCCAGCTGAGCTGACACCATCTCACTTTGCGCATAGCTTTAGGTAGTTGTTTCGGGGCATTTATATTCAAATAATTATTTAGAAATACTTAGCACAAAATTAGTAATACCAGTAAATTAATAGCGTATAGCTTAGACACTGCATTGCTTTATTATTGTGTGTATTATATATGATTATGGCGTGTATGAAATAATTTGACATAGATTTTTATTACATTGGCTTGTTTGGTAATAAACTTTAGTTATTAGATTGGACGAAATTTCTAAATGTGTAGTGAGTATGTACAAAGTCCAGGACCTGTACAAAGTCAAAATTATGATGATGTTTACATAATAAATAAGCCAATGTCCTGCCAATGTCTTTGTAAACTAAGAATAAGTGGTGATATATTGTAAATAAAACATTTTTATTTATAATGTAGTGTTTCTTTCTTATAATTTTCTTAGTGACTCTTTCTTATTTATGTATAACCTACATCGAACTCCCGAAAGTTCAATTTTATAATGTAAAAAAATATGATCTGTGTTAGTTTGCAATACGTACAAACGTCTAACTTGGCAATGGTCGATGGTTACAATCTGGGTGTCTTCAAATCACGAGTGAATCGGTTCCTTCTAGGCAAGCGTGTTCCAACGTAGACCGCATCATCGCTTAACATCAGGCGTGATGGTGGTCAAACGCAAGCCTATTATATAAAAAAAAATGTACTCACTCTAAAGTATAACAACAAATAATAAATTATGGCCAAGTGCGAGTCGGTGACAAATTTCTGTTCATTACCAAGTTAATTTTCCTCGAGTGCCTGTAGCAAACTGCGTAGCAAATTATTCCGACGATTGGAAGGCGTTATAATAACTGGTAATTCGGTTACTTGGACGACCTTATTGTATTTTGTGGTGGTACGGAACCCTCAGTGCGCGAGCCCGACTCGCACTTGGCCGGTTTATTATCTGTGGTTTGGATCCCCATAGATAATCTATAGCCATCCATTGGACAGTGAATAACGTAAGAACAATGGCAAGCGACGCGGCGGCTGATAACATAAGCTGAACTGCATTCATATCCTCGAGTACTTGATACACCATTTCACCTCTTGAATAGTTGCTGAAGATCCTGGAAATAAATACACAAATGTTAGTAATTTACACAAGTTTTTTTATATAGTTTTTTTATATAGGGTGATAACGGAAAATACAGCGACGGTGGCCGAGCGGTATAGCATGTGCGCTTTGCAATCTGACAGCACCCGGTTCGATCCTCTGGCCTGCACCAATGACTTATTTAGTAACTAAATAAGTCGTGCAGATTGTGTAGTCTCGAATCCACCATCGCTCAGAAACGGTGAAGGAAAAAATCGTGAGGAAACTGGTAAGTATGTTCAAGAACTTCAAAAGTTCAATATATGACATCCATCCTTTCTCTCTCTCTCTCTCTCTCTCTCTGAGTGAAACCCTGTGTCCCAGCAATGGCAACATGATAAGCTGATAATGATGATGACGAGCGAAAAATAAACTCTACTCATTAAAGAAAGTATCTACTTAATAACAATACTATGCTTTTACACTATACCTATCAGCCCTATTATAAAGTACTAGTAGGCCGCCCCTGCTTCGCACGGGCGAAGCCGGGATATATAGCCTATGTCAACCGGGGATAGTGCAGCATCCCAACAGTGAAAGAATTTTTCAAATCGGTTCAGTAGTTTCGGAGCCTATTCAATGCAAACAAACAAACAATCAAATCTTTCCTCTTTATAATATTAGTATAGACTAGCAATGCATCCCGGCTTCGCACGGGTGAAGTCTTATTTTTTTACACCTTGGGTTATATTATTGGAGTTTTAGTAAGGATCCCTATTTTTTTTTAAATATATTACAGCCTATGTCACCCGGGGAAAGTGTAGCTTCCCAACAGTGAAAGAATTTTTCAAATCGGTTCCGTAGTTTCGGAGCCTAATCAATGCAAACAAACAAACAATCAAATCTTTCCTCCTTATAATATTAGTATAGATTACATTTTAAATATTTGTTAAATTTATTTTCTACCAAAGCTCTGGATATTTGTATGCTTTGTGGAATATAAAATCCCTTTTTTTCTTTTTGTTTTACGCCGTAGGTGGCAAACAAGCAGACGGGCTGCCTGATGGTAAGCAGTCATCGTCGCCTAGGATACTCATAACACCAGCCAAAAAGGCATCACAGCGTAGGTTGCCGACTCTAAGAATCTATTAAAGTTTTTTCTTTAAGTGGGCACACGGGCAGCGTTTTGTCCATACAAACGTATTCCCGTGTTTCCTCCCTGGATAATACCGCTAGAACTGTAAATTTTTTAAATAAAATTTATCTCCCCCATTGTCATGCTTCTATCATTTATTTTTTCTTATAAGTTAACTACTATGAGAAATATGAGCCTTTAAATATCCCAAAAAAAATTTTTTTTACCGCCATGTTCAGACCTCTGTCAAACAAATTTGACGAGTTTATAAAAGAAAAATAAATGATAGAAGCATAGATCAATCTTTTACACATCTATTAATTAAAAAAATAATGAAATCGGCTTAGTTTTGAATAAAGAAACAGAAAAATACGAGACGATGATTTTGCCTACTTTTCGTAGGTATAATCGATCCCAGCTGCAGTTGTCTCTATTGCGCTCTACTGGGAGAGGCTTCAGGTCAGGGGACAGCAATAGATTTGCTAAATACCTATTCATCAAATTTCTTGGCCGTGGTATGCCCTCTTAAGTACATATATACTTTACCCCCGAGTGAAAAATTTAGGTCACAGTGATAATGCTAAGGAACAGTTAGCATTATCCAGTATGGGAGCGTTCATACTGAAAGGAGCAGTTTTTTGCGTCCTTGTCATTCCCTAATTTTCCATAAGGAACAAAGCGCAATTTGTTAATGAGATAAGATAATCAAAACTATTACAGGACGATTATGTGATAAATAGAACACCCTGACCCACAAAACCTTAGAACAGACAAACAAGCGAGATATGCCTTAGTACAATTATTGTTCGTGTTATCCATGTTTCTCATACTTTTATCACTATGACAAACGCCAAAACTGTATGTACGGCATATTTACTTATTTTGCATACGGGCACAAAGAAATTTAAACACCAATAAAATAACAGACCTGACTCCACATTCATAAAAGGGTGGTGAAGCCGCCTACAGGGTTACTAAAGGAGAAAGTAGCATCAAACCTGTTTTAGGCCACGGATGGAGGATGCGTACCCGCCAAGCCACCATATCTTGCCATATCTCTCTTGTTCGTCTAATCTTGCGATTAGATAAACGAGGTTATTGCTAATACACAACGCATAACTACTGCACGTGCACGGTAGGTCTAGGTACCTAGGAGGTTATTTACTTTGAATAGCTAAGTAATTAGGTAGCTACAAAGGAATTATCTACATTTTCCTGTATCTTTATAAGCTACGCTGCGGTTTCGCGTAGACATTCGCGTACCGTATATTTTTCCGGGATAAAAAGTACCAAACAAAAGATATCAGTATTTTTTGTTCTGGGGATTCAAAATAGGTTAATTTAAATGAAAATAAAATGGCTTATTATGAGACAGATTTTAAACTAAAATTATAAAATTAAAATAAACTATTTTGCTCCAAAACTAGTGTAAAAATAGATTTTTGAAATTGAGGCGAGTTTCAAGGCCTCAATGTCTCGACCCCAAAAGTAACGCAAATATCCTATCTATACTATATACTATAATACAATAATATAATAATCTATACTAATATTATAAAGAGGAAAGATTTGATTGTTTGTTTGTTTGTTTGTTTGCATTGAATAGGCTCCGAAACTACTGAACCGATTTGAAAAATTCTTTCACTGTTGGGATGCTGCTTTATCCCCGGTTGACATAGGATATATATCCCGGCTTCGCCCGTGCGAAGCAGGGGCGGCCTACTAGTAATATTATAAAGAGGAAAGATTTGATTGTTTGTTTGTTTGTATTGAATAGGCTCCGAAACTACTGAACCGATTTGAAAAATTCTTTCACTGTTGGGATGCTGCACTATCCTCGGTTGACATAGGCTATATATCCCGGCTTCGCCCGTGCGAAGCCGGGGCGGCCTACTAGTATAATATATACACGATGACATTTGGTTTTTCCCTTTAGCAAAAGCTTTGATGAGGACTATCTCTGTTTTAACTACAGACTAGGTAAAGCTACTGTTTTAACTATCATTATCTACTTTTTAGTTTAAATTTGTACATGTAGATATATTCTTGAAGCCGGTTTTTTAACCGACTTCAAAAAGAAGGAGGTTATTATTTCTACTGTATGTATATTTTTTACATGAATTATTTCATTAAATTTTCTTTTCTTATTTGCTAATTTTACTTACATAAATATATAACTTAGAGAAAACGCCAATAGCAGGGCGAGTCTTGGCTTCAGAGTCTTCGGCCGCTGCCTCGGAGTGAGGACCAGGTCTAAGAAAACCACGACGAAGGAAACCGTGTGGAGCGAGTGCTGAGCCCAGGTCGGCAGGTAGTCGAAGATGCGAGGCGGACCGAGCAAAGCTGGGTTCTTGGTGTACATCAACCAGAACATGCCATCTGAATACTGTAAAAAATTAAACATTGTAAAAGGTAGCGCTGATAAATTCTGTTCTGCACCACTTAGGGGCCGTCCATTAATAACGTGATGTTTTTTTTCATTTTTTAACCCCCCTTGGTTTTGTGTGGTTTTAGACTATTGTTTGTGTATTGATTGTGATATTTCGTGATTTTTGATACCTCCGCCCCCCCTTTCAAGCCTCACGTGATTAATGGACGGTCTCTTACCAGTCTCGCTGATGGGATGAGTAAAATGTAGAGTTCTACTATAATATTAATTTTGATGGGACAAACTACACTCGTATAAACTCTTAATTGACTATCCCACTAGGGCTGGTAATGTTTAATTTAAGTGGGTCATCATCATCATCAGCCAGAAGACGCCCACTGCTGAACATAAGCCTCCCCCTTTAACCTCCACACTGAACGACAGCCTGCCGTTTGCATCCACTAGATGCCAGCGACTCTATGTCGTCGGTCTATCTAGTGGGAGGCCTACCTACGCTGCGTATTCCGGTTCGTGGTCTCCACTCAAGAACCTTTCTTCCCTATCGGTTAAGTGGATAATTTAAGTGGGTAGTGTTTTTTTTATGACAGTAAGTAAAGAATTGATTGATTCCTTATTAATTGATATATTTGCTTACTTACTGGTTTTTAATATCGCCCAAGTAACCGACAAATACTATAAGGTAAGCCTAAAATTTCTGGGTGCCAGATTTTCTTTCAGCAGAAGTGATTTGAGACGAAAAAGCAATTACTGTACCCTTAGTACAAGTTATGATAGTATTCGAAAACTTTTTTCGTTTTCGTATTGTTCCATACATTGCTGGGCTAAGAGGTATTCGAAAACTTTTATCGTATCAATGAAGTGAAGCAATCTATACCACCGATAACTGCCAAATTTAGTTCCTTCGCGTTTCCGATAGAGGCGCTTTACTAAAATGTATGGAACAATACGTAAACGAAAAAAGTTTTCGTAAACTATCAAATCTGGGACTAAGCGTACAGGTCTAAGTACTAATTAGAAGAAACACTCTAATTAAAAGAAATTAAAATCAAATAAAATAAAATTAAATTAATTAATTCATTCATTTAATTTAAATTTTATTAATTCTCTAATTAGAAGATTAGGTTCTTATTGAAAAGTTCGTACTCTCTTTTCTTTAAAATTTCCTTTAATTTTTTTACTCGAATCGCAATCTCCAGAATGATGATTGAAAAATATACTGACCAAAACGATAGGAAAGAGAATGCCAGTCATAACAACGTCGGTGGCGCGGACGACCTGCTTAACCAGCGCCGTGCCTCCTTCTCCTTGGCTCGTCTTCCATTCGCTGTACAGCCTCGCTGGTAGATACGCCAAAGTAACCAGCTGCAGGCAAAAGATGTTATCACACTTCAACACTAGTAACTATTATATACGGGCACGGGCATAGGTACGGGTTACGCAGAAAGATTTTTTCCTGAGAACTACAATCTTTAAGGCTAGAGTGAATAGATTTCTTCTAGATCCACGTGTTCCATCCTCGACCGCGGCGTCGCTTGCCATCGGGTGAGTTGGTGGTCAAGCGTAGATCTATTCTGTATAAAAAAGTTTACTAAGCCTAAAAGGGTCCATAGCAGGTATCCGTCATTATAAACAACTTTTACTATAGGACCAACTCTGAAATCGCGAAATAGATACCTACATTTCCATACCTACATTTTGTCGAGAATTAATGACTTTTCTATGGAAAATTTGATATATGTTTTCGCGGTTTTAGAATAGGTCCCATGGTTAAAGTTGTTCATAATGATGAGTACTATGAACCCTTTTAGGCTTAGTACACCCTTTCCGCGTAACGCTGTATACGAAATTCTGTCACCAAGGACCTAACGGTGTGCTTGGGCTATTTCTCTTCTTGACTAAACATGGTAACCTTCTTCAACCACACAGTCACACGGTGTAGTCGAACAACTAGCTTGTCAAACATAAAAAAATCTAAAGTTTATGTATTGAGTGTGTTTGTTTCCACTCAACTCGGTAACGGTTGAAGGGATTTGGATAACCTTTGCTGTATGTTAGTTTTATCCGGGATACAGCCTATATTATTATCCCGATAAAATTAACAGTTTCTGTAGAATAACAGAAGAAACCGCAGAGCGCTACTAGTTACTTATAACAGTTATTCTAACCTATAACATTCTTATATTTGTTTATGGCTTTATGGATTTATTTAATTTAGGGCTTAGAAGTTATTCTAAGATTTGGGGTTTTAGTCGCTATGCGATTATGCCGCACTCGAAGAAATAAAATATACCTTTGTCTGCAACAATGAGTGTAGGTATCTGCTGGATTATAATAGGTAAGATACGAGTAAATAGAAACTCTTTATTCTGCACATCGGAGCGTATGATTTTTGTGTATTTATTGATAGAGATTATCGTCTAATTCGTTATCGTATTTAATAACAATATGGACATTATCGTTTGTCTTAAAGGTGCCCTCTGAGTAGGGTTAGTAAAAAAAAATCAGAGGACTGGACTAGCTTCTTTCCGTAGTTTGACATACAATTTTCTAGATCTGACAAATAAATGATTTGATCATCCCCAACCGTTTGTAGTGAAAAGTTAACAAACGCACAAACAGATGGTTACTTTCGCATTTATCTACTAAATACTTGTTGGCTGGCCTTCCCCTTTAACCTCCACACTGAACGACAGCCAACCTTTTGCATTCACTGGATGCCAGCTACTTTCACAATGTCGTCGGTACATCTAGTTGGAGGCCTGCCTACGCTGCGTCTTCTTGTCTTGTTTTAGCATGCCTACTGATTATTTATATGAAAGGCTAATAGAGGTACGGCGCGGCATAAGAGATCGTCAAAGATGTCATATTATACTACGGAGATCGTGGTTAGATACGAATAGAAGATCATTTGTTTTATATTCATAGTAACTAGAAAGATTTCCTCAGAACAGTACAAAATATTATTAAAAAGGTTACATTCCACCTATGAATGTATTATTTTAATGAATACCTTTAAATTATAACGCTGTTACAACTCATCTCGGTATGAGGGGAGTTCACACAGAATTACTTCTTTTACGTTCAAGTAGATTTTTGTCATACAACTCACTGTCACAGATTTACTCATCTGAAAGTGTATGAAATTAGCTATCGTTTAGCACTAATCTCGTACGATTTGTGTCTATAAAATTTTGTGTATGAAGCAAAATGTCAAAGTTGTTTCAACTCTCTTCGGTTTCCCCTAATTGATGTGTTCAATATAGAAGGTCGACTGTGAAAAAGCGTTTTTCACCTCGGAAGCTGTCGATCTGAACCGTGTGGTTCAACTACAGCCGAATAACTTCCGCAGTATTATCCAATGTATATATTATAAGGTCCATGGGATTATCTGACAATGCCCGATTCTACTGATACAATTATTTTTAAACTGTTAATGAATTGCCGCAAATTGTCACATTTGACACTTTTGGTATTCTACAAACTTCAATAGTTTATTAATTGAATTTTAATTGTGACCATTAATAAACAATCAAAATTCTCTTACATTATTTTCGTATTCTCTTGATCAATCGCCTAATAATAATAATTGTATCGTGTCGACGGGAAATATTGGAAGCCTAATATTTATTACAGCAATTTTTTGTAGCTGTAATTTTTAAATTTTTGTTTCTAGATTTTTTTACGAGTTCGAGTCCAACCGATTTCCTTATTTTAGCTTCTCGTAGCTACTTTACATCACTATTACTTTTTATCTGATAGGCTTTTGGACTGATATTTTTTTTCTGATGAAAAAGCTGACCATAAAAAGAGCCTATCAGCGAAAAGAAAATTGAAAGGAAGATATAGACATAGACATAGACATAGACATCATTTATTTGTGGCAAAAAAATACAATAGTAATGGTAAAGAGACATTTAAATTTAAACTAACCTTAACTAAAGCTTATTAATAGCATATTGCATAGCTATATCATATTCATATCTAGCTAGATAGAGAACGCTAGACTATACTTACAGATGACGTCATTTGTAAAAATACCTATAACATACAAACTTCATACTAACACAAACTTTGTGGGAAAGGGACAGGACGTCCCTTCGTAATCCGACCAAAAATGCTGTTTACGATGGAGCACGCTTGTCTAGAAGAAACCGATTCACTTGCGACTTGAAGAAACTCACTTTATGACTATTGGTAAACCCACTCAGGCAGCGCATTCTACAGTATAACATTTCGCACAATAAAAGTAAATTTAGTTTATTCTTATTCCGAATGTACCTTTTTGTATATAAATTATTCATAGATATCTCATTTAATAACATAGTCTATAACTATCACGGTTGTTCACTAAAGTTCTATGATTATTTTCGGGATATTTACACAACCTAACCTTTTCCACAACCTTACCACGGTAAATGTCCCGTAAATAATCATATAACTTTATAGTTTATACTATAATTATCTTTATTGATACTTACATTGAACCAACAAGTAATCAACTTCCATCTGACATAGTAATACGCTTGAACTCTAGGATCTTCGTCGACTGTAGTGTCTATATTTAGCGTCACTATCGCGGTCACCACAAGATGCACTAATGCAATAATCAAGAACACTATTCTCACGTTTGATAGAGTTAAATTTAGTGAAATCACTCTTTGTAACATATCGAAATTATAATTTAAAATATCTTGGACGACGCGGCGTCGCGTGCTTGCGTTATCGTTTACAAGGGTGCTTTGACTATGTATGATTAGTATCTTTTATAGTACCTACGATGTCATTATTTTAAATTAAAACATTCGCGTACTATATAAAACCAGCTTTGAATATATACGGTACGCATTTATGAGACTTGGTGAAGTGCTGGAACATAAGACTATCCTCCACAAAAGCAAAGAAGATAGTCTATCTTCCTTGGTACTTCTCCAAGTTACTCCTCCAGAAAAGTTGCTTGTCTAAAAACACTTTATTTTGTGCCGTTTTTATATTTTTAATGTTTATCGGGACTTATCGCGCATAGCGAAAGGTAGCATTAGCTAGACGTTTCGTCCATGTTACAATGGCCGTGGTCACGAGCTGACTAAAAGGTACCTACCTAAGTATTTTTACCTATATAAAATACTACGTAATAAGTCCCGATAAATAAATCGCGAAAGATTAAAAGTTACTTTGACATAGTTAAAAACCTTATTTATACTACGCTGGTGACGAACGAAATAGGTAGGTACTTTTATGTCCCTGCGCCTGTCTGTCGATCACCCAGATAAGACAAGCTAGTGAGAAAATGTGCAATGTGGAGTATATTATTAGATCTACCTATAAGTTTGTGTCGTTGTAAAATTGTCAGTGTAATACGTGAAAAATTCAGGCGTTTGGATTTTCCTAACGCCTTGTAATTTTATGCGTTTTAATCACATAAATTTTAATTGCTTTAAGATTTTCGGTACACTCTGAGGCTGCTATAAAATATCAAATATGGATAGCGTTCTAGCACCACTCCCTTTAATTTACCAGGCGCTTACGTAGTGCTGCTAGTAGGTAAATAATTATTTAACTTTTTTTTTTTTTTTTAATTGTAGTTTCATAAAGTAGTTTAGTTGACCACTTTCAACACAATCGTGAATCATAACGTAGGTAGGTAATACCTACCAATAATACAGTAAATGAAGATGAGTTTTAGTTGTTAATAACATATTTTGCGTGTAAATTTAATGCGATTGAATGTGTTACTCGTTTTTTACTAATAAACAGCTTCGTAATAGGCTTGTGACAGATAAAGATTTACGCTACCCTCCGAACTAGTTTAAACTGTATCTCGGACGGCAGAGGTCCTCCCGCTCGCTACATCGCCGATGTACATTGAGTACGACAGAGACAGAAAATAGAAAAATAGAATGTAGTGAATTAGAATTGTAGTATGCGCAAAATTTTTAGACAACTGGTTCGAAACCATTTTTGGTCGTGTTTTATACGGAATTTAATAATTAAGTTTAACATAATGAAATGAAGTAGAAGAACCGGATTAAAAGAAATAAAAAGTATCAACAACCGGGACCATTTTTTTTTTCATAAATTGGCTTGAGTATCATTACCATCCTTCCGGATTGATCCGGATATGTCTGGAAATTTAGACCTTTGTCCGTTTTTAATAGCTTGGGTTAAGTAAGTCTTTAATATGTTACGAACTTTTATTGAAATGTCCTTGAGAGACCAGAAAAAACTTGAAACTCGTGACTTTAGGATTCCGTAGTACTTACTACTTACAAGGAACCCTTATAAGTTCATAATGTACGTCCGTCGGTCTGTGTGTCTGTATGTCCGTCCGTCCGTCTCAACTTATTAGAAGATAAGTGCATGAAACAATGCATAATCACAGTTTAAGTAGAGATATCAGTTTAAAAAGAAAAAAATATATGCTTAGAATTTTGCATCCCGATTTCACATGTGGAATGGGAATGATATTTTTTTCGCTGCACCCTCTTGTGTATCTTATTATATAGTTGAACATGTACCTATTTTAGAATGAAGGTAAGGTTTATTTTTTTTTAAATCAAGGGTCTCCCTTTTTCTTTAGTCTTTAGTGGGTCTCCCCAATGCATTTATAAACTACTACCTGTGCCCCGTGGTTTCACCCGCATAGTGATGAAAAATAGTGATGATGATGATGATGATGATGAAAAGTAGCCTATGTCACTCTCTGACTCTTGAACTATAACCATGCAAAAAATCAGGTCAATACGTTGTTCCGTTGCAGTGTGAAAGTGGAACAAACATACCAACAAACAAACACACTTTCGCATTTATAATATTAGTATGATTAGACAGAAACATATTAAAAACGTTCATTCAAAGTTATATCGAACATTTTCTCATTATAGCTTAGTACTGGTTGAATCCCGCGGTATTACCCGCGATTTTCCAATTTTTCCGCATTTTGGCGGGGGGTAAAGTACCCTATGTCCGTCTTTATGATGCATACTATCTTCCTGCCAAATTTCGTTAAGATCTGTTTAGCCATTTAGTCGTGAAAAGCGAACAAACATCCAGACAGAGAGACAGAGTTACATTCGCTTTCATAATATTAGTAAAGATTGGGTTATTGGCGATTAAACTGTAATAAATTCAAGACGTTCTAGCTCAAAGGTCATTGACATAATATTCGTAATAATTATGTTTCTTTAGTAGTTTTGTTTTTTACTAAAACATAAAAAGTATAGGTTATTTCGGGGTGATATGAGTCTTCTCTGAAATTTGCTTAAGTCCTCAGACCTTCATTTGTTTGAATTTTGCTATACCTAACCATTCCTGAACTATCAATGTGATAATTATAATATGGGTTCGGATACGGAACCCTATCTTATTATGCTAGACATGCTCTTGGCCAGTAATTTTATATGCGACAGGCGTTTGAGCTCAGCTCACCTGATGTACTAATCCTGGTCATTTGTCCCCAGCATTCATGGGTGAGCAGAATAGATGATGCAAAATCTAATCACACAAAAATCACCACCACCAATCACCATCTAATCACCAATATTTCGATATTGTTTCGCTACAACAGTTGTTTATAGGTACAGTATTACATAGTGTACTTTATCAAATGTATTATATAAACATAGAGACACATTTTATCTGCTTGTTAGAGGAAAGTTCAAGAAAAATAACTTTTTAGATAAAATTGACTTAATAGGTACCTACCTACATGTAAGCGATTAAAAATTCTTCCACTGTTATTGGATTGGCTGTTGGGTAATCAGCCGGGCTTTTCCGCAGGGCTACATCTCTTTAGGGTTCCGTACCCAAAAGGTGTAAACGGGACCTTATTACTAAGCCTGTGCAGTCTGTCTGTTTGGTCGTCTGTCCGTCCGTTCTACCTTTTAACGGCTGTATGTTTCGAACCGTAATAGATAGCCAATTGAAACTTTTACATAATATGATGTATTATTATAGCGAATTAACTAAGAAATAATAATAGAGTAAATAAAACCGTAGTAGCCCATTTGGGAGACCGCTAGACTTGAAAGCGTGAGGTCGCGTGTTCAAACCCCGTGCCCGTACCAATGAGCTCTTTGGAACTTATGTACGGATTTTCATACCACTGGCTTTTCGGTGAAGGAAAACATCGTGAGGAAACCTGCATGCGTATGGAGAAGGAATTCAATGGCGTATGTGAATCCACCAACCCGCACTGACTAAGACAGACATTGTCCTGTCTTAGAACTGTCAAACGCGCGTAGTTAAAATCGTTGTTAAGTTTTCTGAAATTTTCCAATTTTCTTTCCGTAAGAGAGAACTATATTTTTATTTTTTTTTGGGACATTGTTGCACACACGGCCATCTGACCCCAAACTAAGCAAAGCTTGTGATATGGCTGCCAGAGACTGATATACATACATATATAGTATTAAATACATACTTAAATAGATAGTAAACACCCAGATATAGAACAAACAAAAATATTCATCATATAAATGTTTGTCCTAGGTGGGAATCGAACCCACGCCCTCAGGCTCAGAAGGTAGGTTCACTACCAACTGGACCAACGGGCTATTAACTTTATACAAAGTAGGTAATAGAAAACTAAAAAAAAATATGAAATCGGGAATGTCGTACTCAAGTTATGGCGTGACCAAGGTAAATAGGGATTAATTTTTATACATACAAAGATTTATTTTTGTTGTTGTTGTACCTACCTACCTATTTAGCGGGTAGTACTTTTTATCACGGATAAGTACTAGGTATTTATTCTGCGCCTTAGGTCAGGTCTTCAAGGACCTGTGATATAAGTTTTGTACGGTTATTCTCATTCGGATCGACATAAGTGCAACGAGGACAGAAACAGCATAATATCGCACGCACATGAATAACTGGTCAGTAACCCACAGTAAGGTCAATGCAAAGTACTTACAAACTTCGCAACCGTCTGCCGCCCAAGTTCATAGGCAAGTCGTGCAAAATCCAGTTTTTGCCTCACACAAAATTACTTGGTTACTTCCCAACGTATAATACAATACATTACATGGTATGAACTATTGGTAGTGAACCTGCCTTCTGCGCTTAGGGGCGTATATTCGATTCCAACCTAGAATAAACATGTGATGAACTTTGCTTAGTTTGGGGTCAAACAACCGTGTGGGCAAAAATGTCCCGAATATTAAAAAAATATATAAAACAAAATTATAATAAAAAAAGATCTTCCTTATTTACTGCAGCCAGGGAATTTTGCTTGACAATAAGTGAGATCTCATTACGAATTTACCCAGAAAGAGATTGCTAGGTATGTGATTATATTGTGTTTACGAATATTATTCTTCGAAGGTACTTGGGAGACATCGTCTGGTTCACTATAGCTGACTTATCTGCCTTTACCCAACTAGAACTAGATCAAACCTCTTGGCTACGCGTCGCCTAAGTTATCACTTTACCTATTTATAAGTTACATAATTATTATGTGGTCATAATCACGGTTATAGACTTTCGCATTAGCGTATATTGGTTGTTGCGTAGAGCAACCATCGCAAGAAGTAAGTAGTAATCATTCAAATTAGAATCACAATTATCTATAGAGAAAATAGTTTAACCAAAATCCTTATTGTACTCGAAACGACGTAGAAGCGGAATTACACTAGAAATTCGACTTATACAAATTAAAAATGGACTTCCGCAAAGTAACGCCTGATTCAATCAACTACTTAAGAAAGACTTTACCGATTTCATTCATCTTTTTTTTAAAGTTTTCTAACACTTTGTAGAAGGTTCTTACGGAAAGAAAAATTAAGAAAATTGGAAAATTTCAGAAAACACACAACGATATTAACTTCGCGCGTTTGACAAGTCTAAGACAGGACAACGTCTGTCGGGTCAGCTAGTTAAGTCATAAAAACATCATTAGCCTAAGTTTGTCCATAGCTAGACATAGCCTTTCCTAATGCACGCTACCAAGTTCGTCAGCTCTTCGTTTATCGTAATTCTGTGAAGGAAATTTGAATGACAACAAGAGGTCAAAATATGCGATTTTAACTCTTGTTTTGTGTTCACGATTCACACTAATATTATAAATACTGAAATTGAATTTGTGTGTATGTGTGTTTGTCTGTACTCTACTCCATATGAAAGTATTTGAATGGAGGTGTATACCCTGGATTAAAGCATTGCCTATTTCTTATCTCGGAAAAAATATTGGTCCTGTTATTTAGAAAAGAAAGAAAGAAAAAGTTTAGTTTAGTTTAGTTAAGTTTAAGTTTAGTTTTTTTTTTGTGGATGAAACCGCGAGGTGTTGATAATATAAAATAATAAAACAAAAATGTCTACGCTTATTTAGTTAAAACAAACGCAAGCCTATTTTTTGCCTTCTTAGATAGCAATTAAATTGTTGTGGTAATGAAAAAAAAGCCTATTATAAAAATAAAAATAAACAGAATTATGGAAAACTCGCGTAGCGTCAACCGTAGCTAAATCGTAGCATAAGAGAGGATTATACTTTTCTAGAAGAGTATCCAATCTATGTCCACTTTTCCCGTATGAAGCATTGTAGCCAAAGTGGGCAAAGTGAAAAAAAATCGAAAGCTTCCACCGGCGATCTTGGTGGTACAAAACGCCGCGTAGCTCCGTGCTACGCTTATACTGCTACGCAACATCGGTGTACTAATGTGAAATAAAACATAGTTACTCGCAACTTTTGTGTTGACCAGTACATATTAAACTTATCAGAGACTATGTATCATGCAGTGGGAGATATTTGTGTTCGTGATGCCGTGCGTCAGTAATTAACGATTATTAAAGATAATTAACGATTGAGATGTTAAACAGACAAGGTCTTATTTGTAGATTATAGTTATCACAGTCTCGTGTAGGGGTTTTGAACTCCATCGTGAAAGTTTGTTTGGTAAATTGTAAACTGTGATAGACTTAGTTGGCATGTTTGCTACTTGTAGGTATAGCTATCCGTGCCACAGACAGGGTTGGGCTGTATTCGAATTACTTGTAATTAAAATACGTAATTGAAATACAAATACGTATTTGGTATTTGTATATCAATTACTTCCTTAAAATTTTATTTGTAATTCGTATTTTAAATATGTGACGCCGAGGTATTTTGTAATTAGTATTTCAAATACTTGAGGCTTCAAAATACATTTTAACATTAAAATACATTTAACCTTCATTTAGCGATCGTGAGTGTGAGTGCGAGGCGAGAGTGTAATGTTTGTCTGACAGTACATATAAAAATCTAGTTTTCTTGAAAAGAAACTCTGGTTTTACTGATTAATTAACCTTGTTTTCCTCTACTTTTTAGCCCATGCTGGTCTAGATTACTTATTTTGTAATTTGTATTTCAATTAAAAATAGATAAAATCCTATATTTTGTATTTTATATTTCAAATACCTTACTTAACAATATTTTGTATTACTTGCGATACAGTATTTTTTAATTTGTATTTCAACTAAAGCAAAGTATGTATTTTGCCCAGTCCTGGGCCCACAGACTAGGTAAAGCTACCTGCTGTGTGTGGTATAGTGGATGCATGTTCAAAAGCTTAGCGGAAGTGATCAGAATTCGTGGTTAACAATACCAAAAATAAAGGTTTTTAGCGTCCAGCTCCCATTCACCAAATGTTCAACATCTCATATGAATTAAAGTTACATAAACACACATTGCTAAATCTTCTAATTTATAATTTCTATTTTCTTCTATCTTCTAATTTTATCGCGATTTCTTTATTATAGGTACATAAACATTCCGCATAATATTAACTATCGAAAAACTAGGATGTATGTGTCGATAACTCGCGAGCCGTCTACTCATCCTAGTTTGTTGTTCGTTCTGTTGCTATGAAATAAGGTATTTAATAAACACTAAACATAACAATGGAATGGAATGAGCAATGGAAAGAGCTATGCTCGGAGTTTCTTTGCGCGATAAAATCCGAAACGTGGATATTCGCCAAAGAACCAGAGTCACCGACATAGCTGTTAAAATTTAGAAGTTGAATTGGCAATGGGCAGGCCACATCGCTCGAAGAACCGATAACCGATGGGGAAGAAAGGTTCTTGAGTGGAGACCACGAACCGGAAGACGCAGCGTAGGTAGGCCTCCCACTAGATGGACCGACGACATAGTGAGAGTCGCTGGCATCCAGTGGATGCAAAAGGCAGGCTGTCGTTCAGTGTGGAGGTTAAAGGGGGAGGCCTATGTTCAGCAGTGGACGTCTTCTGGCTGATGATGATGATGATGATGAAACATAACAAAATGGTAAAAGTTCAAGTGTACTTGCTTGAGTTGATTTGATTAGATATTTTTAAAGCGACCTACTTTTATCGGGACTGAGCACGGATACGCCTCAAAAAAATTATCGCCATTCTGTTCCCGTATATACCGCACGTAGTACATACTATATACCTACATTACTGTGCCCGACACTAGATCGTCAGCGGGGTGTTTCTCAGCTTGAACTGACTCATAAAAGTTAGAATATTTCAGTTTAGGTACTTACCTTACGTTTTTGCCTTTGAGTAATGGTGGCAGAGCATGCGATGGTGATCGAGCGGAGCATGTACCTACGCTTCACAATCTGATGACCCGCGGTTCGATCCGCGGCCCTGCACCGATGACTTTAGTACTTAAATAAGTTATGTGCATACTTTCAATGACGACATAGTGAGAGTCGCTGGCATCCAGTGGATGCAAAAGGCAGGCTGTCGTTCAGTGTGGAGGTTAAAGGGGGAGGCCTATGTTCAGCAGTGGACGTCTTCTGGCTGATGATGATGATGATGATACTTTCAATGCATCCCTCAGAAACGGTGAAGAAAAACATCGTGAGAAAACCGGTAAGTCCAAAAACCTCTAAAGCTCAATGACATGATATTCACCAACATGCACTGGGCCAGCATAGTGGACTTAGGGCCCATTCTCTTTCTCTAAGAGAAGGCCAGTGTCACAACAGTGGAAGCATAAAATGCTGGTACTGGTACCTTTGACTTTTTATGTAAAATAGATATACCTACTTACGCTCTTCGCGTGGCCTTGTCCACTATCCTACAGAAACCGTTCAATTTCTAGAGATAAAAAGTAGCCATGTGTTATTTCTAAGTGTACCTATAAGCTAATTCCTTTCATACAACGACCTATATTTTGAATTCTTTGCTTTCATATAAATTCATTTAGTCGTCAGTGCACACAAATTTGGCAAGAACTGTTTGTCTTTACTTCTTGGACCTACCGCGTATAAAGTAGGTAATTACTGTACTTGCATAACATCTAAACAATAATTAAAAACAGTGCAATACCGCGATGGATTCATTGAGAACTGAGCTTGATTCCTTTGACCCCGCGACTCTCAAACAATGATAAGGCATCGCAATCAGTGTCGATCACGCGCCGCTGTGTGTCGACTGCTATCATGAGAAGTAAGTAAATAATAAAAACGTTATTATTCATGTTTGTTAATTACACAAAACCAAAGTTGCCAAATTAAAGCAGTCGATAACCATTTCAAAAGTACATTTTCCGCATGAGCTTTGCCATTCAGCGCGGTAATGCCGCCTGCATGCTGAATACGCTGCCAACTATACGGTAGTGGGCTTGAGGACCTTCATCGGTCTATGGGAAATCCAACTGTTCTTTAGGCGTATAAAAGGCTAAGTAGTTTAAGTATTTAGTGTTAGTTAGCTTGTATTGTGTTTAGTTCATACAATTATTAGTTTTAAAACGTTTTTAAATACGAGCTTTTCGTTTGATACCCATTATATGTCATGGTGGTAGATAAGAAAATTTTGTCCGCCCTCTTGGGGCGTCCACCATAATGAATTTACTGTGGTGTCATTTTATATTTCGTATTATTTGCAGCGAACCTTTTTTTTTGCGTGCTCCATCGTAGACCGCATCGTCGCTTAACATCAGGCGATATGGCGGCGAAGCGCAAGCCTACTATAAAAAAAAAAAAAAAAAAAAATTGCTACACTCATATCATGGGAGTGCATAAAAAATAACTGTTCCGCCATTTTGGGGCGTCCGCCATATCGGTTATTAGCAATCGGTTGGGGATAACTCGTAGCACGTAGTACTCGTAGTCGTTAACTAGTTCTTGCAACAGAATTTTGACTCACGCGTTTCCCTCAAGGGTTAATAGACATACCTTCTTACCTCTTAGTACATCAAAACAATAAGTTTGTAGATAACTAGAATGATATGAAATTGACACAATTATGAGATAATTTTAACGAACATCGAGTCAATTTCAAATTGACAAAGGACAATGACCTAAAGGAAAATCCAAAGTTCGCCTGATAGCAACTGCTTGACGTAAACATACAAATGTGGTGCACGTAGGGTCAGATAAATATTCTAGTAAAAGTAAAATAATAATAAATATTATGTACACTAAAATGATACCACATTTGATAAACCTAATTATTTAGTGCGTCGTATATTTTAAAACAATAATAATAATATTATTGCCAAAAGATAGCACTTTATTCAAAGCTTTGTCTAGTCTAGTAAATCAAAAACTTGGGTCACATTTTCAGATGAGACTACCGAGGGAGACATACACACACATCATCAGCCATTAAATGTCCACTGCTGAACAAGGCCTCCCTCTTAGAGAGGGGTGTTGCCATAATCCCCACGCTTGGCAGGCGGCTTGGAGATCGCAGTACGTTCACCGTGTACTAAACAGGACGCTGCTACCCATCCTCCGGTGGTTCTGGTCACAGTTTTAGGACATACCCGGGTCCGGGAGGGAGACATGCCTTAATACAATTATCTTTCGTGTTCAAATTGTCAAAATTTCACTTCATAATCATCATCATCAGCCAGAAGACGCCCACTGCTGAACATAAGCCTCCCCCTTTAACCTCCACACTGAACGACAGACTGCTTTTTGCATCCACTGGATGCCCGCGACTCTCACAATGTCGTCGGTCCATCTAGTGGGAGGCCTCCCTACGCTGCGTCTTCCGGTTCGTGGTCTCCACTCCAGAACCTTTCTTCCCCATCGGTTATCGGTTCTTCGAGCGATGTGGCCTGCCCATTGCCACTTCAACTTGCAAATTTTAACAGCTAAGTATGTCGGTAACTCTGGTTCTTTGGCGAATATCCACGTTTCGGATTCTATTGCGTAAAGAAACTCCGAGCATTGCTCACTTACTCTACGGAATATGGTAAGGACCATATTCGTGTCTGATATGCTCTTGGCTAATTATTTGTTTTATATTGGTATCCTACCTTACACAATTTACACATACCTTTGGTATCACCAGTATTACGTACTCGGAAGCCTTTCCTCCTACTTACACCTACACATACAATGCTGATGGTAAGTTGTACTGTGCACTTTACAACTAAGTTTGGTTTTGCCAGCCATATACGCGCTCATAACCGGCGCTAGTCAGGTTCGCCGTTGATGGTCACGTCAAGGAGGCCGATATATATCTCTCAATTAAATATATCACTCATCATTCATCATCATCATTTCAGCCATAGGACGTCCACTGCTGGACATAGGCCTCCCCCATCGATCTCCAAAAGGGCCGGTTGGAACCGGCCTGCATCCAGCGTTTCCCTGCGGTCTCTTTTAGGTCGTCTGTCCATCTTGTGGGTGGACGTCTTACGCTGCGCTTACCAGTCCGTGGTCTCCATTCCAGAACATTTCGGCCCCATCGGCCATCTGTTCTGCGTGATATGTGCCCTGCCCACTGCCACTTCAACTTGCTAATCCGGTGGGCTATGTCGGTGACTTTCGTTCGTCTACGGATCTCCTCATTTCGGATTCGATCTCGTAGAGAAACCCCGAGCATAGCCCTCTCCATAGCTCGTTGTGCTACTTTGAGCTTGCTTATGAGGCCCAATGAATATATCACTCAATTATATATAATTAATTAACTTTAATTATATATAATTAATTAACTTTAATTATATATAATTAGTTAACTTTAATTATATATAATTAGTTAACTTTAATTATATATATTTAGTTAACTTTAATTAAACCTAAGTAGTGAATACCTAAGTCGCAAAAAAAAAACTAAAACATTATTTTTCAGTTAACGACGACGTTTCTGAAGTTACGTGAAACTATGGTAGGATACCGAAATATAAAATAATAGATATAATATTGTAATTACTTTTCAAATGGCAATATGAAAATTAGGTAGATGCTGAGTTGAACCTAAAGACATCGTGGTTATATATCTCTGGGTGTGTCTGTGTACGTATCGTAGAATGGTTTTAGCTTTACATTCATAAATTACTTTTCAAATCGTACACTTATCTAACGCGTGCGCATTGTAGTCAAATAATTACTAAAACTATTACTACACAGATAAAATGTTACTGGCTCATGCAGGTACATGTATTAGCTCATCATTTATTTAGATACTATAGCTGCGCCCCGCGGTTTCACACGCGTGGATTACTCCTTATATCATCAGTTATCAGCCAACAGAGCTACGGCAGCTTTCCTGTAACTCTCCAAAAACGAAGTGCACTTTAGGAAGATAACATTATTTTATTTTGCGGCAAAGGCTAGGATGTCGATTCTTTAAAAGGCATGAGTCTCGTAAACAGTTTCATAAATCGATTTTGATTTATTTTAATACATTCTTGGAGATATTGTGAGTGTACTTACGCCAGTCGGCAGCATGCAACGACCGGGGAAGGTCAGGAGGTGGCGTCAAAGTTCTCAGCTGGAAGGGTCACTCTGCGCAAAATAACCATCTCACACAATTAATCTCACAGTTCTACGCAAAGATAATAGTCATAACCACCAAAGATAAAGATACGTTTATTTATCCAAACTAGTGTGCAGGTGAAATATTTAACGATCAACATGTTTTTACCATAAAGGGAGTACAATTTTGAAAGGATAGTTTTTTTTTATACTATATTCGTTTATTCACAATTTAGTTGACAGTCGCTAAAACAAAAAAAAAATACACAAAATATTATAAACTTGAATCACTAGATCTGTCTGAGTCGCTGGCATCCAGTGGATGCAAAAGGCAGGCTGTCGTTCAGTGTGGAGGTTAAAGGGGGAGGCCTATGTTCAGCAGTGGACGTCTTCTGGCTGATGATGATGATGATGATGACTAGATCTATGGGAGGACGATTGCAATTTGATACCACCAATCCCCACAGATCCATTGCTATCCTATAAATATAAACCTACCTAAAAACTAACGCTAAAATAAAGGAAAAATATTGTAATAATTATTTACGTGCCATTGTATGATTTTAAAACGCTGAAAATACTATACCTAGACTAATTTTTCCCATGAGGCTGTGGCTGACTTTTTTCTGATAAGTTCATTAATATCGTATGGTGATTGATGATACTACCAGGAAGGCACATAATGCTTCATGTGTAAATCTAAAAGTGTAGTTGGTTGCTCATTATTCAGGGGTATTTTAAAATTATCTATTTATTTTATACTAGCTGCGCGCCGCGGTTTCATCCGCGTAGTGATAAAAAATGGTGATGATGATGATGGTGAAAAGTAGTACTCTCTGGCTCTTGAACTATACCTATGCTAAAATCAGGTCGATCCGTTGTTCCGTTGCAGCGTGAAATAGGAACAAACATCCATACATTCATACATACAAACTTTCGCGTTTATAATATTAGTAGGATTTTTGTAGTGTCCACTGATTTACCTGCTTTTTAAATGTTACAGACTTAGATTATATACCCCATAGATGGAACCATGGCGTGGCCACAGATGAGACAGTGCTATTTTTCGAAATGTTACCACATTAAAAATAATTCCTAATGTTGTAGTAAAATTTTCCCAAAAGTTACCAATTACCCGTATTTAAAATATTGTAGTAATAACAAAAAGGTGCATAGATTAATAAACTTAATATTCACAGATTACTTACAGAATTTAATAAACTTTTCGAAAATAAAGAGATTTTAGCGCCAACATAAAGTCGCCTCATTGGATTATTTTCCTTTATACTGTATATTTTCGAGTGTTAATGTGCAATAAATAATGGTGAATTATTATTTATTATGTGTTCCTGAACGTGATTAAGTGTGGCCAAGTGATATTATGAAGTAAACCGTGTATTACTTCCATTGAAGCCTCTATAAGTCTCCACTATTTCTCTGAGTATATGCATACTTATAATAATAATAATAAATACGCAGGGGCGGTTACAGGTTACAGACAATTCAAACATTTGACGACCGGCAGGATTCGAAATCCGGGTTGTCCGCCATCCTGTCCATCCGCTCGGGACGTAATGGATAGACAATTTAGTAAAAAAATCCAAGTTTTGACAGATCCAAGTTTCATGAAAATTATATCACCACAAAAAAACCTTTTTTTTCTATCTCCTCCATCATTCTGTATAATATCAACACGAAAATTACTTTGCGCTATTTGCATTGTTATTCTAGATATAATGCCAAACCCTTTTTTTATTGCTCAAAACGTGCGAAATATTTCTGTGACCGATGAGCACAGCCTTAAGGCGTTGAATAGCACCCTTAATAAAAATGAAAACTCAGTTAACTAGATTACGAATGTTTGAAGTGTTTTGTAAAAACAAAATATGATTAAAGTCTATATTGATATTGCATTATGCAGTTTTATCTAAATCATATTGTTTATTATGCACTAGGTCCTAGGAAAGTCAAGTTTATCAATTTCAAGCTATGTCAGGAGACAGCACAGACGAGCAGTGCGTAACAATTTCATAGTTGCTTAAATAAAAAAAGAAGTACACTGTGGTACCTCTGTACGAAGCGCTTTGATTCCACATTTATTGTGCGAACTGCTAGTCTGTGGAATTCGCTGCCTGAGTGGGTGTTCCCCGATAGTTACAATCTGGGCGTCTTCAAGTCGAGAGTGAATAGGTTTCTTCTAGACAAGCGTGCTCCATCGTAGGACGCATCATCGCAACATCAGGTGAGTTGGCGGCCAAGCGTAAGCGTATTTATAATAAAAATATATATATAAACCCATTAGGCATGAAATCTAGCTAAAGGTAATCGCATACACTGGTCACGCGTTCAAGCGTCCTGCTGATTTATATATTTATTTAATTCATGCCCATGTACAAATTGTACAAAGCAGGCTTTTTTATGTCATAGGTGGCAATCAAGCTGACGGGCCAGCTGATGGTTGAGTCATGAGACATTAAAACAATTTTATTGCGAAAACAAATACGTTTCAGTCTGGTTTCAGTGCTAACTCTGGGACCATAGTATAGAAGTATTTTTAAAACGCAAATCAAAACGTTTCATTGCTAACTTTGGGACCTTGGTATAGAAGTCTTTTAAAAACGCAAATCAACATAGAACGAAATAGTGTTAATATTATCTTGTATTTTATTTACTTAATAAAAGCACTTGCCAAAAAAAATTGGGTATTGTACGAATTGGGAACTAATCAGATCTTCATTAAAATTTTGAAAACAGACAAGCACTCTACGTTCTATATCGTTTTGTCATTTCTATAAGTGTACTGAGGAACAACTTCCAAGAACTAGGCTATCAACTAGGTCAGAGTCGGCATGACCTGGAACCAATCGACATCTAGCCGACAAATTACCAAGTGATAGGTTCGTGTTATTTGCAAATTGCCGGTATCCTCATGAGATCAGTCCGCTGGTAGGTAACTGGTATTTGTGGGCCTTTATTTCGCTATCTTGACAGTTTGTACTTGTTTACTTTAACTACGACTCAAAGGAGGTTATATGAAATGCATTAAACTCGGTTCGAGTTTTTACAGCTCATCGTGAGCCAGAAGACGTCAACTGCTGTACATTAGCTTTCCCCCTTAGACCTACACACTGAACAACAGCCTGCCATCTATGCCCACGACTCTCACGATGTTATCGGTCCATCTAGTAGGAGGCCTACCTACGCTGCGTCTTCCGGTTCGTGGTCTCCACTCAAGAACATTTCTTCCCCATCGGTTATCGGTTCTTCGAGCGATGTGGCCTGCCCATTGCATTGCAACTTGCAAATTTTTAATTGCTATGTCGGTGACTCTGATTCACTGGTGATTATCCACGTTCCGGATTCTATCGTGCAATGAAACTCCGAGCATAGCTCTCTCCATTGCCCGCTTATGAATGAGTTTTTCCATAAGGTCAGCAGTTAAGGACCACGTCTCAGTAGGTACCAAATGAAACTCCGAGCATAGCTCTCTCCATTGTCCGCTGTATGACAGAGTTTTTCCAAAAGGCCAGCAGTACCACGGACCACGTCTCAGTACCATAAGTCAAGTACAGTCTCAGTACCATAAGTCAAGTACAGTCTCAGTACCATAAGTCAAGTATAGACTTGACTTATGGTACTGAGACGTGGTCCTTAACTGTTACGGTAGGTACAGACCTACCGTAAGTTTTATAGGTCAGACAGCTGCAATAGATTGTAAAAAGCTGAATGATAACAGTGCATTGATTTCCATTTAGAAAGTTCCCGGGGTAATTAATGGATCGCGTATGAACGCGAACAAGAAATAAGCACCGACCAAATGAAAAGTCGGAATCGCGCACCCAGGGTTCCGCTCCAAAAAAATTAGATGCAAGGGGCCGCTGTATTATTATTTAGTTTTACTTTAGAGTGTGTACTACAACCACAGATTTTTTTATTTTTTTATTAGAACGGCTTTCAAGGCATTTTTGTATCTAAGATTTGTGTTGTAGCCAGTTGCACCCATATAAACGAAACGTCAGTCATTCGAAGTCAGTTAGCGACTGTGATGCGGAGTTTGACGCGTTGATCTAAATAAGAATGTTCAATCAAGGTTCACTGATATGCCTGGTAACAGATTTTCCTTCTCATTTCCCTTCTATTTACTTCTCACATCTGTGACTATAATCAGGCCAAGTTTGACGCTTGCACGTATTACTGTTTTAACAGACAAACATGCATTTTAAAAAACATAGTCATAGACGTCCTATGAATTTTTGACAAGTGTGTGGAGGAAGTTAATCACTGATATGATAATAGAGTTTGTTTTGACGAGGAATGTACCTCGTATGAAGTAACTATTATTAATCTGTGCCTACTAAAGCCTACGATGTGTTATCTAATATTATCAGCGAAGGCTGTTTTTGTTAGCGTAGGTCGTTAGACTGGTCTTAAAATATGGGGCATTCGGAAAGATGTTAAAAATAGAATTATGTTTGTAACATTGACGTATATAGAAAGGACCGGGAGAATAAAAATTCACAATGGTAACTAACTCAGTGGTTCTAACAATTATACTGCGCACCAGTCAGTCGTTCGCGACTTTTTTGGTGCGCGGTCGTTGCGCATTGATTCTCGAGAGCTAACATCTAAGAAATATATTTATGACAGAAACAAAATATACAGATACTTGCGGCCCGCCCCGGCTTCGCACGGGTATAGATATATAGCCCATGTCACCCGGGGATAGTGTAGCTTCCCAACAGTGAAATAATTTTTCAAATCGGTTCAGTAGTATCGGAGCCTATTCAATTCAAACAAACAAACAATCAAATGTTTCCTTTTTATAATATTAGTGTATATTACGAGTAAAAACAACAAAATAATAGTTTCTGTCACAAGCCGATCTCAACTCAGCGTAGTTACAACCAGCAATACTAATGCTCACCTATAAGTAAATAGGCACATACAAATTACAATTATTATTATACCTACCTATAAACACTTATAAGCATAGGTACGTACAATACGATGCAACTTATAGTTGAGATTTCGACTGACGGCGCACATTTTCCAAATAGGTACAATACCGGTTTGTTCGGAATACCCTCTCCTTATATTTAACTTTATGGTTTGTTTTGTATTTTTTGTAATAACCATTCAACTCGCATCGCTTGAATAAAATGTTCGCTGTTGTTTGTACACATGACAAGTTGCGCACGCGTATTTGTACAAAAAATTATGTTTCAACTGTCGGCACCCATAATTATTTAGCTTAACTTTTACGATTTTCATTAGTAATTGAGTTAATGCGATATTTAATCTCGTGGCAAATGCACAAGATGTGCGGCGCCAAAATCTTCTCGAGGAAAGAAGAAAAAACGAATAAATAAATAAAAACTGCAAAGAAATCGTATGGTCTGCCAGCTTTATGGAATATTCTACTTTCCACACGAATTTCTGCCGTCGTGTAACGGGCCATATTAGAGAAATACGGTATAGATGGTATAGAAAAAGTTTTGATGAAAAATTCGCGAATTATAAATTATAAGTACACATTTTTTTGATTTTACGTACATAATATTAGTGGTTGAATGTTATTCTAAAATTGATATGGGACCTTCGACCAAAATAAATGAATGGATAGTGGTGGGCCATAACCAACTTGTTCAGTAAAAACGAGTCAAAATCATCGGACATATACTTCAACGCCTAATTATAACTAGGGGTATGTATAGGACATTTGTTACAAAAAATAAATAATTTGGGGTTTTTTTTGTTGTGTTTTTAAACTTCGGGAAAGCACACGTAGGCATAAATTTGTCATATGTTTCGTTATCATGTAACAATAATCTTGTGTAGCACTTTCTACGGCTAGAGAGCGACTGAAACGAAGTGACCGCCGGCGCTCATTTTGTAATCTTCAAAAATGCGCTTCTTCTGGGCCCTTCGATTAATTATATTTTGGTCGAAGAGAAAAACCTCTAAAAATAGAAGTAGCGAAACGCACGATGAATTGAACGCCGGCGCTCATTTTCGCTTCTTCCGGGCCCGTCCATTCATTTTATTTTGGTCGAAGTATCGGACTTTCTACCCTATACCTTCTAGTCTTGATAGCATAATCTAAAGAATCATTAAAGTCAGTTCTCAAAAGGGGGAGACATCGCGTAACATACACAAAAAAGCGAATTGAGAACCTCTTTCTTGAAGTCGGTTGAAAAGTATGAAACGAAACTAACACCTTAGTCCGTTAACAAAAAAAATATTAAGGTAGGTAGGTACATAAGCCATCAGAAGTGCCTTCTGTCTTGTTTAATCTCATATTTAGGTATTCAGCAACATATTATTATGCAGACCAAGATCACCTCATTCAAGTCTAAGTAGAACGCAGAACAACAATCAATCTGCCTTCGGATAGATATCTTATAGACTTACTCATTATCTGTTACGAATCTTCATAAACACCGGCTACGTTCATTCCATAGCGTAATACAATAAACGGGAAGTTCATTCATTCGTCGTGGTCGGCACGCGGAGTGCGCGTGCGCCGCATGCAGCGGCCACGCACGCGACACGCCCTCGCGGCGCGCGGGAAATGCGGGAAAACTATTCCCGTACTATCGCAGATTCTGCCATGAACTAACCGTAATATATAACATGTGCTATAATCTGATGCAATTTTACGACTGAATATACCGTTGTAATGGTTACAGTTTTAGTTAGTAGCGATGCAGTAAGTTTTTTTTTAAATTGCATAAACGTAAGCCAAGCTATTCTTCACCTTTACCTTGACCATTTTCCTTCTTATGGTTTTGTGGTAAAAAATATGCATTTCATATCCTAGTAGGTCCTATTCATCTTTTTTCTAACGTTTACTATATAATTATATACAAACTAGATGATTGAAAAAATATTTTGGCATATCATTCTGAATTTCATGCACTACCTAATGGATTTTTCTTTGCAAAAACTTATTGTAAAGTAAAAAAACATTGCTAGCTTCGGCAGTAGTTACATATTTGAGCCGTTTGGGTTCGAGACATTGAGCCCTTGGGGACCGGGTGATCACATTTTCATTCAATTTTTTTCAGAGCGCCTGCGTTACTAAAATGCTGGCGTATTTCTGGCTCAACGCATGATCATAGCCATTCACCGTAATGCCGCCAGTATGCTGGGTACGCTGCCAACTGATAGTGGGCTTGAGCATTTGGATTGTCTTTAGACCTTCAATGGTCTATGGGCAGTCTAACTGTTTTTATAGTTGTTTATGTACTTATATTTTGTTTAGATAATAAAGACACTTTGCCTTATGTAAGAAACTTATTCATGACAAAATTCTGGTTCAAGATTTGAACTAAATAATGACAAAGAAAGTACCTACCAATAGGTTGTTAAGTGGTCTTTGAATACTGCAGCTGACAGAGATAAAGACTTAGGAGGTATATGTAAATGGTAAACGTGGTAAAGTTTTTAATAGGTTTGCCTACTGAGTTACAAAGCGGACTGACCTGATGTCACTTACTAGGTAGGATCATTAATGATCAACTATACAACCTTTTATAGAGACTTTTAAATGGACATGCCAATAAAATTATTAGTCTAAATACGGTAAACATCTTTGTTTGGTTTACTTTTGTGATTAGTGACCACATCTGGTAAGTACGTACATAGTAACACATCAGCAGCCATTAAACGTCCACTGCTGGACAAAAGCCTCCCTCTTAGAGAGGGGTGTTGCCATAACCCCCACGCTTGGCAGGCGGCTTGGGGATCGCAGTATGTTCACCGTGTACTAATAGGACGCTGCTGCCCATCCTCCGATGGTTCTGGTCGCAGTTTTAGGACATACCCGGGTCCACATAGTAACATTATAAAGAAAAGATCAATGTTTTTAATAATTATGTAAAACATTGGAATTAAAAACAAGTGTATTTATTATAACATTATGAAACAGTACAGAACATCCACCAACCCGCACTAGGCTAGCGTGGTGGATATGGCCCAATCACCCTTTCGGGGGTAGGCTAAAAGTCCAGCAGTGGACTGTTAAAAGGCTGATTATGATGATGATGATAAAACATTTGATGAAATGTTTTTTAATAAAACGAGCAAGAAACCTTAAAAACTTGTGTTGTCTTCTATGGAATTAATGAAATATGGCCTTGGGAGGTGTGTCCAAGGACAGAACCTGATAAAGTGAGCTGTTTACAAAACATTTTATTGGAAGAAACAATGTAGGCGCCAATGTGACTGTCCAACAACATGTTACACCCAATTAATACAATGTAGTACCAATTTTAAGAAAATTTAATTCTTAAAGATCCATCAGTTATCAGTGTTTCAGCTAAACACACACAAACCGTGTGCTTATAGCACTTATATATCACACACACCAAAAATTCGCGAGTCCCGTTGGACGAGCAGCGAGACGTCTCGCGAGGGTCGAGTTGCATGATAACCCCTCGACGACACTGGACCTCCAACGCGATCAGACGCGGGCCACTTCGCCCTTCTGCGCGTTGCCTGCCATAGTCTATAAAGGCGCCTCGGCGCGCACAAAAGAAGCAGTACGCAACCGATCTCCGCCGATGATGTGTACTTAGCATCAGCGGAACTTAGCTTCATCACACGCAATGATACATGCCACAGTGTAAAAAACTATTTGAATTTTTCCCTCCGTTTTGTGCGGCGCATGCGTGGTAGCTGCTCTGTGATTGGTCGTGCTACAGAACGTTCGTGAAGAAGCCCGAAACATGAGTGAAATGAACAGTGTCAGTCGTGCTCGATCCGGGTGCAACAGCAAAGGCAGCATGATCGTTGTTTCTAACAGATTGCCATTCATTCTCAAGAGAGATGAGAAAACCGGCGAATTGGTGAGAAAAGCCAGGTATTTACGACATTTTATACTTACATTATTTTTATTATGCGCTAACAAAAAAGGCACCGTCCACTTGTGGATGTTTTGGCCCAGCGAATAGATACTAATTCAGTACAAAAAGTTCAACAAACATGTACCATTAATTACGTAGTTATAGGAACCAAAACAAAACTGTGTTATTAGTACAAAAACAAAATAACAATTTTAAAATAAAATTAAAACAGTGATAAGATTTTAGTGGTTGCTTTTTATTCGTCAGTGTCATAAACATTTCGAGATTTATGCCAAAGTGAGTGAGGCTATTTAATACCTGGGGCCTTACGGGTAACTGCTATTACGGCACCTAATCCGCTCAGTTGGAAAATCACGCGACCGCAAACCGTATCTGGACGCGATAAGGTTCACGTTCGCGTGATTTTGCAACTGCGAAGCGTTTTAGGGATTTCCGGAACTTTCTTTAGCAGGTAGGTATCAAAACATAAACATAGACATTGAAATGTTATTAAAGTTGCAAATCAGTGTAGTTCGTTATATTAATAAAGGTTTGAAATCGATTCGACTAGAATGTGCCTCATTGTGTGATCGATAGAACCAGACAGTAAACGAGTTTAGGAAGTTTCCGTAACGTTATGTCGATACTTGGGCGAGTGTTTACCAAACTAAATTATATTTGACAATCTTGTTTGATTCATTTTTGACATTGTATTTTTCAATCAACTTCAAAAAAGGAAGTTCTCTATTCGATTGTTTTTGTATGTTACGAGATATAATTGTGAATCGATTTTAATGTTTTTTTCTTTATCTCAAGTGTAGCCCCAATTAGGTATCTAAAAGTGAAAAATTAGGAAACTAATTGTTTATTGAATTTTACGGTTCACTAGAACTCGTATCTAACTCCCGGCAAAACACACTCACTGTATCACTATGCGTATAGTATTTTAAACACATTTTGAACGCGAACTTTTATAGGGTCTTTTCTTAGGTTCGAGTTCCAGGGATAACCGTAGCAAAATACTAAGAAAGAGGGTAGATCGTTTTGTCTGCAACCGTATTCTTCAGTCTTCCCGTGAACATGGTGCGTGTAACCACACGTAACTGCGCCGAAATATCGGGAGCTCATTCCACAACCTTACCACGGTAAATATCGCGTAAATAATCATGTAACTTTAGTGAAGAATCGTGATAGTTTAAAACAGTGTTTTAACTTTCCCTTTTATAATACTGGTTAGGATTAGAATAAAATACATCTTCCAGTCTATAAATATTTCGCAAATTCTAAATTAGCCGATTATGAGTAAGTACCAAACAGGAGAGTATTGATATTGATGTCAAACGCAGATTTATACGCGTTAGTAAAAAAGTAAATTTTTAGAAACCCGACTTCATGACCTTTCGCTTACATACGTACTAACTTAAACTAAAAAGTAGAAAATGAGTTAAAACATATGTTGAAAGTCCTCATAAAAACTTTTGGAGAGGGAAACCACAAACCAAAACGTCATCTGTGTATATGTTTTGTTTTTGTTGATTTTTCCAAAAAAAGCGCCAATCAATTGCAATAAAACGTAAACGGGACTACCTCTGGAGTCCAAACAAAAAAAAAAAAATCATAATTGGTGGAGTAATCGCGTAACAAACATACAGTTGAACTGAGAACATCCTAATTTTTTGAAGTAGGTTAAAAAGGAAGTCATTGTACTCATCATTATGAACAAGTTTTAGTTCGAGATCAACCCTGAAATTGTGATAAAAAAGCGGTTCAGCGGTTCCGTACATTTAGTCGAGCGGAATTACATTTTTCTATGGAACAGCTGATTTTCCGACGCAATTTCAAAGTTGTATTTTAAGGCCCATTTTAAAATATGTACAGTAGCTTTTTTTCTGTACCTATACTTAATTAAAATTATAATTGGGAAAAGAACCTTTATAACACTAAATATTAGATATAAATTGATTAACTCTTTATTTTTTACACCACAAATAATTTAGACACGATAGAACATAGGTGTTTTTGATGCACGCCTACATACCATTTATTTTGTTCCAACCTGGTGGATGACTGGTAGAAAATTTTAAGCATTAAGTCCTCCATTTTTACATTTCTAGATAATTTGTAAGTGTGCAATAAAGTATTAAATAAATAAACAGAAAGATATGGTACCTAGTATATTTCTGTATTAATACATTAATATATTTACAAATTTTTATGTAACAAAATTTACATAAAACATCGATTGGTGCGTTGGGTATCCGATATCCATCATGATTTCTATTTTAGAAAACAAAACATCAATATTTTGCATGTGACGATTTAAATTATATTTTCTTTATTCATCGAAGACTTGATGACGACTTGGCGAATCGAAAGACTCGTTCTTGGACATTTATAGGTATAGGTAGTCTGGTAGAGCTTTAATGCGATAGGGATAGCCCCGTTGGTCCAGTTGGTAGTGAATTTGCCTTCTGCACTTGGGTACTTGTACTAATATTTATTCTGTGACTTTGGCGTGGGTTCGATTCCCACCTAGGACAAACATTCATGCGATAAATATTTGTATTTGTTTTTTAAAATATATCTATCCATTTAAGTACTTATGGGCAGTCGCACTGTTTTTGTAGTGTTATTGTTAGCTTGTATTTTGTTTAGTTAATAAAGGCACTTAATTGCCATCTATAGTTTTTAAGTCATAATTAAAATAAATATTTATGTATATCAGTCTCTGGCAGCCATATTATTACACGCTTTGCTTAGTTTGGGGTCAGATAAACGTGTGTGCAAAAATCTCCCGAATATTTATTTTTTGTTAATCAGGCTTTTTGTCAGGCTCTATTTTGGAATCGTTCGTGTGATATGTCGCACGAAATTATCATGTGAAATGAGTGACCTTCGAACAAAATCCTAAACGAAAGTAGCATTTTGTAAATATGCTAACGCAACGAACCATTCGAATTTGCTTTCTCTTAATAGAAAATCTTTCAATGTATTTATATTACACGAGAATTACCCGAAAAAAACAAAACAGGAACGACCACCCCGTGTCCTTTTTGCCCGTTAGTGAGAAAAATTTTCATTTCGCATGATATTTTCGTGCGAAATCATACGAGAAATTCAAAAATCGAGCTCAAGATCGAATCGTAATTTCTCCCAAAGCGATGCTTGTTCGACCAGTCACTATTTTTAGTTACAGGGTTTATAGTGTAACAAAATAAACCAAGTTCATTCAAATAACACATTGTCGCTTACCAACAGCTAGTTGGAGGCCAAAGGGGGACTTATCCGAAGAAAAAAAAACAGAAGCTAATACAAAGCTATAGTAGATAATTCATTAATGTTTGTAGCTGTGACGTGTCTAGTAAACTAAGTAGGAATTAAAATGCATACAAACATTCGGTCATAATAATTATGTACCTACCTACTACTTTACATGAATATTAAATTAAATTTATACCTGAATCTATTACTATCAAAACATTAAAATTAAAATTAAAAACAACAAATTAAAACCTAACTATTACTCTATTAAACCGCTACCAGTGGGAACTGTTCCCAAAATGCTGGCCCCATTACCACGTTGTATGGCGATGTTCACCTTTTGAGCAAAGTATAGGAATAAGAATAGGGATAAGTACAGGAGTAAGTATTTTGGTCACGAGTTGCACCTACCAGACGTGAAGACAAATCTTTGAAATTTTTTTTGGCTCTCGATCCCCACGGCCCCATGGTTTCGACCCTAAAAGGCTTTCAAAATGTGGTTTTAAATATCTGTGTTTTAAATTTATAACTGAAACCAGAAAGTTCGGTAGATAAATAATCCATCCATGATAAATCTATGTACCTACCAACTTAGTTTTCAAAATACTCAATGTAAATGTTTGATTTAAAGTAAGTTTTTTCCACATGTTTAAAAAAAAATAACGCAGATTCAAGGTGTACGGGTCGTTGACCTATTTACCTACCCTGTGTTTACTCACACCAAGGCCAACTGATGACACATTACATAATGCACTCTGTTAGGTCAGGGTTAAATGTATTGTAAAACATTCGGTATTTTTTCCATAGATTTAGTATTAAAAAATACGAGCGCCGTGTTTTTTTTAAAATAAATAATAGGCTTGCGCTTAACCGCCAACATGCTGATGTTAAGCGATGATGCGGTCTACGGTGGAGCACGCTTGCCTAGAAGAAACCGATTCACTCGTGATTTGAAGACACCCAGATTGTATCTATCGGGGAACACCCATTCAGGCAGCGCATTCCACAGACTAGCAGTTCGCACAATAAAAGTGGAATCAAAGCGCTTCGTTCGGGTTTTCGGAATATCAACCATAAAGCGGTTATTCACAATTTGTAAGGTTCCGTACCCAAAGGGTAAAAACGGAACCCTATTACTGAGCTTACGCTGTCTCTCCGACAGCTGTATCTTTCGAACCGTAATAGATAGTCAGTTGAAATTTTCACAAAATATGTAATGTTACGGTCCTCATACAACAAACGTATTTTTGTATGTATTTTTGTGATTGTTCTGTTTGTGTAAAAAAGTTGTACAAGCGTCAAACTTGGCATCATTATAGTACACACACTAATATACTATATAACAAAACATAAAAATAAACCTTCCGTGAAAATGTATCTAACTGACGGTGAAAACCGCATCAAAATCCGTTGCGTGGTTTAGGAGGAGTTAGCGGCCATACAGACAGACAGACTCGAAAAGCGACTTTAATTTATACTATGTAGAGATAGAGATAGAGAAGATAGAGATGCTCACGCGAGCTTTATGTTCTTTTTACGGGCAAGATATAAATAAAAAGAAGTATTACAACTAATCTTGTTACTTAGAAATAATTTAAAAACTTACACATCATTTTAGTAAGATGTAATTAATATAATGCTACTACAATTATTTTAAACATAATATTTATACTCTTTCATACTATAAAATACTTTGAATATCGGCCAGCTTTTCCTTCCTTTATACGCTTTCACACTATAAAATACCTTGAATATCGGCCAGCTTTTCCTTCCTTTATACTCTTTCACACTATAAAATACTTTGAATATCGGCCAGCTTTTCCTTCCTTTATACTCTTTCACACTATAAAATACTTTGAATATCGGCCAGCTTTTCCTTCCTTTATACTCTTTCATACTATAAAATACTTTAAATATCGGCCAGCTTTTCCTTCCTTTATACTCTTTCATACTATAAAATACTTTGAATATCGGCCAGCTTTTCCTTCCTTTATACGCTTTCACACTATAAAATACTTTGAATATCGGCCAGCTTTTCCTTCCTCAACTACAATCTATCAGCATTTAATCGCACTAATTTATTCTACGAATATAATTGACCGAGCGAAGAGAGGTCTCAGATTGTAATGGCTAATGAGACAAGTCGACATTTCGGCGTGCATGGTTTGTTCGGCGATAACTTACGTAACGATGATCATGAAACTTTGTAAGCAAGTAATTTCAATAAAAAAATTAGTTCGAATATGGGCAAATCAATCGAGGGGTTCCGAAGATTTATGGGTCGCGAGGTCACAGTTCTATATTATACTATTTATAGTATTATGATAAGTAGTAACCTTCATGTTGTTTTCTTTCTTAGCGCCGGTGGTCTGGTAACAGCAGTAGCTCCAGTCGTGATCCGAGGAAGCGGTATCTGGGTCGGCTGGCCGGGCATCCACCTCGAGGACCCCAACGAGAAGATCCCGGAGTCAGACCCAAACGACAAGACCCCCACCGCTGGACTGCTATCCAAGAAGGTATATTTATTATTTATTTATTTAAGTCCACCTACACTGTGTACCTATATAACCTACAATAATTAATAAAAACAAACAAAAATAGAACAAAAAATCACAATAATTACAGATGAAGACGGCATGCATTAATATTGAGCGAAAAAAATCATCGCATAACACCAGGCGAGTTGGCGGTCAAACGCAAGCCTATTATTAAATAATTAGCTGAAACCCGCTACTTCGTACGCGTAGAGCTAGGCCTTCGGCCTCGCTACTACAACCCGTTATAGCCTATGTGTTATTCTAATGTATAAGCTATATTATTGTAAACTTTCATTAAAATCCATTCGGTAGTTTTTGCGTGAAAGAGGAACAAACATCCAGACATACAAACTTTGCGTTTATAATATTAGTAGAATAATAACAATAATTTAATAAATAAAAGAAAAACAAAATACACGTCCAAATATAGTCTATACCACTTTGGGTATGAAGGCGAATCTAACGACACCTCAGACATAAAAATCGGTCGAACCGTTGAGACTATAGGAGGTAATATATAATTATTTAAAATAGTATGAACATAACCTACATACATACGCCCGAAAATCATTACATTACGTTATCTTTTTGTGGTAGCTAGTGTACCTAACTATCGAATCATAGAAACAAGACTGGTTTAATCGGTTCTCAGAATAATGAAAAATATCTGTTCAACCTTCTGTGTTTTCCTATATACCTAAGTCTATAATCTAGATTCTAGATCAGTATTTGGTGTTTGTGTTTTATTTTTTAATATTGGCTCTTAGCATTTTTTGCTAACTTTTATTTAATGTTTTTTTTTACAATGTTTGTTATAGTTTGTTTAGGTGAAATCTTGCAAGCGGAATTACAACCAATTCCTCCTAACCGATTTTACATACTACACCTTTTGTTCTGGTGACATTTATCCAATATTGTAATATTTTCAAAATGGCCACGCCAAAATAAAAATAAAAGCATACAAAGAAAAAAGCGTCATATAAATGAAAACTTGTTTTTTTTTTTTCAAGAAACTGGCATAAGACCAAGTTGTACTACTATCTTCACTCATTCCAACATACGTATTTTCAAAATGGCCGCCAAAATAAAAATAAAAACATACAAAGAAAAAAGCGTCATATAAATGAAAACTTGTTTTTTTAGTCAAGTTACTAGCATATGACAAAGTTGTACTACTATCTTCACTCATTCTAACGTACCTATCTCATCATTTATCATATCATGACACAGTCGAACTCCTGGTTACACACAAACACAAATAAATGCCATCAAAAACATCATAAGCGCCCTAATCTGCAGTGAATCATGGGGACATTGGCGACCTTCAAAGCTCACGCGTGCCTAACGTGACTGAGTAACTGGACAAATATTGTTGAATCCAATGCAAACCAACCGAAGGTGGGTTACCTCTTTCTAACTTTAGAATCCGCCTGTGGAATCGATAGTCAATACCCATGAATATCCATGGTCGACTGCACGCATCTATTCCTAGGTTGTAAAATTGTAGTCACGTTATTTGTCCTTTTCCATTAGAACTTGGTATCTAATTGCGCTTATAAACATTACACTATAGCGTTGTAGGTAATATATCACCTTTGTAGGCAATTCCAGGTAAATCTCATAGCCCTGCATTAATTAAAAATATATGTGCACATTAACCATTGTTAGCGCTTGCCTGACGTAGGTTTTAATTGTCATAATTATTCTCAAAATTAACATATTTGTATGAATGGAAAAGTAAGGAAATTACTCGAGCCCGTATTTTTCCTATAGAACTCCATATCTGATAAGTTAATCAGATAACAGCATGCAATTAAAATATTGATTTATTCACTAAGCTCTGCTATTACGGCACTTTATTGTTTACAAGCCTGATAGTAGCTGAAGTGAACTATTAAATAAACTATTTGCTAAATTACATAAATAGTGAATTAATTTATGATTCCCAATTTCAAAACATCAAACTCAATGTTATTTAACAAAGAACCGACGCTACATAATAAATGTATGGACTGAATACATTAGACCCACTCACAGCATTCAAGGTCTCGGTACGCCATTCAGTTACAATAACATAAATTGTCATTACAGATCGTGCCAATCCACGCCGATCCCAAGCTCTTCGACAGCTACTACAATGGGTGCTGCAACGGCACCTTCTGGCCCCTGTTCCACTCTATGCCCGACCGAGCCACCTTCATCGCGGACCACTGGAAGGCGTACATCAAAATTAACGAAGAATTCGCGGAGAAAACCATACATGCGCTTAAACTTCTAAAAGAACACAAGGAGAAGAATGGAAGCTCTCCGCCAATCGTCTGGGTTCACGATTACCACCTCATGTTGGCTGCCAATTGGATCAGACAGGTTTGTCTCAGCTCAAGCCTGTCTGCGTAAAGCATTCTATCCCAGGACTAATAAACGATTTCGTCAACAGCGTGCAGAAGAAGACGACATCAAATGCAAATTGGCGTTCTTCCTTCACATTCCTTTTCCGCCATGGGACATCTTTAGACTGTTTCCGTGGTCCGACGAAGTGTTGCAGGGCATTCTAGGTGAGTGCGTATTTAGTACCGAGTTCACTATCACCATTTCAGCCGTAGGACGTCCACTGCTGGACATAGGGCTCCCCCATCGATCTCCAAAAGGGCCGGTTAGAAGCGTCCTGCATCCAGCGTTACCCTGCGGTCTCTTTGTCGTCTATCCATCTTGTGGGTGGACGTCCTACGCTACGCTTACCGGTCCGTGGTCTCCATTCCAGAACCTTTCGGCCCCATCGGCCATCTGTTCTGCGTGATATGTGCCCTGCCCACTGCCGCTTCTTCATCTACGGATCTCTTCATTTCTGATTCGATCTCGTAGAGAAACCGCGAGCATAGCCCTCTCCATAGCTCGTTGTGCGACTTTGAGCTTGCTTATAAGGCCCATAGTAAGAGACCACGTTTCAGTGCCGTATGTAATCATTGGCAACACACACTGGTCGAAAACTTTCATCTTAAGGCCCTGCCGAGTACATTACCGACTGCAGTTGTGTTAATTCTTCCTATTCGCTTAACAATTTTTAATAACAACTAGGTTTCTTTTACAGGGTGTGATATGGTCGGTTTCCATATAACTGACTACTGCCTGAACTTTATCGACTGCTGCCAGAGGAACTTGGGTTGCCGTGTCGATAGGAAAAACCTTCTAGTCGAGTTGGGCGGCCGCACCATCTGCGTCCGACCCCTGCCAATCGGAGTGCCATTCGACAGATTCGTGCAACTGGCACAGAATGCGAAAACAGTGCTCTCTACAAATCAAAAAATAATTCTAGGAGTTGATAGACTGGACTATACCAAAGGACTAGTAAATAGACTGAAAGCATTTGAAAGGCTGCTACTTAAGCATCCGGAACATATCGAGAAGGTTGTGCTGCTACAGATCGCAGTGCCATCGAGAACAGACGTAAAGGAATATCAAGAGTTAAAAGAAGAGATGGATCAGTTAGTTGGGAGAATAAATGGTAGATTTACGACGCCGAACTGGTCACCTATTAGGTAATTTACTTCTTCTTACAAATCCTTCGCAGTACATTTTAAGAGAATTTGATCAAAACTTATTATCTCCAGGTATATTTATGGCTGCGTGGGACAAGACGAATTAGCAGCGTTCTACCGTGATGCTGCCGTCGCTTTAGTGACTCCCCTCAGAGACGGGATGAATTTGGTCGCCAAAGAGTTCGTGGCCTGCCAGATCAACAAGCCACCTGGAGTATTAATAGTGTCTCCATTCGCTGGAGCTGGAGAGATGATGCACGAAGCTCTCATCTGTAACCCTTATGAGTTGGATGATGCTGCGGAAGTTATACACAGGTAATTAATTCCCTTCGATTTACTTTTATAGGTGTAATGATATATCTTGCGATTTTTTCGGTTAGTTACCGTATACGACGATAGAAAAACTATTTGACTTTCCTGTTCCGATGACTATTCAGTTTTTGAAGACACTAAATGGAAAGAATAAACTGCAAAAAAGATGACGCTGTAGGTGTGCCGTCATAATTTACAGATTTTCCTGAGTTATATCATGTTATATATACATATATGTTCATTTTATACCTATTGTGTTTCGTGTTTTAATTGTCTATCGGGATTTACAATTGTGTTTTCCTTTACTTTTGTTAACGTTGTTGGTCACGACTAAGTTGTCTTTTTTGTAATCTTTTATGAAATCTTTTAGACCTTGGTAGGTCATTTCGATTGTGTTATTATGGCGTACCTTCGCTTATAATCTTCATCACTTCCACATTTGCAACCAAACGAAGGCTAAGACTACGATAGGTAATTCTAGATAAGTTTTTCATAATTTATCTCACACCCAGTAAAACCCAACACACTTTAACTCCAGAGCCTTGATAATGCCAGAAGACGAAAGGACTGTCCGTATGAACCACTTGAGAAGGAGGGAACAGCTCAACGATGTGGACAGCTGGATGAAGGCATTCCTCAAAGCGATGGACTCTTTGGAAGAAGAGGCGGACGACATCGGAGCCACTTCTATGCAGCCTCTGACGATTGATGACTTCGACGAATATCTATCCAAGTGAGTTAAGTTTCTAAGTGTTGCGATTCGGAATTACTTTACCGCACTGTGGGAGGCAACATTCTTCGTGAGTTCGCACAAGATAATCCAGAATCCAAGTATCAAAAATTAGTTTCAAATCAAGCTACCGGACTACCGGAGAAATACTTAATTGTCGATTGGTAATAGTAATTTGTAGTAACTTGGACCTGCTCTTGACAGTTTTGTACTTAAAAAATCTTTTACACTATCCACGCCTGCAGTTTCACCTACAGAAAAGAGAAGGAAAACATTATTTTCTGTGGTTTCAACGACGCGTAGACATTCTCTTCGGAGTCGTTCATTTAAAATTCCTCCCTAATCTATCCCTCTCCAGCCTTACAACAGTCATCAGTCTGTATACAAAAAATCACTTTCTCTATCCATTACTGTCGCTGCCAGAAAGAGGAACAAATTAACAGTTTCGCATTCACAATATTATACTCGGTCTAAGCATTTACTTGCTCTGACAGCTACAATAACATTGAAAAAAGCTGAACAAAAACATTCCTTTTAATATTTCACTTCGCTTTGCTAACCAAAGTCAAAAGTGTCAAAACTTGAGTAGATACTAAAAATAATCCCAAACCACATGAATTTGAAGGTTCGTTCACACACATTTCATACACCGCGATACATTCTTCCTTGTTATGAAAGATAACAGAAATATTTGTGTGTACCGTACTGCACAGTGGATAACGACGGCCGCAGTGGACACTGGACGATCAATATTTACTTGACTCATTTAGCAATAATCTAAATCCGTAGCAAACCGAATAGTTAGTTTACTAAGTATGTATATAGAGTTAGTCGGACAGGGGTATGTATGCTAAGCTGAAAGGGGTTTTTTCGCGATTTCAGGCCGTGTGGTGGCCGAATGGGTATGGGATAGGCGGGCGGGGCAAAATACACAATAAAACTCAAGTTAGTGGTTACACGTTAGCATAGTCAGATGTAAAAAAAAAAGTTTACCTCTGACACTGTTGAGTGCAGACATACAAAAATATCTTTGGTCGAGTAATATTATACCTATCTTCACGTGCGCCGTGCACAAGCAAATTATGAGTCGTGCGCGATCAAGTGGTTATATTATCTTTGGTGGACGTCCTACGCTACGCTTAACCGGTCCGTGGTCTCCAATCTTGAGAACCTTTCGGCCCCATCGGCCATCCATTCTGCGTGCTAATAACCAAAGTTAATAAAGTTATATCGTCATTGCTAATTCGTATTTACTTTACCAGCCATATACAGTTTATACAATAAAATAATCAGTTTTTCTCATTGATTTTAGTTACCTTCTAATTTCCAACTAATTTCAGATACATCGGCTACACGCAGAAGCTGGCCCTCCTACTGGACTACGACGGTACCTTGGCCCCCATCGCCCCTCACCCAGACCTGGCTACGCTCCCTCTGGAGACCAAGCACACTCTACAGAGGCTCTCCAACATGTCCGACGTGTACATCGCTATCGTGTCAGGACGCAACGTGGACAACGTCAGGCAAATGGTGAGCTAACGTTAGATGTTTTTAGTCATCATCATCAGCCAGGAGACGTCCACTGCTGAACATAGGCCTCCCCCTCTAACCTCCACACTGAACGACGGCCTGCCTTTTGCATCCACTGGATGCCCGCGACTCTCACAATGTCGTCGGTCCATCTAGTGGGAGGCCTACCTACGCTACGATAATGTAGCCGTCTTCTGCAATTTGACTAAACTGAGACGCATTGGCATCGATTCTGATGTACTCTAAACTAAACTAAATTTGACAGTTCTCAAATTATTGCCATCCTTCTCTCACATATTAAAATTAAAAGAGAGGCAGATAATTTTAGTTCTGACAAATTGGTTTAGTTTAGTGAGTGGTATGACAGAATCGACGCCAATATCTATCAAAAGACGTAAACAACTTTTCTTTCAGAATAACAAAATCAGTTGAACAATAAAACAAACACAAAAAGCACTGTTTACCAACCAAAAAATAAAATAATAAAAGTAACACTGTTTTAACCATATAAATTCCAAGGACTGTGGTTTTAACAATCAAAATACAAAACTAAATAAAAGAAACATCGTCAACTGTCTTGTAGTTGTTGTCGTTGTTATTGTAATTTTATTGTGTTATGTTGTCCGTCTGTCTTTTGTATAATAATCATTCAATTATATATAACTGTAATAAAGTTACATAAAATTATATTTAAAAAAAACACACGCGCATGTTATAAATTATAAAATTAAATGAATATTTTTTATTATTTTGTAAGTTATGTTCTTTTTCTCTTTTTGGCTTTACAAATATTGATAAATTTATATAGTAATTCTAAATTATATTGTGTATTTTGCATGATATAACTGTTTGCTTTGGCATACTTGTACTGTTATACGAGAAGCCACTGTAACCAACCTTACCACGGTAAATCTCTACATCTCTACATGGTATAAATTAAAGTCGCTTTCCACGTCTGTCTGTCTGTATGGCCGCTAACTCCTCCTAAACCACGCAACGGATTTTGATGCGGTTTTCACCATCAGATAGATACATTTTCACGGAAGGTTTATATATATAACTAGCGACCCGCCCCGGCTTCGCACGTAAATTAACGTGCGAAGCCGGGCGGGCGGGTAAGTACATAATCATATAACTTTAGTGACATAATATTGTCATCCAAGTAACCGAATTTTCCAGTTATTTAGAAAAGCCAAACTACTAAACCTATGCCACCTATCTGAAAGTATAACCTTTCAATAAAAAAAAAACAAATTGGTTCATAAATCACGGAGTCATGAGGTAATAAAAAAGTAATTTGGAACCCCCTCATCGTTTGAAGTCGGTTAAAAAATCACGGACAATAACAGCTTGATGTTACATAACGTCATGCATGACGAAAGTAAATAATATTGTAGGTACAACCAACCAACCTACCAACTTATTTAAAGAGTTACCAAACTGGGGGTACTCTAAATTTCAACGAAAGACAGTCAACTTTATTCACAAAATATTTTAGTGGCTCCTTCAGTCAACTACACAAATAAGTTGGTCCACTGTACCTATTAATTTATAAACAAGCTTATTGAAGGAAAAAGACCGCACAAGAACACGTGTCATTTTACAGTTAAGTTGATAAGAAACCTGCGTCACAAATTTTGCCAAAAAATAATTTATCTTCGACCGTTACTTTTAATGATACGGGGAAATGTCAACATAAATAATGAAAGTTGTTTGTTTGATTTGATAATATTATTGTGAAGCGGACTTATTTGATAATAAGACATTTCACAATTATGAAATTAGAATCTTGTTAATTTCTCATATAAATTTTTCAATGTCGCCACTATAATCAACAACGTATTCAGCCCACTGCAGGGCGTTAGTGTTACAAGTGTGTTAGAAAAGTCTATGGCCATCCACGGATAGATTTGCAACTCGAGTCTCCTGGCCTCACGATTTAAGGGTTGTGCCTAGGGAATGCAATTCCGAAAATGCAGCATCCCGCGTTAAATTTGCTGGATCCTAAATACCTTACTTATGCGCAAAGTTAAAAACTATTGTGAGCCCAAAATTGGTCTTGCCCTTAGCACATTTACGGTTTCAAATATACGACGCGACCAACAAAACTTATATTATTTACACTCTACTCATAGAAAGAAATATAATATGTTAATATTAGCTTATATTATTTTATGTTACTAGATCCTTATCTTTTATACCTATTTAAAAAATTGCAAAACTTTATTAGTTTTGTCCCTGGTCCCGCAATCCGCGTGGATCCACGGGACTGAGAACCTCAGACTCGCAGAATTGCGAGACTGAGATTTGATGCGAGATTACATTCCCTAGTTGTGCCGTTGTGTCTTAAAAAATTAATACTGCGCCGTAATTTCCAAACTAAGCTCGATTTAGTAAGCAATTCAAGTCGGAAACCAGTTCCTTAACGCGTCGCACCATACGGAGGGGCAGAGCTATCGCTCCGCAATACATCTGGGTTTGCAATAACAGTCACCGTATCGAGTGAACTTTGACTGAATATTATCATTTGTTTAAAACAAAAATATTTGTACAGATTCTTGTACCAGTAGAACTAAGCATTGATAAAGTTAACCCGGTTCGGTAGAAGTACCGTCTTTGTTGAACATTGCGTAATTATTTGATTTGGTACACCGGCCATGTTCTAAAACACGTGACCGGTTACTGTTGACTTAGATTATTATACATTTAAACTTGGATATGTTAAGTAAATTGAGATGTTTTTGCGAACAACATTTAGTAGAAATGACAATAATACCAAATATTTACTTTTAAACGGCACCTTTTCATGCTACTCTCAGTTCGTAATGTGGCCTTGTATTTAAAGTAAACAAAGGTAGTATAAATACTATATTTCGATATTATTTTGCAAGTTACCTTCATATAAGATTGCATTTACGACTCCAGCGCAGCGGAGCGGGAGTCAGCGGGACATTGTTCAAATCAACGAATTTTCTAATCTATGCCTGATTAAATCAACTATCCCATTATCATAGTTTTAAATATCTTTGAATTAAACACCAAAAGTCCAGTAGGTACCTAATATATACCACTGATTCACTACTTTTAGGAGTAGGTAGATATTATTGAAATCCATCATCATAATCAGCCTTTTAACAGTCCACTGCTGGACTTTTAGCCTGCCCCCGAAAGGGTGACTGGGCCATATCCACCACGCTGATTGGTGGATTCACATACGCCATTGAATTCCTTCTCCGTACGTATCCTCCGTACGTTTCCTCACGATGTTTTCCTCACGATTATTGAAATTACTGCCAATTAATAAAAGTAGATAGAATAGATTCTTAAACAGTCGGCAACGTAGTTGTGATGCCTCTGGTGTTACAAGTATCCATAGGCGACGGTGACTGCTTACCACCAACAACGCACCTGCTTGTTTGCCACAAATGACATAAAAAAATACTGAAAAGCTTTTATTAAAATAATTTAACAATTGCGCTAACAAAAACTCTTCTAATTGTCTAGTCTATAGATCAATTGATCCAATCTATTAAAGAACTGTTTAACTGCACCATACAAATAAAGCCGCTGTCTCTCCCGCTCCGCTCCAACTGAGGTCATACACGTAGCCTTAAGGTTAAATAAAACGAGTTTTCCTCATCGAAAATAAGACAAAATGGTAGGTACAAAATAAAAATATAAATGAAACCGTACTTGAAAGAAGAGTTGATTATATTGTAGTTTGATATGTAACGATTTTATTATAAGTATTTATTTGGTTTATATTATTAGACTAGCGGTCCGCCCCAGCTTCGCATGGGTATAGACTATAGCCTATGTTACCCGGGGATAGTGTAACTTCCCGTCAGTGAAAGAATTTTTCAAATCGGTTGAGTAGTTTCGGAGCCTATTCAATGCAAACAAACAAACGAACAATCAAATCTTTCCTCTTTATAATATTATTACTAGTAGGCCGCCCCTGCTTCGCACGGGCGAAACCGGGATATATAGCCTATGTCAAACGGGGATAGTGCAGCATCCCAACAGTGAAAGAATTTTTCAAATCGGTTCAGTAGTTTAGGAGCCTATTCAATGCAAACAAACAAACAAACAATCAAATATTTCCTCTTTATAATATTAGTATAGATATAGTATAGATTATGTACTGTCATAGATAAATATGGTACTGTGTATTCATAATATATATGATAAATAGTATGTATTAATATTTATATGTGTTATTTATTTACTGATGAAAAGTGGTGAATAAATATAATATTTATATGTTGAAATAATAATGTATGTAAGTATATGTAAGTATATTAGAGTGGAGCCTACAGAGCTACGAATTCAATTGACAAAATCACTTATCTAAATTAAACTACGAGTACATACCGTCTATGGTCCACGGTTAATTTAAATGGATCGCCTATTATCACCCAGGTGATTTTATTTTATTTTATTCCCAGGTGATCAAAGACGACTAAAGAGTCGACTTTTATCACCCAGGTGATTAAAGTGGAATAGACCCATTGGTTACATATACACAATTAATAGTATTTTCTATATAGGCTGTGGCTCTTATGCAAATATATGTCTCTCTGTATTGCTGTTCTATCTGTTTATTATTGTTGTTTTTGTTATTTATCTATACTTAATAAATAATATTAATATATATCCATACTAATATTATAAAGAGGAAAGATTTGATTGTTTTATTTGCATTGAATAGGCTCCGGCACTACTGAAACGATTTGAAAAATTCTTCCACTGTTGGGAGACTACACTATAAAATAAATTACTTCATATTCAAGACTGCTTCAATACCTTTATATTACTTTTTGAACTATTCAATTCGGACATTCCATTCGAAAGATATAACGAGTTTAAAAATGTAAGTATTAGAAAAAAGTTGCGTGGTAGCCACTCACCCTGCTCGGCTAGCTAGGCAGCTCCTCACTGGGGTACGGGCCGTACGGGAGTGTACGTTCATTAAAATAATAATATTCGAACTTTCTTTATAATTTTCTATTTTTAGTAACCTGACGCAAATAGAAGGGTTTATGTGTGTGTATTATATTTTTTTATTTTGAAATTTTGGTAAATACCCGTGCGAAGCCGGGGCGGGCCGCTAGTCTCTATCTTCTCTACATAGTATAAATTATAGTCGCTTTCCGCGTCTGTCTGTCTGTATGGCCGCTAACCCCTAAACCACGCAACGGATTTTGATGCAATTTTCGCCATCTGTTAGATACACTTTCACGGAAGGTTTATATATATAACTAGCGACCCACCCCGGCTTCGCACATAAATTACACCCGTGCGAAGCCGGGCGGCCGGGTCGCTAGTTTATAATAATTATATTTCAAGCGTGACGTCACTTGCCGGTCCTAACTGAATATCCAGCACTGGTTGTGTACAGCAAAGCAACATGCTGAGTTGGGGCCGGTTTTTGTAGCAATGCATCTTCATACATATTTTTTGTTATGTTTCGTTGTCGCAAAATAAACTTTTCTGTACTTCAAAGTTCATCGATATCTTTAACGCCTTTGGTCATAAAAGAGGTCACTCGAAGATGCGATATCTGCTACAAGAAGTCGGCTTTTTGATATCACAAATCAAATGTCGACGCAATTAGAACTGCGACGCGTCGGCGACCTCATTATCTCAGAATTCCGTTGAATTTAAAATAATATAGGTTTTGAAGTATACTGGGTTACGCGGAAAGGGTGTACTAAGCCGGAAGGGGTCTATAATATCCATAATTATGAACAACTTTTACTGTGGGAGCAACTCTATAAAATCTAGAAAAACATGTCAGCTGTTCCATAGAAAACAGTCATTCACAATCAACGAAATGTATGGAACAGCTGATATTTTTTCGCAATTTCAGGGTTGGTCCCATATAGCAAAAGTTATTCATTATGTTGGGTACTATAGTCTCCTTTCCTTTTTATATACCCTTCCCGAGTAACCCTGTAGACAAGCGTATTTCAATTCGTCATTCAAATTGAATGGGCAACTGACAGTCCAATATGTTCCTCATGTTGACCCACAACCATTTGTCCCCAGGTGGGCATCGAAGGCATCACGTACGCAGGTAACCACGGGTTAGAGATCCTGCACCCCGATGGCAGCAAGTTTGTGCACCCCATGCCCATGGAACTGCAGGGCAAGGTCGTGGAACTACTCAAGGCGTTGCAGGAACAGGTATGGACGATTCACACATTTACTAAGATTCGTAAAGATTCTTTAAAACACAACTTTTCCCATATTACTTATATTGTCACCATCGCGGATCAAACCTGGATTTGATTAACACAGGACCGAGGCCGATGGCATAGCAAGAGAGACGCCTATACCCAGCACAGCAGGCTTAATAGCACGAGCTAAAGAAAAATATGTCTTTTTCTCGCGAGTAAAAAACGGTGGAAAGACAATTTGCCCACGGCCCGTGCTAGGCCTACAGCAGTGGGATAAGGAAGGCTGTGGATGATGATGATACCTCTATCATTATCAGCCTATCATGTTCCCACTGGTGGGTCACAGGCCTTCTCTCAGGGTGAGAGGATGAGCTAATACTTTGCCAAGTTAATATTACCAAACTGTAATGAATTTTCTAGCAGAAAATACCAATTAGATTGACTCCCTTCATCTTGCTAAGTAATGTTTGAAAATTTCATTTAGAAGATCTTTGAGCTGGACAAAGAAAAGCTAATAATCTTTTCCGTCTTTCTTTCCTTACCCCACGCAGGTGGGATCGGGATCACGATTTTCCTGCACTATGTCGTTTTGTCAGTTGTTATGGGTCTCCAACAACGAAATTTTAAAATCGATGGTCCCAAAGAATCACATGGCTGATAATAATGAAAAACTTTCTCATATTTCAGGTGTGCAAAGATGGCGCGTGGGTGGAGAACAAAGGAGCTCTCCTCACCTTCCACTACCGCGAGACACCGCTCGCCAAGCGCGCGGCTCTGGCTGAACAAGCGAGGAAGCTCATCACAGCAGCTGGCTTCACACCTGCGCCGGCGCATTGCGCGCTTGAAGCTCGCCCGCCCGTGCAGTGGGACAAGGGTACGTTAGCTTTACACTTATGTACAAGGATAGACCTTTGTCTAAGTGAACGTAGCAAGTGCGTCATTGTTGTTGTGCGTCGTTGAGAAGTTAGATATGTACTATCTCAGCTAATTAACGGTTTGCCTTTTAGAGAAGACCTTTTCCAGGAATAGAATGTAGGTGCGATATTCCTGTCTACAATTCAGACGTCTAAACTCAAGTCTCGAGAAAGAAGAATCTAATAGTTGCAAGATCTTTGAAGAGTTGTTGTTTTTTTTTAAAATAAATAATAGGCTTGCGCTTGACCCCCAACTCGCCTGATGTTAATTAGTGATGATGCGGTCTACGGTGGAGCACGCTTGCCTAGAAGAAACCGATTCATTCGTGATTTGTACCCAGATTGTAATTATCGGGCAACACCCATTCAGGCAGCGCATTCCACAGACTAGCAGTTCGCACAATAAAAGTGGAATCAAAGCGCTTCGTTCGGTTCTTGTTTTGGGTGGTTCTAAATGGTTCCCGTACTTATTCGCTGAATATCATAGTAATTTGCTATTAATTATAATTGCTTTATTTTATCAGGACGTGCGTCCATCTACATTTTGAGAACAGCGTTCGGTCTGGACTGGAGCGAAAGAATCAGGATCATCTACGCTGGTGATGACCTCACTGATGAAGATGCTATGTTGGTGAGTAAATCAGAACATATTTTGTACTAGACAGCAAGCAAATTAGTACTAACATTCTGATCTCCTTTTTTGACTGTCGTATATTTGACCCCGAAAAATGAGAATGAAGAATATGATGAAGATAAATTAGTATATTATGCAATTACTGAATAAAGGATGGATTTAAAGCGGGGTCCATAGATGAATCACGAGCAAGTGAAGGATTCTAACGACTGAATCATGACCGTAGGGAGTGATTCATGATTCAAGTGTTAGAATCCTGAGCGCCGCGAGTGATTCATGCCCTCGATATAAATCCGTTTTGTTCAAGAGTTGCATACAATACTTTATACTATAACTACAAGAAAAGAAAGATTTAAGCGAAAATAGACATTTAATGAAGAAAAAAGGAAAGTTGAATTAATTGGTTTGTTCTAAATTTAAACACCAAAATTAGTGATTTTTATTCACTATTTTCAGTGAATAAAATAAGCTTTTTAGAGGGGTAATGGTATAAAATATGTTAAACTGTCCGCCCCGGCTCCGCACGGGTATAGTAATAGCCTATATTAATCAGTGATAATGTAGCATTCAAATGGTGAAAGAATTTTTTAAAAAGGTCCAGTACTTTTTGAGCCAATTCGTTACAAACATACTTACATACAAATCTTTCCTCTTTATAATATTGTATAGATTGTATTTTTCTCAAAATCAGGACATTAATTTGAAGTTTATTTTTTAATGATCTTCTTCTAAGGTTACACCAGCATGAATCATATGTTTAATGAAGTCTAATACCCTAATAAAATAATGTAAAATACACGCGAATAAATCCTTTGATTTCAATCTAACTACACTTTAATTTGAACTCACTCACCAACTCCCCAGGCTCTCAAAGGTATGGCAGCGACCTTCCGCATCGCCTCCTCCTCCATCATCAAGACGTCGGCGGAGCGGCGCCTGTCCTCCACCGACTCAGTCCTCGCGATGCTCAAGTGGGTGGAGCGCCACTTCTCCCGCCGCAAGCCGCGGGCAAACTCCCTCACCTACAAGAACGCTAGGAAGGCACGGGACACGATACAAATGCACATGTCTTATCAAATGCCACCGAGAACGTCACCCAAGCCATCTCCACCACATAGCCCCGACAAGAACTCGAGTGGATCAGACTCGAGTTAGAAATTAAGTAGAGGTTAGTAAGATATGTGAGAAAGGCATTGAGAAAGGTGACGCTTAGTACATAGCACAGAACAGCTGCAGAGCAAAATTGTAGATACAAAATTCTTATTTTAATTGAGAGCCGTAAATACACAATTCAAATTCATGCAATCGTTCAATTTATGTATCTGAATTACCGGGCATAAATAAAAAAATACGTAATTGACAAGTTGGATTTAAAGCAAGGAAACCATAACATTAAAGTTATTTTATGTCAATAACGAAATTCACTCTCAAACGTTCCCAAGAGTTTTACGAAATACCACTTATGTAAATTTAATGATAAAATTACCACTTCTGCTCATCCTTTACCCCGCGCGATAAAAAAATTAAAATAAGGCTCGAATTGAATGACTTTTGATTCTCCAATCAAACCGATTCGATCTTTCTGTTTGCTAGAATCAGAACGCCAAAAAATACAGGTTTCTTAAGTTTCGGTGAAGAAGTAAGCCTCCTTGCATAATTCCTCTGTGTACTCTAAAAAGTTTTGGGTCAGATGGTATCACTTTTTGGTATTAAATTTGTAAAAATTTTGAAAAAAAAGATTCTAATATATTACTTCTATCTATGCTTCTATTCAACGACCTATATGTACTACGTATACATTTATACATTTGAATTCGTTGCTTCTATTAATGTAGATACTTACTCATGAAAAATTTAATAATATTATAGCATTTCCGCGACGATTAGCAACACTATCAAATCGTGGCACTGTAGAAGACTTAAGACTCTTTTGGGTCCACAAATATAAATTTATTCTCGCCGTATTTATTGAATATGTACGCCCGGTTCGATTTTTTTTATACAAGTATCATGTATTTTCTGCTTCTGTATGTAATTTGTGTTGTTTTACAAAAGAAATACATACATATTAGGTGTATAATGATAAAGTACCTAAGTTTAATATTCGAAGATTTTTTTTTCTATTTAGCCTGAAATTATTTTATTATTTTATTTTATGTCAAAATATAACGTTTTATTCTTGAAATAACTATTAAAAATTACATTAAAAACTTTGCATTTAGGTATTTTAAAATAAACTTACTTACACAGAAACTATGGCACACTTTGATTAAGCAAACAAAAACAAATCTATGTAAACTATGTACCTACCGTTTGTGTTAACTTGTATGTAAAAAATGAATTTATGTGATAAACTCGCTTTAAGAATAACTATGTATCATCATCATCCATTCTTGTTCCCACTGCTGGGACACTGGCCTTCTCTCAGAGAGAATGGGCCGTCCACCATCCACCTCAAAGTTCAAAGACGTACGACATTCACCAACTTTGTTATATTATGTAAATTTATAAACTGTAATGAACTCTTAAAATACTGTTTCATGAGTACTTACAAAATCTAAAACAATGTTATTGTCTTCGATAGATAAGATTTAATTGATAGTCTTTGTTATCGAATAATATCGATAATAACTTCCATCTTTACCGTTTTTTAAACTATAAATGGCATTGTAACGCATGATTTTTTGTAGCGTGTTAAAATTATTTAATATTTTATGCCATTAAACTTTAGTTCCTAAAGTCGCAACTTTTCTAGTAAGCTTTTTGTACTATACTATTTTTACCAAACAAAGTTAATTTAAAGCATTTTGTATTGTACATTTATATTTGTGGTTGTAGAGATTATATTATGTAGAGCAGGGGTGTCCAACATACGGCCCGCTAAGGTTCCTTATTCGGCCCGCGAACGAGTCAAAAGTTGGGTAACTTATTTATTATTATGGTATATTTTTTTAAAGAACGACAAGGTAAAATTTTGGTAACTTTTGACTCGTCGTTCTTAAAAAATTACGTCGATCGATCCCAATACAACTTTTTACTTATATAAAGATGAAAGAGAAAATAATTATGTAGCTTTATACCGCCAAATAGTTATAATAATATCCTATCTACCTTTTTACATCTATAAGCCTTGCTTTGCTTAGATAAGAAGCATCTCTTTTGGCCCGCCAAAGTTACAAAGTTAATTAATCTGGCCCCCCTCAAAATTATGTTGGGCTCCCCTGATGTAGAGCAAAAACTTGAATGTATTAGAGATAGTTTTTAGATTTAGATATTAGTTCTCTATCAGTAGAACTACAATTCGGAATGAAATTTCATATATTTTCGATTTTATGATTGTAATCTTATAAAGATGTAATCACTGGTATAAATGGCGATGTAAATAAATATGTTAGTTTAGGAATACTGATTAAAATTTACTAGTCTAGTTGAGCCAGACTATAGATATAATATTTACGCCTGTAGCATACCATCGCAGCTTTCTAAGATCTGATTGCGATCATTGCGAAATGATAGCGAAACAACATAAAAAATGCGCTGTAGACGAACTTCTGTAACGAACGATCACAAATATAATAAGCGCTTACTCTATAGCGAGAGCAGTGAACGCAGAACTCGGCGGTGGTATGCTATGGGCTTTACTGTGACTTACTCAATCCGGCACTGAATTCCTCGAATTTTTATAAATATTTGTATTTTTAGATACATATTCTAAATTTTTAAGGTGAAATAAAATTTGAAACAGACGGAAAATAGCCTTTTAATTAGATAATAATTATGTACAAACTGTCTACTTTAGACAGATAAAGAATGGAATGTTGAAAATGCACCATATTAACATCAAATCTGTATGAAAACTGGCTATTTAGTTTTTTATAATTTCGAATCATAGAATAAATACGATTTAAAAATTAATTCACTTAATTAACATTTATTCACATTTACACTAAAGTCAGTATCACAAATATATATTATATATTCTAAGGTCCTGCGCACATTGAATTTAGTTAAAAAGCTGTCGACAATGACAGTGTGGACTAGCGACAGCTTAGCTTGAGATATATTATCTCAAGCTAATGTCATTTTCATACAATTTCATCTTTCCGCAGGCGTTAACGCTAACAGAAAGTGGGCCTTGTCTAACCCCCCTGATGGTAAGCGCCGGTGTGGCCGAGGATGTAGCACGTATATCTACAAGAAATCTATTCACTCTAGCCTTGAATGTGCGTACGCAGGTCCGTCTGTGCGTATAGTACGGTGTACATTAGACATTACTGTGCGATACGACGAGCCACGATAGAATGAAGTAGAACAAACAGATTGGGTAGACGGCCAGCGCCTTCTTGCCTTCCGGTTGACTGTCGCCCAGGAACTTCGTAGCCGCTGGAATCAGAAAAAGACACATTTTGGAGCCAGTAATAATAATAATAAATATTCGGTACATTTTTGCACACACGGTCATCTGACCCCAAACTAAGCTAAGTTTGTGATATGTCTGCCAGAAACTGATATACATACATAATATATAGTTTTAAATACATGCTTTCGCTGGAGGATCTCAATACGATGCTCAGCAACCTCAGTAGCCTTTCCCAACAGGTGAGTCTTAAAATGAACATGGAAAAGACAAAAATTATGTCCAATGCCCATGTTGAACCTGCGCTGGTAGTCGTTGGGAACGATACTCTCGAAGTTGTTGACCATTACACCTATCTTGGACAAATTGTTCAGTTAGGTAAGTCCAACTTAGGCAAAGAGGTCGCCCGAAGAATCCAACTCGGATGGGCAGCGTTCGGGAAATTGCGTGACATCTTCTCGTCCAAGATACCACAGTGCCTCAAGACGACGGTCTTTGACCAGTGTGTGTTGCCAGTGATGAAATATGGTACTAAGACTTGGTCCTTAACTGTTCGCCTTTTGGAAAAACTCAGTCACTCAGCGGGCAATGGAGAGAGCTATGCTCGGAGTTTCTTTGCGCGATAAAAACCGAAACGTGGATATTCGCCAAAGAACCATTCACCGACTTAGTTGTTAAAATTTACAAGTTGAAGTGGCAATTGGCAGGCCACATCGTTCGAAGAACCGATAACCGATGGGGAAGAAAGGTTCTTGAGTGGAGACCACGAACCGGAAGACGAAGGCGTAGATAGGCCTCCCACTAGATGGACCGACGACATTGTGAGAGTCGCTGGCATCCAGTGGATGCAAAAGACAGATTGTCGTTTAGTGTGGAGGCTAAAGGGGCCTCCCTCTATGTTCAGCAGTGGATGTCTTCGGGCTGATGATGATAATGATAACTACTATGACCTCCTCTTCGCTTAGTATACCTCAAGGTTATAATCCTCTAGATTTATAGTGGAAGTTCTTACCAAAAGTAGCCCAGAAGAAGCCAATAAGAGCTATGACTAGCCTCAGGAAGAACAGGAAGGTGGTCTGCGTACTGAAGAGTATCACCCGACACACCACCAGCGACATTGCGATCGGGAACAGGCAGTAACCCAGCACACATACTGACTGGAAGAATGATCTGCAACAATAAAGCATCACAGCTCTTCCATCATCATGCTACGGCAGTCTAGGACTACCACTTTGTGGTGCGTCCTGGCAGCTTCCCAGTACGACAGCTTGCTGTCGCCACCCATTATTGGAAGTTTCAGTTTAAGTTACTACCCAATACTTCACAGGTTACATGTTACCACCTAATAGTTTAGAGGTTACTCACATTTTACCACCCAATAGTTTAAGTGGGTAATTACATGTTACCACCTAATAATTTAGAGGTTACTTACATGTTACCACCAAATAGTTTAGAGGTTACTTACATGTTACCATCCAATAGTATAGAGGTTACTTACATGTTACCTCCCAATAGTTTAAGTCGATAATTACGTGTTACCACCTAATAGTTTAGAGGTTACTTACAAGTTACCACCCAATAGTTTAGAGGTTACTTACAAGTTACCACCCAATAGTTTAGAGGTTACTTACATGTTACACCCCTATAGTTTAAGTTGGTAATTACATGTTACCACCTAATAGTTTAGAGGTTACATGTTACCACCCAATTGAATTACGTTCACATAGGTGAATATTTAATTTTAACTTAAGCAAAATTTTAATGTTTTGTGAATTGTGTGTTGGTGTGTCTAAATAAATAACAGTTTAGAGGTTACTTACACGTTACCTCCCAATAGTTTAAGTGGATAATTATATGTTACCACCTAATAGTTTAGAGGTTACTTACAAGTTACCACCCAATAGTTTAGAGGTTACTTAAAACTTACCACCCAATAGTTTAAAGGTTACTTACATGTTACCACCCAATAGTTTAGAGTTGATAGTGACAACGGCGGCTCCTATCCAGACGAGCACGAACACCTCAGCAAACTCAGGTCCTCCGTCATTGGAGTTATCAGCTCTCTCTGCTGAGCCTTGCAGGATGGTTGCCATGAGTGTGCAGAGTAGCAATGGACCCCATAGATCCCCTGAAATCATTTACATTTAAATATTAATGTTGAAATGTAATTTATGGATTGTTTGTATAAGTTAAGGATATATACACTTGACTGCGATGAAGTGTTAGAAGCGTACATGAAACTATTTAAACTGTCGTGATTTTCACACCTTTTGTTTATATTATGCAATAGTTACTCACATATGATTCAGCTGTGTGCATAGAGAACTGAAGCCACCCACGTACACACAACTTGAAAAAGACTGCTGAATGCAATTGAACTAGGTATAGTCAGAGTAGCCAGCTTAATCCAAAACAAGAATAATATATATTTATTGCCAAAAAGAACATAACAATGTGAGTAACTCTTGTATAATATAAAGAAAATACCATGAAATATAGCATAAAAAATAAGAAACATTTCAAACTACAAGTTACCATAATACATTACAAATGAATCTTGTCAATTGACAAAATCATATTCTACACATATTAGGCTGAACGCTATCTGATGATCGGTGACAGGTGAAAAAATTGCAAAAAGCCGAATGAAAGCCTCTTTTTTGCTTTTTTAGTATATTGGAATCATTGGCTCAAATATATTGCTTAACACAAAAAAATCTAACAAGCTAGAGAAAATATAGAACTTCTATTCTCTTTTGGAAAATTGACTGCAGATGTTGGCAATAAGATAGCAAAAGGACTGTACAAATGGTTGGTTGGTATGGCAATTTAGTAAGTAGGCGAAATACCAAAATACAGTGCAACGATCTTATTTGTAGCGCCATCATGTTTTATGAACAACACGAAAGCCTAAGGAAAGTTATCTCATCTCTGCAAATAAGTTGGTCACACTATAATGTAACTAATTAAAATTCCTAACCCATTCGCAGAACAATAAAACTTTAAAAATAAATATTTGTCATTTAGTTACAAAAATAATGCAAACACTCACATTCTTTCAATAAGCTAGTCTTTTCTCTAGGGATGAGGACATGGTAAAATTTGTTGCCAACTGCTCTCAGATCTCGCATCTAAAAACAATAATTAAAAAACCTATGTGAAAATGATACCACTAAAAGCACTAGCAGGACTTTTTTTATATTTTATTTTAGTTTTTAGATTTGATTTTGTTTGTTTTCGAAGTTTCGCATCCACTTGCCACCAGCCACTTTTCGCAGATCGTCGCTCTACCTGGTGTAAAGCAGAATATTGTGCATTCTTTAGGAGAGGCCTGAGAGTTTCAGAGTCAGAGAATACTGTCTTCCTTGTCCATTTTGGTGCGCTCGCATTGCAACATCACAGCACAACTGTCAACATCGAGCGAGCAGCTGAGACACCTTTGAGCACGGCCCCCGTACCGACACCGAATAGCTCAGAGTCGAGGCATGCTTGGTCGAAGCAACAAGCACCAGAGAAAACCCTCGAATTGGCCTCGCCGCGCTCGGACCATTCTCAGTTGGTCTGGACCTGACTATTGACCACAATACATCCGGTTCGAGCGAAGCTGGCGCGCGCCGCATGTGTCTGCCTAGCTCGCAAGCATAGATCGCGCAATTTTCGGGTAGCGTCATGTACGCTCGGATCTACATGGTAGTCGGCGTGAAAATTCGATCTAGTCAGTGGCAGGGTGCAATTCTAGTTCACACCTACAGCCTAAAACCGATTTTGATATATGAGATGTCAATAGATTCGCATAGTTTCAGGGATGGTCACTGGGTTGGTAATGTTATCATAAAATACAAGATGCACGTAAGGTGAGTCTGTAGGTGTGAGAGGTGTAAGGTGTCTTTTAAAATGAAAGTTAGGGTTGGTACATCTTATTTTGATCAGCGAGTTGATTTTGCGAATAATGTACCTATTAATAATTTTGTTCTAAAACTACTCTAACACTGATTTGTGAAGAGATCATTAGACTTACAAAAGTTTCTTTAATAGGTTCGTCAAGTGTGTTGAACTCCATAGAATCTCCCGGGGCGCTTCCTCTGCTGCCAGGGACATTCATTTCTCCCTCTACAATCCCAACATCTCCCGCTGGGAACATCTGGAATTCACAACAGAACACTTGTCACTAGCAGTACCAGTTTCACACAGCATTTTCTAATTTTGCGTTTATTCTGGGAGGTAGTACTTTTTCATAGTGCTTAGTATTAAGTCGGCTTACTATACTTTCATCAATATCAGATTGACCAATTAGTGGTAAAAAGTGACAAGTAGCCAAAGAGATCGGAACATTGGGAATACACCAGAATTTAGTTCATCAAGAACGCTGGAGTGTTCGGTCTGACATCTACTTAGCTAGTTGCAGTTCAGTAATGGTTTCAGTGCATTTATACTATATCATCTCGTTCATTGTGGCTAACACTTGCAACATGAGTTGATCTAAACTTTAAATAATACATATTGTTTTCTATCCATGATTATCTGTAACAGATAAGTACTGGGACGCGTGTTAATTGGGTGTGTTATACACTGACGAAAACCTTAAAAAACTGGTGAAACTACTTACAGTATGCAACTTGGTATAGTAAAAAAATATTAACGATCGTATTACATGGACAATTGGCTGCCTTATCCAGTATAAAATGGATTAGTAACTACTAAAATACTGAATCATGTAGCTAGAACATTTGTAGCTGGTTATGCTTAGGTGAAAATAGCACTATCCATATCAAGTGCAACACTTACACTTACATCGTATTTTGAATCAAACGTAGTCATTTTATTTGACTAATACTGGTAAAGAAATAAAATATTATGAATTGCACAAAAATTCCTATTCCAACACATCAACAATAATTTCTTTGAAATGAATTCTTTCCTTCTAATGACATTGACATAACATCACAATTGACATGAATCATGAATGAAATCAAATATTTTTTTTAGTTCTTTCCGCTGTGAGGATTTTGGCGTCGCACTTCTTGTGCATTTGGCAGTGTCAAGCATTGAAATATTTTACAATTTTAATATCATCAAACCACAGATCTAGTTGTGTATATCTGTGCATCATCCAAGTTAGTCAGAGTTAAGTAATTCACAATTAAGTCAAAGTGCAATATGGTGGAGGCCTTACTAGAGGCTTCTATCTTTATGGAGTTTTTAATGGTAACAACACAAAAATACAGGTTTCGCCTCGTTAGATCACTTCCACACTCGAGCACGTTCACGAACACTCACTAAATAATAATCCACCAGTATTTCATTCGAAAATACACAAGTTTAGAAAATCGTCTGTTAATACGTAAGACAAGGCGGTGTAGCTTTAATAGCTTTGGCATGTCCAGGGAGAAACGTTTTATAAACTTATTTTTTAACATTGACTTGACATAAGACATGGCGGTTGTCAGTGTCAGGCGATTAATTGATTTTTGTTTACATGAAAAAAAGTTTGCAAAAAATCGAATATCGCTAATAATTTGGACAAATTTTCTTTAGTTCAGTACGTATATGATAGAAAAGTTAAACAGTATTTCCAAATTTGTATATTTATTCAAATAACAATATTAGCACTCAACATCGTAATGCTATCGCCACGACATGAAAGTGACCGTTAAAAGTAAGTAACCTTCTAAAAGATTCAGTTGGATATTTGCCTGTTTTTCCTAGCTTATTAAACATTATGCGTAGGTTGGACGGGGGTGGCGACTTGGCGTTGGGTGGCGAACGACGACAACTGTGGCATTTGTCGCATGCCGTTCGACAGTTGTTGTCCTGACTGCAAGCTTCCCGGAGACGACTGCCCGCTTGTGTGGGGCGCCTGCTCGCACTGTTTCCATATCCACTGTATTGTGAAGTGGCTCCACTCGCAGCCGCAGCAGCAGTGCCCTATGTGCCGTCAGGACTGGAAGTTCAACAATAAGTGAACAAGCGCTGTGAGTATCTTTTAATGTTTACTTACTGGTTTTGTCTATTTGTAATTGTGTAAAACAAACAAACCTATAACACAATATAGAGTACCATGTTTACTAGTAGAAGGAAGCCACCTTATAGTGCTAACAGACGAGATAGACTTGGTTGATGGACCGCCGTCCAATCAAAGGGACAGAACGAGAAAATGTTCTCTTTCCCACCCGTTGGCTGGACGGTGGTCCGTCAACCAAATCCAAACGTCTGTTAGTACTATTAGAACCATTTTTAGGGTTCCTAGAGTTGCCAGATTTTTTTTTTGATCCTGTAAGGGACAAAATGCTCAATTTGGCAAAATACTGGGATTTTAAATTATTTCCCTGGTCAAATGAAAAACATGTCTATTGCGCTCTAATTTATATGTGTTTTGGGTCACATCCGGGGTACATTTGTTGCGCACATCAGTCCATTTCAATGCCATGTGTGAAAAAAACCTCCCTACAAAGCAGTTGGAACTAGGGATACGGAAGATAAACCAAATAATTAGAAAAGTGAGAGGTATTTAAATCCTGGAATACCCTTCTATTAATTTCTACCAACACAGGCTCTGAGGGTTCCGTCCAATGAAACCCTCAAGATAGGGTTCTGTAGGAACCCCATATAATTAATATTGTAGACACATAATGAAGTTCAGAAATTGGTGATTATAGAAAAAATTATGTAAACGAATGTATCATCCCGATATAACATATGTACTACTTAGCTGCGCCCTGCGGTTTCACCCACGTGGATTACTCCTTTTAGCATCAGCTATCTGCCAGTGAAAGTCCTGTCAAAATCGATACACCTGTTTTCGAGTCCATAGGGAACATACATAAACACATCTCCTTTTTTGTATAAGACTAGCTGCGCCCCGCGGTTTCACCCGCGTAGTGATAAAAAATGGTGATGATGATGAAAAGTAGCCTATGTCACTTTCTGGCTCTTGAATTATACCCATGCAAAAAATCAGGTCGATCTGTGGTTCCGTTGCAGTGTGAAAGAGGAACAAATATCCATACATACAAACTTTCGCGTTTATAATATTAGTAGGATATTAAACAATTTGTAAACATTTTACAAAAAGCGCAATGACAATTGGTCTAGAAAGAACATTTTGAATTTATTATATTTTTATCACCATAACTCCAAAAATTGTTATCATAAAATGTTAGAAACAATTATGAATAAACGTTTTTAATATGCCTTATCAACATGGCAAGTTACAAGTTTCTATGTCTAATAGTTTTAAAAAAATCAGGGGACCTGGGGACCAACTTTTTGTCACTTTGATGGGACATATTTTGAATTATAATAAGTGATGAATGAACATAACCTTAATTTTAAAAAACCTGTTCAATGATATTCAGGGGAGGAATAAAAAAAACCCATACAAGGGGTTGTACGGGGATGTTTTTTTTATTCTTTCCCTTGCTTCCTCAAGCAGCGGATAAAAAAAAACATCCCCATTACTCAATATTTCTTTTCTTTTCTTTTTTTTTACACACGGTCATCTGACCCCAAACTAAGCAAAGCTTGTGATATGGCTGCCAGAGACTGATATATATACATATATAGGTTTAAATACATACTTAAATAGATATTAACACCCAGATATAGAACAAACATAAATGTTCATCACACAAATGTTTGTCCTAGGTGGGAATCGAACCCACGCCCCCAAGCTCATAAGGCAGGTTCACTACCAACTCGACCAACGGGCTATCTGTACCAGAGCTCAATTTTTTTTACACTTACATAATTGAGATCTATACTAAAACTGTAATTATGCAAAGTTTCATGCACTTAGCTTAATAACTATAGAAATAAGAAGGTTCTAAAAAATTTGGAGACGGACAGAATAAATTTATAAGGGTTTCTTGTTGTACTACGGGATTCTAAGAAGGTTATAGTTCTCAGGTTTTGGCCAGTCAACGCTGTGAAAATTTTGCACTGAGTTGCCACCCTAATTATGTTATTTATTTAAATTATTAAAAAAAAAAAAAAAAATTATTTATTATTACCTATTTATTTACCTGTTTTATCTAAACACACAATGTAAATCTGGTAAGTAGGTATTATGAACATTTTAGCAGCATTCTCATGAATAATTACGCCATCTCCACAAAGCTGCTTGTAAACAACTGCTGTAACGTTTTGATTACCGTGAAACAATAGATCAGAGAGTGGCTTTCGAAACCGCTGACCAAACAATAGTCGCGTGTTCCGCCGACCGGTAGTTACGTACTTCTCATAGTAAACAATCACTTTTACATTATTAAAAGTGCGGGTCAGCTCATTGTTCCTCGGTGCGCTACCGCCATGAATGTATAGCTGGTATACCCATAGACCCCATAGGCGAGGTGGTTAGTTTGCGGTAAGGAGGTAGCGCTCCGAGATTGTAGCGGTCGGATTGCGGCGCCGCGCGGGCCGGCAACCAACCGGCATCGGCAAGTGGTCTCGGCCAGGCCAGTGAGTGTCGCGCGCCCGACGATACGGACGTGTGCGACTCGCGCACGGAGCGCTCGCGAGTGTCACGCGTTACCGGTAACGCGCTCCTTATACTATAACCCTTCTATAGTATTGACGAGTGACGGTCCGCGTAAGCATGCTGATGGTACAGACGAACGCGCCGCCCATGAAGAGCAGCAAAATCAAAGGGCCGCCGCCGGTGCCGCCGCGACCCAACCAGAGTGTGGTCGCAGAGGCGCTGGCCAAGACCAGGAAGGCCGTCGCCGAGTCGAAGGTCAACTTCACCAAGAACCGCGCGTTCTTGGTGAAGAACACCACAAACACGCCTAAAGTCAAGACTTTGGAAAGATCGAACACCTCCAACGCATCGGTGTCGCCTAAACAGAACGGATTAGCGCGCGTCAAGTCTTTCATCAGAGATGTCATCAGCGACCGAAGCTCTTCGTCTGACGAAAGGAAATCTAGTGGACAAAATTCTAGGAGAAGTTCCAGTGACAGTAACTCCATGCCGGCGCCGACATCCACTAAGAAATCAAACGAATCTCTCAACTCTAAAGCTGTCAAAACGTGTAGGCAAATATTAGTGAGATCTCTATCGACTTCGAACAAGTTAGATGACTCCAAAAGTAAAGTCGCAAAATCGTCTAGTTTCGCGGAAAAGACGTTCCCGCTCCGGAAAGCGCCACCGCCGCCCTTATCACCGAAACCTAAGTTGAAACCAATGAAACATTTACCTGTACAGAAAAGACAAGCACCAAGTTCACCGACCAGCCCAACAGTTTGTAGCACGCCAAAGAACTCCCCGGAGATCAGTCCATATTCATCGCCTGAGCTCAGCCCTTACGCTTCTCCTATAGACGCGAAGCCCCCACAGTATCCGCCGCCCGAGGCGCCCTACGCCTCCGTCGAAGAAGTCCAAGAGTTCGACGACAGATTACGAAACAGTCCATCGAAAGACATAAATCCAACAGAACAACAATGCGAACCCATCGTTCTGAAACCAGATGAGGACGTCAATAAAAACACCAGTTCCTTAGAAAGAAAGACATCAAGAGTCACCGAGATGTTAATTTCGGAGATTCTCGCGAGCAGAAATAACAATAACAAAGACGAAGCGAACACCGTTATAGATAAAGGCAAAATTTCCGAGAACACAAGCAATGGAAACGACTCGGAGGTCGAGTTGATGAAGGACATGAACAACCATGAGATGTTGATATACGAGCTGCAGAGTATGCACTCCCAGTCCAACGTGCCTGACACGCTCGAAACTAAAGAATGTGATGATGCAAACGGGCTGGACTCTGAAGATGAGCCTAACTACGCCGTATCTTCGAACGAAACGGACGAAGCATACGAACAGGCTTACGCTTACATAGTGGACGACGACCTTAAATCTAGGTATGAGTAACTTGAATACTTGCATTTCTCGCTTTGAATACATCATTAGTGAGTTTTGTTCCGAGATCTTATTGTTGAGCCGGTAGTGTTTAAAGGTCATAACGCTCGAGAACCGGCGGTTGTCCGGCTTACAGTACACCGACACGTTACCCATTCTGGGTCACGGATATTGACATAAATTGAAACACCGTGTCGGAGCAATATTCGGCCACTGGTAAAATAAATACTAACGACTTCAGGATACAGTACACAGTTTAATTTGCTTCGTTTACCTTTACTACCTCGCTATAACAGTTATAGCGTCCGCATGCTTTTCCGACATACTAACCCCCTTTTACCATTGGAAATAAAGAACCTTTTATGTTTCACTATATAAAACCAGCAGTTAACCCAGTTACTAAATGTGTAGCCTTCTTAGCAATTCATCAGGCTATTACTGTATAAAGAAAAACATTTTCTTTATACTATCAATTATCACCCTTTTTACCTGACGAGGCAAATCCAAAAGGCTTTGTGCAGGGTTATGTGGAAATGGTGTACTAAGCCGAAAGGGGACCATTATGAACAACTTTTATTATGGGACCAACCCTGAAATCGCGAATAAAATATCAGTTGTTCCTCACATTTTTTTCGGGTGATAATGATGGTTTTCTATGTAACAGTAGATTTTTTTGCGATCAGAGTTACTCCCACAGTAAAAGTTGTCCATAATGATGGGTACTTTGGACCCCTTTTGGCTTAGTACACCCTTTCCGCGTAACCCTGTATATTCTGAGCTACAGCCTTCTCAACTCAACTGACTAATAAATGAGATTTCGAATAGTGTTGATGGATTTGTGTTTAGGGATGGTCACTTGTTAGGTGACGTCATCATAACTACAAGATGGAGGCGGAGGCATTATCCCTACAGAAGAGACGAAAAATTATAAACATAACACCTTATGTGACGTATCATTGAATAGGTCTTTCAAAATGGAAGTGTGTTTGACGTATATACTTTTGTTCAGGGTAAAACGCGACGCGTATAAGAGCTCACGGTACAGGGTCTCAGTACCGTGGCGAAAAATGTTCCGTCAAAAATACCGCCGAAATATAATATGTCAGGTTATTATTTTTAGGCATACCTGATTGTACAAATTGATTTATGACTCTTTACACCTTCCAGAATAAAAGAAAAAATTATAATTGCGTGTTATTTAAATTGTTTAGATAAACCGGTTATAAGATGCAGTCTGTTATGGACATTATGAATATTAATGTAGACAAGTTTGCTCGCATAATTCTTGACTTATTGTCACCTTGAAATGTGACTGGCTTCGTTGTAATACTTGCCTTAGTCTACTTACACTAGGCATGACACAAAACTAACAGCATTACTGTGGTTTTCTATCTATCAAGTGATAATTTTCCGGTTTATTGTGCTAATAGCATAAGTCAGACCTTACAAAGGAACGAAATATCTATACTCTGTCAGTGTTTTCGTATTATTTCTTTATTGAGCTACATCGGGCTGGTCACACCAGGCAACACCCTCCTGCAGGCCTAGCATGGGCTGTGGATAAATTGTCTTTCCACCGTTTTTATCCACGCCTAGACGCGACAAAGCTAGAAAATGGATACGTTTGTCTTTTTCTCCCGGGATAAAAACGGTGGAAAGACAATTAGTCCACGGCCCGTGCTAGGCCTGCTAGGGTCTTACGCTAACGCGGGCTCGAAACAGCGCTGAAACAGTGCGGAAAATCACGCGAACGTGAACCTTAAGGCGAGGTTTTACCACTTTTAAGCAACGCTTATTACTACAGATGACCATAAGGCTTGGTTAATTGTATTAAAGTCGCATTTAGTGGACCAAAACCATGGCGCTTACAGCCAGCCATGCGTTTCGCTACTTCTATTTTTGAAGTTTTTCTCATATTTTTCTAAAGTAGCTATAATGTAAAATGTACCTTTACGGTTTCCTTCATAACTATGAAATTTGTATATTAAGATATCATAGACATAATTTAATAAATAGGTATTTGAATGAATAAAAAAAAAACAGGGAGAAAAGCGCAAATAAGTGTTACTTTTTTTTTCTATCGAGCGTAATGTCCTTAATCGTGTTTCGGTCTTTGGGGTTGGTTCTAATATAAAACATTCAATTTTTATATGACATCGTTTTTATAATTTTAAGCTAACCATGGAAGTAGACGCACTTAACCTAGAATGACCAAAATTGTCGGAAAAAAGGGCCTTAACGCACCGAGATACGGTTTGCAGATGCGCAAATTTTCGCAATCCCCTAAACAGAATCGCTTAAAACCGGAAGCCATAAGCCCCCTGCTCTCCTAAAATACCTAGCTTAGAAGCAACCGTCTACCAAAACTGGCAGCTGACCTACGGATAAACAATTAAGAAAAATAAGATCGAAAAAAGTATAAAGGAGTTTAATACTCTTCAAACGGTTGAACAGATTTTCTTGAATCATAGCTAAGAAAACTCTCGATCAAGTCTCCTTTCAAACAAAAACAAAAAAAACGGTTCAGCCTATTGGGAGCTTCAATGCCACAGACAGACATACATAATACATATACACACGTTGAGTTTATAACACCCTTCTGTTTTCGTCGGGGGTTAAATAATAATGGGAGCCTCTGCTGTAGTATATCGACTACCACCTACAAACTTACGTTAAAAGAATTACGATTTTCACTAATCTTTTTACAATAGACTGCTTTACCTGTTTTGTGAAATATGAACAGAACATAGCCTTATATCACTGGGATAGTGTAGCTTTATATTATTGAAAGAATTTACACCATTGGTTCAGTCGTTTTAGAGATTACCTCCTACGAACCAAGTCATAAACTTAAAAACTTTATCTCCTTATAATAGACTAGCGGTCCGCCCCAGCTTCGCACAGGTATAGATTATAGCCTATGTCACCCGGAGATAGTGTAGCTTCCCGTCAGTGAAAGAATTTTTCAAATCGGTGCAGTAGTTTCGGAGCCTATTCAATGCAAACAAACAATCAAATCTTTCCTCTTTATCTCCTTACTAGCGGTCCGCCCAGCTTCGCACGGGTATAGATTATAGTCGATGTCACCCGGAGATAGTGTAGCTTCCCGTCAGTGAAAGAATTTTTCAAATCGGTTCAGTAGTTTCGGAGCCTATTCAATGCAAACAAACAAACAATCAATCAAATCTTTCCTCTTCATCTCCTTAGTATAGACTAGCGACCGGCTTCGCACGGGTGCAATTTACGTGCGAAGCCGGGGCGGGTCGCTAGTTATATATATAAACGAACATAACGACATACGATATTTATATGAACGTTCCGTGAAAAAAAATCTAACTAATGGTGAAAACAGCAATTAAATCCGTTGCGTGGTTTAGGAAGAGTTAGCGGTTATACAGATAGAAAGAGAGACGCGGAAGACTTTAATTTATACTATGTAGATAAATTTATAATATGTAGAGAAGAAATAGATAGACAATAAGCGTAAAATAGAATATTGTCCATGTCTCCGTCACTGGTGTCCATCTCGAAGAGAGTGAATATTTCCATAGAGTATAAGTATAGGTACCCACCTACCCACTGCCAAACCGCACGCTATAATATTACCATGAAAACCCACTAGGTATTCTAATAATGACTTGTTTTGCGCATACCTATAATGCAGACACAAAGAAAATTGATGCACGTCACACGATATCGTTATGATTTGTTTGTGGAAAATGGCGTCGGATTTACCTTAATTTTTAACTATATATATGGTAACAATTAGGTTATACTTACATCGTCGCTTACGTTGGTGGTCAAATGCGGACACGACAAAATAAACCGGCCAAGTGTGAGTCGGGCTCACGCACTGAGGGTTCCGTCTTCCGTACCACCACAAAATTCAAAAACGAAATTACCAGTTATAACTTGGTAATGAACAGAAACTTGTCACCGACTCGCACTTGGCCATTATTTATTATTTGTTGTTATACATTAGACTGTGTACTATAATCATGCCAAGATTGACGCTTGTACGTATTGCGTTACATTAGAGCTAATACAAAAATACGCTTTTTTGTACCCCCCTTTCATTTTGACTTTTTTTTTTAAATTATTTCTTTGTTAACCCACCGTAACATTACATATTCTGTAAAAATTTCAACTAGCTATCTATTACGGTTCGAAAGATACAGCTGTTTAAAGGTAGGACAGACGGACAGACATCGTAGGCTGAGTAAAAAGTAAAATAATGCAATTAACTACATATTATATTTGTCATGTCATTCATACAATATTGAGTATACAGAACAAAACTAATTTTAAACCAATAAATGGGCACGTAAAAGTACTTAGTCATGAACAAAAATATACTACTGGTGAATGGTTGGAAATCATCTACTTTAATACGCTTACTGTGCTCGTCATTTTCCGGAATACTGTAAATTTTGCCCGACTCTCCAAGAAGAGTAATAGTTTTTCGGATGTATGCATGTTTGTGTTTCTATAACCCGTAGTCTAAACGGCTTGGCCTATGTGAGGCCATTGTTTTTTATATTAGATAGGCTTGCGCTTGGCCGCCATCTCGCCTGATGTTAAGCGACGATGCGGTCTACGATGGAGCACGCTTGCCTAGAAGAAACCGATTCACTCTCGACTTGAAAACACCCAAATTGTAACTGACGGGGAAAACCCATTCAGGCAGCGAATTCCACAGACTAGGAGTTTGCACAATAAAAGTGCATATCAAAGAGCTAAGAATGAAAATGAAGAATGTGTAATATGTTCACTGTTGCCGTATCTTTCTCAATAAGTAAATAAATAAATAAATAAATCGCTTCGTAAGGGTTTTCGGAATAAAAAGTAAGTAATTTGTAATGTGAGGTGTTGTTAGTAAGAAGTGACGTATGCTACTTCTTGCATTCGGGTCTGCGTTTATTTTATATAGAAACTTATTTTCTTAATGTAAAATTACTAGACGTGCTGGATTAGCGAGATTCTACATGGTATGGCTCCTGTATAGATTTGTGAACCCAGGAGCGGAGATGCTATCAAACGGCCTTCACAATCGTCTCTTGTAGATAGTGTATGTATAATTCTCTGCCCGCAGGTTGCGCAAGCAGTTCCGTGCGATCAGCACCATGTCCCTCCCGGGGCTGCCTCCCCTGCCGAAGAGTTTAAGCGGGTTCGCGGAGGGCGAGCCCGAACCGGAGCCCCCGGCCACTCCGGACAAGCCACCCACGGATCTCGACTCGCAGCTCATCTACCTCAAGAGAGAAATGGTATGTGTTAACCTCATCTAAATTGTAAAAAATATGATTGGCAACGTTAGGAGTCTGGATGGAATTTGAATCGGTGACTAAGACCGTTTAAAACATCCTTGGTCGTGACGATCAACAGATCGAGATCTTGTTAGTTGCCCATCCTTCTAGCTTTATCCGTACAACATAGCGTTCGTCAAAAGTCGTTAACTGAATCTTAAATGATAGCCAAAGCATCGGTGTAATTTACGATGTTACGGATATCCATGGGCGACAAAACTGCTTACAATCCAGCGGACTGTCTGTTTATTTGCCCCTTAGCATAAAAGTCGTTTTAAGTCTCATTGTTGAAATAAAGAAAGTGTTACGGTAGATATGTAATGAGTTTAGAAGCTTCTTTCCAATTTCCCAGTAATCGACTTGTAATTTCAGCGCAGCCTAGTTATTTTATTCCGATCGTTAATCCCAATTGTGTAACCGGGTTACATTTTCCGTTTCTATTCCGAAGTTCAAATGAGATAATTTTAGATAATTCAATAGTATCACCAATCTTTAAAGACTTACTGTTTCATCTTTGTTTTAGATCCTACAAAATATTAATAACATCAAAGTTACCAATTTTGTCGGCACGCGTTTTACGATCTTCACCTTTCTTCAGTAGTTTACTAAATATTTTATATAAAACAGACGTTAAAGTTATTAACACCTCGTAAACTTTATTAAAAGGAACCTTAAGATACTTTAGTCGTAAGACAGCGCCTTTTTTACTTTCATTAAATTCTTGCCCTATAAAGAGCTATGAATGCCATAAAGCCGTGTAAAAGGTACTACCTATGTTGTAAAATATTGTGTAATTCGATACACTTTTGCTCATAAAACTATGCTATAAAAAAGTTTAAAAAGTTTCTACATCACTCTGCGCTCTGTCTAGCACGCGTCGAAACACCGCTTCCATAAACAGCAATTACATAAAAACTAAGTCGTGACAACGAAAATAGAACGACTCCCTTCACAAAGTCCGTAACATGAAATAAATAATGTGCACATACGAACAGACACGAGCAGTTTAAAAACAGATGTCCGTACATTCGGTCTTATCTTCTGGAATCGGGAGCATTCCGTTTACGTACAAATCCGGCACACGTTTGCCAACATAGGAAACGTGAACGACCAATTTCACGTCCTGATTCGCTCTCATACAAAAACATTGTAAACTGCTGAACATGAAACGTGGTTGCGCTATCTGCCACAGCCCACATCGCTAATGAGTCGATTAAGATAAACGGCATGTGTGTCTGTGTCATTGTTTCTGATAAAGCTTCGAGTAGTGCACCTTGCGTCGCGCTGAAGATAATGAGTATCATTATCCACGATGACAGACGATGGAAAATCACACTTTATGCCAATAGTTATAAAAGCTTATTTCGATTGAAAGCCACGTTGACAGTGACGCAAAAACGTAAGTGCATTTCCCACGTAAAGGCAGTACCTTGCAGCATGTGTAATCGATGCGCCGTCGCATACTTGGCAGCGGAGGCTCGTATATGGAAATTGTTTGCGCATAGCGCCTCATTTAAGTCCTTGGTCCTTTCGTCGCGCCGTCGTTGCCACATTTTGCGGTTTTCGACGAAGTCGGGGGAGATAAGTTCTAATGTGTTTCATTTCCGTTTGTTAGGTATTAGCGGCTGAGATTCACCTTTTACGTAATCTTTGGTTCTAAAAGAATTTCTTGTGCAAATTTTACATTCATTGAAGGTATATCATATTTCAATACGCTATAGGTACGCTATATCATGCTATATATTTTTTACTCATCGCTTCACAGGCGTTATCAATGTTTTTCTGTCTTTTTAATTGTGCAATACGTTTAAAATTGCTAGCATCATTGTGCACTGTTATATTCAAAGAGCATCTACTGAATGTTCATTCTGCGTTGTTTCTTTTTCTCTGCAACAATTATGCAAAGAGTTTATATATTGCATTTCTAGACTTAACTAATTGCAAAAAAAAAAAACTACCTAAAAGGCGTTTTCGCAAACCCCTCTCACTTTTTTTTACTTTCTCAAATCTTTAGATTATAGAATGTTTGCTTTTGCAGCTCTAAGCCGCTTCCGAACTATCGAATGCAGATTACTGTAACATCGACTATTGTACGTAGCATTTTAGCTCAACTGCTCTAATTATAGGTACGTATCAGTACCTACATATACTTTGGCGGTACTAAGCAGTAAATTGTAGTAGAATAACAACAGGTTGTACCGACAATTATCAGTCGTTCTCAGCCTTGAAGGCCTTGTAATAATTTGCAGCCTACGCCGCACCACGTGACCACTAGCGGAGTTTATTATATTACACATACAGCTGTTCACAAAACCGTGTTTACAAACAAAGAATTGTCTGATTAAATTTCGCACAAAATTTACAAGATTCCATCTGAATACGCGTAAGAATCCATAGCAGCAGGATTGAGGCAGATAGCATATAGAGACATAACGACATTAGAGAGATGCAAATATACAGCAGTGTTATAAAGGATGATGTAATGTAGATGATGGCATAAAAATGCTTACCAAAAAGCTAGCTTATAGGTTAGGTTGTTCTTGGTTAAAATTACTAGAATATACGTTTCAATTATGTTACTTTGATACGGATTGAGGGTAATTATTTCCTGGCATATTATTAAACGATTACAAAGTAATTTGTGAAAAACTCTATTTAATACCGCTGATGGAAGATGCCAATTTCCTCAGAGCGGTGTTTGTATTAGTCAATAATCGGTTAATGTATTTTAGTTTACATTTTATGGGATTACGTTAACGTTAATTCATAGTTACTGATTCCAAAGAATTTTTGACTGAACGAATAGAGATCTCAGATTCTAATGGGACAAGTCGGCGTTTTTTTGTATGTATGAATACTTGTTTGACGATACTAATTGCAATACAATAGAATTAATTTAATCCCAAATCCAGTTATTTAAATTAACAATCTATACTTATAATAAAACTGTAACAGGTCCAATTCTGTACATTGAAGATATTTTGAATAAAATAATTGTACGGCACTCTATAATCGATACTGAAGTCAAAACTGTAATTTTTTTCATTTTTGTATGTCTGTCTGTCTGTATCTGGGCTGCGCATCACGCCGAAACTACTGAATGGATTCAAATGAAACTTAACATAGTTTGAGTTCTTACTAGGAGGTAGGTTATGGGATACTTTTTATCCCGAAATTTTGCATGGTTCCCTTGGGAGAGGGGATGAAAGTCAAAATGTGTACTTAGTTGTAATTCATTACTGCGTAGTCCGATTTCATTAATTCTTTTTTTTGTTAGAAAGAAGATACATTAAAAAACGTCCCATAAAAATTTCAAGGTCATCGATTTCATAGTTCAGAAATTACAGACATCACAACCGTCAAGTCCAAAGGTAAGGTCCAAATAACTTGACCTCCGGAATGTACAGGAACCTTTGAACGTACGGTTCATCTTAAGCTGGCGGTTGATTTGCAGCGCACTTTGTATTATACGTTGAGTAGGTACTTAGGTAACCATATTGTCAAAGTCGGTAACACCACCCTGAAGACATCCTTTAGAAAGGAAATACCTACTCTATGGACTATCACGTAAAATAATCAAGTTTTCAATGCCATAATTTTTGTAATATTTAGGGTTCCGTAACCAAAGGGTAAAAACGGAACCCTATTACGAAGCCTACCATCTCTGTCTGTCTGTCCGTCCGTCCGTCCGTCAGTCTGTCCTACCTATTAACGGCTGTATCTTTAGAACCGTAATAGGTAGCCAGTTGAAATTTTGACAAAATATGAAATGTTACGGCGAATTGACTAACAAATAATAAAAAATTCAAAAAGTTGAAATAAAAGGGGGGTCCCTATATAAAAAACGTATTATTTAATGTATTTTTGTATTAGCTCTAATGTAAAAACTGTAATACTTACAAGCGTCAAACTTAACATGATTATAGTACACACTTTAAAGTATAACAAAAAATTATAAAAATGGCCAAGTGCGAGTTGGTGACAAGTTTCTGTTCATTACCAAGTTATAACTTGTAATTTCGTTATTGAATTTTGTGTTCGTACGGAACTCTCAGTGCGCGAGCCCGACTCGCACTTATTTTCATTGATCTCCTTTCGGCTGAGCATACCTATCCAACTATTCTATCTTATACAACTCTATTGACATTTATATGCAGACTTACTCAATGCTACTTATGGATTTTATTCATGGGAATCAAAAAAAAAAAGTTCTTTGGTATTTATTCGCTAATTACCAGCTAGAGGCTATGGATTCCACTGAGAGGCAACGAGGCAGGAGGCTCAAGAGGGCAAAGCTTGCCTTTTTAAGACAAAACTTTGTAACCTAGATAATCGCCGCATTCAGTCTGTATTTGTCTAAACTACCTATATGTCTTTTACCGGATACATTTCGGAGACTGTACAATACAACTGCACAATCTAATATCCCCACCTTCCTTCCACCAACAAACAAGGAGAGCCTTGGTGAAAAGACTCCGTTTTACTGTCGAAATTCCAGACTCGCACAAAGCAGTTTGCTTCAACATTTATTGGCCGTACAGCGAAGGAACTCCCTACCTGAGCTATTGTCTTCTGAAAAATACAACCTGAAAGTTTTCAAATCCAAAGTAAAAAGCTCCTTTCTTGATAACAGTGCTTCACCGCAGACCACAGTATTGCTCAATATGAGACAAACAGAGCTGTGCCCAAGTGCGAATAATAATTAGTCGGCAGGGATGGCAATCGCGGACGAAGTCGCAGGCACAGCTAGTCATAGAATATTTTTTTTACTAATGAACAATATTTACTAGCCGCAAGAATAGTTGTGACAATGGGCCCCAAACTAGGCAAAGCCTGTATCTTGGGCGCCCTATAGCCAGTTAACAGCTTCTGTTTCTGCGCTTATGTTTGTACACATTGTCTTATACTGCGCATGGAATTGGAATTTGCTTATATTGGAATTTACAGGCAATATTTCCATACAATTTTTGAGTTCGGATATGGGCAAAATCGGTTCAGTGGTTGCGAAGATGAATAGGCGTCGTGACATCGATGTTTAAAAGTTCGTTGCGTCGCCAGGTCTCGGTTCGAGGCGAACAACTATTATAATCTCAGTCGACTGTATGGACAGGCGATTAAAAAAAACCACATATATAACACTCTTTCTTGGAACCACAAAATTTCCAAACGTCGAGTTTTCTTAACGAATATCATCGCATTATTAGATAACACCATATCGTCCGCACAAGTTTATAAATCACTGTTTACCTACTTCTATAGGCATACAAACATGTAGCATCTCCATAATTGCATATTTATATAGACCCGGTTGTTGGAAGATGTTGTAATACTGTTTGGATTCATTGGATACATCTAAGTAGCTATTACCATATGCGTAGGTGGAGTAGCGCCGTGGAATCTGTGCTATGGATGTCCCGTTTCTTTTAGCCCTTAGAACAGCTTCATTGAGTACCGTAGCTCTGAGAAACGTGGATAAGACTCATAAAGGCCTTAACATAAACAGCTGGCTTAGAGGGTGTCCAGACGAGAAAAAGGTAGGGTTCCGTAGCCAAATCCATATTAAATAATTGAGATTTAAGAAATTGGTAATATTGAAAAATCCGAATAAACGAAGCTCGGTGGATTTGGCCAAATTTCAAATATGTAATATTCCGACATACTTTTTAAAGGTTTAACCAACGAGACAACTGGAACGTTTTACGTAAAATTTTATCACAAAATTTTCAAATTTAATTTTGAATTATGGTTCTTAAGATAAACTTTGAAGACTAGCATGGTAATTTAAGAGTTTTTTTTATATTCAATAGTTTAGAAATTCAGAGGGGATCAACTTTTTGCCTATTTTGCGGGCCATATTTCGGAAAGGATACACTTGCTAAAAAGTGATGAATGAAACCTTACCTTCATTTCATAACTTCTCCTATGCCGTATAGTATAACGGAAACCTAATTATACTGATTAATTACATTTAAACTATTATTGAAACTGCCATTGGTTTACATGTTGTGTTTCAAACATGGCGTAAGAATTCAAACATCAATATTTACGTCACTTGTTCATTAAAAATGTGTTTCATTACAATCTTTACGTATCTCGTTTATAATTATTGATGATAGATTTCTTTTGTCCACCATTTACGTTTCTTCTCTTATCCTTAAGAAGATTGCGTTTTCTTTGCGCAATTTAACCTTACTAAAATTTCTAATATCACCACATCTCCATTTAAGGTGTTACGATGGGACATAGTTACTGGTTTAGTAGATGTTATGAAAGCCTGTCATCTGTCCAAAACGGGCTGCGTCCACTTTCTTCATACCTTCTTTTGTGCAAGCGCGTCTTCCCACGCAATTGTTCCACCTATGGACCAACAGATTGGTAGCAAACTGTTTGCTTTAGTGAACGAGTCTATTTTTATCCATATTTCTACACAAGTATTAATTGTTTTTTTTTAATTCCGGTAATAGAGCTGATAATCTGCAAATGGCTTTTTTTATTTTTTAAATCATAGCTTGGAATACTGTCGATGGTGTCACCTTAATAAATAAAAAACTGTCCGTTCCAGAGCTATGATGTCACAGATATACACACGATGAACTTATAAGACCCATCTTTTTGCGTCGGGAGTAAATAAATATATAACCTATTGCGCTAAAATTGACTGATAATCTGTATTGTTCGCACTATGTAGTTTCAAAATTTACCTCCTTGAAATAGGAATCAATTTAATTTAGTTTCGGAAAGACTGTCCCTATAGAAGTTTTATATTTTGTACGTGTTTACCTGACTCTCCTGTTTTTTTAAAATATTTTTGTGTATGCAAGTTTGCATTTTTTTTAAATATATATACATACTTGTTAATAATTGTTTCTATTGTAGATTGAAAACAGTGTGCCTGAAATTGTGGAATTAAATTCAAACACTTTGGTATATTTTTATGTTATGTGTAACAGTAAATATATTAATAATTGGTAACAGTATTGAATATAAATGGTCTATACTATTTCCATTCGTTTATTTGCTCTGACAGCTGCAATAACATTGTAATTTTTTTTTTATATTTCACTGAATTACGTCGGGTACATGCTAGACTCACGTTCAAAACCCTAGCGAAAGGGATCTGAATTCCTGGTTTTTTAATACGGAACCCTAAAAAGCGAGGTTCATGGTATAGTAAACTGAAGACTTGATACTACAACAAATTATTACTAAATACTTTGCCATGTTGCTTGCTGTTGTGTTAATTCAGGTTTACGAAAGTGACGGAACTTACAGTCCGGATCCGGAAGTAACTTATACTCGTAACTACCGTTGCAACTGTTATCTACACTAATATTATAAAGAGGTAAAGTTTGTAAGTTTGTAAGTTTGTTAGTTTGTAAGTTTGTTTGTTCTGTTTTAACTCCGAAACTACTGATCCGATTTTAAAAATTCTTTCACTAATAGAAAGCTACACTATCCCTGAGTGCCATAGGCTATGTTTTATAATGGTAAAAGTTAATTTTCTGCACCAAATAACCGTATTAGTAAAACATGTTGGAGAAAAATAAGCTGCTTGGCTTCTTTATCGGCGTACGCTGACCTAACGGTTTGAGATAAGTAAATACAATGTTTCACAAAAATGTAGTTCTTAAGTAGTTTTACAAAAAAGTCCGCGATAGCATATATCTATCTTTTATAAGAACACCACAATAACGATAATAACCGGTTATTGTGTTCAGAATAAAAATTAAAATTAAAAGGTCATGTTTAGATGCAGTTTTGTAATCTAACCCATGAATCCTTACAAAAATAAATGAATTCATTATTAGGAGCATTTAATGTAGATAAAGTTCGCCGTTTACAGTATGTAGTTTAGTCGCACAGTTCATGAGATAATGTAAAATTAAAATATCGCGACCATAATAATCCGCGCAGCGCCTCCATACTGCACATAATAAGTAGGTGATATATATAATAAAATAACTGTTTATCGACACCATAAAAAAATATAACAAGAAGATAACATTAAATATGGGGGGGAAAAAACGGCCTTATCGCTATGAGCGACATCTTCCAGACTACCTTTAACAATGGTGTGCTGCGGTGGAGTGGTATCACAGGTATTTAATTATTAACCGACTTTAAAAAACGTTCTCAGTTAGGTGGGTTTTAGGATTCCGTACCCAAAGGGTGAAAACGGGACCATATTACTAACGCTGCCTGTCTGTCTGTCCTACCTTTTAACGGCTGTATTTTTCAAACCGTAATAGATAGCCAGTTGAAATTTTCACAGAGTATGTAACGTTACGGCGGATCAACTAAGAAATGTAATAACAGTAAAGTTTCATATAGTAAAAACGAAAGGAGGTCATTCTTAGTTCTTAGCTCTAATATAAAAACGGTAATACGTACAAGCGTCAAACTTAGCATGATTATAGTACATAGTACATAGTACTCTAAAGTGTAACAACAAATAATAATTTATGGCCAAGTGCGAGTCAATGACAAATTTCTGTTCATTACCAAGTTATACTCGAGCGTCACTGTAGCAAAAAATTAAATATGTGACTGCATTGCAACTACTTCGACTATTTTGGAAGGCGTTAAGCCTGAACAATAACTGGTTGTATTTTGTGGTGGTAAAGAACCCTCAATGCGCGAGCCTGACTCGAAATGCGTATTTTAGTAATTTTGAAGTCAGTCTAATCCCTAATGTTTTTAGCTTTACATAGATAAAAACTATGGACAGATGCGGGACTATAGCTACGATATAAGGGCGCGATAGGAGTAGGTTGAATTACGGTATGGGAGTGGAGTGGAGCGGACGGCTACGGGACTAGATCGGAAAGAGTGGGACTGAAGTAGATAGGATTACGGAACGGATGCGGGGCTGGATTGCAAAAAGGTGGAAAGAGAGTAAATTGGATTACGGGACGGATGCCGAGTTGGATCGGAAAGGGCAGGCCTGTATTAGAGAAGATTATGGGACAAATTCAGGACTGGCGCCGTAAGGATGGGGCGGAAGAAGAGTAATTTTACGGGACGGATTCGGGCCTGGAGCGGAAAGAGCGGAACGGTAGTAGAGTGGATTTAGGGGCGAATGCAGAACTGGAGCAGAAAGGGTGGTACAGGAGTAGAGTGGATTACAGGATGGATGCGAGACTGAAACTAAAAAAACGGGAGGTAGTAAAGTAGATTTCAATACTACGCGAGCGAAGCCGCGGGCAACGGCTAGTATATTAATATTTTTGTTAACAAAACAAAATAATAACGATACAATTATTAGTGTGTGTTGTAAATAAAACCGGACATAATTATTTATTGAGTAATAAGAAAGTCTAACGCCACTTTAACTTATTATCTAAGTTAAAGTCACAAATTGTAGATTAAACTCGGTCCAAAGATTTATTTGCTATGACAATTGCAATAACATTATAACTTTAGTATCTTCGAATGAAAATATTGTCTTTTATTATTTCACTGTAGTATATCAGCTACTAGCTACAGTATAACGTTCGAATGCCTAGCAAAAGTGATTAAAATTTACGGGTTTTATTCAGCTTTTTACAATATACTGCAGGCGTCATGTCTAACTTTGAACGAGTCACATCATCAGCCAGCAAACGTCAACTGCTGAACAAAGACCTCCGTCTTAGAGAGGAGTGTTGCCATAATCCTCACGCTTGCAAGGCGGCTACCACATTTATCGAGTATAACACATCCTACTAATATTATAAACGCGAAAGTTTGTATATATGGATGTTTGTTCCTCTTTCACGCTGCAACGGAACAACGGATCGACCTGATTTTTTTGCATGGGTATAGTTCAAGAGCCAGAGAGTGACATAGGCTATTCATCATCATCATCACCATTTTTCATCACTAAGCGAGTGAAACCGTGGGGCGCAGTTAGTCATTTATAATTGAATCTAAAAGCAGTTACACTGGGCCTAAATGTTTAACCTCCTACGCTCCCAATTGTTTGTAGAATGCCAACGCCGCCGCGCTGATTGACGCTCGGGAATATCTATTGCCCGCATTGTCTTTTAATGTCAGGCTGGCATCCGCATTGGCAGGCCAGACCCTGTTAACCGCTAGTATCGGTTCATGATGAAAATATAGTGGGCTATAAGTAGCTGGAGCCCCGGACAACGGAATAGATCGAATTATTCCTATAGCCCTACTGGGTGACGCTGATTCCTTTAATAGAACCGCTAACTCCTTGGAAGATAATGTAAAGAACGTAGAGTATAAAATGTGTTCTAAAGTCAAATCAGTCTAGCTTTGAGCAGACGAAATATTTACTAGGTTCTTGTAATTAAATGAAAGCAAGGTGATTTTTTTACTTTGTAAACCAGTCAATATTTTTTAATTTCTCGCTGCGTTTACATTTATTTTTGTTACGCGACAGCCACCAACCAAATAATTGATCTTACTCTTCCTTCAACCAATTAGGAACCGTGTCGTGGCACTAATTACTATCTGAAAAGAAAAAAAAGTTTAACTTGTTATGTCAAGCTTTCTAATGAACGCATCATTCATCAGCATTAAATCTAAATAGGCCATGACACAGGCACACTATGCCATACAATCCACGTACAGGCCGACTTACTTATCTGTGAAGTTCAGCAAATGATAGAACTAAATAATTCTGTGGATGGGTGACAGATTTGTTCAGAAAATACTGTAGTGGCTCCGATATTCAACCGTACAGATAAGTTGGTTGTAGTGTCCAGACGACATCACGGCTGGAGGCACGCGTCGGTATTTATAGCACGCCACCCCGGGTTGCGTCAGCGTAACTGGATTACGCCGAAACTGGACGAATCCAATAAGGCGACCGTCTGTCGATGGCATTACACGATGACGGCTTTATTGCCTTTTATGCAATTAGTGTTGTAAATGCTGGCGCTCGTGTGATGGATGCCTTGGGTGACGTGTTTCGTAACAGATGTTGATATTGCTATTGCTCTTTTGCTTACCTCAAAACCTCTATAAACCTAGCCGGAATATTGTTCAGCCGACACATTAAGAATTTATATGTCGTCTACATGGGATGCGTTGCATCTATTTGCGAGGTTATAACAAACAGTATCAAATGCATGTTTTGTTTATGAATATTTGAGGATATAATTAAGTTAACGTAATTTTAGATACAAACTTGGTGAAACTTTTCTCGATAGAATAATTCGGCAAAAACAGGCCTTTTAAAACACGATTTTAGTGTTATATTCAAATCTAGATGCCGTTGAAAATATTCTAATGTTAATTTATGTAGTGTAGTTTAATGTAATTTTATTTATTTATAAAGTTATAATAGTTCTTCAGTAATCTCTTCCTGTAGATCGCATAGATTTGACACTGTTTCGCGCAGGGGCAAAACTGATTTGAGCTGACAACATATCGACTCTTAAAACCACAACCCCAAAATTTTAGCTTTAAACACGACCCGACTCAGTCATAATCGATTGATTCTTTATGATACTTAATTAAATATGGCCACAGTCACATGTAATCCTTTTAAAGCTTAACTTTGCGAAGCCATACTACTATTATTCATAACATATACCTCATTTTTAGCACATCCATAAATTACAAATCTTTGAAGTTTGCCAAATTCGTAAAATTTTCTTTTAACCGCAGATATAAGATTTCCAAAAAAAGGATATCATCTTTCACCTTTAGTACCGTGAGCTCTGTGGAAAAGGGTGCTCTCAACAATACATCTAGTTTACCTACATAGATGCTTATCTCTAGCTCAGAAGTGGGTTTACGTCTTAGCACATTTCCTTGCGCGCTCACCGTAAAATTGATATTAGCCTTGTTTGACTCGCTAGAAACTCGGAAATCGATAGTTATAGCCTTATAAGATTCCAGAGACGCCTCAGGTGGTCTTTCTAAGCCCTTTTCTTGTACAATGCAATACATAATCTTAAATCTAGTAAGCATGCTTAGCTAACAGCGATTTCTATCAACGACTCTATAATAAGCCCTTCTAGTGCGGTTTTCTCCATATTTTAGCACGGTTTTTTTACTGGCTTTCTTGTCTGTATATTTCTTTTTCGACTAATTTACCGATGATCTAGAGACTTGCAGCTTTAAAACTAGTCCTAAACTGGACGACAATGCATTATTTACTTAATTTGAAAAAAAAAAAAAAAAAACAACTAATAAAAATGGCATATCTAATATTTTTTGTTGTGTAAAATTATTGATGCCTTTTCTAACAGTTTTGCTTGGTCGTCGTGTCTTGACACACGATAACTAAATCAATCTTGCAATTAAAATTTACAACTTAAAAGGAAGCTAGTTTTATGTGCACATTTATTACAAAATCGTGTCACAATTGGCCACCCAAAGGCAAAGCTCTATGACGCTCAGCCGCGTATTCTCAACTATAAATAACGGAGTCAACGGGGCATCCACTAAACTAAAACAAGCTGTTTAAACCCATGTCCAATATAGACGACACGCCTCGTTTGCCCGCCCTCACTCTCTAACCCACATTTGTTTGTTTTTTGTCAACAGAGCTTAGGATAATCATTTGTAGAGTTAACTTCAAGAACTATCTTGGAATACTTTAGACTCTGAGCACGACGAAGACTTTTGTACGATGCCAAACTGTAGCAAAAGACATTACTTCAAGACAGTCCAGCTGCCATCACTCAACATAAATGCTTCCATTCAATATGGAGTTGTCATTAACACTTAACACATAGTCAACATCTACCGCATCGAACACAGTTTCACAACTGTCAAACCATTGGCAACTATTACTTTAGATTGAACCAAATTGGCTAACAGCCACATTTATAGAGAGTGCATCGTAAAATAAGATGTCAATGGTCATTGGTCACCAGTGTGAATGAAAGTCCATTCACCTCTACCGACTTGACCATATAATTCGGATTACTCGCTGATAGAGCGTGTCATCAATTGCATGTACTAGTGAGACTTAAAGCTTAATTGGATTCCTCTTCGATATTGTCGACACGTCTTTGAATCCCGATAAATGTCAACTTAATTGACTTTACGGAGTGTGTAACACTTTTTAAGAGCTTATAGTTTTTGAACTTCTTAGTATCGTAATGATTTTATCCGACATTAATTCAGTGCATTCATCATCAACACCTATCCAGATTTAGCTCACTAAAATTCTCTTTCTCAGATAATTAATAAATAACAAGGTGTGGTTTACGTTGAGTATTTTTCTACACATAAGCGTTTAAATCTATATCTAATAAGCTATCCGATTCATTATTTGTATCTTCATCCAAGATATTATATTTGCCATACTTTGCTCTACATCGTTTTTGTTGCCTTTTTATGTGAAAAGACTCCTGAAACATTGTTTTGTATCGCTAACATGTTACCTCAACCGGAACAAAAAAAAAACACTTCTGCGCGAAAACAATATCCAAATCCGTGCCAAACATTCGTCAATCATTTAAGTATGCGGATTTTCTCAAACCGGTATTTGGTTTGTTTCAACCGGCATTTTTATTTTCTATTTTCCGCTTGTGTGAAGAACACTATTACCCACTGGCTCTGTTACACGCTGTCGACAGTTGCAATGTGATGCAACTGGGTTAGTTAACCTGCGAATTTACTGAATTATTATGATAAACTACCTATTGTTTGAGGATAGCAACGCTATCATTCTGATAATGAGACTAGATGTCTGTCATAAAAAATTGTATCCATAATACGTTTCTATTTTTATTCAACGGTTCAGAAGGAAGGTGATGTTTTTCGGTTGTATGTAAAGGTGTTTGTCTATTTCTACTTTTTATATTACCTAAGCCTAAACGGGTTAGTGGATTTCGTGCGCGGCGTGTAGTTAACATCTCCAAAATGTCACAGGCTTTAAATATACGCATATAGACTGTACTAATCCGAAAGGAGGTCATTGTACTCATCATTATGAACAAGTTTTACTATGGGACCAACCATGAAATCGCGAAATAGAATCAGCTGTTTCATACATTTTGTCGAGTGTCAATTGACTGTTTTCTATGGAACAGCTGATATTTTTATCGTTCATATTTGTCATATCATGTGTATCGTTCATTTGATATTTTTATTTCAGGGTTGTTTCCATGATAAAAGTTGTTCATAATGATGAGTACAATGACCTCCTTTAGGATTAGTACAGTCTTTATGCGTAACCCTGTATTGCAATAGGGTTTTAGTTTTTCCTCATAATAATTAACTCTTCGCTTTTACATATTTAAACGGATTTATTATTCAATAGAAATATGTTGTCGGGTATGTTTTAACTGTGCTATATTAAGACTAGCAACGCACCCCAGCTTCGCACGGGTGTAAGTCTTATTTTTTACACCTTGGGTTTCATTAATGGAGTTTTAGTAAGGATCCCTAATTTTTTTGAAAATATAATATAGACTATGTCACCCGGCGATAGTGTAGCTTCCCAACAGTGAAAGAATTTTTCAAATCGATTCAGTAGTTTCGGAGCCTATTCAATGCAAACAAACAAACAATCAAATCTTTCCTCATTATAACATTAGTATAGATAGATATAGATTATGCATTAACTACAAAGTCGTCTACAATTTAAGTTTTGACTAATTCAAACATGACAAGATCAATTACTACCGCATTGAAAATCAGACATTCCAAATTGTGTCCGATATCACTGACAGTAACTTTAACCTTAGCATTATAACCTCTGTCCTTACTTGAACTGTTATTAAGAACATTTTGTCTGACATCAATCATATACACCTTGACATTATTCTTGTGTGTACGATCAACATTCGTCAACCAACTGTATGATAAATTGATTCTTGTAAGCTTCAATATCCTATTCTAAATTATGTGCGTAACTGGTCAACTTACAAGGGTATAAGTCCATTGAAACGTCTAGTTGACTAGTACCTATACTCACATGCATATTTGCAGTGAACACAGCGTACTGCGCAAGATTGCTCTGTGTTCACGTCACACCTTACACTGTGGTCTGTATGCGGTACCATTAGCGGCCCGGTGCTATACCGACACATGGTAATGCACTCGCCACCTTATTTGCTCCATTTATTCCAAGAACTCGGTGACTTTGGCAAGAAAATATGACTTGCACCTAGTTTTTGCGTATCTGTAATATAACACCTGTCTGTTTGAACCTTGCACTTTCGAAACATGTGTGCATATTGCACATGTCGATTAGACAGATTTGCTGGGTTTTGTGCTATTTATAAAAGTCTTCATCGTTTCTGATAAAGCTGTGTATGTAAAGACTGACAAACGCATTCTTTCGCAATACCTACTCTACCTGCAGCCGTGGTTTTGTATGTACCTATATATTTGAAGGGCTATCAAATTACTGTTTTTTTTTTTAGAAAAACTATATGAAAACTCACAGAAAATACAGAAATATAGCAACGTTTATTTTGTGACAATGAAATTTAAAACAAATTATTTAAAATATAAGAAGGTACATACAGGGGAGTTGGCGTTCAAACGCAACCCTATTATTAATTAATCGGCACTGGGTTAGATTTATCTCATGGCAACAGGTATAAAATGTACTCGTATCATTGAACATCTTCCGTCGTGCTCGATGGTCACTTTCGTTTAATTCATAGACGTAATAAAGTCATTTGTATCGGATTTATTATTGTTGTACAATCTAATGACGCTCAAATTATAGTCTCAAAGTCAATCGATCGCCGTTTGAAGTGAAATTGTGAAAGTGCGATTTTATGACGCAAGTAATTTTAATATGACTTTGGGTGGTCAAGTCACGTTAGAATCATGTAGTAATTATTACTTTATGTCCTCTATATCGGCCTCGTAAATTAAACTCGGGTATTGGTTTCAATCATTGAAACCTGTTGTTTGTTGTTAGATTATACTTTATTGTTACTTTATCTGTAAAATAAATATCGACTATCAGCTCTAATGTTTTTCTGATCATCGTGCTCATGTTCCATTTATGATAGAACAATCTCAGAATAATAAAGCATTTTTTAAAATCTATTGATAGGCTTGCGTTTGACCGCCAACTCGCCTGATGTAAATCGACGATCCGGTCTACGAGCACGCTTGCCTAGAAGAAACCGGTTCACTCGTGATTTGAAGACATAAATAAATAAAATATTCGGGACATTTTTGCACACACGGTCATCTGACCCCAAACTAAGCAAAGCTTGTGATATGGCTGCCAGAGACTGATATACATACATATATAGGTTTAAATACATACTTAAATAGATATTAACAACCAGATATAGAACAAACACAAATGTTCATCACATAAATGTTTGTCCTATGTGGGAATCGAACCCACGCCCCCAAGCTTAGAAGGTAGGTTCACTACCAACTGGACCAACGGGCCATCAAATTTAAATCAATCAAAAATAATCAAAATAAAATCAATCAAAAAATAATTTAATCAAAAACATTTATGGGGAACACCCATTCAGGCAGCGCATTCCACAGACTAGCAGTACACATAATAAAGGTGGAATCAAAGCGCTTCGTATGGGTTTTCGGAATATCAACCATAAAGCGGTGCCTATTTTTTGTGCCCGCTCTGGCATTCCGATAGAAAAATGGGCAGGAGGGAATTATATCATGCAGATCCGATGCACACTCTCCGAAATGTATTCGATAAAAAACCGATAGGCCAGCAACTTTTCGCCGATGCCGAAGACTAAGGAGCTTAGTCTGAACCAGGAATTCGTTGATGATGAGCCTCTTGGCACTCTTGGCTCTTGGCACTTGGCATTATTCTGAGAGAACAATCATCTGATCACCATTTAAGTATAAAGCGCATGTTTTGTTTTGTGTTCGTGGCGTCACGCACCATTGGAGTCTCCGGACGCACGCGATACGATGTACCATTTTATACTTTCACATGTCATACAATTTCACCCACATTTTAGATTCATAAATCACTATTCACTATGCCACTGGAGCCTCGTAAACGTCCATTCAGTACATGTTAAAATTCAAAGATGCGAATCGGATTTTGCACGGTATGTGATCATTCGCGATATGTTTCTCCCGATTGTGAAAGATTGGTGTTCATATTGCGTTCAGATATTTGGCATAATTTTCTCACTGCTTATAATTACCTGTTTCCTTTGCAAAAAAAATACCAGACTCGTACGCTAGCAGGTGAAACTTGTCAGAATTGCTAGATTAATCATTACAGGCAAAGTTTTCATCTTCCGGCGGTGTAGGAAACTCCTATTTTCTATTTGGGTTAATTATATGCTTGCATCTTGCCGCGGCTTATGGTCTCCGTTGCATAACATCGACGTGCAAATCAGTGGAGTCAGCAATGTTAATCATAGCGGTCTATTTCTACCGGCTTGTGCAGCTTACACGGAAAGAAAAAAAGTCTCGAATCAAGAGTATATCTATTGGTCAAGAATAATATGGTTTCATATATGGGGAAAACAATATTTTCTTGAATAAAGCAATTTATTGTTTTAGTTGATAAGCTCAAATCAACATTTTAATGTCTCATATAAAGATGATATATTATCGATAGAAGAATTAAGCAATTTCTTCATGCAAGAGGACACGGTTTCTTGTTCTTCAAGACTCACAGTTTTCTTAAACAAAGACAGTTAAAGTTTTTGATGCATACCTATTTTATTTTTAGAGTAAGACAAAGCAATTTTTATAGAAAACATAATAATCTTCTAATAAAATAATCAAATTCTCCGCTCAGAATGCAAAAGTCTTAAATGAATAAAATCTTAGTATTAGTAGAAGATAATAGTATTTTTCAATTGAGACAATAAGTTTTATTTTAAATACAGTTTTAGTTTTAAAGCAAGATTGTGATAATTATGTTGGAGACTGTTTCATCTTGTTGAGACCGCACATCATTTTAACTTGAGAATTGGCGTTGTTTAACTCAAAACATGCTTAATTGAATGAAGATTCGATCACATCTTAAACCCAAACAACTGAATGTTAGTACAATGCAACAGTTATTAGAAAGAAATAGCCTTTTAATTTGAGTCAAAAATTGTAACAGCTTCTACTGAGAATTCTGTTGTTTAAACTAATCATAATATTTCTTAATTTAAGAAACTTAAAATTTTGTACTGAATAAAATTTCTCTCCTTTCAATACTTTCTACATTTTATTTGAATAATGTCATTTACTTTTCTTTAGTATTTTAAATCTTAAGCAGAGACTAATACTACTTCTGAACTGAGAATATAGATTTTCAAGGTGAGATTATCAATGTTCTTTTCTTGAATAACCAGGGATTTCATACTAAAACTAAATTGATCTCTGTTTAAATAATAACCTTTTCTTGTCCTAAGATTTTTTATGTCCAGTCAAGAATAAAAATATTTTTGAATTGAAAATGCATACTCTTAAGTAAAGTATTTCTTTATCTTAATCTTAAATAACTGAGAATCTTCTGCAAAGACAAAAGTTCTTAGTTCGAATAATGCCTTTTACTTGCCTAAAGAATGTTTGATTTTAAGTAAAGACTGTTGATGTTTTGATATTAAGAATGTATCTTCTTAGGGAGAGTATGGTTATATTCTTAGTCTGAATAATTGGGGGTTTCAGATCAAAAACAGATTGATCTCAGGCGAACGATTTCTGTGCGTTATTTGAAGAATATATTTGCTTCTATCAAGATGTTTTGTTGCTTCAAGTAAGTAATTTCTAGATTTGCATTAATAATTCTACTTCTCAGATGAAACTAATAATTTTCTTAATTGGAAAGTAGAAAGTCTCAAAGCAAGACCATAATGAAACACAGGGTTACGCAAAAAGGGTGTACTATCCCGAAAGGGACTCATAGTACTCATCATTATGAATAACTTTTACTCCGGGGGCTACCCTGATTTCGCGAAAAACCACAGCTGTTCCATACATTTCGTCGAGTTTCACTGACAGTTTTATATGGAACAGCTGATATTTTTATCGCGATTTCGAGGTTAACAACAAAGTAAAAGTTGTTCATAATGATGAGTACTACGAGCCCCTTTTCGGGTTAATACACCCCTTTCGCGTCATCTTGTGTTTCATTCTGGTCTTGCTTTGAGACTTTCTGTCATCTATGCATATTGACAAAAGCTGAAATGCAGTGCTTATAGAGCAATACATTCTGGTATTGCTCTATAAACACTTGACACATTTGAAAACCAATACATACAACATAGCAGAATTATCAATACAATCGATTTTAGCTCGATTTAGTTACGACTTACGCCATGGATCAATCTTATTTTAACCCTGACTTTAAATTAAAATAAGTTGTCATTTATCAAAATATTTATTATTATAATACTATATTTTTAAACACGTCATACACACAATCTTAATTCTTAACTTAGGTACATACAATAAAATTATTCAAAAATATAAGATCAAAAACATAGTAGACTTACAAAAAAGATGCAGTTTTTAAGGGCGTGCTCGCCTGCAATATAAGCTATCCATTTCGCACGTTTTAGAGATAACATCTAATTTTGGCAAAGGTATCACATAAAAAATCTTAAAAAACTAACTTTTCCGATATCTTCGCCAAAATCTGAAATATCAGTGTAAAATTGCTTTATAACATTTGTAATTTTTTCTGAATAAAATTACTATTTAATTTTACTGTTTTTATACAAACATATTGATTATTTATCTTGACAAAACGTTTAAACTGTGCAAAAGAGAAAGCAAAGAGGGCCTTAATGCTATGAAACGGGACTTACATACTAATACTGCAGCCTTAACATATTAATATTGCGGAAGACTGGTTCAATAACAATATTTTCGAATTGACATATCGAATCAACGCACGAATTTAAAAAAAAAACTCTATTGCCCACTTTTTAGTTGGCCTTAAAGCTATGAAACGGGACTGCAGCCTTAACATATTAATATTGTGGGAAATTGGTTCACTAAAAATATTTTCGTATATACATAATAATATTTAATCAACACACGAATGAAAAAAAACTCTATTGCCCACTTTTTAGTTGACCTTAAAGCTATGAAACGGGACTGCAGCCTCAACATATTAATATTGTGGGAAATTGGTTCACTAAAAATATTTTCGTATATACATAATAATATTTAATCAACACACGAATTTAAAAAAAACTCTATTGCCCACTTTTTAGTTGACCTTAAAGCTATGAAACGAGACTGCAGCCTTAACATAAAATATTAATATTGTGGGAGACTGGTTCAGAAAGAATTTACATATTTAATCGACACACGAATAAAAAAATATTACTTTATTGCCCACTTTTTAGTTGGCCTTAATACTACGAAATGGGACTGCAGCCTTAACATATTAATATTGTGGGAGACAAGTTCACTAAGAATATTTTCGAATTTACATAATTATTTAGTCAAAACACGAATAAAAAAAACTCTATCGCCCACTTTTTAGTTGGCCTTAAAGTTATGAAACGGGACTGCAGCCTTAACATATTGATATTGTGGGAGACTGGTTCACTAAGAATATTTTCGAATTTACATATTTAGTCAACAGACAAATAGACTTCACGAAAGTTATGGTAGTTAATAGATTAAATTTTGGTGAAAACCAGGAAAATAACAAATAAATCTTTTAAAAAATAAGACCGGAATGTATACTTTAATATTCCGGCCTTATTTTTTAAAAGATTTATTTGTTATGGAAATCAGTTTCCACTCTGGTTCTGTTGGTTGTGGTTCTGAAAACCACGTCAGCGTGGTTTTCACACATTATTAATATCTGAACGGGTGTTATTCACGATCCGGCCTAATATAACGTGAGTAACACCCGTTCAGATATTAATAAGGTCAGGTTTTTTTTTGGCCAACTTTTATTTTCCAAATGGTTCCCCGAACACACCCGTTCGGCTTATCTAACCTTCTACGGCATAACGCCTTGCATAAATAAATAAACTTACATCAATATCAACAGTGAGATTCTCGATGCACTCCAGTGTCGAAAATTTTGTTTTTCTGTCGAGTCTCCCTTATGGAGGGATGAGATGACAGGAGTTTCATTTTATCTGGAACCTTCCGATCTGAAAAATAAATGCGAAAAATTATACATAGGTACTTATACTACCCTATACACATAGGGCTAGTGGCTGGCTAAGTGGCTACCATGCTGTGTTGTAGTAGATAGGTACCGAAAAAAGTATGTACCTAACTCACCATTATCGGTTTCCTGTGTTATGCCTTCGTATAAACTTGCCAATGAATCATATTTATTTGTATTAATAAATTTCAAACTGATAATTGTATTTATAAACTTTGCCACTTTGTATAAAAAAGTATTTTCCTTGTACTTTTCTTCGATATCCAAATTAATCAATCAATCTGAAATCACACCACACTGATTAATATTATATATGCGATATTTTGCGTTTAAGTTTGTTATCACAATAGCACGGATTGACACACATGCTACATTTTTAGCAGCTTCACGCACTAAGATTTAAAAAATATATAAACTGTTTAAACAACACCCAGAGATTCTTGAAGAGATAATAATTGTCTTGTTTTTAGTTTACATATTGAGAATAATATTGTTTTTCACTTACTTTACCACTAAATGAGTGAAACTGCTATCAAAACTAATAAAAAAACATACCTACCTATACTCAATGCAATAATTATAGTTAGTTGGCTAAATAATAGTTATTTTTACCAGTATACATCCAAATCAAATTTGGATGTATACTGGTAAAAATAAATTCAAAATAAATGAAATACTAATTATTAGTAGGTGTAACTTACCATGTGCAGTAAAATATTATATTCTTCAATTTTGGATTTAACCAAAAGTCTGTGGCCAATTAAAGGGCATAGCTCTTTGAGAAAATCATCACTTAGATGTTTTAGTTGGTATTGCTGAATTACATTTTCTGGAAGAAAAAAAATATATTAATAATCAATGTCATCATCTCAGCCGTAGAACGTCCAATGCTGGACATACGTCTCCCCCATTGACTTCCTAGAGTGGTTTGAAGCGAAAACTTACCTTTAAATCTGTCTATAACAGACTCCGGAACTCCCCATTTGTGCAATATAACTTCTATCGAAGTTTCATCATCAGCCATCTGCATTAATATCACAACAAACGAATAAGAAGGTTAATAATCACAAAGTAAACTGTAACAGTAGAAAATGAAACAACACACGATCACACGATTTTTTGCAGAGACAACTTACGATAGTTTTTTTGGTTCAATTCAATTCTTGGTGTACGGCGAATATGGATCACAACAGCTCTGCTTAATAAATTACATTAATTGGAATTTATATTAAAAAATATTCGATACGATTCACAACCCCACTTGACGCGACAGGACAAATCAGAGAATTGGCGAATACAGGGTTGCCAGCTCCGAAACATTTTCCTTTATAAATGGTAAAAATTCTTTAAATTCATTCAAAACATTAAACGACTAAATTAAAATTATAATCGAATCAATCGAAGCGATTAGAGAGCTCGAGTTGACAGCTCTCGGGGTTTTGTATAATATGCGCGAATGGGTGATCGATCGGTGGGCGAACTTCGGTGATCGCACGTGACTATTTTGGGCGGGCCTGACTCGTACTTGGTCCGTTTTTTTTGTTAGTTACCTATACTACAGATTGTGCACTATAATAGTACCAAGTTTGAGCCTTGTACTTATTACCGTTTTTGAGATATGAAAAATACAAAAATACCTTTTCAAATATGTTATTTTGTATGGGACCCTTCATTTTTGACTTTTTGTTGTTTTTGTTTAATCCACCGTATTCTGTAAAAAAATCTGCCAGCTCTATTACCTACGGTTCACGAGATGCAACCGTTTAAAGGTCAGACAGACAGACAAACACCGGAGACTTAGTAACAGGGTTCCGTTTTTACCCTTTCGGTATGGAACCCTAAATTACTAATTACTAACAGCTCGTATATTACAGACGTTGTTTTAAACTATCACGGTTGTTCACTAAAGTTATATGATTATTTACGAGAATACTATACGCAGTGATACAGTGAGTGTGTTTTGTCGGGACTTGTGTTTGTTTGAGTTGGAGTTCCAGTGATAACCGTAGCAAAAGACTAAGAAAGAGGGTAGATCGTTATGTCTGCACCTAACTTTTTAAATGTTCGACTAACCACCCGCATACCTCAGTCTTCCCGTGAACATGGTGCATGTAACTGCGCCGAAATATCGGGAGCTTATTCCACAACCTTACCACGGTAAATATACCGTAAATAATCTTATAACTTTATTACGGTCATGTACAATACATGGGGATTTTACCCTGCAGTTCAAAATGGAGCGAGTACTCACTTCTTTAGTGCGTGAGGGTAGATAGACGTGCGGAACGCTATCTATCTCTTTCAAATGAACGGTCTCAATATCTGTATCTACACTATTAGGTACACACTATAATTTACACTTCAACACACGTTTTATAAGGAGGTAAAGTTTGTGAGTTTGTGTGTAATGGGCAAACTCCAGAACTACTGGTCCGGTTATAAAAAAATATTTCACGCATAGAAAGCTCCACTATCCCTGAGTGACATATTTGGCTATGTTTTGTTCACAGCGCGGGTGAAGCTGCAGAAGAAATCTAGTTTACAATAAAGTTACATAAATGTTCAGTGAAACCAATCACAGGAATAAAAGCTGATACTTTGTGTTGTATATTTTCAGTACGTGTCAATAAATTGCGGTCAGTATTATAAACATGGATGAATTGTACGACCTGATATTTGTACCTGTATTATTGGTTGTGCTTACCTAGCCATGATCCAAAAAACTCTATCACGAATACAAAGATACACTCTCCTCGAGTGACTTAGATTATGTTTTATTGACAACGCAGGTGAAGCTAGAGGGTTATAATCTCAAGGGTGGTCCAATATAAATTAATTATTCCACCCATAAGGGTAGAAAGCAGAGTAATCTTTCAAGTTAAACAATAGTCGGTTTTTTAGTTTTTTTAACCTGGGTATTATTTTAAACTGTTCTGTTTCTCACTTTGATTGCGAAGAAATAGTTTCTAATATACTTTTAGGTATTAATGCACATTCTCTTCTGAAAACTCGCACTTTCCTTAAAACTAGGGAATTTATTTTAGATATGACAACACTCATTCATCCCCCCCATCCTTCCGTTGCCGGTTTAGTCACATACTCTATTAGTCAAGACATTCGAATTACATCTAAGAATCAATTATTCTTGGATGAAGAAACGCGACTTTCAACTTCTACTAGTTATAGATAAGTTAATACCTACTAAGTAGAATTTTAAAAATATATAAGGAGTTCACAATTGAATGGCTTATAACGTGTAACAATTGTAAATTTTTTGAGTTGGTCGACTATTACTCGTTATATTATAATAAAGCCTACTTATCCGTGATAGAGAGCCCTATGATAATTATTACTATGGAACCCAGATGGAGATATTGAAAAAAAAAAACCTTATCAAAACGCGTTAAGGTTCAATTTTGCAATAAAATCTACAGCTGACTACTGATAAAACGATATTTCAGATTATATAACTAATATCAGCTAGTAGTCAAGTCAGCCATAAAATTACTGCAGATGCCTTAAAATTCAAAACCTAATAGTAAACTACCAAAATTAAAGCGTATTTAGTGAATAAAATTGCTTTTCAAGTTTAGACACCTAATATTCAATGAAAAATCAAAGCGACAGTGCAAATAGATGATCGTAGATCATAGGCATCCTAAAACGCAGTTAGTTCGTAGGTTTGATTATTTAACTATCAGAGATCAAAGATTCTGTTCAATGGTAAATTCTACCGCTATTTACATAAAAATAAAGTCTGTAAAGGCTGAGCACTGGTGCAGGGCTGACAATCGTTTTTTTACCTACTCGAGTTATCGTCGAACAAACATAGGTAGGTATAAAATACGAACTCCGATTTGTCCCCTTTGACTAAAAGACTTTCGCTTTATTTTATTTAGTGGCCTAAATATATTTAGCATAATGGGGATTCTTAGTAAATTCGCGGTGTAAGATCCAGATAAAAGTATCTAGGTTTTTTTTTATTAACTGGAGAAAAAATTCAATTCTTTGAACTTTAAAGAGTTATATAGAGGATAATATATATTTAACTAATGAAAAAAGTATAGATAAATTAACCCATACTATTATAGAATAAAATTAGGCATAAAATATATACACTTATTAAAGAAAATATTAATATGTTTTCAAATATTGGTTACATACGTTATTTCGGCTCTTACTTAAATATTCTTAACTTGTTTACAAACATTTATTTTATTAGAACAATATACGTTATTTGGGAAGTTAATTGGTATAAATGGGTTGATTATTTTACCTATTATCGAGTAATTAAAAATAAAAATTCTCAAATAAATAATTTGCATTCTTAGTTGAACAATCCCATACTTGTTCCCAAAACACAGATAAATCTTGGCTAAAAACATAAGACGATCTTGCTTAAAGTTATTTTGTTTTTTAGTTTGACGCTAGTAGTTAAGTAATCCAATTAAAATTGTCTCAAACTAAACATGTATTTTTTTAGAATAAAATGTATGTCTATCTTATTTTGCATCATATAGGGATTCTTAATTGAAATATCCAATACTTATTCCCTCAAAACAGACAAATCATGGCTAAAAACATAAGACTATCTTGCTTAAAATTATTTTGTGTCTTAGTATGACGCTAGTAGTTACTTAATTCAATAAAAATTGTCTCAAACTAAACAATGATTTTTTCTTAGAATAAAATGTTTTTCTATCTTATTTTGTATCATATAGGGATTTTTAGTTGAAATATCCAATACGTATTCCCTCAAAACAGACAAAACTTGTTTAAAAACATAAGACTATCTTGCTTAAAATTATTTTGTTTCTTAGTATGATGTTAGTAGTTACTTAATCCAATAAAAATTGTCTGGAACTAAACATGTATTTTCTTAGAATAAAATGTATGTCTATCTTGTTTTGCATCATATAGGGATTTTTAGTTGAAATATCCAATACTTATTCCCTCAAAGCAGACAAATCTTGGCTAAAAACATAAAACCATCTTGCTTAAAATTATTTTGTGTCTTAGTATAACGCTAGTAGTTACTTAATTCAATAAAAATTGTTTCGAACTAAACATGAATTTTTCTTAGAATAAAATGTTTGTCTATCTTATTTTGTATCATATAGGGATTCTTAGTTGAAATATCCAATACGTATTCCCTCAAAACATACATATCTTGGCTAAAAACATAAGACTATCTTGCTTAAAATTATTTTGTGTCTTAGTATGACGCTAGTAGTTACTTAATGCAATAAAAATTGTTTCAAACTAAACATGTATTTTCTTAGAATAAAATTATTGTCGATCTTATTTTGTATCATAGGGATACTTAGTTGAAATATCCAATACGCATTCCCTCAAAACAGACAAATCTTGGCTTAAAACATAAGACTGCTTTACTTAAAAGTATTTTATTTCTTAGTTTGACGATAGTAATTACTTAATCCAATAAAAATTGTCTTAAACTAAACATTTAATTTCTTAGAATAAAATGTATGTCTATCTTATTTTGTATCATAGGGTTTCTTAGTTGAACAATCCACTTCTTATTCCTACAAAACAGACGAATCTTGGTCTAAAACATTTAGTTACCTTGTTAAGAATTAAATCGATTCTTACTTTAATGCCAAAATACTTACTTAACCCAAAAAAATATATCTTGAACCAAACAAGTGTTTTCTTAATAGGAAACGTAACCCTATCTTATTTTGAATCATTTTACATTATTAATTCAATACTTAAATTTACATCAAAATAAAAATATTTTTCTTCATACGAAATTTATTTTTCTTTAAATAAGACGTTCCTACTTTCCGATTTATGAGAATAATACATTATTTAAAGTAAGACAATATTTTTTTGAATCTAAAAGATATTCTTGAGTTAACAAGTTAAAAGTTTTAGTTAAAGTCAAGTTTCACAGGTTCTGAATCAAAGTTTTATAGTTCTTGGTCCTATACATTATTTTCTTACACTAAGATACAAAAAAATCTTAATTTGAAAAAAATATAAATTGTTTACCCAACACCCAGATATTCTTGAATGAATAATAATTGTTTTGTTTGTAGTAAATATTATGAGAATAATATTGTTTTTCGCGAAGAGTATCAGTTTTGTTGTTCTAAGACATTATTATTAATTCAAGCATTTATTTACTTGATATTAAACAATATTCCTGAGAATAAAAATATTCTTGGTCGGAAACAAATTTCGCGAGCATTTTTTTCCGTGTATGTAATGTCCCTATTAGGAGAGATTGAGCAAAAATTAAGCTTTGTTAATCGGAACGATGATATTTTAACGATTGTTGACCATAATGTGAACATAAAGAAGTCTCAACTGATCATCGAAAGCGATACGTTCATTTATATTCATAAATTTTGTTTGTAAATTTCATTAGGAGGGCCCGAGTGTTATATAATTTATGTGTTTACAACACGATTTTCTTATACAACTGCGTACGCAAGATACTCATTCCTTTATCGGCCCTGCAATAAAAATATAACATTCCGATTGTTTCGAAATTATTATTGTTTTCTTGATGCTTCTGCTCTACTGCTACTACAATAATTAATTGTGTATTTGATTGAAGATTGTGTTCGTCATTCACAACTCATTTTCAGTATTCGTTTTACCATCTCTTAATGTTCGTCCAGTTTGTTTTTAACAGACTTCAGTAAGTTCTCAATTTGGTCTGTTTTATTTTTATTAAATTTTTTGTACACAGATTACTTCGCTATTTGTGGACCGACTTACGTCATTCTTTTATCATTGTGTAGAATAGAATGGCAGAGGAAGCTCTCGAGGTGGTGTAAAAAATTTTTTTTTGTTATAATTGGTATGGCAACGCCTGTTGATATGGCAATATCAAGTTTTATGTTGAAGAGGTTTCGAATTTTGACGGTTTTTTTTAAATTAATTTCTTATAAATTTTAGGTGGGCTATTGTTTTCTTAGTCTCGTAATGCCTGAAACATGCAGTGTTGCTCTTGTTTTTTCTTCATTCATAGCTGATAGTCTCGTAGTCATAGTCTCGTGGCCGGCTCCGGACACACCCAACACTTTTACTGTCCGAATTGTCATGTTCTTGGTCACGCTTTCTTCCATTATTTTGGAAACGTGTTTCTTAAATTGGAAATCTATTGTTATTCAAATGTATTTGACACAGTCACACACCAGTAACTTCTTTTATTGCCTGCAATATAAGAAGCTAACTTTTAACTTCTGAGCTTGGGGGCGTGGGTTCGATTCCCACCTAGGACAAACATTTATGTGATGAACATTTGTGTTTGTTCTATATCTGGTAATGTTAGTATCTATTTAAGTAGGTATTTAAAACTATATATGTACTAGCGACCCGCCCGCCCGGCTTCGCACGGGTGTAATTTACGTGCGAAGCCGGGGCGGGTCGCTAGTTATATAATTATTTAAACTATCCTATATCTCAAGTTGGATCGAACTGCACATGGTGTGCGAATTTTATTATAATCGGTTAAGTGGTTTAGGAGTCCATTGAGGACAAACATTGTGACACGAGATTTATATATATTAAGATGTGTATCAGTCTCCGGCAGCCATATAACAAGCTTTGCTTAGTTTGGGGTCAGATGACCGTGTGTGCAAATATGTCCCAAATATTCATAATTTGTGTTAAAATTACAATAGGAAGTGAAAAATGCAACCCGTAATACATAGTTTTTAACTTTTAATATAATGTTTGCAACAAAGCAAATGTTACAACCATCATAGATTTCACGTTTAATTAACAACAAAATTAATTATTGTAACCACAGTTACTCTATAATTAGACATTCTTGTTAATTATATAACGCCTATCGAATCGAGACAAATTACAAGTATTACAACATTGCGGACTCTGATTTTCGTGTTAGCGAAAAGTCATCACGTAACTAACGATTAGTTAAACTAATTAAGTATGCTAGTGCCATTGTTAGTGTTATTAGACATGCCATATAACGCCCCCTTATCTTCTGATCTCTTAAATGGATGGAACTCTTAGTCTAAATTATTATGCTTATCTGATTGCTTATACTTAATTTCGAATGTTACTAAGAATATGTGTTATGAAAATGTTTTATTCATCGCCCATTCCATATATGTGTGCATTTGCAAGTAATCTTCCATCTCAGGTCGTTATATTCAAAAGGAAACATTTATTTTCCATTTCCCCTTCGATTACATTAATATTTGGTTACTCCAATCCATACATCAAATTGTTGCGTAGGAAACGTTCAGGCAACTTATCCAATGACCCATTCATGTCTTCTCTTTCAACGGGCCTTGCTTAACGTGACTCACGACTTGATACAACATTAACCGTGCACTTACTATCAAAACTAATTCCTGCGCGTGTCCCATCCTTCCATTTATTACGTCTCACTTGAGAAGTAACTCATGCATTGTTATATTTATCTCGAATGCAGTTTCGTGTTTTCACAACCCGTGGCTATTATTCAAAATCTTTCTGCAAACTGTCTTGCCACGTCTGTAATTCGACGAAATTGCTTCGCTCGTTTTGTAAACTTTAATTTGGTGTTCATACGAACTTCACATCTCCCGTTTTTTGTTTGTGTTAAACACCCGTTATGCTTCGTTGTAAATGCCATTGCCGACGATATTAAACGTGTAAAAAATAACAATGCTCGCCGCGACACGAGCAAGTACAAGTAGGGTCACGAGAAAGTTTTAAACGGATGTCAGCGGTTCACGGCGCGTTCAAAAATCGTCCACTTGTACATTCAGAGAGACTCTCAGCATCTTTCCATTGAAAGGTACTACGTGAATGAAACCGGGTCGAGATCTCTTGTCACTTGTTATTTTGTTTTCAACCTCTGTGATTGTGAATCTTCAGAATTTTCAATTGTAATTAAAATTCAAATAAACTTGTACTAATTGCTCAAATGATAAAAGTTATTATCTGAAAGAAATCGTTCGTGGATTCTAATAACATCCTACAAATAAAGTAATCTCAATTATGTTTAATGTTGCCTGAACACAAAGTCGATGCTAATAAAATAACGTGATCGTAAGATTCGTAAGGTTTCGAGTCATTCAATAGCTCCATTGTATTGTTTCTTCAAGTAACGGCCATGAAACGTTAAATAACCTTATTTTCTTGCCTAAGTATGAGTGCAGGAAAATATTCTCTAATATCGTGATTGAAATGCCGCATTTAGTGGAATGGTGAAATATACTCATCGGCACCGTGAGAAGGCCATTGTTTCTAGTTCTCCATCACAGAGCTCACCAGAGCGTGGCCGAGGCCTCCACCCGCAGGCAGCAGGGCGCCTATGACTCAATGTCGGATACACCAGCGCCGTAATGGCACTTTTTGTCACGCCAAAATTTATCATTGTTAATAATTCAGATTAGTTCGTTTCCGCCGATGACAAAAAATTCGCTGCTGAGCAAAAAAAAGCTGGAAAACAATCGACCACAGAAACCACTAATAAGGGTAAACTTAAAGTACAATTTGAAATGGTTTGCGAATTTCCTTTGCATACCGTTTAACATTTCCTTTCCCTAGCTTGTCAATGCCACAAGGGCACGCTATGGTGTGGCTAAAAGAATGGAATCGCCAAGGATTTTATGGCGTATTGTTCTGAAGCCGCAGTGCAAACAGGTTCCGTCTCAAGTTTCGTCCATTGCATACGTCTAAGCAAGGCGTTGTAGAGAGCCTGATGAATATTGAGCCTATAAGTGCATGTATACCTCTGAATGGACGTCGGACGTGATACGAATTAAATAAGTACAAGAATTAGTGAAGCAGATCCAAGATTCGTATTCTAGATCAATCACCAAAATAAAAAAAAACTACAAGTATTTACAACGAATCTTTTCTTCGAATTGAAACCAAATTGGAGTATGATTACCAGCTGGGGCAGTTTTATTCTTAAGTTAAATGAATATTTACGGGATATTTACCGTGGCAAGGTTGTGGAACGAGCTTCCGATATTTTGGCGCAGTTGCATGCACCATGTTCACGGGAAGACACAGGGTCTTCCCGGGAACATGATACAACCTTACCACGGTAAATATCCCGTAAATAATCTTATAACTTTAGTGAACAACCGTGATAGTTTAAAACAGAGTTTTACTAGTGTTTGTTTCAGTATAAAGTGCACATTTAATTTTATAGTCATCACCTTCCTTTATTGGTTGGCACTATCTCCTCACATTTACGACTGGGATAATGTTAGTCCGACATTATGCGAATCATAACGTGAGTCACCAACGACCTTTCCGGCGTCTAAATTCGCGCAGCCGACGACCGCTGCCTCTCGTCCCGACGCAGGAACCCGCCTAATTACTCATTTACAAGCTGATTATTTAGCAGTTGCTTTGGTAATTGGCTGTTTAGTGTTTATCTTCCTCTCGCCTGCCTTGTTTTGTAATCTCATATTCACCTACGAAACTTAATTCGGTATTTTGAAGGTAACTTAGGATGAATAGGATGTCTTCTAAAAAGCTTTCTAATATCCTCACGTAGCTACGTACGAGGACCATCTTAGACACTCAAAGATCTGTTTCGTTTCGCTTTTGTAAAGAAAGGCACGTTTTTACTTTGGGACTATATTTCACTTGAAATCATAAAAAGATTCTTCTATAATATCAACCAACAAAAAAAAGGCATAATATTATTGCAATTGTTTGTCATGGTTTTATTTTGATGGTGATTCTTATCTAACGCTTTGTTGATTTCTTTATTGTTGACCTCGTGCAAAGGTCACGGTATTTGACCAAAATGTTAATAGCTTCGCTGTGCTGTCAAGGTGAATTGGACAGTTATGTAAACCCACTTCAAACGAAGCTTTCTTATTGATATTTTTACTTGGTCATGTACCTCATACGTTCTTATCTTAGAATTTTTATCCTCTTGGCGCGTGTGTTATAACCAAAATGTCCGAAACACCCATTAAGTTTTAAATTCAACCTTGATTTTGATTTTCATATTCTACCTGTATTTAATTGCTATTTAGAGCAGAAATAAATATTGCTTTATATCGATAATTCTATCAATTACGCCTTTCTATCGTTCATCGACACTCCTTGTGCCACTTATCCTAAGGTCGAATCGGTCGGGCGGTCAAATCGGAAACGTGTGCCGAATCCCAAACGAGCGCTTTTGTTGGTGATGCCACCCTTGTATACCAGTTTTCATTTGACGAGCACATGTCTCTCAAATCTGAGTAATTCTTTTCCTTTGTGGCCACTCTGGCCTAGAGCAACTCTTTGCGTCAAAATATTATGTCATGATACCTTATTTGTTTTTGTTTTAACTTGTTTGGCTTTTTGGTTTTAATTTTAAACTAGAATCGATGTACGAATGGGTTTAGGATTCATTGTCTGCTTGACAATAGTCGGATTAATCAGCAGGTGTTCTTAATAGCAAATGTTTTTGAATACTTTGACTTTTTTTTAAAGTATCTTATCAACGACTTTATACAAATTAATACCAATGTAGTGAATCAGTAAAGTAGCGTTCTTAGTTCTTAGACGTCTCAAAACACAGTCAGCATACAAACTTTTTTGTCTTAGCAAGTATTTCAACAAAACTTTAGTCCCTTAAGCCTTGATTGCATTTTGTTTTGTTTGTTGTTATTGTTGTTTTTTTTATCGTCGGCCAGTTTTCTGCAAGTCTTTTGCAGAGACGTAAGATTTCTTACTATGATTATAGTACACACTAAAGTATACCTAACAACAAATAATAAATAATGGCCAAATGTGAGTCGGTGGCAAATTTCTGGTCATTACCAAAGTTATAACTGGTAATTAGACTTGGATGAACTCATTGTTTTCACCGAATCGAAATACTACTATATTTCTCGGTTTTTATTTTAATTTTAATTATTTTGTGGGGTTACGGAACCCTCAGTGCGCGAGCCCGATTCGCACTTGCCCGGTTTATTTGTACTTACAATAGTAGTTAACAATTTATATGGTGGTGGTCAGTGCGCGAGCCCGACTCGCACTTGGCCAGTTTTTTTTTTTTTCAAATCTTCGAAATGCGGATTGATAGCCGCGCACCTTTAGCTGCCCTTCAATAAGCAATCTTTACTTATGATCTCCCCTCGTAAAATCAAATCATCCCTTTGATAGATAGCCTGTCCATGCAAATAGAGCCCACACCTAGCTGGGTCGTTGACTTACGCACCGGGGTCCGATCTCCTATTCACGTGGGTAGCCGTTTTTTAACCCACGCTTCGCCACCGGTACCTACTCTGTGTTGACTATCTACAATGTGCTGCCGAACAAAATTTCTACACTTGTAGAATTAAAATGTTTATTTTTAACCGACGAAAGGAAGAGGTTACCAATTATTCGACAATTTTTTTTTAATGTTTGTTACGCGATTACTCCGCCAATTATGAATTGATTTTGATGATTCTTTTTGTTTTTTGTTGTTTTTCTTTTTGTTTGTTTGTTTGATAGGTAATATGTCGTTTTGGCGTGACCAAGGTAAATAGGGAATAATTATTACTAGCTGACCTGACAGACGTTTTCCTGTCTTAGAACTGTCAAACACGCAAAGTTAAAATTGTAAATTTTTTTACACCTTGGGTTAGATTATTGGAGTTTTAGTAAGGATCCTTATTTTTTTTTAAATATAATATAGCCTATATATAGTGTAGCTTCCCAACAATGGAAGATTTGTTCAAATCGGTTCAGTAGTTTCAGAGCCTATTCAATGCAAATAAACAAACAAGTAATCAAATCTTTCCTCTTTATATTATTATTATAGATATATATATATATATATATATATATATATATATATATATATATATATATATATATATATATATATATATATATACATATAATGTATACACGGCCGCAGGTGCAATGGCATCACTGGCCAGTCGGTGCGTAATACCCACCATACTAAAACGGCAACTTGACTCATTGCTCGTAACTCTAGATTGCATCAATCTACAAACATAAGCCAGATCGAAATCGTAACATCAAACAGCAAATCATGTTGCGATATAATCCGCCATCATTTATATCCCAAATCCATGTTATAGCTACATCATCATTTCAGCGATAGGACGTCCACTGCTGGACATAGGCCTCCCTCATCGATCTCCAAAAAGGCCGGTTGGTAGCGCCTGCATCCAGCGTTTCCCTGCGGTCTCTTTAATAAAAAGTATTAATACCTACATAGAACACAAATTTAACACATACAAAAATTACTTACTCTTTTTAACCGACTTCAAAAAAACGGTATCTTTTATACCCTTTGTGTACGGAACCGTAAAAATGCATACGAAATTTATATTATGATATTACGAAAGCTTTAAAGTATGCTATGAGTTGGCGCATTCTTTGACCATAATTAACTATTTATGTAAATCTGTTTTTGTTTTTACTATTAGTTTTTGCTAATACGCGGTCTCTGGCGATGATTCACGGTGGTCGGCCATGTTTGTTTACAACCTCGGCCCAACGAACGCGATATGATTCAACAAGTAATCTGGGGCTCAATCATTAAATCGCTCGTATGATATTTCGCACGAAAATATCATGCAAAATTTCTGACATTCGACCGAAATCCCAAACAAAATCGAATTTTTAACCGATTCCAAAAAAAGGGGTTCTCAATTCGACTGTATGTATATTTTTACTGTTACACGATAACTCCGCCAATTATAAATTGATTTTGATGATTCATTTTTGATAGTCCCAAATAAATGTTATCAAAACTGATTCAGCTTTTTGAAAAAAATCAACAAAAACCAAAAATATATACACAGATGACGTTTTGGTTTGCGGTTTTCTTCATCAAAAGTTTTGATGAGGACTTCCAATCATTGCTTTAATTATATTTTTTCTACTTTTTAGCTTAAGTGTGTACATGTAGGTATAATCTTGATGTCAGTTTTTGTTTATTTTTTCTTAAAATTTACTTTGTTTTATTGAAATAATCATATCACCCGCTAACGCAACGACTGGTTTGAACCATTCGAATTTGTTTCTATCAGTAGAAAATCTTTCATTTAGCATGATATTTACGTGCATTTTTTTTTTTAATAATCTTGCCCTTGGCCGCCATCTCGCCTGATGTTAAGCGATGACGCGGTCTACGATAGAGCACGCTTACCTAGAAGAAACCGATTCACTCTCGACTTGAAGACACCTAGATTCCTAGATGTTGGAATTGGGAAGCCAATGAAAGACATATAAATACTACTCATTTATTTATCGTCATTAGCAGGAGAGGTGTGTGTGCTCTCTACTGAGGCGCGGAATCAACGAGTCTGAAAATCTCATCTAAGCCTTCTAAACCAAATCTATACAAACAATAAGGGAACTGTTTAGTTTAATGTAAATAATATGTACGAAAGAGAAAGACCTAATTATCTACATGTTGGAGTGAAACAGGTTGATTTTTGTAACACTATTCCAACACTAGATTGTAACTAACGGGGAACACTCATTCGCTGCCTGAATAATTATTATGTAATCTTACGAGCGATTTAAAAATCGAGCCCCTGCACGAGGATACTACACAGATTCTGATAAACTACTCATAACATCTTCGAGTCGAGTCTAGCTGATGGGTAAGGCAGAGATTTCCAGGGATTGTCTGGATTTGTTATTATTCCCAACTTCCCAAGCCGTACGATGATAATTGAATACGCAGTTAGTTTTGTGGTCGGGTCTATGATATCATCTCTTTTTTGCTTCTCACGCATATCTTCTGAATCAGGACATGATTTTATGAGCTTTTATATTGTACTAGCTGGGAATTACTCCTTATAACGTCAGCTATCTGCCAGTGAAAGCCAAAATTGGTCCAGCCGTTTCGAAATCCGTAGGGAACAAACATACATACACACATCGCCTTTTAGATGTTTGGTTGATAGCTTTTGTTGCATAAGACGCCATTGATATACAAACACATGGATGTTGGGTCCAGTATAACTGGACCCAACATCCATGTGACTATTTATATGTATACATTTAGATGCAGTAAATGCAGTAAATACCAAACACAGATGCACAGTAATGCACAGATTACTCTAATAGTTAGTATAGTTTTAAATATATTTTGTAGGACGCCCATATATTAAGGCGAAATGGTAGAGACGGTACACTTGTTTGACGGTAATGCTTGCATACCCGGCGTGCGCGTTTTCAAATATTTTCAATATTAATTTTTTTATTTATGTTACACGGGAATTACTCACGTAAGATTAAGCCGGTTACTCCGACTATAGTTTCAACCGCATTAGACGGCCTTTTTCAAGGTGAATGCGCGCGCGCGGCTGCGTCTCGCTTTGCACTACGGGCCGCCGCGCGGCGCGCACGTGATGACACCGGCTGCTTGTCGGGTGCGGGGGTGGGGGTGCGTAGAGAAATATGTTGCGCCGGCGCAACAAAAAAAAAAAAAAAAAAAAATGTAAAAAAATGTAAAAAAAAAAAAAAATGAAAAAAAAAAATGTAAAAATAAAAATATATGTGTATGTGTAAAAATGTATGTGTGTATGTATGTAATGGCGCGCAATAAAATGTGTGAAAACCACGTCAGTTTCAATAATTAATTTTTTTCTTTATTTTCTACGAATAATCGTACGCTTTTACAAAAAAATTGCGATCACTAAAGTATTTGAATGATTGTTATAGGATCACACACAATTTTTTTTAATAAAAATATCTTCTATAAGAATGATGTTGATTCCATCCATCGAAGGGAACGTAAAAACGGGTGTTTTTTAGGAAAGTTTACGATTTTTTTCTATCGAGACAATTTTCTTTAATCGTGTATCGGTAAAGACATCCAAATAAAATATTTCAAGAACATTTATTACACATAAATAAATAATGTAAATTAATCGATTTTAAAGGTCTACTTTTGAATATTCGTGAGGATGTATCGTCAAATTTGAAGCATATTTCGTCTTAATTGATCTTCTAATTTTCCTTTTAATTTTTTCGTTTTAAGTACGTAGTTTTTTACTTCGATGATCTGCTCTCAATGTGTCCTATCGTTTTAATACTGTAAACGCAAGTTAATATCCATTGTGTTCATTCTGCTATTGGCTCTCAATGACGTTCATTCATTAGCAACCAATAATCGAATTGACCTTCACGGTATTGTCAACTGGAAACGCATTCCAACTGATAGTGTGCTTCGGAACTTTGTCAACTATAAACGACTAGCTGCGCCCCGCGGTTTCACCCGCGTAGTGATGAAAAATGGTGATGATGATGATGAAAAGTATAATTCTATGTCACTCTCTGACTCTTGAACTATACCCATGCAAAAAAATCAGGTCTATCCGTTGTTCCGTTGCAGCGTGAAACAGGAACAAACATCCATATATACAAACTTTCGCGTTTATAATATTAGTAGGATTGAACATTGACATTTAGGCTGGTCTCACAGCTGTATGGGAGACTCACCCGGGTCGCTCGTACAAGCTCCCGGAGCGGAGACATACGTGAGGCGCTAGAACATCGTTTCATAACGACGCGGATTGTTCCGTACGGGACTTGCCTCCGCGTAGATTCCGGCTCCCGTACAGCTGTGAAACCAGCTTCAGTTCATCGAATTTTTTAAAAAGGCATGATTTTATTTTGTTTTTGCCATTTTCCCTTTTTAGACACATATCCATCAATGTTATTAACAAAAGAAACTCTCAGCTCGGCAGTGGATTATTTGGGGATGACGAACAATTTTTTTTTTTTAAACACGACGCTGAAAATAATTATAGAAACAGGAGTATAAAGGGGAAAAAATTATTATGCACGGCAAAAGAAAATTTTGTACGTTTCTATTCTTCCAGTACCAGACTTCAACTTTGTACCAGAACAAATGATAGGTATATCAAAACTAAAGTAGGAAATGGAAATATGTTGCCTTATAATTGCTACCTTTTCTCGCAAGGACATTGCAAGGACTTCACCAAAACGAAACTTTATAATTTTTTTTAATCCCTTACCTACCATAAAGAAGGTTGTATATAGTAAGGCAGTTTTCTATATTAGTCTCAAATGGTTAACTATCATGTTTCTTATTATTCAGTTAAAATGAGAAACTTTTTTAGCTTCCTGCTAATATGAGAAATGCTAAACACATGGAGTCAACTTCCACACATTTTGAGACGAAACGGCTAGGTTAGTTGCACCTGCGCTTCCCATATTCGTCTATAATTGGCCGCTACCAAGCCACTGTAGCCACTGGCTTGGTTATCGTTGGCCAGGATATGGGTCTAGTAAAAAAAGTGTATGGAAGTTGCGATCCGCAGCTGCAGCCGGTTTAATCACTCAGGCACGCGCCCGCGCATTGCGGTCTGCCGGAGCGTAGAGCGAAATAAAATGGGGATACTAAAAATAGAGGCATTGTTTAGAAAAAACAAGATAAACGTAAGAACTCGTGGGTGGCGAAATTTATTGACGTCACACATGCAATGACATTGAATGATATTCCGTAATAGAAACTAGCTTTTATAAGTATTGCAATAAAGTATCCTTGAATCATGCAATCGTAGTATATTGCACGTTAATAAGACATTCGTGACTGGCTCAGCGAACCAAACCTTGTGCCAAGAGGGCGCACAGGTTTCAAATGGGCTTTAAAAGAAGGCCAGATACCAATTTCTCTACTTTTTGGCACTTCAAAAACCGGATCCTGCACGGTGTTTTGGTACCACAGTGTGTTGAAGCCAATGACGGTTTCGTTGAAGCGTGTAATTAAGTAAAACGGGTTTGTGCCAAGTTTGCTAGCGCCACATGTGAATTGAGAACGAAGGCATATAAATGGAACTAGATAAAGTTCCGTGCCTACCATGGCACAACCGTATGACTGATCTAAAGTTCTAAACTGAATAGATACAGTAGATAGCAGTAAAAAGCTGCCGAGTGCCGTGCACTCTGGTAGATGGTGCAAGTGGACAAATATGGTGGAAAACTGTAGACTGGATTAGAAGGGCCGTGGGTGGACTGGTCTCACGGCGCCGATAAGTTTTTCTAATGTAACTGTACCTAATGGCCGAACGCACTTTGGCATGTGAACAAGGCCTAACGTTGTACACACACGCATTATTTAGGTCGTCTCACGAGATTCTTCATCAGAATTCTAAGGTATACCTTATTTCTTATCGTAGTCGTTCGATCCACTATTGACTTCATTACGGCTTACTATACTAGCACTCCATTCATTCCTTTCCTGCGACGCTGTCTAGAGATAAGTTTATTCATTCAACAGAACTGAAAGTATAGTTTTATTCTTCTACATTCTTTTCATTTCTTTTTTAACAGTATACGCAAAACGGAGGGTTATGGTTTTGACGGTTTTCTTCAGTTAATTCAGATTGAATTTCATTCAATCTATTAAGATTTTTTCTTAATGGTTTGACCGCTACCTCTCCTGATGTAAAACGTCTTAGAATAAAATCAGCGTGATGATTATGTTTTTGAAAGAAAGCAAGAAAGAAAAGAAAATAAATTTTATTCGACACCTTTACAAAAACTTATATCTAAAGGATACAATCAGTGTTGAATGGGTCCGTCTCGGCATAAATGCTAAAAGTCAAGGACTGTCAGCGCCGGTTTTCAGACGAACCCTTGCGATTATTACACATTGTAATTGAACACTTTTTATATAGATTGTAATTATAAAACCATTTCGAGCAATACATAGACTTACCGATCACTTATACATAGTAATTTTTAAACTTTCGCGATTTGAAAACAAAAAAAAAAAAAAAAGAAAGGGGATTTCGAGCGAAAGGTACATATTTTTTACCTATATTAAATAATACGTGATAAGTCCCGATAAACATTTAAAACACTTATACATAATTTTTTATTATATTTTTTTTTAAATAAGAACCGATGACGAACATTTTTGATTAAATATGGTTGACCTTTATTTACCATTGAATGAGGTCAGCGTTATGTTAAAATTTATCTTAGAAGTTTACACAAACAAAAAAAAACGGACCCCTGTGCAACTAATGACATTGACAGATGAAAATATGACAAGTACCTAAGTTTTTTTGTATAGACATCTCAAAGACATCTACACGAGCTAATATAACGCCGATGGTGTCGTCATCACATTAAAAAAACTCATTTTATTTTATTTTTGTAACTACCGTAAGGAAAACGAGTTTATTCATTAGTATGTTAAGAGTTTTAGTATCGTTGTATATTGTTAGAAAATAACATAAAACTATAAGGTTATAAAATTTGGGCAATCCCCATTACCTTCTTTCGGCTTAGTACAGTCTGAATGCGTAATCTTGTATACTAAACCTGCCCAGCGAGGTATGTATGATTAGTGCTATTTATATAAACTTCGCTAGTCACGCGCTCCATAACAAACTTTGATAGAGTTCCTAAAAGGATAATTATGTTTTGCGAGTTGTCATCATAAAATCCCAGTGTTTAGCTTTGATGCATCATTTGTCTAATGTCTAAGTTAATTCTTCGCAATTATTATGCTTGGCTTTTTCTGCTGATTCACCCGCTTGTATTTCATCCGAAAATCCCTGAATATTTTGTAAGCAAAAGGTGCATTTTGGTCATGTTAATAGAGATTACATACAGTGACTAATTGTCAGTAAATCAATTATTCATATATATGTATCTACACAAAAGATTCAAATTAAATTAGATTTTTGCCACATCTTTTCGAAGTTCACTGGCTGACTTCAATATTATAAAACTATACTAGCTTACTTACCTGGTTTTGCCTGCGATTTCGTACGCCTAGACTTTCATATAAATTTTCACTCTCTTAAATAAGCTCTTTCGCAAAATTATTTCTTAGCGGACCTCTGTACCCCATCAGAAATCTACAAATCTACCTAGTAGATTCTAAGTAATATAATAGATAGTACGTAGTTTTCGAGATTTCGTGATAAGTCAGTGAATGAATGAATGTATATTTAAATGTGTGTGTGTGTGTTATGTTCGTGTATGTGGATTTAACTTAATAATTTTTGTATATAGATACATTTTACATACGATATCCATAATAATACTTTCTTCCGGCCCTTAGGAATATTAACATATCTCTAAATCTCGGGGGACGTATTGAATTCAAATGATGTAAACACGTGGGTGACGGCGCCGGCGCAGCTTTTGTAGAAGCTTCTTTCAAACAGGAACAAACGAATAAAAGTACGATGCGAGAAATGCGTGGTAGGAATTGTAAAGGCTTTTTAAAACTTATTCAGGAAAGCTAATACATTGCATTTGCCTACGTTAGGCATGCTTATGCTAAAAGTTTTGTCTCGTTTTCGCAGGCGACAAAATTCGATAGCAAAAGGGGGACAAAGCACTTTTGTGAATAAAGGGAATTACGAGTTTGATATCATGGGCCGCGTAGGTGTAATAGGGATTATGTAGGTTTTTGAAAATTTCCCAAATATGTGGCTCCAAAAAGCATTGAAATTTTAGACAATTTAGTATCCACACCTTCAACTTTAATTACATCAGCATCATCTCTATATCTATCTCTTCTCTACATAGTATAAATTGAAGTCGTTTTCCGCGTCTGTCTGTCTGTATGGCCGCTAACTCCTCCTAAATCACGCAACGGATTTTGATGCGGTTTTTACCATCAGTTAGATACAGAAGGAAGGTTTATACATATATATAACAAGCGACCCGCCCCGGCTTCGCATCTAGTCCGGTCAAACTGTAGAGGACAAAAGGCCAACAGTACAAGTCAATATAAAAAAAAGCGGCTTCGCACGGGTGTAATTTACGGGCGGGCGAGTCGCTAGTCTATACTAATATTATAAAGAGGAAAGATTTGATTGTTTGTTTGTTTGTTTGTTTGTTTATTTGCATTGAATAGGCTCCGAAACTACTGAACCGAATTGAAAAATTCTTTCACTGTTGGGAAGCTACACTATCCCCGGGTGACAAAGACTATAATCTATACCCGTGCGAAGCTGGGGCGGACTACTAGTTAGTTATAATTGTAGATATCGGAACTAAAAAAAACTTGGACCAAATATAGAGAGAACTGGAAAAAACCAGGTTCATGCACACATTCCTAAGGTAAGGGAAGTTTTACCATCACCGAGGTGTAAATTGTTTAAATGTAAACATTTTCAAAATGTCGGGCGCCACCGGCCACCGCACCGGAAGACATCTCTCCTACATCACGCTCAACTTGCGCTGGACATCGACATTAATCTGCGTGAGATCATTCCATTTCCCTTTCTGTATCTGGTTTCTTTGAACATTTTGAAAGTATTGGCTTTTAAGCTTGATTCATATTACTGAGCCCAAACGTATCCTGACATCGAAATATGAGCACCGTGTCGCTTGCAGCATAGTTCCCAACTAATGCACGTTGCGTTTGATATTTTGTTGCTCGGGTTGGAAATTCTGGTATTCTTATTTTTTTTATGTTGCCAGGCAAGACGATGAGCTGTTTTCAATATAGCTCATGTGGTGTTAAGTGACGGTGTGGCCAAAGATGATAAATATATATTTACTTAAATTCTTTCGAGATCGCATTTAGCGATAAGGCCACTACTTGCGCCACTAGCTCCTTTATATGCTATAGATACCTAAAGCTACCGGGCTGCCTGGGGGTAAGCGATTACCGTCGCCTACGGATACCTGTAACACCAGGGGCATCACAGATACGTTGCCGACCCTTGAAGACTCTATTAACAGTCCTTTTGATGAACCCCATGTTATAGTTACTAGGAATTGCCGCAGGAAAGCTCATCCTTAAAATAATAATAATTCTCGAGTCAATGGTCTCATAATGTTCAGCTTTCTGTTGTTTCCTATTTTATCCTTGTAACAGTTGCACTCTCTTTTAATAGTAGAGAAGTACACTTCGGCTTCCGTTCCCCATTCCCTTCTAAAGGTAAACTTAAAAGCAGTAAACCAGCAACATTGTACGTACTTTCAACTATTCCAACTATAGACGTAACAAAACAATGCGCCGGACGTTGTGATGCACTAATAGGGGTTTCCTTTGAACTAGTATCAACAGTCGCCTGTAATGTTGGTGTAAACTGTTTGGGGCCAAGTTCCGAGAAAATACTTGAGTAACTTTCATTGCGTGGGGTGAAAGACTTTTAAAGAGGCTTAACGCTAAAAGCAGATGACATAAAAAAAGAGGGGCCCGTATCTAACACTATAGGATAAGGAATTAAGGAAGGTTGTTAAAGACAATAGTTATCATTGTCGGTGTCACTTCGTTATCGTGTCGACTCACTGCTACAGTTTACAGGCGTCTGCCGTTATATGCCATATCTTTATTAGGACTGTTTTACAGAGTTCACTTGGGGAACTACCGCTCTTTTGCCATGCTATTTAATTCAACCTTCAAACAGTCAAGTCAAGGTAAAAAAAGTCCTTTATTTTCTACTGCAGTTTGCTTAAAAACTGCACATTTTAATGTGTCGCAGAAGTTGCCTCTACTGCGGCATATAGGCCTCTGGCATTCTCCATTTCTCTCTCCCTCGCCATCTGTATCGAATGTGATCCACATATTTATGTAAAAATGTCTCTCCCTTTTCTCTGTTTTTCCTTGTTCCGTTTTCCATCGAGAGGGATTATATTGTGACTCTTTCCTTCAAACAGTAGAGTACAAATAATATTTCTATTTGAAGGATAATGTGACGAGCGCAGTGCGTTGCTGGACACAGGATTTCATCGTCATCATCATCATTTCAACCGTAGGACGTCCACTGCTGGATATAGGCCTCCCCCGTCGATCCGGTTGGAAGCGGCCTGCATCCAGCGTTTCCCTGCGGTCTCTGTTAGGTCGTCTGCCCATCTCGTTGGTGGACGTCCTACGCTGCGCTTACCGGTCCGTGGTCTCCATTCAAGAACTTTTCGGCCCCATCGGCCATCTGTTCTGCGTGCTATGTGCCCTGCCCACTGCCACTTCAATTTACTAATCCTGTGGGCTATGTAACCGGTAACCTTTGTTCGTCTACGGATCTCCTCATTGCTTCTCCATTTTATTCGGTTATATATTACGAGAATACTGTTATGAAAGGCTTATACTTTCCTTAGTTATAGCACAGGTATAGTATTAGATTAAAGTCAATACATTTAGATAGATGATTAAAGTGTTTAATTTTTAACGATCGATTTGTCTTGAAATAGATATTAGACTTCATATTGCTGTTGCATGTCCAATAACCATTAATAAGAAGTTCTTAAGTAATAGCTTAAAGCTTCGTAATACTTTTATATCATAGCCGAAGGGGTGGTCAGTGCGAGGTAATTGAATTGGACACTCCCCGGAAACGGATGTAGAAGGACGTTCACCTCTCGAAAGGCTTATTCCTTGATGGCTTATAGTAATTGAATTTAAATTCAGCTAAAAAAATATTGCAGTTTGTATAGGTATCATTTGTCTCCTATACACACATAGAGCTAAATAACAAGATGATCCATACATTGCGGTCACAATATGTATAATTATGTTTAGGGCTTGATAAAAGGTGCTCCGTCTGTCGAAATCTCAACTATGTATGTCGCTTCCAGGATGTACAAAATATTCCACTCCCCCCCTAACCCCAGTTGGTAGGGACTCCCCCGTTATATCGTCAGTGGTGGCATCGTGGCGTACATAATTATATACCTACTAGCTGAATCCCGCGGTGCTACCCGTGATTTTCCAATTTTCCCGCATTTTCTGGGAGAATAAGTCTATGTCCGTCCATAATTATGATGTACGCTATCATCCTGCCGAAATTCGTTAAGATATCGGCTTAGCGGTTTAGTCGTCAAAAGCGAACAAACATCTAGACAGAGAGACAGAGTTACTATCGCTTTTATAATATTAGTAAGGATAAGGATGTTTCCATAATTATTTGTGTGTTATTTATTTTTGCTCATCCGAATGACGCGACACGCAACAACCGCGCACCGCGTTCGTCGGTGACCTACTGACTTCACACTGGTGCGCAGCATATTTGTTAGCACCACTGAGTTTTTCTATCTATATAAGTCAATGCTTATAGTGCTAACAGACGAGACGTATTTGGTTGACGAACCACCGTCCAACCAACGGGAGAAAGATACATTTTTCTCTCTCCCACCCGTTGGTTGGACGGCGGTTCGTCAACCAAATCCATACGTTTCTTAGCACTATTACCATACATATGTGTGTTTATTTCTTACGGTAGTGTCCGAAATAGTAATTCTGAACAAACCTTCCTACTTTATGGCTACGTTCGCTTCTCTCTGTTCCGTCGATGAGATAGCGGTCAATCGTGAGGCTACCGTTGTTTGAGCTACAAATCGATTTTCATCTACTTGTTTATTCACAAATGTGTTTTTACATTCCGACAAATGTTTGAATATCAGCAACTCAATTGTTTTTCTAACACAACTGAGCTTTCATCTTGTATTGTTTGGCTTGGTCGTGCGATCTTCAGACAGTTTATTTGATCCACAAAGATGAAAATCGTTTGACCAATCATGCCAAAAGGCGTTTGAACGTTTACTTAGTGATGAAAAATGAAACTGGTCACATTTTATAAAGTCCGTATTACTCAGACTTCATGAAACATAATCTTCAAAGTCCCACAAAATGATTTTGTTAATAGATGGGACTGCACATTTCCTGTTTGATTTCTCACCTCTAAAGCGAGACCGGAAGCATACTTCACGTAATTGGAAATTTTCTTGCTCGTCCAAATGGCGTTCTATTGTGCTGTTGTTAGCCTCTTCTCGATCTGAATGTGAGTGAGTAAATTGAGCATTGAGCGCTCCGGCGTTCATACGCTTGTAGTGGGCAATGAGATCAATTGATTCTGCCATCCTAGACGCACCCACTTGACTAGCAGCTAGATAACCATTAATATAAAGTCGACTCTAGAAATCACTAGCATCTACCTCCTCGTAATTATTCGGATCGGGTAAATGTTCGGTCTTTTTTCTCTGTCTCCTTATTTAAGCAAAACTGCAAACTGCTCAAGATATACTTAGTTCAGAGTTCATTGACTCTAGTAACAATTAATACAAATAATGTTCTCTTAGTAGTTTTATATTCCAAGTGGCTAAATATCTGTCAAAAGCCCGTCAATTTATACCGTATCTAGTAAATTTTTAAGAAAAGAATTATTGGAGACAAATATATTTAAAACTATGGATATTCAGCACACAGAAGCCCGTAGAGCGAGCCAAAAGTAGACTAAAACAAATCTGTAAATTTAGAATTAAGGAGTATACATTTTTAACGTTTTTATAAATAAATAATTTGTCTATATTTGTAGGCACTTTTGTGCTTTTACGTGAATTTTGTACTATAGCACCAACATCGATATTATTATAAATCAATGATTATTCTTTCTCTCTTAAATGGGAACTTAACGTAACGTCTTTTGTAACGTTATATTAATTGTTATGTGACCTGTATTATTATTGGTCGATGTTATTGATATACTATCGTCGCACTTTCATTCTAGCGTGAGTTTTGGACTCATTTCACTTGGCAAAGTTTCGAGCACCTATTTAGCGGTTGCAGCAATGTGACCTGAATCCTTGAAAATTAATTCAAACCGCTCAAAAACATTTGAGTTACACTGTCGCAATCAAACAAATTAATAAATTAGCAATAGTTTCTCACTTTGACCTTATTTTAGTAAAAAGCTGTACGTGCCGAGGAATTTTAGTTGGGTTCTAAAGGCTAAAACAGGACAAACACAGGACAGGAAACACATCAACTACACAGGATTTGACTAGGTTTAAAAAAACGGGTTTTATAAGTTTTGTAGGCTTGATTAATCTCTCTCTAAAGTTAAATATTCAGTCATTAAATAATTTTGTGCCAGCTTAATTAATGCAAATTATGTCTTGTCAAAACCAATATACAGGTTTAAATGGGAAAAGTACCTATGCTGAAGCCAGAAGAGGGTAATTTGTTTTCTGTCGTTTATCAGTGTCAGTCGTATTACCATCTCCGACCACACCATTACTTAACATTAGGAGAGCTGTGGTAAAATACCTAGTTTGTCAACTATAAAAAATATATATTAAAAGAAAAGAACCGATCCAACGCTGCTGCGAAATCCAAACCAAACCACGCTGAAGGATCCAAAGCTGCGGTCGCAAAAAAAAAACTACCGATACAGATTAAGTCTAAGTAAGGCAATTTAAATTAACCTATTTTGACAAAAAAACGCATAGCTTGGAATGGGAGTCTAACTCTGTTGGTGAACTGACATGCTCAAAATGATTATGCCCACATCAATTAGTAATGTGGAAACGTAACAGAATGCGTATGAATTAATGCAATTCCTTCCCCGCGCAATGAAGTAGTTTGTTAATATAATTACCTCATCAACATTCGATGAAACGTAATTAATGAGGGAATTTCTCCCGCATCATTTGAATTGCCGGCGTCAGTACAAGAGATGCTAATGAATCGATGCATGGTTATTATGCATTCAGGGAAATATTTTATTCAATGCATTTTTACATACTTATATCTACTTCACTAGTCCCACTTTCTATCAGGAGGGGGGAAAATTCCGTGGTTTTACAAGACAAGAACGCCAAACGTTTCTTCTTCCTATAGCTATCCCAATAGACCTTTTTCTGTTGTCTTATGTCAAATAGGCGTACATCTTATAGTCAAATAGACCTCTGTCTGTTGTCAAATAGAAGTATGTCTTTTTGTACGTTTTATTTTCAAATAGACCTCTGCCTATTGTCAAATAGGCGTATATCTTTTTGTCAAATAGATCTCTGTCTGTAGTCAAATAGGCGTTTATCTTATTGTCAAATAGACCCCTGTCTTTTGTCAAATATATGTATGTCTTTTTGTACGTTTTATTATCAAATAGACCTCTGTCTATTGTCAAATAGGCGGATATCTTATTGTCAAATAGACGTCTGTCTGTTGTCAAATAGGTGTATGTCTTTATGTACGTCTTATTATCAAATAGACCTCTGTCTATTGTCAAATAGGCGTAAATCTTATTGTCAAATAGACCTATGTCTGCTGTCAAATAGGCGTATATCTTATTGTCAAATAGACATATGTTTATTGTCAAATAGGCGTATATCTTATTGTCAAATAGACCTATGTCTGTTGTCAAATAGATGTATGTCTTTTTGTACGTTTTATTATCAAATAGACCTCTGTCAGTTGAGTCAGTCAGACCCCAAGGCCTTTTGCATTATAATTGTGCTACGTTCAGCTTCAGTTAAGCGCTGCTCCGTGATCGATTACAATTCTAGCGTCTCCTTTAGACCGTGAAGCGCCGCCGATGGCCACTTTCCCTCTTTTCCCAAACATTCCTGAGGCATGCGGCCGATGATAATTTCCCCTCATCTCATCTATTATAATTTTCATCGTGATCCAGTGATTCATATCTTTGTTGCACTAATTACACGATGTTAACAGCTGATTGCTTTTCATCTTTGTGCAGCTAACATCTACGTACGTACCTTGTTTCTAAGTGTTGTAGTTCTTAAATGATAAAAAATAATAGGACAAGCTTCGACCAAAATAAAATCAATGGACGGGCCATAACCATTGAACTTGCTCAGTAAAAACGAGTCAAACCGTCGGACAAATTCTTCAACGCCTAATTATAATCATGTACAGTACATTTGTTATAAAAAATAGATAGTGCCAAAGGTTGCCTGGAAGAAATCGCTTAAGGCGACTTGCTCAGTAAAAACGAGTCAAACCGTCGGACAAATTCTTCAACGCCTAATTATAATCATGTACAGTACATTTGTTATAAAAAATAGATAGTGGTTTTTGGGTGTGTTATGACACTTCGGGAAAGCACACGAAGACATAATTTTGTCAGATCATGTAACAATAGTCAGAAACGAAGTGAGAGCCGGCGGTCATTTTGTAATCTTCAAAAATGCGTTCCTTTTGGGCCTGTTCATTCTTTTCGGGGCGGGCGGGTCGCTAGTTATATATATAAACCTTCCTTGAAAATGTATCTAACTGATAGTGAAAACCGCATCAAAATCCGTTGCGTGGTTTAGGAGGAGTTAGCGGCCATGCAGACAGACAGACAGACGCGGAAAGCGACTTCAATTTATACTATGTAAAGATAAAGAAGATTAGGTATGTATGTAGAAAAACTCTATTATTAGTAGATACATTATGTATGTGTTTATATAATTCGGATAAATAATATTTTTACTCTATGCATATTCTGTTGCATATTCTGTGTAAATATATGCGTAAAATGCATAAAGAGTAAATACGAAAAAGCAAATGAAAAATGCTTAACTTCGCTGTTTTGTTTCCAATGTATGTTCTTCGTCATTCTCAACGTAAAAATACGCTTCTAAAAACCTATAAAAGCAATGAGTTCACTACAGCATAAATAGTTTAACCGCAGATTCACCCACGCGTTCACGTCAGCTGTCTGGAACCATAAAACTAATTATAATCATATTCGTAATTAAACGCCTTCCATCTAAATCGAAACATAAATTAAACTAATATAGCACTTTCAGTAGAATCCGGCTATAGCGACGGCCAAGAGAATACGTTGTATCGTATTGTAAATCACAATTCTTTACTCGACGATGCCAAATAAAAAGGAGGTTATGTATTGTAGTTAGCTTGTATGTGTTGTACAACCGCCTAAACGCCTACACCACAGACAAGAAAAAAAATATGTTTAAATTAGAAAGGTTGTCAAGGCATTTTTGTAAGAAATTTGTTGTAGCCAGTTGCACCCATATAAACGAAACGTCACGTCATTCGAAATTAGTTAGCAACTGTGCGGACAAAGAACTTTGAGACCTAACCCTAATAGGTAAGGTCCAAGTTCTTTGGATGCGGAGTTCGACGCGTTGACATAAATAATAATGTTCAATCAAGGTTCTCTCATAATGCTTGGCGACAGATTTTCCTTCACATTTCCGTTTTACTTCTCTTTTCTGTCTCTTTTCTGTGGCTATCCTGCACAAATATTGCATACTAGCGGTCCGCCTGGCTTCGCACAGGTATAGATATACATATAGCCTATGTCACCCGGGGATAGTGTAGCTTCCCAACAGAGAAAGAATTTTTCAAATCGGTTCGGTAGTTTCGGAGCCTATTCAATGCTAACAAACAAACGAACAATGAAATCTTTTCTGTTTATAATATATCTTTATATATATATATATATATATATATATGAAAACCAAACGTCTTTATAAGCGAAGTTGTTATAACCAGATTCTGTATTCTATTCAATTTGTGTTATTACTTGATCCTGTAACTATGATATTGTAATAATAACTGCTTCAAAAAGCACCTGCAGCGAGTTGACACGATCTGGAACCGCTTTAGTTCCTAGATCAGGTCTAGATAAACCTGTCAGCCTAGATCCGTTTTTGACGTCGCCAATACAGCCGGTGATCACTAATACAGGGTGTTGCGAAAACCTTGTCTGATCTTTAAGGAGCAAAAATGGTACTAATTAACATCTAAAATGCTATATTAAAAATGAGGGCTTTTAAAAGCAAATCATCATCATCATCAGCCCTGAGTGACCCACTGCTGGGTATAGGCCTCCCTTTGTTTATGCCACTCTCCCCGGTCTCTCGTCGCTATTCGCATGCACTCGTTCGACAGTATTTTTGATGTCGTCAGTCCACCACATCCTCGGTCGGCCCCCAGGCCGACCGAGGATGTGGACCCATTCCGCCAACAAGCATTAAAAGCGTAAAATTTAAATAAATAAAAAACTTACTATCAGCAAAAAAACAACATGACATGCATATCCGAAAAGTAGTACCTAATGTTCTCGGAAATAAGTAAATTTTTTCGCATCTGTTTTTTTTTCAACCTTTTTGCTAGCAAGTAAAGTAACTAGAGTGATGGTGGCTGACCTGTGTCAAGTGCGAGTTAGAATCTGACGACACCCGATTTTATTCTCGGCCCTGCACCAATGACTAATTTAGTATCTAGATAAATTATGTGCAGTTTCGGTACAATCGCTCAAAAACGGTGCAGGAAAACATCGTGACAAAACCGGTATGTCCAAAAAATTACATTCAACTACATGCTCTGGGCCAGCATGGTGGATTAGGGCCCATCCTAGCTCTCTGTGAGAAGGCCTGAGTCCCAGCAGTGGGATTATAATAGGCTGAAATTATTGGTGATTCAATGTAGCCATGAAAGTTCCCCTATTCAAATGAGTTTATAGAAGCAATTTTTTTGTAAAAAAAAAAACCTAAATATCAATATGCCTCATATCGCCCTGGCGGATCGAAGTCACACCCTGTAGAATGGTTAATTCGGCCCACATCGGTTTGCGATCGTGATCGTACTGCATTCCTGCCTAACGCAATCGCCCAGAACAGACCAGCGGAAGGTCGCGAGCACGTGTCATACTCATTATGAAAACACACTTTATGGCCATTCTAGCTTTATTCAATTTAGAAATTGAATAAATATACATAATAATGATGGGGTTTAAAGACCCGTCCTTTTGATTGCATCACACCACACACATCGTCAGCAAGTAAACGTCCACTGGTGAACAAAGGCCTCCCTCTTAGAGAGGGGTGTTGCCATAATTCATAAGCTTGGCAGGCGGCTTGGGGATCGCAATACGGTCACCGTGTACTAATAGGACGCTGCTGCCCATCCTCCATTGGTCCCGGGCATACGAGTTAAAAATGCTTAAACAGTTGACGTTAGAAAATGTATAACTTCAAAAATAATTAAAGATAGAAATTGTCTGGGAAATTGTACATAGTTGTTTCCACTAGTTTCCTGTCTAGATTTCTTTTTTATTAGGGATTTATCATCATTGGAAAATTTAATTTACTGTGTCATATTTATTATTGAATTTGTCTAGCCTATATTAAATACTATCCCACTGCACCAAAGACTTTCTATAGCTTTACCTAGTCTGTGCATCGCATGCAAAAAAAACCTTATCTCCTTTCAATATGATTGTCTGGTCGTTCTACGAAAATCCACCTAAAACCGTTTTTTTATCTTTGTTTGGACGACAATTCTAATAACTTCACACCATCGTTCATCGTTCATTCGTAATTTACGAAGTTAAAACAAAAAAGTAACTTTATTATTGAAAACACGTCATAAAGTATGCCTAGTTTAACCTGACTTTGACTTCTATGAACCATTTATGAGCGTCACTTCGTCCTAGATGCCCTACACAACTCCCATTTAGCTATATCATGCATAAGCATAAATAGCAATATCAGCCTTTTAATAGTCCTGGACATACGCCATTTAATTTCTTCTCCGTACGTATGCAGGTTTCCTCACGATTACTTCACCGAAAAGCCAGTGGTATCAAAATCCGTACATAAACATAAAAAGAGTTCATTGGCCCACTTTCAATTAAAAAAAAATATATAAAAATATTCTAATCACTAAATCATTTTACACATTTTTTAACACTACCAAGATACTAATGTTACTGTTTTGCTTGATTCCAGGCGAGTCTCCGTCAGCTGGACCTGTCCCTCCTGTCAGAGCTGTGGTCGCTGAGCGAGGCGATGGCGTCGTGGCGGCGCCAGCTCGAGCGAGGCCCGAGACTGCGCCCCGCGCCGCCGCCGCCGCCCCCGCCGCATTACCTCCGCACTTAACATTGAATATTGGCTACTTTAGACGATACTCTTCGGTCGTTGACATTGCGCCTCTATGCCTGTGGTCACTATGCAAGGCGATATCATCTTAGCGACGCCGGATAGAGCCCACGACTGCGTATAATTATTACCTCCATAGGATACAATATTGGATTACTTTCTGTGTGGGATATCGGTCATCTCCCAACTGTGGTCACTATGCGAGGCGATAGCATCTTAGCGACGCCAGATAGAGCCCACCACTGCGTCTAATTACTACCTCCATAGAATACAAAATTGGATAACTTTCTATGTGGGATATCGGTATCACTTCATCTCTCAACTGTGGTCACTGAGCGAGGCGATGTTGTCTTTGCAACGGCAGCTTGACTAATACCAAAAAGATAAAAGATTAGACTACTTTCGCTATTTGTTCTTCGCCCGAAACAAATACGCCAAATCCAAGTAGTCTTACCAGTTGAACTACTATCTTACACGGTGGTTTCTCTAATCAAGCGATACCGATACATCACATAGATAACAGACAACATCAGCAAAAGTTATCCACACAGCCAGCTGGGCAACAGCCCAGTCGTCTAGCTGTGGTCACTGAGCGAGGCGATAGCAGATCACTAAGTAAAGCGATCTAAAACCAGTTTTGCAGTTTTAACATATTTAAAATATCTCAAATGTGAATCATCAAGTTTCCATTACCAAATACTTTTGGTTAGCGGTAGAAAGTGTCCAGGCTCTGTTAGTCTGTACTAAGATGTTCATTGCCCTATTAAACAAGATCAAAATTGATTGGATACTTAAATGTTGCCATTGAATTGCATCAGAGTAGAGTGGCTGTATTGTATTATTAGAAGGAATAGAAGGTACTTGATGTTGCCATTATCATTGTTGTTAGATTATCTTGTAAATAATGACCTAACCGGTTGAGAACATAGCCTACATACTAGAACTAAGCTCAAACGAATCAATTCGAAAATTTTGTTGTGATGTTTTCGTCTATACAGTGTGACCAACTTAACTGCAGACGTAGGCTCATAATGGAACTGCACTACTTCTTATTAGTTTATTTGCTGTGACAGCTCCAATAAGATTGTAAAAAGCCGAATGAAACCCACGATTTCTGATCACTTTCGTTGGGTTTTTGAATGTGAAACTGTAGTAGGGGTGCGTTTACGTAAGCCGGCAATTTTTTCGCCAGCTTAAAATTAGGGGGTTCGCTGATCGGTGTCATAGCTTTATATCAATACTTTGACCAAACCAGAGAAAAGAGAAATTAATAGAACGGAAATGAGAAGGAAAATCTGTCGCCAGGCATTATGAGTGAACCTTGATTGAACATTCTTATTTAGATCAACGCGTCGAACTCCACATCACAGTTGCTAACTGATTTCGAATGACTGACGTTTTGTTTATATGGGTGCTCCAACGTAGACCGCATCATCGCTTAACATCAAGCGTGATGGTGGTCAAACGCAAGCCTATTATATATATTTTTTTTAAGTTTTGTGAACTGAACCCATCCTGTTTTTATTTCGCGTTTTATAATACAGTTTACGAAGCTGTCACAAAATGGACATTGGCATCGATTCTGATGTTCTCTAAAATAAACTAAACTAAATTTGACAGCTCTAAAATTATTGCCATCCTTCTCTCACATATTAAAATGAAAAGGGAGGCAGATAATTTTAGTCCTGTCAGATTGGTTTAGTTTAGTGAGTGTTATGCCAGAATCGACGCCATTGGCAGAATTGTGACTCTAGTCGCAGAAGCCCAAGAAGTCATGTCAAGTCTAGTGCAATGGTGAAATTGTGTCCCTGGTCAACAGATAAGCTGGTCGCACTTGTATATTCTTTGCATAATTTATGAAATGTTTGGCTTTTTCTCCATAATAACGTTATGATAGACTGTACTATACTTTAGTCATTAAACTGTAAACGATTCGAGATAGGATGGTACCTCATGAATAGAGAAGCTAACTTTGCAGGTACAAATTAAATTTTCTCTCGTGATTATTGAGTGGATTGACTGTACAATAAGTAGGTAGCGATTAAGTAAATTGTTAATGTAAGTTTTTTTGGTTAATAAATACCTACGTTCAAACTATTTATGTTGTTTTAATGACTACTTTGTGTAAACATAAGTCTTTTATTAAATAATAAAATAAAAACAAGATTTTTCGATTATTTCCTATTCTTCTCAAACCCTTACATTTTATACCCATATCATGGGGATGCATAAAAAATTACTGGTCTGATTTAGGAGTCCGCCATATTGTATTTAGAATGACGGCATTTAGTTAAACATGCATTGGCGTTGATTCTGCCATACCACTCACTAAACTAAACCAATCTGACAGGACTAAAATTATCTGCCTCTCTTTTCATTTTAATATGTGAGAGAAGGATGGCAACAATTTTAGAGCTGTCAAATTTAGTTTAGAGACGTAGAGAGAGAAATACTGAATCTATGTTTAGAGAACATCAGAATCGATGCCAATGTCATCCAAACGAAACGTGTATGCAAAATTTCACCCCAATCAATTGGAGAAAAAAAAAACAGTAAAATAATCTGTTGCAAGATTTGTCTCGCATATAAGGTACATACGTAATAGCTAACAGGACAAGTTAAATATAATTGCTTGTAAAAAGAATAAACAAAAAAAATTTTTTTTAATACCTAACTAGCCGTATCCCGCAGGTTTATCCGCGATTTTCCAGTTTACCAGCTAAGTGGAAAAATACCTTATGTCCGTCCTCATGATGCACACTTATCTTCCTGCCATATTTCGTTAAGATCGGCATAGCCTAAACAAGACTATTGTAATATCAGGAATCAGGATGCATCCTAAAGTTCATAGCTAACAGACGAAACGGACTTGGCTGATGGAACGCCATCTAGCCAACGGGAGAGAAAGAGAAAATTTTCTGGACGGCGTTCCGTCAGCCAACTACAATGAACAATAATTTATATTATCTTTGGCCAACGATCTCCATTACCTAATGGACGGACGTCGCGGAACCCTCGACCTGGTGTGCTGGTTTTCGGTGCACTGCCGAACCAGCGCGGCGGGTGCCGTATTTCTATATTCCTTGCGTATTTCTGAATGGATCTACTCTACAGTGCGACGTGACTTTATTTTTTATCCTGTTAGTTTTTCTCAGAAATATAGTTATACGTGTAGGAAGGCTTCGGACCTCGTCGACACAGTCATGCACGATCAACCGCAGAGTGCCGTCACTCTGCGGTACAACCACCATATTAATGCTGATGGTTAGTTGCACTGTGCGCCTTGCAACAGGACCTTTAAAACTAAGTTTGGTTTTGCCAGCCATATACGCGCTCATAACCGGCGCTAGTCAGGTTCGCCGTTGACGGACACGTCAAGGAGGAGGCCGATCGAAATACGATGAGGTAGTATGGTAGTAATAACTCTAGCCTATTCACGGGGTGAAATAAAAAGATTCTTAATCGAATATGATGTCAGTGTCAACTACACTCACACTGTTAATGTCAACTTCAAATCAATTTGCAAAAAAATTCAATTAATTTCAATTGTGAATATAATCTGTGGTGAATTATTTTTATTTGTGTTGTGCTTGATTTGTAGGTTGACTGTTGAAAAATAAACAGTTTTAAGATATTTCTCCAGAATTTTCATTCGGATGAGAATTTAAAAGTTTCAACCCATGTCAGATACTTCATTGCAAACAAGTCAACCTGTAAAAGAAGAGCCTCCGTCTAAAATTCCTGAATCTGTGAAGGTTAGTTATTACAGTAAATATTATATTCTATCCGTAAAAGTTTACCAAAACAACTTATACGCGTATCTTTTTTCACATGAGGAAGTTGATTGCGCTTCAGCCACTCTGTAAATGACGTGAATTCAACACCAATGTTATTAATTTGCAGAAAATCATAGCAATGGAAAAAGAGAATGATCCAAATGGCAACCGCAAGTCCAGAATTGATCTCAACGCGCTTCCAACCCGTCAGTACCTGGACCAGACTGTGGTGCCTATACTCCTGCAGGGACTTTCTGCACTGGCCAAGGAACGCCCACCAGACCCAATAAATTATCTGGCAGCTTATTTACTCAAGAATAAGAATACTTTCGAAAACAGCAATGCACGAGCATCTGCTGACCCGCAACCTCAAACATAAGTTTTAATCTAAAATAACATGCATATTGGTGATGTAGGTAGAATGCTCAATTGTGTGTGAACTTTGATGTAACAGTACTGTTCTCGGTAAATCTATAAAACAAATTGATTTACCATTACGCTTTCTATGGTGGCTCCCATGATACAGCATCCACATATTGGCCATGTTTGGTCCAAGATAGTACTTGGGGATTTTTTTTAATCTAGCTAAACTAACTCACAAAATTAGAAATACTTATGAAAGTAACTAAGTTTTATTTTCTGAATATTTAAAGAAGTCAGACAGGCATTGACATGTTATATAAGGAATCACGCAAAACTCAGCATAGGTAGGCCTCCCACTAGATGGACCGACGACATTGTGAGAGTCGCGGGCATCGAGTGGATGCAGATGGTAGGCTATTGTTCAGTGTGGAGGTTAAAGGGAGAGGCCTATGTTCTGCAGTGGATGTCTTCTGGCTGATGGTGATGATGATGATAAGGAATCATTAAAAAGGCTCAATGGAGTTTTTTAATGGCACCGACTCATTGGTGGTAAAGTATAAAGTTTACCAGTGTGAACCCAGTTGAAAATCCAACTCCATTGGTCAGCAGTTGTTGCACTTAAGAGTGATGCGGCGTATTTAGTTTAGTAGAGAATAATTCAACATAAAGATAATGCCATATTGTGAAATTTTTTCAAACAAGTACAAGACGTCAGCTGCCATATTCTAAATCCGGTTGGAATGTATCGATGGGATTGTTCTACATAGACCTGTGTTGATCGAGCATTTTCCAACCCGGGTCGATTGTGAACTTTGACCAAAGTGATATCAAATGATTCAATTAATCTCAGATATAATGTTGACTGACAAACGCAAGCTACAAATGTGGGCAACAGGTCTAAATCGTACCAAGTTTGATTGATGATTGATGGATCAGTCAGTGATAAACAAAACCCACGGCGAATGACGAAATAAAAAAAGTTGCAATCACAATAGTCATTGATCGCTTGACTTTTAGCCACCAATTTAGCTTGGTGTTTTTCTATATGTACATGCACCGAAGGCCAATACAGCAAGATGCTATTTTATTAACTGCCCAGATGGTAGTGAACCTGCCTTCTGTGCTTAGGGGCTTGGGTTCGATTCTCACCTAGGATAAATAGTCATGTGATGAATATTTGCATTTGTTCTATATCTGTGTGTTAATGAGGCCTATTCTGTCATATCCCTCACTAAACTAAACCAATCTGACAGGACTAAAATTATCTGCCTCTCTTTTCATTTTAATACGTGAGAGAAGGATGGCAACAAGTTTAGAGCTGTCAAATTTAGTTTAGTTTATAGTGCATCAAAATCGCTGCCATAATCTATTTAAGTATGTATAAAAAATATATGTATATATATATAAGTCTCTGGCAGCCATAGTACAAGCTTTGCGTATATAGTTTGGGGTCAGATGACAGTGTGGGCAAAAATGTCCAGAATATTGCTTGGGATTTGTGATGAGTGGCGACTGTGACAAGACTCACAGATCAAAATGCATCTACTGTTTCAGAGAATGATGAGTGGTGATGTGGTGATCAATCGTGAACCACACAGGGCTAGTTGTACGTTCTCCGTCTCAGATGGAGAAAGAGAATCTCGAATTGAAACATTCCGATTAGGTTCAGAATACAGCCGGGTAGGAAGCAAATGTTCAGTTGGCCATATATTGCTGTCGACATCTAAGCTGACAGGTTAAAAACTGTAATATGTACAAAATGAAATCGACAACAATCTTAATGCAAACATGGCCAATGTGTGGATACAGTATTTATACAATGTATTATTATGTTTAAGTTTCTTTTTTTCTGTGTTAAATTATTCATAATATCAGTTGTTGCAAATATAGAAGGTAGGTCTTATTGTTTTAGCATTTTTTTTTAATGATAATCAACATTCACTTTCAAGGCATCTATGATATTTCTTTCCAAAGGTGGATACATGCTACACTATCTTTTGGGCCTAGGGTTGCCATCTATCCTGATATGTCCCGACTTTCGGGACATATCTAGATGACCAGCCTTACGTCTGGACATCCGGTTTTGTTCAGATTTTTACCGGACTGTTTTGACTTGTGTAATGTGCTTCGATTCCACTTTTATTGTATAAACTGCTAGTCTGCCTGTCATGTGTTCCCCAATAGTCACATTCTGGGTGAAGATACCCAGCGCCTAAGCCGCGAGCGAATCGGTTTCTTCATCATCGCTTAACATCAAGCGAGTTGGTAGTCAAAGGCAAACCTAATATTCCATAATAAAAAAAAAAAATATTTAAAGGCTCGCGTTTGACCACCATCTGTCTTGATATCAAGCAAAGATGTGGTCTACAATGAAATACGCTTGCCTAGAAGAAACCGCGCTGAAGAATTCACTCGCGATTTAGACGCCTAGATAGTAACTATTGGAGAACACCCATATAGGCAACGCATTCCACAGTCTAGCGTTAGCACATGGAATCAAAGCACTTCATTCGGGTTTTGGGTGTATTGTGCATTTCCTCCTGCCAGTATGTACCCCAGTCCACCTAGCTCCTTGAAATACCGGAGCGAGGCTCTAGGGCACAGTTGCACGAGTGAGACATCCTTAAGAAGCATGACTCCACCTTTATACGAAGTAACCAGTTCATTATGATCTCAAGTACAATGCAGAGCCAATATGCATGTTCTGCCATTCACTCTTATGATAATTATATAAATGTATGTAGGATGTACATACATGAGCCTTGATAATTAATCACTATTACTACTGTTTTCTACAACAAAGGAGTATAAGTTGAACTTAAAGTAATTTTATTTTGCTATTTTAAATAAATAGGTTTAAGGTAAAATTATGTTTTATTTCACTAGTTCACAAGGTATTAAGCTGAATGTTTTACTATTCAATTTATTTCTGAAAACACAATTCCATATTTATATAAAGTGTCAAAAATAAGAATTAATTTAACATACACGTAACATAAAAAAAAACTAAAATTTTCTCATAAAAAATAAAATATAATGTTAAATATCTCAATAAATTTATCTTCTCTTCTCTTCTCTTCTCTTCTCTACATAGTATAAATTAAAGTCGCTTTTCGCGTCTGTCTCTCTGTATGTTTGTATGGCCGCTAACTACTCCTAAACCACGCAGCGGATTTTGATGCGGTTTTCACCATCAGTTAGATACATTTTCACGGAAAGTTTATATATATAACTAGCGACTCGCCCCGGCTTCGCACGTAAATTACACCCGTGCGAAGCCGGGCGGGCGGGTCGCTAGTAACCTATATTTCGGCTTAGACCCGAATGCTCAACATAAACTCTGGTCCAGTGCTGAAGTGCTTGCTATTGAGCAACTAGGTCCATCCGCCCAGCGAACAGTAACTATGAAAGTAAGTTTTAAGCCCATAAATCTATTATTATAATGTCTAGTAATTTGTTTATTTTAACCTTGTATCAAATCTAAGATTTTAACTTTGTGTCAATTTTATTTTCAGATAATTCTAACCCGCTTTCTGATTAGCAACTCAGTTCCAGTACTACTTCACTCAGACATTAATAGTATATACCTAACATGCCTGAGCATGTTTAAAAGTTATTGGAAACTCAGCCAAAGGTATTCATATTCATTTATTTTAGCATTCCAATGTTATTTATTATTTGTTGTTATACTTTACATTGTGTGCTATAATCATGCCAAATTTTACGCTTGTACGTTCGTACCTATTACCGTTTTTACATTAGAGCTAATACAAAAATACCTTTGTTGTATGCGGACTGGGACCCCTCATTCGTATTAATTTTTTGACTTTTTTATTATTACTTAGTTAATCCGCCGTAACAATACATATTCTGTGAAAATTTCAATTGGCTGACTATTACGGTTCAAAAGATACAGCCGTTTAAAGGTAGGACAGGCAGACCGACAGACAGACAGACATACATTACTTAGTAGACTTAGTAATAGGATCTGGTTTTTCCCTTTGGGTACGGAACCCTAAAAAATTACCTAAGCTCCGGTCTCATCTGGTCCGGAAGGTATTTTTCAATTAAAACGCCATCAAATGAAACACCAAATTCCCTGAAAACAAAGCATTTATTCAACTATCATATGTATCAGTGGCAATGGGCAGGCCACATCACTCGAAGAATCGATAACCGATGGGGATGTAAGGTTCTTGAGTGGAGACCACGAACCGGAAGACGCAGCGTAGGTAGGCCTCCCACTAGATGGACCGACAACATTGTGAGTCTCGCGGGCATCTAGTGGATACATCAGACAGCATTATGTCGTTCAGTGCAGACTGTAGCGGTTAAAGGGGGAGGCCTATGTTCAGCAGTGGACGTCTTCTGGCTGATGATGATGACGTCTCATAAGTGTCATGCATCAGCCTTCTCGCTCCCCTCCAAGAAGTGCTCGCGCTGCACGAGCCAAGAGTCGTTATCATCCCCGCGCTCGTACTCCTCGCCGACGGAGATGCGCTCGAAGGGCAGCTCTGTGCACACGCTGGGGGAGTGCGACAGCGACGGCAGCGAGTCGTGGACTGGCAGCGGCACGGGCTCGGGGGGTAGGAACTCCGCCATGTAGGCGGTCACGTTGCGCGCGCGCCACACCGCTACCTTGCCTGAGAATTATATCAAAATTGGTTATGCTACGTAGTAAACGCAATACATACCAAAGCCGCCGACCTATATCGGCACCTTTTTGTCGCCAGGCTAGTTGGCAGATTCACTCATTTCAAGTCTGAAAACCTGGGTTTCGCCGGGCGACAGTGCTTGCGTATGCAAGCCGCTGACATGCCGCCAACACGTCGGCAGCCAGGGGCGAATCCAGGATTTCATTTTGGGGGGGGGGGGGGGGCATTCTGACAAGGTTCGAAGGAATCAAATCGAAAAATTGAGTCGAATGTATGGAATTGCTAGTTGCTTTGGGGGGGGGGCATGGCCCCCATGCCCTGCCACCATGGTTGCAACACTGCGTTGCAACACTGATCCGCCAATGTCGGCAGCAGGCAACGCGCGGGCGCATGTTGCCGACATGATTATTTTCGTATAAGCCGCCGGGTTGTGTCGGCGGCTTTGGTGTGTATTGCGCTAGCTTTACCAAATCTGTAGTTAGTACAGACGTCGCTCCTAAAGTATACCCCTAACCAAAAGTAGAGGAACTTTTTAATAGCTTAATAAGTAGTCGAGTTCTGTACCGGTGCCTTCCTAAGGAGATCCCGGTGCCATCTGTCTGGCACAGAGGCATGCCACCGAGGAGGTTTTAGTAGGTGTAATCCTACAAAACTTGACAGTACTCCAACCACCCAGTGTTATTTTTGGACTTAATCATGATCGGACCCACTTCGCCTTTGCGACTTTGAAACCTATTCTTGTACCCCGCACCGCGTTTGTATTTCTGAGAGTTTACATACAAAAACTCGCCTAAAGTTTCGTCAAACTCGACTTCTTCTTCCCCGGCGTCTTCTGCTTTTTCCACGATTTCCTTTTCTTCCTTCTCCTCCTCTCCCTCCCCGTATTCCTCCAGAGCCGGATCTTTGATCAGCAAGTAGAACCCGTGCTGCATACAGTTGGTGTCAAACACGAAGCAGCCCGGACCTTTCGGCTTGCACTTTATCCACGAACCGTGGAAGCGCACTCGGGGGTAGATTAATTGACCGGGACCTTGAAATAACATAAATTATTGTAGTTTATAAATTCCAATATCTTCTTCCCGGCTCCATCACCAGAATGTATAGGACTCACTACACACCAAACCAAACAACCAAACCAAATGAGCCCAAACGATAGGGGCTTAGGATGGTTTAGCCATTGAAAAATCCCAATATGTAGATAGACAAAGAGGTGCTTTGACTCCATCATCAGATCTGTTCGTTGGTACCAAATTATTGTATTGTCATCCGGACTTGTAAACTATCAAATCGATAAGTTGAAAATCTACTTCTAAGATTTGTTTACATATTTTGTTTGGTACTTATAAGTGAAGCTGATATTATAAGCGCGTTAAAAAAGTACCTGCATTTTTCGGGATAGAAAAAATTGTGTCGATCATACAGTAGGTACCTACTTCCTCCACCGTTTTTGTTCCACGGTGGCCCTGTATTTCCGAGCGCGGTCTATGACGCGGCGCGTTTTTCGCCGCTCAGCAACGTTCGCGCTTCTATGCGTACCTGCCTATTAGTTCTATAGCTATACGTTAGAGCGCTATTTACCTAAAGTGTCTGGAAACCCTGTCTTTAATCAAAATCGGTCCAACCATAAAACCATTAAAATGTAAGAGGACAGACAGAGGGACCGTTGATTCCAGATCTTTCTTCAGGATTTTAGATTTAAATGAAGCTACCAAAATATCTAATAAACAAACTCTACCCTAAAAACATATTTTTCTGCAATTAAACCCAGCTTTGTCAAACGCCTGGATTAATAATAGAATGAATCAGACCAACCTTCGATGACACCTTCCACCCAGGTCCCCATAAACTTGACCTGCCACTCTGCGAACAAGTACGTCCCCAATCCGTGCCGCTTGCCCTTAAACCAGGCGCCTTCGTAGATGTCTCCGTTAGGATAGTAGTATGCGCCGAAGCCCTGCTTCAGGTCGTGCCGCCAGTCCCCTTCGTAACGCGATCCGTCTGGGTACATCATGGTCCCCACTCCATATTTCATTGATTTGCGCCATTCACCTGGTAGGTATTATTTTACAGAATAAGTAGATAGGTTCTTATTACTTAATAGGTACGAATATGATACGGCCTGGATTTTCATAGACAGCTAAGTTTATGTTAGGCTATTCTCATAATCCCCACCAAAAGCTCAGGCGTTCCATTACCTACTACAGTCCCTTCGCTATCGAATGAAAAAATAAAGGCTTCGTCAAACAGAACGCGTACCTGGCGCAGCGTCAAGGCGTTTTAGTGTCGTGTATTTTGGTGTTGCGTCACTGAATAACGCGAATAATTTCATAAAGGCTTTGCCAATAGAACGCGTACCTAGCTCAGCGTCAATGCATTTTAGCGTCGCGAAGAACGCGTATTTTGGTGTAACGCTATCGCGTACTCGCATCCCATTCTATTAATTTTTTATTCATGATGACAAAAAATGTGCACAATTACGTCGAGCAAAAAAATATTTTGCATTTCAGTGTGCTATAACGCCTTGACGTGCGCTAGGTACGCGTTCTATTTGACTAAGCCTATATAGAATGCCTCAGCCTGTTTCCGCGTATTTATTGATGCCGCACCAGGTACGCGTTTAAATTGACGAAGGCTTTAGATTCGTCTTTATCTCCGCAGTGATATACTTAGGCTACATTTTGCAATCGGTTTTTCTATGTTTTGTTTTTTAATATACTTGTTAACCATTATTTTTCTCATTGATCTTACCGTCATATCTCGCCCCGTTCTTCATAAACACGTAGAGTCCCTTCCCGTTCCGGAATCCCTTGCAGTAACAGCCCTGGTAGAAGTCTCCATTGGGGAGTACCGCCCAGCCCAGCCCGTGTCTCTCGCCTTCCGCGCTGCGTCCTCCTACATAGATCTAGTAGCAACAGTCAAGGGAAACTTCGTAAAACTTTTATAACGCAGTTGCAACATGCTCAGAGAGGTTGGAAGGTGTATGATTAGAAAATAGCGAGCAGAGTCGCGGCCGGGCTACCTATACCCTATACAAACTAAACATGTCTTTATTACGTAGATCTTGGTCTCAATTGAGCCGCAATGTTCCTTTTTATGGGCCCGTAGGTACAAAAGTGGTACGTGTGTCGATCATATCTCTCGTAGAATTGTTGAGGTAGACGTTTTCTAGAGTGGGGATTGGTAAATGCAGCGTAGGATGCCCTGAGAGGAAGTGACGATATACGTAAGGCAGCTGGCAGTGACTGGCGTGGCTTAGGAGATGCCTATGAGATGCTGGGCTTACATAGGCTGATTATATTGATGACCAGTGGTGAAAAGGCATCTTTATGGCGAGGACTCAGGTGTCTGCTTGTCCATATGTATGTTACAAAGGAAGATACTTATAGTAAGATGGCATGGCGGGTGTGAACGCATCTGCCCCAAATCAGGCTTGATGGCTTTAGTTAAAATAACTCTGCAGACAACCTTTTTGCATATGGATATTTTGTTCTTTGTTGCCGCTGTAAATGTCTTAGTGTGCGTGAACAATAACTGTGCCGTACCTACTAACAGTGCGTGTGAAAAAGTGAACGAAACATGGAGACACAATCACGAACGATAATTGTACCAAAGGACATCCCTTGTTTGCCTGATCAATATATCTCACCCCATACTTCACAAACACGTAGAGTCCCTTCCTGTTTCGGATGCCCTTACAGTAGCAGCCCTGGTAGTCTTCATTGAGGAACAACGCCTAGCCCGCCCCGTGTCTCAACCTCCGCGCTGCGTTTCATCATCATCAGCCAGAAGACGTCCACTGCTGAACATAGGCCGCCCTCTTTAACCTCCACACTGAACGACAGCCTGCCTTTTGCGTCAACTGGATGCCAGCGACTTTCACTATGTCGTGCGTGCTGCGTTTACCTACGTAGATAAGACGAACGATCTTGGGGACTACTGTTTAACATGTAGCGCCAGCAGTAATTGCCTTCCATGGTCACCGATCTGGAGACTGTTGAGAACGATGGACAAACATTCGTATTTTTCGGCGGAGCTTGGAGACAGTTTTCATAGATACTTACACCAATGGTATCTTCATCTTCTCCTGCTTCGCCCTTAGCTTCCGTCATTACTTACTTATAAATCCTTTCAGTCCTAATTCCTAATATAATAATACGTACGCGAATTCTTGTTTACTTAACCATAAAGACATAGTTTGACGAATGACTTAGGCTTTGACAAATTCAGATGAAATGTGATTGACGAATAAATAATAAAGTCAATAATCAATTTTAAAAACAGAATTCCAAATTAGTAATACCATAGACAAAATTTTGTCTATGGTAATACGCAGTTCCATTATGCACTACTAGTTGGTCCATTCAGTTGGTCGGAGTGGAATGACTGATTAGTATAGTCAACAGTGAGGATATCTGTAAATATCTGTGATTTCGTTTACTTTGTTGACATATTTTTTCCAGTTATTTTGATTTAAAAACCAAACTACTAAACCGATTTTTATATAATGTCTATGGGACCAATCTTAAAGTATCCATATCATTCATATTGCGTTAGGCTTATCGGAATTTTCGGTTTATAATCATGGAGTTCTGAGGTACTGACGTTATTTTGTACAAACGTTCAAAAAACAGCTGAATTGAGAACCTTCTCTTTTTGTGTAGGTAGCTTTTACCCTAGACTAAAACGAGCTAAATCTTTCCTGTAGAATACCGAGTGAAATTGCGGGGCGCTGCTAGTGATATTATAAAGTTTGTTAGTAACTTTGTATGTTTATAGGTACTTTTATAGATACTAATCTCCGGAATAGGTACTGATAAAATTAAAAAAATTGTTTGTGTTGATTCTGTTGTACCATAACTAAATTAAATTTCACAGCTCCAAAATTGTTGCCAACCTTCTCTCACATTTTGAAATAAGAGACGCAGATAATTTTAATGATTGGTTTAATTTAGTTACTGATTTAGTGACAGAATCGACGCCTTTGGCTGTGTTCTGTTCAAAACAGGGCTTTGATTCTACTAAAGAAATAGTTTTTAAATTGTAATTGTTTCAATTTTATTTTTTAAATAATTGCCTCATTGTTTTTTTTTTAATACTAAGTTATAATATTATGGTGGTGGTATTATTCTAATATAAAAAAATATTTAAAACTGTCAGTTTTGAGGCAATAAATGAAAAAATAAAATTGAAACAATTACAATTTCTTTAGTAGAATCGGGGGCCAGGGACGAAGCCATATACAACAGCTAGTACATAACTAAAAGATCAATGTTATTCTGACTTAGGGTAAAATGCTAAATAATAACAGACTTATCAGAACAGAAAATACTTATCGCATTTATTAAATTAAATACTAACCTAAATAAATTAATAACACCTTAGGCAAGGAAATTGGAGAAATGCAAAATACCCTCGTGAGCTGAACAGGCAATAAATAAAATTATTAAAATGTGCACATTTGTTACTGACTAGACGTTATTATACACGGCAAGCTATCAAATACACTGTAAAATAAATTGCAATTATATAGCACGACGCATTGTTTTGTTTACCAAGAAGTCAAGGCAAGCCAATGAAATGGATATATCTCCCAGCTCACTGAAACATCACAGACATTCAGTTAAAAGATATAGAACTATTCTGTATAGCCTCTAACTACCTATGTTATAAATTTGCGCCAATAGAGTTTTGAAAAGAAGAGAAGTACAAAGTTCAAAGAATACAACGTACCTATTGTACTAAAAAAAACATTAGCATCTATTTTGTACTCTCAATTTTGTTTTTCATATACTAAGTAGGCATTACACACAGTGGCAAGTGTTCATCACATGTTAACCAAGCCCTTAACTCTAAACTAAGTTCTTTTACTGTTATTTTTGATTGCTAAACAAGGTCGACACTTAAGACGGCTCTCTGGGTCACGAGAGACATCGAGGCGTTCTCAATGACCTCAATCAAGTCGGATTCCAAACAAACAACTTGCATTTAGCACACGATAACTTCCTTTCGAATGTTTGTAGCGCTATAGCAGGTGTTAGAGATGTCAACGCGGGGGGGCTTGAGGTGGAGCCTCTTCCAACTTGCCCCATACGACGTTGCACATCTCTCTGACGAGCGCTTGTTCCCCGGTGTCTAGTTCCGGGGCTGGTCTCCTGCGCTCGCGTTCGACGCTCTCCCGCACCTCTAGCACTTGCAGCGCTCGCACCACGGCTTCCGGTCGCTCCGTAGTTCCGCTGTTAACACCCTTCTCTGCTTCCAACCTTCGCACCTTCTGCTCCAAGTCCCGCACGTACTGCACGGTGCGTTCGGCGAGCTGGGGGTGCGTCATGGTCATCGGCATGACGGGCGGCGGGCGCGGCCCGTCCTCTACGTTGGTGCTGCTGCTGCTACCATCACCGTCGTCCCGCAGCCGGCCCGACGCTCGCCCGCAGTTCACGCACGTCCCTCGCTCGCGTTCTTCCACCAGATATAGCCACAACTCTTTTAGCTCCAAGTTATCGCTGATCAACTCCTGCTGCTTCTCGTCCAGTTCTCTCAACTTATTCTGATAAGCGGAAACCTCTTGCCTCATCACAGAAGCCGTGTATCTCCCGAAACGCTGCCATTCTCGAGCCAACTTCCGGCCTTTCTGTCGGTCGTCATCCAAAAAGCAACACAGATCCCGGAGCTCCTGGTTGTCCTCGCTCAGCTTGCGATTTTCTTCTTTCAGCGCCTTTATTTCGTCTAAAAACGCCTGAATCTGTCGCCGCTGGTCGGTGGAGGGCCGCGGCGCCTCCGGGTCGACGCGCTTCGTGAACTTGAGCATGTCGGCCGACCGCCTGTGCAGCTGTTCCTCCTCGATGTTCCGCTGCACGCGCTGCGTGTCGTCCGCGCTGCGGGCGCGCTCGCTCGACTCGTGGACGATGGCTTTCGTGATCACCTCGGAATTGGGTCGCAACACTCGTATGGCTCCCGGCGGTAGTGGGTATCCGACGGGGTATCCCTGGTTGTACTTGAGGAGAGGAACCGAGCCGCTCGGGTAGGGTCCCGATACGACTCCCGGCGGGTAGTGCAGCTTGCCCGGGTCGAGGGCTCGAGCCGCATGCGGCTGTTTGAACTCCTTGGCGGTCGCGTCGTGTGTGCCGGCGGCTAGCTTCGGGGCGCCCGCGGCCGCCGGGGGCGGATGATAACGAGGTGGAAAGTTGACCGGTTCCGGGCCCTGTTTACCTAGTTGTGGCTTCTGCTTGTTGAACTGGCTCGCGTTCTGATTGATTGACATTGTCGCTGGCCGCGAGGGTCATCCGCTCAGTCAATGCATCGCGGCGATATTTCGACGCTCATTTCCGAATCGACATGTCGCGTTCCGAGCTCCGTGCGAAAGCCGCGCCGGCATGGGTTCAACGAATGGTCCTTGAATGAACGGAGGAGGGGAACAAGCCGCCGGCTGCGTAGGCTGTGGACCGTGGCATTCGCGCAATTAACTACACTTTATTTTGTTTCTTTTGTCTGTGAAGATCACTTTTGTTCCACTGTTAAGAAGTCACATCACTTCCCTGTAAGTTTGTTGTTGTCGACACCGTTTGATGGGTTTAGTATGATGTTGTTTATATGAGAAAGCAGGTTATGTTTGTTTGCATGTGCGCGTCGCGGACTGCGAGCGGCGGGCGCGCGGTGCGCGAGAGGCTGACTGGCGCGGCGCTCTACGCTCTACCTGCGGCCAGAGCCTTTAGCGTCCCTCTCTACTGTACCGCTCTGTCTCACCTGGCATACAGACTCTATACTTACTTCCTTACAATGTACACGCAGACATTGTACTTATACAATGTTGTCATTCAATCCGCAGTATCTCGTGCTCTAGCTAGAGCACACAAACAAACTGCGTGTAGGTAAATCTATTGTATGAAATGAGTATAGTTATAGTAGCTTGTTAGCTACTAGATAGCCCCATTTTGCATGATTTTCTTACATTATATTTTGAGCAAAGTTCAGAGTATCTGATTGTCTTAAGAAAAAGACATCAACGCGTTCACCATTAGCATTAAGATTTTTTTACGTTTCTTTTATTTGATGTTCTTTCTAGAACTATATGAGATATTCATAATTTTCTTCTTAACTTGTATTTGACCCATTTTTGCATGATTTTATTACATTATATTTTGAGCAAAGTTTTAAGTTTCTGATTGTCTAACAAAAAGACATGTCTTTTTGTTCAAAAATCTAAAAAAAAAAAACCAAACGCTAACGGAGAACGCGTTGGTGCACCAACGCGTTCTCCGTTAGCGTTTAGATTTTTTTCCATTTCTTTGTTCAATGTTCTTTCTAGAACTATATGAGAAAACAATAATTATCTTCTTAACTTGTGTTTGACTCATTTTTTGCATGATTTTCTTACATTATATTTTGAGTAAATTTCAGAGTATATTTTTGTCTTAAGAAAAAGACATCAACGCGTTCACCATTAGCATTAAGATTTTTTACGTTTCTTTTATTTGATGTTCTTTCTAGAACTATATGAGATATTAATAATTTTCTTCTTATCTTGTGTTTGACCCATTGTTGCATGACTTCCTTACATTATATTATGAGCAAAGTTTTTAGTTTCTGATTGTCTAAGAAAAAGATATCAACGCGCTCTCGGTTTGCGTATATTTTTATTACGTTTATTTAATTAGAGGATCTTTCTGGCACTATATGAATACGATTATCATTTAATATCTATACTAATTATTTTATTGAGTTTCAATATTATCTGTACTGATTATTAGAAAGATAAAAATAAACATTTTTCTAAACGAGTAGGATATTCACTGTTTTGTTCATAAAAGACTTCAACGCGTTAGCGCCACGAAATGATTTCCCGTGTTCCAAACGGGATGAAAACCAAAAGAAATATTCTACAACTAAAAGCAATACAATATATCTTTATTACACACCGAAAATACAAATTAAACTGAAACTAACATCAATCAAAAATCAGTACAGTGATTTCTTACAAACGCAATCAAATGTATGCATCTTCGAGGCTAGAATGAATACGATTTCTTCTAGATTACCTAATGTGTTCCATCCTCGGCCACACCGTCGCTTACCATCAGGTGAGTAGGTAACCAAACGTAGATACAAAATACGTAATACTATATATATAAAATACGTCTAAATTGTGACGATACTGATTGTAAAACTCTGTTTTAAACTGTCACGGTTGTTCACTAAAGTTATATGATTATTTACGGGATATTTACCGTGGTAAGGTTCTTGAGTCTTCCTTCTGAGCAGTCTTCCCGTGCACATGGTGCATGTAACTGCGCCGAAATATAGGGTTTAGCTCTTAGGTATAGCTCATTCCACAACCTTACCACGGTAAATATCCCGTAAATAATCATATAACATTAGATACTGATTGTGTAATATTTTTTTTGTTATAAATTTATTGTTTCAATGCGATTTGTGGTACTTGAATACAGCATAGCTAGAATATCCCACGGAGAGTTGCAGCCTTAATTGTAGTAGGCGTTTCCTAAATCGCGCCTGACTGTAGCGTCTCGGTTTTAATTCGATTCCTACTATAGAAGAAAATAAATGACCATAGATCATTGATTTAGAAAAGGAATATAAATACCAAATCCCTCTATATACCCTCGTTTTTTTAAGCTTATAATAAGTTAACAGTAAAAAAATATATAGGTATTATACAAGCTTTTTTTTCCTTCGCAATTTTAATTGATTAAAATATCAATTTAATTATTTTATAGTTTATTATTATGCATAAAAACAGGATCAAAATGCATTGCTTATATAGGCCAGCACACCATTACATATAAGAAACTACTTGTAACATTACAGCAATATAGTTACTTTTAGTGAATGATCGTTTATTTTAAAATGGTTCTATAATTTTGGTACATTTTTAGGGTTCCCAAAGGGTAAAAACGGGACCCTATTACTAAACCTACGATTTCTGTGTGTCTGTCTGTCTGTCCGTATGTCCTACCTATGCTAACGGCTGTATTTTTCGAACCGTAAAAGATAGTTGAAATTTTCGCAGATTATAATATAATGTTACAGCGGATTAATTAAGAAATAACAAATAAGTCATAAAGTTAATTTCTGTTTACCACCAGTTCTAGTACGATCACCGAAGTGAAGCAACGTCGGGTGCGGCTGGTACTTGTATGGGTGACCGCCTGGGCGTTGATGGGGTGTTGTCTTTTTGCACAATTTTTTTGTACTTCAGTAGCTAACAAGTTATGTGGTGGTACGGAACCCTCAGTGCGCGAGCCCGACTCGCACTTGGCCGATTTTATTTTCTGTTACCAGCAGTACCCCGAGGCAGTTCTGCCCGCTATTCTACAGGATCCGTTTATTTTTGCAGCTTTAAAAGTAACTTATGTTTAAAGCTACCTCTTGACCAAATTTTTATGTTTTTTTTTCAGCTGTTATATGGAATTGATTTAACGGTTATTACTAACATGGATTTACAAACTTTCGCATTTACGTATAATATCAGTGTGATGTTGAATCCCACGGGCGAAGCCAGGTTTTGTTTTAATTTAGGACGGGGCAAAAATTAAAATCTAGAGTAAGTACCGAAAATGTATGTAGTTGATCAATACCTAATCATATAAACATCTATATCTTAAAATTGATAGATTGATTGATCAGATAAATTTTTCGCTTCTAGAACCCTTTTTCTACGTACACTCATCATGCACAAGCTAAAAAGCCGTCTTTCTGCCCTTGGTAACCGTAACCAAGTTCGGTGAAATCATTGTAATCATTGAAGCCTGCTTTCTGGGAATTCCCAACACATAACTGATCTGATTCTAGGGCTTCTACAACACATTCATGCTTTAGACCAGGGATTCCCAAAGTGGGCGATAGCGCCTTCTTGTGGGCGCTGCAGGCCTAAAGGGGGGCGGTAAGAGACCCAGAAAAAGAATGTGATTTGTAATTCCATTTAGCTAGGAAGCCTCTTAGACACCGACTGCATGAGCTCTCGACTCTCAACTACAACTTGTGAACATCAACTAATATTAGTTAAGAGATTGCTCAAACTCGGTTCGATATTTCTCTCTTTTTAGCGCCCCCAATTTTGAAAATATGGGGGCGCTAAAAATAATTTATTCTCAAAGTGGGCAGTAGAAAAAATAAGTTTGGGAACCTCTGCTTTAGACTATAAATACAAAAAAATATGAACCGAAGAAAGGAAAACCAACCAATAAGTATGAAGTGCTGTAAATTTGAAAAAAATATTCACCCCAATGTCAGGGCCAGCCTGGCCGGCCCTACGTGCCTACGCCCATGTTGAATCTATTATTTTAAATATCTTTGATCACAGTGATAACTGCAAGTCGCTCGAAGTCTTTCACATCGGAGCTACCTGCGCACGCGCCACCGTCGTTGTCGCGCTGTCAGGTCCTTGCGCTTCGTTCAGTTGTCGAAGTGCGTTTGGTGGATGATGTGGTGTCAAGCTGTGGTGGTGCTCCTGGTAGCGATTATAGTGCGAGGTATGTTTCATTAATTTTTCATCCGACTTTAATAAAGAAGGTTCTCCGACTGTTTTTTGTGTACTATATTTTCCGACTATATATATATTTACCGACCTATTGTTTTTTTTAATTTATTTATTAAGTCGGGCATATCTCGAGGGTGGTTTTATGTAAATTTCAAGGATATGTTCCTCCTCTACGGGAGGAAAATTCGGAGATGAATCAAAACATCATCATCATCATCATAATTTATTGAATTTCACACCCACTAAGATATTTTGTTTGTTTTTTTTTGTGTTTTATTATTTTGGCACTGACTTGACATACTCGTATATATAATACTAGCTGACCCGACAGACTTTGTCCTGTCTTAAAACTGTCAAACGCGCGAAGTTGAAATTGTTAAGTTTTCTGAAATTTTCCAATTTTCTGCGCAATTTTCTTATTTTTTCTTTCCATAAGAACTTTATGCAAAGTATTAGAAAACTTATAAAAAAAGATGAATGAAATCGGTAAAGTCGTTCTCAAGTTATGGCGTGACCAAGGTAAATAGGGATTCATTTATATATATACTCGTATACAGATAGATATAAATATATAAGTACCATACCCTGTCATGTAAAAAAAATTATGAGTGTAATGATTTATTAACTTACTTCAAAAGAAGGACGGGATTCTCAATCCGTTTTAATGTCCCGTATACGTCATAATGGTCCCATAGAAATGTCATCAAAATCGGTTCAGTGGTTTGGATTTAAAATCAAAATAACTGGAAGTTTGGAATTTCATTTACTTGGATGACAACAATATGTCAAACGAAAAACGACACCAAGTCACAGACTTTAAAAGTCTGTGCACCAAGTACCTAACCGAAATTGCGTATTTTACAAGCTTTTATTTAACTAGCAATCTATGTATGTATTGTTATATAACTATGTTTGTAAAGTTATATGATTATTTACGGGACATATTTAAAACAGTGTTTTAACTAAGTTTGTTCTTGTGGAATCTCGTTACTCAATTTTGAAGCCGACATCTTCAACCGATTGAACTGAAATGTTGTATACACGTTTAGTTTGGATGGTAATGTTATTTTCTAAAGCTAACATATCGTTTGAAAATGTTTTTTTACTATTAACTTATTACTAATACTGAATTCAGTATTTTAAATTAATCATTATTAGTACTAGCTGACCCGACAGACGTTGTCCTGTCTTAGAACTGTCAAACGCGCGAAGTTTAAATCGTCGTTAAGTTTTCTGAAATTTTCCAAGTTCCTGAGCAATTTTCTTAATTTTTCTTTTCGTAAGAACCTTTAACAAAGTATTAGAAAACTTAAATAAAAGATGATGACATAACTTGAGAACGAATTTACTAAAATTCGTTCTCAATCTATAGCGTGACCAAGGTAAATAGGGATTCATTTTTATATGTATACTAGCGACCCGCCCGCACGGGTGTAATTTACGTGCGAAGCCGGGGCGGGTCGCTAGTTATATAATTATTTAAACTATCCTATCTCTCAAGTTGGATCGAACTGCACATGGTGTGCGAATTTTATTATAATCGGTTAAGTGGTTTAGGAGTCCATTGAGGACAAACATTGTTACACGAGATTTATATATATTAAGATGTATAGGTATAGATTCTATTCCTGAAAGTAAATGTCGTCATTCATAATGCTTGTTTTTGTCCTATGACAACTTAACAGTCAATTAAAATTGCTTATCGTGGGAATTTAATTCAGACTTCCTTCTCTACATAGTATCTAGATCAATAGGTATATCTGACGACTATCTATTCCAGAGATGGCAAACCTTTATTAGTGTAGTAACGTGTCACAAAAAAAAAATGTGGCCAAGATGTGCCTGCAATGAATCTTGAACTAATGAATAATGAAGAAAGAGTATAAATCATACTAATATTATAAATGCGAAAGTGTGTTTGTTTGTTCCTCTTTTACGCAGCAACAGAGCAATGGATCGACCTGATTTTTTGCATGGGTATAGTTCAAGGGTCTGAGAGTAACATAGGCCATTTCATCGTCATCATCACTATCACCATTTTTCATCACTACGGTGAAACCGATGGGGGGGGGGGGGAGAACTAGTAGATGATAAATTAACTTAAAATTATTTGAAACCCGAAATAAGTATTTTGTACAGCAATTGTACTAATAATAATAATTGTGTAATAGGTATTTACATTTAAATGTTTATTTAACCGTAGGTCTTACGTTCAAAAATCTGTGTCCTTCTGTAAAAAAATGTATTGTGTCTGTGTTCTGTAAATTCTGTGTGTGTCTTTCTGTAGTGTCCTTGTGTCAAAGTGATCAGAATTAACGGTTTTCATCCCCCGACACAAAAAAGGGTGTTATAAGATTAACGTGTGTACGTGTGTCTGTCTGTGGCATCATAGTTTGAAAGGTGAAATGATCGAGTTTTCTTAGAGCTATGATTTGAAAAAATCTGTTCAGGCGTTTGAAGATTATCAGCTCTTAAAAGGGGTTTAAAAATCTATTTATACTTGTATTCAGCTTTTCAACTGCTGGTCTTTAGGAAAAACTCAGTCTCTCAGAAGCTGTACAGCGAGCAATGCAAAGAGCTATGCTCGGAGTGCGTGATATACTCCGAAAGGAGGTTATGCACCGAAGAACCAGAGTCACCGCTAAGCTATTAAAGTTTGTAAGCAAAAATGGCAATGGGCAGGCCACATCGCTCGAAGCGAAGAACCGATAACTGATGGCGAAGAAAGGTTCTTGAGTAGAGACCACGAACCGGAAGACGCAGCTTAGGTAGGCCCCCCACTAGGTGGACCAACGACAGTGAGAGTCGCGGGCATCCAGTGGATGCAAGTGCCAGGCTGTCGTTCGGTATGCAGTAGGAGGCCTACATTAAGCAGTGGGCGTCTTCTGGCTGATGATGATGATTCAGCTTTATACAGTCAACTGCTGCTGTCAGAGCTAGAAAAATACTTAGATAGAGTATAGAAGTTCTTGCAAAAATTGTACGTGTGTTGTCTTGAGTAGGTAGGTACCCATGACAGAACGCAAACATGCAGGGTTGTGCAACTCAGTAGCAGCGGTGCGATGTAGGGTAATATCTTGCTACATAGGCATTTCGAGATTCTGCAAAAACGTCTTGTTAACTTATCGACAATTTTTGTAATGTGTTATCTTATATCTATGTTCATGGTAGGTTGGGTTTCTTGGGAACGTCCTTCCGCATCAGAATTTTGGAGGGTATTTAGTCCTCACGCTTAACGTTTATTTTATTTTTTATAATATACTAGCAGTCCGCCCCAGCTTCGCACAGGTATAGATTATAGCCTATGTCACCCGGGGATAGTGTAGCTTCCCGTCAGTGAGAGAATTTTTCAAATCGGTTCAGTAGTTTCGGAGCCTATTCAATGCAAACAAACAAACAATCAAATCTTTCCTCTTTATATATTAGTATAGAATAATAATATTATAAAGAGGAAAGATTTGTATGTAAGTATGTTTCTAACGAATTGGCTCAAAAAGTATGGACAGATTTTAAAAATTCTTTCACCATTTGAATGCTACATTATCACTGATTAATATAGGCTATTTTAATAGGCTATATAACTATACCCGTGCGGAGCCGGGGCGGACCGCTAGTTTTTTATAATAGGCTTACGTTCGACCGCCAACTCGCCTGATGTAAAGCGACGATGCGGTCTACGATGGAGCACGCTTGCCTAGAAGAAACCGATTCACTCGTGATTTCAAACACCCAGATTGTACCTATCGTGGAACACCCATTCAGGCAGCGCATTCCACAGACTAGCAGTTCGCATAATAAAAGTGGAATCAAAGCGCTTCGTACGGGTTTTACCGCTTCACGTGCGCTGGGTGGCCGTGGTCCGATTATTTACCTGCCATTGATGGCAGGTATGGTCCCTTCTGACCAACCCTTCTTTTTTTCATCCGGGCTTGGTACCGGCAACGGCGGAGTTAATAATCACACAATGCTATAGCAATATATGTAATATATAATATATGAGACGGTAGATTCATCAAAATCCTCTCCACGGTTTTGAAAGTCCTACGGTCTTCTTCGTATTCTTTATTTCGTATCTTATTCTGTTTTATTCTGTTTTCAATTATGTTTTCCTTTTATTAGGTAGTTATTGTATATATTCTCAGTGTTCATTCTTAGATATTATTATTACTATATATTTGTATCCGTGATGACCTGTACCTGATTTGCTTTATGTATAGATAGATAGATAGATAGAAACTCTTTATTGTGTACACCAGAAATAAAAATTACAACACGATAGAAAACACTTACGAGCTAGTGCCACAAGTGGCGGCACTAGCTCGACATACTATAAGACATTAATTTATAACCAAGCTGTTGATCATTCCTGTGAAGCAAAACTAAAATAAAATAAGACTTCAGTGCAATGCCATAATCAAACGCCTTCTGACCGACTTTTGGGACCGATTATCTACAACACTACCGATTTCAATAAGGGATCTAAAATATAGTCAATTTAAAACAAAACTAAAAAATACTTTTAGTCGAGAAATGTTATTATAAAGTTTTATTTTTATTTTTTATTATTGTTTCTTTATTTTCCACGGATTCCTGGGTCCGTGCCATTTGTCAACTTTTAACATATATTTTTTTAACTATATTTGATATAACATATAACTAATGACTATACAAAAGGAATATACAAATTATAAAATGTTATGACTATGTTGCGTGTATACACCGAGCAGTCCAGCTCCCGCAATCACAAAGTTAGTGATTTTATAAATGATATATTTTAGTAATGACTGCAGTAGGTCAATTTGTTTATCATACAATTACAGTTATGTCTATCTGTTAACTATTTAAATTAATAACATCATATCTGAACTTTTGAAATTATTTCGACAGTTAATTTAATTAATACTTTTTTATATAAATAACCATCTCTCTAGATTTGTACGCCTACAAACTAGGCAAAACATGATACACACACACATCAGCAGCCATTAAACGTCCACTGCTGGACAAAGGCCTGCCTCTTAAAGAGGGGTGTTGCCATAATCCCCACGCTTGGCAGGCGGCTTGGGGATCGCAGTATGTTCACCGTGTACTAAGGACGCTGCTGCCCATCCTCCGGTGGTTCTGGTCGCAGTTTTAGGACATACCCGGGTCCATGATCCAAAGTGACTAATATTTTAACCCACCTATTGTGCATGCGTTTTTTAATGTGTGTATGATTTACTCGTGTTTTGTGCAAGTAAGATAATCTTTATCTTTATCTTCTGCAATTACATTTAGTTATCCGTTTTTCATGTTTTACTCTATGGCGATATTACAAGGCGTAATGTAAAGCACTATTTAAAATTTCACAAAAAAGGAATGATGTATGGCAAGTCTGTTTTTGTAGTGTTAGTTTTAGCTAGTATTTTATTTAGTTAACTAGCGACCCGCCCGCCCGGCTTCGCGCGGGTGTAATTTACGTGTGAAGCCGGGGCGGGTCGCTAGTTATATATATAAACCTTCCGTGAAAATGTATCTAACTGATGGTGAAAACCGAATCAAAATCCGTTGCGTGGTTTAGGAGGAGTTAGCGGCCATACAGACATACAGAAAGACAGACAGACGCGGAGAGCAACTTCAATTTATACTATGTAGAGATAGAGAAGAGAAGAGATAGAGAAGAGATAGAGATAAAGGCATTTCATAAATGTTTTCATAGAATGCAAACCGGACCGTCCTCTCCGCCCGGACCGGCCCGAGCGCCCGGACCGGCATCCTATCAAAGAAGCCCTATTCCTGCACAATGATGCGTTCGAGAATGCGACGTTCGAAGACTGCATCTGGCGCCGCGACCGGGAACCGTGCCCGGACCCGGACGTACGGCTCCATCTCTATACGGAGGCCGAGCCGGTCAAGAAACCTGTAAGTTTTTTATATAATAATAAATACTAAATTACTAACACACTCACATACAAACTTTCTCATTTATACGTAATACTAGCTTTTACCCGAAGCTTCGCCCGCGTGGTTTGGGGGGAAAACAATGAGCCATTGTGAAAATGGGTGGTTATGCTATCCCTCAGGAACTAACAGTTTTTTCGGGATTAAAAGTGCGTCTATGTCACCTTGAAATACTTATACCCATGCAAAAATTGTTGCTGCGTGAAAGAGGAACACAAACCAACAAACAAACACACTTTCGCATTTATAATATTAGTATGATCTGATTCGTGTAATAAGTACTTTTTATATGAATATAGGCAACTTATGTAAGTACCTAAGTACTGTATATAAATGCAATGTAATCACTATCCCTTTGTTTAATATTTTCTCACGTTTTTATAAACACACAAGCCTTCCTCGGAAGTGCCTACAACAAAAGTATTATGCTTAGTTTATTCATATGTATTTTTACCCGACTGAAGAAGGGTAATGTTTTTCGGATGCCGGGGTTTTGTGGGCGTATCTGTGTGTCTGTCTGTCTGTTTGTGAGTTGTAGCTCACAAACGGCTGCACCTTAGAATAACTACTAATATTCTAAGGGTTGCACCTATTTTTTTTTCATTCCTACCATTCCATATACAAAGAGGGATGGTACATGTATGGGTAAAACCCGTACAATTTCTTGTCTTCCGTAGAAGTATCGCACGAATTTGCGCTGAATTTTTGTTGAGCCCGCCGTCAAGGTCGGCGGCTTGGGTATATATTTGGTGTGCATTTTACCCTTACTATTGGAACAGATTGCCGCTTGATTGATTATGGGTTTGCCGCTCTTTTTATAACAAAAATATAGCATCAATTTCAGGGTCATAATTACGGTCACAAAATTAAACGTTTTTCAATGAAATTAGAGGTAAAGTAGAAAGAAAGCAGTTCATGGTCGAGCTCCTTCAACTGTGACCACACGCACCTACGTTTATAATGACTAAAAACTAGCTGTTATACTGAAACTGGAAACTGTCATTGAACTTGAGTTAGTTAAAAATAATACCTACATACAGTCACGCCTTTTTCCTATTCGGGTAGGCAGAGACCACATCTCTCCGCTTGCTATGATCCTGACACACATCTTTCGCTTCTTTCTTTCATGAGTGTTTTCATACAAGCTCGACGGTTACGGATACTTTTGACGTGGCCATTTCTCAAAAGACCTCATCAAAAGTACCTTCCAAAATAATACCAAAGCTAAAAAAGATAAGAATCTGACCATCGGGATGAAAAAAAAATTACCTACTATACAGGCTACACTTCGTGAGAATGCTTTACATACAGGGTGTTGATTACGCGCACTAATCACAGAGTAACGTAGTAAAGATTCTAAGTAGATATCAAAATAGTTTTAGAACCCAACCCCCAAAAATATTTATCAAATGAAACTCAATACGATCCTAAGAGGACCGCGATTTATGGAAGGAAATGTAGGAGCCTGTGCCCAGCAATGGGACAAAAAACGATAAATGATGGCCGAGCGGTAACGTCTGACGGCACCTGGTTGGATCCTAGGACTTGCACCAATGACTTAGTAGGTATATAAATCAATTAGGTTCAGTGTCGGGTGATGTCACCGGCGGCTCCAACGGAAGACCAGCGCTGGTTGTTCGCAACCAGCATTATGCTGAGTTGGAACCGGTTTGTGGAGGAAAACAATTTGTAATGTGTGTATTTATTTCTATTAATTCTTAAAAATGTTTTATTTTCTTCCATAAATAAAAAATTGTCTATTGTCTATTGTCGATGCTAACGCTCAAAAATGCAACCTATTTTAAGAACTTGCATATAATATGTGCACAGTGTCACAATAAATGGATTCTGATTCTGAAAATCGGTGAAGGAAAAGAAAACATCGTGACTATCGTGAGGAAACCGGTATTTCCAAGAACCTCAAAAGTTCGACATAATGACGTTCACTAATATGTTTGTTACCTCAGAACACCGCCATTTATGAACCAATTTTTTTATTTGAAAGGATATATCTATCAGATATATCCCATATTTATTTATTATTTTTATTAGTTTGGCTTTTAAATCAAATCAAAATAACTGGGAAATTCGGTTACTTGGATGACAATATTATGACATCGAAGGAACCTAAATTGCGTATTTTACTAATAATTAAGTCGTTTTTAAAATTGCCAATTTAGACGGTCGAAGTAAATTTTTTTCCGGCATTTTTTTCCGATTTGATGTTCAGTATGAGTAGTAGAAGTCCTTAAATATTGCTCGGTTGCAAACCAACACCTTGAATAGAGGTGTAAAACTTCATTGTATGCACAATAGGCAGGTAGTTGAACCGTAGAGTTAATTTCACCTATCTGCATTGTTATTTGGTGTTGCGACACTGCAGATTAGCATTCTGTTTCCGTTCGTATGGGTGGTTTTCTAAACGCATTTCTATGTTTTATTATGTTGTATACATACAAACTTGAGGAAGGAACAACAAACAACACTTTAGTTAGTTTACTACCTAATGTGACAGTTATTCTTTTTAGTATACAATTATTCAGTTATTTATAGTGAATTTATCCACAAAAATAAAAACTGACCCTAAAAGAAGTGTATGAAATTCAATAAAATCTCATTCATTACTACGTGCCATTGAAATAACACAAAACTAGAAAATAGCTTGTTCTAAATCGGACTAGGTACAATCGATATCCGAAACGAAACGAACCAAAGAACCAGAGTCACCGACATAGCTGTTAAAATTTGCAAGTTGAAGTGGCAATGGGCAGGTCACATCGCTCGAAGAACCGATAACCGATGGGGAAGAAAGGTTCTTGAGTGGAGACCACGAAACGGAAGACGCAGCGTAGGTAGGCCTCCCACTAGATGGACCGACGACATAGTGAGAGTCGCTGGCATCCAGTGGATGCAAAAGGCAGGCTGTCGTTCAGTGTGGAGGTTAAAGTAGGAGGCCTATGTTCAGCAGTGGACTTCTTCTGGCTGATGATGATGACAATCGATAACTAAGTGTTTATTTATGTTATCTTCATAGGAAATCTCACAGCTAGGTACAAAGTGTAACAACGTGCGCAATGTTTGAATTTTGTGACTAAAATGATCGGTATTTTATTGAAATATCCGGCTTTAGGTCAGGACTTAAAAAAAATGGTAACCCTATACGCGACTAGCTTTTGCTCGCGGCTTCCCCCGCATTATGAAAACTGCCCATGTCACTCAAGAGTGTTTAGCTTTAGACAACTAAATTGTATTATTTTACTGACAGATCAGGAAAATTATTTAGAGAATTGGTTCAGTGGTTCCAGAGATTACTTCTTACAGACATAAAAAGTCCTCAACTTTAGAATAATAGTGTAGATACAAAAAAAAAAACAGAAAACATAAAAAAATGGCACTGTAAAGAATATAGGTTGTAATAATTATGAAGGCCACATAACTACATTTCCAAAATCGAATAGGGCCAGTGCGGCAGTGGGTTGCGTATGCGCATGCAATACTCATGAGGTAAGGTTGGCAGGACGAGTAGCGGTACCTTGTACGCATTCCTAGCTGAGCCGATACTGACCACCTGACGGAAAATGAAGGTGTTCGTAAGGAGAAACAACTTCATTAAAGAGCAAAAAAGTGTGGAACATATTTAAAGTGCAGGGCTCGATAGGAAAAGGACCTCGATCGGAAAAGATTGTAGCGGTTGTTTTGTAACTGGTATATCAGCAGGCCTAGCACGTGCCGTGGACAAATTGTCTTTTCACTATTTTTATCCCGCGAGAAAAAGACTAACATAGGTAGGTATATTTTAACTAGGCCTACTGGAGACGATACAAGTAAAATCCGGTTGCCCGAAAAAAATATGGTTCCATTCCAAAATGGTTCTTATGGTGGCCCTCAATGTCTGTTTGTATATCACACCCGTATACGAGATATCGATTTGGACACAGATTCATGCAGATTGCGTTTTACCACGAAAATAATGTATTAGACACATGCATGCTAAGATATTTTTTCCTGTAGATAGGTTGTGCCCGCCACCATATTGACTAGACGAATGCAAGGGTGGCTGCCCGACTTCGTTCAGCCGTCTCTCAGTTTTTATTATGTCTTCTGTGTCTCAGTCACGCACTCTGTGTCCACAACAAATTGTTTTTTGTGTCTTTCTAACAACAGATAGAGTAAAAGGTCATTCATATTCATTCGCTTATTTCACAAAATGCAAATATACATGCGTAGGTAAGTAGATATACGATAATGCTGCGTTTAGTCAGTTTTTAAAGCCGTGTTGTTCGCCTATAACGTCTCTATTATTACACCTCACTCACTGCATGCATCTACAGATTGTACAGAAACTTTCACACTTGTAACATTGATGTGATAACTACCCTCCAGGTGGATCTGTTCAGCGAAGACTGGCTCCGCCAGAGCGGGTGGGAACCTTCTCATGAGACCATCCTGCTGATCCACGGATACGCAGGGGGAGATGACACGCTGCCCATCACTGTGCTCCGGGACGGTAAGATTTTTAATACTTTTTGCTTACCAAGTCCAACTTGACGGTAGCTAGTGGATCAGAAAAAAGGGCGGCTGTTCGCCGAATCACTTATTGGGGGAGGTGAAGGCTCACAGGCTGTGACACAGGCTGCGGTGGCTCGATCGTGTTGCGCGGATGAAGGAGGATAGGTCCGTGAAGAAAGCGTATTTGTGACGGACGACAGGCTGTCGCCCGGTAGGGCGTCTCAATTTAAGTACCGCTGGTCACGTCGTAGAAACGTGGTGGAAGTCGCATAATGATGTAAAGAGTGGCGTCTTTAATTTTCGGAGACTAAAATCCATTTTGGAGTGATCGCATCATCCCAGTAAGGCACACACTGCCCGGCTTTACTTCCCAGCATCTCTTTTTCATACATTTTAAAAAAACAAACGTGGATATGCAATGTCTTGACCATGCCATGTAGTGACTTGATTTATTTTCCTAGGTCCCCTAAGTCTTAGCCGACGTCAACAGTGAATTTTCATCCCGTCCTGTCTCGAGTTTCTCGTTTCACTTCAAGCAACGTCTTGTCTTTTTTTAAATTAAAATCTTAATCATACGTTTGATAATGTTGGATATTTCTACTACACCGGAACCTATTATCACCCATTCTTAATCCCATAAATCACTACGATCTAATTAACTAAACAAGTCTGCTTTTGGCAATAAACGTTAGTTTAGTTCATTTACATATATATTATGCAACGCAGCAAATGTCAACGAAAGTCATCGCTGTTTTCCATAAGTTTTCTGTGGCGGAATTCTCCAGAAAGTGAAAGTATTGAGTGCACAACCGTAATGCACTTTACCGAACAACTTATAAAATGTAGAGTTGGGAAAATTGGCATAAATGTAGAGTTGGCAAATGGATGAACTAACATTTTCCAGAAAATACTTTTAGTTTTGCTTATGATATATATAATACGATGGTGGGCTGAACCCCATTCGGCTTTCCAGACAAGTTAGTAGTACGTGGTAGTATTACGACAGTGTCTTTAGACTACTACCGTTTGTTATAAGAAATGCAGTTAGGAAATGCATGAGCCATGTCGCTAATAAAGTTTCGTTGCTAAACTTGAATTTGCTAAAAAAACCTACTTACCCTAATTACAATTTGTAGGTTTTTACGTTAAACCTTATTGATTTTAGTTTTAAATATCTTAATATATAAATATCTTTTTTGCCCCTCATGAAAGAAAATAAGAACAATAAGATTCAAGAAAAATAAGACGCCTTGATGCCCGCAGTCAGTCAGTTGTGGTGTACAACCAACTGGCTGGACACCACAATTAGACCACGACCGCGTGACCATAGTTTCAACCACGACCTCGTAACCAGTTTCAAGCACGTTGCGAGTCAGTCAGTAGTTTTTTAAAGAGAGTGTAGTTTCTATGGGTATTTAAACTTAGGGGTGGTCTATGTAATCTTCATAACTAAAACGTAAATGAAAGCACTTGCATTGTTTGCAATGCATACCCTATTGTAGCGTAGATTTGTTTGTCCTTTGTGCCTATTCAACTTTTATTTACCTTGATTGACGCGATGTCAAAATGTATGAGAAGCGTAGCAAATTATCCTTTTCTATGCACTTCACAATACCTAATAAGCTATACTTATAGATAGTTGCAGTTTAGTTTGTCGCTTGCATGTTAGCATGCTGTAGGTATACCCGGCTTTCTCCGGAACTGCATCAGTCACACGAGGCAACGACCAGTGGCAGAACTGTCAGGTCTTTGTGACGTGTAGGTAGTTACAAATTGGTAGGTGTGCTGATTGCTGGGTCTCGCGGATCGTGCCCTGCATTTGTGGTTACAGCATGCTTTCGATAGATGTTGCATAAGTAGGTACTCATGACGACTGTTTCTAGTGAATTGTATACTTATGTACTTAACTCAATCTTCATCTATGTTAGCATCATTAATGAAGGTGACAAAGTATCATAAAACTAGAATAAGCTATACTAGCTACCTACCATGGTAGGTAGGAAGACTATGAAGCGACCGTAGTCATTGAATTTGTATAGATTGCATGCATTTCGCCAGTTTCTTCGCAGTTATTTTGGAGGTCGGAGGCAGGAACTGCCAGTTATGTTCATCGCGACATTTCGACACCGATTATAGGAGAGTCAGCTGCTCCATTAGTAGGTATTCCTACCTACCATATTTTTTTTTATAGTGTGGACTATGAGAAAGCCTTTGATTCAATCGAGACCTGGGCAGTATTGCAGTCCCTCCAGCGTTGTCATATCGACTATAGGTATATCGAAGTGTTGAAGTGTTTGTATAGAAACGCCACCATGTCGATCCGATTACAGGACGAGAGCACGGAACCAATCCAATTGCAGAAAGGCGTGAGACAGGGAGATGTTATCTCTCCGAAACTGTTCACAAACGCATTGGAGGACGTTTTCAAGCTCTTGGACTGGAACGGATTAGGCATCAACATCAACGGCGAATACATCACTCACCTTCGTTTTGCCGATGATATAGTCATCATGGCAGAGTCGCTGGAGGACCTAAATACCATGCTCAGCGACCTCAGTAGCCTTTCCCAACAGGTGGGTCTTAAAATGAACATGGACAAGACAAAAATCATGTCGAATGTCCATGTTGAACCCGTGCCGATAGTCGTTGGGAACGATACTCTAGAAGTTGTTGACCATTACACCTATCTTGGACAGATTGTTCAGTTAGGTAAGTCCAACTTAAGCAAAGAGGTCGCCCGAAGAATCCAACTCGGATGGGCAGCGTTCGGGAAATTGCGTGACATCTTCTCGTCCAAGATACCACAGTGCCTCAAGATGAGGGTTTTTGACCAGTGTGTGTTGCCAGTGATGACATATGGTACTGAGACGTGGTCCTTAACTGTTGGCCTTTTGGAAAAACTCAGAGTCACTCAGCGGGCAATGGAGAGAGCAATGCTCGGAGTTTCTTTGCGCGATAAAATCCGAAACGTGGATATTCGCCAAAGAACCAGAGTCACCGACATAGCTGTTAAAATTTGCAAGTTGAAGTGGCAATGGGCAGGCCACATCGCTCGAAGAACCGATAACCGATGGGGAAGAAAGGTTCTTGAGTGGAGACCACGAACCGGAAGACGCCGCGTAGGTAGGCCTCCCACTAGATGGACCGACGACATAGTGAGAGTCGCTGGCATCCAGTGGATGCAAAAGGCAGGCTGTCGTTCAGTGTGGAGGTTAAAGGGGGAGGCCTATTTTCAGCAGTGGACGTCTTCTGGCTGATGATGATGATATTTTTTTTTAATAATTAATAGGCTTGCGTTTGACCACCGTCACGCCTGATGTTAAGCGATGATGCGGTCTAATACTAATTGCGGTCGACCTACTTACAAATCAATAACTGTATTTAAATTAGCAGTACTCTCTCATCAACATTATTTCAATTCTTTGGTGGGTCGATGTTGCCACCATTCTACAAATAACATTTTATTGTTTCCGCAGCGTACCTCCGCCGTGGCGGGTACAACGTGTTCATGCTGGACTGGGGTGCGTTATGCCAGCCTCCGTGCTACGTCGCAGCAGTTCACAACCTGCGGCCCGTGGCACGATGCGCCGCTGAGGCGCTGGGAGAGCTGCGGCGCGCCGGCCTGCGTCCCGACCGACTCACGTGTGTGGGCCACTCTCTGGGGGCGCATCTCTGCGGCATCCTCGCCAACTATCTCACATTTCGCCTGAACCGGATTATTGGTGCGTTCTAATAGGAGTTGCTTTGATAGTATATTGCTATGGCGACACCAGTGAATCCATAACGCACTAGGTTGGTGTGGAATGCCAAATGCAGTTCGAAATACAGACAACGATATTGAGGAGATCTGTTAAATTTTTTTATCGGCTGAGCTTGTGGTGTTGGAGTCCACTGAGAAATTTGCCAGAAGTTCATCAACAATGACTTCCTTGTCCAGAATCATAAGTAACCGACTGGAAATCCAAGAGCTAAATCATTTTTATTTACGAAACGAGAGACACTGTAGACAGAGAACCAGAGTTACGGGCATACGAAGTAGCAAGCTGAAGTGGCAATGGGCTGGTCATATTTGTAGAAGAATTGACAAATACGTTAGGGGTAGACGGGTTGAAGACTACATATCGGCAAATGTAGAGTAGGACGCCCTGCAGCCTGGTGGAGCAACGACCTGCGAAAGGCAGCTGGTAGCAAGTGAATGCGTAAAGCAAAAGAGTGTGCCCTGTGGCGTTCTTTAGTAGAGGCCAGCAGTGGACAAACATTAAATAGACTGACAATGAAATGCATTTAATGTCAACTGTCATGTTTCCAGGGCTAGACCCCGCGCGGCCACTCATCCGCAACGCCCCGGCTCTCCGGCTGGACCCGGGAGACGCGCGCGCCGTGCACGTGCTGCACACGAACGCAGGCCGGTACGGTGACGCGGCGCGCCTCGGCCACGCGGACTTCTGTCTTAACGGCGGCCGCAGCCAGCCCTACTGCGAGGACACGCCTAGTAAGCACTAACCTAGCTTATTGGAGTTGGCACGTACATCTTCTTAAATTTTTTTAATTGACAGGCTTAGCGTTTGACCACTAAAAAAACCTCATGTTATGTGACTAAGAGGGTAACCCACCAAGCCTGGAATAAGAACTGACTCATAAGTTAGGCTGCCGAAACCTGCAAGTCCATGCAGTACTTAACGAGGTTCTTAGCGATTAGCGACAGATTTTCAACTCTGAAGACAGCTAGTTAGCTAGGTAGCAGGCAGTCGAAAGTTCCTACCCCACCGAAATTTTGCTGACCTGCCTGTTCTTTAATGACAAGTAGGTAATAATACCCAGCGTTTTGAAACGGGGCCTTGCTAGTTTACACCAACTTCAAAGCCTCATATTGGTGGCTTCTAGGAGTATTAATGTGTACATCTGCTGAGAAGCGTTGACTTGATGGATTCCTTGTGTTGCAGACGAAGCCCTGTGCAGCCACATCTGGTCAATCTGCTATCAGGCGGAGAGCCTGTTTGTGTCGAGATCTGCGGCTCCGTGCGGGCGGCGCTGCACCGTGCGCCCGGCGCCTGGTCGCGCTGCGGCGCTGCCCGTGCCACTTGGCCAGCCCGCGCCCATGACGTGAGTAACCAACCTTACGGGACTACGTCCGTGGCGGGCAAGGAATGAGAACGCGCAATACGGCCACCCCCACCATTTACCCAGAGCAAGTGGAGAAGCAAGGGGTGCCCTTATCTCACCATCGCCTGGCTCCTCCATGGCTAACTTTTATTCTGACCAATTCTTGTACATGCCAAAGGCTTGCCCCCGCCGGGCCGTGGTGGTCAAATACTGGGAGAGGACCTTATACGTTTTAGGATGAAGAATATTCTGGCCAAGCTAAGATGCCTTCGATTTTCCTCCAAAATATAATTTGGAGTGTTTGAAACGATGGGTGAATAGTTTTCAGAGTTAGGCAACGCACTGACAATTTAATGCTCCGTAGTCCGTGTGTTGTAGATGTCTATACGCATAGGTTTACCATCAGGTGGCCGCTTGTTTGCCACTTATTCTAACGCACAACGCTTAAGACAGCATTGTGCGTTTCAATCAAGGCTTTACAATCACTATTTTATCTTAGGCCGCCAATAATGGCTAGCTTTTATGTTTCGTTGTATCTATGTAATCATTACTTCTGGTGTGCACAATAGTTTCTATTTATGTTACTCCAGTGCATCGGGAGCGTACTGCATAGAAGACTTCACAGCTCCGTTCTGTCCGCACACGTCCGGGTTGGCGGAGGGCGACGAGCGCTGCTGCCTGGACGCCCAGTACGCGGCCGCGGCCACCACGGAGGCGCCGCCAAAGCGACGCCCGCTCGTGCGCCTCCGCCAGATGCGAACACACGGGATCAACGCCATTTATAACAACACTCTGGATTAGATGAAGCGTGGAGTTGTTATTTGTCTATGGTCTGCAGCTGAGACTATGGCGTCTCGGTACGGTAAAACTAAAGCCGACAATATAGCGTGTACTAGAGATGCCTCGATTAGTCGCATTATTCATCGACTTTATTTGCCAGTCTTTCATTATTCGTCAAATGGCGAATAATATTATTCGACATTAGCGAATAGTTGCGGGAAATTATTTTTAAATTTCAAGAACCCAACTGCTCTAGCGTGGGACTTGGGATTGCTCGTCTTACTTCGAATCAGTGTTTTTATTTCATACAATTGCTTCTTTCCGCAGGCGTTAACGCTAACAGAAAGTCGGTCTTGTCTAACCCCCCAGCAGGCCTAGCATGGGCTGTGGATAAATTGTCTTTCCACCGTTTTTATCCACGCCTAGACGCGACAAAGCTAGAATATGGATACGTTTGTCTTTTACTCGCGGGATAAAAACGGTGGAAAGACATTTTGTCCACGGCCCGTGCTAGGCCTGCTGGTGAACTTATTTCAATTTTCCAAAATGATCGCGCCACGTTTTCGAGCTCGGCGGACCTTGATAAAGTTTGTCCGGAAATGATCGTGTGTCTAAAATAGCAACACAATACTTCGAGTTTAGCTGTACAAATAGTAATGGAGAAGTTGTGTAATTACCTTAAATTTTAGTTATAAGCCAAAGATTGTCTTACCATTACAGTGAATAAATATTTTTATTTTACTTTCGAGTTTTATTGGCTTTAATACTGAATTTGAGTTTAACAAGATCGAAAAGATATTTAACACTATGCATATCTACGATCAAAAAAGTAGACTGTAGTCACTATTTAGTCATCATCATCTCTTGTCACTTCTGGACATAGGCCTCTCGTAATGCACGGCACTGAGCCCGGTCGGCAGTTCTGTGCATCCAGTTACCCACCGTTTTACGGTGATCGTCACTCCACTTGGCCGCAGGGTGTCCTACACTACAATACAATACATTATTTCTTTATTACACACCGAAAATACAAATGAAACTTAAACTAATATACGGGCGCCCTTATCGCCTAAAGCGATTTCTTCCAGTCAACCTTTGGATGGACAGGACTAAATAAGTTGAAAAACGTCCTACACTACGTTTGCCTAAACAAGGTCTCTACTTTAGAAATCGTCTACCCCGTCCGTTATCGGTCCTGGGGCAACGGGGCCAGCCCACTGCCACTTCAGCTTAGCCTTTGTTGCTAACTTTGGTTCTATGCCAAATCACTTTGTTTCGGATTCTGTCCCGTAAAGAACTCCAAACTATTTAGTAACGTGTGAATTCAGACTACAATGTTGCAAGGTAAGTTAGACATTGTTAATCGGTGATTCCAATACATAATTATGTATTAATTTATATAAGTAAACTTAATAAACTTAACACACTTTTTTCGTGAATTTTGTACTAGGTTCACATCTGCATAATATAATTCCCTCCTGTCAAAGTAGGAACGAAAAATCGACACCGCTTTATGGTTGGTATTCCAAAAACCCGTACGCTCTGATTCCACTTTTATTGTATGAACTGCTAGTCTGTAAAATGCTCTGCCTGAATGGGTGTCCCCCGATAGTTACAATCTGGGTGTCTTCAAATCAAGAGTGAATCGATTTCTTCTAGGCAAGCGTGCTCCATCCTAGTCTAATATCGCTTAACATCAGGCGAGTCGGCGGCCAAACGCAAGCCTATTATTGTATTTTTTTTTTAAAGTGTTTTCTGTAATGTCGGTTTACGTATGATAATTTTAAGTGATTAAGCTGATCGTGCCTCTCAATCGCTTGTTCCGCGCTCTCGCTTGCACGCGGGGCTCAGGCGGAACGTTAAAATTTTTCGTGCGTGCAGCCGGCGTTCATCGATTTATAAGACGTTATCACGTCAAAAACGATTTTGTAAATCTATTGAACAGGTTCTTAAATTATACCAAACTGATATTTATTTTAAATTTATTTACCTATTCACATAATTATCTAAATAACAACTAGATGTTATCATTACAATAATAAATTACGTGCTATTTTTGACTGGATAACACATAAATCGGAGAATTCATTAAATTAACTTTTTAACACAGAGACATTCTTTCAATGACAATTATTTTTAGTTAAAAATATACATACAATTGCTATTGCCATATAATATTAATGCAGAGATTGGCTATTGTAATATATCAAATAGATATAAATGAGAGTAAGAAATGCATAACTACGAAGCACAAAACTACTACGGGTTTGAGAGCTAGATACTACGAACAAGGTATATAGAAGTATAACTCAGTCCAAAAAAGCCCTATGCAAAAACTACCTATAGGTAGCTACACTAGGAAGGGATGAAGTAGAATATAATGCGATAAAAATAAAAATTAGACCGGCCTAGCGCCATTTTGTGACGTCAAGACGGCAAATTGGAAAGATAGAAATGTTTAAAAATATCATGACATTTTATAATATAAAAAACGGGACAAGTGGTAATGCCGCCAGCATGCTGGGTACGCTGCCAACTGGTAGTGGGCTTGAGCATTTGGATTGTCTTTAGACCTTCAACGGTCTATGGGCAGTCTAACTGTATTTGTAGTTTTAGTTTTTATTTTGTTTAGTTAATAAAGGCACTTGCCCAGTACAAGTAGGACTCCCGCTCTAAGGGTTCCGTTGGCCGGAACCCTTAGAGTGCGAGTCCTACTTGTCCAAACAAAAATATACAAGTTTTTTTTTATATATTTAAAGACAAACTTAGCTTTGTAGTGGACAATAAGGATCTTCGATACATACCAACTACAAAATGTAAGTTTGTAATTTTAAAACAATATTTTTTAATATTTCTGTTTTGGCATATTGTACCAATATTACTGAGGATTACCGTCTTGACGTTACAAAATGGCGCTAGGCCGGTCCTATTCTTATTTTAATCGCATTATATTCTAATCCATCCCTTTCTAGTGGATGCAGATGGCAGGCTGTCGTTCAGCGAGTCGTTCCTTAGAACGACTCACAGAACGACAGCCGAACATAGGCCTCCCCTTAGGGGAGGCCTATGTTCAACAGTGGACGTCTTCTGGCTGATGATGATGACCCATTCGATACTGGCTTCTGACTTGTCTGTAGCGGTGTAAATCAAAGGAACTAAAAAAAAAATGTAGTCAATTTTTTTAAGAAAATACCGTCTCATGGCTATCCCTGTAGTTATAGCCATTCGGTTTTTTTTTTCGGTTTTGACAGTTATGACAGTTAAACAGAGATTGAAAGTCGTCATCAAACCGAATGGAACCACATACCAAAATGTCATCAGTGTATATATTTTTACTTGTTGTTGATTTGTTTAAGTGCTGAATCAATTTCAATGAAATGTATATGGGACAACCTCTGAAGTATGACCTACCAAACAAAAAAAAATATTATCAAAATCAATTCATAATTGGCGGAGTACTCGCGTAACAAACATACAAAAAACATCGAATTGAGACCCTCCTTTTTTGCAGTTGATTAAAATGACTAAGACAATACGATATATGAGACTTTTTCTCTAAATACCTTGTTCATAGGCTAGATGTATCTACTTATGGTTGTGTTAAACCATGATTGTATGTTGTACGGTAGCAATGAATCTAACCTATTTGCCAGTCATTAGGAGAGAGAGCAGAGCAGCCTTTTCCTTCTCTTTCTTTCTCACGACATCTAACGAGCGGGTTTTCCACGAACTCTTGCGCAGCTTTATAGGACGACTACCGACGTACCGACCTGAAAAAAACATGCATTGCAAAATTAGGTGGGTATGTGAACCAAAGTATTAATATAACACTGTCATGTACTGGCCCTGTTTTCCGACTTTTAGCAATTTTGGTCATTCTAGTTTCACATTAGTTTTTCCATAGTTAGCTAAAAATTATAAAAATTATGTCATATCAAAATTGAATGTTTTATCTAGGAACCCTAAGACCGAAAAACGATAAAAGACATTATGCTTGATAGAAAAAAAAAACTAAAGTAACATTGATTTGCGCTTTTTTCAGTATTTTTTTTGGATTCATTCATATACCTATTTCTTAATTAATAATATTATTATTTCATAATTATGGAGGAAACTGCAAAGTTACATTTTACATTACAGCTATACTTTTCGAAAAATATGAGAAAAAAACTCAAAAATACAAGGAAGCGAAACGCACGACTGTGTGTAAGCGCATTGGTTTTGCGTCGCTAACCAAGTCTTATGGTCATCTGCAGGCCTAGCATGGGCTGTGGATAAATAGTCTTTCCACCGTTTTTATCCTAGACGCCTAGACGCGACAAAACTAGAATATGGATACGTTTGTTTTTTTCTCGCGGGATAAAAATGGTGGAAAGACAATTTGTCCACGGCCCGTGCTAGGCCTGCTGTAGTAATAAGCGTTGCTGAAAAATGGGGAAACCTCGCCTAGTTATGTGTTGTTTTTTTATGCCATATGTGGCAAACAAGCAGACGGGATGCCTGATGGTATGCAGTTACCGTCTCCTATGGATACTTGTACCATCAGAGGCATCACAACTATGTTGCCAACCCTTTAAGAATTTATACCTACCATATTATAATAATAAATAGTTTTTTTTTTAATGTTCGTTGTCGATAACATTACGACACAAGCGCTGTACATCATTATGTGTTGCCATGCAAAGTGCGAGTAAAAAAAATACATTTGTTGTATGGGGTTTGTTGTAAAAATACCTTTAGCTTTTACTTTTTTATTAATTCGCCGTAACGTTACATATTCAAGGAAAATTTCAACTGGCTATCTACTACGGTTCGAAAGATACAGCCGTTAATAGGTAGGACAGACTGACGGACAGCCAGACATCGTAGGCTTAGTAATAGGGTCCCATTTGACCCTTTGGGCACGGAACCCTAAAAATAATTAAATCTATATAAATATAAAAGAAAGTCGTGTTAGTTACACTATTTATAACTCAAGAACGGCTGCACCGATTCGGCTGAAAATTGGTGAGGAGGTAGTTTAGAACCAGGAGACAGACATAGGATACTTTTAATCATCATCATCATCACTATGCGGCTGGAACCGCGGGGCGCAGCTATCATCATCATCATCATCAGCCTGAAGACGTCCACTGCTGAACATAGGCCTCCCCCTTTAACCTGTACACTGAATGACAGCCTGCCTTTTGCATCCCCGCGACTCAGCTACTCAGCCGGGCGCAACTAGTAAAGAATAAATTGAGAATAGCATAGAAAAGAATGATACCAACCGTCCATTTCTTTCATAGCCTTGATGAAGTCCCCGGGGTCCTTGAAGCTGACGAACCCGAAGCCCTTGCTCTTGTTGGTGCGCTTGTCGCGGACCACCTTGGCTCGCTGGAACGACGTGTACTTGCTGAATGTTCGCGTCTGAAATTACATAGTCGAAAAAATTTTTTTCATTACTCATACTCAGAAAGTAGGTCTGAAGTTGCCTGAGGAGCGGGTTGAAAGTAATACATTTCAGCCCTAGGGAGAATCACTTTCAACTGACAGTCACTCAAATAAAAAAAAAAAAACTAGTTCTATTTTCACATTTGTATTGAGCCATGTTCCAACTTTTTTTTTTCTCCTCAGAGGATTATGGTCCCGCACTTCTCGTGCATTTGCCAATATCAGGATGTTAAAAAAAAAAAAATTGGCGGGAATGCCACTGCCACTTCAACTTGCTAATCCGGTTGGATATGTCGGTGACTTTCGTTTGTCTACGAATCTCCTCATTTTTGATTCGATCTCATAGAGAAACCCCTCTCCATAGCTCGTTGTGCGACTTTGAGACGGAATGAAGCAATCCTATTGGTTGATTTTTTCCTCGCGCTTATTAGTGTAATATTAAAGTCATCATCATCATAAGCCAGAAGACGTCCACTGCTGAACATAGGCCTCCCCCTTTAACCTCCACACTAAACGACAGCCTGCCTTTTGCATCCACTGGATGCCGGCGACTCTCACAATGTCGTCGGTTCATCTAGTGGGAGGCCTACATACGCTGCGTCTTCCAGTTCGTGGTCTCCACTCCAGAAACTTTCTTCCCCATCGGTTATCGGTTCTTCGAGCGATGTGGCCTGCCATTACCACTTCAACTGCTAATTTTTACAGCTATGCAATATTAAAGTGTCATGTTGATAACAGTAATTTTTAAACTTTCGCGATTTGAACACACGTTTTAAATGTTTCTCGGGACTTATCACGTATTATTATTAAATAATACGTGATATCACGTATTATTATTAAATAATACGTGATAAGTCCCGATAAACATTTAAAACATCTTGATAATAAGTGAAGAACTTACAAGTAGTTCATCAGTGACGTCATTTCCGAGGTCCCCGCAGAACATGCGGAAGTCGTCGTCGGGCCAGTCCAGCAACGTCACGTCCTCCCACACCTGTCCGCCCGCTGTGCGCACCACCTGGGAACATCAGCACAAATCACTGGACATCTCCTAGTCTTTTTCAAACAGCATGGCACTTGACAGGTGGTTTGACAGTACCATGGTATATACTCCGCCAGGTAATAGTACTCCGAGAAATAGTGTGACGTGGGCGTCCCACAATGATGTCATAAATGTCATGGATACGCGTACCCGTGCATAAGCAAGAGCAGAATAAGTAATTTACAACAAGTTCGAGCGAGATGACGATACACAAAACAATGGCGGACTCTCTATGATTTTCTGTGTTAACAGTAGCGTGAAATTATAACTCCCCAATATTTGTATATTACCTGTGGGAATCCAATAAATCAATGTGGTTTTGATAAAATTGTGTTTAATATATTCAATTCGTGCTTAACTTGCTTGAGCAGACAAACCAAATGACAATTGAAATGCTTTATGTATTTCATTTAATAGATGATTAGCGAATTTGTTTCCCAATATCTGTGTTTGTTGCAATAAAGTGGCAACTAGACAGTGACGTAATTCTGGGACAACTACCAGAGTGCCAGAACTTGTTTTCTTGGATCATGGACAGTACAATAGAATGTAATGTGATTCGTAAATATTGAATGTGACGTCACAGAACTAAATAAAAAAAAAGAGTTTACAAATTTATTCAAATTACTATCTTAAAATACTCTATATTTTTAGAAAATAACAAAACTAAGGTCAGAAAATTTGGACAATCCCCATTCCCATTCTTCTTAGTCGGACACTCCTGGCAGAGTGGTTGTGGTTGGTAAGACGGTGGTACACGGTGGGTCTTCAACGTCGTCGATCTTCTCGGCGGCGATCACTGATTTTGCAATGCTTCTCCATTTTACTCGGTTCGTCGCATTACGTGAACACTCTGTTATGGTTCTGACTTAGTTGCTGTCTTAATGAGGTCCGTCCAGTCCATTCCCATTCACAGGGTCACAAAGGGCTCATTAAAAAGCTGCTTACCTTTCTATTTTTTCTCTCTTTCTTGGGTTTGGGCGCGTCCGTGTTAAAGACGGGCGGGGGCGGCGGCGGCGCAGCGGGGGGAGGGGTCGGCTCGCGCGCGGGCTCCGGCTTGGGCGCCGGAGGCGGCGCCTGCTCGCGTTTCTATAATTATTTGTAAGTATACTAAGTATACACACTTATGTGACCTGCGGGCTCATTATAGATGTTTGTGATTCGGATCGTGATAGCGACAGCGTGCCATTACGTTCGCAACTTACTCGCACCACGTGCGTAAGCGAGTGAGCACGCGAGCGCGATCACAATCCGAATCGTGAACGGATATCTATAATAAGCCATCTGTTAAAACAAATCATCGGAGCACCAACTGATGGAGTTATTACACTTGGTGACGGGGGTCTGAGAGTGGAACACTTAAAGATAAATCTTTTAAAACTAAACTAGGTCAAATATCCAAATATCCATGTTGTGCCCACCCCAGTATTAGTTGGGACTCAGTTCTTAAAGCTGTGGACGCGTACGTCTATCTAGGACAAACAATCGAACTAGGTAGGTCCAACTTCAAGAAAGAGGTCAATCGGCGAATCCAACTCGGCTGGGCAGCGTTCGGTAAACTTCGCAACGTCTTCTAGTCCAAAATACCTCAGTGCCTTAAGACGAAAGTCTTTGACCAGTGTGTGTTACCAGTGATGACATACGGCACTGAAACGTGGTCTCTCACTATGGCCATCATAAGCAAGCTTAAAGTTGGACATCGAGCTTTGGAGAGGGATATGCTCGGGGTTTCTCTATGAGATCGAATCAGAAATGAGGAGATCCGTAGACAAACAACAGTTACCGACATAGCCCACAGGATTATCAAGTTGAAGTGGCAATAGGCAGGGCATATAGTACAGAACTCTATGAATGCGGACCTCAGTTTTGTCACAGGTCTACTTTAGAACCATTCCATAATTTTCTTGAAAGCAAATTTTTTACTTTATACAAGATAAGAGTACATAAATTCAACATACCCTCTTTTTGCTTTCCTTCTTCTCCTTTTTTTCATCATCATCAGGCTTCTTGTATAATTTAGGTGCAGCAGACAACACCACGGGCTGCGGTTTGGGTGGCGCCGGCGGCGGTGGAATTAGCTGCGGCCCGGGTAGACCGGGCCGGAGGAACGGCATCGGTTGAGGGTAGTCTTGGCCGAGAAGTGGCGGCGCTGGTGGCGCTGGGAGAGGGTTGCGGAGACGTTGGTGGACCTATGAAATTAAATGGATGAATTAGCCGGACAAATTAAAGTTGTAGAATAGATATCCCTAGTACACCCGACATAGCTATTGAAGTTTGCAGTGGCAATGGGCAGGCCACATCACTTGAAGTACCGATAACCGATGGAGAAGAAAGGTTCTTGAGTGGAGACCACAAACAGAAACACGCAGCGTAGGTAGACCTCCCATGGACCGACTACATTGTGAGAATCGCGGGCATGACGTCGTTTAGTGTGGAAATCTAAGGGGGAGGCCTATGATCAGCAGTGGACGTCTCCTGGCTAATGATGATGAAGAGTACACCCGACACACTGAATGTGGAAACGAGTATAGATAAGGCTTTATCAGTATATAACTCAGTTTATCTCAAGGCGGTATGGCCTCGTTTTTATTGTATTAAGAACCAGTGGGCGAAAAAAAATGTGTCTCACTTTAACTTCACAACCGACCACAGCACCCATCCCAATGCTGACAACAGCACTGAGTGTGAAGGATATTAATTTGTAAGTTTAGTTGCTATGAATACTTTGCTAAAAAAAACAAGACATTGAGAAACAGATGGGTATTTCCCATATAGGTGATGGGTATAGTTACAATCTGAGTGTCTTAATTTAGTCGAGTGAATTGGTTTCTTCTAGGCGAGCGTGGTCCATCGTAGACCGCATCATGGTTTAACATCAGGAGAGTTGGAGGTCAAACATAAGCAAATGAAGAAGAAAAATTTAGACGTACTTGTGCAGGCACCATAATACCAGCGGGCGGGGGCGGTGGCGGAGGCAGGGCCGGGTACATCATGCTGGCCAGCGCTTGCTGCTGCAGCTGGAACTGCATCGGAGCCTGCTCCAGTCGCTGCTGCACTGCACCATACGTGCCGGCTCCTATCACTGGCCGCATCATCCCGGCTGCTTCCGTGCCTGAGATCTCCGCTTCAAACCTGCAATTTTTTATTGTTATTTATTCTTTCTTCTGAGGGTTACATTTTTACCCGACTTTAAAAAAGGGCTTCTCAATTTATTTATTTTTAAATATTATTTATTACATCATATCTTCATCACTTATAAACCAGTTTAAAATTCTTTTGTAATTTGGAAGGATATACTTTCAGATAGGTTACACAATTATTTTTTTATAATCTTATTATTTGATAAAAATTACAAGGAAAATGGTTAAACTTATATAAATTTCATAAAAATTGGTTCAGTAGTTTGGTTTGGTTACACTGAAGCTTCTAATTCTAATTCAAATAAGCACAGAGGCTTGTTCTAAGTACTGGTACCATTGCTATGGAAATGTCAAATCTCATCAGAATAGATGAGCTACAGTACTTGGAGGGCCACAAGGCAACTTGGGTGAGACCGAAGGCAAGGCCTCGTACATGCGATACTGTAGCCTAAGCTTGACACCTGCAAGGCCAAAGGCCGAGCAGCACCGCGGCTTGTCTTTAGTACTGGTACCAGAAACCAGGAGAGGTTGTTTCAAACCTTCGAGGCCAAAGGCCTAGCTGCACTGTGACTCAGCCTATGATTATTTATGTAGTCAAACAAATGTTCAAGAGAGACCATAAAAAAAAACTAATTAATTTAAATAAAAAATAAAATAAAAAATATTTGAATGCTTACCGGCTAAACAGCATATTATAATTATTTATCTAAATATAGCCAAAAAATCCTATCAAGGGCATATCAGGACATCACTTGTCACTTTTTTCTAAGAAAAAAAAAACACCAGTAGAAAGTTCAGAATAAAATCCTATGACAATGAGACATTTAACGCGCAGTGGCACAAGTCACAGCCATACTGAATTATTCCTGTCTGCCATTCTGTCCAGGTTCAAACAGAAATAAATATTTACTGACTGTCCCCAAAATTTTTTTTTTTTTCATAAATAATAGGCTTGCGTTTGACCACCATCACGCCTGATGTTAAGCGATGATGCGGTCTACATTGGAGCATGCTTGCCTAGAAGGAACCGATTCACTCGTGATTTGAAGACACCCAGATTGTAACCATCGGGGAACACCCATTCAGGCAGCAAATTCCACAGACTAGCAGTTCGCATAATAAATGTGGAATCAAAGCGCTTTGTATGGGTTTTCAGAATATCAACCATAAAGCGGTGACGATTTTTCGTGCCCGCTCTGGCAGTCTGATAGAAAAATGGGCAGGAGGGAATTAGATCGTACAGATCCGATGCACACTCTCCGAAATGTATCCGTATAATTTAAATTAGGTTGCTCGCTTGGCTTTTTCGGTTCGCTTCGACCCGTATGTGTCAAAGCAAAGTGCGGCCACATGCCCGGCTCCTTCGGTTTATCAGGAGAGTGACCCGTCGCCGTCATCATCCATTCCGAAAACGGTTCGATCGAATACTTTCCGTCGTAATGAAATAATCAATTGCATGATGCTCGCAGCCCATTCTATTTAATTTGTTTGTTTGCAACTGACACATTGCTGCTTTGTACTGGAACTGGATCCAATATATATCTGTATATAATTCAATGATAACAGCGTATTATTTACCTGATGTAATTTTTATATGGAACTGTTCCGACTTTTTAAGATTTACGGTCATTGTTTTTTTTTTTTATTGTCTATAACATATAAATATTATTTACTAATTTAATGCAGCTAGTAGCATGCAATTTTGAGAACTTTTTTGAAAGGGTTTTGAAAAAATAAATTGGGAAGGAACTGCCTTCCTTAGTTATTATTGGAGTATATATCTCTTGGCCTCTGGAACTTTGTCAGTTGAATTGCTGTGATATATCACAGCTTAGAAAAATTCTTAAGCTAATAAGTTCAGGACTACCAGAAACATCTAGATCAAGTCTAAATAGATATAGAAGTATAGACCAAATCTTATGAATTATGTTTCACCTTACATAGGATCAGATATAAATCTGATATAAGCCAACAGTAACTGGTAACAGTACTCTGTGGTACACAGTACTCTCAGTGTACCTGCATGCATTTTAAGATTTTAACGAACTATCTGGCTCTTACCTAGACATTTCATCTTGCATCTGCTGGAATTTATTATGGTCATCCATGGTGCTCCTCGAAGCTTAACCTTAAAGCAGTCCAAAAGTTTACGTAGTAACAAGAAGTTATTTTAATCTCATCAAGTATTTCAGGCCTTGATACATACAGATTCCTGCATTTTGTAGGATTTGTGTTGCAAATAAATGAATAGGAATAGAAGAAAAGACACGAACACGGAATTTACTTTTCTTTTCCCACTTTTTCAGAGAAAACAGAAAAGCGAATCGAAGCGGGACGGGAAGCCGCCATAGACAGGACACGACACCTGTCAAGTCAACTGTCAATGTCAAGTCAAGTCAGAAGTCAATAGAGGTTTTTTTTTAATTCTTTCCTCTGTGAGGATTTTGGCGATACACTTCTACGCATTTCTGTCATGTATTAAATATTTTATATTTTTCTTCACAGGACGACCTACAGCTTGGTTACAAATGTCAAATAGGTCATAGGTCATAGTCACAGTATGAATCAAGCAAATTAAATCACGGTCAGGTCAAAGTCATTCTCTGCTAGTTGCCTGTTTATCCAAGGACCTTCCCCGTTAGGTATAAAACGTCCTTTCGTAAACATACTTGAGTGTAGGTGTGCTAATATGAGATAAAACGTGTTATTCATGTTATTTCCAAAACTCCCTAGAAGCCACTAGACCTACGTAAACCGGCAGGTAAATACTGGATGCAAAAAACTGCGGACCGAGCTAAGTGGCGTGCGTGCACTAGGTGAGGCCTAATAATATGTCCAGCAGTGGACAGTTAAAAGCTGATGACGATGAATATTGAGCGGCACGCAACTGCATATGATATGCTCAAAAGATAATCAAATGGATTACCAAGGGGATGTGCTAAATGGGAAACTGTAAGTATAACGCTGTTAAAAACTATCACGGTTGTTCAATAACGTTATGAGCTCATTCCACAACCTTACCACGGTAAATATCCATCCATCTTAATAACGTTGTAAGAATAACGCTTCCATTTAAATTATATTTATTTTTGACTTTGATAACGTCTTATAAATCGATGAATGCCGGCTGCACGCACGAAAAATTGTCATGTGCCGCCTGAGCCGCGCGTGTAACCGAGATCGCTGATCAAGCGATTGAGAGGTTCGATCGGCATAAGCGTTATCACGTAAAATTATCATCCGTAAATCGACTTACAGACAACCCCTTTTTCTGAGTTCTCCACAATACCGACAGTAAAATACTTAAGGCTTTATGGCTTTAATGGCTTTAACCTGTCTAAAAATGGGTGGAAATAGTGGAAAAAAGTCTTTGTTTATCGAACGTCACTTTTTTACAATAATTCTTGTTTTCAGTTTTTTAATTTATTCTACCTAGAACTAGCTTAAATTTTTAACATCTTCCATTAGTTCTCTTTGATCTTCTCTCGAAGAAAAGGAATTTCCTTGGGTAACCCCTAGAGATTGTCACGCTGTCGCGTAGAGATAAAAACAAACATGATAGATGATAACGACTGCACGCTGTGGTGTGGCAATTTAGCTGAGCAAGTTACGGAAGAAATTCTTTACGAGCTGTTTTTGCAGGTAACCTGATTAATTATTATACTTTATATTTGTCGAAGTTATTATACATATTTTAATGCGCAACTTGTAGCCTACCGACTTGTACTACCGATTTTTACCTATACGCAGGCTGGACCACTGGAAAAAGTCAGAATACCGAGAGATCGGGATGGACGTCAGAAAACCTTCGCATTTATAACATACTGCCACGAAGTGTCGGTTCCTTACGCCATAAGTTTGTTTCGAGGGACTGCGCTGTTCAACAAAACGCTATTACTGCAATGCCGAGGCCGCATGCCGATGCTGCCGCCTCCCATCCGTTACTACGGATCAGAGCCTCTCCTGAACTTCAGCGCCCAGTCTAAAGTAGCTGAGCAGTTCTCAGACATGAGTAAACAATTGTCTGGACAGGATCTAATGAGTGTTCACGCATTGCGGCAAAACCAAGACCATCAAGACAAGCTAGTTGTGGCTAGTTTACAAGGTAACTGGTCACACAGACACCATCCATACAGGGGCAGTGAGAAGCCTCATCCTAGAGATGACTTCAGACCGAGAGAGGTGCACCACAAAGGAAATAGGAACGGGCAGACCAATCACTGGCGAGATAGAAGGAACCACAGGAGAGGTGGTTATCATATGAGAGATTGAGTGCATATCATCCTTTGTACAAATATGACTACAGTTGTATGCAACTGTCAAATGTTTACTTTTTAAACTTAAGGCGAAAGCGAAGCTAGGGTAATTTTTATACAAAAATACTATACTAGTGGAAAACTGAAGAAATCAACCTTTTTAGTGAGTTGAAGAACAAATGCTTACGTATTAGAAATTATGCCAATTTAAGTTTACGAGGAGTTTCCAAAAAAAAAGTATCAGCATGTTTGTATGAAAATGATTCAAGCTATGGGGGTTGTAGTTAAGTCAGCTAGGCTATCTCCATCTGCCGCTTGTTCACATTTTCACATTATTGAACATAAATATAAACACCAATTTATTTATATTACACGGGAATTACTCACGTAAGATTAAGCCTTCCGTGAAAATTTATCTAACTGATGGTGAAAACTGCATCAAAATCCGTTGCGTGGTTTAGGAGGAGTTAGCGGCCATACAGACATACAGACAGACAGACGCGGAAAACGACTTCAATTTATACTATGTAGAGATAGATTCATATAGGTTAGCATTACTCACAATCCTGCATTTAAGAAATGAGTCATAATTTTTAATGGTAAAGTCTTAGCAATATGGATGTTTAAATAAAAGATGTCTATTGAATATTGGTCCGCAAATTTTAGTACTGCTTTAGTAGTGATGTTGAATCCATATTTTTTAATTGTTTTTGAGTTTGTGCCTCAATTATATTTTATCAAAATCATGAGTAATATACCTACCTACAATGAAAAAAAAGAACATGCCTTTGTTAAACAATAAAATAATGTATAGGTGATAATAATATACAGAAGCAATACTTTTAAAATATTTTTAATAAAATGTTACAAAACTGATTTTAGTTTAAAAGTATGATTCCCATGTCGTCCAGGAACTTTTCCTATAAATAGAAACAATATATTAGTTACGATGAAATCTTAAAGCGAACCAATGATAGGAAACTTGTTTATATTTTCATGTGTAAACAGTCGAAGTCAAAAATTAAATCATTACAATCTTTTCTGTGACTGAAACACTCCAGAAGCCTCACTTGAGACTATTTAACATTCGAGGCTAGGGATGTTTGGATGTTAGGGACCGCCTGAAGGCTCATCCACACATAATAGATCAGTGGAAATCGCACACTGTGTGTTTCACACGATCCTTCTTGCCTCATACATGCAAAATGTGGAATGAGCTACCTTCTACGGTGTTTCCGAGAAGCTACAACATGGGGTTCTTCAAAAGGCGAGTTAATCGAGTTCTAAAAGGTCGGCAACGTATTTGTGATGCCTCTGGTGTTACAAGTATCCATAGGCGACGGTGACTGCTTTCCATCAGGCAGCCCGTCTGCTTGTTTGCCACCTATGGCATAAAAAAAAAAAAAAAAGTTTATCATCTTCGACCACTCCTTAAGGCCATACACCTAGATGGCGCTAGCACTATCGTATTTTTAGTTCATTATACCATATTGTACTTACTATTTGTACCCGTGGCTTGTACCGGTAAAACACATAGCCCATGACTTGATAGACCAGAGCTAGTGATACAAAGAAGAAAACCACCGATATAATTTTTTCGTCCATGTCGAACATGTCGGAATCAACTATTTTGTAAGCTATGTATGAGCCAAGCAATCCTCGGACAGCGACGAAGCCCACCACGTAAGTTGCCTCAACTAGGTAAAATAGCGTGGTTTTCCCGAAGCCTTCGTATTTTAGGAACCTGAAACATGGAGCTGTGTTTTATGCCTCATTCACATTGCGTCAACTGATGCAGGTAGCGTTCTACTCACTCAGTTTATTTTATTCTCGTCTTTAAAAAGAGAGTGCGCTAAAGGGCGATTAAATAAAGGCGGCATTTATTTCAATTGCCCATATGACCTTCGTGCTTCTACTCTCTTGCGAATTTAACATTTTTAAACAAGAAACATTGTCTCATAAATTTTCATTTGTTTAAAATTAATTTTTATGTAAACTAAACTTCACAGCTCTGAAATTGTTGCCATCTTTTTTTTCTCAATTTATTACTAGACAAACAAACTAAGAGCCACCGTCATGGTGGTCACCGCTGACTATGGATATCTACAGTACCCTACAATAACCCTTCTCTCACATATTGAAATGAAAATAGTGATAATTTTAATGCAGATTGGTTTAGAGTGTTATTATTATTGGTATGACCATAAATTTATGCGTGGCTAAAAAATTGAGGTCTGGGGTATGTATGAATTAACGCCACTGCCTCTATTGCACGTTGCGCATCTCCCCTGTTTGTCTGATCTGAGCTTGAACCTAAATATTAGCATAGATAAATATACTATTAGCATAGATAAATATACTATATATTAGTAACGAGTTTTCAAGTGGATTTGAACAATCCTTGAAGGAATCTTAAAATCCACTCAAACTTCGCGACACGACGTTGCATCATGTTTACTATTAGGGATAATTTAACCTTTTTAGGGTTCCGTACCCAAAGGTTAAAACTGGGACCATATTACTACGCCTACGATGTCTGTCTGTCTGTCCGTCTGTCCTACCTATGTCTGTCCTATGGCTGTATCTTTCGAACCGTAATAGATAACTAGTTGAAATTTTCAGTTTTTTTAAATCGCGGATAAGTCCGCGTTTGACCATCAACTCGCCTGATATAATTATGTAATGGTGGCGGATTATCTATCAAATCATAAAAAAGTCAAAAAGTAAAAACGATAAGAGGTCCCCATACAACAAACCTATTTATGTATTAACTCTAATGTAAAAACGGTAATACGTACAAGCGTCAAACTTGGCATGATTATAGTACACACTCTAAAGTATGACAACAAATAATAAATAATGGCCAAGTGCGAGTCTGTGACAAATTTCTGTTCATTACCAAATTACAATACTCGAGCGCCTGTAGTAAACTACGTAGCAATTACTCCGACGATTTTGGAAGGCGTTTTGGATAACTGCTAATTCGGTTACTTGGACAACCATATTGTATTTTTTTGTAATTGTTGTGGTATGGATCCCTCAGTGCGCGAGCCCGACTCGCACTTGGCCGGTTTATTTAATAATATGATCATTACTGCATAGAGCACATTATATACTTATACGGACATTACTGTAGGTAGGTACATGTGTTTAGCGCCGGTCCTAGCCTTTGATCAGGATATTCTCCTAGATTCCTGTGCCTCATCTGAGGGTCATTACTTCCCAGTCATCTTTCTTATAATGTTTTGTCATTGTCCACTATCGAGAATGGTGTCGACAAACCAACCTCAGACCTTGGACCAAAATAAAATTAATGGATGGGCCCAGAAAAAGAGCATTTTTGAAGGTTACAAAATGAGCGCCGGCACTCACTTTGTTTCAGTCGGACTCGAGCCGTAGGAAGTGCGACACGCGTCTATTGTTACATGATTACGAAACATCTTTCTAATTTATGCCTTCGTGTACTTTCCCGAAGTGTAAATACACATCAAAATACCGCTATTTATTTTTTTGTAACAAATTTACTTTACAAGGTTATAATTAGGTGTTGAAGTATATGTCCAACGGTTTTTCCTCGTTTTTACTGAGAAAATTCAATGGTTATCCATTGAATTTTCCATTGAAGTTATCGTCCATTCATTTTATTTTGGTCGAAGCCTCAGACCATATAAAAACGTGCCCATGTGTACTTACCACCGCGTTTGCAGTAGAGGATTGGTGACCTCCATCATTGCCATGTTGCAAGCGTAGGTGCAGCCGGTAAATTCCTTTTGCATGTAGACTGAGATGGCGATGAGCGCACTGACGTGGTGGCACAAAATCAGGCGGTTCTCGGACTGGTACGCAAGGCACCAGAGCAGATCGAACGCGAAGTAGCCCCATGACCACACCATGAGAGCGTAGTGCCGTCCTGATATTTGCACTGGGGGAACAGACTGGGGCCTTACGGACAACAGCTATTGCGGCACCTTATCCGCTCAGTTGGAAAATCACGCGAACGTGAATCTTATCGCGCCCAGATACGGTTTGCGGTCGCGTGATTTTCCAACTGAGCGGATTAGGTGCCGCAATAGATGTTGTCCGTAAGGCCCTTGGTGTCAGAATTTGGTTTAGAGTAGGATAAACCATATGCTTGTTACAGAATATAAAAAAAAAACTACTCGGAATAGCAAAGGCAGGTGCCACGACCACACTATGAGAGCGTAGTGCCGTCCTGATATTTGCACTGGGGGAACGGACTGGTGTCAGAATTTGGTTTAGAGTAGGATAAACCATATGCTTGTTACAGAATAAAAAAAAAACTACTCGGAATAGCAAAGGCAGGTGCCACGACCACACCATGAGAGGGTAGTGCCGTCCTGATATTTGCACTAGGTTGTCATAATTTGGTTTAGAGTAGGAGAAATCAGGTGCATCTCACAGAATTACAAAAAACTGATTCTACTCGGTAGCAGAGCGATAAATTTTTAGATGTGTCCTCAATATCATCATAGATACCTCAATTATATTTTAAGGTGAACTAGAAAAGAAAGGTGCTGATCACACAAATCTGTCTTGCAAAGACGGAGAGACCTGCTTTGTACCCAAGTACGAGTAACTCACTGTTTAGCCGCCAGTGCGTCAAATTCATGAGATTGCATTGCGAAAGGCCCACGATCGTGGCTATGCTACCGTGGAGCAGTGTGATCATCCTCGAGCTCCACTCGGCATCCTTCTCCGGCCAGTTCACCGCCGTATGAAGATACATCCCGCTCCAGAACAGAAACGAGATGAGGTTCACAAGCGACGCGTCGGATATCTCGTGCGCTAACGCCATTCAGTTATGTACTTCTCTGCTTGATTCTGTTACGGTTCAATCCTTGATCTCATTCATAACTCGTAAAGAAATTATTTTCTATTTAAATGGTTGAATCCGAGACGGAGATATTTTTTCGCGTGTTGATTTTTTGTCTGTTTTGTCGTCCGTCAACAGCAATGACGTAAATAATAAATCTCAATGGTCAACAGTGACTTATAGTAAGTCACTGTTGATATGACGACTAAGTATTTCGAGATGACTAATAAGGTTTTCATTATCACCTCCGCTAGGAGTAATAATGTTCCTTGATTATCACAGAATAGACCATTGACATAATTTTATGTAGGTCACATATAAGAAAATCGTTTAATGTAGGTACTTGCTAGGTTTAAATTGAGTCTACGAATAGTCGAATACCTACAAATATTCAAAATATTATTATTTGTAAGCAGTACCTACTAGGTTTTAAGGTGAAATAAAATTCATTATTTTCTAAATACCTATACTTATTATTAGGAGGGTAGGTAAGTCTAGGTAGCAAAGGTTAACTTTTATTTTGGTTGGGTATTCTAATTGTATCTAATAATAATTATGCATATTAAAGGTAGATTTTTACTTCAGAAGTAGGTACCTGTTTTGATAGATCGATCGATTTAGGTCTAGCTAGCAGAAGCAATATAAGGAAGGGTACCTACTATAAGTAGGTATATATAGGTAGGCTAGGTAGTATTTACTTACTCAATTTAGATTAAGGATGATAAATTAAAACAAGACTGTTTTCGTCTAGATAAGTATTGTTACCTATACTTTAATCTCCTTTATATAAAATTAACATTGTACACATCAACAATAAAATCAATCTTAACCTTAATTTATTATTCTAGAGCTAGACTAAAGAATTTTGCTACAAAAATACCTTTCGCACATACCTATCAGTCATCGTTTAACAATTAAAGATCAGATTACTTACGTACTAAGTACCCAGTAGATAAAGTAAGTAGTAGGTAGGTAGGTAGGTATACGTACTTCGTATAACTTTTAGTGATAAAAAGTACAAAGATAACGATTAACATAAAGCTATAACTGAAACTGACCAGCAGCGATACTTAATGCGATTTTTTTCATAAATTTCAAACGGCAACACAGTACAAAAACTTTTCTTACTTAAGTCTTAATTCTTAAACGGACGGAATCGAGAGATGATCGACGCGCTATCGATACCGAAGTTTGTCGACGAGTTTCTCGACGGCAGGGTACCGAGATATCGGCATCGCCTCCTTCAGCAGCGGGCGGAAGCGCGCATCCTCCGCTAGCGCCAGGCACAGGTGCCGCGCGTGCGCACGCGTCTCCGCGCTCGCGTCTCCGAGCAGGTCTCCCGCCGCGCGCAGCAGCAGCGTCCGCGGCTCCGGCGGCAGCGAGAGAGCGCGCGCAGCGCCCGCGCGCCGCACCAGCTGCGCAAGCGCCGCGGCGGCCGCCGCACGCACCGGCCCCGCGCGGTGCACCGCCCCGCGCCGGCACAGCGCCGCCGCTGCGCGCGCCTCCGCGCCGGCCGTGCTCGCCAGCCGCGCCAGCGCCGCGCTCGCGTCCGCTCGCAGGAAACGGTTCACGTCCGCGCACCGCTCCAGCAGCGCCGCTGCGCCCTCCTCCAACTCCGGCTCGAGTGCGCGCCCGCGGTGCTCGAACAGCGCGCCGAGCGCGCAGCACGCGGCGCGCGCTACGCGGGACCGCAGCGAGCGCACGTGCGCCGTCACGTTGCGCGCGGCCGCGCGCCAGCTGGCGGCCGGCGCGCGGGCCGCCGGCTCCTCCGCGAGGCGCTCAGTTTCGGCGAGGCCGGCGACGATCGCCTCCCAGTCCTCGTGTCGCGGCGGCAGCGTGCACTCCGCGAGCGCCGTGCGCACGTCGCGCGTGCCCCGCGCTGCCGCCGCCGGCGCCGGCTCGCACGCGTCCGGCTCGGGCGAGCGGCCGCCGCCCGCAGGCGACGCGCGCCCGCTGCCGGCCGGCAGCGGCGAGGCCGACTTGCCGCTCGGGCTGCGCCGTTCGTTGGCGGTCGCCCCGCTGCCACTCGACTTGAGCGACGAGGGCCCCTCGACGCCTTCCGCTCGACTCCTCGCCGGGGACGGACCGATGTCGCCGGACCCGGTCAGAGAGGGGTTCGTCTTTTCAGAGTAGTCCTCGATGCGAATCGAAGGCGACCGGGAGTGGCGCGGCGATGGATCCGCGTCCGACGTGAGTACGTCCGCCGAAACAGCGTCGCCGAACACGTCGGCGGGGCCGTTCGATATCGTTTCATTGTCGTTCTTTCCTTCGTGTTCCGATGGCTCCTTCGAATAATTATCATCGTCGTGTACCGTCGGCGCGCTCGAGTCCCTGTAAACACAAACAAAGTGTCACGTCACGGGGCAACGGTCGTTACCGCGGCAGGGGCGGGCCCGGATGTTACCAGGTGAGCGGGGGCAGGTCTGCCACGAGGTCGAGCGGGAGCGGGGTCCGGGCTGCAGGCGGCGGGAGCGGGGCGGGAGCGACAGCCGGCGCGGGGCGCGGGCAGCAGCACAGCCGGAGCATGCCGCCTCCGCTGCGGCACCTCCGCGACTGACGCCGCCCCGAGCCCCGACCTGCTGTCTACACGCGCGACTCACCCTGCTTGCCGCCTACTGTCCGCGATCAATTCATTACCCATACTCGATGACCTCACTCTACCGCCTGCATATTATGCAAATTAGATAGGTACCTAGTTCAAATGAACGACGGCTCCATTCTTCAGAAAAAGCCATTAGGTACCTCTACCTACCCAAGTAATATACGTTCAGCCTGAATGAACAATTTTCCGTTCACAGCAGTTAAATATCTGCAATAAAATTACTCTGTAAGTCTAAACAAAAAGTGCTTGGAGCAATAACTTACTATAATAATAGGTACGTGGTGCGAACACTACGAAGCTATAAAACTTTAAAAGCCCTAACGCCTAGCACGCCTCAGACCTGTTGGAGCCGTTTGACGGACGAAAAGTGGAACGATCCAGCGATAGCATAAATGGGTCGTCTAGAGCCGTGTCCGCCGTTCATAAGCGCCCCTGAATCGCTTTGAATGGAAGTGGGCCAATAAATTCAACTTTCCAAATGTAGGTTAGTGGTGGCACGCAATTACACCCCTTTGGGCAATATATACCTATACGAGCCGAACATATGGATCGCACGGTTTAACATCTTTTAAATAAAGAATGTAAATTTGATTGATAACTGCCAAACTACCCTCAATTCGATGAGCCATATTAAAACAGCTGCTTGTACTTACAAACTTCTACGATGTGGAGTGGCGCGACGCTTTAGTCACGCAAACCTTTGAATTCGCATTCCCGAAGCTATACGTAGTCTTTAGCTATAGGTAGGTACTATAAATATTAGCTATAGCCTATCTAGCATTTGGTAGGGTATAGTTTCATAATTTATAGCTGTAATTTCTTTGAACACGGTATCGCAAAGGTGTAAACTGTTTGACATTTTCCTTGAGGTCGGAGAAATTACGACGTGTTTCTGTGAAAGCCGCGTTTAGTTACAATAGTTTACACGTATGGGGAGTATCGATTGCCGTTATTCAGACGGCAGTGGGGCTGTTGACTCGGCAGCGTGGGTGTAATTGGCATACCTGCTAACTTATTATAGTAGATATTCATCGCCTTCTGACTGTGGTCAAAGGGTGCCGTAAGTAAAAATCGGTTTTCAATCGCGACTCGAATCAACGCCATTAATCTATGAATTGTATTTTTATTTCGAGTCGTATTAGGCCCAAGGTTCGATCGCTAATTTGAGGCCATGTTTTATTAGTTCTGATTAAAATCGGCACCTAAATTATTCGATTTAGCGGTATTAGGTACGAGTTAATACCTTGTATACGGCACCATGCCGGTGCTATTACGGAATTGTTTTCCGCATAGGCATTAGATTGCGGTTTACAATATTTTACCATTATTACATTTCCTGAGTCATAGGTTACATACATTAGGGGAATGACTAGCGTAAGAACGCTGCTGGCGCAAATAACAAACTTTGCAACCTATGTCTGTAAACCAAGCTTAGTAATTATTTTAGTAAAATTTAATATTCGTCTTTATTCATCGCAATTTGTGTAAATTAGGTACCTAAGATTAATAAAGACGAAAATTACATTTAATATACTTAGTACCTTACTAGCTGACACGACACGTATTGTAAAAAAAAAAATGTTTGAGTTATGGTTCATACAAAAATCCCCGTATAAAAGGTACGATTAGAGTTTAGAGTTTTAGAAAAAAAAACAAGGTAGTCTCAAATTTTTTTTCTTCATAATCAGCCTTTTTACAGTCCACTGCTGGACTTTTAGCCTACCCCCGAAAGGGTGATTGGGCCATATCCACCACACTGGCCCAGGGCGGATTGGACATACGCCATTGAATTCCTTCTCCATACGTATGCAGGTTTCCTCACGATGTTTTCCTTCACCGAAAAGCCAGTGGAAAATCCGTACATAAGCTAAAAAGAGCTCATTGGTACGGGCCCGGGGTTTGAACCCGCGACCTCACGCTTTCAAGTCTAGCGGTCTCCCAAATGGGCTACCACGGCTTTTCCTACCAAAGTAATATACTGTAAATAAATAGGTATTCTGAAAGCACCATAATCGTTGAATTGCGTTGTGTTGAAATACCATTTTATATGCATATTTCTCGAAAACACAAAAACTAGAAAAACCACCGGACAAGTACGAATTCAAAACAAAAAACTTGAAATAAGTATTGAAAGTGGTAGTGGACAATAAGGTTCTTCCGTACATACCAACTACAAAATGTAAGATTAATATCGCAAAACAATATTTAGATATATATTATATAACTTCAAATTAACGACATACGGATTTTTCCCTTTATATGTGCTGTGATACTTTGCCTCTTGCCAAATTTCATGATTCTAGGTCAACAGGAAATACCCTATAGCCTGGGTTTTGATTCCATTGCGAAATCGCAAAATATGCTACATAAACGGACATTTGATCGCGTTGACTTACAAATTTAATTTACTACCTTTACATCTAAAAGAGACCGTAGACCCGAGTATTTGATATGAATTTCAACTTGATACCGCCACGCGTTTCTGATAAAAAGGGTCTTGCTTGACAGACGGACAACAAAGTGATCCTATAAGGGTTCCGTTTTTCCTTTTGAGGTAGGTACGGAACCCTAAAAAATGACACCGTGAAAATATTGTAATATAAATACGCGATTTATTCCTTTCAATTCTTCAATTATATATATATATATATTTTATGCCATAGGTGGCAAACAAGCAGACGGGCTGCCTGATGGTAAGCAGTCACCGTCGCCTATGGATACTTGTAACACCAGAGGCATCACAAATACGTTGCCGACCCTTTAGAACTCGATTAACTCGCCTTTTAAAGAACCCCATGTTGCAGCAGCAACAGCAAATTATATCAGCAAATGAGTCAATAATAAAATTGCCATCCCTTCGAATATTCAGAGCAGCTGCCTCGGTTCTCAGAAAGCTAATGTCAATACCTCATGTCGGTTCACGGCCCCTGTCTTCCTAGCCCTTGCCCTTCATGGTTGACTACATAATTACCTGGGTTACTAAAGATAATTATAGATTTTCGAAGTCCTAAGGTAGTATTTTCTCCCTACCAGGTTGAAGGACATTGACCAAATTATAAAGTTTTTAAAGTTCACCGTGCCTATCTGCCTAGTGCCTACTAATACTTAGGTAGAATTAGGTACCTACGTAGTACCTATGTATAGGTAAGATAACTTTATAGACGTATACGATTCAGTTTTTTTACTTTATAAACGTACAATACAGGTTTTTATATTTGCTTTATCATAATCAGCCAGAAAACGTCCAGTGCTGAACATTGGCCTTCCCCCTTAGACCTCCACACTGAACGACAGCCTGCCATCTGCATCCACTGGATGCCCGCGACTCTCACAATGTCGTCGGTCCATCTAGTGGGAGGCCTCCCTACGCTGCGTCTTCCGGTTCGTGGTCTCCACTCCAGAACCTTTCTTCCCCATCGGTTATCGGTTCTTCGAGCGATGTGGCCTGCGCAGTGTCACTTCAACTTGCATATTTTAATATATGGTTACGGTTTTATAAGCGATTTTTTTTCCTAATTCTATATCGGTGACTTTAGTTATTTGGTGACTATCCACGTTTCTGATTCTACCGCGGAAAGAAACACCGAGCATAGCTCTCTCCATTGCCCGTTGTGTGACTGAGTTTATCCAAAAGGCCAACAGTTAAGTATCACGTCTCAGCACCATAAGTCACTAAAGTTTTTGACTTTATTAACGTACCATAGGTACAGTTTTTTTACCTACGATTATTTTATTTTAAAGCATAGGCATAACAAATTAAAACAGACTTCCTCTCACCAGCTAGAGCAAGTGATCAAGTCTTCTGAGAGCCTGAGACTGGCATGTTAGAGGAGTATGCAGTGTAGCGATGGACCCAAGGGGGAGGAAGAGGGCCACAAACAGCCTGAAACAACTGGCCTTTGTCGAGTATGGCACGCATAATCGCATATGGTAGGGCTCCATATAAAGTATGGTGGAGCTAAAGCCATATAAGTAACTGTGGTCACATTCATAGTTCAGAAATAAGTGTTTATAGAAAAATTCGAACGAACGAAGCTCTGTGGACTTAGCTAAATTTCAGATATGTATCACCACGACATAACAAACCTATACATTTTATGGTTTAGTTAAAGTGAATACTACTTAGGAACATTCTTTGTTACGCGATTGATTGATGGTTATTTTACGCGATATCTTCGCGGATTGAGTTTCGATTTTGATGATTCTTTTTTTATTGAATAGACTAATATCTCGAGGCTACCCATGAAAACCCCCATCCCATTGCCATTTAAATTTGAAGTAAATATACCCCTCTAAGGGCGAAAAAGCATCGTGGATACCAGTGGAATTGATTTTTTTATTTAAATTTACTCCATTTTCCCAATACTTATGTTCGAAGTTTCGACCGCCTTCTTCCAAGGTCACTGGTTCAGCTCACTGGTTCAGTTCACTGGCTCACTTAGGTACCTGACGTTAACTCACTGCTTGAAGTTGTCGAAGTGATTTAAAACGTATTTATTATTTTCTTCCCTAAGCTGGAATGTGTGTCTTAGGTAGGTAGGCACCTACCTTCATTTATTTCATCATCATCATTTCAGCCATAGGACGTCCACTACTGGACAGAGGCCTCCCCCATCGATCTCCAAAAGGGCCGGTTGGAGAGCTTGTATTTCATATATCCAAAAGAAGCAGTGCCACATTAGCAATGCCATTGAAAGTAGGTACCTAAGTACTAAAATATTAGGAATGCGACAGTGTACCTAATCAAAACTCACCTGTCGCTCAGTGGGATCGGTGACAGCGGCTTCAGTAGATATTCCCTCCCAGTTGGTGTGATACCTGATGACCATAATACTGTGTCAGTAATACTTGTGTGTTGTCCGGAGGAAATCGGCCAAATTAATATATGAAATGTAATCAAATAATTAATATATGAAAAGAAGCCATATCAGCACAACGAGATTTGTAATGGTAAAAAAAATGTTTTTGCAATTAGGTATTTAAAGTTTTTAGTAGTCTAACCGAAGTTGATCCCAGAGACTTGAGCCTTCTAACGAACAAGATCGAACGGCATCAAAAAAGTATTTTGAGATAAGTACAATACATTTAGAGATTGTGACTCTACCTATAGGTAGTCACAATCTCTAGTACTGTAGAGTATAGGTATACTATATACCTATACTATACCTGTACATTTTTACCAAATCTGTAAACGACAAACAAAACGTCGCAAAATCTATGGAATATCATGTAAAACTGTTTTCATGTAGCTATATAGGTTAACGTAGGTAGGCAGTTTGGAATTGCATATTATACAAGTGCAAAAAAGGTAATGTTGAAAAATTCCAAGCCTTTCTTTAGTTGAAGGCTAAATCGTAGACCTTCAGTCGGTCAAAACACTGGATGTTGTTTCTGCTTTGTCACACCCCAATGTGTAACATCGACACAATAGAAAACTTTCTGAGTCATAGTGTGAAGCATTATTTATGTATTACTAGCTGAATCCGGTATTACCCGCAATTCTCCAGTTTTCCGCATTTCTGGGTGGAAAAGTACCATATGTCCGTCTTTATGATGCACACTATCTATATATACTATATATTTGATTATGATTTTTTATGATATCTTACTACTATTATTATTATTTTTTAAATTTAAAAGTTATTAATTATTTTAATTTGATATTGCTATTAATTCATTTTTTGATTTGTATAATTATTGTTATTAAAATGTAATTACGCGCTTAATTAATTATTTATAGTAATCATTATATTAAGTTCATTTTTAACCTATATTTGACATGTATCTTTCTGATATTAATAAAATAACTATGAACTATGAACTATCTCTCTGCCAAATTTCGTTAAGATTGTCCTAGCCGTTTAGTCGTGAAAAGCGAACAAATAGAGTTGCTTATATACCTATATGCTTTATAATATTAGTTATGATTATGATTCAACAGTACCTATACGAGAGGTATATAAGACCAAAATTGCACTGGTAGGTTTCTTGCTTAGCATGGAGCTTTTGCTTAGCCGCTCGATAAGAACAAAATGTATGTTGAGGCACCAAGCCAGCGATGCGGTCGGTTCTTAGAACAAGTGTTTGGTACACGTTAAGCAGGGCTGGGCAAAATACATGAATTGCTTTAATTGAAATACAAATAAAAAAATACTGTATCGCAAGTAACTAAAATACGAAATAAAAATAACTTTAAATAAGGTATTTGAAATATAAAATACAAAATACAGTATTTTAGCTATTTTTCATTGAAATACAAAATACAAAATCTAGGCCAGCACGGGCTAAACAGCAGAGGAAAGCAAGACTAATTAATCAGTAAAATCAGAGGTTCTTTTATGAACACTAGATTTATAAATGTACACAGTACAAACATTACACTCTCCCCTCGCACTCACACTCACGATCGCTAAATGAAGGTTAAATGTATTTTAATGTTAAAATGTATTTTGAAGTCTCAAGTGTTTGAAATACTAATTACAAAATACCTCGGCGTCAGGTATTTGAAATACGAATTACAAATTACAATTTAAGGAAGTAATTGAAATACAAATACCAAATACGTATTTGTATTTTAATTACAAGTAATTCAAATACTGCCCAACCCTGGGTAAGAAAGTAGAGCTTATCTCACCAGGTAATGGTGCAGAGTCCGGAAGAGGCCTGAGTCTCCTAGGCAGCTGCGGTCCTGCTGGTGGAGGAGTAGATCTCGCTCGTCTTCTCACTGGCACGGGAAGCTGAGAACTCCTGGGCAAAAAAGAAAACTGCGAAAAGTTGCTAGTCTATCGGTTTTTTATCGGATACATTTCGGAGAGTGTGCATCAGAGCTACATGACCTTATTCTGCCATCCCCTTTCTACTACAGGACAAGTAGGAAAACGGCCCACTACCACCCATACATTGTGGATTTTCCTTGGATACGTACCAAACGTTTCGATTCTACGTTTCTAATCCGTACGGCCAAAGTTTGGAACAACCTGCCATCTTCCTCGTTTCCTGTGAGATATAACCTGGGCCTTTTCAAGGCCAGAGTGAATAGGTATCTTCTAAGTCTGCGTGCTTCATCTTCGACCACATCGTCGCTTACCAACAGGCGAGTTGGTGGTCAAACGAAGACTTACCAGCGGTTAAAAAATAAAAAATAAGTGTGCATCGGATCTGCATGATCTAATTCCCTCCTGCCCATTTTTATATCGGACTGCCAGAGCGGGCACGAAAAATCGATACCGCTTTATGGTTGATATTCCGAAAACCCGTACGAAGCGCTTTGATTCCACTTTTATTGTAGTCAGTGGAATGCGCTGCCTGAATGGGTTTCCCCCGATAGTTACAATCTGGGTGTCTTTAAATCACGACTGAATCAGTTTCTTCTAGGCAGGCGTGCTCCATCGTAGACCTAATTTACGCTTAACATCAGGCGAGTTGGCGGTCAAACGTAAGCCTATAAGAGGAAAAAAAAAGTACCACGCACTGAATAAATTCACACGCAGCACGCAGTTTCTCCCACAGATTTAGTAGTAATATGTCAAAATATCCAAATTACCTATTGTAAATAACTACATAATATTAAAATCCCAACATTACCTCGCAACGTAGCTCGGCTTGATATTCTCCAGAGGTCTACTAAGCCGCTCTCGTAACTGCAAACAAAAATAATTATTATTAACCTAAAAACCGACTTCAATATTGGTAAATAAAACACGCAATTGGATTGGACAATACCTATTATGTCATCCAGTTATTTTGATTTGAAAACCAAACTACTGAACCGATTTTCATGAAATTTGTATGGGACCAAATTAATAAAAAAAAAAAATCGCTTTGTAAATGACGAGTTCTGAAGTAAATGTGGTAAAAAAACACAAAATAAAACGAAATGGAAAGCCTTCTCTTAGAGAGAGAGGATGGGCCTAATCCACCATGCTGGCCCAGTGCATGTTAGTGAATGTCAAACTTAATTATGTGTTTGAACTTTTGAGGTTCCGGTTTTTCCACGATGTTTTCATTCACCGTTGGTATTTGAGCGATGGTGGCCGAGCGGTAGTATGTGCGCTTACAATCTGACTGCACCTGTTTCGATCCTCGGCCATGCACCAATGACTTATTTGTTTTCATCCCATCTATTCGAAAAGGACGACTTGCCTCGCTTTTAAGTGCACCCAAAGGTGGTGTTTTCTATAAGAAACTTTTAGCGGGCAGTAATGAGTTTTTAATCATCTTTATAAGTGCGCCGCAATTATCTTTGCCGCGCGCTTTTTGAATTTGGAACATCTTAGTGTTCAGCGCCAAGGGAATCGAAAGCAAATATTGTTTGAACAAAGACTGGCTGGTACGACGGCCCATAATCGCGCCGCCAGCTGAATAAAAAAAAATCAAACGAACTACCCCGCGTTTTCGTAAATTTTCACGGATTGTTAGAAACTCATGGTTTTGTGTAACAATAAATTTTCATAATTGCGAAAGTGTCTCAAATATAAAAATCAGTTTTTAGTTGTTTTATTATTAGATACTATTTATTTTCAATTTAGTTGTTAGGTACTCTATCTTTTATTAAATAATAATATTACAATAAAATATGAGGCGCCTTATATTTTCTCATAGTGGGTGATGAAAAGTAGAGAGTAAGTATCACTCGGGCGCAAAATATTTTTTTGGCTCGGGCGACGTACTTTGAATCCCTCGCTACGTTCAGGATTCTACTCTAGAATCCCTCACTTCGCTCTGGATTAAAAAAAGCTCCCTGGCCGTAAAAATATAATTTTGCTCCCTTATGTTACAATCTATTACTTCACTTAGTTTTCACAAAAAGAGAAAATGAATTCCAACCTTATTACAGAAGGTGTCAGCCCTGGAGGTGCCAGCGAGGCGCCTGCGCACGGCGGAGAGAACCGCGGCGGGGCCGGCTGCGCGCGCGACGCACATCGTGGCGCGGAGCTGAGCCGCTTGCACGCGCTCGCTGTCCCCTGACACCTGACACATGGAGGTACAATAATGAGCTGGATCAAGTCTGGATTTAAATTATTTTATTTTAGGGGTTGTTCTAAGGTTGATCCTTGGATAGCTTGCGCTCCAATCACTGCATATCATCCTACTTCCTACTTATATCACTACAGTATAGTATATTATCTCTCTACATAGTATAAATTAAAGTCTCTTTCCGCGTCTGTCTGTCTGTCTGTATGTCTGTATGGCCGCTAACTTCTCCTAAACCACACAACGGATTTTGATGCGGTTTTCACCATCAGTTAGATACATTTTCACGGAAGGTTTATATATATATAACTAGCGACCCGCCCCGGCTTCGCACGTAAATTACACCCGTGCGAAGCCGGGCGGGTGGGTCGCTAGTATAGTATAAAAAAAAGACGCTGTCACTGTCTGTCCGTCCCTATGTATGCTTAAATCTTTAAAACTACGCAACGGATTTTGAAGCGGTTTTTTAAATAGATAGAGTGATTCAAGAGGAAGATTTATATGTATAACTAGCGACCCGCCCCGGCTTCGAACGTAAATTACACCCGTGCGAAGCCGGGCGGGCGGGTCGCTAGTAATAATAATATTATAAACGCGAAAGTTTGTATGTATGGATGTATGGATGTTTGTTCCTCTTTCACGCAGCAACAGAACAACGGATCGACCTGATGATTTGCATGGGTATAATTCAAGAGCCAGAGAGTGACATAGGCATACTTTTCATCATCATCACTACGCGGGTGAAACCGCGGGGCGCAGGTAGTGAAGAATTAGAATTAAAGGAGGAATAGTTTAATTTAAGTAGTGATATAAGTAATGTATTAATTATTGCCATTGTATTCATTCACGTGCACGCAGTGTTCACTTCTAGGAGGTCGTACATTGCCATATTTATAAGTATTAAAAAAAACGAATTTAAAGAAGTTAGGGTCAGTTTAGTAAACAAAAAAGAAATTCGCTACAAATATTTTTTATCCTTAACTTTGAGCAGGCAGGACGAGTTGCCATGCGCTAGCATTACAGAAAACTTATTTGACATGACTGTATAGCTAATCCAAAAATCTTATATATACCCTAAAGATGTAATTTCCTTGAGCTAATCGTATATCTAGGTACTTCTAACAAATAGAGGTCGAATGTGAGATCTACGACATATAGGGGTCAAATTATACGTCTACGAAGTATTGCACGGCCAGTCGCCACACGTTATGCACTCGTCTCTGAAAACTTGACATTTAACAAGATTGTAGAGCTGTATATTATTTGTAATAATATGTAGTAAAATGATGTACTCATATAATTTTGTATTGATATATAATTTGAGTTAGAAGTTAGATTTATATTTATTGTAATTTGTTGTTATGTATATTATTATCTTGTAAAACTTTGGTCTTTCTGTTTATCTATTTTTGTCTTGTATAAGGTGTTTTTGATGCACGCCTACGTACCATTTGTTCCAACATGGTGGATGACTGGTAGAAAATGTATAGCATTAAGTCCTCCAATTGTACATGTCTACTTAATTTGTAAGTGTACAATAAAGTATTAAATAAATAAATAGAGCTACTTACTCCCAACATGTAGGGGTCGAATATGAGATCTACGAGATGATGTAAGGCTAGTCGTTGCAGCAAGGCGTGTGGTAGCGCGGCCGGCAATGGCTCCCGTGCCATCCTGGAAACCAGGGCGGGCAGGAGTTGCCGCGCGCAGTCACTGCTGGCGCCACGGACCAGCGCACATACTGCTCCTTCCGCGGGAGCTTTTGCTGCGGCCACCTGGTGAGGAGTTACTTTTGATAGTTTCTCAACATACAGTTTACCATTAATACAGAATAAATATATGCGTTCCGTACCCAAAAGTTATAAACGGGACTCTATTACTTAGCCTACGCTGTCTGTCTGTCTATCCGCCCGTTCGTCTGTCTGTCTTACGTTTGAACGGCTGTATAGACGAACGTAATTTCGAACCTTTAAAAAAATTGGCAGTTGAAATATGTTATGTTACGGCGAATTAACTAAGAAATGATTTAATAAGTCAAAACTACTTTCTGTATTTTGTGGTGGTACGGAACCCTCATTGCGCGAATAAGACTCGCACTAAGGCGTTTAATTTACCTACAGGCGCTCGAATCGTGCGCGCAAGCTTTTTCTGTCATATTTCTGCGCGTAAAAGCGTTTTTTGCTCAGACCATTACAGAACTATTGTAACTTTTATTAGGCTTGTAAAATAGCCCATCCGGATGATCTCGTAGTGAGGCAGTGGTACCTACGTCACGCAGGATTTTGGGATGACGCAGGTATCCACGGGAGTCGCCAGCCCATGGCCCAGGGGGGCAAGTTAATATTATGGAGGAACTGATTGTACTTGGAAGTTGTATTGTACTATACCTACTTATACCTATTGATGGAGAATTTATTCGAGTTTTGACGTGCGGGATTTATCGGCAAAGCAAGACAATTGCACGGCCTTAGGACTTTGGTTTCTTTACAGTTGGCAAAAAAAAAACGTCGTCAAAGTCGTCAAGGACGTCGCTAAAGTGGGGGGGGGGGCAGGGGGGCATCTCTGTGTCCCCGCCCCCTTTGGCGACGCCCTTGAAGGTATCATTATGGTCCTTGTCCGTCAATCTTTAATTAGCATGCTTCCTTGCATCAGTCAGACCTACTCTGATCAGTTCAGCCCCAGTTATATGTAACAAATTGACACAATAGTTACTTTCGAATTTATTAATTCGTGTGATGTTTGTTTTACTTTTACTTTCACCTCCAAAAATATCGTTAGTGTAAAAAAAAAGAAATGGGCCGTTTAGCAAACTGCAAATCAAAAAAACCGGACAAGTACGATTAGGACTCGCGCTCTGAGGGTTCCTCCCGTAGATGGAACCCTCAGAGGGCGAGTCTAAACAAAAAAAAACAGCAAAAAAGTTGAAATATTAAAAGACAAAATTAACTTTGTAGTGGATAATTAGGTTCTTCCAAACATTCCAACTACAAAATGTAAGATTGTAATAGCAAAACAATTATTTTTTTATGATATAACTTGAAATTTATGACTTTCGGATTTATTCCTTTATATGTGCTATGAGACCTTGCCTCTTGCCAAATTTCATGATAATATACATAAACAATATCTTTATATCAAGTTGAAATTTACATCAAATATTCAAATCTACGGTTTCTTTCAGCTGTGAAAAATTAGTAAGTTTACGCGAACAAAAGATAATAATTATGATCGTTTATGTATGACAATCATGAAACGCGAAACGCATAAGTAACGCGTTTCTCAAGAACGCGTAAAGACGCGTTCTTGAGAAAAACTGACAGACGGATAACAAAGTGATCCTATAAGGGTTCCGTTTTTTCCTTTTGAGGTACGGAACTTTAAAAATGGAAAGGCAAAGATTGCACGGAAAGGTGGAAAGGGCAGTTTGGTTTAAAAAAGCAAAAGCACACTCTACAAACAAACCGTAACATACTAATATTGACAAAAAATATAACTAGAACTCGTAAAACGTTTCTAAAATAAACAAAATATTCTGGGGCTGTGGGCTCCCCTATGCAATGTCAACAGTTATATGGTATCACAACATTATGCAAACTGTCTAGACGTGTGTATTAGATTCGAGACTAGATTTTGCCCGTGGTTTCATTTGCTTGAGTCACGAATAGGCACGTCCGACATTTTCAGCATCAAACATGAGTCACTTATGAAAATGTATGATGAATATTCAAATTGGAAACGAGTCACCAAAGCACCTTCAAACGAACAAAACAACTGTATACCTATATGGGGTTATTATTGAAGTAGGTAGATCTCGCAGCAGCGTATAGGCCAAGTTCAGCGAAGCAACGGGTGGGTGTTTTTTTTTCATACGTAATAAGTACGTGCACGCGTATCTGGAAGAGATCGCTTTAAGCGATAAGGCGGCCTGTATAAAACCTTGATAATAGTTACATTGCAATTAATCTGTTATTAGTTTTTTTAATAAGGTTTATATTTAACATGGCTGTTTTTCTCATATTTTTCATACTCAAATTCGAATTCCATTAATTATTGCGTGGAAGTATAGTACAGAAATGTCAACTTGCCAAATTGCATAACTTAGTGACAAGAAACAACACACGTTCTATAAAACAACTGAGAAAATATTAATTACTGTACCTACTATTATTTTAGTGATTTATTATAATCCCGGATAGTTGTTTACTAGTTACTTATAGTTTGGGAGGTAGGTACATAAACATACCTATCTGAGTACATTGGCTAAAACTGAAGTGTGTCTTTAAAGAGACTATATGCAGTCCAGTAGGCCTAGCACAGGCCGGGGACATATTGTCTTTCCACCGTTTTTATCCCGCGAGAAAAAGACAAACGTATCCATATTCTAGCTTTGTCGCGTCTAGGCGTGGATAAAAACGGTGGAAAGACAATTTATCCTCAGCCCATGCTAGGCCTGCTGGGGTGGACTAATGTGGACTAATTATGATGATACATAAAACAACGACGATACGTTTGATTGATTCAAACTCTCCAGTATAGGTGCAACAAATGAAATGTCGCGCGGTTGGTTTTTAGACCTACTAGCAAATGGTTTAGTTATCATCATCATCAGCCAGAAGACATCCACTGCTGAACATAGGCCTCCCCCTTTAGCCTCCACACTGAACGACAGCCTGCCTTTTGCATCCACTGGATGCCCGCGACTCTCACAATGTGGTCGGTCCATCTAGTGGGAGGCCTCCCTACGCTGCGTCTTCCGGTTCGTGGTCTCCACTCCAGAACCTTTCTTCCCCATCGGTTATCGGTTCTTCGAGCGATGTGGCCTGCCCATTGCCACTTCAACTTGCAAATTTTAACAGCTATGTAGGTTAGTTATCAGTAGGACGTATATAGCGACGTAAAAGAAGGTTGCATGTCAATGACGTATTAATTATCTTTGGTGCATGTTTAGCACGGGACTTTACGTTCATATCTACTAAAGCTAGGAACAGATTATCGGACGCGTCCGTAAGCCGCGGCTGACAGTTGGCCTCATGCGGCTGGCAGTCTGCACGATTGTTTCGACGCGTCTTCAGCTGCAAAAATATCCGGCACGCCATATTTCTTTTGGACGTCCGATTGCCCAAGGTCGGTCGAAGGTCATGTCCGCGACTTTATGGCATAGTATTGCATTGAGAATGTATTAGTTAATAGGTACGTAAATAAAATAATAATTTACGGAACATCGACTCTAAAGAAGAAGAGGTTAGGTCGCGTCAGTCAGTTGCGTACGTCGGACGTGTCCGATAGTTTGTTTGCTGCTTAAGAGTTAAGTAACTTAACTTTGTAGTGGACAATAAGGTTCTTCGATACATTCCAACTACAAAATTTAAGTTTGTAATAGCAAAACAATTATTTTTTTAATGATATAACTTGAAATTTATGACTTTCGGATTTATTCCTTTATATGTGCTATGAGACCTTGCCTCTTACCAAATTTCATGATTCTCATATATAAACGATATCTTTATATCAAGTTGTTGGAATGTATGGAATATCAAATACTCAAATCTACGTTCTAACCTACGTGCATGAGGTCGCGGGTTCAAACCCCGGGCCCGTACCAATGAGCTCTTTGGAGCTCATTGGTACATTTGGAGCTCATTACTTTATTCGAAGAATTTGCTCTATATGATAAAAGGAAGATAAAGTGGTAGTTACCGCGTCGCTGAGCGCCCACATGTGCTTGACGAGTGATAAGGCGGCAGGTTCAACCTCCCGCACCACGGCTGTCTCCAGAAGCGCGCTGTGTAGCTGGTCTGCCGCTTTCACTGCCGCTATCCAGTTTTCCTGCGATTACATTATTATAACTCGAGCAAAACGTGCTTCAGTCAAGCGTGCTCCATCGTATTCCGCATCATCGTTTAACATTAGGCGGGAGAAAAGTGGTCCTTAACTGTAAGCCTGTTGGAAAAATTCAGAGTCACACAGCGGGAAATGGAGAGAGCTATGCTCGGAGTTTCTTTGCGCGATAAAACGTGGATACTCGCCAAAGAACCAGAGTCACCGACATAGCTGTTAAAATTTGCAAGTTGGGGTGGCAATGGGCAGGTCACATCGCTCGAAGAAGTGATAACCGACTGGGAAGCAAGGTTCTTGAGTGGAGACCACAAACCGGAAGACGCAGCGTAGGTAGGCCTCCCACTGGATGAACCGACGACATTGTGAGAGACGCGGGCATCCAGTGGATGCAGAAGGCAGTCTGTCGTTCAGTGTGGAGGTTAGGTGTGGAGGGGGAGCAGCAGTGGACGTTTTCTCGCTGATGATGATGATGGGTGAAAATAAAGGCAGGAGGCGGTGGTCAAACGCGAGTCAAATAGTCTAATAATTTGTTTCATTAATATTTTTTAATCTATTTTAAGATCTTAAGACCTACACTAAATAATTTCTAATTTCTGGAAAAGAAAAAAAACTAGCGTACTATTGATCCGATCTTCATGAAATTTTGTAGGCAAGTAAGTAGTTCAGTTACTTCAGCACGAACAACTAGTTTTACTCTTTGCGCTGCTCGTTGGGTATTTTGGACCAAAATAGATTTTGTTCAGTGTGGAGGTTAAAGGGGAAGACCTATTGTTCAGCAGTGGACGTCTTCTGGCTGATGATGATGATGAGATTTTGTTTGTTCATGAAAACAAGAAATACTGATAAGTGATATCTTTGTAGTAAGGAAATAATTAAAACAATATCAAGTTATACTATAATTATAACATACGAAATGATGTTGGGGACTCTAGATAACCACACAACATTTTGCGTATTTTACCAATAAGGAAACCTGATATGAAATGAGACATAGGTATCACTAAAACCGCCACCATTATATATGTAACTATATAATATTATTATTTTAATTGGCCTTATCAGAGCAAAATACCAACCACGTAGATGAGGTAGGTACTTATCAAACCGTTGACTCATCGGTTAAAATATAGTTCTGGAAATTTCCATGGATATAGGACCTACATTACAGATGTATTTCGAATTAATGATGAATTTTAGCTGTTAAGAAAAAAGAGATTTTACGAAGTTTTAGGGTTCCATACTCAAAGGGTGTCGATGTCAACGAGACCTTGACCTATAATAAGGCTTAGTAAAACCCTACTAGACAATAGTAGATTGTGCACTAAGGGAATAAATCAGGGTCTTACGTCGCGGGCGGCATATTGAAGCCTGTGCGTAACGAGGGGCTCTAGAGTTATATAGAGTCCTGAGTGAAGCGAGGGGTTCAAGCTGCCCAAGACGAAGACAGGCTTTTTTCCAGAGGAGTATACTCTACTTTTCATACCTTCTGCGAGACAATATTCATATTCATTTATTCCTCAAATTGGTACACCACTGTACACTTTTGAACGTCAGAACAACATTAGGTACAAATCAACACTGACAATAATATTAGTCATAGGTTCAACATTCGGTAGTTATAACATTAACAAAGTCAATAAATAGAGCATAAAAATAATTTGAATGTAAAAATAATGCAAAATGTCAACAATAATAAAATAGAACAAAACAGAATACATTGGTAAATTCATCAAATTGAATAGAAGTTAAAAATACAATATTAATTCTAGTCATTTGTAAAAGTAGAACATAATTGGCGAAGAGAGTCATTGTCACTGATAAAATGGCCAATTTCATAATAAGCTTTTTGAGTTAAAAAATCTTTAATAATTTTTTTAAACTTTGTGTCATTTTTGTTTTTCAAGTTATCAGGTAATACATTATAAAAGGATATACTATTCTTAACAAAAGATTTGGCAGTTTTAGCAAGTCTAGTAGTAGGCAAAACAAGTTTAGATTTGTTTCTTGTCGAGTAGTTATGTATGTCACTTTGTTGTTTTAACCTTAATAAAAAGCCAGGTTTTACTGGAAATCCCAGCACCAAAGAGACCCAGCACCAAACACCGTCTTTTGTTTCACATTCTTTGTAAACGCACTTTAGTTCTGCTTATGATGGCCAGTTCGATTTTCGAAGAAACCTCTTTATAATGCCATATGGGCAGTAAAAAAAAATTGCATAGAAATATAAGTAATTATCAAGGACACAGATCTACTACCTATAGATTTTCAATGAGCGTGGCTAGCTCAGTGCTCCTAATGGCATTAGGATTTACAATATCCTTGGCCTATCCATGGAAATTGGTCATTGACATAATACTCGACAAAATGTATGGAACAGCTGCTTTTTTGCAATATCAGGGTTGGACCTATGTAAAAAGTTGTTCATAATGATGAGCACAATGACCTCCTTTCAGCTTAGTACAACCATATGCGTAACCCTGTGTAATGTAGGTGTTCAGATGTATCCCATAGTAAGCAAGTGTACAAACCGCGGTGTAGGTACTAGGACATTTACCGATACAGTCAGTGTTGTGTGTCGTAGTGACAACCCTGCGATTTTTCAAGATCAAGCGAGGGTAGGAGAACAAAACACCCGCTCTTCTCGCCGGACTCACCCGCAGTTTTCAGTCAGCTCGTGACCACGGCCATTGTAACATGGTCGAAAAGTCGAGGGAAAGGTACATATTTTTACCTAAATTAAAAAATACGTGATAAGTCCTGATAAACATTTAAAACATGTGTTAAAATCGCGAAAGTTAAAAAAATTGTTTAGATTTAAATGGCCTACCGTGTTATGCAGCTGATCGACCACGTATTGAGGCACAATGCCCATCTCCTCCCAGTCGTACCGCGGCCTCAGCGGCGTGGGAGGCCTCGGAGACATCAGGTCTTCGCGCGGAGGCGGCGAGGACGCCAGTAGGCTCAGCACGTATCTAACGACCACGTATAATTTAACTTTACTTCCTAGTTTTAGACCATTTATAGACAACAAAATTTCCTTACAAAAAGTGCATGGTTCGGCCACGTCAATTGTCCAATTTGCCAATGAATGTCTAATTTATCTTATGAACATCGCAGAACATTTTTTCCCATTTACATCTAGCGTCATCTCAAATTTTCAAACCCTACGCCATGTGCGCTTTAAAATCGCTGTCCCTAATACGCGATGTATCATCATCCACAGCCTTCCTTATCCCACTGCTGGGTATAGGCCTCTCTCTTGCTATGCCATCTGCCTCGGTCCTGTGCTAATCTAGTCCAGGTTCGACCCGCGATAGTAATAATATCGTCGACCCATCTTGCAGCTGGACGACCAACGCTCCGCCTACCTTGCCTGGGCCACCACTCTGTTAAAACCTTACTCCACCTGTCATCACTGCGCCTGGCAACGTGTCCTGCCCAGCTCCACTTTAATTTCATTACCGCTATTCCGACGTCTCGAACCTTTGTTCTTCGTCGGATTTCGGTATTACGAACTCGGTCTTGGAGTTTGATGCCTAGCATGGATCTCTCCATGGCTCTCTGTGCTACTCTGATTTTGTGCACAGCCTCATGTGTTAGAGTCCATGTTTCGGCACCATATGTCATGGTGGGCAGAACACATTGGTTGAAGAGGCGAGTTTTCAGACATTGTGGTATATGGCGTGACTTGAGGATGTCGTCCAGTTTTTTGAATGCCGCCCATCCAAGCTGTATGCGCCTGGAGATCTCCTTTTTTTGATGTTCTATGCCGAAAGATAGAGTATGACCAAGATACACGTAACTGTCAACCGTCTCTAGTATCTCATTCCCTATCATGATTGGGTTTGAGGTCCCAGAAACGTTCGACATCACCTTGGTCTTGGTCATATTTATCTTCAAGCCTACCTTCAAAGAAGCATCTGAAAGTTCTTGGACCATATGTTGGAGGTCGTCCAGGTTTTCGGCAAAAAGCACAAGGTCGTCTGCAAATCTAAGATGAGACAAGAAGACACCGTTGACGTTTATTCCAAAGGAGTCCCATGCAAGCATTTTTATGACGTCTTCTAAGACTGCCGTAAAAAGCTTGGGTGATATAGTGTCCCCCTGTCTCACCCCTCGTTTGATCGGAATTGGGTTAGATAGGTCGTGCAGCTTGACTTTCATATCTGCCGAGGCGTACAGCTCCCGGAGCACATCCACATACCGAGCGTCAATGGAGCAGCGATGGAGAGAATCAAACACGGCCCAGTGTTCGACGCTGTCGAAGGCTTTCTCGTAATCGACAAAAGCCATACACAAAGGCTGGTCAAACTCTTGACTCTTCTCCATCAGCTGCTTCACTGTATGAATATGGTCGATAGTGGAGAACCCGCTCCTGAAGCCAGCCTGTTCGACGGGCTGACATTCGTCCAGCTGGCGCGTGAGTCTATTGCAAAGGACCTTAGAGAAAAGTTTATAAATTTGAGAAAGGAGACTTATGGGTCGGTAGTTACTTAATCTTCCAATGTCTCCTTTCTTATGTATTATTGTTACGACGGCATTTTTCCAGGATTCCGGTGTGTGGGCGCGATGTATAATAGTAATAAATTATGCACAAAGGGAATAAAGCAGTCTTACGGCGCGGGCGGCATAGAGCGTACCGAGGAAGTTATGAAGAGTCCTGAGTGAAGCGAGGGGTTCAAGCTGCCCAAGACGAAGACAGGCTTTATTCCAGAGAAGCATACTCTACTTTTCACACCTTCTGCGAGACAATAAAAAGCCAGGGCTCCATTCTTTGTAAACACACCTTTTTTTTGAGTTGTGCTTATGATGGCCAGTTCGGTTTTCGAACAAACCTCTTTACAATGCCATATGGGCATTTTTTTACTTAAAGTTTTCCACGAGTTTCGACATGAATTTGACACTCCAAATTCAAATTACTTTATTCCCTAGGGAGTTTTATACAACTTTATATCCCTTAAGAGATAACGCCTTACTTTACGTTGAGGTTGCATGATATGTAATTGGACATTGTCGCGCAGGTGGTGTGAAAAATCATTTTACTCCTTCCTGTCCCATTGACATCCGTCATACTGCAATCGGAAGCGTGACGCATGCAATTCGTCAGCGAATCACATGCGCATAAAATTTGTACAAAATATTTCGAGTGAGAGTTGGTAACTACTAGTAATCTAAGTACTTTTACAGCGCTCCGTTAGCGGTACTCTGGTAGAACATACATCGAAAGCAAAATAAATTTTAATGTCACTAGCTTGTTTATGTTTGGGGTAGGTCCTAGCTACTCAATGTACATTATTGGACTCACCCGTCCTGCTCCAGTTGCACCCTTGTGTGCGCCCGTCGTGGAGACACTGCGGGGCTCCGCTGCAAGTTGTGCAGCACCTCTACCTCCCTGTGTGGCTCTACGGGGCTCCGGACCTTCTCCGGAGACCGCACCTCCGATATCGTTAGCGCGAACCCTGAAAACTCCTTCGCGTTCCCACTGTCTTTCACATCATTCTTCGACCTAAAATAATCGTACAATTCACTTAAGGACTTCGATTTTAACTTCACTCTTTTGTATTGCGCTACGTATTCTTGCTTATGCGATTTATTCTGTATGACCGGCAACGGAATGCCACTTTTCTTCGGTGGTTTCATGTGCATTTCTCTCTCGAATGCTTCGCGCTTTATTTCGTTCATTTTGTTTACAATCACCGGAGTAACAGGTCTCGATATTTGCTCCATATTATCTGTCTCTATTGGCACGTTTTCGTCTGTTCGTTTATTTTCTTTCATATCTTCCTCACTCGTTAGTAAATTATCACTATCCGGCGTCCTTATTTTTACACTTTCACCCCCGAAACGCACTTTTTTCACAACTACATCGGTGTCCTCGGAGTCTCCATCGTCACTGTACCTGAGCATGTTCCGATCAGAACTGTCGTATTCGTCTTCACTCACAGTGTTTCGTTCAGATTCTGTATCGTTTTCTTCTAATACCGTCATGGTGATCGCGGTATCCGAGTCGAACTTGATTTCAGTTTCGATTATAACTTTAGCGAAGTTGTTGCTGTAATACGGCCCGATGCGCCCGAATGACTCTTCCGACGAAGACTCCGTGGACACGCGAATGGGAGTCGAGAGCGAATTATTGAAGACCTGGTTTATTTTCACCAAAGGCTGATTGTTGTTTTCGCGGTAAACAGTCTTTTTAGGTGCGTAGAAAACATCGTGCGAGTCTTCGTCGAAATTATCACACAGCACTTGAAATTTTTCCTGAATTTTTCGATCCAACTTCGACATGTTCGACGTGTAGTCTCTAGATCCGCACACTTTGCGAAGTTTCATCAAAGCCCTGTGCGCCACGTTTCTGTGGACAGGGTCGAACAGCTTTTCCCCCAGTATTTGAAAGACAGGAAACATGTCAAGGGCAGCGTTTCTCCTTTTCAAAATGCCCATCACGGAAGGAATGGACAAAATCAACCCTGTGATCACATTCATCTTGGTGTCCAGGCCCGCGGAGTGCGGCCTTATGTTATGGTAGTAGCATTTGTCGAGGATGGCCCGCGCAGCGCACTCCGCGTCCTCGCAATGCGTGCAGAAAACTTTGAGGGCATCGAGGGCAGCTTTCCGGACGTTCGGCGAGTTGTGTCCGAGGTTGTCGACGACTTGGTCGAAAGGAAAGGAGAGCGCGTTCTCCGCGAGCGGCAGCAGGTCGGCGAGCACCCGGAGCGCGTGCAGACGCACTTCTCCCTCGGGGTGGGTGAGCCGGTCGCGGATGGCCACATACAGCAGGTCGACGTCGAGGTCGGGCGGCAGCGCGCGAGCCCGCACCACGCGGTCCCACAGCGGAGCGAGCGGCGGCGGCGGCGTCTCGGGCACTTGCATGCCGGCGGAGTGAGCCGTCGCGTGCCCTCGCCCGCCGCCCAGCGCCACAACTGGGTTAATGATCGGCCGGTACGCCACGCCGCCGCCGCCCCTGACCAATCGATTCCAGCACGTGTGTGCACTACTCTGCTATATACCTCGTCTCGTGGCACACATCCCCGCACGCTTGTTGCAAATGTTGATTACTGTGAGGATCGAACTCAGCAATGTTTGGCAACGAACTGATTTAAAAAAAATTATAAACAGGCTTGCGCTTGGCTGCCAACTCGCCTGATGTTAAGCGATGATGATATAGATTGATATTCTTATTTCTATTCATAATTTAAAAAAATACCATGTAAGTCTACAGGGTGTAAGGGGAACACACTCGAAGCCAAAAGAAGGTAATTGTACTCATCATTATGAACCACTTTTAGTATGGGACCAACCCTGAAATAGCGAAAAAAAATCAGCTGTTCCATACATTTTGTCGTGTGTCAATGACCGTTTTCTATAGAACAGCTGATATTTTTTTCGCGATTTCAGGGCTGGTCCCATAGTAAAAGTTGTTCATTATGACGAGTACAATTACCTTCTTTTAGCTTCGAGAGTGTTCCCCTTGTAAAATATCCTAAAAAATATTACCTACATTAAAATAGGTAGATGGATAGGTCCATAAGTTTTATAAGAATTATATGACTCACTAATTTCAAACTCATTCAAAAAAATTGCTGTCAAAATTTACAAAAAAGCGTCCTGAGTTACTGATACAAAAGATCCAATTCAGAATACATCGAAAAACTTATATCTAACTAGCGACCCGCCCGCCCAGCTTCGCACGTAAATTACACCCGTGCGAAGCCGGGGTGGGTCGCTATAGTTATATATAAACCTTCCGTGAAAATTTATCTAACTGATGGTGAAAACCGCATCAAAATCCGTTGCGTGGTTTAGGAGGAGTAAGCGGCCATACAGACATACAGACAGACAGACGCGGAAAGCGACTTTAATTTATACTATGTAGAGAAGAGATAGAGATAGAGAAGAAGAGATAGAGATTAAGCTTGCAACACATCAAACACATGTAGACAAGTAAACACAGATAACCTTAATAGTTAGTATGGTTTTAATCTCCTTTTGGAAACTTCACCCGATATCCATAGTTCAGTTTCCATTTACTACTAACTAACCGATTATGTATATCAAAATAGACTATACCAAGCGGGGTTAACAAATGTCATAACTTTTACATAGATAAGTCCGAATTCTTGTCTTACTAGTACGTAGTTATCATAGTTTTAAGCAGTAATAGTCAGTACTTAGTATGGTTTGGTAATTTTTGAATGTTGACCGATATGAAATCCACAATTTTAAAGATCTTTATATTTTAATTAACACATCCATCCATCTAGTAATAATGTTAAAATCTAGGTTAAATACTTACTAAGTACATACAGAATGCCTATCGGACCTCTAGGTTACGTACGTTACCAAATAAATAACCCAAATACCTTTGAAGCTTGATAACTAAGAAACTGTGACTATGGTACTTATTATAATAATACTAGCTGCGCCCCGCGGTTTCACCCGCTTGGCCTAGCTTACGGGAACCGTAAATTTTTCTGGGATAAAAGACTATAACTAGACTATGTTACTCTCCGACCTTCAAATTATACCTACAGGGTTACGCGTATAGACTGTTCTAAGCCGAAAGAAGGTCATTGTATTCATGGTTGTGAACAACTTTTACTATTGAACAAACCCTGAACACGCGAAAAAAACTGCTGTTTCATAGAAAACGGTCATTGACTCTCGACAAAATGTATGGAACAGCTGACTTTTTTTTCGCGATTTCATGATTGGTCCCATTGTAAAAGTTGTTCACAAGGATGGGAATAATTACCTCCTTTTGGCTTGGTACCTGTATTTACATAAAAAAACAGGTCTACAAACTTACTTTCGCATTTATAATATTGGTAGGTAGTAGATTTTATAATTATTTAATTCAACCTACATTTGCCCCCCTTAAGTAGTTTTCCAGATTTCATAGTGATTCAGTCAGATATATATTGCTTTTATATAAGTACATAGATTATATATTTACAATGTAGAACGCAAGGCCTATGTTATTCAAAAATAACAATGACGTAAAAGAAAAATGCAACCAAACCTGGTAATTCCGTCAGAATTCTGGGTACGATGCCAACTGGTAGTGGACTTGAGCATTTGGATTGTTTTTACTCTTTAGTTAGGCCTTCTACAGTCTATGGGCAGTCACAACTGTTTTTGTATAATATTCTTCTTTCGAGTCGATGTTCCGCAAAATACAATTGTATTTTCAAATCAAGTTTCTAGACCAAAACTTTGCCACCCCAATGGCACTCTCCGTGGCTTCATTCAGGTCGTCTTGTGTGCAAGTTGTAGGACACGCTGCACAGTCCATCAAATGTGTCATTGTCTGAGGGTTCACACCACAAATATTTTTTATTTGTTATTTCTATTATCTATAATATTATATCTATATCTATCTATACTATATATTATATACTATATTATATACTATATTATCTATTATTTCTATTTGTATAATAGGCCTAGTATTTAGTTTAGGTTAAGTATTAGCTTATATTCTTATCCGACTTTAAAAAAGGAGGCATTCTCAATTAGGTTATATTTTTTAAATGTTTTTTATATCAGAACTCCGTCATTTATAAACCGATTTGGAATTTCAAGGGATATACTTTCAGATTGGTCCCTTAGAAATTTCATCAAAATCGGTTTAGTAATTTGGGTTTTAAATTAAAATAAATGGACAAAATCCATGTAAACGAAATAGCATATTTACTCATTTTAAAGTTGTTGTTTTTTTACTGAGAAATCTTAAGATAAAGGTCCTTGCCAATAAAATAAAATAACATAAAATACCTAAAACATCTGGTCTCACCCTTGTTTCACCACAAAAAAAAAAGCTAATGCGGATACGTTCGCGTTTGACCACCAACTCGCCTGTTGGTAAGCGATGATGTGGTCGAAGATGAAGCACGCAGACTTAGAAGATTCACTCAGGCCTTGAAAAGGCTCAGATTATATATCTCAGGAAACAAGGAAGCCGGCAGGTTGTTCCAATACTTGGATGTACGGATCATAAATTATGTCTTTTACGAAGTGCTACGAATTCGTAGCATTCTACGAAATGCTACGACTATACCGAACTGCTACGGTATATTGTTGTATATTGATACGAAACACACACATACACACATCATCAGCCATTAAAGCTCACCTCATTTTCAAAAATCTTTCAGAGCGCCTGGTTAATGCGACGCGTGACCAAAATGCTGGCGTGTTTCTGGCTCAACGCATAAGCATTGCCATTCAACGTGGTAATGCCGCCAGCATGCTGGGTACGCTGCCAACTGGTAGTGGGCTTGAGCATTTGGATTGTCTTTAGACCTTCAACGGTCTATGGGCAGTCTAACTGTATTTGTGGTTTTAGTTTTAGCTTGTATTTTGTTTAGTTAATAAAGGCACTTGCCCAGAAAAAATAATAATAATAATAATTTTTTTATTATTTATTTAATGTAAAAAACTTAAAAATTAAGATAAAAAATAAATAACGTGAATAATAATAATAATTTATGTCCACTGCTGAACAAGGCCTCCCTCTTAGAGAGGGGTGTTGATACGAAAATCCAGACTTGCGGAATAGGCAAGATGACTGATAAACAAACACTGTTCTACGATGTTCTTTAAAAATAAAACAATATGTTTCGTCAGATTTTAACTAACTTTGTACTTAAAACACTTGCTGACGATGGTTTCTGTTCATGACTGTTGGAATAGTGTTGGTAACTAGCATCAATCTGTTTCACTCTAACACGTGGAATGAGTGGGTCTTTCTCATGCTCACATATTATTTACATTATAATAGACAATGGCATCGATTCTGATGCACTCTAAACTAAAGTAAAATAAATTTGACAGCTCTAAACTTGTTGCCATCCTTCTCTCACGTATTAAAATGAAAAGAGAGGCAGATAATTTTAGTCCTGTCAGATTGGTTAAGTTTAGTGAGTGGTATGGCAGAATAGGCCTCAATAGCGACCCGCCCGCCCGGCTTCGCACGGGTGTAATTTACGTGCGAAGCCGGGGCGGGTCGCTAGTTATATAAGTTTTAAGTTTAATTCAGTAAGACTTACATATTACAAAAATGTTTACTGAAATAATATTTTTAACTTAGTCTAGATTATAAAAAACTACCTGTTGCGCCCTAGACCCTACACTAGGCGAAGCCTGTGTTGCAGGATCTAGTATATATAAACCTTCCTTGAAAATGTATCTAGCTGATGGTGAAAACCGCATTGAAATCCGAAATCGAATGGTTTAGGAGGAGTTAGCGGCCATACAGACATAGGTACAGACAGACAGACAGACGCGGAAAGCGACTTCAATTTATATTATGTAGAGTAGAGATAGAGATTATTTGAGGGTTTTTATTTACGAACTACTGAACCAATTTGAAAAATTATTTCACTGTTGGGAAGCTACACTATGATATCCCCGGGTGACATAGGCTATATATTTATATACCCGTGCCAAGCTGGGGCGGGCCGCTAGTAACAAATAACTGGATAAAGTTGTAAACACTGGTCTGGCTATAAATTTCCTTTTTTTGTGGTCGCTGAAAATTCAGAGTATTTTAATTATTTTTTTAATGAGGTAAAACATGTATTTTCATGATGTTTCCAATACTTCATAGAAGCATCTATAATATAGATGCTTCTATGAAGACTATATAGATTCTATATAGTGAAGTCAAATATAGGTATTTGTTTTTTTTCTGGGCAAGCGCCTTTATTAACTAAACAAAATATAAGCTAAAACTAAAACCACAAATACAGTTAGACTGCCCATAGACCGTTGAAGGTCTAAAGACAATCCAAATGCTCAAGCCCAATACCAGTTGGCAGCGTACCCAGCATGCTGGCGGCATTACTATACGTTGAATGGCAATGCTTATGCGTTGAGCCAGAAACACGCCAGCATTTTGGTCACGCGTCGCATTAACCAGGCGCTCTGAAAGATTTTTGGTATTTCTTACAATATCACTGTTTAATTTACTTGCAATTAAAGTGCAAAGCTGACTGTATAACTCGTGTTTAAAACTCATTTTATCCTCGACTAAAATATCCGCCCTCGCCTTCGTCTCGGGCTAATAAATGACTCATATAAAATGACTTGTTTTAACCACTCGTTGTACAATCAACTTTTGTTTTTAGTGATTCATAACCATAACCGGGTTAATATGCATAGGTTTATGATAACCCTTTATATTAATCAGGGTTATGATAACCCCTCTATTTTAATCTATATATAAATAGCTTTTAAAATAAACATATATACGTACCTATTTAGAATATGAAAAAAAAACCGCCTTTTATTAGCATAGACTCCGCAAGTTCACCTACTTTGCATGTCTGTACAGTACATAAAATTAATAAAATTCGTACGTATTGAAAAGAAAACACAAACACAAATGTCTACAGTGGGCTAAACTAGGCTGAGCCTGTAACTTGGGTACCCAGAAATAACAACAGCATAAATATTTTATGATTAGACCTGTTTTTTTTTATAAATGATAGGCTTGCGTTTGACCACCATCACGCCTGATGTTAAGCGATGATGCGGTCTACGTTGGAGCACGCTTGCCTAGAAGGAACCGATTCACTCGTGATTTGAAGACGCCCAGATTGTAACCATCGGGGAACACCCATTCAGGTAGCGAATTCCACAGACTAGAAGTTCGCATAATAAATGTGGAATCAAAGCGCTTCGTACGGGTTTTAGGAATATCAACCATAAAGCGGTGACGATTTTTCGTGCCCGCTCTGGCAGTCCGATAGAAAAATGGGCAGGAGGGAATTAGATGTATAAACTAAAAAGAGATTCAGAAGAATTATTAAAATTTAAATTACATTAAGAGTATTAATAATTCAAGATTCAAAGTATTGTAATGCATTATAGATAATACAAAAAATTGCAATTCAATATTTATTTATTGGATTTTGGAACCGAACATATTGTTGAGAAGCGTTTAATATTAATTATTTATTTATTGCATGAGATAAGTGCATGATTAGAGGTGTTAAAAAAAAAATTATGAAGCTTACTGGATAAATGTACTTTTCTATTATAGTAAAAAAATATCCTTTTAATTATTATTTCAATGATTATTAGGTTAAACAAATATATATTTAATTGGGTCAACCATCATAATAAGCTGGTGGTACGTTGGTCGCCATTTAAGCTGTAAAAGCTCTTTGAACCTGCGGCACAGCCAACTTTCAAAGACTTTTTACTTTTAATTTAAGTTTTTAAGCTAATTTCTATCTACGGAATTAAACTACAACTGACTCATGAAGTCAGTAAAAAAAAAAGTAAGTACGAACATTGTTGCACACTGGGTTTTCATACAGTTGGACGTGCTCGGCGCTCGTGGTGTCTATGTTGTTAGAGGTCTACTCTGTGGTTACTATAATCATGCCTATTCCGATAACGTTAAATGACGAATGACGCACAAACATGATCGAGGGTGTGAGCTCTATCTCGTTCGCTGTTTTTTTTTATAACAACTACGTAATCACTCAGTGGTTATTTAAACAAAAATGATCACCTTTAAAACAACATTGCATAAGGTTTAAACCAATTTTCATAACGGTATTTTCTATCTTGGTGAAGAAACAGGAAAAAAAAACAGTTATAGGCATCGATTCTGATGCACTATAAACTAAATTTGACAGCTCTAAAATTGTTGCCATCCTGCTCTCACATATTAAAATGAAAAGAGGCAGATAATTTTAGTCCTGTCTGATTAGTTTAGTTTAGTGAGTGGTATGACAGAATAGACGCCATTGTCCCGTTCTCGTTTTTAATTTAGTAGGTACAAAAAACAAGAGCGAGACGTTAATACCTACCAGTAGTGCCAACTTACACATTTATCTGCAAGTACTGTAACAGAGCGCACGAAATAAAATAATTGCTGGAGAAATAAAATAATACGCTATAATATTTATTGTGGCTACGTTATTGTTTGTTATTGAACATTATTAGGTGTGTTACCTACCAATAAGGTGATGAACATACACGCAGCTAAAATGAAATTTAAAATAAAAAATAGCTTCGCCGAATCTATTTCGACCGCGTGTTGTTGGTTTGTTGGCGTTTTCAATGTTATATCGATGGTAAGTTCCTACTTTTATTGTGCTTTTGTGTTGTTTTTTTTTTCACTTATAAAAATTTGTTGTTTGTACCATTTCCATTTTTTCATTTGTTCTGACAGTTCCAATAACATTGTAAAATTCTGAAGGAAAACATTCTTTAAATATTTTACTGAAGTAAAATATGTATCGGGTACCTACTTTAGTTTAAGGTTCAAAAACCTAGCGAAAGTCCGATTCCTGGTTTTCTTTTAGAACTTTGCAGTTGTCAAAGCAAATAAATGAATGGAAATATGTAGTGAGTATAATAACGAGTTATGCTCGGAGTTTCTTTGCGCTATAAAATCCGAAACGTGGATATTCGCCAAAGAACCAGAGTCACCGACATAGCTGTTAAAATTTGCAAGTTGAAGTGGCAATAGGCAGGCCACATCGCTCAAAGAACCGATAACCGATGGGGAAGAAAGGTTCTTGAGTGGAGACCACGAACCGGAAGACGCCGCGTAGGAAGGCCTCCCACTAGATGGACCGACGACATAGTGAGTCGCTGGCATCCAGTGGATGCAAAAGGCAGGCTGTCGTTCAGTGTGGAGGTTAAAGGGGGAGGCCTATGTTCAGCAGTGGACGTCTTCTGGCTGATGATGATGATGATGATAATAACGAGTAGAACTACTGAGTTATGGCGCCAACGTGGAAAAAAAACATGTCGCCTCATTGTACTTGGGTATTATTCTCATCATAAACTTGTGCTATTTGGAGTGTTAATGCGTAATAATGGTGGATTGTTATTTGTTCAGTGTTCATAACCGTGCACGCGAATAGTGTTTAAATATAGCAGCTATGAAGCTAGCGGGCGCTTGCGGTCCGCCTGGTGGTAAGCTGGTAAGCAGAAACCGCCTATGGACACCTGCAACACTAGCGTTAAACAAGTGATATATAACTAGGTGAAACAGGTATTTTCGTGTTGTTTTCAAAACTCCATAGAAGCCTCTAAAGCAGGGGTGTCCAACATACGGCCCGCGGGCCAGATTGCGGCCCGCCAAGGTTCCTAATCTGGCCCGCGAATGAATCAAAAGTTGGGTAACTTTTAACTTTTTTTAGACGTAATATTGTAAAGAACGGAGATTCATATCTATATAATCTATATCAATATGCCTGTGCATGCAGTTACAAGTGAAACCTGCTGTGAATTCCGCCAAAAGGTTATAATTATACCCTTTCTACCATTTTACTTAAATTAGTCTTGATTTTCTCAGTTACAAAACATCTCTTGGCCCGCCATAGTTCCAAATTTAATAAATCCGCCCCGCCACAAAATTTAGTTGGACACCCCTGCTCTAAAGTTTCCACAATTTTACTAGGACATGACTTCAACACACACACACCTCCCGAGACAACTGCGTGTTGTCTTGGCGCCTCGTTGTCGTTCTCTCCCAGAGCTCGCTGTGTGTGGCATATGTGGCAACACAGAGTTATCATGTGAACACCAGGGGCCTTACGGACAACAGCTAATTGCAGCACCTTATCCGCTCAGTTGGAAAATCACGCGACCGCAAACCGTATCTGGGCGCGATAAGGTTCACGTTCGCGTGATTTTCCAACTGAGCGGATTAGGTGCCGCAATTAGCTGTTGTCCGTAAGGCCCCTGACAATTTGATTTTTAGCTGTTCTCTTTCGCAGGTAATTGGCACGGGCCTGTTAATTAAAGGTTTGCACTATCGCTCTATGGACGTTGACTTTTGGACCTCAGTGCTTGGATTGGACGAGTATTTACGGCAGATTTCGATGCTGACTTATATACTACCTGGATTACTTATTATTTTCTTCGGGTGTATTGGAGTTTGCGGCTTTTGTGATGGTGTATTTCTCATACCTCTCCTTATGTGTGTAAGTAACACTTTATGAAGTAATTTTCATCGTCATCTTCAACGGAAGACGTCCACTCCACAGCAAGCCTAACACTCTGTGGACATTTATTGTCTTTCCAACGTTTCAATCCGCGCGTTGACGCGACAAAGCTAGAATATGGATACGTTTGTCTTTTCGATTTTATTCTATTTTTCCTGCGGGATAAAAACAGTGGAAAGACAGGAGTAAAAATAAATGGTAACTGGTAACAAGTGATTTTTTGCTTACCATATGTTATTACTCCGTCAAATTAGAAGATATCTAAACAAAAAAATAAATAATGCAAAGTAAAAAAAAAAGTTAAGTGCATAGTTAAAAAAAATACAGATTTTGTAACTTTTTGCTAATTCATACTCTGTGATTTTATATCTACAAGCAATAGGCTAAATACTTACCAATTTTCTTGGTTTTATATACAAAATTAAGTAACAGAATTCCAATACAAAATTTCACCTTTTTACCACAAGGGATCTATACATTTGCAAAAATAATGAATTGAACCGCCTTTTTAATTTTCTGACCTAATAGCGTAATACCTTGAATTTAAATCGAAAAGTTAAGCCGAAAGTTTGCGAATATCCACTATTTTATCCCCATATAGAATAAAAAATATCGTAAAATTATTTGTATATAATGTGTCAGAAAATAAAAATCCAAATTTCATAATAATTACATAAATTAACTTCAGCGGGCGGTAATGAATCAGCCAGGGTAAGCTGTTATGTTATATCTATACATACAGGATGTGGCGTAATGATTAGATAACCCTTCACCTGCTAGTTCCACCAAAATGACTGTACAGAAAATAACAAAAATATGTTTAGTAAAAATACCACGGTATTCGAGATTTTGGCCATTTTAGTTATTTTTTTTATTTGCCCTTGGCCAATAACTTTTTCAAAAAATTGTGTTTTTAATTGTTCTTTGGCGACCTAAAAGAGACCGTAGAAAAACGCTGGATGCAGGCCGCTTCCAACCAGCCCTTATCGAGATCGATGGGGGAGGCCTATGTTCAGCAGTGGACGTCCTATGGCTGAAATGATGATGATGAATGATGTTTTTTTCTTTCTGTTTCAGTATTCCATCTGGCTTATAGGACTTATTACTAGGAACACTTACGGCCTTTTTTATCTGGGTAGCGACGAGTTTTCTGTATACGCCAACTATATCAACAGATTGATGGCTGATGATGGTAAATTCGGACTGGTTAATGGTGTTGTCTATGTGGAATATGCAATGCAGGTGATAAATTCAGTACCTAACTACTTAATTATACTTTAAAAAAAATAGAAACTACAATCAGCACTAATCTATAGCTTAAGTTGTTAAGTATGTAGATACTATAATAAATCTATTATACTTTATAAAGCATGGTATTTAATGTGTACATATTTTGAGCAACTCATTTTTACGAAAATTTGACTTTGTGGTTTTGACCTTAAGGGGACTGTTCCCGTGTCTGTTTATTAGGTTATCAGGGGTCTGTTCTATGTTTGTCGCCGTCTGTGAGCGCCGCCAGTCCTAAATTCCTAATTATGATTATTTGATATCTGTGATTATTTGTATGCTTTTTAAATAACTTGCACATGCGTACAATATTTAATGTGCAAAGAGGTTTGATATCGTAAGTATCGATTTCCGACTAAAAAGAGGCGACTGCACAGGTATAGTTAATCTTAAATTGTATAAATAAAATTGTGATTGGGCCTTGTCAAGAGAAGCCGTAGCCACCTAGAAAGTGTTTTTTTTTTAATGTTTAGGACTAGACAAAATTTTAATGAAAAATTATCCGTGTATTTCTCCGTATGTATATTTTTACGTTAATTTCCACGCAATGTTTGAGAAAAGTACTATACAGCCTTGGCGGCACCTGAGCATTTATGGACTCATAAATGTTTCTGTTGCTGAGCTCTGCATTACCCAATGTTACTATTTTGGTCGACGTCTCGTCAACTGGTGCTGTTTTAATTTTCAGATCGCGCTGCTGATATCATCGGTCTATATAATTTGGTTTACTTACGTGGCAAGAAAAGAAGAAGAAGAAGAAAAAGAAGAATATAAGAGAGTCTATAATGAGCGAACTAGCAGCAAGATAGCAGAGACGGGACTATATCCTCAGCTATCCTCTACTCACTCTTATAAACCTGATAAAGGCTTCCCAGTATAATTCTCCAGGTAGAGAACCCCCAGAATCGAACTGAATTGAGTTTCACTCGCTCTGATATTATAAATGTATTATGTATATATTTTTTATTGGTTTATCTGGGTGTAAGGAAACGCTCCTGAAGCCGAAACGCTATTATTATAGGTAATTTCTAAATACAATCTAATACTAATAACCAGAAAAATTTTAGCTTTAGTACTTTAGTATTTTGCGAATCAGCAATTCAATTCAATTCAATCAATTTATTTCAGAAAACATAATTCCATATTTTTACATATTTTTACAAAATGTCAAAAATTTAAATAATATTACATACACACACTTTACACACAACATAAAAATCAAAATCAAATAAAATTAAAAAGTCAAATATCAATAATTTATCTTAATCTATATTTCGGCTTAGACCCGGAATGCTCAACATGCACTCTGGTCCAGTACTGCATTATTGGGCAGTCCATCTCCATCCGCCAGGCGAACAGCTGCAGGTAGCTGTTGGAGCTGTCCCGCACGCGGCGCATCAGGGACGCTACGCGTTTGCGCATGATTGCGGCGAAACAGTCTATATGCGCGTCCGCAAACATCCCTGATGCGCTACAGTACCGTGGCAGCCCCATCAGCGCCCTGAAGGCGTTATTGTATTGGGTGCGCAGGGTCGTATAGGACTTTTTGGTATGTTTGACCCATAGGCTGCACGTGTAAAAGGACTGGCAAAACGCTCTAAACAGCGTCGCCTTTACTTGTGCAGTACATCGTGCAAACCTACGAGCCAACATGTTAGCTCTGACTGAATGCAATGTAAAGCGAACAAAACTTGGGGTCAATGCACCGCAAAGGTACAACAGCATACAAGCGTGCGCGCGGCGTTGACGAGTTAGGCTAAGGACTCACGGAGCGATTTTTACCCGAGCCCGCTGCGGTGGCGGAATGGAGTTTTATTTTTAAAACTCACGAGTTTTGTGCGGTTACGCAGCCGTCGCGGTTGCGATTGTCGCTCGCAATCTTGGCGGTTGATTATCGCAAGACGGGCGGTTGCAAGACGCTCCGCCCTCCGCTGCCCACTGCGGACGCCCGCCAACCGATCGCAGAGCGCGCGGGAGCAATCCGCCGCGGCTGCCGGTACAAGATGACCGTCCGTGCAGCGGGACCCGCAAACAATCGCACACGCCACGGGCGTAAAACGCGTCGTGAAATGTGCTTTAATTTTTTTACATAAATATCTGTATTCCACAAAGGCTGCGGGCCCGCAACCGCGGCGGGCACGTGCGAAAACCGCTTCGTGAGTCCTTAGCCTTAGCGTGCGTAGGTCGTTCGTTGACCTCTAGCGTCAGCTGGATATTTGCTTTACATTGCAAACTTGAAAAAAAAGAAAATAATTAAATGTTGTTTTGTGTAATACAGTTTGTATTTACTCCCAAAAGCTGGTGTAAGTAAAAAAAGTTTTTTTTTAGGTAGGTATCATACCTATCAGTAACCACCGCAGTATCACCAGCACAGCCTAGGTAAAGCTATTACTACGTACGTATTCATACCTACCTATATAAAGCTTTTGATCACCAGTCTTCGTTTACAGAGCTATAGCCCCTTACACCTGGTATTTAGATTCCTGTTTTACTTATTTAGACATAGTTTTTTTGAGTTATTAAATTTCATATTAATTTTATTTTTTAAGTTTTTCTCATTTTGTATCTATTAATTTTGTAATATATAATCAGTTTTGGCATTATGTTTACTGTGTAGGTAATAAATATGGAGAGGCAAGTGAATCTGAAACACAGTGAAAACTAGTTCGGACTCAATGGGTTCGAAATGTTCTTATTTACTTTGTACAACATTCTTTCTTATGTGAAATCAATCTATTTTGTATCGTATATAATTATATATATCTAAGCATTAAAATATACTGAGTGTGTACATTTGATTTGCGTACTTTCTTTTCTTTACTCTGTACTTTACGTCCGGCTTATATTTTGTTTATCTTTTATCTACAAGTTATCAAATAATTCTTAGATGTAATTCTGGCTTGATCCTTTTTGGGAGATATTTCAATAGTTACATAAATGCATAAAAACTTTCGCGTCGTTCTTAAATTCAAATTAAAAAAAAAAAAAACAATTAATATAAGATTTAAAAAAAACTATTTTTGTATCCTGATTTTTATATCCTGTATCCATACAATTGTGTACTTATAATTATTTTCCTCGTACATAAGCAGGTTAAAATCTCGTATGTTGGATCTCAAACTTGGTACGTAATGTATAATGTAATAAAATAAACCGGCCAAGTGCGAGTCGAGCTCGCTCACTGAGGGTTCCGTACCACCACAAAATACAAAAAGTAGAGCAAAAAGACAGCATCACGCCCAGGCGGTTATCCATCCAAGTACAGACCGCGCCTTGTCACCGACTCGCACTTGGCCAAGTTTTTTTTAAAACTTTTGAATATGTACTATAACCATGCCGACGCTTGTGCGTATTATCGTTTTTACACTAGAGCAAATACAAACATACCCTTTAAAAAACGTTTTTTGCATGTACCTACCTACCCTTTTGTTCTTACTTTTTGGCTTTATTATTATAACATTATCTACATATTTTGTGAAAATTTTAACTGCATATCTATTACGGTTCGATAGAGACAGCCGTTCAACCGTGAAGATAGGTTCTGGAGTGGAGACCACGAACCGGAAGACGCACCGTAGGGAGGCCTCCCACTAGATGGACCGACGACATTGTGAGAGTCGCGGGCATCCAGTGGATGCAAAAGGCAGGCTGTCGTTCAGTGTGGAGGATAAAGGCCTATGTTCAGCAGTGGACGTCTTCTGGCTGATGATGATGATGATGAGAGACAGCCGGCAAAGGGTAGGATAGACTGACGGACAAACAGACAGCGTAGGCTCACGTTTTAACCCTTTAGTATTTACCCTTTTTTTTAAGGAACCCTAAAAAGGTCTGCGTGATAAATAGGTATGTTTTTCATCTATACTTATCTATAAAATACTGTAGCTATAATAATATGTAGCTGTATTATAATGTACCTTCCACCACTATTAGTAATTTTCCCTATTATTTTCCTATGTAATTGCGTACTTGTCGCGAGTATCATACTTGGAGCTCTAAAGAGCGCACGCATTTGAGATTTTTTCATATCTACTTAGTAAAATATTAGTTAAATTGTAGATACTGGAACGTTATCGTTTCTCGGGGAGGTTAAGGCTATCACAGTGCTGGGGCCTTACGGACAACTGCTATTGCGGCACCTAATCCGCTCAGTTGGAAAATCACGCGAACGTGAACCTTATCGCGCCCAGATACGGTTTGCGGTCGCGTGATTTTCCAACTGAGCGGATTAGGTGCCGCAATAGCAGTTGTCCGTAAGGCCCCTGAATTTGTATACACATTTTTGAATCGGCAAAACTTGAAAGGTAGTTTATCCTACTAGTTCACATAAATGCTTAGACTGTATGGACATGCGAAGCTGTGTACTACGGCGGTGTAATTTATTTTTTTTGCAATTTTTACCATGCAATTTTTTTTTATTTTTATTAACGAAATGTCCTTAAATATTGTAAAGCTAGTAGGAATAAAATAAAAGCATACTTTTCATTTTGCTGGATCAACGTTGTGTGAAACTCAGGCGTTGAGTTATTTATAGGTGGTGGAGTTACTGACCATTGCGTATAGATCAGAGTTGCCAAAATGGGCCTTTTCATATGTGCTTCCGTTACGTGTATGTGGTTTCTAGCCCTTTACAGTGGTTTTTTGGGGGTAAGTAAGAACTTTTTTTCATAACGCCCCGATAAATATAAATAAATTACATTCTCCAAAACGAAGGTGTACCTACTATATTTTTTCGACTTTTACTGTACATTATCTTCGATTAAGGTGGTTCGATTCACCTATGGCGGGAAATTTAAATTTTAAACAGTTTTTTGGTCCTAGTAGCCAGGACAGGTAATTATTTTTAAATAACACACAGTGTTTGCGCAAAATGTTGGCTGTTCTTTACATTATAATGTACAATTATTTAACAGTAACGCACCATATTACTTACATTTGTGAATTAACCGTTTGAAACAGCAAAAATTTGTTTATTCACAAATGTAAGTAATAATGGGCATTAGAGATAAATATCTTTACATGATATTGTAAAGAATAATAATTAATCTGCGCAAACATCATGGTTGTTTACAATTATTACCCGGCCTAGCTACAAGGACAAGAAAACTGTTTGAAATTTGAATTTCCCGCCATTTGTGCAACGAACCACCTTAAAAGGCCGCGCTCACCGGCCAGAGCCATCTCTTTCACACATTTTTAAAGATGAAAAATCTCCGAGTTAGAATTAATGAATAGCGATTGGTGAATTATCTTTAGAATAACATTACAAATGGTGCGAAGCAATTTTCGTTTTGATATTTTATAGGTGGCGATACTGGCGAGTGGCGATGGACATCGTAAAAAATCGAAAAATCATTTTTTTATCTCTTCCGCCAAAATGAAATATTACACCATAAAAATTACTTTGCACACGTTTGCAGTGTTATTCTAAAAAAATGCTCAATTGTTTTTTTTTTTTTATAATTCTAACTTAGCTAATTTTTATCCTAAATGTGCTTAAGAGACATTTTTAAATTTAGATGCGTATTACAAAATTAACCGTTCAATTTTAAGTATTTGCATATACGGGAATAAAACGAATAAATAAAGCCGTAATTTTCAAGATAAATATAAAATAAGTTAAACCATAACATAATTTTTTTTTTATTTTATGACTGTAGTTTAACTAAATCCATTCTCAAACTTTCCCTCCTATAGTTTTACGAAAAACTACTTTTGTAAATTGGAGGTAACAAACGGATGTATTGAGTTTTACCAATATCTGAAGCCGCTCGGCTCGTTACGTGCGTGTTTGTAGTTACAGAATCAGGGCCCTGGATAGAATTAGTCGGTTCAACCGCTAGAATGCCAGCGGCAGCCTCGGGATCGTTCGAAGACGCGCCAGTGGTCTCGTGTTTTGGTCAGGTACCCGTGAATTACCCGGAGAGGGTAAAATTAAACATTGACTTTTATGTTTTTCTCTATCGCAGGGAATAGGCATTGGAATAGCCTTAAAAGGCGCATACCATCTCCTTAATCCTCCAGTCCCAGAGCCAGGCTACATAATTAATGTAGAGAACTTTAACAGGCTGGTCCTGTTGACTTACATACTTCCCGGATGCATCATGATTGTCGTTGGCACAATTGGATATCAGGGCGCTAAGCTTAAACAGCATTTTCTTTTTCTTGTAAGTATCTTTAACAACACTGTTTTAAACTATCACGGTTTTTACTAAAGTTATATGATTATTTACGGGATATTTACCGTGGTAAGGTTGTGGCATGAGCTCCCGATATTTAGGCGCAGTTACATGCACCATGTTCACGGGAAGCCTGAAGAATGCGGGTGGTTGGACGAACAGTTAAAAAGTTAGATGCAGACAAAACGATCTACCCTCTTTCTTAAACTTTTGCTATGGTTATCACTGAAAGTCGAACTCGAACCTAGGTCCCGATAAAACACATTCACTGTATCACTGCGTATAGTATTTTTTCCACAACCTTACCACGGTAAATATCCCGTAAACAATCATAGGTATATCTTTAACAAGTAAGTACATTACTGCAAGGATTTTGTATATACCTTAACTTGCAACTTCCTTGCATTACTGCAGTAGCAGACACCATCTAAGCAGACAAAGTACATTTATGAACGAATTTGAAAATGTGGCATTTGTGCATTTAATGTGTTTTTTTTTATTATAATTCGCCCATCGGGCAGGTTAAAGCCTTTAAGGCCATACCGCCTATTCTTCTGTTTTGTATAGTCTTAATAACGTCAAACAAGTCATAGTCACAGTCAGAGTCAAGCTAAGTAAGTCACGGTCAAGTCAAACTCATGCCTCTGTAAAGTGGTGCGAACTTTACACGAGGCTCCTATGGAGTTTTGGAAACAACACGAAAAGACACGTTTCACCTCGTTATATCACTTGCCCACACTCAAGCACGTTTACGAGCTTTTAATGAATAATAATTCACCATTTAGAACACATTAACACTCTAAAATACACTAGTTTAGGAAAATAATCCAACGAGCTGACATGTTTTTTTCCACGTTGGCGCCAAAACTCCGCATTTAATGTGAGTTCAGTTAGTTTTTTTTTTTGTAAGGTGTCTTGATCGGAAATGTTCTTTGCTACGAATCAAGAAAATCTGTTCAGCCGACTAGAAATTGAAAATGAAAATGAAAATGAAAAATATATTTATTAACATAAACATAGACTTAAATAAGATACATCAAATGAACAATATAGTAAGGCTTATGCTTATGAGAGAGTTTAGTCATATAAAATATAATAACAGCGATTCCCGCACTAGGCTGGGCCTGTATCGCGGGAATCTGGTACGGTTTTTCATAGATTTAAACCTCTAGTTAAGATATTGTAGTGAATTCACATAATAATGTATAATATATATATTATAATTATCCATATGTATATTTATATCTATTAACAATATAGGAGTAGTTACTGTTGATTATTTGTATATGAATATATTATGTATGCTAAAATTAATTATATATTATGTTGGAATTTATTATGATAAATGATAGTTTTAAATTGTACATTTAGGATATGATCTTTAATAAATCCTCCGTCTCCTTATAGCTTAGCGAAGTCAGAAACTTACAAAGTGTCTTTTTGACTTCATAAACACTCTTTTCTTTTAAGTTACAGTATTTATCTACGACATTGTATACATGTGCTCTAACAAACTGACCAAATCGACGGGCAAAACTTGTGTGTACTTGCGGAAAAGGTAATTTGTGAGTTCTTTTTTTAATAATTTCATCATAGTCAGAGGAAGCTAGCACAGATTTATGTACGGAGAGTGAAATTTTGAGTATAAATAGCTGTCTAACGCTTAGAACTCCACTATTCTTGAACACATCTGCAGTTGGGTATCTAAGTGGCTTCCTCATCATGACTTTTAATACGGATCGTTGTGCCCTCTCCGCAAGTATGATAAACGACGTTGCCGCACTACCCCAACAAGTGACGCAATAGTTCAGAAGAGATTGGCATAGAGCGAAATAAACTGACATCAGTGTTTCTGGCGATGCGATATCTCGTAAGTTCTTCATGATACCAATAACTTTACGTACCCGACCAGCTAATGCGTCAATGTGATTTTTAAAGTTTAAGTTGTCATCTAAAATCACACCTAGATATTTAGTAGTTCGGGATCGAGAAAGCGATTCGCAGTCACAGGTTCTCAAGTGGCAAGAGGGCTTGTGCAGTTTGAGGTTTGATTGTAATACTGGCGCTGAAGCAGCTGTTTTATGAAAGCAAAGGAAAACCGTTTTTTTTGCGTTCAGCGTCAGTAAATTTCTCTGCAACCAACCAGAGACACAAGTCATTCCCTTTTCTGCACATTCCAAGGCTCCTGCCCAAGTTGGGCTGTCAAATATAATGGCAGTGTCGTCGGCGTAACAAATAATTTCTGCATTTTGAATATTCAAGTCGTGAATGTCATTAATGTACACATTAAAAAGCGTAGGTCCCAAGATACTACCCTGGGGCACCCCGAAATTAATGGCTTGTGTACTGCTTAGATTGTTCCCGATCTTTATGCACTGTCTCCGTTCCAACAAATAACTTTTAAACCATTGAGAGGCAACTCCCCTAATACCTATCTTGTCTAGTTTCTCTAAAAGTATTGGAACGGAAACAGTGTCAAAAGCTTTGGCTAAATCCAAGAACACCACCACGCATTTTTGTTTTTTGTCCAACTTGGAAGAAACCTCAGTCGTTAGCAGAGAGACGGCATCTTCAGTGCATTTGTTTTTCCGAAAACCAAATTGCCTATGTGATAATATGTTACGCGACTCCAAAAACTTTGTTAGTCTTGTGTTAACAATTTTTTCCAGGACCTTTGAAAAAGTGCTTAAGAGCGAGATTGGTCTGTAGTTTTCTATGCAGTTTTTGGGGCCACTTTTATGAATAGGGCTCACCGATGCAACTTTCCAAGCTATCGGAAAAACTCCACTCAGTAAGCTTTGGTTATAAATATGGGTAAGTGGCAACATGATTTCATTCTTTATATATTTTATTAACGAGTTTGTCAAGCCATCTGTACCTGGAGCTTTTCCATTTTGGAGGCCCATAATTAGTTTCTCGTTTTCCTCGTGGTCTGTAGGACCCATGAAAAAAGATTCGGCTAAGGTGTTTCGTTTACAAACTTTTTTAGCTAGACTGTTTTGCGTTTCATTAATTGAAGTGAGAATCCGATTTGCTAGTCGTTGCCCAACCGTGGAAAAATGGTCGTTACATATGTCAAGTGACTGTCGTGGATCATCAGAATTAGTCTGTTATGACAACAGTTCGGTAGGCAATTTCTTATTTGTGGTTAAGCTACAAACAGTCTTTATGGATTTCCAAAGCTTACGGGGGTTATTTTTATTTTTGTCTAATTCATCCCTCTCATATTGAATTCTCAACTTGCGTAAAAGACTCCCGAAAAAGTTACGATACCTCTTGTAGGAAGTTTGCAGTATAATGTTATTATGATCAAGTTTCGCACACTGGTGAAGCTTGTCTCTGTGTCTCATACAGCGCATAAGCCCTGGAGTAATCCAAGGTTTGAGGTTGCTCTGCGTTCTACTAAGACGAACCTCACGTGTATGTCTATTTATAGTGTCGGACAGGAATTCATTAAATGATTTGGTTGCCTCATTAACATCACAAGTGTTACACACAAAACTCCAGTCAACATCGGAGAGATCGTCTTTAATTGCTTTAAAATCTCTTTTAAGCGTGAAACGACTTGGTCGGACGTGTATTCGGCTGTTTAAGTTCATGCCAATCATAACCGGATAGTGATCTGTAACAGCAGATTTGCAAACGATGCCAATAGGAGATAGCTTTAGTTGTGATCTACTGACATAAATATGGTCTAGGCATGACGAATCTCTTGTAGGAACAGTAATAGCCGGTACCATACCACATTCCTCCATAAAACATAAATATTCTACGTACTGGGTGTTACTCGTCTCAAGAATATTAATATTTAAATCGCCAGCAAAGAGCAATGGAATACTATCAGTACTAGGCATGCAGGTAGCAAGGGAAGACAAGAATTTTTCTATATTTCTACATACTGGAGAGCGATAAATTGCGAAAATATTAACTGCCTTCTCAATACAAACCTGTAAACATTGAGCATTATCAACGGCGTGCTCAGTAATTGATACATTCCACATTTCTCTTACAAACACCACAACACCGCTGTTTTGATTCTGATTTTTATCAGTCTTAAAAGAATTGTACCCTGGTATTTGAGGAATAAAAGGGTTACTATTTAACCAGCACTCGGCTAAAATAATAACATCATAAACAATGTCTAAACGTCTCAATGCAACCAAAAAATCATTGAAATTGCATCCAATGCTTCTTATATTAATAGAACACAACTTAAAATTGTGTTCTGGTGTGAAGTGTGTTTTACAAGTCTCCAAAGCGTCTACAAGACAGCAGTTTACTTTTATCGAGTCTAAGTCGTCTTCTAAGTCAGTGTGAAGCATTATTGGTTAAAAATTTATCCTGCACCGTGGTCACCATAACCAACATAAAGTTTATAGGTTTAATTGTGTATGTTTTCACTGAAGTATCCGAAAAGAGACTTGAAATATGCGTATAAGTGTTTACAAAATTTAGAACAATTGTGTTTTTAGTTTTCAACAATAACGGAAGTAAATATATATATTTAAATTGCACAATATAATAAAATATACCCAATAATAATATTAAGAGAAAATACAATACAAGAGTGATAAACTTTTCGCAGTACTCACTAAAAAATCCGAGTGAGTACAGATATTTGCAAGATATTGCAAATAGATAATATAGATAATCGATAGTGCAGATTTTACTTTACATAGTGATTGCAATTGCATACTGTAACATATTATTATGTGTTTATCTTCAACTAATCGAAAGGAACAAATACATGAATTTCTCAGACGAGGGAAAAGAGTTGTGCCGCAAACTAGGCAACGAGACTTCACACCTAAACCTAGTACGTAGACATAGTTACTAGCCAATTTGGGCAGGCACAGGAGGCAGAATACGATCCAGGTTAGGCAGCGACCGAATAACCTGGGCAGGCTTTCCTTCACCTTGCCGGATGAATATGGCGCCTTGATTGCACCAGCAGAACATATAACTGTGGGTCTTAGCTCTCGCCCTTGCCTCACGAAATAAAATCCGATTTTCTTTCGTGAGCCTCTCATTAAAAAATACATTAGTGGTAACTCCCGTAACATCTAGATCAGTACTAGTTATGTTTTTTCTCGACTTAGAGGCTCTAATGACCTGATTGCGTTTAGATCGGCGTAGGAACCGCACAACTATGGGGCGCGGCATCTTAACTCCGAACTCAGACGTGCGAGCTTCGACGAGCGCACGACGAGCTCCAACCCGAGTTATCCAGTCCACATCTCCATCTTCCAGCTGCACACCGACCTTCAGGGCTGCAACCTTCACAACATGATCTAGATTTTCGTTACTGTTCTCCGGGATACCTAGTATTTCGATTTCATTCAGTAGGCTCTGCTGCGCTTGACCATTTAACTCATTTTGTAGTAATGAAACAGTTACTTGCAGATTTACCAGTTCTTGATCTCTTGTCTCCAGCTTTTTAAGTCGATTTTCGTTAGCCGACACACTGTGCTGAAGTTCTTCCATCCTTTCCTGACAGTGGCAGAGGGAGTGAGTAACTTCCTCGAGCTTAGTTTTGAGGGCCGTGAATTCATTCGTTAGACGAGTCATGACAGCCGTGAGATCTTTGATTTCTGTGTTCGTGTTTGAGGTATTATCGGGAACAACGGAGACCTGGGGAGCGGAGTCAACTTTCCTGCGTGTAGAGACATTTCCTGAATCCGAATACGCGCGAACTGGCGTGAGACTGTTATCTCCCCCTTTTTTTTGCGAAGCACAGCAGTCCGGGCACTTCCAGTATTTTTTCCGATCTGCGGTAAGCGACGGTACATTTATACACAGCGAACAGAAAGTTTTATCGCATGCAGAAGAAGTGCATTTAATGCTATTTGAATCTTTGATAACAGCTTTCATGCACCCAGCGCACTTCATTTTTAAGTAAAATAATAGTTATCCTCACAGAGACAAGGTGCCACAATCCTTCGACGGTGTCCGATCTAAGTTGTTAGTCTTTGGTAGAAACGTTCGATGACGCTGCACTGACGTGTGGCTAGCACTGCACGCGATTATCGCCGTTACGCGGAGCGCGCAACCGTGAATGTGCCTTGCAACGCTAGCGAGCCGGCAACGCAGGTTTACGCACAAACTTCACTTTGGTTAACGTATTTTTTTGCACAATAACTACGAATTATACTCAATCAACATATATTTAACACTTAGCACAGCGTTGAATTTATAATTTGTGTCACTGATAAGAGATTTAGGATGATTTAGTAATTGGTAGAACACTTTGAACTATTAGATTTGGGAAAAACGACCGCAGCTTTTTGATACCGTGTTGTTCGTCCAACAGAGGCGGCAAAGAAAGCGGCTATCAGCTTTGAAAGGAGGTTCCTTAAAATAACTATGGAGGTTCATTGTAATGCGTTTTAGGTTCTAAACGAGGACACTGTCGTTCTCGACCATTCACGGCAATGGTTTGAGCGAAAGTAGCGAAACTGAATATGTGAGTCGATTGAATGCGATGAGCAGTGATGGATCTGCAGTGCAAGTACCGTTCTTTATCGTACGTCAAATTCGATAAAATGCCATAGAATCGATCATAGACAGTACTGACCAAATGGCATTTTATCGAATTTGACAATCTCAACTGTCAAATTTGATGATCGATAAAGAACGGTACTTGCACTGCAGTATCATGGCATTCATGGCTTTGTATGGCCGGAACCACAGGCCGGAACAGCTTTGACAGAAATTCACAAACCTCCCTCTGTTTTATCGTCAAATAAAATACCGTGATTTCCTGTCAAAACATCTTTTTATAAGCGACACATTCCAAGCATTGCTGCTATACACCTATTATTCCAACTGTTTTTGCATAGATAATAGGAAGGTACCCATAGCTGGAACGAAGTTAACATTTTGATTAACGGATTAAATTTTAAGTTATCTAACCTTTAAAAATGTTAACGGACACGTTAACTTCCGTTAATATGCAGAAGTCCGTTTAACGAAGCTAACTTTTTAGTAGCGGATTAACGATTAACGAAGTTAACTATTTGATAAACGGTGCCCGGCTATGATTAGGTACCTAAATATGCTAAGTAGTTCTAGGTATATTTGGTAATAGTAAGCTTGTAAATTGTCCTTTGCCCGATTGAAATGTTTAATTTCTTTCTTTTTCAGTACACCGCGATTCTGATAGCCCTCATGAGTGCAAGATTAAAGGGCGTGGTCTTCTCTATATACGCATATTTCACCAGATTATCTGCTACCAGTGGTGATTTTGGACTGCTAACTGGTATTATCTATCCGGAATATGGAATACAGGTAATTAGTTTTTGAATTAGTTTTTCTCTCCCAACCGTAGGTAGATAATAAGGTAGGTACTTACTCATAAATAATAGGCTTGCATTTGGTCACCATCTCGCCTGATGTTAAGCTATGATGCGGTCTACGTTGGGCACATATCGCCCTATCCGTAGCAAAGAGCCACTATTGCAAAACCACAGGTTTTCAGGAAGGGATTTTTTTCTAATTTTCTCTAAAATTTCTTAGATAATGTATATTTTATGGTACTTTAAACGATTAGATGATGTAACAAGCGTGCGGAGTTTTTTTTTATTTATTACCATCAGTTTTTTTATTTATTTTGTCCCTTAAGACTGTAATACGTGGAATTTTAGCGCATTTACGTGGGCTTAATCGCCATAAGGGCCACGAAAAATGACGTTCACGGGTTAATTTAAAAGATGTTAAAATAATTGTTGTTGGCTTTTTACGAGCAAAATTTAAAGTTAAACGTCATATTTTTGGTGAAAATTAGAGAAAGAAAACACATTTTTTCCACGGACTGATTGATATACCTACTATTGATTTCTTTTTAGTAAGAATCATCATCATAAATACCTTTATATAGACGCACTGGCGTTAGTGGCGGTATTTGTCGGAGTACCTATGTTACGTGGCGTATTAAAATAAAACTATTAAAATACGGCCGATATTTTTTTGTCAATGTGGCTAGATGCATTATAAGACCCCAAAAATTCAATAAAAGAAAAAAGCCTTAACGGCCACTGTGGCCCTCTTCTACGGATATCATTCAGTTTCTACTTTCATAAGCCAGACTTTAGTTTATAAAGTTACCTATAGGATTATTTACGGGATATTTACCGTTACCAACAACCATGATAGTTTAAAACAGTGTTCTAGTTACCTATATACCTACATATATAATACCTTCCGTGAAAAATTATCCAACTGATGGTGACAACCGCATCAAAATCCGTTGCGTGGTTTAGGAGGAGTTAGTGGTTACACAGACAGACAGACGTGGAAAGCGACATTAATTTATACCTACTATGTAGAGAAAATATAGGAAAGAAGAGTTATACCACTTTTACTCTTTTACTAAGGGACCAATATAGGTACCTACTTTAAAATGTCATTCAAACAACAAAATGTATGGAACAGCTTGCAAAAGATTTTCGTACTAAAAGGCGCTTGCAGACGATGCATAGTAGAAGTAACAAAATACGTAGAAGTAGGCGTTCAAATGATAAGTAGCCACTCACGCATTGGCGGATCCAAAACACCTAGCAATTCCATACATTCGACTCAATTTTTCGATTTGATTCCTTTGAACCTTGACCAGAAATGTCAGAATGGCCCCCCCCCAAAATGAAATCCTGGATCCGCCACTGCACTCGCGCGGTGTACGGACGCGCACAACTCACACAAGTGTTCGAACGAGACGAACGATGCGCAGTGGGCGTCGGCGTCGCGTCCAGCTTCACTTGTCGCCAAGTACCAACGCGTAGTAGGTACCCACTTGGCGCCATGTATCACTTCACTATGCACACCGTTGCAGACGATGCATAGAAGGCACTTGCTACTTGTACTACGCATCGTTTGCAAGCACCTTTAATAATGAGTAAAAAATATTTTCGGCTTATTACCATCGTTCTGTACTACCCTAGTAATATACCTATCATGATTGTGTAAACTTATGAACACTTTCAGATCGCCCTGCTGCTGGCTACGCTTTATCTCATCTATATATCTTTTTTAACTAATAATGAAGAAGATGATGATAATGGGAATAATAATATGAGAATCATAGTAACATGAATTATAATAATATGAATCATAATTATATAAATAGTAGTAATGTAAATAATTCTAAGGTAGTGGTGGTGAGTTGGTGACAGCCTAGACTGAAGACATGATCCACATAGGACGTAAATGGGTGACAACTCCCGGAGCGCTAGAGTTGTCACCCATTTACGTTACTGTCCAGTTGCCACTTTATTGCAACAAACACAGATATTAGGAGTTTGTAAACAATCTATTAAATAGAATACAAAAAATCATTTCAATTGCCATTTGGTTGTCCGCTCCAACAAAGCAATTCAAGCTAAGCACGAATTGACATTATTTATTGGAGTACCACAGGTATTATACGGAGATTGGGGAGTTATAATTTCACGCTACTGGTAACACAGAAAACCAGCTGTCTCATAAAGATTCCGCCATTGTTTCCTGTATCGTCATCTCTCTCGAACTTGTTGTAAATTACTAATTCTGCTCTTGCTTATGTACGTGCACGTGTATCCATGACATTGATGACGTCAGTGGGTGACCCGACGTGACATTCTACACAACTAGTTGCGACTACGGGAACAAAGTCCAAACGGCTTTACTAGTTGAACCTCGCACTCGCAGTAGAGTCTAGGCAAAGATTTTTTATATACTACTATCTAAGAGTCTAGGGTTCGAAACGATATTTTCTCGGAACGCTATACCTGGCGGAGTATAAATTAATAATTAATACCATGGCCGAAAACAACTGTATTTCGTCTTATTATTTGCCTGTGTTACCGTTACTGTCACTTTAATCTATCACTAACTAGCAAATAAAAATATTAGAAAAAAAAAATACTTTTATTTCCTCACCTTAAACATTGGCATTACCTATCTATTTGTATGCTTTTATTTATACTTTAGTTCGCGCTCAGTTTAGTCACAGAAGACCATGATACCTACTACCCATGCAGAAGACATAGTTTAGTGGCATTTAAGTTTGGGCATGATAAGGGATATTTCAGATAGTATATTTCGATTGCTGAATAAATGAAGTACTCGCCACTCTGCGTGTTATAAATGACATCCCGTTTACAGACTATATTAGTTGTGGGGTGCGATAATATGAACAGGAGAAAGCTATGAGAAAAATTTAAGATCATTGCAAATTTTCCCACCGTAATTACAAAAATTTCATTATACTACTTAATATCTTTGCATTATTACAAATATTTATCTGAACGCCTCAAATTACGCGCCACAGATGCATAGGTTTTTTCTACGTTAGGATTTTGGCGTCGCACGTGATCATATTATGCCATGAACTTGAAAAGTGCTCAAAAAGTGTGTTTTAATCACATATAACCTGTGCATATAACTGTGGTTTTAATTTTAAACCTGCAGGAACGAATGAAAGATATTATAAAGATATACAATTTTTGTTTCTTATCTGTGGCTAATATTTAAACCATAGACAATGGACTTTTTTGTAATAAGGCGGTTAGAGTTTAGGTGCCAACGTGGAAAAAAATATGTCGGCTCGTTTGATTATTTTCCTAAACTTGTGTATTTTCGAGTGTTAATGTGTACAAAATGGTGAATTATTATTCAATAAGAGCTCGTGGTGCTCGAGTGTGGCCAAGTAATATAACCAGGTGAAACGTGTCTTTTTGTGTTGTTTCCAAAACTCCATAGGAGCCTCTTGTAAAGTCTCCACCAGCTTACAGGGGCATGAGTTTGACTCTGACTGTGACTTGTTTGACGCTATTAAGACCATGTAAACTGTTTAATATTACGACTAAAGGACATCGAATCCACGGTCATGAATATTTTAACAAAAAATTAAATTACTTTACAATACTTTACATTATCTATGTCGTGCCTCTGCTGGGTGTCTATAATGTACAACATGATATTTGCCGACACGATATTGTACGGCATGATAATGTACAGCATGATAATTGGTGTACATGTACATCGAATATCATGTTGTACAATCCATGTCGTACAATACTGGCCGTCAATTATCGGCCCGTGTCTATAAAGTACGGCAAGGAATGCACAGCCAGGATTGCACAGCCAATAATCCATGTACGAGAAAAAAGTCCACGTTTTATCGGGCTGTGCATTATTATGCCGTACATTATCATGTCGTGCAATACAGGCCGTGTTTTGTCGAAACGGGCCGAAAATGTACGACCGATAATGTACAACATGATAAAAGGTGGCATCTCCCTATTGGCTAATTTTGCTGAAATGTCTCTGCTCTTATTGGCTGTTGAGTCTATGACGTCTGTCGATTCCATGCTTCGTTTGAACAAGATAGTGTAAGATAGTCACAGATTAAAAATATGAGAACCATCAAAACTTTTTGGTGGTGAGGCGGAGAGAGGAGTAAAACTGTATTTGTACTGTCACTCATTTCGAACCTAACCAACGCAAGTCTGACTCCAGGTGGGCTCCCGCCAGAAGCTCTTGCGGTCGCCCCTGAGTGTCGCTTCGCCACACGCGACCTTCGCTTCGCTACGGAGGTCACCGGCTCGCTTCGCTCGCCACCTCCCTCCTTCGCTCCGCTCGGTCTCGTATGGCTCGCTCTCACTCAGGACCTCCCTTGAGCTTCTGGCTCCCGCGCTTTTTATATACACTCTAGGGGTAGGGACCACAAGACTAGGTGGAGTCGGGGTGCTCTGTGTCGGTTCTGTGACCCATCTCGAACCTAACCTACTCAAGTCCGGATGCTCTGTGTCGGATCTGTCACTCATTTCATTTGTACCAAATACACTCGACGTGGAATGTCCACGTCTAAACGAAGCATAGTTTTGAATTTTTATGGTCACCAATTATCATGCTGTACAAAATCGGGGTGTACATTATTAAACAGAGTCAATAATGCACGGCATGATATTGTACGACACAATGTACAGCATGATATTCCATGTACATGTACACCAATTATCATGCTGTGCATTATTATGCCGTACAATATCATGCCGTACATTATCTGTGTCGTACATTATTGCCTCCCCCTCTGCTCAGCAATCAGCAATACAGTTTCTTAAATTCCAGTTTTTTGCGAATAAATTTAGGAATATAAGTAAAAAGTGTGATAATATTGTGACAAACATCTCAGGAAAAAGGGATATAAATAATAAAAGAAACGGTTTTTTAGTTCTACAATGAATAAATCACTCCACAATTCGACCCACTACAATAGCCAGAGAAAATGTAAATAAATAACTTCATAGATCAAAGATAATGCCGATACCGACAATATGAGGCTTTTACCTGTACTGCTATTTATTGCTGCTTGTTTCGGCGGGCAGGTGACCCTCGCACAGTATGATAACTGTACAAGAACTAACAATCGTGGGGATTACAAACTATGCCTTCGCAGCCTGACTGACACATTGGCAAGCAAGTTTACAGATCTTGTTAAAGAGCTGCAGGGCAGCGAATATACGACGCACTTCGAGGTTAGAACGGCTTATAAAGTCAGTCGATATCAAACATCTGATGATGATACTCTGCTCAGCATCAGTGATAAACTTAGTTACAAACTCACAACTGCAATGAATATACTTCGTGATATGAAGAATGTTATCAACGACAATAGCACTCCGTCCTTCACTCATCCCTGTCCATTTAACTCAATACGGAAATCAGTATCTTTAAAGAATATTTATATGGATGCGTTTCAATCAACTGAACCCAAATCTAAACTGGGTAATTTTAAAGACTTAAAGGTGAAGCGACAGTATTTCCTTTCTCATATGGACTATGCCACAGACAAGGATTGTACTAGCATGCCGCACACAAACTTGAGGTACCTATATCATAAAATTGTGCACCCAGACCCAAAACTAGTAGTATTCATTGTAGACAACAATATGAATATGGACTCACTGCAGCATGCTATAAATGTTGTCAAAGAAACTGCCTACGCCTTGCAGAGCACTGACAGGATCGCACTGAAGATGACCAACATGACTGATTTTGTAAAATTTGAAGATACATGCAGTTTTGACGGGCTGTCGGACCTCGGGAACGCTACTGACAACAATAAACTATTGTTACGTGAATATTTGTCTACACTCGATGTTGTCCCCACGAGTGTGTCTCCACTTGCCATCAACAAAGAATTGAAGAACTTGATTGACCAAAAGAATGTGCCAAAACATAAACTCTTCATATTTCTGACTGACTCCAAGGTATTGAAGAATGAAACTTGGTTAAAGTTGTTCCCATACCCCTCTAACAAAGATGAAAGTCTAAATTTTGCCATTGGATTGATATATGATAACCAAGTAGATAAGAATAGCTCACTGGGGATATTACGTATTGACAAGTGGCACACTCACACAACAAACCATTCTGTAATGAGGCTTCACATAAACAACAGTGGCGTGGTGGGCCAAGTAGCATCAGCATTTATATCCCTTCTGCCAGGCAATTATGACAGTAACAATATAAAAGTAGAAGGTCCCATCTGGGAGGCTACAGAGAGAGACTTCATGATCTCGGTTGTTCTTCCTACAACTAATGGAGTGATGGGGCTAGATCTCTATTGGTCAGATCTTGCAGAAGATATCATCTATTACAAGGGTACAAACAAAAAGAAAAGAGCTTTCGTTATGGACTTTACTGGTAGGGTTTTGATGCACACTTTCTTCCCTCGTCCGGAATCAACATCTGACAAAATCAAATTTACAAATATAGAAAGTATTGAAACATATGACTTCATAGATGATGTTAAAACAAAATTGTTGTCTCAGAATTTTGGTAGTATATCCCATAATATATCAACAGAACAAAACACTATTAGAAAAATTGTGTATTCATGGAAATGGGTAGATAACTTTTATATTGTTTGCATTGTGTCTGAAATAACTGAACCAAATATTTTCAACAAGACTAACATCTTTTTTTCAAGGGTAAATAAGGAAATATTGTTTCATAGGCTCGATTTGTTTCCTCCAAAGTCTGGGACCGTGTGTCGTCATTTCAAACAGATAGCTACGGTTGATCAGGGCACCGTGTACTTGAGTCCCTCCAGTTTTCAGTCTCCATTCACTTACCTATATGACATGGGAGATGGCCAAGAAGCTCTTACTTATATGCAGAATTACTTGGCTTATTTGAAAAGTGTCGCTCATGGTCTGTTATCTAACCCAGGCCTGAAGAGTGAGATTCAACAAGATGTTGGTTTCTTGAACTCTATTTTGTCATTTTACAAACGCCAACATTTGCATGGAGATTATGCTAAGTACATTGTAAGAAGGTATGCTGTCACAGAGAGTGGTGTACTTGTCATGTTTCCAGGCACAGTATTGGAGTATGATTACGAGCCTGTCAGGCGTCCTTGGTACACATATGCCCTTGACAATCCGGATAAAATTATTCTTACTCCACCCAATTTAGATGTTGGTGGTGCTGGATATGTTGTGTCCATTTCATACGCTGTTAAAAGCTCTTACTATCCAACCATGGTAGTTTCAATGGATGTCACTATGGGCTTCCTGTACAAACTTCTTATTGATAGCATGCCCCTCTGTGCTATGTCCTACGTTAAATGTTTTATCATGAACAATCGAGGATACCTGGTCTCCCATCCTGGCTTGATGGATCCTAATAGTTCTGGTCCTATAGAACAGCAACATATTACGCACAAAGAATCCATGATCGCTATGGACATGTTGAACCACAAGGGTTTTGTTACGAAAAGACTGTGTAATAATTTTTATGATAAAACTATACAGAGGTTTTACGAATTTAATACGTCCTTGCCAAATGTGCTCTCTAATGTAGTTTCAGGGGACCACTGTGTCCATTATTATGTTGCTGCCATTCCAGGCACTAATGCCTTCGTAGGTCTTGTGAACGCGTCATGCAGCGTCGGAGCCTTCTGCCCCTGCAGCATGGTCGATCGCCTATGCCTTAATTGCAATCGCATGGAGCAAACTGAATGCGAATGCCCTTGTGAATGCAGCTCCGAACAGTACGAATGCCCAAATGCAAACATATCTCGCTCCTCTCAAGAGGTCCCACTCTGTGGTGTGATGCTCGAAAATAATAACCACAAGTCTCATTATTTCCACAACTTCGCAGAGAACTTAAAGTCATGCTTTGATTTTGAATGCGAAAATTATTTGAGTCACTCGAATTGCTTAGGAGTCTTGGGATGTGAGTGGTGTCAGATAGACACTGACGGTCACACGCCGCTTAATGCACCCTTCTGCACGTCACAATCGACATGTTTCAATGGCGTTCTAGGTGCTGTGACTCCATATGGGGAAGGCACCTTCGGTCATGTTAACAGAGATGCACTAGGAAGCTACTCAGCTATAGGACCTATAGCGGGATGCATAGTGACTGTGAGTCTCATCATAGCTGTGGCTATATACTGCTACAGACAGAATGTGACTACTGCTAGCTGTCACAATCTGTATGTAGACGGTCCCGCAGAGACGTGGCATGATGCTGACGTGCAAATGAGTCAATTGCAGTCGGATGATCCTCACGATCAATCTGGACAGGACAAGTTGTTGCCTGCTATGGAAATAGAGGCTCCTATCTCTCCCTATCGAGTTGTGACCGGGTACAGGCGCGCCCACACGGCGGGAGGCTCCGACCACGGGTATTCTACAATGACTCCTCACGAAGACTCTGAAGCCACGGCTTTCTCAGTCAATGACCCAATTATTTTATCAGACGATACAAAGTCTGACGTTAGTTGTCCACTTCCAGCTAAGATAAAGCCTAGATTAAAAGTAGGGGATTTGAGCGTAACTGTTCTGCCTTGTGGAAAGAACAGCGTCATTGCTCCAGTGACTGTTCACAGGCATATGGAAGCATCATAATCATAATCATCGTACTATTTTATCCATATAATAAATCTACCTCTTCTGTACATAGTAATAATTTACACAACGCAACTTTGTTCATTTAAATTTGTGATAATTTTGACATTGTTTGATAAATATTAATGTTTTTACTTCAATAACTTAGAACATACTTTTTCTATTTGCAATATTGGTGCTCATTGTATTTGATAAGCCTTTTATTAATTTGTCAAGGACCAGTTCCAATGTAATGCAATGGCAGCTATTTAGTATGTACTTAAAAAATAATTATTGTATTATGTACTTATCTAATCAATTAATCTTAACAATCTTATCTAGATTTATAACTGAACAAGTTTGACTGAGTGTTTAGAGCAGCTACCTAAATTCAGGTATATTTTTGTAAATTAAATTGAGAATTGTTATGTGACTATAAAATCATTAAGACCCACTCGCACAACCAATTTAAATCTCAATTTAAAACAAATTTAACTTAAGATTTAATTTGTTGTGCAAGCCAGCCTTTACCTTGAAATCAGGCAGTTGTTACTATAATATAAGTTTATTCTTAACCACTTATACGTAAGCTGGAATATGCATGTGTAATCGAATTTGTCGAAGATCAGCGAGTCTTTTGTGTCTTTCTATCAGAAACTCGCATTATTATGTTCGATATATGAAATTGATTGTAATTGCCTTGCCTGCCAGAAAGGGACAGAATAGTCCTATATTTGCTATCTACCGATCTGCTAATGGACCGATTCTCTCTGACATTTCTATGTACTATTTTGGTCTTACTATAAGAATATGGTTCATCAATATTTTTTTTATTTACACAATCCTATTCCTATTGGGTATAAGATTCTTATTCTTAGCTATCATAAAGTAAGTGATCATTTGTGTATTGTATACTTATCAGTAGTATTGTTTTACATTTTGACGATGAATGAAAATCAGGTTGTAATATACAGGTTTTTTATTATACCTCTTTGTATTTTTTGTATTATTATCATTAAGAATAGTTGTAATTTAAGAACAAAACATGTGCCAGTGCCTCTGTATTATTATATTAAGCTAACTAATTTTAAGACTGAATTTCATTGATGTTGGCATTTACTTAATGTAATAAATTCTTTTTTTAAGAATGTTTTCTATAATTTTTTATGTAAGAATATTTTTCCATCAATTACTTCAGCTCTACTAAGTACCTAACATCTTATGTAGAAACGCTCGATTAGCTAATCTATGTTATGCTATAAGTCTTAACTTTCCTCTGACGAGAATGGATACTCGCGTGAAAGCGAGACGCCAGTTCTTTGAATACGGAGTTCGACGCGTTGACATAAATAAGAATGTTCAATCAAGGTTCTGTTATAATGCCTGGCGACAGATTTTCTTTCTAATTTCCGTTCTATTTACTTCTCGTTTGTCCACAGTCAACTCCGTAACAGCTAAATTGATTTGGATGCTTTCACCCAGGGTTAATACATATTACATACTAGGCTACTTTTTGTCCCATTAAAATTGTTCCTGTACAAATCGGATTTAGGGGAGTGCAACCGATGCTACAAGAGCAATAGCAATGTAATTTTTTAAGTAAAATTTTCTAAATAATACCCAATGGTTGCCTGGAAAAGATAATTTTACGCGATAAGGCCTGTTAAAAGACTAGATCATAGTTTAATTGTAATTCATCAGTTTTCCTTGTTTATGTGGTCTTTAAATAAAGATATACCATCATAATAATATGATAATATTAACAAATTTATTTAAAAACAAAAACCATAAATTTTCTGCTAAGAAAACAACTTTCCCTTTTATACCTATATTTAAAATAAAGAATGTATAGCGTTTTTATTTTATTTAATTTAAAAAAAAAAAATTAAAACTATTTTTTACAAAAAAAAAAAACACTTCTACACAAACAAACTTAAAATTAAATCTCCACTTATTTATTGCCCTATACAGGGGTTGTCACTCCGTCGTTTAGAAACGTTCGGCCCGTGCGCCTTTCGGGCAGGCGTATAGCAGGTGGCAGGGCAGTGGCTACTCGGCTCACATGCTAACGCTGAGTGTTATTTTTAATGCCATAGGTTGCAAACAAGAAGGCGGGCCGCCTGATGGTAAGCAGTCACCGTCACCGTGAACCTTGGAACTTTCTGCTCTCTGGGTATTCTGTGCCCTAAAGCCTCCAAACCTCTAAAACAGGGGTTCCCAAACTTATTTTGTCTACTGCCCACTTTGAGAATAAATTATTTTTTAGCGCCCCCATTTTAACACCTACTTAAAAATCACTATTACTTCAAATTAAATTAATCAATTATTGTGAACTATATTAGCGGAGATTAGACATTAATTCTAATTCTTTTTTTTTCTAGGTCTCTTACCGCCCCCCTTTAGGCCTGCAGCGCCCACAAGGGGGCGTTATCGCCCACTTTGGGAACCATTGCTCTAAAACTACGATGGTTTAAAATGGTTTTTGACACTTTGCTATTGGTCGTCGAAGCGTATGTGCGTGTGAGTGGGTGTCGGCGAGGCGGGCGCGAGGGGCCGGCCCTCGCCCGCCATCTTGTCGTGCGCCGCGAGCAGCTTGCAGCGGCCGCGCGGGCGCCGCGACGCACGCGCAGACTCCGCGCGCGCCCACTGCTCCGCCTCCTCGGCGCTCGACAGCGCACGAGCCTCGTTGCTACAGTTACCGCAGTACTGGAAACAAAACACCTACGTTATCTCGTCATTGTCGGTAGCGGCGGCCCTGGGGGGTTAGAGAAGATCCACTTAGCGTTAACGCCTGCGGAAAGATGAAATTGTATGAAAACTAGCGACCCGCCTTCCCGGCTTCGCACGGGTTTAATTTACGTGCGAAGCCGGGGCGGGTCGCTAGTTATATATATAAACCTTCCTTGAAAATGTATCTAGTTGTTTAGTATTTTTTTAAATTAATAATTTACTATGAAGTCAGTTATTTTTTTAAATTCAAACATGGTCATTCTGTCTCTGTTTCAAGACTAAACGACTGAACCAATCATTATTACTAGATAATATACTCGCAGCGTAGGACATCCATCCACAAGATGGAAATGATGAATATACTAGTATGCATCAGATCTTAAGGACAGAAAATTGCAAGAAAGCTAAGTATCTAAACAAGGGTGTTTACCTCATTAGCAGCGTTTGTGGAATCGAAGCGAATGATTACATCAGTTTGACCCTCTTTCACGTCCACGTGGAGGGCATGCACGTTGCTCCGTATCTGAAATTATATAATTTTCTGTAAACCAGCAGAAATTAAATACATAGGATAAAATTACTGGCCAAGAGCATGTCGAGAGATGCATATGGTAGGGTTCCGTAGACAAAGCCATATAATTATTGTATTCATATTTCATTTATTGCGTATGTATGGGTACACAGGAGATGGATAATTTACAGTAAAAGAGCGCCATAATCGACCTTTCGGCATGCAAAAAAAATAAAAAATTTGGATCTAAGGAAAAATTAACTAAACATTGAAAAATTATTATCAAATTAGCTTGAACTACAGCGAATTCAACTACAACTCTTATTTTAATGGCTGTTGTGGTCACATATAAAGTTCATCTTTTATAAACTTTATCTTTGGTAAAGGCCTTCACCTGAAAAGGGGATTCTGTTCATAAATATAATTTAATTCAAAATTATCTTTACAATCAATAAAAGCTTTTTAAGGACCTTTTCTCCCACTTTTAGCAATTTTGGTCATTCTTTGGTCAAGACTAAAAAATAGGGTAGATTGTTATGTCTGCACCTAACTTTTTAACTGTTCGACCAAACACCCGCATTCTTCAGTCTTCCCGTGAACATGGTGCATGTAAGTGCGCAGAAATATCGGGAGCTCATACCACAATGACCGACCTTCATCATCATCATCAGCCAGAAGACGTCCACTGCTGAACATAGGCCTCCCCCTTTAACCTCCACACTGCACGACAGCCTGCCTTTTTCATCCACTGGATGCCAGCGACTCTCACTATGTCCGGTCCATCTAGTGGGAGGCCTACCTACGCTGTGTCTTCCGGTTCGTGGTACCACAACCTTACCACGGTAAATATCCCGTAAATAATCATACAACTTTTGGTCATTCTTGTTTTATTTCATCAAAACTCGCGTTACAAATTACTATAATAACGGCTTACACTCACAATTATGTTTATCGATCGAGACGAGCGACCGGTTTCGGAGCCATTAGAGCTACTTCATCAGTGAATTTGCGCGTTCTGGAGACGGTACTGGCGCTACCCTCGGACCTGCCTGCTCAAACAGGCAACTGACACCGGTCCGATACATTTTCACCTAATACTGTCGCATCAACCGAGATGCACGGAAGTGTACCTTAAGAGAGATACGCTATAAGCGACTTGAGAAGTAACACCTAGTCGTTTCATTCTTACCGTCCGTTTTGTAAGTCTCACGTCCAAACAGGGTTCCGGCAGTATTTCTTTGACGAACACGCCGGGTATTCGCTCCAACTTCGCGACGGGCTTGTCGCCTTGGCCCTCTGACGATGGGATTGCTGAAATAATAAAGGATGTAAATTACTCTGAAAAACGTATTACTCACGCTCGGGTTTGACTTGACCGTCACTTACTTTTCTTGACAGACTTGTTTGACGCTGTTTAATACTATAAAGACTTGTTTTATATTACGACTGAAGGACTTTGTATCCATGGTCATTAAACAAATTAACAAAAAATAAAAAAACACGCCACTGTGATCAAACTTCGGATTTCGCTTCCAGCAACTGCTAGCCACCATAGTATATCTTCACTTCATCGAGTAGGGCAGGGGTTCCCAAACTTATTTTGTCTACTGCCCACTTTGAGAATAAATTATTTTTTAGGCCCCCATTTTTTCACCTACATAAAAACCACTATAACTTCAAATTAAATTAATCAATTATTGTGAGCTATATTAGCGGAGATTAAACATTAATTCTAAACGAGACTTTTACTATAACTCGCAAGAGTTAATTTGAAACCTAAGCGCAGTAGGTTCTCTACACAACGCCCCCATTTTTTTTTCTGGGTCTCTTACCGCCCCCCTTTAGGCCTGCAGCGCCCACAAGGGGGCGTTATCGCCCACTTTGGGAAAGGCTGGAGTAAGGGGTCCTACGCTACGGGTTTCAACTACTATTACCTCAACAGTAATAGATATCCGAGAATGCCTATTTTTTTAATACTATCATAGATGAACATGATACTATGTACCTGGTTCAACGCCGACAGAGGGCGCGGCCGGCTCGGGAATGCTGGAGTACTGATAGCGCTTGTTCTGGAGCTGCGTCTTCATATCCTTCATGTACTTCCTCTGCAGGTTCAGGTATTTGTTACGGAGCGCCTTCCACTCCGACTTGGGCAAGACTTGCAGGCCCCATAGAGCACCTGTCAATCATTTCATAATTTTCATTTGCAATCGCTTATCATTCCGCTCGCACGTACGCTCAAGCATGGCGCACTCCGCACTTAAGGTAAGCTACAAGTAGCCGACTTGTCGGACCTGCCGCGCCCACGTGATAGAGATAACGCGACAAGAGTTACGCGATAGACAGAGAGGCAACTTCTGGGTTGATATAGTAGTAGGTAGTTAGCCCTTGCGTCCTGAATTGCACTTTATTGTGTAATATCAAGAGTTGCTACTTATTTAAATTAATTTGCGGAGTGAACCTTCTGTACTTGTACTAATATGTATTTGTAGTATGGTGCACGTAAGTTGGCATGAGAGGGATGAATACGAACAGGAATACTAAGGCAGGGATACCTACTGAGATAATAGGCCATAAATTATTTTCTGCGTACTAGAAAATGAAGAGCCGTATTACAAAATGCAATCGTTAAACACACACACTCTCTCTCTCTCTCACACACACATATACACACTCTTAGTGGTCTCGTTTGTAGTTGTGTGCAGTCAATATAGAAGTACGCGTTTGTAGAGCTAGTAAGAATATGTTAGCGTGTGCAATACGTGTTTACCTCGCCCCTTCAGTTCATGGTTAACTTTTTTTCGATAAAAGCCCTAGTTTCAAGGCAAATCCAGCTATATGATCAAAGCCATTACAGCTTTTACCACCAGGGGGGTTAGACAAGACCCACTTTCTGTTAGCGCTAGCGTTAGTGGGTCTTGTCTAACCCCTCAGCACCGCTATTTGTGTATCGTCGACTAAAGGAGACGGGATGGATTTTCCAAATATTTCCATAAATCATTGTATGAGAAATATTCTAGGATGACAAGAAGTTGCAATTTAAAGCCACCGTTTTTTGCGGTTTGTTTCGAGGGAGCTTCAACTTTTTTTAACAGTTTCTATATCTACCCTCCGCTGCTGCTATCCATGTTTGTTTGTTTTTTCATTTTCCTCGAGAGCAACAGCATGTATTTTAATTATTAGATTTGTTTACAAACCTATACTAATATTATAAAGAGGAAATATTCGATTGTTTGTTTGTTTGCCTTGAATAGGCTCCGAAACTACTGAACCAATTTGAAAAATTATTTCACTGTTGGGAAGCTACACTATCCCCGGGTGACATAGGCTATATATCTATACCCGTGTGAAGCCGCGGCGGGCCGCTAGTATCAGATAAAATATGGTACCTTTAGGAGCTTCATTCTTCCCTAAGCTACATTTGGTCTTTTCCTTGGTACGTTTTCTTGACTTCTTCTTCCTTGGAGTGTCCTGGTCCGTCGCAGGTTTGCCTTCATCTTGGCTGGTCAGTTCATCTTTGGACTCCGCATCTGGGGTTTTCATCTCCTGGAATCACACTAATATTATAAATGCGAAAATGTGTTTCTTACTCCTTCACGCAGAAACGGCGGAACAGATTTGAATGAGTTTTGGAATATAGCTTATGTCCTGGATTAACACATATACTACTTTTCATCATCATCACTATTATTCATCACCACACAGGTGAAACCGCGGGGCGCAGCTAATTTACAATAAACTAAAATCATCGAGATATAATACATAAACAGTTACAATCATGCAAAAAAAAAACCGAACCAAAACTGGCGCACGCTACGAATTGCGCCGAGTTTTTGGTTACTACAACGCCGCGCGATGCCAGAGCTACGATGACATAGCGGACAACTAACGTTGAACACTATGCAAGCGACATGACGTCTAAATTAGAGTAAATATGGCATTGTGAACTATATAATTAACAATGAGATTGTGACTCTAAAAAAATTGTATCTCGATTATTAATATACATATTTTTTCACTTGTACTTAGTTAAATAGAATATATCAATTATTCTAGATGTGAAATAATGACAAAGTAAAAAAATAATTTTAACTTACTTCCATAGGTGTTACAATGCTTTTTTCCTCCTGAAAATTAATATGATGATTAATATATGATTTAGTGATTAAATCTTCACTAATAATGAGAAAATGTGTATGCTCTTTTTTATATGTAATAGTAGACAAACGAGCAACTTGCCACCTGATGGTAAGTAGTCACCGCCGCCTATGGACACCTACAATACCCGGAGCATAGGTGGTGCATTGCCTTCTTTTGAGGACTCTATTCAATACAAAAATTATCAAAACAGATTTAGCATCATTGATTCATTTTCTTTTGAAGAGTTTGTATCAAAACAAAGTTGGACTTGTGTGTTATGTGCATAGATTTCCAGACAGTATGTTTCCTAGACGAAATATATTTTCTGTGGCATTGTCAAAGTCAAATCATATATGCACATTATGCTTGTAACAGAAAACAGAAGTACATAGAACGGAAATGAGAAGGAAAATCTGTTACCAGGCATTATGAGTGAATCTTGATTGAACATTTTTATTTAGATCAACGCGTCGAACTACGCATCACAGTTGCTAACTGATTTCGAATGACTGACGTTTCGTTTATATGGGTGCAACTGGCTTACATAAAGACCTTGACAGGTATTCTAATTAGAAAAAATAATTGTGATGCTTGTCTGTATACTAGAACTATCTTCAGTGTTACAGAATAAATCATACTAATGTCGGTCCAAGCTTTTATTTGCTCTGATAGCTGCAATACCATTTTAAAAAGTTGAATGAAAACCACAAATTCTGATCACCTATGGTAGGTTTTTGACAGACAACCTAAAAGAGACCGCACGGAAACGCTGGATGCTGGCCACTTTCAATCGGCCCTTTTGGAAGTCGATGGGGGAGGCCTATGTCCAGCAGTGGACGTCCTATGGCTGAAATAATGATGATGGTAGGTTTTTGAATGTAAGACTGTAGCAGATATGAAGAAATATTAAAAGAAAATGTTTTCATTCAACTTTTTAACTGTTATTGCAGCTGTCAGAGCAAATAAATGCTTGGACCGAATATCATACTAATATTATAAATGCAAAAGTGTTTTTGATTTGTTAGTTTGTTTGTTCCTCTTTCACGCAGCAACAGAGCAACGGATCGACGTGATTTTTTCCATGGGTATAGTTCAAGGGCTGGAGAGTGACATAGGCTACTTTTCATCATACTTACTTTACTTTTTTTTTCATTTTTTCATTTTATCACTACACGGGTTACTACACTACCTCGTTGCGCAGCTAGTAATATTATAAATGCAAGTTTATGTGAAGTGTGTTTGTCCAAACTCAACTATGTATACTTTTAATGGTTTTAAATGAAATTTGTTATGGTGGTAGGTTATACCCTGGATAAACACGTAGATTTCTTATTATAAAAAAAATATGATTCGTGTAGGATAGCGGGCAAAACCGCGTGCTGCTGCTAGTAATTTATACTTACTTCAGTAGGTGTTGTAATGGTTTTCGTTTCATCCTGCGAAATAAAAACAAAATAAATAACCTTCAAATACCTTGAAACAGGGTTACACAGAAAACAAACAGCTGCTAATTAACACAGTAGAAATGAGATAAATGGCTACAAAAGCAAAATGAACCAGTCAAATGCGAGTCGGGCTCGCGCACTGAGGGTTCCATACAACCTCAAAATTCACAATTAAATGAAAGTTACAACTTGGTAATTCAGAGAAACTTGTCACCGACTCGCACTTGACCATTATTTATTGTTATACTTTAGAGTGTGAACTATAATCATGCCAAGTTTGACGCTTGCAAGTATTAACCCTTTTTACATTACAGGTAATACAAAAATATGTTAAAAAAATACATTTGTTGTATGGGTTCCCCTGTCATTTTTACTTTTTGTCTTTTTTATTATTGCTATGAAAATTTCAACTGGGTATGGACGGACTGACGGACGGACTGACGGTCTGACGGATGGACAGACGGGCGGACACACAATTATTCAATACTAGTAGGCCGCCCCTGCTTCACACGGGCGAAGCCGGGATATATAGCCTATGTCAACCGGGGATAGTGCAGCATCCCAACAATGAAAGAATTTTTCAAATCGGTTCAGTAGCTTCGGAGCCTATTCAATGCAAACAAACAAACAATCAAATCTTTCCTCTTTATAATATTAGTATAGATAAAAAAGATGGGATCGTGCATCTCTACGAAAACTAGAAACATCTATGATGCTTACAGTTGGAGTGTCCACTTTTTTCTCGCTATCAGAATAATGGCCAAGCTTTAGGTCCAACCCTTTCTGCGGCCGCTTTTCTTTCTTCTTCTTTTTCTTAGGTGGTTCATAAACTGCTTTCTCTTCTTTATCAGGTACAATAATATCTTCTGGTTCATCTACAGAGAACATTTTGATTGAAGAGAGTTCTTCCGGAGGCATGAAAGTGGGAAGTTTGCAGCCCATTTTTGTGAATGTACTGAGACACTTCTGTGCGTCTTCAGGGGTTTTGTACTCTATGAATGCGTAGCCCTGAAAGATATAAGATAGATCGATATAAGGTCAGGTCCGAATTACCCTAATAACCTCAATGAGAACTCTGATTTGACCACGCTCACTTTATGCGCTCACAGCTTTTGGCGCTAATATCAATTCGTATTGCTCCAGGTATGCGTTACTAGCGCGCATTAGAGGTGCCACTGCGCCGGGACTGTGAGTACTGAGTGATTATTTCGTCGATGACGTCACACCTGTCATCATCAGTGCCAATGGTCACTGCTAGTAGTGTATTTGGACGGTATCTTAATTTTATAAATGAGAAAAAGAGTGCTTTCACAGATCTTGACGAAAAGGAAACAGTTTTCATCATGAAGAGACATAGGATACCATTTTATAGTAAGGAAATTTAATAAAAGTTGAAAATCACGAGTAAAACCATGACTAGCACTGGAGGAACTTCTTCCAGGAGACATATGGGCCTGAGAATGGTATTCTTAAAAATAAGACAGTAAAGGACGCATCCCTTTCACGCCAACAGCTCTGATAAGAATCAACACAGCATGATGAAAATGTCTTTGTACTGTGTTGGTTTTCATTATCACTGTTGGCTGTCCTTGGGACTGTTAGCGTGATTCGGTAAGCGCCCAAAATGTCATCTTCAGTAATGCATATACTGCAAGAAGTATGGACCCATAAAAAGGGAAACAAGACTTTGATAATTATCTTGTACTAGCTGTTGCCCGCGACTTCGTACGCGTAACTTTCATATAATTTTTCAACCCCGTTTTGCCCCCTTAATTCAGCCCTTTCGTAAAATCCTTTCTTAGCGGATATCTACACTTTATAAGGAATCTACTTGCCAAATTTAACTTCGTAGGTCAAGTATTTTTCGAGATTTTGTGATGAATGAGTGAATGAGAAGATAAATTTCGCTTTATATAATTACAGTCAAAACCGTTTATGGCGACATCGTTTAGAACAACATACCGGTTAAATTGACCAAAATCAAAGGTCCTGGCTGAATGTTATATGACCGCCTTATCGGTTGTTTTATTGTTACAACTATCGGTTTTTACGACTCAATATGAGTAGTCCCTTCGATGTTGTTATAACAGATTTTGACTGTATATTGATTAAAAGTGAATATCATACCTTTATCCTTGGAGAGTTTTTGAACTTCGGCAATGAGATGTAAGCGACAGGACCATAGTCTGAGAAGACTCGTTCCACCCACTCTAGTGATGCAGTTACCGGTATAGACTCCACGTAAATAGTTCTCAGATCGGCGTTATATGACTGCAGTGCTGTTTTTCTTTTGACCTGAAAAAATATATAGCAACAAGTATATTATTAAAAGAAAGAAATGTAGTCTATGATACTCAAAGCATTAACACAAATCTAACGAAACCTCACACATAAAAATCGGTCGATCCATATAGAAACGTTGAGCCAACCTTTACAGTTAACGAGAGAATATGCCAAAACTGTATAGGTGGTGTCCATTATCAGCTTGAAAATATCACAGAAAGAGGAAGATGGGTTCACTCTGTGTGCCAACTTGTTGAGGCTGTAGAGGCCCTACAACATTTGTGTGCTTTTCGGGATGTAAAACTACTGCATCTGATGCATCTAGCATTCAAAGTGTGTCGAGGTCCCCACATTAATGCACCAATTTAGGAGTCAAGGGCGGGTCTGTGCTAGCCATCGCCATCTAGCCTGAGATGCTGCCATTACAGCAATGACATGCTAGTTAGTTGATTCATCGGAAACATCGTCTCAGCAGTGTCAAATGTTATCTTTTGGTTCATATTCATGCGCTTAGACCAGTGCCGGTGGGCTATGACCGGCATCATGCTGAGTTGGAGCCGGTTTGTGACAAAAAATGTGTATCGTATCTTGTATATTGTGTTCATTGTAATTTTTTGCCACAATTAAATTATGTCTATGACTATTAGAACCATAATTTTTTACAGCAGCTGTAACACAGGTCTTCCTAGAACAGCTGCTTACGAGACACCTACAGGGAGGTACTCATTATAAAATGTTAATTTTAGACTTGTTAAAAATGTTAGGTTAAAAAAATGTTAAATTATAAATATTGGAATAAATGAATTGAATTGAAAATTGAAAAAAAATTACACAGTTTTTTTGGCTCAATCGGAATATGTAGCTAGGTTATTATATTTAACTTAAAAAGAACCGAAATTGTCAGTTGCCAATTTCAGTATGAGCCAATATCATATACAAATATATACAAATATTATAAATGCACAAGTGTGTTCGTTTGTTCCTCTTTCACTCAGCAACAGACCAACAGACCGACGTGGTTTTTTGCATAGAGATAGTTGAAGGGCCAGAGAGTGCTAGGATACTTTTTATTCCGGAAAATGTATCATTCCTGACTAATCCTGAGAGGGCTGGCCCTTCACCAGAGTGCTAGGATTCTTTTTATTCCAGAAGATGTATGGTTCCTGAGAGGGCTAGTGTACTAATAAACTCGGGCACTTTTTTGTTCTCGTTATAGTAGTAGGTATCAACCTTAATTTGTAGAATGGAGGTTACAAATTATTTATTGCATTATCATAGAGAGACAAAGCTCGGATAGGTTCGTGAAACATCACCTTCGCAACGGTTGTAGTCTGTCGGGCCAGTGCTTCTGCAGGCCTCCTTAGGTGTGGTGTCCTGGGGTCCGAAGTTCGTAAGCTTACTCGCATTGATTAGGATATGCGAACCAAATTTTGTCGACTTCGTGGATTACACTGATATCGATCTACTAGAGATCAGTCTGGGAACTATTACAGTCCAGAATGACACACTTCTATCATCAACCTAAATAATAACACTGAGTTACGATGCTAGTGCACACAACTTGAATTTGTTGTTAGTTTTATTATTTAAGGCCGCTGTTTTTGCCTTATGTCATTTCTGGTGTGAACAATAAAAAGTTATCTATTATCTGTGTAATAGATTGGTCTCTCGAATGGATTACCTTTAACCTATCTTCAGAAAGTTCCAGCAGTGTTGAATTCTTCATAGCTTTCGCGATATCGTTGGTGTCTTGCGTCAACGAGCGAATCTTGTTGAACTTGAGGAACGTTTCCAACGGCACATAGGGATCTTTTTTAACGAGGTCTCCTAAGAACCGGTCTTTCGTGAGATTCGCGTCGCTGAAATAGAACTCCATTTGCTTCAGAATGTTTTCGTAGAGTTGTTTCTTGCGGTGCCGGATGCGTTTTCTTGGGCTGTGCTCTTGCTTCGCATCTTGTTCTTGATCTCGGGTTTTAGCTCCTCCGGATTCTGGCATCTTGGTTGGTGATCTTGGGTAGTATTCGTCGTTTGTTTGAGTCGTTTTCGTAAGACTCCAAATATTTTTATTATAAATCAAAATAATATTTAAGTAATTATGAGACAGGCAGGCGTCAGGTCAGACACGAAACTAATAACCAAAGAGGAATTTTTAAATAAACAACACGAAAGTTCAATACAAATGCGTCTGCAATGCATGCAATCAATGCAATGCAAAGCAAAATGCAACAGGCAACGAAACAAATTAAAATTATTGAAACTGATTGAAACTCAGTAAAAGAACGAACTTGCAATTAAAAGTTGCAACTTGAAATTAATCTTACTTTATTAGTCACTGTCAAAATCATGCTGTGTCAAAATCATGTCGTAATGACTATCATTAGTAATAGAGAATATGTCATTGTCAATGTCAATGCTACCCAGTGAGCTGTGAGGCCCTGATTCCATAACGCGGCGCGTTAAGTTAACCTCTAAAGTAGCTAACAGATGCCTTATTATAGATGATTCGGATCGTGATCGCGATCGCGTGCCATCTCACTTACGCATGTAGAGCGAGTGAATAGAGGCGAACGGGACGGCATGCAATCTCGATCACGATCAAACTTCTATAATAAGCCCGCAGACCCTCCCGTTGGTTAAACGGCGGTCTGTCAGCCAAATTCACACGACCCACACGTTTATTAGGGCTATAAAAGTTTTAAGTAGTCGTTTATTCCCTAGGAAATATAGGCAAAAAAATGGAGGTTTGCACCGCATTACGTGCGTATTAAAGTTACGGAATCATGGCCAAGGCGAGCTAGTATCGAAAAAATCTACCAAAGGGGCGAGTTAATAGGTATTGCACATACTGACATATTCTTACTAGTTCTACAAACGCACACTTCAATATTGAGCGGCACACAACTGGGTCCTTCTGTAACTAAAAACACGCACGTAAAGCGGCGCGTTAATTAAACCTTAAAAAGTTGACCTTTATTTCCTAGGGAATAGAAGCTTTTCATCAAAATCGGTTAAGGAGTTTGGCTTTTATATTAAAATAACTGGAACATTTAGTTACTTTACTTTAGTTACTTTACTCGGATGACAACATTGTCATCCGAGTAACAGAAATTGCATATTTAACAAATTTTGTGAAGTTAGTTGTTAATATTGATAATTATTGTATTTGAAAATCAATCTAATTCTGACACTTATTGGTTAACTCAACGCGCCGCGTTACGTGCGTGTTTTAGACGTTTTAGTTAGTGAATAATGGCTCTGCAAACGTTATGCTCTAAATGTAATCGAATGGATGATCAAGGATTGGGAGTGTCTAAGTGCCTAAGGGGAAACTGTAGCAGCCATTTATTTATTTTTTCTAAGCAAATAAAGGACAGACCTAGCGTTTAGGATTAACGAGACTAAAATAATTATCGATAGCCGTCGATAGGTCATAAAATTAGTTGATACTTGACTCGGCTCCACTTGCATTTCATTCCATCTCTAGTGCCAGAGCAACTCGGCATCGAGCCGAGCCAAGTCAGTCAATGAATTTTGACATTTAGAATTTTCGGTGGCTCCGACTCCGTCGAGCGACGGGAGTATGTGGGAAAAATCTTTGTTTGCCAATTAATAAGCAGGTGTTAGATATCGGAGATTATGTTGTATTACGTTAGTCGTTATTGATTTACTTTAGTATCGTGGTCAGTCTACGTCTCTGGACTGACTTAGCTGAGCGTGCCGTTGATAGAAAATCGAGATAATTTCGTGGTCAGTGAGAAGATGACGATTTCTATGTCTGAAAGTGTTATTTCTGCGTAAAGTGTTTGTTGTTCACAATGACTGCAAGTTCGCGATCGGCTAAAGTGAGCTGGAAGCCCATCGAGGTGCCGAAGGCGCTGCAGGAAGGAGAGAAGTTCATCAAGTGGGATGAGGTCAGTGATCCAATCAAAGCATTCAAAACATCTTAGGTGAATTGATTGTGGCTTGTTATTACTGCCAGGCTATTATAACACAGATAAAATTAATATAAAACTCAGTTTTAGCATAAATATTTTTTGTTGAGCGACTATTCTCTTTAGTATAACTAGTAATTCTTATTCAGCATCATACCTAGTACAATTGTTATGTTGTACCTACATTGAAGAGATTATTTAACTTAAATGCTATGGTACCTTATAAAGTAACTTTCTGCAACCCATTAAAATATTAACACCTAAGTTAGTATACATAAATTTAATAAGAACATAATATCTATAATTATGCACTTCTTACATACTATGGTACCAACTGAATTAAAAATAGGCAGATATTTGTGTTTGTTCTATATCTGGTTGTTAATATCTATTGAAGTATGTATTTAAAACTATATATGTATGTATATCAGTCTCTGGCCGCCATATCACAAGCTATGCTTAGTTTGGGGTCAGATGACCATGTGTGCAAAAATGTCCCGAATATTTATTTATTTTACAACACATTTGTCAACGTTGTAGGTAGGTACCTCATGATAATACTATAAATTTCAAATGTCCTTTAATTGTTACCTTACATGACCAAACGGCTGAACCGATCATGGTAAAATTTGTTGAAGTAGTGTGCATCACGATTATGCATTAAGAATATAAAGAGTTACACAAAATAGTGGTAATAAGTTAGGCCAAAAAAAGTATCTTTACTCATGGGTATGAACGCTTACATGGGACCAACATTAAAATTGCACAAAAATAACAGCTATAATAATAGTAATAATCTTTATTTACTATAATGCAAAATACATATTAAGTAGCAGCGGCCCCTGCACTAAGCGAGAGCTTGTATCGCAGGAACCAACAACAAGTTAACAATTTAGGTTTCATGGGCTGACAACCATTGTCTATTAATCAGATACAAAATCAAATCAAAGTCAGTCTATACAATACTAATTTAGTAGGATTATAATCTAAGTAGAATTCTGAAAGAGAAAATAAATACATTTGTTACGTAATTGGAAGTTACCTATGCTGTTCCATACATTCCATTGAGGTGAATAATATTTCTACAGATATTAGTTTTTAATTCACAATTAAGGGTTTAGACTCATAGTAAAGTAGTTCATAACAATGAGTATGACCTCCTTTCGGGTTAGTGCTGCTGCTCCGCGTATCCCTTGTATCCTACAACAATGCAGGAAAACTGGAAAATCAACAAAGTTACTTAAAAAAAACATGTCATAGATTAAAAACCTGACACCTAACTATTGTTTCAACATTGTAGGTAGGTACATTATGATATCAACCAGCTGTAGGGCAATAAACTAGCAATTCTCAACAATATTTAAATTGTATTGCTACGCTGCAGTCTTCTAAAAGTTTTGATAACTCTCTTTTTTAACTGTTTTGCTATGGTCTCTTGCGCACTTGGGCCTTGCTTTAAAACATTACTCAAGTTAATCTATGCTTAAAATTGCTCTCTCAATTTCTCGCTGACGGCAATGGTCACACGTGAAAATGAGATAGTAAAATTTTAAGCATAGATTAACTAGAGTAACGATTTTAAGTACAGGCCATTAATGTACATTCAGTATTCTCAACTTATCATATTACTAGCGGTCCGCCCCAGCTTCGCACGGGTATAGATTATAGCCTTGATGTCACCCCGGGATAGTGTAGCTTCCCGTCAGTGAAAGAATTTTTCAAATCAGTTCAGTAGTTTCGGAGCCTATTCAATGCAAACAAACAAACAAACAATCAAATCTTTCCTCTTTATAATATTAGTATAGATAAAAATTTGAAATATATACTAGTTGTTTCCCACGACTTTGTACATGTAGACTTTCACATAAACTTTAAACCCCCTTTGCCCCCCTTAACTCGCCCATTTTGCAAATTCCTTTCTTCTTTGTTTCTCTACATCCCAAGATGATTCTACCTGTCCACCTATGTAAGTCAAGTAGTTCCTGCTGAAATCTAGAAAATATCAAATAATCATCAGTTTAGAAAATTTTTCGTTATATTAGAAAAGATTTTTTTTTGTAAAAACTTATTCTTACTCCCTCTAACTAGGTCCTGACTTTGCTTTAAGTGAAAAGAGTGTTGCAAAGGCAACATCTTCCAAAGGTAGGTACAATGATAAATAGAGTTTTACAATAAAGTGTACATTATACAAAATTTACACAAATACAATTATCTAGTAGTGTATATGCTTATAGTGGAAATGCTTAGAAAATTATATTATTTAACAAACCAAATTTTTTAATATTCTTAATTAAAAAAAACTATTTATGATTAGTTATAGGACCTTCTAAAATTAATCCTCAGTTCAGAAAATTAGTAGTTAAATTAGGTTTTTTTTCTCCAGAAAAATCTTATTAATCTATCCTATCACATTGTTTGACGAAAAAAGCATCGAAAACTGGTTTTTGGTATAATTTTTCTTTCAACAAATAAGATCTGTAGAAAATTCAGTTGCTGTATTAAATAGATCTGTATTTTTATTGTATGTAGCGGCTTCAGGTTTTGGTAAAACTCAAAATATTATATCCATTTGTTACCTCCAATTTAAAAAGTAGTTTTTCATAAAACTTTAGGAGGGAAAGTTTGAGAATGGATTTCGTTAAATTACTGTCATAAAATAATCATTTTTATGGTATGGTTTACTTATTTTATATTTATCTTGAGAATTACGGCTTTATTTATTCGTTTTATGCCAGAAAATACAACTACTTAAAATCAAATCGTCGGGGATAGTGCAATACCGCGAAACTAACACGTAGGTAAATAACGCATATCTACACTTCACTTAACTTTACAGGAGAGACAAAAAACTGCCTAGTTTCGTAATTTTTAGGTCTAGGAATCACATTTTGGTAAATTACACATAATATAATACAGTACACATGTAATATAGGTAGGAGGCAACAAAATCGTTGTGTGCGTTGGTACAAAAAAAAAAATTGGCTACATACGTAGTTACGCGGTATTGACCGATGCTACTTACGCGTTATTGCACTATCCCCGACGAAATGGTTCACTTTGTAATACGCCTCTTAATATTTTTCTCTCTTACTCCTTCTAACTTACGCCTTCTATTCTGTTGTCTTTATTACAATATTAGATTAAAAAGCCTGAAGCGTGTTCCATCCAAATGGACTGCTGTCCCACAACCCACAACTAAAGCACCACCATCTTTCAAAGTGAATTCTCTCGACTTATGTTTCTTTCTTTTCAGGACTCCGGCACGGGCCTGCCAGTCACATTGCGTGTGGACCCCAAAGGGTTCTTCCTCTTCTGGACGGACCAGAACATGGAGGTAGAGCTGCTGGACTTGGCCACAGTCAGGGATGTGAGGACCGGGGTCCATGCCAAGGTTCCCAAGGTAAGTTTTTATTCCAAGGTTTTTAAAAATATAAATAGGCTTGCGCTTGGCCCCCAACTCACCTGATCTTAAGCAATGTTGCGGTCTAAGATAGAGCACACTTGCCTAGAAACCGATTCACTCTCGATTTGAAGACACCCAGATTGTAACTATAGGGGAACAGCCATTCAAGCAGAGAATTCCACAGACTAGCAGTTCGCACATACATGTGGAATCAAAGCGCTTCGTACGCTTTATGCTTCGTATGTTTGTATTAACTGACTTTAAAAAGCGAAACGAAGCCTGCGCCCAGCAGTGGGCAAACATAATCTGATGATTTGATTAATGAATTCGATTGTATTGTTTTTAGAGTTCCATACTAAAGGGTAAAAACGGGACCCTATTACTAAGCCTACGATGTTTGTCTGTCCCTCCATCCTACCTTTAAGAGTCTCTTATACCAAAATTTACGGTTTTGAATCAATTTTTTTCAGTTAAATTACAATATTTGAGCTGGAAAAAAATACTGTCACAGATACATCTGTGTTAGAGTCTGTGATTTGGTTCAAAAGACGATAGAATAAACTTTCCTCGATTAAAAAAAATCTGAAACAAAGTCGATTCAGTTTATTTTTTTCGTTTTATGCTCTAATGAAAGCTCGTTACAACCTGGAAATTGCATGTACTGAAAGGCAATTTTATTCAATTTTTTTTTATTTGGATAGAATTTTGATAGTGTATAGTTTAGTTTTTTAGTGAAATGAAAACCGTAAAAAGGTCCCGAGAATTTGCGCGCGCCGCGTTCAATGCCGTGCCAGGCGTCATCGAAGTCGGACTTATGTTCGTTTTTGTCGTTGCACTCCCCCGCGGGCGTCCTGACTCTAGCGCGGCAATATACATCGTCGCTATAAGTTGGCGGGGGCTGAGGGAGCGTTTTGTTGCCTACGCGATTCGGATAGCCGGCCGTTAAACGGCTGTATCTTTCGAACCGTAATAGATATCTAGTTGAAATTTTCACAGAATACCTATGTAATGTTTCGGCGGATTAACGAAGATAATTATAATAAAAAAGTCAGAAAGTTAAAACGAAAGGCACCCATACAACAAACGTATTTTTCTATTTGCTCTAATGTAAAAACGGTAATACGTACAAGCGTCAAACTTGGCATGATTATAGTACGCACTCTAAAGTATAACAACATATAATAATAAATGACCAAGTGCAAGTCGGCAACCAACTCCTGTTCACCACCGGTTCTCGTACGATCACCGAAGTTAAGCAACATCGGGCGCGGTCGGTACTTGGATGAGTGACCGCCTGGGCGTTGATGGAATGTTGTCTTTTTGCATATTTTTTTTGTACTAACAAGTTGGGGTACGGAACCCTCAGTGTGCGAGCCCGACTTGCACTTGGCCGGTTTATTCTTAAATAGCTCCCTTGACCTGACCCTCCCTCCCTCAACCTGATGTCATACTTTTACCATGGGACTTTAATGTTCAGTAGGCATCTAATAGATCAGTATTATTGATAAATTAATTCTCATTGCCATTATTCAGTGAGAAAGCAATGTCTTTTAAGAAACTAACAAATGTGCTGTACTCGTTTATAGTTCCCAATCAAAACAATTGTGGAGGTAATAGGTATAACTATACTAATCCATGAAGACGCAAGCCGCGTCTTGTTTTTTTTTTTTTTGTAGCCGACTTCTTTGCCAGACGGAGGGTACCGGGATCTCCATAAAAACGCACCGATACGACGAGTGCCTAGTGCGAGTTTCTCCAAATGCGTATACCTATTCGATCGCGTTATTTTTTTGGCTACGCAAGGTAAATCTATGAGCGGAAAGGTGATAGCGGCAATCTTCGTTTTTTTTTAATATAAAATTTTTGTGTTTCTATTAGGTTTTGATGTGAATGTACGCATATTGCACATGCATTATAATTTTACAAAAAAATACTTAAAAATTAAACGCTACAAACGCCACTGAGGCTTTGTGCTATGGATAGTTCGTACGTTATAAATACGATTTAGTACGATAAAACATTAGTATTTTCTGAAAACTATCAACCAAACGAAACAAACAATAACACAAAAACAGTTTATAAAAACAATGTCATGAAAACTGGAGCTTTGCCCAGTAAGCCATATTTCCACAAACCTTGCCTCATATCTGACCTAGCGATTACACAAATAAACTTATTTTCGCGGAAAATTACATTAAGGAAAATGAAAGAATCCTCTCATTATCTTATTGTGAATGTTTTATGTCAGAAGCTAAAAATGTGTGTTATATAATGCTATAAACAGTAACCTATGTCCTAAACCTGGCTGGAGTCCAAATGGTTCGGTTTGTCTTTCGTATAAATTATTAAGAGAAAGGGTGGCAGAGTCTGACTTGCCGTCTATTAGATAACTAGTTGAATTGTATGAAAACAAAATAGTGTCTAGTACATATTATAGATCGTAAGGTGTCTGTGTAAAAATGTAGTCAAGTTACGCGGCCCTCTTCCTCAGAGTGCCTATAGTGAGAGTATTTTCAATTGCGTTTCATCTTCATCATCATCAGCCAAAAGACGTCCACTGCTGAACATAGGCCTCCCCCTTTAACCTCCACACTGAACGAAAGCCTGCCATCTGCATCCACTGGATGCTCGCGACTCTTACAATCTCGTCGGTCCATCTAGAGGGAGGCCTACCTACGCTGCGTCTTCCGGTTCGTGGTCTCCACTCAAGAACCTTTCTTACCCATCGGTTATCGGTTCTTCGAGCGATGTGGCCTACTGCTCATTGCCACTCAAATTTTAACAGCTATGTCGGTGATTCCGGTTCTTTTGCGAATATCCACGTTCCGGATTCTATCGCGCAAAGAAACTCCGAGCATAGCTATCTCCATTGCCCGCTGTGTGACTCTGAGTTGTTCCAAAAGGCCACCAGTTAAGGACTACGGCTCAGTACCATATGTCATCACTGGCAACACACACTGGTCAAAGACCCTTGTCTTTAGGCACTGGTATCTTGGACGACAAGATGTCACGCAATTGCCCGAACGCTGCCCATCCGAGTTGGATTCTTCGGTTAATTTCGTTTATCTACATATAATTTAGATAGCCCGTTGGTCCAGTTGGTAGTGAACCTGCCTTCTGAGCTTAGGGGCGTGGGTTCGATTCCCACCTAGGACAAACATTTGTGTGATGAACATTTGTGTTTGTTCTATATCTGGGTGTTAATATCTGTTTAAGTATGTATTTAAACCTATATATGTATGTATATCAGTCTCTGGCAGCCACATCACAAGCTTTGCTTAGTTTGGGGTTAGATGACCGTGTGTGCAAAAATGTCCCGAATGTTTTTTTTATGTTTTTTTTTTAAATTAATTTGTATGAAATAAGAAAAGCACCATCTAGCGCCATGTTGACAGAACTGCTCTTATTTCATACAAATCACGTTTACGCGAACGAGTAAGTAAACGCTATTGGAAAAACTCGCACTAGACACTGAGTTATTTTTAGGGTTCCGTACCTCAAAAGGAAAAAATGGAACCCTTATAGGATCACTTCGTTGTCCGTCCGTCTGTCTGTCCGTCTGTCTGTCCGTCTGTCTGTCCGTCTGTCAAGACCCTTTTTCTCAAGAACGCGTAAAGGTATCAAGTTGAAATTTATACTAAATACTTGGCTCTACGGTTTCTTTCGGCTGTAAAAAAATAAAAGTTGTAAGTCTACGTAATCAAAAGATATGAACGTTTATGTCTCATATTTTGCGATTTCACAGGGAAATCAAAACCTATAGGGTACTTCCCGTTGACCTAGAATCATGAAATTTGGCAAAAGGCAAGGTCTTATAGCACATATATAGGAATAAATCTGAAAGTGAAAAATTTGAAGTTATATCATTTAAAAATAATTATTTTGCTATTACAAACTTACATTTTGTAGTTGGAATGTATAGAAGAACCTTATAGTCAACTACAAAGTTAGGTTTGTCTTTTTATATTTCAACTTTAGGTTTTTTTGGACTCGCGCTCTGAGGGTTCTGTCCAACGGAACCCTCAGAGCACGAGTCCTACTCGTACTTATCCGGTTTTTTTTTATGTAGCTAAGATTACCCGACCCTTATGAGTTTTTAAATCAAGAGTGAATCTGTTTCTTTTAGGCACATCAGGCGAATTGGTGGCCAAACGCAAGCCTTATTTAAAAATAAAAACACATATACGGTTTTTAGGGAATTAGCACACAATTACCACGCGGGTAGAGTTACCATCCCACCGGATTTGTACGGACATGCGTTCTTTTAGACCTTTGTCCGAACTTTGTCCGCTTTTTTAGCTTGGGCGATATAATACGAGTAAATCTTGACTAACGTTTCCTTTAAAACAAAACTTTTTTTTTTAATTAACCATCATAAAAACGTTCGGACTTTTATTGAAATATCCAGTTTTAGGTCCGGACTTTTAAAATTTTGATATAGTAACCCTACACGCGGGTGAAACCGCAAGGCGCATCGGCGGATCCAGAGGGAAGCTTGGGGGCCATGCCCCCCACCCTCCCATAACACCTAGCAATTCCATACATTTGACTCAGTTTTTCAATTTGATTCAGGTGCACTCTTACACACACCCCCCCCCCCATGAAATCCTGGATCCGCCCCTGGCAAGGCGAGTTAGTATCATATCGAAATAGTGTCAAAGTGACTAATATTTTAACCCACCTATTGTGCATGCGTTTTTAAATGTGTGTATGATTTACTCGTGTTTTGTGCAAATAAATAATCTTTATCTTTAGTGTTCATTACTGTGAAACTCATTAGTTGTAAAATTAATGTGTTTCCGTCAAAGCCAAACGAGCGCGCCCACTTTACCGGTATGCACAGCAGAACTACGAACTGTCATCTTTGATATTCACGATATTTCATGTTATGGAGCCATTACGGACTTTTACGTCGTTCATACTACTTTACGGGTAGCGGGAAAATGACAGGGTGCGGTGGTGTGTCATTCCGCTAACACCAGCGTCTTTCCGCCCCGCCTAGGGTTATCCGTCCTCCTTTTTAACCTCCGAAACAAACTGAGGGCTGCTAAGTTTGACGTGTGTATCATTATGTCTATATATCTACAACACTAGCGTTCCGCCCCAGCTTCGCACGGGTATAAATTATAGCCTATGTCACCCGGGGATAGTGTAGCTTCCCGTCAGTGAAAGAATTTTTCAAATCGGTTCAGTAGTTTCGGAGCCTATTCAATGCAAACAAACAAACAAACAAACAAACAAACAATCAAATCTTTCCTATTTATAATATTAGCATAGATTAACGTCGCCGCAACATCGCTTACCATCAGGCGAGTTGGTGGCCAAACGTAGATAATTATATTTACCTATACCTATATACGTATAAAAGAAAGTCGTGTTAGTTACACTATTTATAACTCAAGAACGGCTGAACCGATTTGGCTGAAAATTGGTGGGGAGGTAGCTTAGAACCAGGAGACGGACATAGGCATTTTCACCAGCATCATAATTTTTCATCACTACGCGGGTGAAACCGCGGGGCGCAGCTAGTTCAATATAAAAAAATAAAACGGCCAAGTGCGAGTCAATTTTATTACGGTTCGAATGATACAGCCGTTAAAGGTAGGACGGACAGAAAGACAGACAGACAGACTCGGTGAACGTACGAGAACGTACGTTCACCGAAATGAATCAACGTCGGGCGCGGTCGATACTTGGATGGATGACCGCCTGGGCGTTGATTTTTTTGTTTATGGGATGTTGTCTTTTTCCACATTTTTTTTTAACTTTAGTAGCTAACAAGTTATGTTGTGGTACGGAACCCACGAGCCCAAATCGCACTTGGCCGGTTTATTTTCAGAAATCCGCCTGTTTTGCAAAGTAGCGCTTGCCTGCTCCCCTTTTTAATTTTTCTATCTGGCAACCCTAGCCCCGCCTCGAGACGGCTTCGTAATGTTATTGTGCCGAACTCCGCGTTTATAAATTGCGACGACTGTTTGTTTAGTGTTTACCTATGTTTGTTGGAGGGAAGTTGGAGCCAACTTTGGCTTTTCCTCCCCAAACATACAGAACAAACCTTGCTCTGCGTTTAAACACAGTTTTAGTTTTAATAGAAGGGATGTGGTTACAACTTTTCTGACTGCACTGTTTAGTAATAGTAGCTACTATTTGACAGGCTAGACGTTTGCCCACAGCTCTGATGTTAAGTGACGCTGTGGTCGAAGAATGTTCGGTCTCACTTAGACGACCTTATCATTCGTCTCACTGAATCGAAATGCCGTATTTTACTAATTTTGAAGTCGGTTTTTTAAATTGATAATTATTGTATTTTGTGGTGGTACGGAACCCTCAGTCCGTGAGTCCGATTCGCACATAGTCGGTTTTTATAAATTTTTAAGGGAACTTTTAATTTTTTTCAAATATTCCCCCCCCAAAATAGTCTTATAAAAGAGTTCTGAGATAACAAACATACAACCGAATTGAGAAAATCCAATTTTCAAAAGTCGTTTAAAAATTTATTGTTTTATGCACTCGTTCAATCTACTATTTATAAAAAAGTTATAAGGGTGCTATTAGCTTTGAATGGTGTGCTCAAATATCTATCAGCCATCAAATGTAGCGTGCACGGCACTGAGAGTGCTCTATCGTTTATGTGAAGAGCCAGGAGTAGTATAGCCATAATAATATGGTTACGGCTTAACGTTCAATATCGATATCACATAAGTGTTTTTACAGCGTGGCCACTATAATGGCCAATGTCGGTCGAGTAGTACTTACCCGCGTAGGGTTGCCACGAGAGCTTTAATTTGCGGTTTTAGAGCTATACATATTCGGCTCTATTTTTAAGCTTTGCTGCTGAAGTAAAAATCTGAAAATGTTTTCAGTTTTTTAACGGCCTCGTATACCAAATTTGACGGTTTTAAATCAATTTTATTCAGTTAAATTACAATATTTGAGCTGGAAAAAAATACATGTCACAGATACATCTGTGTTTGAGTTTATGATTTGGTTCAAAACACGATAGAATAAACTTTCCTCGATCAAAAAAAAAACTGAAATAAAGTCGATTTAGTAATTTTTTTTTCGTTTTATGCTCTAATGAAAGCTCGTAACAACCTGGAAATTGCATGTACTGAAAGGCAATATTATTCAACATTATTATTTTTATTATTTGGATAGATTTTTGATAGTGAAACGTTTAGTTTTTTAGTGAAATTAAAAGCGTAAAAAGGTCGCGAGAATTTGCGCGCGCCGCGTTCAGTACCGTGCCTGGCGTCATCGAGGTCGGACCTATGTTCGTTTTTGTCGTTGCACTCCCCCAGCGGGCGTCCTGACTCTTGCGTTTCAAAATACATCGTCGCTATAACTTGGCGGGGGCTGAGGGAGCGTTTTGTTGCCTACGCGACTCGGATAATAGGCCGTTAATAGTAAAGGATTGAGCACATTAAGGGCCGCAGCGGGCCGGGTCGCATCGCAAAAATCGCGTTCATACATTTTATATAGAAATCCGCCCCACTGCGGCCCGGCATAATGTGCGATACTTCATATAAAATGTATGAAAGCGATTTTTGCGATGCGCCCCGCCCGGCCCGTTGCGGCCCGTCCTGATGAGCTCGATCCTTATGTCGACAACTAATTCTTTTAAAACACAAACAAAAATCTGAAAATGTTTTCAGTTTTTTAATAGTTTTCTAAAACGAATTACAAAAAAAGTACCTTTCTTCACAGGACCTCTTCTTTTATGAACAAATATTTGTTGCATAATGATATCGATGTATTCTTTGATAGTGTGAGCGTAATTCGCTCACATTTAGCTTGTCAATTCTTTGATTCTTAAACTTTATATTTATACTTGGTTATCGCAACTTAATCATAATCTTATTTATCTATACTATTAGTTACTGCTACGATAAATTTCCAAATGTTATTCTTTTCCATAGGCGGGAACTTGTAATTGATGGCCTAGTCTCCTAATTGTTTTTGTTTACTTATATACTATTAGGCTGTAAGTTTCCTTAAAAATGCAAAATAAAATAAAATAAGTAAAGGATCGAGAACATTAGGGGCCGGATCGCATCGCAAATTCGTGTTCATAAATTTTATATGGAACTAGCGATTCGCCCGCCTGGCTTCGCACGGGTGTAATTTACGTGCGAAGACAGGGCGGGTCGCTAGTTATATTAAACCTTCCATGAAAAATTATCTAACTGATGGTGACAACCGCATCATAATCCGTTGCGTGGTTTAGGAGGAGTTAGCGGCCATACAGACAGAGAGACGCGGAAAGCGACTTTAATTTATACTATGTAGAGAAGAGATGTAAGAAAGCAATTTTTGCGATGCGCCCCGGCCCGCTGCGGCCCGTCCTAATGAGCTCGATCCTTATGTCGACTACTAATACTTTTTAAACTATCACGGTTGTTCACTACGGTTATATGATTACTTACGAGATATTTACCGTGGTAATGCGGCGCGTGGTCCGTGGTGCCGTGGTATTTAAGCTCAGCCGTGTGCTAGCCCGACTTTGCCGGTTTATTAGTATACATCAGCACCTGGCGTGTTTCTGGCCCAACGCATAAGCTTTGCCATAAAGCGTGGTAATGCCGCCAGCAAGCTGGGTGAGCTGCTAACTGGTAGTGGGCTTGAGCATTTATTTGGGTTGTCTTTAGGCCTTCAACAGTTTTTTGTGAGTATGTTCTTTAATAGCGGTATATAAGGACAAGTAAAAGGACTCGATTTCTGAAATAGTAGATTTCTCTGTTGGAGAGTAGATTTGTACAATAGACCATTTGTTGGGTGGAATTGTTATATTCAGTATAGCTATTCTTTCGGATGTACCGACTATTTCTTCTATAAAACTTTTAAACTCCTTCTTGATTAGAAATCCCACACCATGTCTGCCAGGTCTATGGGCTGTTTTTGTAGTGTTAGTTAGCTTGACACCTGTAAAAATAACATCAGTCTATTTTGACGAAATATAACTATAGTCAAACGTTAACTTTAGCGTTAATTTGTAACTAAGATTCATTAACTATCCGTCAACTACAATTGCTCCTCTAATAATTATTACGCCATCTAAAGGAAAATAGAGGGTATAAAACATCGCAATGCATAAGTACACTTAGATGTTCAACATTAATATGTTATGACAAACATATTAATGTTCGTCACGCAGACCTTTTTTGGGATAGACACCGCAAGCACGCTGAATTGTATGAAAACCTAGCGTGCCGCATATTTTTATTTCACCAGAGCAATTGAGTTTTACTCTACATTATCAATTATCAGCCTATCATGTTTACACTGCTGCGACACAAGCCTTCTCTCTCAGAGAGAGAGAGAGAGCGGGGGGAGATGGGTCCTAATCCACCATGCTGGTCCACTGCATGTTGGTGAATGTCATTTATGTCTTTTGAACTTTTTGAGGTTCTTGGACATACCGGTTTTCGCGATTTTACCGTCGGCCACCATCGCTCATTAATCGTAATTTAGTGTTAGTTACTCAATTCGCACGGCCAGCTCTATTTGAAGAGGTTTTACAGTTTACTATAGCGCAATTTGGTATGTTTTGTATTGACGTTTGTTGCTACCAAGACGACGGAGCACGGAGATCGAACTGAATTATGCAGCATGCTAGTTTGAGAATTGATCCAACTTAAGACAAGCCCTATATATGCAGAGTAGGTGAGCTCGCTTGGTTTATCTTGCTAAAGATCTGTGGTATGTCATAAACACGGGCAATTAAATAAAATGACAGGCGCCAGTCTCGGTATTTGGTGAAAAACACACGCATAAATTCGACAGCGCAATATTTCGTTATGTACAAGTTATGTAGGATAGGGCAGACAGACGACATAAAAGTAAAAGAAGAACCTTCTTACTCAAATCAGCCTGAAGGTCTAGACTGGCTTTACGTTTTGTTCATTCTGTTCAAGTTCTGTTTTGTCATAACGTAAATGTACACTCACCTTTGATGATAATATAGTTTGGACTTGCCTTACTCTTCTAACTAGTACCGAAAATATGGATGTGGAACATGCATTGAGTCCGTAGGTGCTCAGTTATCGCCAAGGCTTGCATAGTATTTTTCTCAAATATTGCTTGGGTATTCACGTAAAGATTTCTTTAAAACGTACATAGCAACCAAACCTCGAAATAAACACATTTCCAGGTGACCATACATGATGCCATCTGCAAATGCCAATAATTTTTTGTCGATAAAACAGTGCATTCGCCTGTTTTTAGTGGAAAAACGAAATTAAACCTCTTTGCACAATGAAATATTGTACGCACGTACACGATATTAGAAAGAGACAAAATTTTGCCGATTACTTTAGGAAACGCCGAGACCTTTTAGAATTTAATAGTAAAATTTTTATCGAATTATGTTCCTTAAATAATGAACTCATTAAAAATATTGTATTCGTTTAATATAAGTAAAATCTAGTTTCATATTAATTCATTTGACTGTTTGCGGCTAAAAAAAACTTGACCGATGTACAACAATAGCGATTTTATCTCAATTGCGGTTTCAATCTTTTAGGGTTCTAAATTGGTTATAAAAACCTGCGGTTATCGATATTGTAAAAAAAAAATATGTAGTTCTAAATGACTTATGAGAAACGTATCGATATTTTGCAGATAATCGGTTTGATAAAAGTATTATTAATGTAGCGAATTTTCTTTACAAAAAAATCTAGAGACGTTTGACGTGATATTAATATCTGAATGAAAGTGACAGATACTAGAAGCGATGAAAAATTACATACTTAACTCGGCTGTATTTTCTCTATGTTATTATTTGCATTTTCAAGTTAAAACTTTTGATGCATTCTTATTTATGCTTACATAATTATCTACAACAATGTGCAAAAACATTTAAAAAAATATTACACTAAAGTTATATGATTATTTACGGGATATTTACCGTGGTAAGGTTGTGGAATGAGCTCACGATATTTCGGCGCAGTTAAATGCACCATGTTCACGGGAAGACTGAGGAATACGGGTGGTTGGTCGAACAGTTAAATAGTTGGTGCAGACAAAACGTCATATCCTCTTTAAAAAATATATGTGCAGCTATTTAGCTTTATAATTAGTGCATCTCAATTCCTTACAGAAAATAAAACAATAAAAAATACAGTCTAATAGTTAATTTAATCGCTAGTATATAGTGAATTTAATTAATACGTGACAACATTACGAAGAGGGAATGTTATATAAGGTATAATTTTAATTTGTATATGTCGAATTTCTAGTGTAATTCCGCTTCTACGTCGTTTAAAAATAAAAAATGGACTTCCGCAAAGTAACGCCTGATTCAATCAACGGTATAATTTTAGTTAAAAGGCTTTTTTTATTTTAGTTTTTGAATTTTGAATCACTTTGTTTGCGGAAGTTCATCTACAAAACAGTATTTCTGACGAATCTCTTGTGTAGTTGGTAAAATTACATATTCCGTAAAAATGTCAATTGGTTATCTATTACGGTTCGAAAGATACTGCTGTTAATATGTAGTATGGACGGACAGATAGACAGAAATAGACAGCGTAGGCTTAGTAATAGGGTCCCGTTTTTACCCTTTGGGCACGGAACCCTAAAAACGTTTAAATGCGCGTGTGAGATAACGCGCGCCTTAATGAAGAGGCAGGTGTTGCTCTACGTTCAATGCCTATCATAATGTTTATCTGAAAGATGGGTCGCCCGTGGCACTTTGTTGCGCAACACACCGAGTGCGCCAGGCGCGATTGCCAAGCCCATGTACCCTGAAGATGTACGTGATGAGAGCTGACACATTTGGCCACTACGTGCTCCAATCCAACGTAGGTCGCTCCACAACTCCTCGATTTAATTTACTTTCCTTAGTGTAAATAAAGGCCAAATAGCGGCGATGGCTTTCTCTGATCGGAACGTGGAAATATGCTTTAGATATCTCGAGTTTTCCCATTAAGTATTCTATTTTCTTGAAAAAAGTAGGAGACAAAATCTTGGTTTACTAGCCGAAGTTTGTGTGAATTCAAAGACAGATTTAGTCTCATATCAGACAAACAAGGGAGAAATAGCTTGTATATAAGGTATTTCTCGCGAATTTGAACACGAATGGTAAACCTTTCGTGTTCAAATTCGCGAATGTTTCTATGTTTGAACCACTTTTTTCCACTACACAGCTAAACTGCTTAACGCAAGAGAAGTAAGTACCTAACAGGTTGATTGGCAAATTCCATTCCAAAAATTACGGTTTCGAGAAAAATATAAATCAGAATTTCGCGTATCAATATTGTAAAATAGCGAGGTTAATCGCAATTTCAGTGGAATCGCGAAGTTAAAGCGGAATCCGATTACAAAATATCAGATCAAAACATATTTCGTGTTGAAACAATGTTCAAAGGGTGAGTTCTGAGAAGCTCAGTATACGAGAAAGTATATAACCTACCTACCTGCAGTGTAGCACATCCCAGCTTAGCGCATTAGCAAGCTGATGTGGAAGTGAACCAATTACTGTTGAAAGAAACAAAGAAAGAAAAAAATTACTAGTTTTTTTTCTGTTACGTGTTTTTTAATAGATACCACGGGTCAACAAAGCGTAAGATACCCTGTGACGGTATAAAAGGTTACACGGGACGGTGATATTAAGCCGAAAGGTGGTAATTAGACTTATTAATGAACAACGTTTACTATGTTACCCTAAAATTGCAAAAACAGCTTTTCAATAGAAATACGTCATTCGCACTCAATGAAATGGTACATATATAACAGATGATATTTCTCTCGTTCGCAATGCCCAATCGGTTGTTTTTGAATTCAAACATTTGCAATGTTAATCAAAAGACAATGAGAGGTTGTTTTTTATTTAAAACATTTGCAATTTTATTCAGAAGACAATGCCCAATCATAATTTTTGAATTCAAACATTTGCAATGTTAATCAAAAGACAACGTCCAATCGGTTGTTTTTGATTTCAAACATTTGCAATGTTATTCAGAAGACAATGCCCAATGGTTGTTTTTGATTTCAAACATTTGCAATATTATTCAGAAGACAATGCCCAATCATAATTTTTGAATTCAAACATTTGCAATGTTAATCAGAAGACAATGCCCAATGGTTGTTTTTGATTTCAAACATTTGCAATATTATTCAGAAGACAATGCCCAATCATAATTTTTGAATACAAACATTTGCAATGTTAATCAGAAGACAATGCCCAATGGTTGTTTTTTATTTCAAACATTTGCAATATTATTCTGAAGACAATGCCCAATCATAATTTTTGAATTCAAACATTTGCAATGTTAATCAGAAGACAATGTCCAATCGGTTGTTTTTGAATTCAAACATTTGCAATGTTATTCAAAAGACAATGTCCAATCGGTTGTTTTTGATTTCAAACATTTGCAATGTTATTCAAAAGACATTGTCCAATCGGTTGTTATTAATTTCAATCATTTGCAATGTTATTCAAAGGATAATGCCCAATCGGTTTTTTTTTATTCCCACTCATTGATTTCTTATGATCAAAAATTTAATTTTTTTAGATCCTGTGTGTTCCATTCACTTAACTCAATCTTCATCCTTCACCTAAAGTTTTAGATAACTATTAGCAATAGTAATTTTTAATAATTTTTAAAACTTTCGCGATAGCAATGTCACGAAGGTTAGTCAAGTAGCCTGAATTAAACGATTTTAGTGCTTTTAACTGCTATCGCTCCTAAAAGCTTTCTGTTAGTTTCCTCCTCAGGCTCCTAAAGCGCCGTAACCCTGTGACCTATTCATTTTGAGTGCATCTCAGTTAAACTTCAGGTACTTTTAGGTGATCTATGCTTCAAGGACTACAAGGACATACAGTTCATACAAATACTTTGATGTAGGGGTTATGAGCATACTCTAGCATAAAAAAAATCGTATATATGAAAAGTGATGTTTGTATATAAATGTATGTATGTAATGTAACCTATGGACTCCAAAACGGTTGTACCGATTTTGACGGGACACTGGCAGATAGCCGATGATTTAAGGAATAATCCACGCGGGTGAAACCGCTGGGTGCAGCTAGTATAAACAAACATTCAGCGAGTAAATTTTCATTATGATATTTTTTTACGAATACCCCCAAATAAAAAACGCTCCAATTAATGTTAGGAAAATTGTTATTAAAAAAAACAATGCTTTAGTTTTTTATCGATCTCACTCAACATATAAATTATTTCCTTCTCAGTCGTTTCGCTCTTGGCAGGTCGTGGTCGTCATGTAGGTACTCGTAGTATTGGATGGGGCAGATATATATATACTGTGCTTCACGATCTCTCGACATATCTCTTTGATGGAGGTCGTGCTGCACTTGCTTAAGGGACCACCCACTGCAGCTACTGAACTGCTCAGCTCAGCTGTTAAATATAAATTATCTGCATGACAATTGCTCTAAAACATTTTCAATCCTATTTTAAAGATAATGCCCAATCGTATGTTTTCTTTCCCAGTCAGCAATTTTTTTTCTTGGTGAGAAACGCATTTTTGAGAATCTAATCTGTTAAAGTGTTTTGAGACTACATTTTGCGACCCTAAAAGTATCTTCGACGAGGTATGCTTTTTTTTAAACTTTTTACTTATACTTCAACATGACTTCAACAAATATTTTGATTCAAGAGTAGTAAGTACTCTAAGATGTTAAATTTTGAATTTAATATTATTAGTGTCTTTGTCGAAAGAAATTAGTAAAGTTCTTTTTCCATTAAGGTAGAGCTTCAAAAGCGAAAAGCTCGCTTCCAAACATCGCTTTGTTCCAAAGAAAAATAACTTTAATAAAATCCGAAACGGGTCTAAAGTGACTCTGTTACTTGCTTGTTACTCGTTAGCGAGCTGGGAAGTTTGCGAACCGGGCCTGATCAAATGGAGTATTCAGGGCATTGATTTTTCACGGCTTGGCCCCGCGAGGAAACGACACAAAGAAGCATTGGGAACCTGTTGAGTTAATGTTAGTGAAACACGAACTTAGTCGTAGAAGAAAATAGAATTGTTTTTAGACTTAGTTCTGATATTGATAAGCTTATATTAACTTTCCCTGTTAGTATGCATGTGTTAGTAGTTTTTTTTTTTTATTAGAACGGCTGTTAAGGCACTTTTGTAAGAAATTTGTTGTAGCCAGTTGCCCCCATATAAACGAAACGTCAGTCATTCAAAATCAGATAGCAACTGTGATGCGGACAAAGAACTTTGAGACCTAACCCAAAAAGGTAAGGTCCAAGTTCTTTGGATGCGGAGTTCGACGCGTTGACATAAATAAGAATGTTCAATCAAGGTTCTGTCATAATGCCTGGAGACAGATTTTCTTTTTCATTTCCGTTCTATTTACTTCTCTTTTCTGTGTGTGGGACAAATCTTGCAACTGAGTTTTAGACCAGTTACCCTCAACCGATTAAGCCGAAATTTTGCACGTTTGTTTACGTACACGTTTCAATGGCGTCGATTCTGTCATACCACTCACTAAACTAAACCAATCTGACAGAACTAAAATTATCTGCCTCTCTTTTCATTTTAATACGTGAGAGAAGGATGGCAACAATTTTAGAGCTGTCAAATTTAGTTTAGTTTAGAGTTCATCAGAATCGATGCCATTGTATGGTTAGCTATGTGACGTTATGTAAAGAATTAGAAGAAGCATTTTCCTCATAAATTTCCACAAATAAAGCAGTAAACAAAAGCCGCCACAGAATTCCGTGTCATAGAGTCACGTAGTCTCCATATGACAGAGGCATCCACCATTATTGTGATGTAGTGGCTCGTAGAATGCCGGGTGAGCGCTAAAATTATCGCGTCCAGCCGATCGTTATCGATTCCGTGTCATGCACTAATTTTAGATGGAAAAGTCGTATAAATTACAGTCTCGACGTCTCACGAACGTACAAATTGCGACCGGATTTATGTTGAGATTACTTTTGTAGATCATAGAGGGATTTACATCTCTTACCATTCTTAAAATAATAAAGACTTATTCCCGTTTGGAGCCGTGGTAGCCCATTTGGGAGACCGCTATACTTGAAAGCGTGAGGTCGCGGGTTCAAACCACGGGCCCGTACCAATGAGCTCTTTGGTGTTTATGTACGAATTTTCATACCACTGGCTTTTTGGTGAAGGAAAACATCGTGAGGAAACCTGCATATGTACAGAGAAGGAATTCAATGGCGTATGTAAATCCACCAATCAGCACTGGGCCAGCGTGGTGGATATGGCCCAATCACCCTTTCGGGGGTTCAGCAGTGGACTGTTAAAAGGCTGTTAAATCATGATGATTCCCATTTTTAGGGTTCCGTACCCAAAGGGTAAAACGGGACCATATTACTAAGCCGCTATGTCTGTCTGTGATACCTTAAAAAGGCTGTATCTTTCGAACCGTAATAGGTAGTCAGTGAAAATTTTCACAGAATATGTAATGTTCACCACCATCATCCATAGCCTTCGGGTATAGGCCTCTCTTTTGCTATGCCATATGCCTCGGTCCTGTGCTAATCGAGTCCTGGTTCGACCCGCGATAGTATTAATATCGTCGACCCATCTTGCAGCTGGACGACCAACTCTCCGCTTACTTTGCCTCGGCCACCACTATGTTAAAACTACACTCCACCTCTCACCTGTTATGTAATGTTACGGACTTTAAAGAAAAAAAAATGAAATAGTAAAAATAAAACTACTAAAAGTATGTACAAACGTATTTTTTACGTATTTTTATATTAGCTCGAATGTAAAAACGTAATTCGTAATGGTCATTTGTGAGTCGGTGACAAATTTCTGTTCATTCATCATTAAAATCAGCGTTTTAACAGTCCACTGCTGGACTTTTAGCCTACCCCCGAAAGGCTGATTCGGCCATATCCACCCCGCTGGCCCAGTGCGGATTGGTGGATTATATTGGTGACAAATTTCAGTTCATTACCAAGTTATAACTGGTAATTAGGTTACTTGAACGACCTTATCATTTCTTTCACCGAATCGGAATGCCATATTTTACTAATTTTGTGGTGGTACGGAACCTTCAGTGCGCGAGCCCGACTCGCACTTGGCCGTTTTATTCTTGTTTATCGTTTAGAGAGCTAGAGAGATTTCAAAGGGGCCGGATACTTTCACGCTTATGTTTTTCCCGGAAACAACGAGCACAGATTTCGATACTTTAGTTTAATCGCTACTGGGAACTCGAGAAATGTGTTACAAAAGTGTTCCAGGGAACGTATATGTTGTCCGATCGAGTCGAGTGGCTCATCCATATCTCGGTGAAAGGAGCTATTGATACAAAGCACTCGTACTCGGAACCACAATAAGTGTTTTATATCATCACCAGATGACTACACTTTCTACGGCCATTAAGCTCGGAGTGTTTCGTTAAAACTATTTTGATAAACGGTCCCCGCCGACAGACGTTTCGTAAACAACGGGAAATGCGTAAACAAGTAGAAGTTAAGTGTAACAAATTACGATATTGCTGGCGGGAAAACTCATTAGGGGCTTTAAATTTGTACCATTAGGTAAAAGGCGGGGTGTCGTTAATTTATAGTTCCGTGCGAAAGTTTCCGTCCAAGAGTACCTGCTACTCTATTTAGTTCAGTATCTACCGTACTCTAGTATCACTTATCAAAACAAATACGATTAATAAATAAATAAATATTCGGGACATTATTGCACATACCGTCATCTGACCCCAAACTAAGCAAAGCTTGTGATATGGCTGCCAGAGACTGATATACATACATATATAGTTTTAAATACATACTTAAATATATATTAACAACCAGATATAGAACAAACGCAAATGTTCATCACATAAATGTTTGTCCCAGGTGGGAATCGAACCCACACCCCCAAACTCAGAAGGTTCACTACCAACTGAACCAACGGACTATCTAGGAGTATTATTAGACCATATTTTTATCTATACTAATATTATAAAGAGGAAAGATTTGATTGTTTGTTTGTTTGTTTGCATTGAATAGGCTCCGAAACTACTGAACCGATTTGAAAAATTCTTTCACTGACGGGAAGCTACACTATCCCCGGGTGACATAGGCTATAATCTATACCCGTGCGAAGCTGGGGCGGATCGCTAGTATATTAATAAAAGCGAATGCCGTTTTTACTGCCAAAGTCAACAAAGCGAAAATATCCAGTGTCCTCAACTATAAAAAGAATGTTCTATTTGTATTTTCAATCGTAATTTATTTAGCGGCTCAGTTCAGTTGTTGACAGGTTACAGCTGGATAAATATAACTCATATTTTTTTTAAGATGTACTGAATTAGAAACGGCTGTCATACAATTAATTTATCGTACACAACTCGTCACTAATTAAATTTTCACAGACCTCGATGACTTTGCTCGTAATTAAACTAATCAGCATGTGCCAGACTATAATTATCTTAGTTTATAATTAACTTAGTTAATGCTTGTACTATTATTTATTCTGTGGTTACGTTATAGATAGAATATCTAGACAAATACGATATAACTCGGACTTAAAACTCGTATAATTTGCTTTTCATTAATTTGACTAGCTCCTTTTTAAATTCAAGTTAAAAAACAAGGCCCCATACAAAATAAAATAACCACATGAAATGACGTGATCCAGTTTGTATGCATTTTTTTCTTGTATTTAGCTAACTATATTGTTCTACACTTTGTTCACTTTGATGGGTAGATCAACACCCTTATGTATTACCCGTCTTTTCTGTCGTACGCTGTATTTATTTTGACACAACGATATTGTATCGATAAAATATTATACGAATTGTACACCACTAACGGTTGACTTGCATGCATCGCGGCCGATCGCAGCCGGACGCGTCTGATGCGTTTTGTAAATGTCGCACACATCTGATGCAGACCTCGGAAGCGACGCCATACATTTTCATAGTGCGAAGACTTGTCGCATCAGCCACGCGCGTTACGTGCATAGTTGCATACGTCTCGGACGCACGCGGCTGCGATCGGCCGCGAATGCTGCGATGCACGGAAGTCAACCTTAACTCCTGATTCAATTTTCACAAAGCTTAGCGATTTCGCTCGTGATTAAACTGATCATCACCAGACTACAAGTGTACCATATAGCAAGTGTTAATTTGGTGTAATAGACATCGTCTTGCTTACTTGTTTACTTGTTTGCGTAGGTGCGTTTACTGCGAGGTTGCGGTTATAGTGTGATTATACGCTTCCGTTATGTTCCCACGCCGCGACACATCCCTGATTTTATCTCTACTTTTATGCCCGTTTTATTGATATCACGCACATTAAATCTGGGACCTGACTTTATATTGTGTTGTGGGCAGATGTGGTATTGTGGCGCTCCGCAAAACGTCTAGACGATATACCAGTTTGATTCACATTCCACTCGGCAGGCGACAGACACCGACGTTGAAATGTGTGATCTATCGGATACCATTTAGCAGAATTTTGCGTACGTCTTGGAAGGTTTAAAACCATTTTTAAGTGTTTTTTTGCATATTAAAATTAAAAATTTGTCTAATTAACGTAACTAAAGTCCGTTTGCTATCGGATGACGAAATGTGATAGCTGTGATTAATCTATACTATAATATTATAAAGAGGAAAGATTTGATTGTTTGTTTGTTTGTTTGCTTGTTTGCATTGAATAGGCACCGAAACTACTGAACCGATTTGAAAAATTCTTTCACTGTTGGGAAGCTACACTATCACCGGGTAAAATAGGCCATATTATATTTTCAAAAAAATTAGGGATCCTTACTAAAACTCCAATAATGTAACCCAAGGTGAAAAAAAACAGGTTTCCAAATTTAACTTTGCGTGTTTGACAGTTCTAATACGGGACAACGTCTGTCAGGTCAGCTGTGGGTCAGCTAGTTATTAATATAAGTAAATGTCGTCGCCTATGAATACCTTGTAACACTAGAGGCATCACAAATACATCGCCGACCTTTAAGACTGAATTAACTCGCCTGTTGAAGAACCCTATGTTGTAGCTTCTCGGAAACACTGTGAAACGTAGCATAGTTGCAAGCGAAGCTAATAAAAGTGTATTAATAACTTAAATAAGTGTTTGTTTCTTAATGTGCTATTAAAGTACATAGTTGCTAACCATGACATTAATTATGTGTAAGATAAAACTTTTGGTTATCTCGTTTGGTTACATTGCGTTTCACAATCCTTTTTTATCATCCGGATATTTAGTTCAATATTACCTACTCGGGTAGCGAAATGGCCGCATTTTTACGTCCCGTTACTTTCGATAGCTGTCAAATTTCCTAACCAACTAAAAAGCAACTTGATCTGAGTTATGAATTAATATAAACTTTATCTGATGGTCAGTCCTTTTTAATGATTGTGAAACGCAAGCACAGTGTTTGTTTAAAAGATATAAGTTCTTATTAGCTTAACCGGAACGTTAACCGGACACATGTTTTAAATGTTTATCACATTATTATTATTTAATTTAGGTAAAAATATGTACCTTTCGCTCGACGTTTCGACCATGTTACAATGGCCGTGGTCACGAGCTGACTGAAAACTGTTAACAGGATATTCTGAAACAAAGCCTTAGTATCGTTTTCTACTAATAAATTATAATAAGTTGATAGTTGATGGAAAATATATTTATTAACATAATTTTCCGCAATACCTAGACTAGACAATTGTCGCGTTGTTCTCTTGCAGCAACTCCCTGCAACATCATCGTTGCTTGCTGCTATCCCAGCAGTATCGATCACGTATGTTGATTTTATTCAAACAGGTACACATTGTTAGCACGTTTAGTATTGGCAGTAAATCACAACTGATCGATGTGTATTTGTATTTAGAGCGCGCAACAGTCATCTCTGGATTTTATTTAACACTGGTAAATGTGTATTTTTTGCTGCTGGTTGCCAACTTATTTTTCCACCAGTTAGGGGGAAACAATTCCATGTCTACTAGTTCCCATGTCTTCACATTCCCATGTCTACAGAGTCCCATGTCTACAGATTCCCATGTCTACAGATTCCCATGTCTACAGATTCCCATATCTACAGATTCCCATGGCTACAGATTCCCATGTCTACAGATTCCCATATCTACAGATTCCCATGGCTACAGATTCCCATGTCTACAGATTCCCATGTCTACAAACTCCCATTTCTGCAGGTTTTCGTTTCAACAGAATCCCACAATTATTGATTTTCATGTAGATCTACGACCGGTAGAGGTACCTGCAACTTGTACTACACATGGTCTGCAACAAGCTTAGCATTACAAACGTTTTAAAGTAAGTTTTATATTTATAATATGTTTTATTTTGGCGAATGAGATCGCAAAAAAAATCGATCTGCTACGCCATCCTATAAATTATCGACACAACAATATCCCATTTCCAATGTTATTCTAACTGCAAGGAAGGAAAAGGTCGGCAAGGAACTGCCGACCGAGCTCAGTGGCGTACATTGGGAGAGGCCTATGTCCAGCAGTGGACAGTTAGAGGCTGATGATGATGATGATGATGATGATGAATGTTATTCTAAAGATAATGCTCCATTGATTTTTTTATGCGACCACGGAAATTTTTTTTTGTTCGAAAATGTGCGAAATATATAGCTCTGGCCGGCGAGCGCCGCCTTAACAAGCCGATGTCTTCTTCTATACATATAAAATGCTTTGTCCAGAATGACTGACTGATGGATCAACGCACAACTTAAACCGCTGATCGTAGATACCTGAAACTTAGAGGGTGTGTTCTTTGTATGACGTATGCATCCGATAAGAAAGGATTTTCCGAAATTCTACCTCTAAGGGGGTGAAAAAGGGGGGCAAAGTTTGTATGGGACAACGTGATCCCTTGGTCCAATCTACTTAAAATTTAGCTTAAACCTTTTTTAACAGAATTGATGGAAGACGTGTTACGTATTTTATTGAAATTCATACCCTAACGGGGCTAAAAAGGGGTATAAAGTTATTTTGGCGGTGATTTGCTTCGAAGTTGATATCAATCAAAGAAGAATACGTAGTACATATAGGTCGTTGATATCAATACTCTCCTTAGTGCTTTTGATTTAAATTACATTTTATTTTGACACATATTTGAAAACTCAATCTGATTCTATTCAAAAAAGGACGAACTCACTTATAAACATAAGCAAATACTCTTAAAAATTGGAATGTCTCGAAAGTCAAAGTACTATATTAGTACCTCATTTGTAGGTTTCTAAGCTTAAAGAGGTTAAACCACTTTTAGGACACGGGCTCATAGGGACGTTTGTTGTGTATAATAATACTTAATATAGTTTTCTTTTAGTTTGTCTTCGAAGTTTAATTTAGTGTAAAAAAACCAAATTAAAATCCTATTAGAACCATATTCGACTTCTACGAAGTCGCGGGCAAAAGCTAGTTGTCAACTATATTGTAAATCAAAACGCAAATTCGTGCACAATATGCATAATATGCATGCATGTCTTAAAATAGTTCTAAATGCCATGTCTCATGTCATGTACCTGTTCATTATGTAATTCAGATTTTAAAGTCTAGCATCACTTGACCTAATTAGCACCATTATGTATTAACAGACTAGAGATGAGCTCACCCCAGTCTACAACACTATTACAAGAATACGGCACGTTACGTCACTGTATAGTATAATATCACATTGTTATTCAGTGGAGTCATAATATAATAGTTTGTCGTGAGTTATGCTCGTAGAAATGTGAAATATAGCCGAATATATCGGGCTGGAATGGACCGAAAATTGAGGTATAGGCAATTTTCCGTTTCAAAGAAAATCAACCCCATTTTCGGCAAAGTGCAGATGTGACTGGAAAAGAAATTGCACGAATAGATATGATCCGTGGTATTTACTTGTAGCACTGGCACGTGTATGTCCGTATTGGAAGATTCTCCCAATTGGGTTTTGGAAAAATCCTTCTAAAATGCTTCGACCAAGCTACTACCGTACCGTACTGATTATTTTTTATCTATACTATCTATACCAATATTATAAAGAGGAAAGATTTGATTGTTTGTTTGAATTGAATAGGCTCCGAAACTACTGAACCGATTTGAAAAATTATTCACTGTTGGGAAGCTACACTATCCCCGAGTGACATAGTCTTTATTATACAACGCACTTCGTCCTCGAAATTAGTATTTGTAGATTTTATATACACATGTAGTCTCGCCTTAGTGACACCACTCTTGCACTTATGTTGAGAGAATATAGTAAAGAAAAAAATCTTCTGTCTGAGGGTAGATACAACTTACCTCGCCATTTTATCGTTCTGTATCGTCATTCGCAATTTAGTGCTCAACCGCTCAAGTCACTTTGTACTTTCATCAATTTGAATTGACAAAAGTAGTGTTTTTCTTTAAAATAGCTAAAAGAAAACGTTCGAAGGACGTGGAAGTTTATTTAGTGTCTTTAATGCGTCAAGTGAAAATGTTGGAACGCTTAATACGTCGCTGAAAAAGTTTGCTTCTACCAGTGATTCAGATGACTCATTGGCTCAACAGACAATAAGTACGCAGTATCGTACATCGACAAGGTATGTGCCTAGCATTACTTTGTATTCGTTACCACAAGTATTTTAATGCAATGTCCAAATGAATGCAACCGAGATATCCGTTAGGGCTATATCTCCGCATGCATTTTATCAGTCGGAACTGATAACTTTTTTGCTTTTTACTGTACAGTCTGAACCTTGATATTAATTTTGTACCAGGATTAATGCAACCGAGATAGCCACTGGGGCTAATCACCTCACCGCATTCAAAATTTTATCAGTTGGAACTGATACCCTTTTTTTATTATGCAGTCTAACCTTGTCATAAATAAAACACTGTTTTATTAATATATTTTTATTCACCATGATAATCTTGACAGTTATATTTTACCCCGATGAATGCAACCGAGATAGCCATTGGGGCTATATCACCGCATTCAAAATTTTATCAGTTGGAACTGATACCATTTTTTATTATGCAGTCTAACCTTGTCATTAATAAAACACTATTTTATTAATCTTTATTTTATTCACCATAATGATCTTGAAAGTTATATTTTACCCCGATGAATGCAACCGAGATAGCCAATGGGGCTATATCACCGCATTCAAAATTTTATCAGTCGGAACTGATAGCCTATTTGATTTTTTACTATGCAGTAAGAACCTTGAGATTGTTAATTTTTAACCCCAATGAATGCAACCGAGATAGCCAATGGGGCTATATCACCGCATTCAAAACTTTATCAGTCGGAACTGATAGCCTATTTGCTTTTTTACTATGCAGTCAGAACCTTGAGATTGTTATTTTTTACCCTGATGAATGCAACCGAGATAGCCAATGGGGCTATATCACCGCATTCAAAATTTTGTCAGTTGGAACTGATAACCTTTTTGCTTTTTACTCAACCTTGTCATTAATAAAACACTGATATATTCATCTTTTTTTTATTCACCATGATGATCTTGACATTTATATTTTACCCCGATTATTGCAACCGAAATAGCCATTGGGGCTATATCACCGCAATTAAAATTTTATCAGTCGGAACTGATACCCTATTTGTTTTTTACTGTTCAGTCTAAACATTGACATTAATGTTTTACCCGGATAAAAGCAACTGAGATAGCCATTGGGGCTATATCACTGCATTCAAAATTTTATCATTTGGAACTGATAACCTTTTTCCTTTTTACTGTACAAAACCTGGAAGTTAAGGTTTTACCCCGATGAATGCCATTGGGGCTATATCACCGCATTCAAAATTTTATCAGTTGGTGGAACTGATAACCCCTATTTATTTTACTTTTTCTTATCTATAACTTTTAAAGTAAAATGCACAGACCCTTGGACTTGTAGATACTATAATTATAATAATTACGATTATTATGTACAATAATTTAACGTATCTCCATTTATTAATTACGACTTACAATTTGATGTTGACTTTTTCCTGAGTCACCTAAACCAGCCCTGGATCCAGACGACTGGCTCCCAGAGTCTTCAGATCGTGTGACTGTAGACGATAACATTGAAAACTTGGCCGCAGAGCCCGTCAGTATCACTAGAGACGTGTCAGTGACAATTCTAACTGATACGTGCTGATACTGAGACCGTCAATAAATCACAAATGATCATACTATCCTTTCTGGGATTGGGGGCTATAAAATACAGTTTACCTCACCGGTTGCGTTCAGGATTCTGTGCCTGTGTGTGGGTACATTACAAATTTTGAAAAACAATATTTCAATGAAGCTGTTGAATGCCTTTTATAGATTGGTGCTATTTCTGAATGCCAACCTTGTCAAGGACAATTCTTGTCAAATATCTTCCTTACATCTAAACCGAAAAGCAAAATGAGATTCATACTTAACCTTAAAAACAAATGTATACAAACTGACCATATCAAATTAAAAAGTACATTCGGTTTACATTTAACCACAAATGTATGAACAGCTATATGATTATTTACCGTGATAAGTTTGGTATGAATTTAAAGTTGTGCCATAAGAACTTTAAGAAGGTGCTTCCCACGAGTGGATTAGATCAGAGGATTGGTTCCCTGCACCACGCCGGTGCACCGAACGGTTTGTGTTCATCAAAATCATGAAACTGGTTACGAAAGTCCTATGCAGCACAGGATTTTATTTGCCTTGTATTTAAATGATTTGTTTTTAAGAAATCAGTCTTCTCAAAATGTATTGACAAATATCGAGATGACTAGAAATACACTGATGTCCTTAGTGTTTATCATAGACGAGGACAAAAGCGTACGAATACCCTTAATGACATGCAAATTTTAGGCATGATAATAGATTCCATATGATGTCTCTGAGCTTACTTTTTGACAAACAGTTACACATTAGAACCGAATTGGAAACTTTTACAAAAATGAGGCGCTGTAGGATTAGAAAATTCGTGCAAATCATTGGTCTACTAGTTTTGATGACTGGTTCACGAATATCTCCAGTACTTTGGTTACCCGATATTCAATGGTGGATTAGTGTCATAGACTAACTAAATCACCCTATCAGAAACGACGCTTATGCTATTGAAACACATCATTCTGACGCCTCAACACCTGGGTGAGAGGCAAACGGCAACAATTAAAGGGCAAATGGTCGATGTTCAAGTAGTGAACAAAAACAGCATACTTACTTTTAAAGAGCTGCCGCCATTATAGTTTTTAATTTTTTTCCCCTAGAATTAATACAAGTGCCAAATACTTTTGCGCATCGATATTACCACTGCGATAGTTTATATCAATCGTACGGGTGGTATTCAATTCCCTCATCGTACAAAAATAACTAAAGAGATGCAACAGAGGTGCGAAGCTAGATTATTTTTTAATTTTCACATTCTATTGTAGATCATATGAAAATGTTATTGCCGATACAGAGTCACGTAAAACGCACCCTGATATGGAACGGGAGATAGCCGGACATTCAGTTAGGTAGAGCATTCCGGGCAGCCAGCTGGACATAGACCTATTCGAGTCGAATCAACAATAAATGTAATAGATACATATCGTGGCACACGGATGTTGACACGGTTTCTATTAATTAATTTACAGTGGTCAGTCGTGGATATGTTATGCTTTTTCACCGTTTTCAATGGTTGTGAAAATGGCTAGAAGAAATCGTTCAGACAACGCATAGTAATAGTTCCAATATGGCTTACACAGCCGTGGTTCCCCATATTTAAAACTCTTTTTATATCAGATATCGTACATTTTCACGTAACGATAACGCTCACTGCAGCTCGTAGATACAGTCCACCGTCACTCTGGTTGCAGGACTGCTATCAGGGAAACATTATTAAGTCGAATTCTGCCAGCTGCCTTGTTATGATGGTATTGCTGCGACAATAGAGTATTTGACTTTACTAAAAATATTTTAAGCTGGTCTTTTTACTTTAATTTTAATATTATTTAATTATAAAGTCTTCAAAATAAAACCCTGATTTTCAGAAATCTACAAAATAAATTGCACAAATACTGAAAATTATGAGTATGAAATCACAAGATTGCTATTATAATATTATTGTAAACAATTTGAGATAGACGTAAGTAATTCTCGTGAACGTAATATAAATAAAATTTGAGAAAGCTTCTCAAAAACAGTCAATTACCCTATTTAGTTAATCTTTATATGACTTCAGTCCTTATGTAGTTGCCTAACTTATATGTGTTGCAACGGTTAACAGTAGGTATGGGTCCCTAAACTCATCAGCATTATCGTTGATAATTAGGGTCTAGATTATCCAAGTAGGAGTGTAGGACAGAATAATAAGATTTATACAGGGGTGTTTCAGCTTATTCCCCCTATGCCTAAATATAGTGTTACCTCGGACACTAACCGTGTTTTAAGTCACTTGAGCACTTGGTTCCCCAATTAAGAGCTTGACTTAAACTGTCCAGAAAGACCAACACGCTATTGATGCTTGGAACAGCGCACAGATAAAGGATTATTTCTAAAATAATTGTATAAATCATTAAAATTTCCAACGCTCTTATCAGTATTAAAATTCCAGATATCTTTAAAAACTTCCCGGTCTGGCTCCAATCAACCAGTTCTCTTTTTACCTGTTTTTTCAACGATTTTTTTTTTTTTTTTTTTTTTTTTTCTATTCGCCCAGCGAAAACTTTACAGTTACCTACACCTATAGCAGGTGTACCTACTTAGATAAGTCGAGGTCCGTACTTTATTCATCAGCTCAAGCTGTCTTTCGTAAAATAGGTGGATGACGATCCAGCAATTTCCTCGAAGAGGAAGACATACCCTTAGCCTCTTGATAAAGGGCACACTGAGTGAGTGTGGGGTAGACGTTACCATGTTTTTGCAAGTGCGAGTGCCGCGCGCTCGCTTGGCGTCAGTGTTGAACTGTCGACATTATCTGCAACACAGCAGAGTGGAGTAGTAATTCCACTACTATCACCCGTTTTTACCCGGGTAATTACCGATGACAACCAGTTGTCCTTTGCTCGAGCAATCATCAACAATCATACGCCATCAGGCGAATAGATGCTTAGATTACCTACATTATCAAAAACTTAAAATTACGTGTCTGTAATTATGCAATGCAATCAATATTATATAATACAAATTAATATTATAATGCATACTGTATAATATTTTGTAATAAGTACATCTGATACTCAATATTTTAATATTGATTTGATTTCTTACAATCGATGTGTCATTGACAATACTTTCTTACATGACTCTCAAAGTCTACATGTGTATATAAAATCTACAAATACTAATTTCGAGGACGAAGTGCGTTGTATAATTAGTGATTAAACGAACTTACCTTAGTGAAGTTCTATCATAATTATACGTAGCACTTCGTCCGAAGAAATTAGTATGTACTCCCAACCCTCCCTAAAAGCAAGCGCAACCCTGTATTTCATTAAAAATAAAAAAGTATATGCCAATGACAAAGATTTGCCTAGGTATGTATATAGCTTTAAACTAAATGACGATACAGAACGATAAAATGGCGAGGTAAGTTGTATCTACCCTCAGACAGAAGATTTTTTTCTTTACTATATTCTCTCAACATAAGTGCAAGAGTGGTGTCACTAAGGCGAGACTACATGTGTATATAAAATCTACAAATACTAATTTCTTCGGACGAAGTGCTACGTATAATTATGATAGAACTTCACTAAGGTAAGTTCGTTTAATCACTAATTATATTTAAAAATAATAATAATGGGATCCTTATTAAAACTCCAATAATACCCGTGCGAAGCCGAGGCGGACCGCTAGTAATAATATTATGAATAGGAAAGATTTGATTGTTTGTTTGTTTGCATTGAATAGGCTCCGAAACTACTGAAGCGATTTGGAAAATTCTTTCACTGTTGCGAAGCTACACTATATCCCCGGGTGACATAGGCTATAATCTATACCCGTGCGAAGCTGGGGCGGACCGATAGTTAGCTTATTAAAGAAGCTGACTATAAATAGAGACCACTGAAAACTAAATTATAATGTATTCAAAATTAACTTTACTTGTAGAACTTTTTATTATTATTTCTTAGTAACGCCGCCGTAACATTGCATATTATGTAAAAAATTCAACTGGCTATCTATTACGGTTCGAAATTAGGTTAGGACGGACAGACAGACAGACAGCGTAGGCTTAGTAATAGCATAGACAAATTGGTAATAGGGTCCCGTTTTCACCCTTTGGGTACGGAACTCTAAAAACGATTCACTCGCGACTTGAAGGCACAGATTGGAACTAACGGGGAAGACTCATTCACAGGCAGCACAATAAAAGTGGAATCAAAGCGCTTCGTGCGGGTTTTCGGACTATCAACAAATTATATTATATTTAGTTATATTTGTTGCCCTTCATGTATTTCTATCTTGTTTCCTAAAGGTTGACTTCCGTGCATCGCGTCCGAGCGCAGCCGCGCGTCTAACTTGCGCTTCTGAAGCGATTTAAAAATGTATGGCGACTTAAGAGCCTCTTATACCAAATTTGACGGTTTTAAATCAATTTTATTCAGTTAAATTACAATATTTGAGCTGGAAAAAAATACATGTCACAGATACATCTGTGTTAGAGTCTGTGATTTGGTTCAAAACACGATAGAATAAACTTTCCTCCATCAAAAAAAAAAAAAAACTGAAACAAAGCCGATTTAGTTTATTTTTTTCATTTTATGCTCAAATGAAAGCTCGTAACAACCTGGAAATTGCATGTACTGAAAGGCAATTTTATTCAACATTCTTTTATTTGGATAGATTTTTGATAGTGAATAGTTTCGTTTTTTAGTGAAATTAAAAGCGTAAAAAGGTCGCGAGAATTTGCGCGCGCCGCGTTCAGTGCCGCTCCAGGCGTCATCGAGGTCGGACCTTTGCTCGTTTTTGTCGTTGCACTCCCCCCGCGGGCGTCCTGACTAGCGTGGCATAATACATCGTCGCTATAACTTGGCGGGGGCTGAGGGAGCGTTTTGTTGCCTACGCGACTCGGATAGTAGGCCGTTAAGTCGTCAGCCGCACGCGTTTGACGTAGACCTCGGAAGCAGCGTCATACATTTTCAAAGTGCGAAGTATTGTCGCATCAGCCGCGATGCACGGAAGTCAACCTTTAGGAAACAAGATAGAAATACACCACCGACCTGAAGTCACCTGCTCCGTCTGTTATGTGTCTAATATTGTCCGATGAGTTGAATCATGCTGCATGTCTGGGCTGACGCTAATAATATTTTTGTAGTCGGTACACAGATTCTGTCATACCACTCGCTAAACTAAACCAATCTGACAGGACTAAAATTATCTGCATCCCTTTTCACATCAATGTGTGAGAAAAGGATGACTAAAATTTTAGGGCTGTCAAATTTAGTTTAGTTTAGATAATGGTACAACAGAAAAGACACCAATATCAAGATAGATGATAGCCCGTTGGTCCAGTTGGTAGTGGTCCGTTCGATTCCCATCTAGGACAAACATTCACGTGATGAACATTTGTGTTTGTTCTATATCTGGGTGTTAATATCTATTTACGTATGTATTTAAAAAAAGATGTATGTAAATAAATAATTAAAATAATAATAAATATTTGGGACATTTTTGCACACACGGTCATTTGACCCCAAACTAAGCAAAGCTTGTGATATGGCTGCCAGAGACTGATATATATACATATATAGGTTTAAATACATACTTAAATAGATATTAACACCCATATATAGAACAAACACAAATGTTCATCACACAAATGTTTGTCCTAGATGGGAATCGAACCCACGCCCCCAAGCGCAGAAGGCAGGTTCACTACCAACTGGACCAACGGGCTATCATCTATCTTGATATTGGTCTCTTTTCTGTTGTACCATTATCTAAACTAAACTAAATTTGACAGCCCTAAAATTGTAGTCATCCTTTTCTCACACATTGATTGATTCAAATCAGTCTCTGGCAGCCATATCACAAGCTTTGCTTAGTATGGGTTCAGATGACCGTGTGTGCAAAAATGGCCCGAAAAAAATATATATATTAAGATTCCTGTTTTAAATACGATAAAAGATACAGAGAGAACCATTGTCTCTGCGCATGGATTAAAATTAAACTATTGCACCCTATTTCACGTACCATTGAATACATCTTAACAAGTATGAATAGTTTTTTTCCCTGACAAAAGAGCTGATAATTTTCAAACGGCTGAACACGTTTTTTGAATCAGAGCTAAGAATACTCTCGATCAAGTCACCTTGCAAACAAAACAAAAAAAATCAAATCAAAACCGGTTCAGCTGTTTGGGAGCCACGATGCTACAGACAGACACACAGATCATCATCATGATCATCGTCATCATCATCTCACTACTAGTTATCATTTCATTTCATCTCTCATTATCATTTCAGCCATAGGACGTCCACTGCTGGACATAGGCCCATCGATCTCCAAAAGAGCCGGTTGCAAGCGACTTGCATCCAGCATTTCCCTGCGGTCTTTTTTAGTTCGTCCGTTCATTTTGTGGGTGGACGTCCTACGCTGCGCTTACCGTTCCGTGGTCTCCATTCCAGAACCTTTCGGCCCCATCGGCCATCTGTTCTGCGTGATATGTGCCCTGCCCACTGCCACTTCAACTTGCTAATCCGGTGACACATAGATACACATGTTAAACTTATAATACGGCTCTTTTTTGTGTCAGGGGTTAAAAATTTAAGTGAGGTTTGACGATTTTTTGTTCAGGATCCGTTTGCGAAATATGACTTGTTTTACTAAATATTATGGTTTTTAGGGTACCCAAAGGGTAAAAACGGGACCCTATTTCTAAGCCTACGATATATGTCTGTCTATCAGTCTGTCCTACCTTTAAAGGGCTGTTATCTTTTGAACCGTAATAGGTAGCCAGTTGAAATTTACACCGAATATGTAATCTTACGACGGTAAAAAGTAAAAAAGTTAAAACGAAAGGGTACACCAAACGTATTTTTTTTAACGTATTTTTGTGTTGTTTTTGTTTGTTATTAGCTCCAATGTAAAAATGGTAATACTTACAAACTTGCCATAATTATAGTACACACTCTAAAGTATAACAAATAATGGCCAAGTGCGAGTCGATGACAAGTTTCTGTTCATTACCAAGTTATAACTGGTAATTGAGTTTCACCGAATCGTAATGCCATATTTAACAAATTTTTGAAGGCGGTTTTTTAAATTGATAATCATTGTATTTTGTGATGGTACCGAACCCTCAGTTCGCGAGCCCGACACACACTTGGGTGGTTTTATTGTTTACAAAAATTTATTGGTTGTAATTAAAAAATAAAAAATAATTTATTGGGCATTATAAAAATTTACAAAATAAAATATGAACCCATTGACTATACGATCTAGTAATAAATACTGTGTTTCGGGAGCCATTGGCTTCTCCCATTAGATGTTACTAACTAACTGCCAAAACCAAGACTAATATAATAAAAAAAAGTTATGACAAAAAAAAAATACAAAAGTTATTAATTTATACAAAACAAAAAAAAAATGCTCTTTAAATTCCAACTACATTGAACCGGCACTATAGAATACAAAAGATAGACCAAGAACATCCACTCAGTATGTGAATCGAATCACGTGAAGGCTGCCTCAGCTGAAGGCCAATATAATTCATTTGGACTTGTACAGGCCCTACTCCAGACGGGTAAGAGATTAGATTCTGCCTAGTCGGGGCTCGTAGCTCTGACCTAGTTTCTGCGGGATACGGGGACTGGCCACAGTTTAGATAACAGTATATGCTACGACACTGTTGCTTTGGGGATGTATCTTCAACCAAAGTATACTGTATCGGGACCGCTCCGTCTAGCGTTACAGGGACGATAATATTATTCCCCTTGGAAACTGGCATTTAATCTCTGTAGTCAATTAAGGCATAGAAATACTGATGATTCTTTACATTAAAAACTTCGGAGTTGTCGTTCGCGATAAGATTTTTTGTACCGTTTCTTAGAAAATATTACCTTAATGCATTCATTTACAAACACATGGATGTAGGGATTGTAGGGCCTGGTATATATTTATTAAATTTAGTTTTAAGCTTGCGTTTAGGCAAAAATCGGAAAAGAGGGCCTTAATATTAGGCGAAGGGCGCCTAATATTAAGGACCTCTTTTCCGAATTTTTGTCATTCTAGTATCAGTGTGTCTACGTCCATGGTTAGCTTAAAATTAATAAAAATGGTGTCATACCAAAATTATTTGTTTTATCTAGGAACCAAAGATCCCTACATGATTAAGGACATTTTAATCGATAGAAAAAAATTTTTAAAGAGACACCGATTTGCGCTTCACTCCCTCTTTTTTTGGATTCATTTAAATACTTATTTAATAAATTGTGTCTGCGATAGCTTAATATACTGATTTCATAATTATGAAGGAAACCGCAAACGTACATTTTACATTACAGCTATAGTTTTCGAAAAATATGAAAAAAAAAAAAACTTAAAATTGGAGTAGCGAAACGCACGAATGTGTGTAAGCGCCATGGTTTTGCTCCCTTAAATGCGACTTTAGTACAATAAATTAAGCCTTATAAGGCTTAATTTTTAAGCAACAGCTGACCATAAATGGTCGTCTGTTGCTTAAAAGTGAGAAAAGCGACTATGCGGTCTACAATGGAGCGGGCTTGCCTAGAAGAAACCGAGTCACACGCGACTTGAAGACACCTAGATTGAAACTATCGAATAACACCCTTTCAGGTAGCGCATGACTTGAAGACACCCTGATTGAAACTATCGGGAAAAACCCATTCGGCAGCGCATTCCACAGTCTCACAATCATCGTTTCGCACAATAAAAGTTTATCTATATTTAGACACATTTTAGAAACACCGACGAAGTATTTTAAATCCAATTTTATAACATCGAATAAAGCTTGCAACAAACATACACTTAAACAGATATAAACAGATTACCTTTACAGTCAGTGTCGATTTTTTTTAGCTCTGATGCGATATCCATACTTTTGAACATCTTTGCCTTAATGCATTACGTTACACGTTGATAATTCCACCACTTTCTAATTTCAACTATAGTGTTGTGATAAAGACCGAGTACGTCTTTCTAACTTTAATTTATTATGTTCTAATCGAAGGTACTGGCCTTTGAATATGGTTGACAACAAAGTTGACACAAGTTTAGCTTGGGAAACCTCCGGACAATAATCTTTTTACAAACGTTTATTTAACTTGCCCTGTTAGTATGTATGTGTAGCACAAATCTTGTAACTGAATTTTAGACCAGTTATCCTAAGTCGATTGTGCTGAAATTTGGCATACACTTTTAGTTTGGATGACCAATGCATGGTCAGCTAAATGACGTCATTCCAAATCCAATATGGTGGAATCCCAAAGATGGCGGGCCAGTTATTTTTTTATGCACCCCCTTGATGTTGGTATCAAATGAAAGAGTTTGATGAAAGAACACGAAATTTTTTATGACGTTACACAAAATTCAATATGGCGGATGCTCCTAGATGGAAATATAATTTTCTTATCTACCATCATGAAATGGGTATCAAATTAAAGGGTTTGCTGAAAAGAATACAAAAAGCTTATAAAAAAACAGCCCTCTGTGACAAATCATGATATAAATTTTTTATTTATGGAAACCAAAAGTGGAAAGGGTTTTCTTGGTTCAAAACAAAAGGAAACGAAAATAGGCATTATTATAAACGTCTCGAAATAATTCTAAAGACAACTGCAAAGGGCGAAGGGAGAGGACCTGTCACGGGCAGATTCGTACCGTCGCGTCGAGCTTAGAGACATATCGACTTCCGTCTCACAAATACGCTATAACATCAAAAAAATACAAAAAAGCTTTTCCATTTATTTCGCCCAATAATGCTGCAATCAAATAAAACGGACTTTTACCTAAGAGATCATTTGTGGGGTGTTTCTTTACGGCGCCTCCAGGCACCAATTTGTCGAGGGCCCCTCCAGTTATCCGATAAACAGTATTGCGTGTTGTCCGACTCAAATTGTTATTACCGCCTACCGCCTTGACAATTTCGCTTTTCTCCAGATTTTCGCTTCCGAGAAGATTGGCCCGGTTTCCTCAAAGTAGTGAAATGGTATGCTTTTTGAGCACCGTGTCGTCCGCGGAATTCTTATAATATTTGCTTTGTGGATACATTGGAATTAGAAATGTCTTTCCTGTGATAGATAGTTTCAGAACTATCAAACCTGTTGTATGGGGACCCCCCCTTTCTTTGTTACTTTTTTATTATTTGTTAGTTAATCCGCCGTAACGTTACATATTCTGTGAAAATTTCAACTGGCTTTCTATTACGGTTCGAAAGATACACGGACGCACGGACGGACGGACGGACGGACGGACGGACGGACAGACAGACAGGCAGACAGACAGACATCGTAGGCTTAGTAATAAATCCTGTATTTACCCTTTGGGTTCTGTAGAACCCTAAAAATTAATTACAAGAAAAAAACTGTTTTGAATGTGATACAAAAAGACAACAGATTGGGTTATATAAATTAGAGGACAAGTCTCAGCGTGGGAGATTTTAGACTGTCTAGAAATTTCTCTGACATGTATTTTTATTCTTCTTCATTTGACATGGGCTGGACATGTCTTGTTATTAAAAACAAACCTCTGTTGCTAGTTAGCAGTGTAGCTACTGCTTCGGGTCATAAAATACCTTGAATGTAATAACTTTCGACATCCACCCTATTAAATTACTTACGCAGGTATAGCAATTTGGTCGTAAACGTGATATTTTTGTTGGCAGGACCAGAAGATTCGGAACGTCGTTCTCATCGGTTCTCAGGGTTCACTAGAAGAGAAGACGGTGAGCGTGTGCTTCGGGACCGACTTCGTGAACGTTACCTTCATCAACTTCTGCTGCACCAGAAAGGAAATCGCACAGGTAAGCGGTAAGCCAGCAATTTATAGCTAATGGGATCGATCGATGCTGCCGTCGGCGTCGTTGCATAATCGACGGGATTAGCTCCAATCTGCGGAGTGAAACTGATTGGCGAGGTTACTCACGAGTCAGTCTGTTTAATTGTCTTCTGAGAGATTGAATCGGATCGAATAATTAATAACTTCGTGCGCAATTAAGAAAAAAATGTTTCAATTTGTAGGCAAACACGCTCGTATCTTCAATAACGCTCAGAGTATGAATTATACAAGTAAATAACCAAAAGCCGCGTTTTATTATGATGGAAAGTCGTGATCACCGGCCGCATTAGCACACCGGCACAATGCGTCAGGCATACATAACAAGCCGCAGAGCCGCATCTCTGATGTGGCTAAAGGCATTGTAGCTATCTCGCATTGTACTCCGTCCACGATCTCTGATATTCGTGCCCAGCGGAGCGCGATGAATCCGTAGCGCAGTTATACGGGATTAAAAACTCTTCTATTTGTATATTGGAACATTTTCCTCGTTCGAATGTAGCCTCTATTACATTTCCTGTGCTATACATATTCCGATACGTCGGTATAAGCTCGGAACAAAGCGTACGCCTCAGGCCGATATGCACCGGTTCGTCTAGCTAGACTTTGAATAGGGTGTACATGACGCGGAGTTCGATTGTTTAAATCCGCGTAGCAGTAGAGGGAATAGTTTGAAAAGGCCGCTTTGTTCATGCGGTTTCGGAATTCAATAGAACTGGGTTTATGACACTGTGTACAAACTATTAGTTTGGTTTTGTATTGAAATCTGTAACGAACTTTTCATCGGGCAGGTCTATGAATAGACTGGCTTGTTTTGTGCATTTCATAGTTTCACATTTCTTCTTGTGTTTGCGTAGAGGCGCTGGTTTCGCCGGGCTGTCACTCACGGTCGGGCCGTGTGAGGCAGATCCATTATCAGGGAAAAGCGTACTCTAGCCCGCAGTATTGTGTCGTGCGAGTGATATATTGCACGACCGTCTTCCGCCGCTTCCTATGAATACGATAGTATTGTTAGTCTCTCCGCCGCAGAGAAATAACTTCCTCGAGAGCTACAAATTGCATCTATTCATTGTTATCGTCAGTTGAATGACGTTTCTTATGAGTTCGGTTCACGGATGATTTATAAGATACTTATCTTCTATTTTGTTGTATTTTCGCGAGTTTCTCGTGTTGTTTTGCATGAAGAATTGTCAAAATATTTGTATACGAAGCATAAAATTGCAGCCATCAAATGCGATGAGCGCGCACTCTCTAGGTGCTTTCTGCTGGGCTCTCACGTGCAGTGTACATTTTCCTCTTTATATGCAGAGTTACGGGACATTGGCATACTCGTAAATATAGCTTTAAGCGTGGTTCAGTGGATGGATGGATAGTTTTATGTTAGAGGCGCAGTTCCGGTAGGTCAAGGCTCCCCTTTGCTCGTGCGCTGTTCTTGTTTATGAGCTTTTGGACGGCGGCGGTGATGCGATTATACTTTCCATGTAGGTACACAATTTTTTCACACCTTGACATTTCGGTGTTCGCTTTGTTACTGGCTATAATGATTCGGTCACGAAGTTTGTTGTGGCCTTATCCGGGTTTCTTTTATCAAAGTTATTTTTAACTCTAATGTTACGTGTTTTTTTTTTAAACTTTCAAGGCAAATGTACCTTCAAACAGCCTCATAAACATAGGTTAAAGTTTGACAAATATTGAACGCTGCGTAGCGTCAAATATTTGCCAAAAGGTGAGCTTTTAGTATATCGCCCGGGTTACGGGCGCTTCGTGTCTAAAGTTTCTTTGCTCACATTATCGCGATGGCATTAATGTGATTGACGCTTTCGGGGGAAACTTCATGTGTCACGACCTTTATCATCTAGAGTCCTCAACCTATATTCTAGTAAATATTTGAGTGCCTAAAGCCGTGATACATTGGCTGAATATCCGTGAACGTAGAGCAAAAGGAAAACTTCGAATTTCTGTTGTCGGCTGAGGTCATTTTGGAAGATATATTAAATCGTTCAAGAATTGTCTTAATTTACCTGCCGGAACTGTTTGCATCATTAAAGAGATTGATTTTGGTACCTAGCTAATAAGATGTTTTTAATATATGAATAGCTAGCTCTAGCTACTATGTTGCTTCTTTTATGCAAAGGATAAGAATTGGCCCCTGAGGTGTCCCAGGACTAAACCGGATTCGTGAGGTAACCAGCATTAGCATAAATTAGTCACACCAGCCCCGCAATTTGGCGGACCCTTAAATCACTTTCGTACCGAAATAAGGTTTCGAGTCGACGAGCCGTGGGAAAGCAAATGATGGTGTTTCAGCTACCGTGATTAATGCGCCCGAAGCTACAAAGGTTAAGCTTTCACTCGGGCAAGATTTGTAGTGTCATGCTGAATTACAGTACCAATCCCTAGGATTTCAAGGGACAGTGGAACTTATACATGCAATGCATAACCTCTATGGTCGTTTGTTCCAGAACAACAATTGCTAGATGTCAGAGGCTTTTGGAATGCCTTGAATATCTCCTTTAATATATCTTTCAGCGTCAGGGCTTGCAGATTTGCGTTGATTGTTTTGGAACTGGTTGCACATAGTGGTACAGAGATCGCTGTCGAAAGTGATGAAGGCCTTCGCAAGGCCTAAAAAGTTTAAGGGCTTGCTGCTTTGCGTGCTTTGGAACATTCTGGCTGCGTAATGGTAGATAATGCAATTATCGAAAGTCTTATATGTCTTGATATCAAGATATCAAGACAAATTTCCTTCATTTCGCTCTGGTAGTAATGGTTGTTACATTATGGACGTAATGCGAACATTGACAATGAGATTCGACAGTTCAGTGTTAGTAATTCAGTTGGAAGTACCCAGAATCAGAGGTACGCATAAAATATTCACGCGGGACGATCAAAGCGCCCTTGATATTTCGGCTGAAATCAAACATGCTTAACGATCGCATAAGTGATAAATGTTTAGTGTTCTGTATTAGTAATTCAGAGTATTCACCGGAGCTGAGTCATCTATACGTAACATTTTTACGTGGCGCCTCGTTTTCGATTCTCGATGCGCGCTCAAAGCTCTAGCTATATGCGGGCTGGAATTAAACGTGTTTACGATCTCTACACCTCCAGGTGACATTTATATTTTGTTTTAAACTGTCACGGTTGTTCACTAAAGTTATATAATTACTGACTGTGCCCCGCGGTTTCACCCGCGTAGTGATGAAAAATGGTGATGATAATGATGATGATAAAAAAGTAGCCTATGTCACTCTGGCTCTTGACCTATCTATACCCATGCAAAAAATCAGGTCGATCCATTGTCCCGTTGCAGCGTGAAAGAGGAACAAACAAACCAACAAACAAACACACTTTCTCATTTATAATATTAGTATGAGTTACGGGATATAGTGCATGTAACTGCGCCGAAATATCAGGAGCTCATTCAGACAGACAGACAACGTAGGCTTAGTAATACGGTTCCGTTTACACCCTTTGAGTACGGAACCCTAAAAACAACCCATGATTCTGAACAACTTTTGTTAAAACTCGTTATAAAAGGTTGCGACCCCCTTTAGTTTTGAATTTGCCATCGCTCGCAATTGGCTGCTTTTATTTCCAAAAATCCAGATGCACGATGCATTTTATAATACCGCTTTTATTAGTTAAAATATTTTGTCAGTCAACCATAACATGTTTTTGTCATTTTTGTCGTTGTGTTTTTGTCGATGTTGTTTGTGTGTATTTTGTCCGTGTGTTTTTGTAATGTGACTGTATTAATTAATGTGAATTGTGAAACTATGAGTTAATTTACTTGAAATAAATATTACGAGTATATTATATTATTATTTCCCTTTATTTCTTAAAATTCTCGGGTCTAGCCCGGACATTTGGTAGGCATTGGTGGGGCCGAAGCCAACACCAAGTGGCCCCGTTGAGTACAAAATTTACAATTAATATAAAATGGAACATAAAACTATTGTACAGTATTAAATAAAAAAAAACTAGGCTATTGTGGTGAATTCTTGATGGTATGTTCCTGGTCTATAGTATGAGGTACGGCACCCGCCAATTATGCCTCATTTCAAGATATTATTATTATTATAAACAACATGTTAAAATGAGTCTAAAATAGCAATAGTTACCGTCTCTATCTATAGTTCTAATTATGTTTCCAGGGCTATTCTTTCTTCCGGTATAAAAGTGATTCGCAGCGTTCAGTAGCCGCATTAAACATTCACGTAAAACCTCGTTTACAATTCTCGATGCGTGTTCAAAGCTCAGTTGACAAGCGAGCCAAATTAGAAATTCTTTTTAACTTGCTTCCAGAGTTTCTGTTCTCCTGTATATCTGATCTCGCTTTGGTAGGAGTTTAGGCACGTCTCGTGTTCTACTTATTTCGAGCTTATCTGTTCTCGAATTGAAAATGTGCCAAATCTGCAGTGCAAGCACCGTTCTTATCGATCGACAAATTTGACAGTTGAAAGCGACAAGTTCGATTAAATTTCCTAGTTTTGATCATATCAAGAATGAACCAAAAATGCGTTTTATCGAATTTATCGATTTCAATTGTCAAGTTTGTCGATCGATAAGAACGGTACTTAAACTGCTGGTTCGAGATTAATTTAGTACAAGTATAAGAGAAAAGTACGAGCGGTCGGAAGTTTTTGGAACATCCAAACAAATCCAGTACAGCTACACCCCATTTAGTTTTTTTTTTTACTTCGAGAGCGCCTGGTTATTGCGAAGTTTATAAAAAAAATTGTGGTTTTTCTGGCTCAACGCATAAGCAATGCCATTCAGCATCGTAATACGCCAGCATGATGGGCACGCTGCCAACTGGTAGGACTTAAGCATGGTTTGCATCTAGACCTTCAACGGTCCATGAATAGTGCAACTGTTTTTGTATAATAGGCCAAATAGTTAAGGTATTTCGTGATAGCTTGTATTTTGTTTAGTTACTAAAGACACTTGCCATAAAAAAATTACAATCCAAGTATTCTAGAAAATAACCTAACATAACGTCATCATTATCATCAGCCCTGAGTGACCCACTGCCGGGTATAGGCCTCACTTTGCTTATGCCACTCTCCCCGGTTTCTCTCTAGTCGCACCCACTCGTTTCCGATAGTTTTTTGATGTCGTCAGTCCACCTCATCCTCGATCGTAACATAACTTACATATAAATTAAAATCAAATCTAAAATTAGACTGATCTAAAAAACTGCTGCCCGCAAACATCGTTCTCTATTTTTTTAACTTTTAATTAAAATATCTACATCTAGAAGTAACGATAATTCTACTATCAACAGATGTGGACGGAAGACCTGTTCACGCTGGCGTACAACCTGAACCAATCCAACAACCCCACGATCAAGTTCCTCGAGAAACTCCACACGAAGATTGTACTCAAAGCGGATAAATCTGGAAAAATACTTGTCAAAAAGTAAGTACCTATCAACCAACTAGAAAAATGAGGGGAAACCAAATCGTTAGGAAAACTGCGTTTGTCAGTACAGCTCTTTTGCGTCGCTTTTTCCGGGATTCATAAGTATCCTCTCTGTCGTCATGATGCTCACTACTTCCTTGGCAAACTTCATGAAGATTGATCAGCCGTTCCGTCGTGAAAAGGTAGCAAAGAGACTAAGCTCGGTCCAAGCGTCTATTTGCTCTGACACCTGCTATAATATCTGAACACTTTCGCTAGGTTTTTGAATATAAGACTATGGCAGGTACCAGATATACTTCAGTGAAATATTAGAAATTGAATAAAGAAAATGTTTTTATTCAGCTTTTTACAATGTTATTGCAGCAAATATATGCTCGGACTTGTCTAAGAGACAGTGCTGGTTTCGCATTTATAATACTAGTGTGAAACGCCGGATGCAGGCCGCTTCCGACCAGCCCTTTTGGAGATCAGTGGGGGAGGCCTATGTCCAGCAGTGGACGTCCTGTAGCTGAAATGATGATGATACACATAAACAAAAAAAAATATAACTGTGTACATCACGTAGGTGTTAATCTCTTTTGCTGTACCCCTATTTTCGTTTACTCCGAACAAGTGGCCTGTCCATCCTCAAACTTTTGTAATTACATCTCTCAACACTCGAGTTCGAGACCGTCTAACATTAAGCACTTGAACACTTATTGTGTTGTTGATACGCCCAAATTGACCTTTTAACACTCCCGATTTGTTCTTGAAATAGGCGCATTCTTTGAACCGCTTAAAAAATTAGGTTCTCAAATAGTTTTTTTTTGTGTGTATGATACACGATTTTTTTAATATCTTATAATTGGCTTGCGTTTGACCGCCAACTCGCCTGATGTAAAGCGACGAAGCGGTTTACGATGGACCACGCTTGTCTATCTTCGCCGATTGTGATTTGTCTTTTGTTTATTAAATAGGCAATATCTCGAGTGTGGTCCAATTTAAAACTGATGAAAATATCCCACCTCTAAGGGTGGAGAATTAGGGCTTCATCCCGTTTGTTGAACTTCTCGTAAAGTCTGTTATAATTTTTTTGTATGAATTTACTAATAATTTAGCCACTTTCCATTTTCTTGTAGACTTTCTTAACAAATCTCGTTTCGTCATCACGTGGATTAATCTTAGATGGTATTATCGCTGATGCTAGGTTAGTCTTTATTACATTGTAAATAGGTTTGTGAGTCTAGTGTTCTTTGGGTCAGAAACTCATCTTCAGTACTTTCCTGGGGCCTTACGGACAACTGCTATTGCGGCACCTAATCCGCTCAGATGGAAAATCACGCGACCGCAAACCGTATCTGGGCGCGATAAGGTTCACTTTCGCGTGATTTTCCAACTGAGCGGATTAGGTGCCGCAATAGCAGTTGTCTGTAAGGCCCCTGGTCTTCTAAAATTTTTAAGACTTCCGTACTGTTTTAGTCACTGTAATCTGCATATTAGGTACCTAATTGATATAAGAATTCATCATTGTCGTTCCTTACTAATACTTTTGAGACCAAAAACAATCCTAATCGCAATTCTTGTTGAACATCGTTCTGCGCCGACAAAGTAATATAATTAATTCATTACTTGTAGGTATTCGAGTTATCCATTGAAACACTCTGAACATTTGTTAACATTCCAGCGGTAAGTAAAGCGTGGGAAGTCGTTTCTCAACTCGAAGAATTGGAATACCTTTACGGTTAAATACCGCAGCCCTTCGCTTCTTATTCATTGCGTTATAATAAATTTTTGCCTTTGTCCGCTTAATTTCAGCCTCTGAAATTGAAAACAATACGAAGGATTCGTTTATCATCATCACCAACAGCTGCTTCGATTCACTTCTACTGCTACATGTCATCTATGTTCCGCAAGTCCTCCCTGTTCTTGGTACATGTCATCACAATCATCATCATCAGCCAGAAGACGTCCACTGCTGAACATAGGCCTCCCTCTTTAACCTCCACACTAAACGAAAGCCAGCCATCTGCATCCACTGAATACCCGCAATTCTTACAATGTCGTCGGTCCATCCAGTGGGAGGCCTACCTACGCTGCGTCTTCCGGTTCGTAGTCTCCGTTCAAGAACCTTTCTTCCCCATCGGTTATCGGTTCTTCCAGCGATGTGGCCTGCCCATTGCCAATTTAACTTACTTGAAACATGTACAACATAGTAATTAATAGGCTAATAGTACTTTGATAGACCCTACAAAAGATCATGTATTGACCTTTTAACATGAAATAAGTACGTCTAATATAGCACTAATGAAGTTCTTTCTATCTAAAAAATCGTCGATACTCAGTCCGCAGAACGTTCTTACACAAGTCATTTCTGACATTACAATGGACGGTACCATTATCGCAATGTCACATCATTGACAAGAAAACAAAACATAACCTCAAGAGAATAAATTAACGCGTATTAGGCGTATAATGGACGGTAAATATTGGCTTAGCCATGGAGGATGTCGACTTGACTCCATTGGTACAGGACAGCCTTCGCGATTGTGTCATGCGAGAACGATGTGTTTTTACAGAAATACGTTAACGAATCGATGATGTGTTGATGTTTATTAGTAAAGTAATCAAATGATTGACACGTTTTTAGTATCAAGCAATATCATTTTTATTATATATCAGCATATGCCCGCGGATTTGCCCGCGGTGTGAACTAAACAGTCTGTGTCACTCAGGGATAGTGTAACTTTCTAACGGTGAAAGAATTTACAGAATCGGCTTAATAGTTTCAGAGATTAACCCACACAAACACACGAAGTCCCAACCATTATCTTTTGTGTAAATGGTGGCGACGGGGATGGGGACAGGGATGGATACGTCAAGCACTGACGTCCCGTTTGGTACAGTGCATTTTCACCTGGAAGCGTCTATCCGAGTCATCACAGTCTCTTGAAGTATTGGAGCATGGCTCTGGGGCGGCAGTTGCTCCAGCGGCATAGATAGTTGCTTAGATGAACCAAGCATTCTCATCCAAACAAACGTGTTTGCAAAATTTCAGCCCAATAGGTTAGGGATAACTGTTTCGAAATTCCGTACCACGATTTGACCCATGCTAACAAGGCAGATAAAAGTTTAATAAGATGCTACCGATGAATATCTTTACCCGGGTATGTCCTAAAACTGCGACCAGAACCACCGGAGGATGAGCAGCAGCGTCTTATTAGTACACGGTGAACTTACTGCGATCCCCAAGCCGCCTGCCAAGCGTGGGGATTATGGCAACACCCCTCTTTAAGAGGGAGGCCTTTGTCCAACAGTGGACGTTTGATGGCTGCTGATGTGATGTGATGTGCGATGAATATCTTTATATTATAATGGCAACCACCGTGGTCACCGTGATCATTTACAATAATTACTCAGCCCAGGCAAAAACAGTTAAGCACACGATAGAAGTGAAAACTTCATCAAGGTTGACTTTATCTCTCTCGCTCCCTTAGTCGACTCGAGCTAACTTTACCCGAACGATTATCTGAACGTGATGGTCACGCGAGTTCAGTGCTCCCCTTACCATCCTAAAAAGTGTCCAACGTGCCTAAAGAAATATTCACTTCAAAAACTGTTTGAATATTTAATTTCCCGCCCCCCAGTGAAACGTTCCACTTTCACTGCATTTTCATTAAATACAGCTACCTATATTTATATATTTAGTACGTTGCAAACATCGAGATACAATACATATAGATTCACAATCGTGCCAAAAAAAAGTCCGAACCAAAACTCGGCACACGCTACGCATTGCGCCGACTTTTTGGTAAGTTACAAGGTAACCTCGATCCGACTACAACGCCGCGCAATGCCAGGGCTACGATGACATTTGACGGACAACTAACGTTGAACACTATGCAAGTGACATAACGTCTAATTTGGAGTAAATAAGGCATTGTACCCGGGTTGGACCCGGATATGTCCTAAAACTGCGACCAGAACCACCGGAGGATGGGCAGCAGCGTCCTGTTAGTACACGGTGAACGTACTGCGATCTCCAAGCCGCCTGCCAAGCGTGGGGATTATGGCAACACCCCTCTCTAAGAGGTGTTGCTAACACATAAGAGTGTTGCCATAATCCCCACGCTTGGCAGGCCTTGTTCAGCAGTGGACATTTAATTGCTGGTAATGTAAGGCATTGTGAACTATATAATTGATACAATGTATGTACAATGATGGTCGGATGTATTTGACTATTTTCACTGAGCGACTGTGACTCTATAGGAATTGTATCTCAATGGTTGCAAAGTATGAATGTAACGCATGACTTTTGGCACCGCATTCATCTCTTGTTAAAATTCTTTTGTCCTTACAAACTGACTCATTCAGATTCTACCAAAAGTTATTTTCGTATAGAGTTCATTCATAACATCTGATTTATAGTACGTACTTACTGTGTATGGTGATGAAATGTGCTTCATTCCAGTGTCAGAATTAGAATGATCATCAATCAATTTAAAAAACCGACTTCACAAAATTTGTGAAATATGCAATTTCTGTTACTCGGATGACAATATTGTCATCAAAGTAACTAAATTTTCCAGTTATTTTGATTTAAAAGTCACTTTACCGATTTTGATGAAATTTCTATGGGACCAATATCCTTTCAATTTCCAAATCTGTTCGTAAATGACGGAGTTCTGAGGTAAAAAGATTAAAATAAAAATTATAAAAAAAAAATACAACCGAATTGTGAACCCCTCATTTTTAAATTCAAAAATAAATACGGTACAAATGAAATAAAAACACTTGTTGAGTCGAGCTCTATAAACTTAAAAAATTATAATTAAAAAATAATAAAATAAAAGAAAAAAATACATATATTTTTTTGGGCAGAAAGTTAGCCTCGCAATCCAGCGACGCAACGCGGCCAGCAATCGTTTGTACTATCTATAGGCCTTCGTTGCTTTTAGATAGTATGAACGATCTTCAATTAGTTTAGCTTTTTGTTGTTGTTGTTAAGTATTATGGAATTAAAAAACACGTTTTACTAGGTAATTAAAAAAAAGTGCTTAAAAAAAACGATATTATCGGATAAAACTCATCTCTGTTAACAGCTCGATATTTGCGATTATATTCGAGTCTGCCTGGTTATAAGGGCGTACATTCACTAGATCGAATTAAAAATGTTGCTACAGAGTTTTTTTGGATGAAGATGATTTAACACTTAAATATTTAAACTGTAATATTAAATGTAAACGGATAATTATAATTCTATTCGTGCCCAGTGCAGAGCTGGTAGTGACGATGAAGTCTTATTGTTTAAACTCCTAGGCTTCGGTTTTTTTTGTAGTGCATTCTTCAAGAGCTTTCTTTTGCTCATGAGCATTTTTTTTTACATATTAGGAGAAAAAAAATCACCGAGTATGATTAAAAATTTAATTTTTGCATTATCTTGTTTGCCTGGAAGAGATCGCTACTTGCGATAATACCGCCGGTTGTTACACTAGTTTTCAAGCAGTTCAGTATGTTGGATAGGTGATAGCACTTGTCCTATTTAAAAAAAAGCAGTTCTGTCTTGAGCATGTAATTTCTGATGTGAACAGTAAAGAAGTTTGTCTTTAAATTAACATTACAAAATGTTTTGAACAAAAATAACATACTATATTAGGGTTTGAATCAATTTTCATGTCAATATTTTACAGAATAGCGGATGAGATCGAAAAGAAAAAATCTCGGAAAAATAATTTCGTTGATCTCCACCATCTCCACCATCAAAATAAAACATAATATCATCAAGAAATTTAAAAATAGAGAAATAATTTAAAAAAATCCTACTTAATGATTTTCTTGTCCTCAAAAATGTGCGAACGAGATAGCTGTGGTAGAAAGAGGGCTCTTAAGTTGTAAAAGTATGGATTATTTAACGCGTGCGTACACCCTTAATCTAGCTTGTGCAAAATTATAATGCGAGAATGGCTTCCATCGCGCCCATTCATCGGCGGGCTGATTGATAATCGCGCTGTATGCATAATCACGGTTATTATGTTGGTTGTACAACGATGCTTCGTATGTTAATTAAACCATTATGACCCTCGTGCCATGAATATAGGTTGAACTTTTTACTAGTATTATGCGCTCTTAAATCTTATTAACATCTTCATCGTTCTCATCATCTATATACAGGATTACGCATATATACTGTACTAAGCCGAAAAGAGGTCATTGTACTCATCATTATCAACAACTTTTACTAAGGCCCAATCCTGAAATCGCGAAAAAAATATATCAGTTGTTCCATTGAAAACGGTCATTGATACTCGACAAAATGTATGTAATGTAGTAATATATCGGCTTAGTACAATCTATATGCGTAACCCTGTATTTAAGGCCGCGTTTACCGGCCAGAGCTATCTCCTTCGCACGTTTTAAATTTTTCAAAAGAACTACTACCCTCCTATCGAATTAATAAATTTAATCACAAGGAACTCTACTACCCTCCTATTGAATCAATAAATTTAATCACAAGGAACTCTACTACCCTCCTATTGAATCAATAAATTTAATCACAAGGAACTCTACTACCCTCCTATCGAATCAATAAATTTAATCAAAATAAACTGTACTACTCTCCTATCGAATCAATAAATGTAATCAAAAGGAACTCTACTACTCTCCTGTCGAATCAATAAATTTAATCACAAGGAACTCATACCCTCCTATCGAATCAATAAATTTAATCACAAGGAACTACTACCCTCCTATCGAATCAATAAATTTAATCAAAAGGGACTCTACTACCCTCCTATCGAATCAATAAATTTAATCACAAGGAACTCTACTACCCTCCTATCGAATCAATAAATGTAATCAAAAGGGACTCTACTACCCTCCTATCGAATCAATAAATTTAATCAAAAGGAACTCTACTACCCTCCTATCGAATCAATAAATGTAATCAAAAGGGACTCTACTACCCTCCTATCGAATCAATAAATTTAATCAAAAGGAACTCTACTACCCTCCTATCGAATCGATAAATTTTATCACAAGGAACTCTACTACCCTCCTATCGAATCAATAAATTTTATCAAAAGAACCCTACCATCCTCAAGAATCAATAATTGTATTTAAAATAACCCTACCACTATAAAAATAATGACACTGACTACTCCTGTCGAATAAATACATTTTAATCCAACATGGTGTACAACAAAGTCAGCTGTTTGGATGAAGATTCATATTTTTCTGCAATCTTCAGATAGGTATTTCATTACACTAATGGCTTTCGTAATTGATGTAATCCTCATGATATCTGCCTCATTTCTATCCCGCGAAATTGAGAATCTTTTTCTGAACGATACATCGATACGATCATGAACGATGAACGATAATCTTTGTTATATCTTTCCATAACCATCGGCAAAGTATAATTACGTAACTATGCAACAGTCAGGTAAATTCTCATAACCAACTGCAAGCTCTCATAAGTAGACATCTCATAGATTTTTATTAGAATAGACACCACGATCATATCATTATCAGCCAGAAGACGTCCACTGCTGAATATAGTCCTCACCCTTAGAACGCCACGCTAAATGACAGCCTGCCATCTGCATCCACTGGATGCCCGCGACTCACGATGTCGTTTGTCCATCTTCCGGTTCATGATCTCTAATTAAGAACCTTTCTTTCAAACCATTTGTTATCGGTTCTTCGATCGATGTGGTCTGCCCATTGCCACTTCAACTTTAAAATCTGAGCAGCTGTGTCAGTCACAGTGGTTCTTTGGCGAATATCCTCGTTCCAGATTGTATCACGCAAAGAAACTTCGAGCATAGCTCTCTCCATTACCCGCTGTGTGAATCCGAGTTTTCCCAAAAGACCCGCAGTTAAGGACCGTCTCAGTAGTAATAAGTTATGTTATTACTGGTAACACACTGGTTAAAAACCCTCGTCTTTAGGCACTATGGTGTTTTTGACCACGTATACCAAGTATAAAATCCCAGCGTGCCGCATTTTTGTACCTACTATCCCGGACGAGAGCAATTTAGTGGTAGTTTAACACCGTTCGCACAGCCAACTGCTTTCGAAGACTTATTATAGTTTAGTATGAAGCATTTTTTTTTGTGTTTACGACAGACTTGCTGCCAAAATGACGGAAATCGAACTGAATTGTGCGACTTGCTAGTTATAGTTCATAGATCTAACTTAATATATGCATCAGGCATGCAAAGGTGAACTCGCAGGATTTATCTATATAAAGATCTGTGATACATTTCCACTCTACAGTGAAAATAGCGTTCTTCATTATTAAATGACGTTTGTCAAGATCACTACAATTTGATAAGGCCTGACATGCAAAATGTATAGTAAGCTAGAACACCCGACATTTGGGATCTTACCATTGTAATCTAACACAATTACGTCAATCACATAATAAGCAGCGAAACAAGCCGTGTGACAACATAATAAGATCACAATCTTGTACGCGTTACTGTCTCTCTATCCTCTCTATATATTTTACGCAACGAAAGTCTTCGACCAGTGTGTTGCCAGGACATACGGAATGAAACGTGGTCTCTCACTATGGGTTTTATAAGCAAGCTCGAAGTCACATAACGAGCTATGGAGAGGGCTATGCTCGGCGTTTCTCTACGAGATCGAATCAGAAATGAGGAGCATGGACATAGCCCACTGGGTTAGCAAGTTGAAGTGGCAGTGGGCAGGGCACATAGCACGCAGAACAGATGTCCGATGGGGCCAAAAGGTTCTCGAATGGAGACCACAGACTGGTAAGCGCAGCGTAGGACGTCCACCCACAAGATGGACAGACGACCTAAAAGAGACCGCAGGGAAACGATGGATGCAAGCCGCTTCCAACCGGCCCGTTTTGGAGATCGATGGGGGAGGTCTATGTCCAGCATCGGATGTCCTATGGCTGAAATGATGATATATTTTGCGCAGAACCTGTACGTGGAAATCCAATATAACGCGTAAAGTTGGGGCCAGCTATTTTAACTTTGTGCCGAGACTAAATGTCAAACTCTCGTAAAAAGGATGAAGGGATCGATTATTTATTAACGCGAAGGTCCGACGGTCTTTCTCGATAAAATTAGCGAGCTTTATATAAAGCTTTAATATCATCCGCGTAGCTTTGTAAAAAACTTGACTGACCTGAATTTTGTAGCCGTAATTTTGTGCTCTTTAAATATTTATCTAGTTTTCTTAATCACGCGCTAGTATTCGTTACAGTGTAGTAGTTTCAGTGGCGCTCGTTTCTTGTTTATGTCTGTATAGTAATAACTGTATACATACCAGTCAATCATCTGGCGGTCACTGAGTGGCTCTAGGTTAACATTTTGATGTACCTAGGTCTGAAATTCTGAATAGCAAAGTGATTCAAAAAGCAATGTTGATGCAAAATGCATATTATGACCTTTTGACCATAACTCACCTGATGGTAGGTAAGTGACGATGCTGTCTAAGATGGGTACGCTTGCCCGTGAGGTGCCTATTTACTCTTGTCTTGAAGAGACCCAGTTTGTACTTTATAGGGAACATCATTCCGACCTCAAAAGTTCAAAGACATAATATGAGATTCACCAACATGCAAATTTCTCTCTCTCTCTCTCTCTCTCTCTTTAACTCTTGAGATACGGCCTGTGTCCCAGCAGACTTGGCAGGCAACATAAAAGGCTTATGGTGATGACTTTAACTGGTGTCCTTTTCACAGTATCGTACGATTGTTCGCTCAAAACAAGGAAGACAAGAAGCGAGTGGAGAAGGCGCTCAGCGAATCGGGCCTGCCGACCGGCAAGACCGACACCATCAGCCAGACCAAGTTCCAGTTCGAGGACTTCTTCAACTTCTACAAGAGCCTCACGCAGCGCTGCGAGGTGCAGAAGATATTCAACAACTTGTAAGTTCCAACTATACTCGTTGTCAGAGCTGTCAGAACGTTTCTTAGTTCAGCCAGGCCTGGCGCACTCCGTGCTTTAGATATGAAGGTAGGTATAAGTACGTGGCGGGCTCCGACTTCTCGTGATCTGCCGCGCGATAGACGGAGATTGCGCGACAAGAGTTACGCGATAGGCAGAGGCAATTTCTAGATTAATATAGCTGTATGTAGTTATCGCTCGCACGTCCTGAATTGCACTTTATTATGTAGTAGCAATAGTTGCTACTTATTTAAACGATTTTGCGGAGTGAATCTTCTGTACTTGTACTATTATGTCTAGTGTGGTTTAGCTCGAGTTTAGTTATTCTGGGGTTAATTTTATCAGTCAGTTTTAGTATAATGAAGAGATAGGGAACTACATATTTATAAATTTTTGCTTTCCTCTTAAGAGCATTAATATCGTTAAGAGTATTAAATTAGTTCTATTAAAAAAAAAGCAGATACGCTTGCGCTTGGCCGCTATCTCGCCGCGACGATGCAGTCTACGATGGAGCACGCTTGCCTGGAAGAAACCGATTCACTCTCGACTTGATGACAACCAAATGGTAACTGACGGGGAAAACCCATTCAGGCAGCGAATTCCACGGACTAGCAGTTCGCACAATAAATGTGGAATCAAAGCGCTTGGTACGGGTTTTCGGAATATCAACCATAAAACGATGTCGATTTTTCGTGGCCGCCCTAGCAGTCTGATAGAAAAATGTGCAGGAGGGAATTACAATATCGTTAAACAAGTCATAGTCACAACAGTCGAGCAAAGTGCGAGTAAGTCATGCCTTAGTAAAGTGGAGAAGACTTTACTAGAGGCATCAATCGAGTTCTGGAAACAACATGTAATGACATTTTTCACCTCGTTATGTTACTTGCCCACACGTCGCGGAAACGTCATAAATAATATTATATCATTATTACACCTTAACAGTTAAAAATACATTAGTTCAAGAAAATAATACAATAGGGCGACGTTTCTTTCACGTTGGCGCCAAAAACTAGTACTTAGTTCGTGCTTTGGGACACCATTGCTATGTCTTTTCTGTACCCATAGTACAAGTTTTGATAGTATTCGAAAACTCGTTTTCGTATTGTTCCATACATTGCTGGGCTAAAAGGTATTCGAAAACTTTTTTCATATTAGAGTGAAGCAATCTATACCGCCGCTAAGTACCGATTTTAGTTCCTCCACGTTTCCGATAGAGGCGCTTTACTAAAATGTATGGAACAATACGTAAACGAAAAAAGTTTTCGTAAACTATCAAATCTGTTACCAAGCGTACTGTTGTCATAATGACATGTAAAAACCGATAACCGTGTAATTTATCGTTAAGAGTCGAACACGCGACAATTTGTCACGGCAATTCTAATTCTTTTGTCGCCGACAAAAGCATTGTGTAAATGTCATGGCACTTCTGTCTTTGTCATCTACCTGTAAGACCACACGGCATTGTTTGAACAGGTACGAAACTTAGAAGAAATATTTGTCGTAAAATTTTCGTAAGAAAGCAAAATGTACCATTGCTATTATGAAATTTTTAGGGTTCCGTACACAAAGGGTAAAAACGGGACCCTATTACTAAGCCTACGAAGTCTGTCTGGTTGTCCGCGGCTACATTTTTCGAACCGTAATGTAGATAGCCAGTTGAAATTTTCACAGAATATGTAATGTTACGGCGGATGAACTAACAAAGTAAATTTAAGTAAAGTAATTATGTGACATAGCTAATAGGTACCTACCTATAAAAAAAAAAAAAAAAAAACAATTACATTGATTCTTTGTTACCGTCACATGTCTGTCAGTTTTTTTTAATATTTGTAATTTTGTGATTGCAGAATCATTCTGAATTATACGTAATTATACGTATGTCAATTAGGAACTGAGTTCACATTACGTATAATTACGTATAGTCACTGAACTGCATCCAATGTTATTGCTATTTGAATCGCGGTGTATAAATGACAATGAGTCTGCCCAATTTAAATCGCATTGTTGCCTCGACTGATCTTAAATCTGTTGACTTTACCATCCGTCTTCAATGTTTACACTGAAATGTTTCATAAATCGTTTTGACCGGCTGTAAAGCAAGATTGATATAAGTACGTCACGTCCTTACGTGCCAAGCTTTTTGATTACTAATACTTAAAGCTGAGTTATACGGCCATAACTATCTTTTTATCATACTTATAGAACAATTTTTTTCCGTTTTTTTTTATATCCTCCTTTATACTACAATATAATACAATGACTTTATTAAAATACCACAAAACAAGGATAACATAAACATTACAGTAAAAATATTATCTAGGGTTTTAACAGGCGGCCTTATCGCTTAAAGCGATCTCTTCCAGGCAACCGCGCACGGAAAGAAATTATATATAAAAAACCACCCCACTCCTACTATTGTTACTATTTATGATGTTATTCTAAAGATAATTGTTTTTATATTTAATTCTTACTAGCTTTGGTAACGCACAATACAGCGGTATGCTGTATCGGACATATGTCATAATCGTATAAAAACGTCTAGAGTGGCCTTAGGGCCTTACGGCCAACTCGTTACGCTCAAACTAACGTTAAAACCGCGCAATTCGGAAAATCACGCGAACGTGAACCTTAACGCGCCCAGATACGGTTTGCGGTCGCGCAACATTTTTTCATCACCTAAACTGGATTGCTTCAAACAACTAGCCGTAAGGCTCCCGTTGTTCCGTTGAAGCATGCGTCAGCTGTAAGGAGCAAAGCTTGACGCTGCGTTGGAAACGCTTACCGCAGCGTTGTGCGTTACGATCGCGAGACCAAAGATTCAGTGTTTTTTTTTTAATCTTCGAAAACGTTAAAGCGGCCTTAGCTTATGGTAACTTAGTGGATAGTCATCGTGGTTATACCCGATGGCGCAACTTCGAATCCTGGAGGACGTAATTTTTTTAATTGTCTTAGGTATTTTTTAAGTTTTGGCGGCTGAGAAAGTAATGCGTTGAGTTGCTCCCCCAGAAATGAGTGCGGTGAAAGATCGAATCAATTTCGTTTTAATTTTTTCTCGTAGGTCGTTCAACTTGCGTCGCCTTTGTTTTGCGTGTGAACTTTAAACCTTTGGCCTGTTTGTTTAGTTCGACATGCACGCCACGAGTCGTAAATCAAGTGGCTAGTTCGCTAGACAAACACTTTCCGACGCCCACTGGGGTCGTTTCGGCGCCTGAACGCTCCATCGCTTTATTCACTTTATGGACTATTTGCACGAGACAACTTTGTGTAAGACATAGTACAATGTGCTCGTAGGCTTCCCTAGTTTTCCTACATCATTCTTTATAACTATTGTTCCGTGACTTTTTTTTAAATATAATTAATAGGCTTGCGTTTGACCACTATCATGCCTGATGTTAAGCGATGATGTGGTCTACGTTGGAGCACGCTTGCCTAGATGAAACCGATTTTGTTTTTGTTTTTAGGGTTCCGTACCTCAAAAGGAAAAAACGGAACCCTTATAGGATCACTTCGTTGTCCGTCTGTCCGTCTGTCAAGACCCTTTTTCTCAAGAACGCGTAATGGTATCAAGTTGAAATTTATATTGAATACTTGGGTCTACGGTTTCTACCGGCTGTAAAAAAATCAAAGTTGTAAGTTAACGCAATCAAAAGATATGAACGTTTATGTCGCATATTTTGCGATTTCCCAGGAAAACCAAAACCTATAGGGTACTTCCCGTTGATCTAGAATCATGAAATTTGGCAAAAGGCAAGGTATCATAGCACATATATAGGAATAAATCTGAAAGTTACAAAAATGAAGTTATATCATTAAAAAATAATTATTTTGCTATTACAAACTTATATTTTGTAGTTGGAATGTATAGAAGAACCTTATAATCAACTACAAAGGTAAGTTTGTCTTTCAATAATTCAACATTAGGTTTTTTTTTGGACTAGCGCTCTGAGGGTTCTGTCCAACGGAACCCTCAGAGCACGAGTCCTACTCGTACTTGTCCGGTTTTTTTCTTTCAACCAAATAAAGACTCGGTTTCAAATGAGAAGAAATGCTAATCTAGTTAAGCTTAGGAGCCGACTCTTGCACCCATAAAACAAAAAGTAAAAAACGAATCATCCTGGTCCAGGTCTATGACGCGATAGGTTACGCGCACTTTCATAGATATCTAAAGACTGAAACTGAGAGACGAAACAGTCACAATGACGATAGTCGCTCATGTGGACCAGGCCTAAATGCTCAGATCATGTTGTGGTTATTACAGTGCCTCAAGTGACACTGATTTCAGTCTCTGCAAAGTTCATGCGTTAAAATCGTGCGGCAATTCGTTCAGCTTCAAACATCTTTAATAGAGACAGGACCAAGTTACAATCTGGGTGTCTTCAAATCACGAGTGAATCGGTTCCTTTTAGGCAAGCGTGCTCCAACGTAGACCGCATCATTGCTTAACATCAGGCGTGATGGTGTTCAAACGCAAGCCTATTATTTATAAAAATAAAAAAACCGGACAAGTACGAGTAGGACTCGTGCTCTGAGGGTTCCGTTGTACAGAACCCTCAGAGCGCTAGTCCAAAAAAAAAACTAAAGATGAATTATTGAAAGACAAACTTACCTTTGTAGTTGATTATAAGGTTCTTCTATACATTCCAACTACAAAATATAAGTTTGTAATAGCAAAATTATTATTTTTAAATGATTTAACTTCAAATTTGTAACTTTCAGATTTATTCCTATATATGTGCTATGAGACTTTGCTTTTTGCCAAATTTCATGATTCTAGATCAACGGGAAGTACCCTATAGGTTTTGGTTTTCCTGGGAAATCGCAAAATATGCGACATAAACGTTCATATCTTTTGATTGCGTTGACTTACAACTTTTATTTTTTTACAGCCGAAAGAAACCGTAGACCCAAGTATTTAGTATAAATTTCAACTTGATACCTTTACGCGTTCTTGAGAAAAAGGGTCTTGACAGACGGACAGACAGACGGACAACGAAGTGATCCTATAAGGGTTCCGTTTTTTCCTTTTGAGGTACGGAACCCTAAAAAAGGATCAGACCGACGACCAGAATGACGAAACATAAAGAAAGAAAGAAATATGTAATCATAATATTTATTTATGACAGAAACAAAAGATACATAAACATTACGAGTTAAAACAACAAAATAATGCCAACAATGACAATAGTCACTCATGCGCGCCAGGCCTAAATACTCAGGGTAATGCAGCGATTCGCACCGCAATCAGCAACATGCTGTGGTTATTACAGCGCCTCAAGTGACACTGATTTCAGTCTGTGCCGAGTTCACGAGTTCAAATGGCGTGTCCATTCGTAATAATTGCCCAGATTGTGTTTAGCAGCAATTGCCCGCCAGCTTGCTACCCACTTACTCTTATGATTATCTTATGTCTTTAATCTCGGCAAAGCGGACTTGTTTGCTTCAAATTACGTTTCTTATGCAGCTGTCGTGAACATTCTAACAGCTATAACTACAATACTTTAGATACAGCGTAGAGTGAGTTCTTGATGAAGGCTTTTAGGCGTACCGGTTTTCTCCCAAGCTCTTTCTTTACTAATTTCATGGATAAAGGTGGATTATCCAAGTATTGGTTGTTAAGAGATGACACAATGATTATAAATTACTCATAATTTTTATTTATATACAAACATTGCGGCGTACAGTTTTGAACCTAATGAAATAAAAAACGGAAAAAAAATTTTTTTTTGTTCGTTTTACATTTTATTGATCACGCCTTGAAATTTGATACAGAGGAGAAAAAATTCTTAAAAACTAGTGTAATGGGGGAATTATCGCTAAAAGCGATCTTTTCCATGCAACTTTTCCACGTACGCTTGTTAGCCGAGTCGAGACTCTAGTTTGCATTGGCTTATTACATACTCGTATTCCGCGTAGAATTTACCTCAAACATAGATAGATCGTCTAGATCAGTGGTTCCCTATTAGTTTTTCCTGCGTACCACTTCAAGAAAGACCTCAAACTCGCCTACCCCTCGAGCTCGGGTTAAGCACACCAAATGCAGTCCGGCCCGGTACAGACTCAGTTTGTGAGGTCCAGTAAAGTATGAAACGCTGTATGCAGTCAGTTGGACTGGAGACGGATTACAAATGGACTGCATACGGTGTGACGTCTTTCATAGAATTTCTCATAGTCAGGAGATTGCCGCGCGTACCTCATGATGTACCACTAATTGGGAACCACTGGTCTAGAGGGTATGGAAGCAGCTAGCTTTATTGATTTCGGATATCGTGTCGACAAATAGCGCGCCGGAGCACTGGCTACGGGTGAATTGTCCATAATTAACGGGTGGCCATTTGGACGCCTCAAAGTGACACTAATTCGAGCCCCGGCCGAGTCGGGTTCACGGGTTCAAATGCGCGGCAATACGTTGTAATTGGCCAGATTGTGCGAGCATTACCCGCCTGTCTTCTCGCTGTGAGTAAATTACAATTAAAATAGACTTGGCAATAAACCCCGCGAGAAATTTTTATATCTGACTTTTTGCAAAACGAGATTATGCAGACGGGCTACATTTGAATATTTCCGAAATAATGACCGCGATGTTTCATTAATTAACTTCGGTACTCCTGAAACAAACAGGTGGGTTTCAAACAGTATTTAGGGTTCCGTATCCAAAGGGTAAAAACGGGACCCTATTACTAAATATTTATTTGACATTATATTATTTTACAGATATTTTTATTATACAATTTTGACAATTTATTTTATACTTCTTTTTAAGGGAGTAGTTTTTATTTTACTGCATAAAGTTTTATTGTTAGTAAATCTACTAAATTGAAGTATGGCAGCTTTCCAACACGGGAACTTGGCAACACAAAGTTTTAATAATCGTTTTTATAATTAATATGTACTACTATTCTTTTTTTCGCTCTGACAAAACAAAATGTGTTGATTTTATTAAAGTTTACTTGTATTTGTACCTAATTGAAATTAAGATACTGAACTAAACTAAGTCTATATTGTCTGTATGTCTGTCTGTCTGTCTGTCCGTGTACCATTAAAAATCTGTATCTTTCGAACCGTAATATATAGCCATTTGAAATTTTCACAGGATATGTAATGTTACGGCGGATAAACTAAGAAATAATCTATACTAATATTATAAAGAGGAAATATTTGATTGTTTGTTTGTTTGTTTGCATTGAATAGGCTCCGAAACTACTGAACCGATTTGAAAAATTCTTTCACTGACTGGAAGCTACACTATCCCCGGGTGACATAGGCTATAATCTATACCCGTGCGAAGCAGGGGCGGACCGCTAGTATTTTATAAAAGTCAAAAAATATAAATGGTCCCCCCTATGTACAACAAATGTATTTTAACGTATTTTTGTATTTGCTCTAAAAAGGTAACACGTACAAGCGTCAAACTTAGCATGGTTATAGAACACACTCTAAGTTTAATAATAAATAATGGTCAAGTGCGGGTCGGTGACAAATTTCTATTCATTATCATGTTGAGCAACGTATTCGGTTACTTGACGACCTGATCATTAGAACCTCGACCTTATTATTCACTTAACCGAATCATTTCTTATGACTTATCATTTCATCATCATCATCATTATCATTTCAGCCGTAGGACGTCCATTACACCAAATATCATTTCTTATCATTTCACCGAATCGAAATGCAATATGTTAATAATTTTGGAGTCGGTTTTTTCAATTGATAATTATTGTATTTTTTGGTGGTACGGAACACTCTGTGCGCGATCCCGACTAGCACTTGGCCTGTTTATTCTTTTCAGTTAGGAAAATCGAAGGTTTTGTTTTGGTTGGTCTCGTAACGCGGATACAACGCTCACTTTATGAATTTTATGTAAAATTATACAATACCAACAAAATATCAACACATTTTGTTTCAAGATGTTGAAAAATGAAACTGAGCAAGTTTGTTTTTCATAATAAACAGTGTAAACACCGAGTAACGTTGCATCTGTTAAACTTTAATTGAAAAACAAATATGTCGGTTCTGTCTGTTGATTCAAGTAACACGGTTCAGGCGATGTTCGCAAACGGCAAACAACTGAAGCCCTAATTAGGCACCTTGTATTTTGCCTCCACAATGGAGATAGGAACAAGTAAACTTTCCTATTCACGGCGCTAAATGTTACCGCCACTGCCTTTGTTGTGTTTGTTTGTATGTACTTAGTAAATAAAAGCAGTTAGTGAGGAAGCACTTGCAGAATAGCAACTAATTACTATTCCGGCGAAACTTATGAATCTATCTGTCGATGAAATAGCCAGCTCTGTAACCCCTGTACTGCAATCCTACTAAACTGAGAAGAGATCTAAGAGCTGCTGTAAACGCCGAGCTAGGTTCTTTTTGGGAAGTAGCCCTCAATCAAACGTACAGTGTGAACTCTATACACTCGATTTAACGACAAACTCCCTAAAACGTCGAAATTACTTGACTTTGGTTGGTTTACCTTGTTGTACATACAATGATATACTCTTTATAGCTTCACACCATCGAAATACAATACATATGAGTCACAATCGTGCCAAAAAAATTGTCTGAAATTATCTACCTGTCAAATTTCAATTTCGTAGGTCAAGTAGTTTTCGAGATTACGTGAAAAGTGAGTGAATTTCGCTTTTACATGGGGTGTAAGAGGAACACTCTCGAAGCCAAAATAAGGTAATTGTACTCATCATTATGAACTACTTTTACTATGGGACCAGACCTGAAATCATGAAAAAAATATCAGCTGTTCTATAGAAAACGGTCATTGACACTCGACAAAATGTATGGAACAGCTGATATATTTTTCGCGATTTCAGGGCTGGTCCCATAGTAAAAGTTGTTCATAATGATGAGTACAATTATCTTCTTTTGGCTTCGAGAGTGTTCCCTTACACTCCGTATAGGTTAACTCAGGACACTTTTCGTGAATTTTGTACTTGATCCGAAAACCATATGTTCTTAAATCAATACTCATCACCGAATTGTTCCCCCCAGGACCGACGGCAAGCCGCATCTATCGGCCATCCAACTGGTAGACTTCCTGAACGTGGTGCAGCGGGACCCTCGCTTGAACGAGATCCTCCATCCCTATGCGGATCTCCAGCGAGCCAAGGATCTGATTAAGGCTTACGAACATAATAAATACCACCAGCAACGGTCGCAGCTTACTTTCGACGGGTTCCTGAGGTAACTAGACAATTTCACAACTCTCTGAACTTGTAACTTTGTGGCCAGCGGCTTTTGATAGCCCGTTGGCCCAGTTGGTAGTGAACCTACCTTCTGAGCTTGGGGGTGTCGGTTCGATTCCCACCTAGGATAAACATTTTTATTGGATGAACATTTGTGTTTGTTCTATCATCATCATCATCATCAGCCAGAAGACGTCCACTGCTGAACATAGGCCTCCCCCTTTAACCTCCACACTGAACGACAGCCTGCCTTTTGCATCCACTGGATGCCCGCGACTCTCACAATCTCGTCGGTCCATCTAGTGGGAGGCCTCCCTACGCTGCGTCTTCCGGTTCGTGGTCTCCACTCCAGAACCTTTCTTCCCCATCGGTTATCGGTTCTTCGAGCGATGTGGCCTGCCCATTGCCACTTCAACTTGCAAATTTTAACAGCTATGTCGGTGACTCTGGTTCTTTGGCGAATATCCACGTTTCGGATTTTATCGCGCAAAGAAACTCCGAGCATAGCTCTCTCCATTTCTCGCTGTGTGACTCTGAGTTTTTCCAAAAGGCCAACAGTTAAGGACCACGTCTCAGTACCATATGTCATCACTGGCAACACACACTGGTCAAAGACCTTCGTCTTGAGGCACTGTGGTATCTTGGACGAGAAGATGTCACGCAATTTCCCGAACTCTGCCCATCCGAGTTCTATATCTGGGTGTTAATATCTATTTGAGTACTAGTGATGCGCGTAGTGATGAAAAATTATGATGACGATGATGATGAAGATGATGATGAAAATCTTATGTCACTCTCTGGCACTTGAACTATGCCCATGCAAAAAAACAGGTCGATCCGTTGTTCCGTTGCAGCGTGAAAGAGGAACAAACATCCATATATCTATACATCCATACATACAAACTTTCGCGTTTATAATATTAGTAGGATGTATTTAAACCTACATAAATATATGTATGTATATCATTCTCTGGCAGCCATATCACAAGCTTTGCTTAGTTTGGGGTCAGATGAACGTGTATGCAAAAAAAACCCGAATATTATTATTATTAATTTATAACTAGACGATTTCACAATTTTCTGAAGTGAAGCGGCCTTTGTGGTTTGTACAGGGTGGCCAAGCGCATGTGCGCTTTTGAATCTGACGGCATCCAGTTCGATCCTCGGCACTGCACCTTGGACTTAATTAATACCTGAATAAATTATGTGCAGTTTCGATGCCATAGCTCAAAAACGGTGAAATTAAACGTCGTAAAAAAAACCGGTCAGTCTAAGAACCTCAAAAGTTCAAAGACATAATGACATTCACCGACATGCACTGGGCCAGCATGGTGGATTACGGCCCATTCTCTCTCTGAGAGAAAGCCTGTGTCCCGCAGTGCGAACATGATAGGTTGATAATGATGAGATATCGGTTGCAGTATTCGCCGTAACTGATAAGTTTTGAGAGCGACACAAAGAATAAGACGTTCGCTTGATGGTAAGCGCCACGATTGCCCTTTTTTTTTATTTTTTTTTTTTTTTTTTTACATTTTTGCACACACGGTCATCTGACCCCAAACTAAGCAAAGCTTGTGATATGGCTGCCAGAGACTGATATACATACATATATAGGTTTAAATACATACTTAAATAGATATTAACACCCACAATTACAGTACAAACCAGAATTTTAAAATTTAACACTTCAAAAATCTACCTGAAATTGTACTGCATTTGTTGGGTTCTTTTGTCCCTAGAGTCCTTCTGGGGAAGTAATAATAATTCGTATTAATTTAATCCAAAAACCAGTTATTTACCGGCCTGTTAACCGAGTCGCGTAGGCAACAAAACGCTCCCTCAGCCCCCCCGCCAAGTTATAGCGACGATGTATTTTGCCACGCAAGAGTCAGGAGGCCCGCGGGGGGAGTGCAACGACAAAAACGAACATAGGTCCGACCTCGATGACGCCTGGCGCGGTACTGAGCGCGGCGCGCGCAAATTCTCGCGACCTTTTTACAAAAATAAAAAACAAAACTATTCACTATCAAAAATCTATCCAAACCAAAAAATATTGAATACGGTTGCCTTTCAGTACATGCAATTTCCAGGTTGTTACGAGCTTTCATTAGAGCATAAAACAAAAAACAATAATAAATTGACTTTGTTTCAGTTTTTTTTTTATCGACGAAATATTATTCTATCGTGATTTGAACCAAATCATAAACTCAAACACAGATGAATCTGTGACATGTATTTTTTTCCAGCTCAAATATTGTAATTTAACTAAATAAAATTGATTTAAAATCTTCAAATTTGGTATAAGAGGCTGTTATTTGACTATCATATCGTATACTGGGGCCTTATGCCTAGCTGTTTAAATCAATCCAGTTTAGGTACTGAAAAAATGTTACGCGACCGCAAACCGTATCAGCGCGCGTTAAGGTTCACGTTCGCGTGATTTGCCGAACTGCGCGGTTGTAACGTTAGTTTGAGACCGCGTAACGAGTTGGGCGTAAGGCCCCTGATCTATAAATTGCTAGCAGCAAAAACAGGTGACCTAATAGGCCCCACCTAAACTAGACAAAGGCTGTCTCTCTTGGGTGCCCTATAGCCATTTAACAACCCCTGTTGGTACACTTCCATTTACTGATCTTGTCATAATGTATAGTTATTTTTTTCCTATATTTTTATTATTTAGTGTTGTTTTCTTAACACGCATTCTAATTAATACGTTCTATCTACCACTCTGCCAGTTATACAACCATGAAGCAGTAGTATGCACACATTAATGTGTCGGATTGAAGGACCATGTTTCCAGTGAAATTGCAAGGCCTATAGAGATATAACAATACAAATAATGATCTTAGGGTGACAAGTGCAGTGCATTGCCGTGCTGGGTTATGAACTTTTAAAGTTCTAAATTCTGATTGGGCTGTTACGGGACAGTCACTGAATTGCTAAGGGCAAGCGACGCTTACCATCACGCGAGCGGTATGCTCGTCTCGACACTAGATTTCATAAAAACACTAAGATATTGTACGTCCCGGTTGTTAATCTTATAACAAACAGCAAAGGCCTCCGTAAAAACTGTGGTAGAAAACTAACATTGGGGCTGGCCACAGAAAAGAAGAAAAAAAATTGTTTAAAATAGAACGGCTAGCAAGGCATTTTTGTAAGAAATTTGTTGTAGCCAGCTGCACCCATATAAACGAAACGTCAGTCATTCAAAATCAGTTAGCAACTGTGATCGTTGTCGCGATCACAGTTTGCAAAGCGTCATTCAACGCGTTGATCGAAATAAGAATGTTCAATCAAGATTCACTCATAATGCCTATGCCTGGTAACAGTTTTCCCTTCTCATTTCCGTTCTATTTACTTCTCTTTTCTGTGAGGCTAGCCACTCGAGGAACTTACTAACTGAGACAAGCTGTTGAATCTCTTGATTCCCTGTAATTTTCTCTGGATATTCTACTTTTATCTTTGAATATACGATATTTATTTAGTATATGATGCACCTGAAATGCGCTCATACCTAAACATTACATTGTGCTACACAGCGTTGTATCTCTAAAATCTTTCAATCCATTCTTAATGCTGCGACGTTTCCATTTATATGCAAACTACATCTCCGTTGAGATGAAACATCTTATTTATTTTTATCTTGTAAAGGAATAAGACCTGTCTTACAGTGCGACTGACTCTATAGAGTTGAGTTCCAGAAACACAATCGTTTTTCTATAACAAAGGTGATAGCTATTCTTAGTTTTATTATGTGACTACCTACCGACTAGGTCTGTAAACTGCGCTTTCAGCAGTTTTATTTTTATTATAAATAGGCTTGCGCTTGGCCGCGAACTCGCCTGATGTTAAGCGATGATGCGGCCTACGATGGAGCACGCTTGCATAGAAGAAACCTATTCACTCTCGACTTGAAGACACCCAGATTGTAACTATCGGGGAACACCCACTCAGGTAGCGAATTCCATTTAAGACGCATTTTAATTTTAGAAGCGATAGCGATGACGGGGCCGGGATGATTATCATCTGGGGTTTTCAATTCGACGGCTAATATTATGCCCAACAAAAAACAAAAAACAAGAAAACTTAATATAATTAATTATTAACCAATTGCCGTGGTAAGGTTGTGGAATGAGCTCCCGATATTTCGGCGCAGTTACATGCACCATGTTCACGGGAAGTCTGAAGAACACACTCTCATATAACTTTAGTGAACAACCGTGATAGTTTAGAGAAGATCGAACTGCCATAATTGTTCTTTTTTACCTCCGCCAAAACAGACAAAAGTCAAACCTAGAAAATTAGACCATGAATGACTATTGCCATAGACCGCATTATCGGTTAACATCATATCGGTTATTTGAAGAAAAAAAATGGCCCAAAAGTTCGCAATATCATTCTAAAGATAATGCCCAATCGGTTGTTTTTAATTCCTGGTGATTTCATTTTCTCCCAATTTTTTTTTATGTGCGAGTTAGAAGTGAGCAGGCTCTTAAATCTCAAATTCCCGTAGGTTCCTGATGTCGGAAGACAACCCCATCGTGGCAGCTAACAAGCTGGACCTGTGCGACGACATGGACCAGCCCTTAGCACACTACTTCATCAACAGCTCGCACAATACCTACCTCACCGGGCACCAGATCACCGGCAAGTCCAGCGTCGAGATCTACCGACAGAGCCTGCTGGCTGGATGCAGGTTGGTACTCCTATCATACCAGGTGGAAGAGAAACGACCCTGATGTCAAAACGCTATTATTATAAAGTTATATGATTACTAGCTGAATCCCGCGGTGCTACCCGCGATTTTCAATTTTTTCCGCATTTGCTGGGAGAATAAGTACCCTATGTTGTCCATATGATTTACACTATCATCCTGCCAAAATTCGTTAAGATCGGCTTAGCGGTTTAGTCGTGAAAAGCGAAAAAACATCCAGACAGACAGAGTTACTTTCGCTCTTATAATATTAGTAAGGATTTACGGGATATTTACCGTGGTAAAGTTGTGCAATGAGCTCCCGATATTTCGGCGCAGTTACATGCACCATGTGCACCATGTGCTATTATTATACTCATTATCATCATCAGCCAGAAGACGTCCACTGTTGAACATAGGCCTCCTCCTTTGACCTCCACACTGAACGACAGCCTGCCATCTGCATCCATGCTCGCGACTCTTACGATGTCGTCGGTCCATCTATTGGGAGGACTACCTGCTAATACTGCGTCTTCCGGTTCGTGGTGTCCAAGAACCTTTCTTGCCCATCGGTTATCGGTTCTTAGAGCGATGTGGCCTGCACATTGCCAAATTTTGCAAATTTTATTTATTTATTATTATACTATCTAAACACAATCGAATACCAATAACCATTTGCCTTATACTTGTTGTTTTAGTGTTATTTTTGTTGTTTAGAATTTTGCAAACCAGCAATGTAAGCATACAGCTTACCTATATAAGCAAGCGCACAGCGCAAGTCGTTCGTTGACTTCTAGCGTCAGTTATAAGTCGTCGTTATATTTTATTTGCATTTATTAAAATAACAGGCTAATCCAAGGAAAACACACATACACCAATAAACGCACAGTACATAAATTACACATACTGAAAAGAAAATGGCTAGTAAATTTCTGAGATATAAGCGTTCAAAGTTTTTGGTGGGGATTGAGAGGGGAACCTCTGTCCCTTTCCAGCAAAGCGTGTGGTAGTAATGCTAGTATAGCATTTCGTAAGGTGCGCGTGCGGCTTGACGTCATAACTCGGTATAGTTTGCTCTCTGTATAGCATGAAATCAAAATTCTTATAGCTTATTTATTTTTGGACAAATTTTAATTTTGTTTTCGTTGAAGGGCTCTATTTATGATCAGCTTTTTAATGAGGTAATAAAAATATTTGGACATATGCCTATTGTGTTTAATCTTTAAAAAATTAACAAAGCTCCCCTAAGATCTCTTTCGATGGAGTATCACCCTAATAGGGCAAAATAAAGAAAGACACCTTGGTAGCGTCTCATTTGCATTGCATTATTTGCATTTGCGTCTTATTCGTTCAAGACTGCTGTTTTTGTCACGCTAGCTCAGTTTATATCATTGTAAAGGATAAAGACAGATCGTATTTGTTAAGGTTCATATTATTATATTAAAGTTGAGTGTTTCAATCATTTAGACTGTCTGTAGCTTTTATACTGGGTTATGCGGAAAGGGTGTACTAAGCCGAGAAGGGGTCCATAGTACCCATTTTTATGAATAATCTTTTCTATCAGAAGAACTCCGAAATCGCGAAAAAGAATCAACTGTTCCATAAAAAACAGTAACTGACACTCGACAAAATGTATGGAACAGCTGTTTTTTTTTTCACGATTTCGGTGTTTCTGTAAAAGTTGTTCATAAAGATGAGTATAATTGTTTATTTATTTATTTACTTTATCAACTGACTTAAAAAAAGAAGACTTTTATTGTTTGGCGCGAGAACTTCGCCGTTTTTGAACTGATTTGAATTATTCGGCTATATCTCGAGGGTGGTTCCATTTTATTTTTAACTGATTTCAAAAAAGGACGATATTTTCAATTCGGTTGGTATAAAAAAAAAAAAATCTAGAACTCCGTCATTTATAGACCGATTTGGAAAATCTTTTTTCTTTAAAAAGATATACTTTCAGATTGGTTGTATAGAAGAAAATTACATCGAAATCGTTTGAGAAGTTTGGTTTTTAAATTTAAATAACTGGAAAAATATGTCATCCAAGTGATCCAAGTAACCGAAATTGCAAATTTACTAATTTTGAAGTCGGTCTTTTAAGTTGATAAATATTTGAAAAAAATATTAATGTATAATAGGCATTTGTCCTAACTTTTAATTTGTTACAAATAACATGCTTAGCGATGAATTAGCGATGAATACATTAAACGCACTGTTTTTTTTATCGTTTAATGTTTTAGGTGGGGATAGAGAGGGGATAGTCCCTTTCTCGCAAAGCGAGAGTTAGTACAGCACTTGTATGGCGTGACGTCTTAGCTCAGTATAGTGCGTTCTCTGTCTAGTATGTATAATTAAAATACTCATAACTTATTTATTTTTGAACTAATTTTAAATTTTGTTTTCGTTGATAGGCTCTATTTATGATCAGAATTTTTATGTGGTAATTAAAAAAAATATTAGTCATCATGCCTATCAACTCACAGCAAGCGTAAATAATTAGCCAGATACTGAAATTAAATTTCCCAATAATTAATTAAATATCTCGCCGTCTGCAACGGTCGTTCAACTATCAATAGCAAATATTATTTGAATGTCAAGTGATGTCAAAAAACTAATAATAAATTAACTACGTTTTTAACGGTTATTGGCAAGATGTCCTTGTGAAAGTCTAATTATACTTAGACTTATTCATCAGTTTAAGTTGAAATCAATTATTCATAATCTGCACAAACTTGCTTAAACATTTGAGATGCGAACTTGGAAATGTTAGTAAATCGGATCAAACAAACAAGGGCGATGTGCCTAGGGTTACCAGATGAAGACAAAAATTTCCTCGAGAATTTTCCGAACGTTTCCTTCAAAGTTCATATTTCGCGGCGTAATGAACTCGTGTGGCGGTCTTTTTTATTTAATTTCTAGAATTCCAGACGTTTCGGGATTCCGCCGCATTCCGGACAAAAACCTGTCTACCGAAGTTGTCTGGAAAATTTCTGAAGTATGGCAACCCTAGATATGCCTCAGTACAATTATCGTTCGTGTTCAAATGTCTTCGTTTCACTCTTCGAACAAAATAAAATGAATGAACTGGCCTAAACCATTGAAATTTCTCAGTAAAAACGAGTCAAAACGTCGGACATATACTTCAATACTACATATAACCATTGACAGTACATTGGTTACAAAAAACAGATAGCTGTTTTCTGTTGTTTTTTTACACTTCGGGAAAGCACACGAAGGGATAATTTTGTCTAATGTTTCGTTATCATGTAACAATAGTCTTGTGTCGCAATTCCTACGGGTAGAGACCACACCATATACAGTCAGTGTTGTGTGTCGTAGTGACAACCCTGCTATTTTTCAAGATCAAGTGAGGGTAGAAGAACAAAACACCCGCTCTTCTCGCCGGACTTACCCGCGTTTTTCAGTCAGTTCGTGACCACGGCCAAAGTAACATGGTCGAAACGTCGAGCGAAACGTACCTATTTTTACCTAAATAAAATAATGCGCTATTCATTTAAAACATAATTATCTCCTTTGTCAGATATGAGTTTAGTGAAATGAGAATTCCAAACCCCACGGCAGCTAAATAGGAAAATAGCGAGCGTTTAAAGAATTACTTATTCATATTCATAACTGGGAGCACAGATGTTTTTGTGCGGTCTGGATTTAAGCACTGGAGAGGTCGCGCTTTTCAACGGCTTAAAAATAGGCGTAGAAAATTACTATATACAAGAACTTTTAATTTTATGGTTAAAATTAGATCGTTTACTTGAAATAAAGACTAGGTATTATGTAGAGTTACAGTAATAATCAGCCTGTATGTATGTCTAAACTTTACTTTCTCATTGAAAATTATACCCTTGATTTTATGGCGTCTATTTTACTACTTACTTACTTTTATTATCAGTCCATCCTAGTCCATCAGTTATTTCATGGCGGGCATCCAGTGGATGCAAAAGGCAGGCTGTCGTTCAGTGTGGAGGTTAAAGGGGGAGACCTATGTTCAGCAGTGGACGTCTTCTGGCTGATGATGATGATGATTATCAGTCCACTGCTAGACTTGGCCTACTCCCGAAAGGGCGATTGGGCCATATCCACCAGCTGGCCCAGTTGCGGGTCGGTGGATTCACATAAGGTCATTGAATTTCTTCGCCGTACCACAGGTTTCCTCACAATGTTTTCCTTCACCTTTCCTGAGCAGATAGTCCTAAATCTCACTACATACGTACTAAATATAAATTTAAGCGAAGAAATCAGCATCAATCTAGGGTTAAAATCAAAACCGACATATTGTATTTCAAAGTGCTGTACCTACACCTATCAAATATCGATAATCGTTGTAACGCTCCAGTGGCCATGCGCAACCACAGCTCACGTGTATCGAAACGTTGTCGCATTATCATAGCTGTGGCCGCGATGCGTTTTTAATCATCCAATTAACCGACCGCTATCGAATATACGAGGCTACGAGCTAGTCGTAATATCGATATCGACATTATCCGATCCGCCCTAATTGATGGCGAGTCGATGGAAATTCATGTAAATGTTTGGGTTACGTTAGGTTTTATTGTAAACACGTGTTATCGCCTGGCGCGTTCATTTGTATAAATGAAGGAGATTTTTTAATTTTATTCTTGTGTTTATAATAAGAAGCCTTGCACGCTATATTTATTTTGATTCAATAGGTAGATAGGTAAGATTTTTATATTGGCATTGTGCTTGAGCTTTTGACCTGATAACGTCTTATAAATCGATGGACGCCGGCTGCATGCACGAAAAATTGTCACGTTCCGCCTGAGCCGCGCGTGCAAGCGAGAGCGCGAAATAAGCGATAGAGAGGCACGATCGGCCTAAGCGTGATCACGTAAAATTATCGTCCGTAAAAAACGACTTTACAGACAACCCCATATTATTTTCTTTATACCTTCAACGGTCTAGGGGTCATTCAACTGTTTTTGTACAAGTATAAATTGTTTTTTATTAAACCCCGCTAAAAGAGCGGCTAAACAGATTGAACATTCTCGATCAAGTCACTTTACAAACAAAAAAACTGAATCATAATCGGTTCAGCCTTTTGGGAGCTACGATGCCATAGACAGATACACATATACACAGATAAACAAATTAAACTTATAACACTCCTCTTTTTGCGTCGAGTGTTAATAAAGGCTAAGTAGTTTAGGTATTTAGTATAGTTTACGGTGCGTTGCGTGATATCTTGAGGGCCATTTGAGCGCCACGCCTTGCATCCCATTCCGGGCCAAGCGTGTTTACCATCTTCTACCACACCGTCACTTAACACCAGATGAGCTGTGGTCAAAAGCGTAGCCTGTCACCATAAAAAAAGTTTGTTTGTATTTGGTTTAGTTAGTAAAGGCTCTTGCCAGAAACAGATTTATAGGATCGCCTGATTTTTAAAGGGGTTTTTTTATTGGTGTTTTTAGATCAACGGATGAGAGAGTTTTGTTTTTGCAAGAGTGTTTCAGAAAGCTAACAAAAATGATGAACCTAGATTTTTCTAGATACAAACTGTGTTAATGATTATTGCAAATAGAAACTGGGCTTTTTCAGTCACTCGTGTATCGTAAAAGAAATTTTATTGGTATATTTTTAATATGTAGTAAATTATTTTCACGACTGAATGTACGTAGTGTTTTTACGCAAAGAGGCAAAGAGGTCGCCCGAAGAATCCAACTCGGATGGGCAGCGTTCGGGAAATTGCGTGACATCTTCTCGTCCAAGATACCACAGTGCCTCAAGACGAAGCTCTTTGACCAGTGTGTGTTGCCAGTGATGACATATGGTACTGAGACGTGGTCCTTAACTGTTGGCCTTTTGGAAAAACTCAGAGTCACACAGCGGGCAATGGAGAGAGCTATGCTTGGAGTTTCTTTGCGCGATAAAATCCGAAACGTGGATATTCGCCAAAGAACCAGAGTCACCGACATAGCTGTTAAAATTTGCAAGTTGAAGTGGCAATGGGCAGGCCACATCGCTCGAAGAACCGATAACCGATGGGGAAGAAAGGTTTTGGAGTGGAGACCACGAATCGGAAGACGCAGCGTAGGGAGGCCTCCCACTAGATGGACCGACGACATTGTGAGAGTCGCGGGCATCCAGTGGATGCAAAAGGCAGGCTGTCGTTCAGTGTGGAGGTTAAAGAGGGAGGCCTATGTTCAGCAGTGGACGTCTTCTGGCTGATGATGATGATGAGTGTTTTTACAGTACTACAGTAGAATATTATTATTATTATACTTATTGAGCAGTTCGTACAATAAAAGTGGAATCTTGCGCTTCGTACGGGTTTTCGGAATATCAACCATGAAGCGGTGTCGCCTATTCGTGCCCACTCTGACAGTCCGATAGAAAACTGGCCAGTTATGGGTTATGTTTGTAAAATAAGGCAGTTTGATATCGAATGGGCAGGGGTATTTTTTATAAAAAAAAATATTAAAGCAAGGTTATTTTTGTGTTTTTGGTAAAATATGTAATATAGATGAAGTGTAGGTACCTATCATAATGACAAAACTAAAACAACCAATATGAAACCTGTCCTGAGTTTTGGCGCCAACAACGTAAGAAAATCGAATCGTGTTGTGGAACAACACTTCAATTATAAAAAAAAAAATACTCTCGAAAATGTTTGAAATTATCGTCTAATTGTCTATACTAATATTATAAAGAGGAAAGATTTGATTGTTTGCTTGTTTGTTTGCATTGAATAGGCTCCGAAAGTACTGAACCGATTTGAAAAATTCTTTCACTGACGGGAAGCTACATTATCCCCGGGTGACATAGCCTAGTAGCTAGTAAATTATAAAATAACTAAAACTGGCTAAATCTCTGAAAAGGGATTAAAGCATAGAAGTAGTGCTAATTTAGCATAAACGAATTAAACATGTTACATTCTTTACTCACATGCCAATATTGTTGTTATCACAATGAAACAGATATATTTTTGACAGGACGGCAAAGCAGGGTTGTACACTACTTTAATGTACTAGGGACCTATAAAAGGCTTCAACGGCTACGTACTTTTTTGACAGACGGCCTTGTACGCTTTGTAATTCACGTGACGGATTCTATGCTCTATATTATTCTGTGGGTTAAATAGACAAGAAGTCTGGAGCCAAAACGAAAAAAAAAACATCCTGGCGTTACTTTGACAGCAATTGCTTAACACATTAAAACGTGTTGTTAACATTTAACCAGGTAATCTAATCACATGCATACTGCATCCATCCAAAAGCTATTAGTTTTGTTTTGTTGTTGTTTATAGTAAACGATTGATTAATTGATTGATCGTTAATGTATTCCAGTTATAATGGAATATTTTTATAGTTAAATTATAGCTTTTGTAATAAAGATAAGACGAATGAGACGCGACGAGTTTTCAAAATTCTTGAATTCAGGCGCCCGTGAAATTATGAAGTAGTTTTTAACCGTGTAGATGGTTAAATACATGTCGGATTTTAATTGGTACTAGTCTTTATGTTTTTTAAATGTAAATTAGATTCATTGTAAAATAGATGTACCAATTTGTCCGATGACAAGCGACTTTGTAGGCGAAGATAGAGCATTTAGATAGCCCGTTGGTCCAGTTGGCAGAGAACCTACCTTCTGAGCTTGGGGGCGTGGGTTCGATTCCCACCTAGGACAAACATTTCTGTGAATAACATTTGTGTTTGTTCTATATGTGGTTGTTAATATTTATTTAAGTACTAGTGACCCGCCCGCCCGGCTTCGCACGGGTGTAATTTACGTGCGAAGCCGGGACGGGTCTCTAGTTATATATATAAACCTTCCGTAAAAATTTATCTAACTGATGGTGAAAACAGCATCAAAATCTAGGTGGTTCTCCGTGGTTTAGGGGGAGTTAGCGGCCATACAGACAGACAGACGCGGAAAGCGACTTTAAATTATACTATATAGAGAAGAGATGAATTTAAAAACTATAAAATATATAATTATATGTATATCAGTCTCGGGCAGCCATATCACAAGCTTTGCTTAGTTTGGGGTCAGATGATCGTGGGTGTAATAAAAAATTAAAATAATTTTTCCACAATTCCAGAAGAAATCCTTGTTCTAATTTTATCTGTGCAGTTTGTTTATTTATACCCGCTTAAAGTTTATTTATAGCCTAAACTTCCGCCTAAAACCCGAAAATTTGGGTGAAATTGAGTTTTTTCCCCGGACACCCCTGAGAACGGGGCTCAACGGTTGTCGTCGGCCGTCGTCGTAGATTTTGCAGTTGCGGAGTTAAGTTGCAACTCGCAACTACGAGCTACGATCAGGAATTATATTAAAGTGCTCACTTTAAATGCCAAAAAAAAAAATACCTGACAATTTCAAATGACCTTTCTTAAGCAAAAATCAAGAACACAACCGTGATAGTTTGAAACAGTGTAATACTACAATAGCCTGGTTTCAACAAATTAGTGTCATTGTAGCCACATACAGTGTAAAAGGCGTATTGTAACATTTGTATTGTTTCGAAATCTATTTACAACACATTTACTCTCATAACCTATTCAGTCCTTCTATTGGACAACAACAAAATACAATAACATTGTTATGATTACAACTTGACAGAAATAACAATCGGGTTTAACGCGTACTTTGAGAACGAATTATTGCAGAACTTATTGTTAACAAAGTTAGTGCTGCTATTATTTACATACAACGAAAAAACTACGCAACGCGGTTTTGTCTATACTTTATCTATACTTAATATTATAAAGAGGAAAGATTTGTATGTAAGTATGTTTGTAACGAATTGGCTCAAAAAGTACTGGACCGATTTTAAAAATTCTTTCACCATTTGAATGCTACATTATCACTGATTAATATAGGCTATTTTAATAGGCTATATAACTATACCCGTGCGGAGCCGGGGCGGACCGCTAGTCACATAATAAAATAATAGTAAGACAAGCGCACCATCGACCGTATTTCAATCCTTTGAGCATTAATTTGGTCTGACAACTGCAATTACATTGTAAAACTTCAATCAAAATTTCGAAGTTGTAAAAAGTTGAACAACACAGTCTATACTAATATTATAAAGAGGAAAGATTTGATTGTTTGTTTGTTTGCATTGAATAGGCTCCGAAACTACTGAACCGATTTGAAAAATTCTTTCACTGACGGGAAGCTACACTATCCCCGGGTGACATAGGCTATAATCTATACCCGTGCGAAGCTGAAGCGGACCGCTAGTCTTTTAATAATCCACTAAAGTATCTGAAAGTATATCATTTCAAATAAAAATAAAAAACCGGACAAGTACGAGTAGGACTCGCGCTCTGAGGGTTCCGTTAGATGGAATCCTCAGAGAGACAGTCCAAACAAAAAAAAAACAACAAAAAAGTTGATATATTGAAAGTCAAACTTAACTTTGTAGTGGACAATAAGGTTCTTCCATACATTCCAACTACATAATGTAAGTTTGTAATAGAAAAACAATTATTTTTAACGATATGACTTCAGATTTATTCCTTTATATGTGCTGTGAGACCTTGCCTCTTGCCTAATTTCATGATTCTAAGTCAACGGGAAGTACCCTATAGGTTTTGATTTCCTTCTGAAATCGCAAAATATACTACATAAACGGTCATATCTTTTGATCGCGTAAACTTACAAGTTTGATTTTTTTTCGCAGCTGAAAGAAACCGCAGATTTGAGTATCTATACTAATATTATAAAGAGAAAAGATTTGATTGTTTGTTTGTTTGCATTGAATAGGCTCCGAAACTACTGAACTGATTTGAAAAATTCTTTCACTGACGGGAAGCTACACTATCCCCGGGTGACATAGGCTATAATCTATACCCGTGGGAAGCTGGAGCGGACCGCTAGTTTGATATAAATTTCAACTTGATATCTTCTTGATGACGCGTTCTTGAGAAAAAGGGTCTTGACAGACGGACAGACAGACGGACAACAAAGTGATCCTATAAGGGTTCCGTTTTTACCTTTTGAAGTACGGAACCCTAAAAAATAAAAAAATAACCAAATAGGTTTATAAATGACAGAGTTCTGAAGTAACAAACATTAAAAACAACTGATTTGAGTACCCCCCCGCCTCTTTTTGAAGTCGTTTAAAATCCAAACCAATACAGTAAGACCTTTTACTTACAGATGCGTAGAGTTGGACTTCTGGAACGGGCGAACAGAAGAGCCCGTCATCGTCCACGGGTACACCTTCGTGCCAGAGATCAGCGCTAAGGAGGTCCTAGAAGCCATCGCTGAAAGCGCCTTCAAAACATCCGACTTCCCCGTGGTACTGAGCTTCGAGAATCACTGCAACCCGCGCCAGCAAGCGAAGATAGCTAACTACTGCAGGGATATATTTGGAGATATGCTGCTGGATAAACCGCTGGATTCCCATGCCTTAGAACCAGGTAACACAAACACACATCCGCATCTCCACACCTCCACACACCCATACCTCCACACACCCATACCTCCACACACCCATACCTCCACACACCCATACCTCCACACACCCATACCTCTACACACCCACACAGCCACACCGCCATACACCCACACCTCCACACACCCACACTTCCACAAACCTACACCTCCGCACCTCCACACAACCCACACAGACACGGGCATCGCCTCAAATCCATGGTTACATTCATACAAATACATTCCACACCAAACTTCTGTTCATTATCAAGTTATAACTAGTAATTTGGTTATTGAATTTTGTGGGGGTAACTCTCAGTGCGCGAGCCCTTCTTGCACTTGGCTGGTTTATTGTATAAAAAGTCGATTGAAATCTGACATATTACTTGGATATCCATCGCCCGTATAATCTAGTTATTAAACTGCAGGGAAATTAAATATTTGTCAACGCGCTCACTGCTCTGTGCTCGTTTCCTAGAATATTTCACGAATATTTCGTGTTCGAGCTTCGGTCATCGCGTATCAATAGATCGCGATTCTGGGGAATCCGCAAGCCAAATATTTAGTGAAATAATCCAGAAAACAACATCGGAATTATTACACTTTGATCTCGAATGTGGGATCGCTGATTCTTAGATATTTGTTGCATTTGCGATGGGACTTTTTGCAAGAATTTATTTGGAATTTGAATACAGGAGAATAAGTTTTGCGTGATAACATGCAAATATAAATACTTTGCTCTGCATTCAAAGAGCACTGATTGATTACCGACTATTCTGAATATGAATTTCATCATCATAATGCTTTTCCGAGTAACTAACGGGGGTTCTTCAAAATTACTGTTAGTAGTATTTATAGGTCTGCAACGTATCAGTGATGCTCCTGGTGTTAAAGGAATCCACTGGCGATTGTTTTCCACCTCATCATCATCACCTTTTATGACACGGGACGTCCACTGCTGGACATAGGCCTCTCTCATCGATCTCCAAGGGGAAGCGGCCTGTTTTCGACCTATGGCATAATAAATATAAAAAATAGGTAGTCATGGGGACTGCCGACAAAAGTGAAAAATAATGCGTAACATTAACATGTCGGTGACGCGAACACATAAGTTTTGCCCCTGCCAAAAAACACTCAACTGCAGAAGAAGTTTTCACTTTAAAAAATTACCCATAGCTGTAGCGTGTATAGGTCTCCCTTTGATTAAGCTATTCTCCACGGTTCGTTTTTTTTATGGTTCCGTACCCAAAGGTTAAAAACGGGGCCCTATTCTGAGCCTACGCTGTCTGTCCGTCCGTCTGTCTGTCCTACCTATTAACGGCTGTATCTTTCGAACCGTAATAGATAGTCAGTTGAAATTTACAGTTACAGCGGATTAATTAAGAAATAATAAAAAAGTCAAAAAGTTAAAACGAAATGGGGGTCCCCATACAACAAACGTATTTTTTTACCAATTTTTGTTGCTCTAATGTAAAAACTGTAATACATACAAGCGTCAAACTTAACATGATTATAGTACACACTCTAAAGTATAACAACAAATACCTAATAAAAAATGGCCAAGTGCGAATCGCTGACAAGTTTCTGTTCATTACCAAGTTATGGTAATTACTGGTACTGGTAATTTTGTTATTGAATTTTGTGGTGATACGAAGTCCTCGAGCGCGAGCCCGACTAGCACTTGGCTGGTTTATTTTTAATTTGATTTTACTGTTGGAAATCGAATAGTAACATTGTTGTCACACTCAACATTGTTCAGCTCAGCGCAGTGTTACATATGGTATTCCCAAACCGTAAATTCGATTCAATATTCATTGCCATTTGTATAGGCACAGCCATGAAAGTTAGATTCGAAAGGGCCTCCAAACCCAGCTAGTTTGACCCATTATTATTAACTTATTATATTGTTGTAAGTTCTTGAGACGTAATAAAAGGCATGTCAAGGACTTTCCTAAGGAATCAATGATTACGTACGTAACGCCTTACAATCATATTTTTATGTAACCCTTCGACTAGTCGTGTTTTGTTGAGAAATTATGTATGTAACTAAAGTATTGAGAAATTATTTAATAAAATTGTTATATGTATTTTCCCTGTTTATAGTAATTAATAGAGTAGTAATTAATAGTTACCTGTAATTTAATAGAGATTTATTATTTAAAGTACGAATAAGAGTGCAGTGAAGGAAGTAAAATAAATACATCAAGATAACAATAAGATACCAATCTATACATATAAAAATGAATCCCTATTTAACTTGGTCATGCCATAACTAGAGAACGACTTTACCGATTTCAATCATCTTTTTTTTTTAAATTTCCTAATACTTTGTAGAAGGTTCTGACGGAAAGAAAAATTAAGAAAATTGCAGAGTAACTTAACGAAATTTTTTACTTCGCGCGTTTGACAGTTCTAAGACAGGTCGGTTCAGCTAGTAATAAGATAAATACCACAAGTAAGAGGAGACTTTTTTGCTATTGCTGGGGGGGAGAAATCTCTTCAAAAGATACACAGCTGCATTGAGGTGTAGCCGGGCTTAGTGAGATTACACCCACTAAAATCTCCTCGGTGGCTGAGCTCTGTGCCAGACGGAAGGCACCGGGATCTCCATAGAAACACACCGGTCCTAGCACATTGCTTGAAGCAACACTCCCGGGAAATGCTCAGGGCATTTCCGTTCCTTTTCTTTACAACGGCGTGGGTCGTTGCTTCCCTGGGCTTGCTAAGTAGGAGTAGAAAGTTTAAAAGTTATCTATTAAAAACAGTACAATTTGTAGCGCCCATGATAAGTCCAAACAAACACTCGACGGGATCAGTATACCAAAAATTGCGGCTTGCAGTTTTCAGTCTGTTTTACAGCAACATCTGGGCCCTGATGCCGTAACTTTAATAAGCACGTAACGCGGCGTTAACCTCTAATGCCTAGGCCGCACACATCGAGATAACCCGAAGATTCGCGTTATCGCGATGTGTGTAGCCAAGTATTCGCGTATACTTCGGTGCTTCGTACGTAGCTGCGAGGACTTCGCTCCGCTGTCGGTAAATTCTCGCAGATCAAAGCGTTTTATCGCGATAAACTTCGCTTGCGTGGCCACCCTTTAGTCGGCCGCCAGCCATCGTGCGTAGCGGACGTGTAAGTTAAACTGCAGTGCATAATATAGCTGAAGCGAAACATGGATTGGAGTAACGATAGATTTTTAATTTATTTCCAATTATGAGTCTGAGCCGATTTTATGAAACCCAAACGAAACTGGCCATAACAAAAAGGATCTCTGCTATGAGCAATGTGGCGTCCATTTTGTCTTTTGCGTTTATACATCGCTCGTACATCGCGATAAACTTTACATCGCGCATTATGTGGCCGCGCAGCTTCGCCGTAGACCGAAGACGAAGTTTATCGCCCGAATATTATCGCGATGTGTGTGGCCCAGGGATAAAAATTTGACCTCTATTTCCTAGGGAATAAAGGCCAGTTTTTATAGGTTAACTTATCGCGCCGCGTTACGCTCGTGTTTGTAGATATGGAATCCGGGCCCTGACCGTTATTGCGAACTATATATACTGACGCAGATTTCAACGATTCCTCAAGGTTGGATTTATACTTAACTCACTTTGGTTTTCGGGTACCTTTTTAGAGATAAGCCTAGGCTTAATATCAATGTTATCAGTACTTTGTCAGGGCCTTTCATAAATGGCCATTTTGTAAATGTCCAACGAAACAACAGTCAAGTTACAAAGATTTCTATGTCTGTACCAGCCTAAAGCCTACATGATCTTTTGTCGGTCGTTTTTGCGAAGCTGAAAACAAAAGATTTTGATGAAAATCCGGACTATGCGTAGGTGTCAAAGGCATATTATGTGTGAATAGGGTTAGCGCCCCAGTATTCACTCAGGGAAAATTGAAGGATTGAGCTCTATTCAATTCAACATTCATGCTTGGTGACCTTTAGTAAATTCACCAGGATCTCTCTTAAAAAACTTGCAACTTTTTGACAAGTTCGTATTTAAAGTTATATGATTATTTACGGGATATTTACCGTGGCAAGGTTGTGGAATGAGCTCCCGATATTTCGGCGCAGTTACATGCACCATGTTCACGGGAAGACTGAAGAATGCGGGTGGTTTGTCGAACAGTTAAAAAGTTAGGTGCAGACATAACGATCTAATCTAATCGATCATATAACTTTAGTGAACAACCGTGTTAGTTTAAAACAAAGTTCGTATTTTTTCATAAGTTCTTTACATTAAACAGGGTTACTAGTAAAACCAGTTAGCATCCTCGTAAGCGTCTTCAACACGTCAAAACAAACATCTTTTGTTCAACGTCCTATCAAATTTCGCGAAAAATATATCTGCTGTTTCATATATTTTGTCAAGAGTGAATGTTTTTTTTTTTGTATGGAACGGTCGATGTTTTTTCGCGAATTACGAAAAGTCGTGGTATAAAAGTAGTTTTGATGAACAGAGGCTGTCTTTAAGAGGATGGTAACCACAGAAAAGATTTTTTTTTTGTTTAAATTTGAACTTCTGTCAAGGCATTTTCGTAAGAAATTTGTTGTAGCCAGTTTATATGGGTATATAAACGAAACGTCAGTCATTCGAAATCAATTAGCAACTGTGATACGGACAGAGAACTTTGAGACCTAACCCAAAAGGGTAAGGTCCAAGTTTTTTCGACGAGTTCTTGAGCTCGACGCGTTGATCTAAATAAGAATGTTCAATCAAGGTTCTGTCATAATGCTTGGCGACAGATTTTCCTTCTCATTTCCGTTCTATTTACTTCTCTTTTCTGTGATGGTAATTGATTAACAGTAACCCTGTATAACATGGACCTGCTTTCATAGTGTGTTTTTCATAGTTGTGTCTGTCATAGTGTGTTTTGTGTTATTTATCTCGTAAAAACTGTTTTAGAAATTATCGTATGATATATATTTAGAAACTATTTACTATGCACTGCTGTTGTGCACATCAAAAATAAGAATAACATACAGATAGACAAAATCCACACCACAGACCATAGACATAGACAGACGACCTAAAAGAGACCGCAGGGAAAGGACGCAGGCCGCTTCCAACCGGCCCTTTTGGAGATCGATGCGGGAAGCCTATGTCCAGCAGTGGACGCCCTACGGCTGAAATGATGATGATGAGACAAAATCGTGAAGTCGATAGGAAAACAATGAACCAGGCTGGCACAGAAACGGAAAAATGGCGCGCTGAAGATGACTACTTAGCAGTGGGTGGAAAATAGATGATGATGATGGTGAGAAACACTTTCGAGCGTGTCGGGCGATCTCTTTCAGTCAACAATTGTATTGAAACAATTTACGTATCAGTATAGACGGGGGATGTTATAAACACAACATTTATGACTGTTAATATAGCAAAAATATTTCCGCATGCACTGGTTTCCAGTTTCCACGATACGCGATAGCATTATCAGTGTCCTTGCGGCGGTCGTTAAAAATAGCTTATTTAATTAAACAGTCATTCCAGCACAATGAGTGAATGGACCTCTGGGTAACACGGTACACGGTGTGTGTTAAGGTACCATTCCGATCTTGGCGATTGAGTCGCGCGACCCACTGTTCAGTATGAATTTACACGGAGTGCTAAACAGTGTGTGACATCTTCTCGTCCAAGATACTACAGTGCCTAAAGACAAGGGACTTTGACCAGTGTGTGTTGACAGTGATGACATATAAAATAAATAAATAAAATAAATATCTGGGACATTATTGCACACACGGTCATCTGACCCCAAACTAAGCAAAGCTTGTAATATGGCTGACAGAAACTGATATACGTACATATATATTTTTAAATACATACTTAAATAGATATTAACACCCAGACATAGAACAAACACAAATGTTCATCACACAAATGTTTGTCCTAGATGGGAATCGAACCCACGCCCCAATACTCAATACTCAATACTCAATCATTTATTGCATAATTATTATGAAGTTCACATACAGATGTTAGGTAGCATGTTTAAATTAGGTAATACATAACAATAACCCTGATTGGGTATGGCAATATAGTGCGGAGCGGATCGAAGCACAAAACACAGAAGATAGGTTCACTACCAACTGAGCCACCGGGGCAGTCGGAGACTGCCCCGGTGGCCGGAGACGGAGACGTATGGTACGGAGACGTGGTCCTTAACTGTTGGCCTTTTGGAAAAACTCAGAGTCACACAGCGGGCAATGGAGAGAGGTATGCTTGGAGTTTCTTTGCGCGATAGAATCCGAAACGTGGATATTCGCCAAAGAACCAGAGTCGCCGACATAGCTGTTGACAAAATTTGCAAGTTGTAGTGTCATTGGGCAGGCCTCGTCGTTCGAAGAACCGATAACCGATGGGAAGAAAGGTTCTTGAGTGGAGGCCACGAACCGGAACACGCAGCGTAGGTAGGCCTCCCACTAGATGGACCGACGAAATTGTGAGAGTCGCTTGCATCCAGTGGATGTAAAAGTCATCGGCTGTCGTTCACTGTGGAGGTTAAAGGGGGAGGCCTATGTTCAGCAGTGGACGTCTTCTGGTTGATGATGCTAAACAATGCAAGTGACCGCGTCGCGCGACTTCTGAGTCGCGGTTGTCGGTCGCGGTCGCCAAGATCGGAATGCTACCTTTACACTTCGTATTTTCTTTCTTCGCTTCGCACCGGCCAGTGTTGTATCAACACGGTGTCTATGAATTAATTACACAATGTAAGCATTGCCGAGTCCCTTGAGGGCTACTGTACGAATTTTGCCACTTGGAGTTCAGATGAACAGAGATGTGAGACTTAACGTTTGTAGATATGTATAAGAATAATTCCGAGCTGAGCTTTGAGCTTTGTTTTGAGCAACATGATGTAGCCAACATATTGTATGTGTTATTAATTGCCCATAATTAACTTCACGTTGTATTTTTTAACAAGTATACATTGATTTTTTTAAACCCTCATAAAAGAGCTGATAATCTTCAAACGGCTGAACAGGTTTTCTTAAATCATAGCTAAGAACACTCGATTAAGCCACCTATGAAATAAAAACATAAAACCATCGAGATAAAATCCATATACACAATCTCTCAGTGGAAACAGTCGAAAAACGTCCGAGCGTCATTGTACATACATTGTATCAATTATATAGTTCACAATGCCACATTTACTCCAATTTAGACGTTACTAGCGACCCGCCCGGCTTCGCACGGGTGTAATTTACGTGCGAAGCCGGGGCAAGTCGCTAGTTATATGTATAAACCTTCCTTGAAAATGTATCTAACCAATGGTGAAAACCGCATCAAAATCCGTTGCGTGGTATGGGAGGAGTTAGCGGCCATACATACATACAGACAGACAGACGGACGCGGAAAGCGACTTCAATTTATACTGTGTAGTATAGTATAGTATATAGTATATAGTATGTCGCTTGCACAGTGTTCAACGTTAGTTGTCCGCTATGTCATCGTAGCTCTGGCATCGCGCGGCGTTGTAGTCGGATCGCGGTTACCTTGTAACTAATCAAAAAGTTTGCGCAATTCGTAGCGTGCGCCGAGTTTTGGTTCTTACATTTTTAGCACGATTGTGACTCTATATGTATTGTATCACGATGCAAAAAACCAATAAAAAAGAGTTTTCTTCAGATATTGTTCACCTTAAACACACTGCCTGTGTACACGTACAATGAAATATTAACCCTACTTGAATTTAATCTGAAACGCGCTCCCATCGCAAAACTAAACCCCCAAGAGGGGCTCATCCAATATCAAATGTTTTCGGCACGAAGCGACTTGCCAAACTATGTAGTGGGGCTTCTGATATCCGATCTCCACTACAACGTAGGAAACTTGGACCTAGCTACCGGTCCCGACGATATTATCCGTTATCTGTGCATGACCGGTGCAGATAACAGATGACTGCCTCGGAAACATGTAACTTGCAGAATCTGCTGCATAGTTTGAAAATGGAATGTAGCAATCTGCAGTAACCTAATGCTACCTTTAAATATCGAGGTAAATGTATTACATACTGGAGAAGCTATCTTATGCAAAGGCCATGCTTCATTTTGTTAAAAGTTTAAACAAAAGTTCGCTGCAACGCTGAAACAATAATTAGGCGTCTAACTAGACAGTATAAACACAGCGCTATAACACTTTTAAATTGTGGTTCTCTCGCGACAAAAAGGTCGAATGCGACGTGATTTTCATGGCGCTTCAAAACTGGCAAAGAAGGTATCGCATACGTAGTACATTTACCTCGATGCCTTTAAATGTGAGTTGCATCTTACGTTTGGCTGTTTCTATCTGTAGTCCTCTTGTTTGTACATTTTCGCAAAAAATCACTCGTTAACGTTTTACTCCGTCAAATTAGATATCGAAACGATCATTTCTTTGTTGGTAATATTATGATACAGCAAAACATGGTCTTGACACTTTTTGGCAATTCAGTGATTTTATGTCTTTGAAAATCTGAGAATACGCAAACGTGAAAATTACAGACGGGAAGAAGAAGTCGGGAAGCCTTAAAAGCTTTGATATTTACAAAACTGTAAAGAAAGATTAGAAGATTGTCTTAATTTTTTAATGAATGTGTTTTTATTTCAATAAGAATTGTACTTGTGCCTATATTATAAGAGTTCTCACCCCGATTTATATCAAAGAAAAAAGTCTTGTATGAAGTACGCAGTAAGAAGGACTTTGCACTCTACAACCCTTTCCTCGTGGAAATTCCAAAAAATCGTACATTAAGATTTGGGTCGTCATTTATGATACGTACTGCTCAAGAATGGAACTCCCTGCCGTCCTCCTTGTTTCCTGAGTACTACAATCTAGGCATATTCAAAGCTAGAGTGAATAGATTTCTTCTAGATCAACGTGTTCCATCCCCGGCCACACAGTCGCTTACCATCAGGCGAGTTGGTGGCTAAACGTAGTACTATTATAATTATATTTAAAAAATAAATACAACACTAAGTACATTCCAATATGAATGTTAGTATGTTGTTTTTGTGTGTTATGTATGTTGGGTTTGTGTTTGATTTATTTATTGTTGTTTGTCTATGTCTATGTATAGATACAGCATTATCAATGCGCCTTGCCTTTTTGGACGCCCGTAAAAACATCGCCTTATGAGCTGTGATACAATCTTCAAAAATAGAGTTGGTTATTTTAAAATTTTCATTATGATCGATACCCATGTTGTTTTATGTCGATGGAATCTACGCGACTGAAGTCACTTTGAAGTCCAGCCACCTGCGCGTATTGTTTGTATTGGCAGTTTTGATACCGAGAGCTGGCACCTTCCTCTAGTACTTCAGTAGTAGAAGAAACCATACAAGGAAGTAGTTAGAAACGAATAACCACTTCTAATTTTGAAATAATAAATAACTAGTACAGAAGTATCGAATACCCCAAGGTTAATCTTGTTGACGAGAGACAAATGGCGTATAAAAGTCGCCGGGAGTGGCGGAAAATTATGAAAGCTTACTAAAGATAATGTCCGCAAAAGCAAAAAAGCGTCAAATCTAATTAAACTGCCAGCATAAGGAATTTGTTCTAATCTTCTACAGTTTAGTGCACAAGATTGTCTTGTTTTATATTTTCTTTGTTTTTAACGAGTATATGACTTTATTAACTAAATAAAGTACCTAAACTACATAGCCTATTATGCAAAAAAACATTTGTTATCCAAGTCCAAGTGTGTCCTAGTCCTTCAGGACTAGAGACAATCTAAATGCTCAACAAGTTAGCAGCGTACCTAGCATGCTGGCAGCATTACCATGCTATGCTGAATGGAAATGCTTAGAAACGTTGAAGCAAAAAAACGTTAAAAACGACCAGCATTTTGGTCATACACGCCGATGCATTAACAATTTTTAATTGTTAACTAGCTGACCTGACAAACGTCTTGTCCAAAGTTTAATAGAAGAATAATTGATTTTTATACACAAATATTTTTTTATTTTTTTTAATACGAGCTTTTTCGTATTTTTCTCAGCAAACCCTTTCATTTGATACCCATATTATGATGATGGTTGATAAGAACATTTTGTCCGCCATCTTGCTGCGTCCACCATATTGAATTTATCATCTAGGACCAAAGTGCTTGGGAAGACAAACCCAACGAACCCAAACTAGACGGGGTTACGTCGTTTCGCTTAGGATTTCCTATAGCCACCTTCTGGTTCCATCATCAGATCAGCTCGATGGTACCATAGCATTGCATTGTCACCGAACTTACATAAGTAATAAGTATGGCAAACAGCAAAAAATTTTTAAGATTCTAAATTTCTAAATTTCAGTTTCAAGATTTGTCCCACACTAACGGGGCAAGTTAAATTGTTATAGAAATTTCTTTCTTTATGATTATGATGATGACACCAGAGGTGGTGGTTAGAGACTGTATCGACGCGTCAAAACACCCTCGAGGTGTTTGTTGGTCCTGTCCATCCCTGACATTATATCTGCTGAGTTAGCGAATACTGTAGTGAGTACCGTTAGCAACGTTCACCGTTACTGCTATTTCTGGAGCGCATACAGTTGCAGATAAACAGTATGGGATCTGGCGCAAAAATGTTCTTACACTATGCTTATAATTATATCATGTTGATAATAAAGATAAAGGATCTAAACTCGCTTATACACAATCACCTACAACCACTGCTGCTTGCTGCTTACCAACAGGCGAGTTGGTGGTCAAACGCGGACTTATCAGCGTTAAAAAAAAAAAAACTTTAACCAAGATTTCAATCTCTGCCATCCACTTTCCGAGTATTTTAACCCCATCATAATTATGAGTTTCTCTTTTCTCCTAATCCTAAGATATGTCCGATCTCTGACTTTAGGTGCTGTTAATAACTGTCTGTCGGTTGGTATTCCGAAAACCCGAACGAAGCGCTTTGATTCCACTTTTATTATACGAACTTCTAGTCTGTGGAATGCACTTCCTGAATGGGTGTTCGGGCAACTTGCTTAAAATATTTGTTTTTTTATTGAAAATTATTAGACGGGGACAGGACAATAAATAATGGCCAAGTGCGAGTCGGTGACAAGTTTCTGTTTATTACCAAGTTATAACTGGTAATTTCGTTATTGAATTTTGTGGTGGTACGGAACGGAACCCAACCCGACTCGCACTTGGCCGGTTTATTAATATTAGTGTAAAAGTATCCTTGGTTGTCAAAAACAAACTGACGATGATAAAGTATTGATAAAACAAAAAAAAAATGACATTAAAGAAACTGTTTTCTTGATTTGTAGCAACTGATCCTACTGCTTTATAAACGCACTGTGTTCGCGCTTGGTGAGATATACTGTTTACACTGTAAAAGAAATGAAAACAAACTAATTTCCATTGTAGAAACTAGCTCTAATGCGATCTTTACATTATACAACCGACGGGTTTATGTGATGAGATGTAATTTGTATCTTGCACTTTTATCTTAATCGAAAGTTGAGATTTTATAAAACTGAATTTTTTGGCAGATGGATTTCATTTCGTGGAGGAGTTTTCCAGTAATCACAAGCTAGGCAAAACCAGGCTAGAAACTAGCTAATTAGATACCAATAGGATTGTATTCATAATTATCATCGGCAGACATCAGCCCACAAAGAACAAATGTTTCCTTTCCCTTCTATCAAAGACATTTTCTGTCTGGTCTTTGCCTTTTAGATTTCAATCTCTGCCATCCACTTTCCGAGTATTTTAACCCCATCATAATTATGAGTTTCTCTTTTCTCCTAATCCTAAGAAATGTCCGATCTCTGACTTTAGGTGTTGTTAATAACTGGCTGTCGGTTGGTATTCCGAAAACCCGAACGAAGCGCTTTGATTCCACTTTTATTATACGAACTTCTAGTCTGTGGAATGCACTTCCTGAATGGGTGTTCCCCGATAGGTACAATCTGGGTTTCTTCAAATCACGAATGAATCGGTTTCTTCAAATAACGAATGAATCGGTTTCTTCAAAAAAAAAAAAAAAACTTTCACTCAATGGTTTAAGGGTCCTATCATATTTTTTTACGAAAAAAGCATCGAAAACTGGATTTTTGGTATAATTTTTCTTTCAACTAATAAGATCTGTACAAAATTCAGTGGCTGTATTAAATAGATCCGTATGTTTTATTGAATGAAAATTTCTATTGAATTGAATGAAGAATGGATTTAGTTAAATTACTGTCATAAAATAAACATTTTAATGTTGTGGTTTACTTATTTTATATTTATCTTGAAAATTACGGCTTTATTTATTCGTTTTATGCCCGAAAATACAAATACTTAAAATTTTACGTTTCATTTTGCCGCCTCTTAAAGTCTCTTGGCATATAATGATCTTATCTTGTCCATTCAACTAAAACATCAATTCTCTTCCTTAGGAGGAGAGCTCCCGCCGCCGTCGTTCCTCCGCCACAAGATCATAATAAAGAACAAGAAGAAACATCACCACCATCACAAGGCAGAAGAGAGTGTTATATCGGAAGAGAGCGAGCCACGAACTGAGCCCGTGCCGCAAGGGAATGGTGAAATACCACATGCTGTTGTAAGTAGAAATCTGGGAATATTAGAAAAATCAATCTAGCTACCATTTTCATTTCCCGTCGCGAAGATAATCAGCCTGGAAAAAAGAAGTTTCTACCCTCCAAAATTTACTCTTAGCCTTTGGTTAAAACAGTTCAATGGAGTTAACAAACACTGCAGCAGGGCGCGAGTTCACAATGAGTTTCGTGTGTACGCTGACAAAAAAAAAGTGACAAAAGATGAACATGTTGCCAATACTAAATTGCTCGCGTGTCCACAGCTCATCAAATAAGAAATCTGTTTGTGTTCGGGCAACCACCGTTGAAAACTATTTATATTGCAGTTTAGACTTGCCATCTTACTCCAAAGACCACATCATCCAGGGGTACTCAAAAACGATGCCGGCGTCACGGTTTTACCATCGCACTAGTCGCCACCGCCTTAAGGCTCATCCACACATCATAGATCAGTGGAAATCGGACATTGTGCGATTCACACGATCCTTCCTGCCTCATACCTGCAAAATGTGGAATGAGCTACCTTCTACGGCGTTTCCGAGAAGCTACAACATGGGGTTCTTCAAAAGGCGAGTTAACCGAGTTCTAAAGGGTCGGCAACGTATTTGTGATGCCTCTGGTGTTACAAGTATCCATATGCGACGGTGACTACTTACCAGCGGGCAGCCCGTCTGCTTGTTTGCCACCTATGGCATTTAAAAAAAAAATAATTATTACCTGCACATTTTTATGTTAATATACCCAAGCATAACTTTAAGCTAGTATTTGTATTGTGTGCTAAATAGGTATAATTGTGCTTAATTTTGTTTGTTAACTACCTTTTGTAATAACTTATGAAGCTTAGCTTTTTAGCGCTTGTTTGCAATACATATATGATTTTCCATGACAATGTTACTTATATCACTAGTATAGACCTATTAATGGCTGTAATTTAAAATAATTATTTGAAACTATGTATATATTTTTGTGCTGTTGGTCTTAAATAAACATAAAATAAAAAATAAAAAAAAACCTGAGAAATTTACTTAAAAATGTTTTTTGTGCAGGTGGTGCGTCGCGGATCCAAAGAGTCAATGGACTCGTCATCATCAGACAGTTCATCAGGAGAAGACGAGGCGGGGGGTGAAGGGGGAGACGGACCTGAGGGGGAGGGAGGGGGAGATGAACAGCGCGAGACGCACGCTGCCGCTGAGATATCGGCGCTGGTCAACTACGTGCAGCCCGTGCATTTCTCCTCCTTCGAAAGCGCTGAAAGTGAGTCGAGAAATTTTACAGTTAATGGTAGTGACGTGCAGAAAATTGAGCTCTTTTTGCTAGAATGATATTAGCAGTTAGGTATTCAATACAAGTTATGTATTTCAGCCTCATTGCAATGCTAAAAAAGACACAACTTTCTAATGCATGATCATCTGCAAATAGGTTACCAATTTGCAATTCGTAATCTACACAGCTGGTGGCAGACTACCGTTATGTTTCCCTTGTTAACTGATAAACTATGTACATCGTCACTGATGCAGCACGCCATGCTACTGTGAAGAATCAGACACTTAGGGTAGAATCACGTGATTTATTTTACAACCTTTTACAATTTAGATATTTACTCAATCATTCTCAACATAATTATTTTACACCTTTATACTTTTCACTTCTAAGAGAGTTGTTACTCCTTTGCAAGCTCGTTCGAGACTGCCTCAACTGAATGTTTACCCCTCCCACATAAACTCGCCAATGGATAAAAACTCAGTCGAGGCCGACCAATCAGAGAAAAACAAAGTAAAAACTAGTCAATAGACTTATAAACTACTTTTAAATAGTTAATAATATTTACTGACTTGTGATAGTTGTGATTCATCGACTTCCATACAAATTGTGCATAAAATACAATAAAATTCACCATATGATTTACAATATCATTACACTACGTAATAATAAGACTGAAATATTAATTATTACTGAAATATTAATGCGTTTTTTTAACCCAAACGTTTTCCCTGTCCACAGAAAAGAACCGCTTCTACGAGATGTCATCTTTCGACGAGAAGCAAGCAACCACTCTACTGAAGGAGAGGCCAATTGAGTTTGTGAACTACAACAAGCATCAGCTGTCGCGGGTCTACCCCGCGGGGACCAGGTTCGACTCTTCCAACTTCATGCCTCAGGTGAGTAAAACCACTGTTTATCTATCTAGTTGAGATGCGACTAGTCTACTGTAGGAGTGACTCTTAAGTTTCCATAGTCCACGGCTAGTTATAGCAAAGTGTATCTAACATTACATTACATTAACACTACATTAACATTACATTACATTAACATTACATTAACATTACATTACATTAACATTACATTAACGTTACATTACATTAACATAACATTAACATTACATTTTTAAATGGTTGAATCATAACAGTTACCTACCATAAATAATAATATCACATAAAAAAACAATTATTACAAAAAAATAAAATAAAAAAGTTGCTAAGTACGCTCAGCCACTTCCAGGTACGCTCGATCCACAGCATGTTTACGTTTAGCGAGTCCGGAGTCACCGGCCGCCGGCCGTATTGAGTGAACAAACCGCCCGATATTGATAAGATTGTTATACATACCCTTTAATGTACGACGACAATATTTATTTTAAGTTATATTCTCATGTAAGTGAAATTTATTTCTTTATAAGAATAATAAATATCTTTTACCATTAACATTCATTACATTAAAATTACAATAACATTACATTAACATTATATTTACATTAACATTATATTAACATTAAATTTACATTAACATTGCATATTTTTAATATAATAGGGTTGCCTTTTGATGAATGTATGTTTTGATGAATCTGGTCTTTATGGTCTTATTTGAAAACTTCATGTGACCGCAAGCCTATTATACAATAATAAAAAACGTGAGTATATTTTGATAGTTATGTTATTGTAATACAGGTGTTCTGGAACGCTGGCTGCCAGCTTGTGGCGCTGAACTACCAGACGCTGGACCTGGCGATGCAGCTCAACCTCGGCACCTTCGAGTACAACCGACGCTGCGGGTACCTGCTCAAACCGGAGTTCATGCGGAGAAAGGTACCATTATAATTACTTAGCCATTTTTTGGGTTCCTTTAAACCCCCGATATGAGAGGGGTGTGTTATCTGTGTGTGTCTCTCTGTGGCATCGTAGCTCCGAAACGGGTAAACCGATTTTTTATTTAGTTTGTGTTTGAAAGGTGATTTATTCGAGCTCATGTTTCATTTTGTTCAGCCGTTTGAAGATTATCAGATCTTTTATCGGAGGTAAAAAAAAAACAAGTATACTTGTATTATATTACAAACTAGCTGTGCACCGCGGTTTCGCCCGCGTTATATTTTTTAATGCCATAGGTGGCAAACAAGCAGCCGGGCCGCCTGATGGTAAGCGATCACCATCCCCTATGGATACAACACCAGGGGCATCACAGATACGTAACCGACAATATCGTTGAAACAACCTCATTGGTAGCAACAACAACCTTCTTTGACTTAGATGTAATTTTTTTCTATGATGTAATAATTATGTCAATGTATATACTTTACAATTCTTGCCGATCCTTACAAAATGTATAGGATAGTGAATTTTCTTCATATATGATTTTTTTGTGGATTTTTCCGTTATTTTAAACTTATTCTGCTATTTGGGGCGGGAAGGAATCCAAGAAATAAAAGATCATTAAAAGCGATCCCGGAAATAGAAAAATTAATTATAAATGGATTAACTTATATGACTTTGTTTTATATATTATATAGAAGATAGAAAAGGGCGCGGCGCCCTTATTAAAAAAACACTATACATGACGATATGTGATCATAGGCATGTGTCCTAATGTTTAATTTATTACAAATAACAGGCTTAGCGAAGAATATAACTAAATACATTACACATACTGAAAAAATATATTAAATTGACTCATAAATCTTTTTGAGATATGAGCCTTTAAAGTTTTAGGTGGGAATAGAGAGGGGATACTCTGTCCTTTTCTCGCAAAGCTTGTGTTAGTATAGCATTTGTATAGCGCACCTGAGGCGTGACGTCATAACTCAGTATAAGGTGCTCTCTGTCTAGCATGAAATAAAAATACTTATAACTTATTTTTATACTAATTTTAATTTTGTTTTCGTTGATGGGCGTTGTGCTATGATCTGATTTTAATGAAAAAATAAAAAATATTAGTCATCATGCCTATTTCTCAATATTTTCTTTACATAGGACCGCCGCCTGGACCCGTTCGCCGAGAGCACAGTGGACGGTATAATCGCCGGTTCGCTCACCATCACAGTACTCTCCGCTCAGCTGCTAACGGACAAACGCACCGGCACATACGTGGAAGTGGACATGTATGGACTACCAGCCGACACGGTTCGGAAGAAGTTTCGAACGAGAGTTGCGCCTAACAACGGGATCAACCCCGTCTATGGGGAAGAGCCCTTTGTGTTTAAAAAGGTATGTAAGACACAAAAAAAGTTTGTATATGAATCGGATTTTTATAGGTTCCATCGTAGACCGCGTCATCGTTTAACATCAGATAAGATAGCGGTCCAATGCAAGCCTACTCGCAGAGCCGCGGGTAGTTGCAAAACAAAAAACCTAACTTCTGGGGGTGAAAGATTGGATTCAACGTTTGACTTTGTCTATCAACCATTGGAAGAAACTAATTGAACTATTATTTTTCTTAGCTAAGTAAATCTATCTTCTTCTATACTATAATCTATACTAATATTATAAAGAGAAAAGATTTGATTGTTTGTTTGTTTGTTTGCATTGAATAGGCTCCAAAACTTCTGAACCGATTTGAAAAATTTTTTCACTGTTGGGAAGCTGCACTATCCCCGGGTGACATAGGCTATAATCTAAACCCGTCCGAAGCTGGGGCGGACCGCTAGTAATATTATAAAGAGGAAAGATTTGATTGTTTGTTTGTTTGCATTGAATAGGCTCGAAACTACTGAACCGATTTGAAAAATTCTACTGACGGGAAGCTACACTATCCCCAGGTGACATAGGCTATAAATCTATACCCGTGCGAAGCTGGGGCGGACCGCTAGTCTTATATATAAAAGGCGATGTGTGTATGTATGTTCCCCATGGACTCCAAAACGGCTGGCCGGTTTTGACTTTCGCTGACAGATAGCTGATGATATAAGAACTAATCCATGCAGGTGAAACCACGGGGAGTAGCTGGTATATATGTAAAAATTTATGTGTGTATGTGTCCCTATGGACTCCAAAACGGCTGGAACGATTTTAACGGGACTTTCACTGGCTGACAGCTGATGTTATAAGTTTAGTAGTAATCCACGCGGGTGAATCCGCATGGCGCATCTTATACTAAACTAGCTGAAACCCGCTACTTCGTACGCGTAGAGCTCGGCCTTTGGACCCGTTATTCCGTTATAGCCTATGTGTAATTCTAATGTATAAGCTATATTATTGTAAACTTTCATTAAAATCCATTCGGTAGTTTTTGCGTGATAGAGGAACAAACATCCATACATACAAACTTTCGCGTTTATAATATTAGTATGATATTACAACAAAACGACCGTGTTAGATCTTCGTAGAATCAATATTTATTTTTCAATATTTTTAAGCGAAACGTAATTAATATTTCAAATTCGAGGAATTCTAAATTAAAACAGAAGTTATATATTCCTAATCGCGACCATACGGCGCGTGTTATATAATTGTTTACGAATTTACACTAGTCGTTCTTTGTGTAACCTTCAAAGCAAAAGTTTTTGCTAAAAACGCTATAGTTTATGTGAACTTTTAGTTGGGTTTGTATAATTTACATTTAAAGAGACGAAGTGAAAACGCCGCCGCTCTTTTATTTTAAACTAGCTGCGCCCCGCGGTTTCACCCGCGTAGTGATGATGATGATGAAAAGTAGCCTATGTCACTCTCTGGCTCTTGAACTATACCCATGCAAAAAAATCAGATCGATCCGTTGTTCCGTTGCAGCGTGAACGAGGAACAAACAACCATACATCTATACATCCATACATACAAACTTTCGCGTTTATAATATTAGTAGGATAGTAGGATGAAATGAAAAAGTGTCATAGACTACATTTTGTTTTATGTTTTTCGCATAATAATAATAGCGTAAAAAGCTCTATTGTCCGAAAATCGAAATTATACCATCGAAATGAAACAGATTTATCTTTTTGCTACTAATTCGGTTTAGCAGAAACCTATCGGGAGTCTAACTAGGTCGGCGCTTGATATTAATACGATATCGGAGCTCGGATCTGCATAATTAATTAGTGAGCTTTGGTGTTAGTCATGCTCTTTTTTATTTCATTTCAGTGAACAAAAATATATAAACCTTTCATTTCACTCAACCGCAATGTTTAGTATAATTAAGAAAGGAATAATAAAGGTTATGGTGGTTTAAAGTGTTTTCATAAAAGTTTATAGAAATAACATCGTCTCTCGTGAAGAAAATTACTATGACTGGTCGTTTGTCGCTTATTGTGACCGCAAATCGTGTCGTCACCGCACGACATGAAACGCGGCTTGTGAAAAAACGCGCTTACAGGCGCAGTGTTTCGCCCAATACAAAGGTGTCATCATTATCAGCTTCGATTTATCCAATGCAGGCCATAAAGAGCTTATAAATCTTTGATTGTACCACTTAACTCGATCTATCGAAAATAATATAAATCTTCCGTATCTCCTTGCAGGTAGTTTTACCTGATCTTGCCATGATCCGAATCGCAGCGCACGAAGAGAGTGGCCGCCTGTTGGGTCACCGAGTGTTGCCAGTAGTGGGACTCTGCCCGGGATTCCGGCATGTCAACTTGCGGACCGAACTCGGCCAACCGCTAGCAGCCAGCGTGCTGTTACACGTTGTTGTCAAGGTAAGAGATATAGTTTGTTAAGACAGTGTTGCTAGTGAAGAAACTGGCCGTCTGTTATGATAAGTGCTGCCAGTAGTGGACCTGTGCCTGGGACTCTGGTATGTTGCTGTAAATGTTACCAGTAGCAGAATTTCCAACTGGACTGCACAGTCAATACATTTTGCTATTCCAGAAATGTAGATCACTACACTTCTTTGGTTTATCCCATCTACGACCTCTAAGTGTTTATCATGCGATGCTTACATTAGTTTTCTGGTTTCAGGATTACGTTCCAGACGGTTTATCGGAATGGGCGGAAGCTTTGGCTAACCCTATAAAGTACCAGAGTGAATTGGACAAACGAGAACACCAACTGGCGGTCCTCACTGAAGACACGGACACTCCCCCCGCACCTTCCTCCAACTCTGCTAACTCCGCCACTCCTGGGCATCCAGCCAAGGATGCCGCACCACAGGTCAGTAGTGGGGATAGAGAGATACATTTGATATTAGTATACGAGCGAGAAGGACAAGGGTTAGCTAGCGCCAGACCTTAGCAGAAAGTTTAATAAACGGGACTCAACCCCAAAAAATTCTTGGAATTTAAATGGGACCACCAATATGCCCCGGGGCGATATTATAGTTAATGGTGTTAATCGCGAATTTGTTCAAGAGTACTAGGGCAAACCCTGCAGTTAGTTAAGAATTAAGAACAGCTTCGAGAAAGAAGCCAATAGATTCTTCTATTGTTTTTGCTGGGATGGGCATGATTTGGTACGCTCCGTCAAGTCTTCACGTCGTCCATACCACAGTGTCTCAAGATAAAAGTCCAAAGTGTGTCCTACTCATGACCTACGTTGCCGAGACGTGGACACTAACAGTTAAGATGAGTCAGTCATTTCGCATGATATTTTCATGCGAAAGATCATACGAGCGATTCAAGAATAAAGCCCCTGGGTTCAAAAGGTTTTTATTGAAATTAACAAAAACAGATGCGTAAAAAGTAGCTCCACTGCGGCACCACGACACAATTTTAGTAGCAATGGAATTCCAATTGTGGGTTCAAATCCCGACAATGGGCTTGAGCTGCTGGTGAAGTGGTGAGAACACTTTATAATACCCTGCTGACCAGTCTCAAGTAAAAAATCGGTCGCTTTTCACCTAATAGTGTCTACCGGCAGCATCATTTGAGAGCCAGTTCCAGTTTCAGGATATTGACCATCATCATAACCAAGTTCAAAGTTTATCACCAAGTTTAAAGTTGCTCAGCGACAGCTATTGAAAGAAATATGATCAGGGTTTCTATACGGTACAAATTCGGAACGAAGTGATCCGACATAGAACCAAAATTACCGACTCAGCTCAGGACATAGGATTAGTAAGCTGAAGTGGCAGTGGGCCGGCCACAGCCCGAATAACCGATAACTGATGTATAAGAGGCCTAGAGTGGAAACCACGTTTAGGCAAAGTAGGACACCTGTGGCCAACTGGAGTGACGACTTGCGTAAAACGGCGGGTAAAAACTGGATGCATAGAACTGCCGACTCAGCTCCAGTGGCGTGCAATAGGATAGGCCTTTGACCAGCAGTGGACATTTAAAAGCCGATGATCATCATCATCATAGTCAGCCTTTTAACAGTCCACTGCTGGACTTTTAGCTTACCCCGAAAGGGTGATTGGGCCATATCCACCACGCTGGCCTAGTGCGGATTGGTGGATTCACATACGCCATTGAATTTCTTCTCCGTACGTATGCAGGTTTCCTCACGATGTTTTCCTTCACCGAGAAGCCAGTGGTATTAAAATCCGTACATAAGCTCCAAAGAGCTCATTGGTACGGGCCCGGGGTTTGAACCCGCGACCTCACGCTTTCAAGTCTAGCGGTCTCCCAAATGGGCTACCAAGGCCGATGATGATGACCATTAATTCGGCAGGTAAAGTCAGATGTTCCCGAGCACACCAGTCCGCTGAAAGTGGCGATGGCGGCTACTAAGAATCTGATCGAAAGCGAGTCGGGGAGTGTCGCGCACCCGCCCACTGCGGTCAATAACAGGGCTTCACAAGGTATGATGGTGATTTTAAAAGAAAATAGTAGATTTACGAGTTTTGTCTCTGTATTTGGTTTGATGATACCATCAAGTTACAATTCCTAATGATATCTCAGTGAAAACAGTCAAAAAACGTCCGAGCGTCATTGTACATACATTGTATCAATTATATACTTCACAATGCCACATTGACTCCAATTTAGACGTTATGTCTCTTGCATAGTGTTCAACGTTAGTTGTCCGCTATGTCATCGTAGCTCTGGCATCGCACGGCGTTGTAGTCGGATCGCGATTACCTTAGAACTAACCAAAAAGTCTGCGCAATTCGTAGCGTGCGCCGAAATTTTGGTTCGGACATTTTTATGGGATACAAAGTTCTTTGTGATCACAATAATTTTTTTGATCAGAAGGCTTAAGTTTTGTGCACGTTTGCTTGAAAGAGATCGTTCTTCGCGATTGTCTAATTTACCTACGGAATTCATTTTATTAGGCATATTCCAATTATTAATATTAACCGACCTCAAAAAGAAAAGAGTTCTCAATTAGTTTGTATTTTTTTATTTTATGTTTGTTACCTCAGGAATCCGTTATTTATAAACCGATTTAAAAATATTGGTCCCATAGAAATTTTATCTAAATCGATTCAGTAGTTTGCTGGTAAAAATATTTCATCCAAGTAAACGAGATATCGTAATTTAATAATTTTGAAGATGATTTTTAAATTGATAATTATAAAAAAAAGAAACCTGACTCATAAAATACTATATTACAGAAAACAGAGGGGAGTTGGCAGTCAAACGCAACCAAATTATAAAAATAAAATAAAATAAAAACCTTTTATAAAAGAGTCTAACATCAATTCACTGTATTTCCAGATCAGCCAGACAGCAAAGCAAACGGCAGTTCAGAAGAGTCTTTAGAAGAAACATTAGAATCTCTCCTCTCACTGAAAGTAGTGAAAGAAAAACGTTCGGAACTTGCGCGCAAGTTGGACGCCCTCCGGCGCAAGTACGACAAAGAACGGCGGCCCACTTCTGCCAAGTTCTACGTCAGCAATAAACTTGTCAAAAAACTATCTTCGAAGAATATGTGAGTATACAAGAAACGTAAAGCCCGTTGCAGACTGGCACAGGGAACGCACCATGAAATAATCTGGTGTTTCATACATATTGTAGAGAATGACCGATTTCTATGGAACAGCTGATATTTTTACCGCGATTTCAGGGTTGGTCCGATAGTAAAAGTTGTTCATAATGATGAGTACTATGACCTCCTTTCGGCTTAGCACAGGGCAAATTCGTCACTCTGTATAATGCGGAAGCTCAGCTCAATAAGGTATTGTGACTGATTTTATGAAACCATCTCAAATTGTTTATTATATTATAATGAAGCAATCTTGTGATAATTTAAATGGCGGATCAAAATTCAAATTAATAAACTACGCGTAAACGCATTTGACATTTATGAAGCCACGCGACTTCAGTGACGTCACAAATAAGCAAACGCGTTCTTCTCGCCATACAATTGTTGCCTCTATTTACTTTTTTGTGACGTCATAAGGACATTCGACCTTCATAAAGTGTTTGCAGTCAAGTCACGTGATCAATGAAAAACATAATATTTTATTTTGTATTTTCTGAAAATCTGTTCTTATTTTTGTAGTTACTGGTATTTTTTTTTAAACCTATACTGTCCCACTGCTGTGCAAAGGTCTTCCCCATTTGCCTCCATAAACCTCGGTCCTCCGCCACCTCTTGCCAACCTCTCCGGAATGAGTCAAGATCGTCACACCAGCGTTTCTTAGGCCTTCCTTGACAACGTCGTCCATCAGACATCCACTGTGTGACGATCCTGGCCTATCGGTCGGGATGCATACGCGCCACATGTCCCGCCCAATCTTATTTGAATCTGGCGGCTTTTTTTATTTTTATTTTTATTAATAATCTTTTAGGATTGCACCATTATCCTACTAATATTATAAACGCGAAAGTTTGTATGTATAGATGTATGTATGTTTGTTTCTCTTTCACGCTGAAACGGAACAACGGATCGACCCGATTTGCATGCACGGGTATAGTTTAGGAGCCAGAGAGTGACATAGGCTACTTTTCTTCATCATCACCATTTTTCATCACTACGTGGGTGAAACCGCGGGGCGCAGCTAGTGAATTATATTTTTAATACAGTCAAGTACCCTACTAGTGGATACTGGGTGTAAATCTCATAGTAATGTTGTGGACAGCTACAGCGGCGGTGGCGGAGGCGCGGGCGCAGGCGAGAGTAACGAAGACACCGGCGCGGAGGCGGCCGCGCTCGAGCGGGAGCTGCGACTGCGGTACCACCACGCGATATACGCCGCGCTCGAGAAACACACGCGCACCGACCACCACCACCAGATGAAACAACTCACTGTACGTATAAACAAGGAAGATATACTAAGAGGACAGACAATAGCGGAACATTAGACTGTAGCTCGGAAATCTGCTTAAAATGGTATAAACTTAGATGGCACCGTAATTTGAGCGTGCTATAGGTTGTCTCGAACTTCCGTAAGCGCTGCAGTCAGATAGCGTACGAAAGGGTTCTACAAATTAGCGTAGCGCTAGTATCGCAGTTAAGTTTAGCAACATTTCAAGAGAACAAAGAAAAGCGCCATCTACCGGTATGAGTTGCGCTTCTCTTGAAATGCTGCGATACTAGTGCTACGGTAATTTGTGGAACCCTTTCGTACGCTATCTGACTGCAGCGGCAATAGAAACGCTGAGGCTTGACATCATAGCTCGCTATAGTGCGTTCTCTGTCTAGCATGAAGTTAAAATACATATAACTTATATATTTTTAAACTAATTTTAATTTTGTTTACCTGAGCTCTATTTATGTTTAGCATTTAAATGAGGTAATAAAAAAATCATTATGCCTATTCTTTGCACTCACATCAAATTTCGAATTTCAGGATCACTTGGAGGTGGAAAAGAAGGATATCCTCAACAGACTTGCCAACTCCCGGAAAGAAGACGTCAAAGCGCTCGCCAAGAAAACTAACCGGGACAAGGACGAGATACTGAGGATAAAGAGGGAAATACATTCCCAGGTTGGTCAATTGTTTTGTATGTTCAGTTTTATCTTAACAGCAGCACTGCGAGACCGGGTCACTAACTCTAGTTAATCTAATGTCAGATACCAAGTCAGATGGAATTCATTTGTTGCTCCTGCGCGAAACAGTGACAAATCTATGCGAATTACCCCTGCAGGTAGCCCCGTTGGCTCAGTTAGTAGTGGACCTGCCTGCTGTGCTTGGGGGAGTAGGTTCGATTCTAGGAATGTTCATTCCTTTTGTGTATTTGTGTTTGTACTATTTCTACTTGATCGCGCACGAGTCATAATTTGCTTGTGCACGACGTAAGCCACGTCAGTCGCGGTGAGTGAGCGGTGATTGGAGACTCGTCGCTTGTGATTGGAGACTCAAAAAGTCATTCATTCAATTCGCGCACATGATTTCGCCCGCTCGAAAAAGATTATGCTGAAAAAGTACCTTTGGCTTACGGCGGGGTAAAGGATGAGCAGTCAAGTGGATATCTGGGTGCTAATATCTTTTTAAGTGTGTATTTAAAAATATAATATACATATGTTGGCAACACATATATATGGTATGTTTATCAGTCTCTGGCAGCCATATTACAAGCTTTGCATAGTTTGGGGTCAGATGACCGTATGTGCAAAAATGTCCCGAATATTTATATACTCAAAAATGGTTGCAATGTGGTTGTTATTTGGACAACCTTCTGTGATCAAAGTTGCCCCGTCGCGCTACTCGATTAGGCGCCAGCAAAGTTCCATGGAATATCATTGCTAGTGAGTTTTAGCCACCAGCAAATTCCTTTGAAAAGCTATTGCTATACAAGCTTTGAACTGCAATGACTGCACTGCTGGCCACGATATGATAGGCTCGAGCTAAGCTTAGCTACGCTCTCGGCCTTCAAGCTTGGTCATCATTGCAGCATTTGCTGTTCGCGGTATAAAAGCCTGGACCGTAGGTCTCTGACTTTATTCCAGCTTGTCCATCAAGGGCTGCAATGCTGACCGCACTGTGATTGCCTAGACCTGCGCTTTCGGCCATCATCATCGCTGCCAGAAACGCACTCATTACAGAGCGCGGTAATCATCATCATCAGCCACTTTAACCTCCATACTGAACGGCAGCCTGCCTTTTGCATCCACTGGATGCCCGCGACTGTCACAATGTCGTCGGTCCAACTAGTAGGAGGCCTCCCTACGCTGCGTCTTCCGGTTCGTGGTCTCCACTCAAGAACCTTTCTTCCCCATTGGTTATCGGTTCTTCGAGCGATGTGGCCTGCCCATTGCCACTTCAACTAGCAAATTTTAACAGCTATGTCGGTGACTCTGGTTCTTTGGCCAACATCTACGTTCCGAATTCTATCGCGCAAAGAAACTCCGAGCATAGCTCTCTCCATTGCCCGCTGTGTGACTCTGAGTTTTTCCAAACCGCGGTAGTAATGTACTATTATTATATATTTATTTATTAGATACGTTTTGTTTGTGTCAGTCTGTGGAGCGCGGCGTGGCGGAGTGCTGCCGGCTGGAACAGACGTACGCGCGCCGCCGCGAGGCTCTAGCACGCTCGCACGAGCGCCTCTTGCAGCTGCTGCAGAAGCACCGCGACCAGGTAACTACTGAGTAATGACTCTGGGAACACTAAACTAACTCCCTACAGTCATACACGATTGGATAATTTGCCAGAGTGGAGTGGGGTTGATGACGAGTGCGCTGATTCTGGATCAACGAGTCCCGTAATCTCCAAGCTCTCAACCGGTATGACTAAGATCCTCAAACGTTCTCAAAAAAATCTCAAAAGTTCAAAGACATAAATGACATTCGCCAACATGAACTGCACCAGCATGGTGAATCAGGACCCATCCTCTCTCTCTCTGAGAGATAGTCTGTGCCCCAGCTGTGGGAAGGCTGATAATGACGATGATGAGTGTTAACAGATATACGTGTTAGGGTGCTTTTCCACCAGAGATGTGCGAGGAAGATTAGCAGTGCGTAAGGAAAATCTACCAATAGGATCGCTTCATTCCATTTCGTCTCGCCTCCTATTGGTTGATTTTTTTCTCGCACGCCGCTTACCTACTTCGTCCATCTCTGGTGGAAAAGCACACTAACACATATCATTATCAGCCTATCCCGTTCCAACTGCTGGGTCACAGGCCTCTCAGAGAGAGAGAGTGAGAGAGAGACACAGGATGGGCTCTGATCCACCATGCTCACCCTGTTCATGTTGATGAATGTCATAAGTGTTTCAACTTTTGATGTTCTTGGACAAACCAGTTTCCTCACGATGTTTTTTCCTTCGCCGTTTTTGAGCGCTCAAATCAAATAATTTATTTCCTCAAATACACCACTGTACACTTTTGAACGTCAGTACGTCAGTGGGTATTAATGAGCCTGCGATAGTTTAGTTGCGATAGTTTGACGCAGCGTAGGGAGGCCTCCCACTAGATGGACCGACGACATTGTAAGAGTCGCGGGCATCCAGTGGATGCAAAAGGCAGGCTGTCGTTCAGTGTGGAGGTTAAAGGGGGAGGCCTATGTTCAGCAGTGGACGTCTTCTGGCTGATGATAATGATGATGATGATAGTTTCATATTTCGCTGGTGACACGTCTGAAACTTGTCGGCGCGTCATACTCTAGTCTCATTTGCTCTAACAGTCCAAATCCTTTCGGCATCGTAGAAATTGTCATTTATATTAACAACTAGCGGCACCCCGCGGTTGCGTAGTGATGAAAAATAGTGATGATGATGAAAAGTAGCCTATGTCACTCTCCATCCCTTGAACTATACCCATGTAAAAAATCAGGTCGATCCGTTGCTCTGTTGCTGCGTGAAAGAAGAACAAACAAACTATTCGCATTTGTAATATTACAATTTATCGCGGCGTGCGTGCTAGTCCTCCTTCACAATCTTCGACTTTTCGTTTCCAGCCACTGACTGCTAGTTGCCTTACATAGTGACTTCATAGAGTTTCAGGGCGACGTTTAACGTTTACGTTTAATGTTTCCAGGAGCTTCTGGAGTTGGAGCATATGTGCGGCGGCGCGCCGGAAGGCTAGGCCCGCCGCTTCCAGGTGGCGCCCTCCCCTCAGGCGGCGGCCGGTACGTGAAACTCTACGTGTTATTGTTTTCTTTAGGAATCTGTGATATTATCGCCTAAGGACCGGAGCGTACCGCCGTCTCGGCACCGCGACCCGCGGCGCTCTTCCTTCCAATCTCGGTAGCTTTTAGTTTGCGACGTACGAGCGCGCTTTACTCTGGAATGGTCGATGATCGAGACGCGTTCACGACGCGCTCGAGCCGAAGAATCGATCGACAAGTGTGTCGATCAGTCGACCGATCGGCGCTCGAAGGAGGTGTGGAGACAAGAAGTCTAACTGCATTTAAATTAGTCGACAGAGGTTTGCATAGACGCTTCGACGACATGCTAGTCATCGCGCATTCGAATGCGATCGAAAACTACCCACAAATTTATTGAACGTTTAAATTTCGTACATTACGACCTACTTATCTATAGAGTTGAATGAGGGAGCCACTTTCATATTTTCATAACAAAGTTACAGCCAATCGTAAAAAATCTTTAGTTCTATCATTTATCCAACTCTACAGGTAAGTTGGTTTATTTGTAGCCAAAGATAATTTAACCACTTGATCGTGCATGTAGTTAAAAGGTCCATTTTGCAAAATGATGCCACGTCGGTCGCGGGGGCAGCTTGTGATTGGAGACACGACGCGACTCGACGCTTGTGATTGGAGAATCAAAAGTCATTCATTCAATTCGCGCCCAGGATTGGCCCCGCTCGAAATAGTTTAGCTTTAGGTTGACATGTTAGAACCTTTGGCTTATGCGGTGTAAAGGATGAGCAGTCAAGTGGTTATATTGTCATTGTTTGTAGCGAAGATATGATATACTTATTAGATATTTTATCGCCGTTTCGTAACCACGTAAAGTCTACATATCTATTGCACAACTAAACTTCCGTATAGACGAGTATCCATGTTCGTTCTTCCTTTATATTATACGTGTTAATATTTTTATTCCAAGATTTTGTAATTTAAAAAAATGATCTTATGATGGCTATTCCAAATATCTGGTTAGTGAAAGCGTTCTGTGCGTAAGAGTTCGAATATCACTAAAGTAGTATAGAAATAAAAAAAATGTTCTCGAATTCTCGCTGCTGTTACGGAATAGGTACCATATTTACAAGTTATTATAATTATGTTATATTTAATTTAAGGCTGTGTTTTCAATGGTCAGATAAGTTTTCGTCAGTACTTTTATGCGAAGAAAATACATAGATTGGCAAGTCAAAGTAGTCAGAATCGACAGCATCGCAAGAACCTGCTTTGGGAATATGTATGCATTTTCAATACAAAAAACAACCTATAAAAAGGTACCTACTTATAAAAATTACGTCTGTAAAAAGTTTCATACAATAGCATTGAATATTTTGTAAAAAAAAAACGACGATGAATAAATCAGGCTTTTGTTTTTAAATTAACATAGGGTGGATTGTTTAGGTGTAGATTTTTATGTAATGTTTATGTATAGATATATAATTATATATTGCGCTTCTTTGCATCCTCAAACTAACAGGTGTCAGTAATTAGGTTGTAGAATAACATTCCAAAGTTTTGCTTATTTTGTTGTATTAAGGGAACGGAAGATTCCTTTAGACCATCTACATAGGTGGCTTTCTAATTTCCACAAAGTTTAAGATCTGGTTTCCTAGAATAGCGGCGCCGTCGTTACACGCCCGTAATACAGCGGGTGAATGACGTCACTAGAACGTTGTATAAGTAAACAATGGCGCGGTTTCGTAGAGAGCGGTATTTGACACTTACGTTTTTTTTGTTTTCATGACCGTGGATTCAATGTCCTTTAGTCGTACTATTAAACATGTTTACATAGTATTAAAAGCGTCAAACAAGTCATAGTCACAGTCAGAGTCAAGCAAAGTAAATCACAGTCAAGTCAAACTAATGCCCCTGTAAAGTGGTGGAGATTTACAAGAGGCTCCTATGGAGTTTTGGAAACAACACGAAAAGACATGTTTCACCTCGTCATATCACTTACCCACACTCGAGCATGTTTGCGAGCACTTAATAAATAATAATTCACCATTTACTACACATTAACACTTGAAAATACACAAGTTTAGTAAAATAATCCAACGAGCCGACATGTTTTTTTTTCCACTTTGGCGCCAAAAAACCCACTGTTACGTCAAAATGTGGTGTTGCCATGTGCCACAAACGTGTGTAAATGTGCATGACGGCAGCTACGTCCGTAATGTTGCGTCCGCTACGTGATTGCGCCGCTATCCTAGGATACCAGAGCTTTAGTATACTACTCAAGTAGTAAGTAGCTCGACTAAAATGAGACTCGCTTGACTCGCTACTTGATTAAATCACTAGCCTTGTCCAAACTCGGCTAGAATTTTCAATAACCACAATCAGTCTTCAGTTATGCTCATATCTTTAGAAGTTTGCTTGGACAATTTTGATTTAACCTAGAAAAAATTTAGTATCAAAGAAATTCGAAGGAAGCTATGATAAAAATTTGTTATAATTTTGAACTACAAGTAATTGAAATCACAAATATTGAGGTATAATTTCATGGTACATAAGTTTTAAGGATTTGAACTCTTTGTCTTTGTTCGTATTAAATTTTCCGGTTTACTCGCCCCAAAATACTTGAAAAACTGTATTGTTGGTACTGGGATAACATGTTTTGTTCATCTAAAAGCATTTACACGCAAAACTATTGTTATACAACAGTACAAAATGTTTTTTTTTTTTCAATGTTAAACAAACTTTAAGTTAGTAGCCCAGTGCTCACTTAGAGGTTTAACAAGTTATCTATCTGATACAAGCTATTGATGATTGTTGGCAATGACAATGGACACCAATTTTCTACCCTATAGATCAGGGATGGCGAACCTTTATGGATCAACTCTTCATTTCTTCAAGGAAGGATTCAAGGATCATTTCTTTTAAAGAATATTTTAGATTGAATTCTGCCCTTTTGGTATTGGGGCAATTTTGTTTAAGAGGCCATAGATGTGCAGTCAAATAATTTTTACTAAGTGAATATTGGGAAAATAATCAATCTAAATACTAATTAAGTCAAAACTCTTTATTTACTACCAAAAAAACACAATTTTCACTGTGTATGCGTAATATTTCATCGTTACTTTGAACTAAAATGCTAACCCTTTCGATCGGTGGCGTGCCGAAAATATTTTGTGCCATTGGTACGCCATCCCTGCTATAAATGTTACATCAGTGATCAGATTCATTCGCAAAGGATGTTGATTGGTACACTCAAGGTCACGACATCGGTCTGGCGTGTCATTGGCGGACAAGAAAAACACATTAGCACTCGGAGTTGAATGTTGTTGACAGTGGGCTGACCGTATTCACTTGTGGCTACAGTATCATATAATTTATGATTATATCTTAAGCCTTAACACAAGTACAGAGCTTATCGTACTCCCTGAAAAATTGTATGCACCGCAATGGTTCACATAATAATAAATTTACGGGTTTTCGTTGGAACAAAGCTTTAAATGCGGCTGTAAATAGTTTTTACCCTTCTATGGTGCTTCTTCTATGTTTAGGCTCAAAGTACTTAATATTTACTGATTTGTAATTATTTATACACAACCACGTTCTTCCGATGTTTGAAGAAATGAAAATAAGTAGAAATTCTTTCTCGTAATCGACATAATATATAGGTGCATTGGCTGTCAAATCTGTTGTATTATCTGACAGTGATAACATTATCTGAGTTTCTTTTTATCTTAGTAAGCCAGACAAGGATGGTAATATCTAATTTTAAAGTTATCAGATTCAGTTTAAAAACGTCAATCGACACGATTATAAAAGTAGTCTTCCTATTTCTTTCTTGTTTTGAATTAAAGCAATAACACGTATTAAGTCCGTCTATTGAATCGAACTTTGCAATAATATCTACATTCTGAACTTGTCCACTCTTCTTAGGGTAAGTTGTGATGCCTTCATTTTGAAAAAGGACAATAACATTTTAAACCACACAAGAAAAAAAGGTATTTAGAACGGTCTTGTCGCTTACTTGAAGCTTCCAAAGGCTTCCACTAAAATTTAACTTTGAAAGTAATTCAACACTGTTTTCCTAGTCGTCATCTTTCTGACACGGTAGTTGTCGGAGGATTAGGCATTAAAACATTCTCCTTTCAATTTAATGTTCACTTTAATTTGTTTAGCCTCTAAAAATTTTCTATATGGAAAATTTTAAACGAAATGGAAAATCGTGTTGAAGCTAAAAAAACAACAGGTTAACGACATTAATTATAATAATATCGTAGATAGTTTTTCCGTTTTTTTTTCTGAACCATCGGGCAAGCTTTTGTCTGGGTCATTTAGATCATTGTCCAGATGACTAATATTGTATACTTGCTTAACGTGTTTGCGAACTTACAGACAACTTAAACCATATTAATTTAATTTAAAAAATGCATAAGCTCATAAATGCATAATTATTAATTTTGTTGAATGTACAGGAAAACTAGACATTCTAGTCAAAACAAAAGTACCTAACCGATCAATTCTGAGCTTAACAATTTTAATATTAATATTTTTGGGAAAACATATGTATGTGTATTTTTTAAATGTATTCTATTCAAAATGAGCGCATCGCCATAAAAAGTGCAATAATAGGACTTATGACTTGGCTATAACTAACATTTTAACTTATGCACTTTCCGTACCGAAATATATTCGTTTAGTAACTCCGTCTAGATGCCAAATAATGTTACACATAGTTCAAGTTTTTGAAACATTTAGAATGTTGGTTATTATAATATTATTAAATAAGAAATAGTACGTTCACGTGTAAATTTTAGACACATTATTCGATATACAGGGTTATTTTTAATATACCAGAGACCTCTAGTAGGAATCTACGTTACGGCATACTTAACAGCCTTTGTATCACCATTTTTCACTAAACAATACATTCACCAAAATTATTTAAAGTTTTTTTTTTGTTGTTCGTAGGTGCAATAGTCGCTAAGCTTTGCCTTGACTCGACGCGTTCCTTCTCATTTGAAACCCCGTACATAGCCTTAATTCAAATATTTCGGTCATGAGTGGAAGAAAAACAAAGTACGAATAAGCATTCGGACAGGTTATGATTTATTAAAAATAACAGGCTTAGTGAAATAAAATTCTGAGATATAAGCGTTTAGAGTTTTTGTATGGATTAGGAAGGGATGCTCTGTCCCTTTCGCGCCAGTTGAGTGTCAGTATGGAGTTTGTATTCATTTGTAAGCATAGTGCGCTCTCTGTCTAGCAAGACATTAAAATGCTTAATTATTCCTTAACTTTAATCATATTTCAATTTTGTTTTCGGTGTTCGGTTAATAGTCAGATTTTTATAAGACAAAAATAAAAATAAACAGTCCGGTAGTCTATTGCTAAAAGTCGCTGAACAATAGTTGCTGAGTATGATGTGGTCAATAGTAGCATACGAGATCGAGGCTTCTGGCTAATTAATAATAACCCTGTATTACGTATCATGTACCTTGAATTCATTTTAAAATTGTTAACAAAAGGATAGTTAGATTTGAATTTGTCTTCTAGTTTCGAAACTTCTGTGTTACTTGGTTATAATATGTAGGTATGTACACCCATCTCGATTAGACACTCGTATAGTTAAAATAATATTATTAAATTCATATTCAAAATGGAAAATGAGTAAATGAAACAGGGAACCTCTTATCTAGCCTATCTCTTCTACTATATTTATCGATCTATCTATAGATGTAATAAAAATAAATACCTAATAAGTACTTATAAATACTACTGTGAGAGCATTAGTATTGATGTGTAGTCAAATATCACTTAAGTTAGGTTTCAAATGAGCCTTGAGATGACTTTGAAGTTAATAAACTTATAGTGAGTGGTTGAGGTGACATTAAAAATAAAGTATAGATAATAAATGGAGAGCTTCTGCATAAATGTCACGATGCGGTGAATGAATGATATGATGAGTGAATATGATTAAAGACATGAGTGTATTGGCACAACTTGGCTGATAAGATTTGACCTCAATCATCACCTGACAGAGTGGTTACCAATAGCGGGTAAGCGTTCCGTAGGCAGACAACCAGCCCGATGGGTCGATGACATCAGACCCATCGCAGGTCATACGTGGATGAGATTGGCCCGAGAAAGGGATCAATGGCGCAAGGGATACCCAGCAGTGGGTTGATACAGGCTGAAAATGATGATGATGATGATCACCTGCTTATACAGAGGTACGCGGAAAGGGTATAACTAGGGGGTAATAAGTCGAAAGGGGTCCGTTAAGGTAGCATTCCGATATTGGCGACCGCGATCGGCGGCAGCGGCCGCGTCTCGCGACCCGCTGCTCAGTATGAATTTATATGGAGTGGCGTGTGGGTTGTTTGCATTGTCGCTTGCGAGCGCCGGTCGCCAAGATCAGAATGCTACCTTAATACTGATCATTATATGAACAACATTTACCATCAGACCAACCCGTCAAAAAAGTAGAGCGTGAGTATGTATGTCTTTGCTCGTCTTGCTGGCTCGTTGGTATGGCATTTTCTAATGTTCGTATAAACTAAGTTAAGGCTCATAGCTGACTAAAGAATTGAAGCGCCTATATAGGTATCATCATCATCAGCCCGAAGACGTCCACTGCTGAACATAGGCCTCCCCCTTTAACCTCCACACTGAACGACAGCCTGCCATCGGCATCCTCTGGATGCCAGCGACTCTCACAATGTCGTCGGTCCATCTAGTGGCCTACCTACGCTGCGTCTTCCGGTTCGTGGTCTCCACTCATGAAACTTTCTTCCCCATCGGTTATCGCTATATGGGTATACGGTCGTGGAAAAATCACCGACGCGGCGCGAAAGCGCAGGAAGCAATTTTAAATCTATGCTAAAACAGGGAGAGTTGACTTTTTTACGGCTGCTTTTATGACTTCGACTCTAGTGGCATTTGTGCCATAATATTGTCCCGAATAGGTATTTATATTTTTGTTTATTGGTTGTGCCATTCAAAGTACGAGTGAATTGTAAAAAAGATGATTGTGTGAAGGGTTTATCTGTAAATAGTGCTATCGTTAGGTACGTCTCATATCTAAAACGTATTCCTTCGTAAATACCCGTTTTTGGCATTGTTATCCCGTCGTTGACACAAAATTAGACTAGGTAGTGTCGCGGAGAGAGTAGCACGTGTTTTAAGACAATTGTTCTTGCCTTGTGTACCTTTACTGAATAAAACTAAGATAGTCGTTCAAAGCCACAGCAATTTTAGGTTGTTTTTACATCTTAAAGCACAAAACTCATAGCACACGATTCAGACCATGTCGTATTTTGAGCGATGGTGGCCGGGCGGTAGCATGTGCGCTTTACAATCTGACGGCACCCGGTTCGATCCTCGGCCCTGCACCAATGGCTTATTTAGTACTTAAATAAATTATGTGCAGTTTGATCATCATCATGAGCCAGAAGACGTCCACAGCTGAATATAGGCCTCCCCCTTTAACCTCCACACTGAATCCTGCCTTTCCTTTCCGCCGGCAGTTTTGATGCCATCGCTCGAAAACGGTGAAGGAAAACATCGTGAGGAAACCGGCATGTCCAAGAACCTCAAAAGTTGAAATGACATTCACTAACGTGGACTGGGTCAGCATGCTAGATTAAAGTGCATCCTCTCTCTCTGAGAGAAGGTCTGTGTCCCAGCAATGGGAATATGATAGGCTGATAATGATGATGTCGTATTTTAAATGATACTTTTTCAGAGAGACGTTTATAAAAACCTGCTTACTTAATAGATGGCTATGCAACAAAAGCGCCATCTGAATGAAGTTTATCTAGTGAATGCCATGACAAGCTCTCATTGGCGTAAATAATCTTAATTTCACATGATTTCCCAAGTGCACAACTCCGATAAGAATAACTTAATATTTCATAGGGCTGCTTTATTAGCCTGCCTATTTTTTTTACTACTTGTAGCTATTTCATGAAAACTATCATGAAAAGATATAGTTTGCGTTCATGTAACTTGTCGCAGTCACCTAAATCGCGTTTAACTCCGCGCTATTTCCTTATAGAAAATAGCGCGGCCTTTCCTCTCGCTTATACGTCATAAGTGCGGCTATATTGTCACGTATTACGTTGCATGCAATGTATAAAATTCACGATTGCTTTAGTTTTCATTAGAGCGGCCGTATGCCGTATGCCGTATGCCACGGTGGAACTTGCCCCATCAACAGTAGAAGGTATAAGTGCCACAACCTTGCCCCAATATTTCTAATAACGCCTTGTAACTATGCCTTTCAGTTGCATGTAAAAATTATAATATTGTAACAATTGAATAACTGTGTATTATAATATCTACTTAGTGCTGTGGTCTTTTATTGTAATGATTGGTGATTAAGGTATCAACTCGGCGTTTAATTTTCATACGTTATTGTCCCGGAGACCTGAAAGTATTTTTTTTTACTAATAAAAAAATAAAATAACAAAGACTGTTTCTTAGTAAAATCTCTTGTGTAAATGTTATATCAAGTACAATGAGGAAATTAGGGATCAATTATTTATTTTAAGTTTCACTTTGCAGAACTTCAATTTTGTTTTATATATTTTTCCGTTAACGGCATGCACTTAAACTCGGTCCAAGTATTTATTTGCCCTGATAGCTGCAATAATATTGTAAAAATCTGAATGAAAGCCACGATATCTAAGCATTTTCGCTAGGTTTTTGAACGTGATAGCAGGTACCCGATATACTTCAGTGAAATATTAACAATGTTATTGCAGCTTTCAGAGCGAATAAACGAATGGAAATATTGTAATTATGTGAAACGAATAGGACAAACTAAAACAAATAGGTTTTTAGAGTTTGATGGGTCAAACTTGTGTGAAAATTTGACGTTGAGTTAAGCCCTTAAGTGTGTGCGAGTCTGCCAATTAGGTTTAAGGGTTAGCTATTTCATTGTGATAGGTATTCGATCCCACTGCAGCTTCGGTAATGTATGGTTAAAAGGATAATATTCTCTAAAGTCTTCTGCTGTTAATATAAATCATAGCCAGTAAGGAAACTTGTACACATCTTACATGATATTTTTTGAGAAACATTAATTTTTGTCACAATTTATGTCTCGAACGACATTTTGTAAATTCTACTTTTTCTATCATCTACAAGATTTAATAGTTTGATATTTTAGTCTATCTTTGCTCATTCTTGATGTAACTAGTCTGAGAGCCTTCCTATTTCAATGCTTCTTATCGATATAATTTTAGATGGATTTTGTATGTCGATTTTTTTAACAGATTTACATTGTTTATTTTTAATCGCGGTTCAATTTACAATGAGGACGTTCATTAGATAAATAATCCATCAATTTACTACACAATATATTAATTTTGCTAAGTGAAGAAACTACCGCATGTCCTTACTGTAAATAGATATGCACGTTTAAACTTTTGTACACAGATTGGACGTAATATTTTTATCTCTACTTAACTTTGATAACATATAATAGATTGTGTATATTTTAGCTTATTCTTCTATGTTAATGAGCAGTACCAAACTAATTTTATATTGTACTGATGTCAACTATTATTATAATAAATGGCATCACTATGATATGTTACACAATCAATACAATGGGGTATTTGACTGTACTAAAAATATAATTCATACTGATGTAATCCTACAAGTTTTTTTTAAAATATTTTTATTACTAAAATGTACAAAATATTTTCCTGATTTTCAGAAAAACAATTTTTGTCCCATTGATCACGTGACTCGACTGCAATCGCTCTTTTTAGGTCAATAGTGCTCATGACGTCACAGGCAAGTAATAGAGGCAACAGGGCCCTGATTCCCTATCTTCAAACACGCGCGTAACGCTACGCGTTAAGTGACCTAAAAGTTGGGCTTTATTTCATAGTAAATAGAGTTCAATTTTTAGAGGTTAATTTAACGCAACGCGTTACGTGCGTGTTAAAGTTACAGAATCAGGGCCCCGAGAGGTAATAGAGGCATACGTCACTTGAGGCACTTGCTATGGCAAGTTAGAACTTGTTTGCTTGCTTGTGACGTCACTGAAGTCACGTGCCCCCATAAATTTCAAATTTCGTATACCGCGATACCGCGTTTCCGCGGTATTTTAATAATTTGATTGTCCATTTATAAAACAAATACAAAAAATTATGAAGATTAAATAATCAAGATTTATTCATTAAAAACAGTCAAATACCGTATTATGTATTTATATTTTGATCAATAATAACATACAAGCATTTTTTGTAGGTATCTAATACCTATGCATTAACCATCAAGAATAATCAAGTTGTGTGAAATTGATTTAAATTTTGGTCTATTTATCTAGATTCATATACATAGTGGTCTAGTCTAGATTCTAAGCTAATTTACTTACTATTGGCCCCGCTTGACACATTACAACTTTTTCTGAGTATTTTCAAGCAAAAAGCTGATTTCGAATTGTTCATGTCTTATCTTATAAGCTATACGAAAAGACACATGTCGTTTGAACTGACACAAAACGAACATTTCACTTCACTCAGCTAGCGGGGTGCAAACAAGTGATTGGCACATTTCTTATGAACTACTTTAAGCGTCGCGCGCGACGGGTTGTGAGTAAACGAGGATAGAGATAATGAGTATGCGAAGCTGCAGTTGACTTCCATTAGGGACGAAAGACCTGCGCGGTGCCTGTGATCATCTCGATTTTCTGCTATCACTCGTTTTTTTTTTGCTGTGGCTACATCGGTTTCTAATATAGAAGTGATGACGATTGCCATGGCTTAACATTGACGATGGGGGCTAAAACAGCAAGCTTTATTATTTAAATCTTTTTTTCTTTTAGGTTTTGCCTCCAGACATGTTGTCTATTTAGCCAGTGTCATGTTATAGAATGTTCAATTACCTAATTCGTTAATTTCAAGTTTTAGTAAACATTGACAAACAAATCAAAATCAAGCAAAGTAATTCAGCAGATTCAGCAGAAACAATACCAAAAGACGACAAAAAATACACAAAACAACAACACAACCATAAACAACATCACAATATTTAAAAACAAAAACAGAATGAACGAACAACACGACAAACGAAGATTGACATAAAATGCTTAAGCATGGAATATGAATTGATGAGTTCTGTTCTTAAACATCTTTTAAAATAATGTTATGGCAGCCATAACTGATTCATATATATTCACGTTTAACAAGCATTATTTTAAAGCGTGTAGTCTAAAATAATAGTGTGTTATCCTTCGCAAAGGAACTAAGTAATATTCAATAAACTAATAAAATCGAGATGATCCAAAGCACTTGCCGTCTATTGTCGAGCGAGGGGGGTCGTCTGGCAAAGCTATTGAACGGAATTTTATAGTTAAACTCTTTTTAGTGATTTTTGAGAAAGCCACATTAGATCATAACATATAGAACATTTTTATTAAAAAAAACAATTTAGTTAATAACGGATAAACTGTTAAACGAGAGAAACGTATAAACTGTTTAGATTATTCTCGATATAAGATGAAGCATTTTAAACTTCTGCACAAATATTTTTTTTGAGTACGTATGTGTATGAATTATATTAGTGAACGCATAAATATAAGGTCTGAGATACACTGACGAATCGGTTTGTGACACTGAAATACTTACATCATTTGAAAGATAGAAACAACTACGTGTCAAATTAATAAAGGTGTTGTTCCGAATAATAAATATTTATTTTCCTTATGCAGGGTTGTTGAACATCCTGACGCAGCTAGCTTTTTATATCATACTAAATAATTTTTGTATCATGACTTTTTATAAAACCTAATACATATACCATTTTTTTTTAAGTTTTGTATTTTGTAGATGCAGAAGTTGCGCCCGGGCTCTTCGTTCCTTTTTATTTGGGACAGCGTAAAGTTATTGCCATTTAGAAACCTAGTTTAAATGTTGTTTTTGTATGGAAGAAAACAACACGAATTATTTAAAGTTATGGAACTAAAGTTGTTAGGTATGATGTAGGGAAATTGCCAGGAGGCTTTTGGCAAATTGTCAAAAATCCTGTATAACAGAGAAAGATGTTCTTTTTGTTCGCTATCTTAGTCACGGCTTGTGAGCCTTAGCGGGCCATGAACTTATCAATACGCGAATATATCTATTATCGCGACCCAAAGGTGTCTTGAACGACGAACTTTGTCTCAGTACATCTTAGAGCCTTACACAAAGCAGCGCTGAAAAGCGACTATAGGCATTTAGTTTGTTTGATGTGATGTGTATTTATAGTAAATCTAAAGCTAGGTATCCAATATGTTCGCGCTCTGCCTGCGCACCACGCTCCTGCAAATGCTTCAATAAATACGGCACGCGCACTTTTTTGTGTTCCGCCGCGAAGCGTGCATGCTCCGAGAGCGCGAACGTATCGACTGGAGCAGTTACAAGAGCGCGAAGTGTCCGTGTTCGCGTACATAATGGATACCCAGCTTTATGTGAACAATGTGTGATCATAAAGTTAGTAGTTGTTGATTTTCTGTTGTTTTCATTATAAATGTAAATTGTAAACGCACTAATTGAATCTTAGCAAAGATCTGTTAATTTTAAGTTATAAATGTATTTACACGTGCCAGAAAAATATTATTTTACACTAAGTAAGTTATGGAGAGAACGATATCAGCTATTACGAAAAGACATTTCAATTTTGATTGGACAAATTATTTATTTGCTAAAATATAGAAACCGATTACGCTATGTCACAATACTTTATTTACTCACCGTAAGTAAAGGAGACGTAATTTATTTTCATTTGGTTTATAACATCACAAAATTACTTCGAGACATGTTTTTATCGACTTATTTGTAATTAATTGTAGGTACTTATTTCATGTCAATGGGTCGATAGAAGCATGCGCAAGTCAGCTAGCCGATTCCATAGCTCGTGAATTTTGTATGATCACTGAATTTTGCATGGTAGCTTGAGTGGCAATGAAGTCACAGTTTAAATGTATAGTTATAATGGAATGTGTGATCAGTGAGAAGTATGGAACAAAGGGCTGGACGGCTTTCCCTCTCAAATAGTTCTAGTCATTTTATTCCTCCGTGTTGTATGTAACATGAGCAGTATGCCTGTATTATGGGTAGACAATATGATGTAATAATCAATATGAATGTTAATAAATATAGGTGAAACTTATATCTATTAAATTTGATGTCTGTTCTAATGCATTGTTTCATTTCTTAAATATTTTTTTTTAATTATAAATAGGCTTATTCTTTTTTACAAATTAAGCATATAATTAACAGATAATCCAAAACATTACATGCTGCAGCTTAAATGGGCAAGGACGACAAAACTGAATTTGCCCATCTTATCAAAGCAAAATAAATGTGGAATCAAAGCGCTTCGTACGGGTTCTCGGAATATCAACCATAAAGCGGTGTCGATTCTTTGTGCCCACTGTGGCGTCCGATAGAAAAATGGGCAGTAGGGAATCAAATCATGCAGATCTGTAGCACACTCCGAAATGTATGCGAAAAAAAACCGATAGACTAGCAACCTTGCGCCGATGCTCAAGACTAAGAACTTAAGCTTAGTCTGAACCAGGGATTCGTTGCTGATGAGCCTCTTGGCACGTTTCTCAATAGATTCCGTAGACTTCAATGTACCTATTTTATTTATTTTATTTTATTTGGAAAACATACAGTGATAAATAACTAAGTTACTGATACATTTTATAATTAAACACCATTTAGCAGTTTTCGCATATTGAATTTAGGCATGTTCCTTATCTAACCCTATAGGTAATCAGGTATACATAAGAGTCTGTGCAAAAGAGAAGCGTCGTAGGTCGCGCGTGTGGTAGTAGCTTTATCTAGTCTGTGCGCGTTTTTTAAAACCATAGGTGGCAAACAAGCAGACGGGCTGCCTGATGGTAAGCAGTCACCGTCGCTTATGGATACTTGTAACACCAGAAGCATCACAAATACGTTGCCGACCCTTTAGGACTCGATTAACTCGCCTTTTGAAGAACCCCATGTCGTAGCTTCTCGGAAACACCGCGGAAGGTAGCTCGATCCACATTTAGCAGATATGAGGCAAGAAGGATCCTGTGCGAATTTACTGTTTTTGTTGCGTTAACAACCCTGCTCTGTCATTGCCAGCACGACTAAATATGTTTGATACTAGGTAGGTACCTACTCAGTTCTCACTATGTAGTGCCAGTTGTTATACTATTATCGATTGGTTGGTTTTGAGGGGGGATTCTTATCTATTATATATTTTAGTATCGGAGCCAGACAGGCATCTCAAAAACACAGATAAAAATTACAAAGGTAGCTTTCTATATTGGTAAGTACCTATAGAATACCACTTTGGAGCTTATTGATCATATCATGGCAGTGGCTTTGCCTTATCAATATAATCATGGATATAATGTACCTACCTGAAGAATATGTGTGAATATGTATAAACTTTTTGTACGATGTAATGAAATTAAGGAGGTTTTGTTTGTCGTACATCTTGATGTTGTATTCTGTTTTTTCTTCTTTCAATCTTGGCACTTAACTGGCGGCATGTCACACCGACATCGTACAATTAGAAACGTCACAAAATTGATGAAAAATTGTCAATATGTTACAGTAGCAAAATAAATAATGCAAAATCTTAAAAAACCGAGCACACATACGAAATCTATGACTTATAAATGTTCCGCTACGGACTCGAGAGGCTTGCGGTCTGGGGTACTTACTCCTATATTTGTCGTGTCCTAGGAACCTATTCGTATCACTAAAGCTCTCCAATGATAAAGAGAATGCTTCAGCATGTGTGTCGTAGGATTCTCTCCTCACACTCTTCCATGGTGGTACAGTGTGCCAAGTACCAGAACTTTGTCATGTCAGATGTCCTGGCAAAATTAGAAGAAGATTGTGAGAGGTATTGTCCAACGCCTCGGTATCCATCTCGGAAGGTATGTTATAATAAGTAGGTATATAATTCCTCTAGTAATTTTCGGATTGTTGGTAAGAGCTCATTGGCTATCTCTATGCAAAAATCTACTCTACCAAAGTAGGTAAAAGTACCTAGTTATATTGTTTGTTCCTAAGGCGATGATGGCTGAGCAGGCATGTGTGCTTTAGTTACAATCTGACGGCACCCGGTTCGATTCTTGACCCTGCACAGTGACTTATTTAGCAGTTTAGGTGCTATCGTTCAAAAACGGTGAAGCAAAAAATCATGTGGAAACCAAGAATAGGTTTAGTGTTTTTTTAACAACTACCAATACCCAATTTTGTTCGAGTGCTCACAAATTTTGAAGTTTGTTTTTTCAATTGATAATAATTATGTAGGTATAGAAGATGTAGGTAAGCTGCAATTATGTACACTAACAACCTCTTCGGAGAGGTTGTTAATATATTATCAAGACTCTCTATTGACGCCTTAGGTAATTTAATCCTCAATAGATTTCCATTGTCTAACGTCGCATGAGGATAGGTAAAACTAAACACCATTCAGCCTCGATGTTGATACCTTTGCGGTATTCAGATCAAGTTGGCGTAACCACACGGGACTAAAATAAGTAGGTAGCTATCGATTTGCTTAAGATACAAGTTGATAATATATTATTTCATTACAAGAACTTTTTGATCGGCTTGTTAAAACTACAGTTTTATGAGGCTCCTAAGAACTGTCGACTATTTACCACCCAGCACCTAATCCCCCAGGGGCCTCATTAACAAAATCGAGTATTCTACAGCCCGGTATTTAACACCTGGCTAAATTTTCGCCCTCTAACTTCTCCAAGGGCAGAATGCCAGCTTCAGTAATGAGGATCATCTTCTACGCCGATCTCCCTGCCTTGCTATATGGTTAGATGCAAATGAACCACGTGAGTGACTCGAGTTTTCAACAGATTTCTATATTCTGTAATTTTTCTTAGGTGTGTGTTTGTGGAGCGGGCACCGATATAGGGCGCATAGCATGCCTGTTTCTAAAGCAGCAGAAGTTGATCAAGGTCCTGGCGATGTACGATGACATGCCCGAGCGGTTCGTGCTTGGTGTGGCGAATGATATCGCACACATTGACACCAGCACGGAGGTCGAGGCCTACCAGGGAAGAGCTTTCCTCAAGGCTGCTCTACGTGTAAGGGCTGCTTCTATTATTTGGGAATGTAATTTAGTCGCTCGCATGTCTAAATTGTCCTTACTTATTTTAATGCTGTCTATTTCCATACCTACCTACCTACTTATTCTAAACAAAAGTAGCAACTGGAAACAGACAACTTATCCAGATTCAGATTCAGATATGTTCGTCATATGAGGCAAGTCAGTTTACACGAGTGCTTATTTCTAGTGTTATTGGTGTAAGAAAGTATAACAATTTTGCCTTATCAATTATTACTTAAAAACTTACTAAACTAAAACTCACTAAAACTTAGTTTACTTATTATTTAAAAAGAACAAACTTTGCACAAGGACCAATCTGGATCGATGAATAAAAACAGCACAAAGTATTTAGAATGAAAATAGGTTAAAAGTTTTAACGTGAAATTGATGTACCTAACATGCAATACCTACTCTATGAAAACCGTAGATGAAAACTAATATCATAAAGTATGCATTTTCTGAGGTTTCTGAAAGTTAGAAATGTCACAACCGAATAACGCTTTGTTGACAATTGACATTAACGAGTAAGTACAGTTAGTAATGCGAGCGACGATTTGTAGGCGCAGTCTGCGTGTTATACCTTCGTCGCTGCAGAGTACCACCAATCTCAACCTGCCTAGCGGCAATGGTCTTCTTCTGCCGTCCTGTTCACGTGGATGATGCGAGTAAGTTGGAGCCAGCAGGCTACCACGCGAATAACATTGCCACCAAGACTTACACTAAAAGACCCCCAGGCTCCTGACCTCCCCCGTCTCATAACGTGGGCTCGCAGAAAACACGCGAACGTAAACGCGAGATAGGTACAGTTTGCGGTCGTGCAACTTTTCGCAATCACCTAAAAAGAATCGCCAGGCGTAAGGCCCTGGGACTGTTTAAAAAAACGACTTTAATTTAGTTGGCGTAGTTCCTACTCATTTGAAGTAAGTCGAAAGAGACACAGTATCGTAGCTAGAAAAGAAAGCTTTGGATATCAGCTCTACATAGTCTACATTAAGCTTACAAACCACGATAATTAAGTATCTATTTGGTGATAAGGGAGTTCCTAAAATGTATGAATGATTAAATGATGCTTAATCTAGAGCTGATTTCCAGAGCTTTCTTTTCTAGACGACGGTGTGGTCTCATACATTTCAAGAACTGCTTGTTCACCAAATAAGAAGGTAAGTACCTATACAATCTTTTATTACTAACGGACCACCCAAAGCGTCCACCTGGGTGGTCGGTTAGGAAAACTTGTTCTTAAGAGACCACTTGTTGTCTACCCGGGTGGTCGGTTAGGTAAACTTCACCTTATTAATTTGGCCATAACTACCAAACCAATTTCTAGTGTTTCCCATCCCTTGTTATTGATCACTAGGGTTCTGACGTGGTACTGATCTGCGGTGGGCACTACGTGATGCCTCCGTGCTGCAACATCCTCGATCGAGACCTGTTCTTGATGAACATGCAGTACGTCCGCACGGTCGCGCTGGCCATCGCGCAGTTCTGCCCGGACGCGGTGGTAGCTATACAGACTCCGCCGGTTGACTGCAACTTCACCCTGGTTAAGCATGTAAGAAATACCAAGGAAGATAGACTAAGAGAGACAATAGCGGAACATTAGCGTAGCTCGGAAATTTGCCTAAAAACGGTATAAACTTAGATGGCAGCGTAATTTGAGCGTGCTATAGGTTGTCTCGAACTTCCGTAAACGCTGCAGACAGATAACGTACGAAAAGGTTCTACAAATTACCGTAGCGCTAGTATAGCAGTCAAGTTTCGCAACATTTCAAAAAATAAAATAGAGAGAAAAATAAATCAATTTTTCAATTTTCAAAGAATAAAGAAAACGCGATATGGGTTGCGCTTCTCTAGTAGTAGTAGTAAACCCATATAGGTCTGTGAGTAAGCCCCACGAGTAAAGCTGGAAACAAATTATCAAACGCGGCTGATGGACGCGGCCGACGCGACAAAGGTATCTAGTTAATGAATGTAAACTGAGCTGTGCAAACTATCGGGCGTAAGTCGTGGACGTAACCTTGGGCTGACCTTGAGTGTTCGGACGTTCGGCAGAAATCAGGCGCACTGGATGTTTTTTCCAGCCGTTGTTGTCTTTTGAAAGACTGCACACTTAACAGTCGCGTCCGTCAGCCGCGTCCGTCAGTCGCGTCCAATAGTTTGTTTTCAGCTTAAGCCCCCACGAGTAACGAGAGTCTGATAATGGAAACGTGAGGGGGATAGTGAAACTCTTCAATAGCTACCAGCAAGGGCGCAGCCAGGGTTTTATTGGGGCAGTTGGGAGCAAATGCAAATTATTTAATCTTAGGTTAGGAAGCTCCTTGAACGAGCGCTTACCCACACTTTTCCTCGGCAACTGGACAACTGGGGCAACCCCCTCTCCCATACCCTTTCACCCTTAGAGGTCATTCTACTCCTGATTAAGAAAACAAATTGTGAAAAAAACAGCTGTTCAATAGATTTCGTCGAGTGGCAAAAGCAAATAAGTTTTTGTATGGAACAGCTGATTTTTTTTTCACAATTTCAGAGTTCCATAGTAAAAGTTGTTTCTCCTAGGGGATTAATCTGCCCCCCTCTTCTCCCTGCCCGTACCTGGCGATGCCCTTGGCTAATAGTAAATTCTTTGGTTTGTTTTAACAAGTCACATATAGGTAAGCGTGTTTTTTTTAAATAGGCATAATTATTAGAGAATATATTAGGGCATAATTATTAAGATAGCTCGTTGGTCCAGTTGGTAGTGAACCTACCTTCTGAGCGTGAGGGCGTGGCTTCTATTCCTACCTAGGACAAACATTTATGTGATGAACATTTGTGTTTGTTCTATATCTGGGTGTTACTATCTATTTAAGTATGTATTTAAATACTATATATGTATATATATCAGTCTCTGGCAGCCATATCACAAGCTTTGCTTAGTTTGGGGTCAGATGACCGTGTGTGCAAAAATGTCCCGAATATTTATTATTTATATTAGAACCTTAGAATAACTACTCAGAGAAGGTAGGTTTCCAAACAACGCCTTCTCAAAACGTAAGCTACAAATTCGCTTTGTAGCTTACGTTTCGATTGGTATTTTGAACGATTTAAGCAAGAAAATTAATGGATTACCTGTGGAATGTCACACCATAACTCTTATGCTGCTTTTCTGATTTGTTGTGGTACGATTTCACCGCGCAAATTGTCATAGTAAAATTTTTTTTTTGGAGCCATATGTGACACCATTTGAATGGCTTAAATTTTGCGAATGTACTTGGTTTCTTTGTGTAGTTATTCTAAGATTAGAACTTTCCTTCCTTCCTGTGTCACTCCAGACGTTGGATCTAAACTACGTTTACGACAAGCGTCGCCTGCTGGGCGTAAACTCTATAAACTCGATGCGCGCCAACCAGCTGTTCTGCTCCATCACCGGCTCCGACCCCAAGGATTCCAACATCCCCGTCATATGCGGCACCGGCAGGCGCACCAGGGTGCCAATATTCTCTGCGGGGAAACCTGGGAATGTGCCACAGGTAATCTGGAAACATCGAGCAACTAAACCCGAGAGAGGTAATTGGCGTCTATTCTGTCATACCGCTCACTGAACTAAACCAATCTGACAGGACTAAAATTATTTGCCTCTCTTTTCATTTTAATATGTAAGAGAAGGATTGCAACAATTTTAGAGCTGTCAAATTTAGTTTAGAGTATGTACATCAGAATCGATGCCATAGTCGGTTGGTTCAATTCCGTAACGAGTGAATGTTTTTATTGCACAAATAAATATCAGAGTGTGAGTATTTCCAGTTGCGTTTACTTACTCGACCGCGTCAACGCTAACTACAATTTATATTAAATAAAAACAGCACCATATAGCACATGCAAATGTTACTGTTAACATGTAAAGTTAACGTGATCGAATAAGTAAACGCCGCTGGTAAAACTCTCACTAGGCCCTCTGAGCAACAAAAAACAAAGCGCACTACCGACCGCAGTAGCTACTGATAAGAAGCTAGATCGGCGGTCTTACGGCGCTACGGCTACCTGTTATAATCGATTCTGTTTGGGTAATAAGGAAAGGTTTGGGTAAAAAGCAAATACTTGCGACAGTAATAAACTTTCAATGATTGTTTCCCTGTTTGGTAGTCGCAAGTGGACTGTCTGTCGCGGCTGGTGCGGGAGGCAGACGACATTATCTGCCGGGTGAAGTCCAACAACGAGCAAGGGCACCTGTCCATCGGATTCTCCACGGCTCGATTAGTTGTCAACATTATGAAAGGTTTCTTTATGCTAATTTTTACAGGCTTTTATAAGGAACTTGCAATGTTTGTTAGTTTGTTTAGGTAGGCCAAATCTTGCAATCTGAATTGGAATGTTATTTTTTTTACCTATTTTGCTGAAATTTTGCATGCACTTTTAGTTCTGATGACAATAGAAAGAAAGAAAGAAAGAACATAAGCTGCTGGACATAAGCCTTCCCCATCGATCTCCAAAGGGGCTGGTAAAGATAGGTAGGGGTGGAGCAAAAGATCCTGGGCTAGTAAGCGCAACATAGGAGGCACAAGATAGACGGACGACCTAAAAGAAACCGCAGGGAAACGCGGGATGCAGGTCGCTTCCACATAATTTATTTAGGTACTGAATAAGTAATTGGCACAGGGCTGAGGATCGAACCGGGTGCTGTTAGACTGTACAGCGCACATGCTACCGCCCGACTACCATCGCTCTCAATACATCAGCTGACATAAATGACATAGCCGAATCATCATCATCATTATTTCAGCCGTAGGACGTCCACTTTTGGATATAGGCCTCGCATCGGTCTCCAAAAGGGCCGGTTGGAAGCGGCCTGCATTCAACGTTTCCCTGCGATCTCTTTTAGGTCGTCTGTCCATCTTGTGGGTGGACGTTACATAGCCGAATGGCGGAAACATATTCAGAGGGCCGATCCCTCTAAATGATCCACAGGCACGGAGAAAGAAGAAGATATTTTATTTAGAAACTGACGTGGTTTTCACACATTCTCGTGGTAATTTTCGTGGTTTTCGCGCGCATCCACCTTGAAAAAGACTGCCTAATGTGGTTGAAATTATAGTCGGAGTGACCGGCTTAATTTTACGTGAGTAATTCCCGTGTAATATAAATAAAAAGAAGAAGATACTTTGTCCGTATTCTTGGCAGGTCTTTACGAGACGTCGACGTTCATAGACAGCGCGCTGGTGGAGCAGCGAGACCCGGACAAGTGCTTCGGGCTGCAGATCTGCGCGACCCCCGTCTCCGTTGGCAAGGGGGGCATCGTGGAGTACGCCATACCGCAGATCAACGGCTCTGAGGCGCAACTGGTCGAGGATACCAAGTGAGGGAGTTGACCCTTTTGAAATATTTAATAAACCGGTCAAGTACGAGTCGGGCTCGCGCACTGAGGGTTCCGTACAAAAAGTAGTGCAAAAAGACAATATCACGCCCAGGCGGTCACTCATCCAAGTACCGACCGCACCCCACTTTGCTTAACTTGGTGGTGAACAGAAATTTGTCCCCGACTCGCACTTGACCATTATTTACTATTTGTTGTTATACTTTAGAGTGTATACTATAATCATACCAAGTCTGACGCTTGTATGTATTACCGTTTTTACATTAGAGCTAATACAAAATTTGTTGTATGGGGTACCCACTGCATTTTTACTCTTTGACTTTATTTTTTTTCTTAGTTAATCCGCCGGAACATCACATAATCTGTGAAAATTTCAACTGGCTATCTATTACGGTTCGAAAGATACAGCCGTTAATAGGTAGGACAGACGGACAGACAGACAGACAGATATCGTAGGCTTAGTAATAGGGTCCCGTTTTTACCCTTTGGGTACGGAACCCTGAAAAACGATAAACGAAACTAATAAAAGAAATTGCGTATTACTGATTTTGGTTTAGTCGACAATGGACCTTATGAAGTCGAATTTTTAAATTAATAATTAGGTATACCTACGTATCTTAAGTTCGTTAAATGATTATACTTATCACAGAATAAAGACTAATAGCAAATAGTGCTAATTTAGCATAAACGAATTAATAGTAGATTGTAACATAAGGGAGTAAAATATTATTTTACTCCCTTATGGGGCGAGATAAGAGGGCGCTTTTTTGAATCCAGAGCGAAGTGAGGGATTCTAGAGTACAATTATTTAGTAGAATCCTGAACGTAGCGAAGGATTCAAAGTACGTCGCCCGAGCCAAAAAAATATTTTGCGCCCGAGTGATACTTACTCTCTACTTTTCATCAGCCACTATGAGAAAATAAAAGGCGCCTCATATTTTATTGTAATATTATTATTTAATAAAACATAGAGTAACAACTAAATTTAAATTAAATAGTATCTAATAATAAAACAACTAAAAACTTATATTTACATTTTAGACATTTTCGAAATTATGAAAATTTATGGTTACACAAAACCATGAATTTCTAACAATCCGTGAAAATTTACGAAAACGCGGGCTGTATGTAGTTCGCGCGTTTTTAATTTGACTTCTTTTTTTTATTCAGCTGGCGGCGCGACTATGTGCCGTCGTACCAGCCAGTCTTTATTCAAACAATATTTGCGTTCGATTTCTTTGGCGCTGAATACTAAGATGATCCAAATTCAAAAAGTGCGCGGCAAAGATAATTGCGGCGCACTTATAAAGAGGATTAAAAACTCATTACTGCCCGCTAAAAGTTTCTTATAGAAAACACCACCTTTGGGTGCACTTAAAGGCGAACCAAGTCGTCCTTTTCGAATAAATGGGATGAAAACAATATGTTATATTCTTTACTCATATGCCAAAATTGTTGTTACCAGAACGAGCCAGATATATTTTTGACAGGACTGCAAATTGCAGCGGCTACATACTATTTGACAGACGGCGTGCTATAATCACGTGACGGATTCTATGCTAGTCCATTTTAGATGCTCATACTCATCGTATTGCATTTTTTTTTATTCCTCAGGATTGACCTGTTGGACAGCCTCAACTTGGGCAGGTGTTTCGCCGTGGGAGAAGAATACTTCCTGCACCCAGGTAAGGTACCGAAGAATTACCCGTGCGAGCCTTGCCCGCTCTGTACCGTCTGCGTAGATAGGACCAACGAAGATATCTGCGATAAACTTAAGAGGGAAGAAGAAGAAAGAAAACAGAAGGAAAAGAAGATGTCACGTTAAGCAGACGGTAAGAGGCTGTTGATCGCAGAAGATAGTACATTAAAACCGCAGAATCAGAAATATAAACTACTGGGTTACGCGGAAAAGGTGTACTAAGCCAAAAGTAATCCATAGTACTCATCATTATGAACAACTTTTGCGATGTGTCAATGGCCGTTTTCTATGCAACAGATAATCTCGAAAGATTTTCTGTTGCATAGAAAACGGCCATTGACACTCGACAAAATGTATGGAACAGCTGATATTTTTTTCGCGATTTCAGGGTTGGTCCCATATAGTAAAAGTTGTTAGTCATGGAGTATTATAACGGATCCCTTTCGGCTTCGTACACCCTCTCCGCGTAACCCTGAATAGTAGGTATGATTTAACTTGCTTATTAAGCCTCAAAAGAAGTAATATAACATGGATCCAAACTGAGATCAATCAGAAGATTAGAACATTACTTTTGTCAAAATGTGAAAGTTAGTTTAAGGTCAAATTTTGGTCAACATTATTTTGTTCTGCCTTTTGAGATTTTACTTTCAACGTGTTAGAAATGTTGGGTGTACATGTACAAGCTTTGTTTATTAATTTTGGGTAATTAATGTTTTTGGTTCCAATAAAACTATTATGACAACACTATTTTAATTTTTTAATAAATAATGGGCTTGCGCTTGACCGCGAACTCGCCTGATGCAGTCTACGGTAGAGCACGCTTGCCTAGAAGAAACCGATTCACTCGTGATTTGAAGACACCCAGATTGTAACTATCGGGGAACACCCGAAAGACAAACGGGGAAGGCAAAGATAATAAATACCTATACTGAAATATGGTCGAAAAGCAATCCATAATTATACTCTATGTTACGAAGTGGTAAATGAGGTGAAACATGTATTTTCGCTATTTTTCTTTATGTTTGCAGAACTCTCTAGTAAAATTACTACCACTTTACTAGGCATGACTTGGACTTTGCTTGTCTCTGACTGTGACTATGACTGTTCCTCTCAAGAGGAAAGAAGAAGACGTTACTTGACTGCTGTCACATTAACATCTGTCAGCAAACCGCCGCCATACTGGATTTATTTATCGCAATAATACTTAGTTGGCTATTGGACCAGGCTTCGATCAAAATAAAATGAATGGACAGGCCATAACCATTGAGCTTGCTCAGGAAAAACGAGTCGAAACCGTCGGATATATACTTCAACACCTAATTATAACCATGTGTTACAAAAAACCACCACCAAAGAACCACCGGAGGATGGGCAGCAGCGTCCTGTTAGTAGGTACACAGTGAACGTACTGCGATTCCCAAGCCGCCTGCCAAGCGTGGGGGTTATGGCAACACCCCTCTCTAAGAGGGAGGCCTTGTTCAGCAGTGGACATTAATTAATGGCTGATGATGTGTGTATGTGTGTTACAAAAAATTTATACATAGTGGTTTTTTGTTGTGTTATTACACTTTGGGAAAGCACACGAAGGCATAATTTTGTCAGATCTTTTGTTATCATGTAACAATAGTCGCGTGTTGCACTTCCTACGGCTAGATACCAACTGAAAGGAACTGAGCGCCGGCGCTCTTTTTGTAATCTTCAAAAATACGCTTCTTCTGGGCCCGCCCATTCATTTTATTTTGGTCGAAGGGACTATCTGCCTCTGCTCTGGTATGGGGCTATAATAAATAATTCGCTGCTTAAAAACGAAAGAGCCACAAAACAAAATTGTCCAAAATTATTTTTATTAAAAAAATGGGACCAAAATCGCCCTTATTTTCACAAAGACACACGTCAAAATCGGCGTTTATTCCATTCTGTCCGACTATTTGTCCGATGATCGGACTGTTTGGACAAAAATATTCCAATCTGTCCGACTGGCCAGTCGGACAGATTGGACACGCAAATTTTGTTCCAAATAGTACTACTGGCAGTAAAGTACAGTGAAAACAAAAATGTTATACTTATTTTTTTTTTCCTACTATTTTGACTTTGAGTGTCGGCTAATTTCTATGTGCAATATAATAATTAAGAATAGTTTTTTTCACCAAGTCCCAAGTACCAGGAATGTATAAACCATGAAGACGGTGTCCCCTTCGCGACCCATGATCACACTTTTTATGAATCTAGAGTGAAATACCTCTCCATCGTTTCTGTTATCCTGGTATGTACCTGGTATCGACGTTTTCCAATAATTAACGTTTGTTCTACTTGTGGAGGAACACAGTAGAAACTACTCGGATGTGGAGAGTGTGATCACGGGTCGCGGTCGCTTCTCGAGGTGGAAAACCTCTTCATGGTTTATGCATTCCTGGTACTTTGATTTGGTGAAGCTTTTTGTTCGACCATATCACCCAACCAAGTTTGACAGCTGTCATCGGAAATGAAGATCTCGACGAGATCTATCACTTCTACAAAGAGACTGCTAGTCCAGGATCAACAGTTTCCGAGATATCACCCAACCAAGTTTGACAGCTGTCATCGGAAATGAAGATCTCCACGAGATCTATCACTTCTGCAAAGAGACTGCTAGTCCAGGATCAACAGTTTCCGAGATATCGCCCAACCAAGTTTGACAGCTGTCATCGGAAATGAAGATCTGACGAGATCTAACACTTCTGCAAAGAGACTGCTAGTCCAGGATCAACAGTTTTCGAGATATCACCCAACCAAGTTTGACAGCTGTCATCGGAAATGAAGATCTCGACGAGATCTATCACTTCTGCAAAGAGACTGCTAGTCCAGGATCAACAGTTTCCGAGATATCACCCAACCAAGTTTGACAGCTGTCATCGGAAATGAAGATCTCGACGAGATCTATCACTTCTGCAAGGAGACTGCTAGTCCAGGATCAACAGTTTCCGAGATATCACCCAACCAAGTTTGACAGCTGTCACACTGATATCTGTCAACGCCCACATTAAACCATGGAGAGATACCCAAATCCAGCAGCAGTGGTCTGATAAACGTAGGCCAATGATGATGATGATGATGTCACTGACATCTGTCAACGCCTACATCTACCCTGAGACAGGCCCAAGTCCGTCTGATAGAGGCCGAAGTCCGTCTGATAAGAGTAGGCTGATAATGATGATGATAGATTAGGACCCATTCTCTGTGAGGGATGACCTGTGTCCCAGCAGTGGGAACATGGTAGGCTGAAACGATGATGATGATGAAATTTTAAATTCAGGATACTTTGCGAATGATGATAATGATGGTGGATTAGGGCCCATCCTCTCTCTCTCTGAGAAAAATCCTGTGTCCCAGCAGTGGGAACATAATAGGCTGAAATGATGATGATGATGATGAAATAACATACAAATGATAATTACGATAGATTCATATTAATTATTTTGCTAGAAGTGTTTGGTGTGAAGTACTTACTTCAAAGATAATAATCCTACAAAAAGTACCTAATTACTTTTCAGATTGATTGTATCGTAATATTCTTAGTAGTACTATTTGACTGGCCAGTCGGACAGATTGGAACATTTTTGTCCAAACAGTCCGATCATCGGACAAATAGTCGGACAGAATGGAATAAACGAAAATCGGCCTTTAGATTACAAATTTACGCATACGCCCTTTTGGCATTTTCACGGATGAATAAGTAATGAAAACTTTTAAATTGGCCTCCGGAAAAAAAGATATTTTTATTTTTGGCCCTTTAGTTTTAAAGCAGCGAATTATTGGACTACTACCGCTACTACAGGCCCATGGTCCAACAATTTACACAGAAGAGTTGGACCACCACTTCATTACTACTGGATTGGCCGGTGATTTCCTAAAAGCCATTAAATAATTTTGCTAAATAGAACAAGATAATTCAGCTGTTTTACATCATCATCATCATCATAATCAGCCAGAAGACGTCCACTGCTGAACATAGGCCTCCCCCTTTAACCTCCACACTGAACGAAAGCCTGCCATCTGCATCCACTGGAAGCTGTTTTACATAAATCACTGAAAATTATTTCATCATCCAAATTAGCTATACCTACAAACTCTGTCCTTGAAGCCATCTAGGTTCAGTTTGCCGATGTCGTAACAGCATCCACCCCTGAGCACGTGCCTACCAGGGTTAAGTTGAAGGCGACACGAGGCGACTCATGCGGGCTCTCACGTGAGATACCCACGAGTTACCAGCACATGGCTTCTATACTTCAACATGGATTCGTTCACTTACTGGAAGTGGCAAACCGTATTATAAGTATATCCAATAGGTAAATATTATCTACTCTCCATTTATCTAGGCTTAGGTATTTATTAGGAACTGCGTCTTTGTCGAATCTCAAGTGTATTTCCGCTTCAACGTCGCATTGAGTACAATAAGGAATTTGGGATAAATTATTTTACTCTACAGAAATTTGTTAATGATGGCAATTTAACCTTACCTGAAACAAATCTGCCATAACAATCTGATGAAATACCTACTCTGAGGCTAACATTACTTATTCTATGAAAATGTCAACTGGCTATCGATTAGGGTTCAAAATATACAGCCAATCAGACACAGAGTGTAGGCTTACTATTAAGGTCCCGTTGACACCCTTTGGGCACGGTACCCAAAAATTTTGTTTAATGACGTATGACATTTTCAAACATCACGTAAGATAGCTATGCTGGCTCCATCTGTAAAAAGTTTATCTGCTTACCTCATAAGGCACATATCTATGCTCTACACAAGGTCTACGTACCTACAGTATACTTACCGTAACAGAAACCCACGTAAAGTTTAGACTGAATTGTACCGACCGAATAAAAAATGTGTAGGTACCTAAATACCTATAGTTGACATTACTAATGACGCATGAAGACTGTCTTTTCCAGTCAATATGTAGAAGTATTTCATGAAATACGATTTCATGACATGAAAGTTAAATTTGACTGTCTATTATTAGCGTCGCACTTTTGTAAGCGTGACTGCGAAAAATGTCGTAGTCACGTTTTTCCAATCGTGGTAGCGACGAAGATTTGTTTAAATGGAAACCCAACATTTATAATATTTTCCTACTTTAGAATTATGTTAAACCATAGACAAAAGGAATAGTTTTGTCTATGGTTAAACCTACGGTTGTAAGCACAGATATAGGAAGTATATCTGTGGTTGTAAGTAAATAATTCCAAGGGATTTGAAGAAAAAGAAGGTTAAGTACCTATGAGAGATATATTTAAGAGCATGCTTGTCGCTACACGAATCTCACTGTCCACAGCACTACACACAGTCTTGAGTACCAAACGGCAGGTGATTTACTATTTGCAGAAGTAATCACTTTCTAAACGTTGCCTTTGATGTAAGAAAGTAGCTTATAAATAAATAGGATTGTGTCAGGAGATAATTGGAGATAAAAACTTAAACTGGAAAGCGCATATAAATAAAATAAATAATAAAATCACAAAATACGTCTACGCTCTATCGGTTCTTAGCAGTATCGCATCAAAATCAGTAGCAATAAGTGCATACTATGGATATGTGTTTCCTCATCTAAGCTATGGTGTTATATTTTGGGGGGATTCAGTAGAGGTTGAGTCCACATTTATATTACAAAAACAATGTTTACGGAGCATATACAAATTGAAACCTACTGATACTCTACGTAATATATTTATAGTTAATAAATTTTTAAGCCTGACCTGTTTATATATATTAGAGCTGTGTTTGTTTGTAAAGAGTAATGAGGAAACTTATTTCAACGCTAAGTCGAGTCGAATTGATAACCTACGTACAAAATATCGATATAATATGCGTATTCCTCAAATAAATAACGCCATGTACTACAAAAGTACATTCATAAATGCTATACATGTGTATAATAATCTGCCTACTGAGTTAAAAACTCTAAACGGCTTCAAGTTTAAGTCAAGTTTAAAAAACTGGCTAATATCTAGAGCATTTTATAACATGAGGGAATACTTTGAGAAATAAATATTATAATACACCTAGTTATTAACACTGTTTATTACCTGAAATAGAATTATTACATTGATATTGTTACCTAGTCCCCGTGGTCGATAGTTGCGCTTATAGTAATAAAATTGTAGTCAATATTTTATGTAGTATTTCAATAATATGTGTTTCTAATAATTCTATTGTATGTTCTATATGAACACAACTGTTGTGACTAATTACCTAATAAGCCTAAGACCTTTGTACACAGTTGAACAATAAAGTATTATTCTATTCTATTCTATTCCCAATGTTTTATTTATTACCATCGAGATACAATACATAGAAATCTCGATGTTTATCTCAAATAACAGGCTTAGCGAAGTATTAAACACATAAATACCTACTGAAAAAATAATCGAGTGTAAGAGCTAATGGCGAACTGTAGGTAGGTAACACTTCCATTTAATTTAAGGGTTCCGTACCTCAAAAGGGAAAAACGGAACCCTTATAGGGTCACTTAGTTGTCCGTCTGCCCTCAAGAACGCGTAAAGGTATCAAGTTGAAATTTATACTAAATACTTGGGACTACGCTTTCTTTCAACTGTGAAAAAATTTAAGTTTTAAGTCAACGCAATTCAAAGATATGAACGTTTAAATGTCGCATATTTTGCAATTTCACAGGGGAATCAAAACCTATAGGGTACTTCCCGTTGACCTAGAATCATTAATAGTGCCAAGAGGCAAGGTCTTACAGCACATATAAAGGAATAAATCTGTAAGTTGTTAATTTGAAGTTATTCATATAAAAATATTGTTTTACAATTACCTACAAACTTACATTTTGTAGTTGTTATGTTTCGAAGAACCTTATTGTCAAATACAAAGTTAAGTTTGTCTTTCAATATTTCAAAATATTTTTTTTTTTTGGACTCGCGCTCTCAGGTTTCCGTCCAACGAAACCTTGAACCGAAAGTTTTTTTTCTTCTGAGTAGGCACGTGATTTACTCGAATCGTAAAGATTTACAACGTAGCATTCATTTTCCACAACTATTTACGTAAGCAGGTCATCCACATCATCAGCCATTAAATGTCCACTGCTGAACAAGGCCTCCCTCTTAGAGAGGGGTGTTGCCATAATCCCCACGCTTGGCAGGCGGCTTGGAGATCGCAGTACGTTCACCGTGTACTAACAGGACGCAAGCAGGTCATCCATGACGAGATAATCTCTAATTTCGCTTTCCCGTCTTCTAAGGCCAGCCTACGTACCTATAGCTTACGCTACAGCGTATTAAACGAAGTAGGTACCTTCTACTAGATCTAGTAACGACGTAGAAGCTTCCCTGGAGAGCTGCCGGTAATTCAATCCGGCAATGAACTTGAGCGTGGCCGTGGTCGAGGAAGGTCAACGGGGTGGACCACCCCTGGGGATTATCTGCTCAGGCGGGCCGACTGTTAAGTGAATCGCGGATAGGTACATTTCGTCACCTTAGAGTGAAAACCTCGGGAATGCAATTTTGGTAATTTCCTTATTAATACATGCTTTGCGAGGTTTTCTTCCCAGAAATTTCATTTAAACTTTATTTGATCGTGTTTAAAATTATAGGTAGTAGCAAATATATTTAAAACATCGAGATATATACAATTCCCATAGAGGCACAAACGTGCCATAAATGATCGAACCAAAAGTCTGCGCACGCTACGCATTGCGCCGTCTTTTTGGTTGTAGTTGTAAGGCAACCGCGATCCAACTACAACGCTGGTCAATGACAGTGTTGCGATGACGTAGCAGACTAGCGACGTTGAACTCTATGCAAGTGACAAAACGTTTAAATTGGAGTAAATGTGGCATTGTGAATTAATTAATAATTCATGTCTCGACGCTCCGACTATTTTCGACTGTTTCACTTAGAGTTTGTGACTCTACAGGGATAGTATCTCGATGATTTAAAACTATTAATCATTTTTAAGATTTGCATATTTAAAAAACCGACAACAAAATGACTAGGCGCTTGAATAAAATTATTTATACTATGGGAGCTGGTTAAAAAGCTACTGAACCAAAGTTTTAATTATTGAGTATTATGATTTTTTAGTGAACCCACAGCGACAGTGCGGACCATCCAACGCGTGATAGCAATATCGGTAATTATTGATTACTAGCTGCGCCCTGCGGTTTTACCCTCGTAGTGATGATAAATGGTGATGATGATGATGAAAAGTTGCCTACGTCACTCTCTGGCTCTTGAACTATACCCATACAAAAAATCAGGTCGATCCGTTGTTCCGTTGCAGCGTGAAAGAGGAACAAACACCCATACATCTATACATACAAACTTTCGCGTTTATAATATTAGTAGGATATAGTAGGATAACAAATATTTTTTTACACTTATAGTTCATATTTTATTGTTACAATAGTGTTTATAATGATAATATTACTTTATGGTTTTTCGTTGCTATTTAAACCTAGTGCAAACCAGTTAAAGTTGACCTTTTCATGGCAGCTTGTACTCCGTAAAGTTGACTTTTCCATGGCCGCTTGTACGCAGTAGGGTTGACTTTTCCAATTTCCATGGCCGCTTGTACACAGTAGAGTTGACTTCCCACTGGCAGCTAGTACTCCGTAAAGTTGACTTTTCCATGGCCGTTTGTACGCCGTAAAGTTGACTTTTCCAATTTCCATGGCCGCTTGTACACAGTAGAGTTGACTTCCCACTGGCAGCTTGTACTCTGTAAAGTTGACTTTTCCATGGCCGCTTGTACACAGTAGAGTTGACTTCCCACTGGTAGCTTGTACTCTGTAAAGTTGACTTTTCCATGGCCGCTTGTACACAGTAGAGTTGACTTCCCACTGGCAGCTAGTACTCCGTAAAGTTGACTTTTCCATGGCCGTTTGTACGCCGTAAAGTTGACTTTTCCAATTTCCATGGCCGCTTGTACACAGTAGAGTTGACTTCCCACTGGTAGCTTGTACTCCGTAAAGTTGACTTTTCCATGGCCGCTTGTACACAGTAGAGTTGACTTCCCACTGGCAGCTTGTACTCTGTAAAGTTGACTTTTCCATGGCTGCTTGTACGCAGTAGAGTTGACTTTTCCATAGCTGCTTGTATACGCCGCAAAGTTGAGTTTTCCATGGCCGCTTCTACGCCGTAGAGTTGACTTTTCTATGGCCAATTGTACGCCGTAGAGTTGACTATTTCATGGCCGCAGCTTGTATACGACGTAAAGTTGACATACCCACGCAAAACTAGGTAAATCTACTATAAAAAGTCTTTGTTTCCACGGTTGCTTGTACGCCGCGACGTAGCCTCAACTCTCCAGTGGTTGTTAGGCTTTAGTACACACATCTCTATGGTGACAGAGAAAACACCGCTTTCTCTTGTGACTTGGGTGTTATTAATCCTCGAAGGTTCTCGGGTATCAATGTCACGATCGTCCACCATGCCCAACCATGCCTATTATCCATCCTCCTCGTGTCGCCTGCGTAATTTCGCGAATATATATATTTTTGACCCCCGACGGAAAACGAGAGGTTATAAGTTTAACGTGTTTTTTGTGTATATGTGTAGGTATCTGTGTGTGACATTGTAGCTCCTAAATGGCTGAACCGATTTTGATTTAGTTTTATTTGTTTGAAATGTGACTTGATCGAGAGTGTTTTCGCTCTGATTCAAGAAAATCTGTTCAGCTGTTAGAAGAGTACCTATATCAGCTCTTTTTCGTAGCTAATAAAAAAATACTTGTGTAGTATATAGTGATTTATCTGGATTATTAAATTTTAAGGCAAAGAAAATGTATGTTTACGTTCATATTTTTATCAGCTTAAAAAAAAACAAGCTGGGACCGCGGTTTCAAACGTAAGTTTTTTTTTTTTTTTTAAATATAATAGACTTGCGTTTGACCACCATCAAGCCATCACCATCATGATGTTAAGCGATGATGCGGTCTACGTTGGAGCATGCTTGCCTAGAAGAAACCGATTCACTCGTGATTTGAAGACACCCAGATTGTAACCATCGGGGAACACCCATTCAGGCAACGCATTCCACAGACTAGCAGTTCGCATAATAAATGTGGAATCAAAGCGCTTCGTACGGGTTTTCGGAATATCAACCTTAAAGCGGTGAAGATTTTCGTGCCCTCTCTGGCAGTCCGATAGAAAAATGAGCAGGAGGGAATTAGATCGTGCAGATCCGATGCACACTCTCCGAAATGTATCCGATAAAAAACCGATAGACTAGCAACTTTACGTCGATGCTCAAGACTAAGAAGCTTAGTCCGAACTAAGGATTCATTGCTGATGAGCTTCTTGGCCCGAACATTCTCTCAGAAACCCTTATTTTTATCAAGATGAAAAGTAAAATACATTCTATATAATTCTCCAGCCGTCCAACTATCTCTATGCAAAAAATCACGTCATTGGCGTTGCTTTGTTGGGCTGCGTGAACGAGGGACAAACTATTACAAAAATAACTTTCGCAATTTTTTTTAAACTTTATTTGGTCTAGGTTGGTTATTTGTTAGGCATTGGTGGGGCCGAAGCCAACACCAAGAGGCCCTGTAGAATATAAAAATAAATTATGGAATGCGTATAAAATGGAATATGAAACTATTATACAGTATAGGATAGGATAGGATGGATAGGAGAACAAATATATAGGATGAGAAACGGCACCTGCTTTATTCTGTCTCATCTTTAAATACATTTAGACGGGAGATGACTTGGTAGTTAGCATCGAAGGGGCAACATTGTCGTACCTGGCTTATGGTGTCGAGAGGTGTGCTAAACGCTAATCGCGGCCTTTCACGCCCTGGAGCTTAGTAAGTTCGTAGCTGTTGCGATTTCCACGCCCAGACGGCCATTTAAGGTAAGCCAGGGGTCGGGATTTCTGTGAAATTTGTCCTGAGACCCGATAAGGTAGAAAGGTTAATAAGGTATAAAAAAATGTTTTTAAAGTAAGCATTTATTAGTAATTTTTAAACTTTCGCGATTTGAACACATGTTTTTAATGTTTATCGGGACTTATCACGTATTATTTAATATAGGTAAAAATATGTACCTCTCGCTCGACGTTTCGACCATCCGTCCGTTCCGTTCCGTTTTTACCTATATATTAAATAATACGTGATAAGTCCCGATAAACATTTAAAACATAAGCATTTATTGTTTTTACAAACAAGTTAAAATCTACAATGTTTTGGCAATTTGTGGCAATATTTACACCTTTGTTTACATGAAATATAAGATAAGCGACATTGAGCAGCAAGGGCAACGGGCGACCGCATTACTGGATATCCAACTCCGTCAAATTTAAAATTTATGTTTTGTTATAAAATTTATCATTTTCTAAATTATAACTACGAGAATAAAATTAATTGGCTCGCGTCTAGGTGAAGGTCGTGGGCGGGCGGGCATCGATGCGCTCGAAGTAACTGTTACATACTCTGTGCTCTAGCCGCCCACTGCCGCAGAATAATTACGAGTTACTAAGTAACTGACGCCTGTATAGTTGCCCCTTTCGTATCACTTCAGTTGTGCGCGAACCATCGTTCACATGATACAAATTTTAATTTTAAAAATCATTTTAGTAAACAAATGTTTGTGAAAAAATATCAATTTAACAACACGGTGACTAAATAAGGTGCGTGACGAAGGCCAAGTAGCTACTTAAAATTTTTTTGTAGAGAAGTTTGTCTATAAAATTATGATGATAAAAGTAGCTTAAAGAAACCTAAACTTGGCCAAAAAGCGTTAATATTTTCACTATACGAAGAAATCGAATAGCTTTTAGTTTTTTTTTTAAAGAAATAACGGAGAATACGCTGGTTGTAGGAATAATAAACTGGCCAAGTGCAAGTCGGGCTCGCACACTGAGGGTTCCGTACCACCACAAAATACAATAATTATCATAAAAAACCCGACTTATAAAATTATTAAAATATGGCATTTCGATTCGGTGAAAGAAATGAGATCATCAAAATAACCCAATTATCGTAATTATTAAATAGTACGTTAAAAATACGTTTGTTGTTTAGGGACCCCCTTTTCGTTTTTACTTTTTGACTTTATTATTTCTTAGTTAATCCACCGTAACATTACATATTCTGTGAAAATTTAAACTAAGTAGCTATCTATATACGGTTCGAAAGATACAGCCGTTTAAAAGGTAGGACGGACAGACGGACCGGAAAACTAATGAATCCTAGTGGATTCAAATTAATCCATTAGTTAAAAACTAATTAATGTTCAATCAAGATGCACAAGGGCTTTTAATAATTATTAATCATTAATTAATAGTCTTTTTAACGTTAAAAGCTTATTCATGTTCAAAGTTTTGCAGATACTAACAGGTTTATAAATTACAGTTTTAATTATGATTATTAACGGAATATCTATCGTGATTTGAGCTCCCGACGCTAGGTGCATAACTGCGTCGACATATCGGGAGCTCCGTTCATAACCTTACCACGGTAAATATCCCGTCAATAGTCACATAACTATAGTGAACAAACGTGATAGTTTAAAACAGTGTTATTTTTTTATTGTCAAGTACATCAATGATTAGTTTGATTAATTTAATGCAAAATTCGATCTAAATTTTAGTATCAATGACGGAAAATCAAAAGAAACTGTACCCAAACTGCGACTCGAGCGTGTGGCTGAGATCCTGCGAAGAGGAAATCGACACACCTCTAGAGGGAAAACTCACAGGTATTTTAGTTTTTTAACACGTAATTTTTTAGGTAGGAGCTACATTCATTTACTTAGGTACAGTATGATAAAGATATTAGGTACCTATGTTTGACCATTAAAATGCGCAGGGCCCAAGCTATCGGTGGTTGGAGATGCAAAGTAATGAGCATCCGCATGTCCAAATAATTATATTTTTATTTAATAATAGGTTTGGGTCTACGATGGAGCACGCTTGCATAGAAGAAACCGATTCACTCGAGACTTGAAGACATAGCTACTTTGTTACCACGGGTGGACGTCCTACGCTGCGCTTACCGGTCCGTGGTTTCCATTCGAGAACCTTTCGGTCCCATCGGCCATCTGTTCTGCGTGCTATGTGTCCATTGCCACTTCAACTTGCTAATCCGGTGCCATAGTTAAAGATCATTATTACATAACAGACAAAATAAACAAGAG